>OZ037765.1:16925660-18412327 GCA_964035545.1 Bugula neritina | reverse complement strand
TTTTCCAATTATATATATTTGCTAGTGAATGCATCTGCTGTGTTGACTTTTCAGGTGAGATAGAGACAGCTTTGCTTGCTGTAGCAATTATTCTGGCAACCTTTGGTTTCATTAACATCAATGAAGTTACTCCCATTTTGTTTATACCTTCAAAATGTTAGAATTAGAATTTTCAGCTCTAACAATTATGATACTGCTGATAATATTGTCAAATTATTATTAAAGTTTATCAACTGATTCACAGTATTATTAAGAACAGTTTATTCAGACTTACATCTTTTAGTATTTGAAGTAGAATTAATGACGGTATGATATAGTAAGCCTTGCGAGTGTGCATTGCGTACACCTACAGCTATTTATTACTTACTAACAGAGCAGCATCATATCTGGAAGGGTTGGAAATGGCCCCGGAGACAGAAGCTATGTGGAAGAGTCTGAGTAAACTTGCCTTGGAACATGGAAAGCTGCATGTGGCAGAAAGGTTATAAATATAGCATATTGCAATTTTTCAGCAGAAATCTTTATAACAGTGTTGGTATTATTCAATAGAAACATTATGACTACTAAATGCTGGATATTGCTTTAAATGTGTCATAATCATATATATTTAAATGAATCATTTTATTGAATTTTTTTTTAATATATAAATATACCTAGGCTACACTCATGTAATATTTTTCCATATAACTTCTCTCAACATGGGATGTTTGTTGTGTTTTTGCATACAGATTAAGCTGTGCAGGGCAAGATTAAAATTATATATGAACATACAAGCTTTGTATTTGCTGTGTCATCAATAATAATTTTGGTGCCAGGTGTTTTGCTGCTCTGAAGGATGTGTCGAAAGTGAAAAGTTTGCAGAAGATCAACGAGATGGCATCTGGCAGCGAAGGTCTGGGGTATCATCACTACAGAGTCAGAGCTAAACTTGCCATCCTGGAGAAGCAGTTCAAGATGGCCGAGAGTATTTACCTAGAGCAGGTCAGCATCTATATGTTTATTACATTTATTACAATTGTGAATTACATGCAGAAACCAATCTTTCGCAAATGAGAATACATGCAGCGTGGGTGGTGAGAAGCTATGGCAGTTGTAAAATGGATATAAAAACAAAACTTTAAATATATTAAAGAGCATTAAAACCTCTAAAAAGTTGTCATAGTTGAAGATATTTTCACATATAAAAAGTTAGTTTGAAAGGTAACATGTAGTATCAGATAGTTAAGTTGTTTCCTTCTCATTGCTGTTTCTCTACCTTTGAGAGTGATAACATAATATCACTCTCAAAGTGTCAAGTGGAGGTCATTTAGATTGACAGTTCAAATGAATTTCACATTACTTTAGATATAATTATTTAATTCTAAATATCTCAACACAATTTTAATACTGATTGCTTTTATATTACTATATTTTGAAATAAATTAAACTTACTTTTTTTTCTAATACTAATGATTAGTATTAAGCTTTTAAATAGATTAGTTGTTGGAATAAATGGTGGTAAACATAGGGCGTAGCACCTACTTCCAGCTAAGCTGCTTATCTCACAGTATTACAGAGTGCTTAATATATGCATCTCGGCCAATAGAATTGGAAGTTTTTTCTCATGCTTGAAAGTTCATTAAATTATTATTGTATGCCTACTAGTTGACAGCATTATGTGAAGTGTGGGGGCGTGTTATTATTTAGAACGATATTGATGAGGCAATGGAGATGTATCAGTCCTTACATAAGTGGGACAGTGCCATTGAAGTAGCGGAGGCCAAAGGTCATCCAGAACTTCAAACATTACGAAAGAACTACTACCAGTGGTTGATGGAAACACACCAGGTCCTTATACAATCTCACAATCATTTGTAATAATCGCTTCCAAAATAATTTTTTATTAATATATTTATAGCAATTGATAGTGTTGGTAAACGTTTATAAATGAACTAAATGATTTGAAAACTGTCCAATAAATTGCTTTGTAACTTTGTTAATAATAAACTTCTCATTTCAGTATGATTACATAAAAAAGGATTTGTTTGTCCTAAATAATTTTTTACCAAAAATTATTTTATATCTCATCAGCATAGCAGAATTTGTTGTTCAAAAGTGTATTTTTATATTTGAAATTGTAACAGAATTGACAACTAATAGAATGGCCACTCCCACCTGCTGAGACACACAGCTGTGGTATGGTGTACTGAATTGACTAAGGTATGTGAATGTAATGCGGTTTTAATTTGGTAATGCAGGAAGAGAAAGCTGGTGAGATGAAGGAGAAGGAAGGAGATGACATGGCTGCCATACAACTCTACATGAAAGCAGGTTTACCTGCCAAAGCGGCAAGGCTTGCTACGAGCAGAGAGGTATGGAGTTGTGCTCACTTGCAGTGTTGTAGGAAACCTTTTCAAACTTCGCAAATACAATTAATTTTGATAATGCAACGCAACTGCATCAAATTTAATGTCTGTTTAAAATTAAGCTTTTAAAGTTGCAAGAGTAATGCATATCAATGTTTTTTATTCAAAACATAGTTTTAGATAGTTGACAATTTCTAATAATAAACTTTGTTTTTCTAATTAGGACTTTATGCAGAATGGTGAGCTAATTTCCCGTATAGCCTCAGCTCTTTTGAAAGGAGAGTTTTATGACAGAGCAGGTAATCTGTATGAGAAGATACGAGACTACCAGAAGGCCATGGAATGTTACAGGAGAGGTAGAGCATATAGACAAGGTAAGGCATCTGTACTAGGCTGATGGTGGTTTATGACATAGACCGAGTTGTGTATATCATCAACCAGTAGATGAAGCAGTATTACACCTGCAGTGATTGTAATACCTGCTTGTAGCTGTTGAGCTGGCCAGATACGCTTTCCCTGAAAATGTTACCAAGCTGGAGGAAGAATGGGGTGAACACCTGGTCAATCAGAAACAATTAGACGCTGCCATTAATCACTTTATAGAAGCTGGGTAATATGCTAGTCTGATATGATATAATGCACATGCATCTAATGTACACAATGCATATAATATGTTTAACATAAGATTATGCGATTTCATATGAATTTCAATATATTATTGGGCTATACTTGGCACCTAGTTTGCCCTAATCATGTTTAGGTGGCTTCTTTTTTGGTGATAGGCCAAATTTCATTTCTATACAGTCAGATTTAGTCTTGACATTTTTTATTTGAAAAATCCTTTAGCCATGCAGGGGTTTTCTGTCTACACAACACTTTTATCAGGTCTTTCCATAAGTTAATTTTTTTGTAAATCTACACTTTAAACTGTTATTTGCTATCAAAGCTTCATGGTATTTAAAAGTGGAGACAATTGCTAGTTCAATGAAATTATCCTGGCTGTAACTTATCAACTTTGCTTTGTCTCTATTATCTCTCAGTGGTGTATACTTGTTCTTAATTGCATGTCTTCCACTTGTTTCCTCTAACACTTTCGTCTCTCCTACTATATTCATCCCACAATGCTAAGTCACAGTGCAGACTATATCCCCATTCCTTTGTGATTGCATTCATGATCAGTATGGAATAGTGTGATTATTAACTGCCCCTTCCGTCTTTTTCTCCAATGAATTGCTCATACATGTCTTGAATCACTTGGCTATATCCTTCTGGTATCTGCTTTGTATTTAGGCAGTAACATACAGTTCTCTTTACCCTGTAGACTATATCTGTTATATCTATATCTGTATTACGCTGCTCTTTTAACTCACTCAATGGTGTCAAGGAGTTACTTTTATCACACTGAGTGTTGTTGCAGCTCTACAATGAAGGCAGTAGATGCTGCCATCAACTCCAGACAGTGGAATAAAGCTGTTCAGATTTTGTCAGTGGCTGGCGACTCGGATGGAGCCGTCAGATATTACGTGAAGATAGCCAAGCACCTTGCTTCTATTAATGAACTTGAGCGAGCTGAGCAGTTCTTTGTTAGGGCAGGTGCTACTGACGAAGCCATTAAAATGTACAACAATGCGGGCAAATGGGAAGAAGCTCATAGGGTAAGATATAATGTGTTACGAGCATATATTTTACTATTGCAGGGAACTGCATGCTAATACCATTGTTTTTATAAACCTTGGTGTTGGCATATAAAATAGAATATATAAATATCATGTTTTATTGTTTGTGTTTTTTCAGCTCGCGAGTACATGCATGAGACCGGAAGAAGTTTCCGGAATGTATGTGCAACAGGCTAAGCAGTTGGAATCTCAGGCTAAATATAAGGATGCGGAGAGACTGTATATTACAGTTAATGAGCCTGACCTAGCTATAGCCATGTACCAGAATAAAAAGATGTGGAATGACATGATCAGGCTTGTGAAAGTTCACTACAAGGACCGGGCTCAGGAATCCCATCTTATCGTTGCTAAGGTGAGAGAATGCCAATGTCCAGTGTTTCTGTTCAAATGCTGAGAACACAACTCCTCACAATTTGTCTAAATATAATAATTATTCTGACATTTCTATGTAATTTATTTATATTTAAAAAACAAAATATGCAATAAGCGAGTTAATAAAGGCATTTGAATAACAATGATAGGTAAGCAATAGTAGATAGATTTCACAGCTGGTCTTAATGATCTTCTTCAACCTAGTATTTCTGTTCTTTTAAAGACTTAAACAGCTCAGGTTTTGTACACTATGAAATATATTTTATGATATAATAGAAAAACAAAAAAGAATGCAAGTAAAAAACTCAACAAAGCTATCATTTAATGTTGCATAACGCATTTGCAGCATGATTTTTCTTATATTTCATGTGGTACACTTATCTTTATGTTGGGTACACCCAATAAATATCAGGTTTTATAATGACACGAAGAAAGTTCTATCTGGCAAGAACTCTTAAAACGAGTTTTCAGTATTCATTAAGCTAGTAATCGCATGATAACTCAGTTATGTGAATTCATTATACATGCACTTGTCTAGACGCTAGTGGAAGAAGATAACCTGAGACAGGCAGAGCACTACTTTATTGAAGGGGGAGACTGGAAGCAATGTGTCAACATGTACAGACAGAAGGACATGTGGGATGAAGCTTACAGGGTATGGTTAATGTGTTGTTATATACTAATACAGCTTGCCCAAACACTATGCTCTGTACTTTGAACCAAACTTTATAGTAACTCATCTGTTAGATGTAGAAATGTGTTTTCTGCTGTTTTCAAAGGTGGCCAAGGCTCACGGAGGACCAAATGCAGCCAAGCAGGTAGCTTACCTCTGGGCTAAGAACCTGGGAGGTGACTCAGCAGTCAAGCTGCTCACCAAGTTTGGGCTGCTGGAGGCTGCTATTGATTATGCAGCTGAAAACTGGTAAGTTGTGTTTTATGTAGTTTCAGTAAAATGTGCAACAGATCCTTAAATAAAATTCATATTTTTTGACCAACTAAATTTCCAAAGCTCTATAAACAATGAGTCTGTAGCTAAAATTGAAATGCTTGAAAAAATTTATAAAAACAGCAAAAGAGAGTAAATTATGTAATGCTGACAAAAAGCTAAATGTGACAGAAATAACTGTACAATTAGCAATATTGGCAATTTTTGTAGTTCGTTTGAGTTTGCTTTTGACTTGGCCAACACCGCAATGAAGTCTAAGTTACCAGACATTTACTTGAAACAAGCCATGTACTTGGAGGATGAGGGCAAGTTTCAGGAGGCAGAGCAGTGCTTTATCAAAGCCAGGTCAGTAGGTAGTCATTAGTTTAGAATATTGTTTACCGGTTATTCTGTGTTAGTATGTTCAGTCGTTGGTCTTTTACCGTATTTGACTGCAAAAACAACTGGCCTAGTCAACTTTAGTTGTTTTTAGTAGGAAAAAATATTTATGTGCAAAGGTGACTAGAGTCACAGTATAGGGTTGAAAATGGTTTATAGACTACTAATACTAATACCAATACCAATAGAAAGAGTAACACTAATACTAGTACTAATAATAACACTAATACCAATACTGATACTTTATACTAAGTGTTTTAGATACATTGCACATATGTGTTCAGTTGTCCATCACTTTCTCATACAAGATTTCATGTGTATTTAGCAAACCAAAGGAGGCTGTCCTGATGTATGTACACAGTCAGAATTGGGAAGCAGCCCAGAGAGTTGCAGAAGAATATGACCCTGACTCAGTTGCAGACGTACTCGTTGGACAGGCAAGACATGCATTCGAGGCGAGAGAGTTTCAAAAGTTAGTAGTTTTAGCATTTTTTGCTAATTTGCGTTTATTATATTTTTTAAAGCCGTGTTGCCTCTCATTGTTTTTTTCACTAAACCAGTTGTTGTAACAAGATAAGGCATCTCTCTGTAGCACAGCTTTGAGAGGTAGCTCACTCAGCGCATGATTACCTATATCTGCTATTTGCAACATATATTTCTGTTGAGTTAATCTCAGTATATTATTAGAAAAATGGCTATTGCACTCTCTAAAGATAACAAGTTTATTTGAAGGATTGCATTGTGATCTTATGCTCTTTTATGCTAGCAAACTGTAATGTACAATTTCCTGAAAAGTAATAATTAAATTGAAACAAAAGTGCAGATAGAATAATAGTAGAAACTTAATAATCAATAATATATTATCTAGATGAAAACTTGGTGTATTAAAGTTCAGCCATACAGTGAGGACTTCGATTTGAAAGTTATGGTAGGCCTGAAATCTTAAAAGTATGAGTTTGAAATCACTCACTCACTCACTAAGCAGTCAGTCGAACTTTCTCCACAGAGTTCTGTTTTGCGCCAAGTTGTACCAATTGTTGACATCGATACCCTTCTCTTTGAGGTGTCTCTTGATGGTGTCTTTATATCTTAACTTATGACGTCCTCGTTTTCTATGGCCAGACATCAGTTGGGAGAATAGCGTCTGCTTGGGTAGTCGATGTTCATCCATACGCGCAATGTGACCCGCCCATTTAAGGTTGCGAATTATTACTTGATCACATATCGGTGCTAACTTTGCACGTTGCAGAATTTCAGTGTTGGAGATTTTTTGCCACCATTTAACTTTCATGATGAACCTTAACTGCTTCATCATAAAGCCGTAAATTAAGGTGGTCAGAACAATAGCTCTGTAGACTTGACACTTTACTCTGATTGTCACATCATTGTTGTTCCAGAGTTTTTCTCTTAGTTGTCCAAATGCAACTGAAGCTTTACACATTCTAGTTTGTAGTTCAGTGTCTAAACTTCCGTCATGGGTACTCGTGCCCCCAAGGTATATAAACCTGCTTACATTCTCAAGCCGTTGGTCCTCAATTTGGATATTGTCAGATCTTTCAGTTGTATCTGCACATGGTTGGTACATGACCTCTGTTTTACTCTTATTTATGCACAATCCAAAGTCATGGGCAGCTTTAGCAAAGCGTGATGTAACCACTTGCATATCCTCCAAACTGTGTGATATTAGTGCTGTGTCATCCGCTTACATCAATTCACAAAGCGTATCTTAGATTTGAAAAGAGTGAGGTTGAATAGATTAGCACCAGGTCTGGTTTGCAGATAGATACCCTGGGTGGTGTCAGAGAATGCTTCGTCAAGTACCGCCGCGAGGTATATGCTAAATAATGTAGGCGCAAGAACACAGCCTTGATTTACTCCATTATTGATGGCAAATGGTGGTGACAGCTGGCCTTTGCTTGATATATGTGCTTCTATCCCAATATGGAACTGCTGGATCAGCTTAATCAAGTGTGGTGGAACATTGTATCTTCCAAGGATGATTCACAGTGTCTCTCTGCTAACAGTATCAAAGGCTTTGGTAAAGTTTATGAACACAGCGTACAAAGGTCTTTGCTGTTCTCTACATTTGTCTTGCCCTTGCTTTAATGTGAAAATCACATCTACCGTACTCCTCTCAGCTCGGAAATCGCATTGGGTTTCTGGCAAAATAGTAGTTTCAACGTGATGATTTTTCTGGTTAAGCAGAGTTCTTGCCATGACTTTACCAGGGATTGATAGCAGGGAGATACCTCGGTAGTTACCACAGTCGCGTCGATCACCTTTTTTAAATATAGTTATCATGGCAGCGTTCCTTCAGTTTTTAGGAATTGTACCACAAGTATGAGTTTGAAATAATTTATCAAAAATGTATACTTTAATACACAGTTGAGAGACTCTGGTAAAATTATTACTTAAAATATATTCTATCTTCTTAAAGATGTGACAGAGTGATGTTTTACTGTGCACCAACACATTTTCTGTAAGCCAATCTGATGTAGTTGGTTGCTAGTTCCAAAACTGCCTTTATATGCATGAAGTTATGAAACTGAATTATAATCCTGCGCATATATCAACAGGGCTGAGTCTTTTCTGCTAAGAGCACAAAGACCCGAATTGGCTATCAAGTTTTATAAAGATGCTGGAATGTGGCAGGATGTACTGCGGGTGGCTAAGGAGTACCTCCCTAACAAGCTACCTCAGCTACAGGATGAGTATGAGAGAGACATGATGGACAGGTCTACTCGGTGTGTCTCATCACTTAATCTTATTGTGATATATATTAAAAATCTTTATACAACATTTTCGTGTAATTTTCTCAAGCAAATGTTGCCAACTCTATGATTTTATTAACATGCACACCTATGACTATGGCTGAAAATGCTAAGTTAAATTTCGGGCTTTTACTTTAAGCAAAAGTTTACTTCTCGTAGCCTTTGCTTTAAATTATGAAATCTAAAGCTGAGTTACTGTGTGTAGTGGAGCAGAGACACTAATACAACAGGCTAAAGAGTGGGAGTCGTCTGGTGAACACCTTAGAGCTATTGAATGCTATGTCAAGGTCAATCAGCAACAAATCAATGATCAGAATGTTATGTACAAGTGCTGGATGAAGGTAAATGTTCTATTCACCTCTCGCTGTATTTTAGTCTAAATGAAATTATCTGTTTAATGTTTGGGTGAGTGCTGGAAGAAAATTATTCATCAAGCATTGGACAATTTGTGTATACATAGTGTAGAAATATATAATGTAAATACATTTTGATCATTTAACTAGGCTTGTCAACTGGCAGTGAAGTTTCTTCCTCCTGAAAAGGCAGTGCAAGTCATACAGCACGTTGCTCCTATGCTGATTGGCATTGATAAACACAATAATGTAAGTAACACCATGTCACTGCCACTAATAAACAGAGCAACATAAGTAACACAATTTAACTGTTTATCGCCATCAACCCTTGCCCGAGGCATTCAATATGGTTTTGCAATAGTATTGGTGTAATGGAGGCATTACAATCAACATATTATTGTTTGGTCTATTGCATAAAAGTTTGATGTGATAAATCGGACTAACTGAACCCATGCACTGCTGCTGTTCCTGAAGTCTCTTGTGGCTGTGGAGGGTGGACCTCCTCTACGCGATGTATTGTTGTAGGCGGCCGAGCTGTATATTCAAGTAGACATGGTAAAAGAGGCCATCGACACACTGATGGATGGCAAAGAATGGAACAAAGCAAAAAAAGTGGCAAAAGAATTTGAGCCTCGATATGAACCGTACGTAGACGAGAAGTATAAGGAATATCTGAAGGGAACTGGTAAAGCTGAAGATGTAAGTCTATTATTGCAAATGCTTGTTATCGCTAGAGCAGGTGTATATTACAAGATAGTAACTAAGTGGCATATAGGTGTCCATAAGGAGTTCTGTTGCAAACAGTACTTGAAGCCACATGTTTACTTCAAGTGTTCAGATGAACATATTCAACTTGAGGTTTTGCCAATATTTTGGTGGATTTCCATGCACCATCTTCAGAGTAATGGTGTACAGAATTAATATTCTAAATAAGGCTAAACATGAGTCAAGCTTTAATATTTTATATTGTTACCTATAAGCTTTTTGCACAGGTTTTTACATATATTTATATGAAATATTGCAAACTACTTTTATAGTAAAACTTAATACCAGATCTTTAAAATGCTTTTTGTTGTCATCTTGAAAATAGATTAGGTAGAGTTTGATAAAGATAAACAGGCAAATTGCCATCAAAGTATTTTGACCCAAACAAACTTTTAAGTAGTTTCATGAAGCTAAGTACGTTATCAAGGTGTATTGATTTCAAGCAATGAATCAATTTGTCCTTTTGTGTATAGTCTGTCATTAATGTTGAGAGTTATCTTTTCATATACATGTTTAATCTTGTAATTTAGCTTGTTGGTGTGGATGTTGTGGCAGCCTTAGACATGTATGCAGAGAACGGGCAGTGGGAGAAATGTGTGCAAACAGCAGCTGGAATGGTAAGTGAGGTTTTAGGCTCAATTATTGCAAAAACAATGTGTTATTTAATGCAGGTCCTATAAATTAAACTTGCTCCCTCTGTGATATTTACATCAGCTCATGTGTTATATAGAAAATGCAATAGTCTAAATAATTGCTGTACCACATTGCAGTTTTGTTTTTATTAGAATGAAAAATTGAATATTAGATATTTGTGCCTAACATAAGCTTAAACTGGTAAATAGAGCGTTTCTCATAATAATTTTGTATACATCTTTTTTTAGAATAATTTTAAAGTTTTGCACAAGTATGTTGCTCTCTACGCTACAACACTGATAAAAGAAGGAAGGTCAGATGCCGCTATGGACTTGTATGTGAAGCACGGCACACCCCCCTACTCCCAGAACTACAACATATACAAACGCATTGTAACAGATTTGCTCAAGACAAGTGATTTGATGAAAGCTGAGGCCTACAGAACTTGGGCTGACTTAAGAGACATGCTACATGACCTGGTGAGATGAGTTATGCTGCCGTTTATTTAGTATTGAATCCATAATTATTCATGCATAGCACTTTTTAATTTTTTTTTCAAAGCATTTGCAAGAAGTGAAATTCATTGTATCTTGGCCTGTATTAACTGTAGTTCACTTATACATTTCACTAGCACTGAATATGTTGTTTATCCTCAAGGGTGGCCTTGAAATCCGCTATTATTTTTATCTCTGATCTTACACTAGCGTTACCATGCGGCAGTGATCACATCTATAAATACACGTGTGTAATAAAGGAAATAGAAGGCATCGCTTTAATAATAGGTTCCTGTTCTATATTTAGACTTGAGTTTCAACCTATCTTTTTCTTCAATAACAAATACACAGCTGCTTGCATATTATTGTCTTGTTAGAAATGTTAAGGAGTGTATTTGAATGCACATATGCATACAATTACTGTACATAGTCGATACAATTTGGAATGCTCCTAATGATATCTATGCACACTTTCAAAAGATATTAGCTCTTCTATATATTGAGTGATAAATGTATAGTTATTACTTTTACCAATCTGGTAAATTTGGTCATATTAAGTTACTCTACTTCTCTAAAGTTCCTCTATATATCATCTAGTGATTAGTGTACACCTGTTACTTGTACCATTTAGGAGCAGTAGTGGAGAAATTGAGATAGTCCAAGTTTTTTAATTTTGTCTAGAAATTTTAGTTAGGGACGCAGGTTGAAATTTTTTAGAGAACATAACTTTTTTGCTACATTTCTAATGTAGAACCCGGCTTTTCTCAATTTCTCCATTGCTGTACCTACCTCCCAGAATAGTTGTATGATGTAGTCACACTACACTCAGTTACTCTGCTTGCAGTGTGAGAACTTAGCTAAGAGCTCAGAGTCCAACTCGCCACAACACGAGTACTTTGATACTATGTTACTCATAGCCCACTACTACGCAGCTCGGTCAGCCGCCATGGGCCATGATCAGCTCAAGCCTATTGCTGCCAAGCTGGCAGTGTCGCTGCTCAGACATACTGACATTATACCAGCCGATAAAGCGTTCTATGAAGCTGGCATGATGTGCAAGGTACAACTCATTTTGCTATTCGTTTGTGTTGATTATGTCTTCACTGGGTTTTTATGTTTGTGTGACATGTTTTGATTATACATTTTGTGTTAATTTTATGCGTATCTAATAAGTTGATAGACCAATATCTTTTAAATTTTTTACAGAAAGTTGGGTGGGGGAGTATGGCTTTTGTATTCCTCAATCGGTACTTGGATTTGGTTGAAGCAATAGAAGAAGGTTCTCTTGATATGCTGGACAACACGGACTTCCAGGAGACAGACATACCCGCCGAAGTTCCTCTTCCTGAGAAAGCCTATCTCTCAGTATGTTGTGAATTCATTTCACTCACTTTTACTGCTTCTAACATCTGAATATTTTGCTATAGACAAGCTTTTATTAGCACTCTTCTTCAGTTTATTGTTATAAGAAGTTCAAAGATGTAATTAGTAGAAATGTTTACTATTATAACCAAGCTATTAATTATTATGTAATGTTTAAACTGAACTTTTAAAGCTTCAGAGTCTTTAGCAAATGCTTAGTTAGTCCAATTACTCTATACTGGAGGTTTATGTTTGGCTCTATTGTTATCATTTAATAGGGAACACATTATATCGTACAGCTATATACAGCATGCACTACTTGCAGGTGCTATTTATGTTTTGAGCATATACGTTATACTCTATCCAAGAGTGATTGCTAGTTTCTTACTTCTCTACAGGAATCAAAGCATGAAGAAATTAAGGAGTGGGTGTTGGCAGTAAGTATGGATCAGAAAGTAGAGCAAACGCTGCCACTGGATGAGAGGGAGACGTACGAGGCATCACTCATATCAGCCAACAATGGCATCAGATCCCTCCCCTGCATTATTACAGGTAAAACGTTGTAGGGAACCGCTGGTTATCTGCAAAAAATATTTTCTGTCCTGTAATATTTTAAACTGATTAATGTACCTGTATGTATGTGTGATCTCCATTCAAGTCCCTGCTAATAAACTGTTGAGTCAAAAGTCACTCCAAGATTGATGCTAGAGAATGAATGACCTGTGCAGTGTTTGGAAAATCTTGTGTGTATGAATTAACTACCACAGAGACATAAAGGGATACAAGTTGATTATATTATATTGTCAAAGCATTCTTAATTTGTTATAAACTGTAATTTGTAATTTTCAGATTTCCCTTAGTACTTCCTGTATTTACTGCTCATATACTTTGCTTTAGGTTATCCAGTGTTGAAGAATAAACTTGAATTTAAAAGACCTGGCAAAGCTGCCAACAAAGATGACTGGAACAAATTCCTAATGGCCGTCAAAGTAACTCATGGAGCAGACTTGCAGGATGTGATGAAGTTTATTGGCGGGTGGTGTGGAGCCACGCCCAACCCTAGCTACTCATTTCAGTAGCCTTATTACTGCAAGTGACAGCTACCTCAAAAGAGTCGATATTTTTTGAGCTTTACAATAGCCGTGGTCGTACAGGATTTATGATTTGTTCATGTCTGGCTGTGGCACTATAGATTCACTTTGTTCCGTCCTCAATTGCTAACCTATATACTGTTATACCTAAATGGTTTTATATAAAATAAAATAATGATATTTTAACCTACCCATCTCTTATATCATATGCTGAAGTCTTCTTTTACAAGTATTAATGTTTGCATGCCAGTCTAAAATGACATATCAGCATGAAATTCTCAAGAAATGCGTTATGATATTTGTAGCAGTGATAGCATTGAATATTACATGATAATAATATGATAACATTTGACAGGGTCTGTGTTACTGTATCTCTTCATACTGGCTAATCTTTGCAATACAAGTAATGGCAGACTACAGTTACATTGGAGTTTCAAATTGCAAGCTATTTTTAATGCCAAGTAACTTGCATAGTCTGCTCTTTATTTCTTCTTATCTAGCTCTTACATGTGTATATATTTTCACAGTCTTTTCTCTCTCAGAATGGCTTGACTTTTATGAAACAAGCAATGTTATACTACTTACAGTTCTGTAGATTCCAAAGTGCACATTTATGTAATAAGTCAGCCTATTCGTCATAAACAGCAGTAATTATTTTTGACCAAGTCTACATGTTTTGAGAAGTTCAAGCTCTAATATAAATTAAGGATATCCACAAATCATATAAACTTCATTACATTAGATAACAGGTTAGAACTTTATAATTACATCTTATATTTTCTCATTATATGCTTTATAGATTGTGTACTAACATTGCCGTAATATGCATGTGTTTATATTTCAATTGTAAGAGATAATAATTGCAGGGTTAAATAGAGCTCAGTGAAAAGAGACACACTTAGCATATAAACATGCATTGATTTAAGCTTTAGAGCAATAACATCTTTATACAAAAATAATTTTTTTATTACCTATTTCATTAATTTTTTGTTCTAAACAATTAATTTATTTATTCAAAAATAAATTGTCAGTAGATGCAAAAAATCTATTGAAACTATTTTTAGCAAAATTAATTTAAATAAGCTGCATAATTTTGGTTCTCAAAGCATATTGATTTGTACCATAATGGACTACATCACATGCACTGTACTATTCTAGTAGTACTGCATTAATCACACACAGCCCCTCAACAATTCACTCAATTAATTAAAGCACCCGTGGATTTATTGGCTGCCAGAATCAGAATACTGTCAACTCAAACAATTAATTCCAATCAATATAAACGCCTATAAACTATTGATTCAAGTTGCAGTATAATCTCATTTCCTAATTTAAATTAACTAGTAAAATAGATTAGCTTTGCTGCTGAAACTGATTTATATGCCACTGTGACCTATTTAAATATAACTGAAATGTGTTATGATTTGTATAGTGGTCAGGAAATCTAAAATTAAAACTTATAGATAACAATAGTCAAAGTTCACTGTGAGTGAGGTCACTGGACATTCCCCCATGCAGCTGTCTTTGAGGAGGTCAAACAATTGATTGGTTTTGTATCTTATATAATAATTATTCTAAACTTATTGCTAACACGAATGCAAATCACAAGTTGAGTTTTATTGACTAGAAATAGAAAGGTAGGTTTTGTAAGTAGTCTAATGACAAAATCTATGATAGGCAAAATCTAAAATCTAATGGATTTAGATTGGAACAGAAGTATATTATGAAGGTAGTATATAAAAGTTATATAAACGCATCATGTTGGTCTACATTAACAAAAGCTACATTTATATTTCAATTATCTGGTCAGTTGAAGTCAAAATTCCTACAATGTAAAACTTAATTATATAACTTCGAACAAGCACACGAAGTGATGCTGTGAATTTTGCAGTTTTGTAGTGCAGTACAGATTACAATCAATGCTTTATAAAATTTGTATAAATTATGTTTAAGCATAGCAGAAGTTTTAGCATGACTGAAAGTTTCATGCAGGGTAAATTGGAAAGAGGAAAACTTATAGGATCTACAAATTATATTACTCTCTCCCCATTGATCAAATTATAGCATATATATTTACTAGATACCATAGTAAATAATACAGTAAACTGTAATTATGTGTGTTTACTATCCTTATTTACACTTGAAGGGTAATATAGATGTGGCATATCAAATATCAATATACTATGTGAAATGAATGGAGTGCGTCTACTATTAGATTAAGTAGAAGATATGCTAGTGATTCAAGGAGGCAACTTCTCGTATAGTTCTACATAATATAATTACTGTCTTGATTTTATGTTAATTACTGTCTTGATTTTATGTTCAATAAGCCAATGAGATTACCCGATAGCTTATTATATAAAAGAACACAGGGGCATTAAGAGCATATCATTAAACACATGCTGTATGAGCAGATGTCATCTCTTAGAGCATTTGATATATAGAAAATATCGATGACTGTTCTCTTTATTCTATTGCAACCTTATACAAGTAAGTGCAGATTTATAGATAATCTAATATTTCTGTTGCAAGTCGTATAATATCATATAGTTGGTAGTTATACTTGGTAATGAAAGGCGATTGATGTCTTAATTAGAGAGGTTTTTTAGATACCAGTCTATTAGCCCTAACATACTAGTTAATTTGTTATTGCAGTTTTCATTTAAACTAAAGTCATTATAATAATATATTTGACTGGCAATATAAAATTAAATCTTGTAAAAAGTGATGCAGGTGCTATTGTACACATTTTTCAATTTGTCAATGAAAAGCTGTGGATTTGAATTGGCAACTGCCGCTTATATTAGGCGTTATTTTACTCAGGGATAGTTTGAATTGTAAAGTCTTTTAAATTTTCAACTAAGCTAATGAGGCAACGTACTCGTTCATAACATGATTGCATAAAAGCAAAAGGTTAAAGTGAAAAGTTGCTATTGAAAGTTTCTTTTTGGATTTCGCTTGCCTAGTAAATTCCTTTTTGTCACGCTAAGTTCACCAGTGCCAACTTTCGAGTTTAACTCTTTCAGGCATAGAAATGGTTTCTTTAGAGTAATCTTTACAGTTTAATGGTATATAATTGGTTTTGTAAAAGCAGTGAATACTAATTATTAAAAGAGACTTTGAAAATAAATGTTAGCCTACAAGATTTCACACAAGTATACTAAGATTGAACTCTCTATTGATGTTTATAAATGTTGAACTTATTATTAATGCCTTGTATGGCAACTTGAATTTAGCAAGCATTATAATTAGACATTAGCGGTGGAACTCAACTTATCATTTAAGAGTTGTGGCATTATGTTAGAGTGCGCTCAGCTAGTCTGTTGCAGCCAGCAGAATACAACAAGTCAATAACTGCATCAGGTTTAATCTGACTGCTTTCAATTTTCAACTATTGCCGCTAACTTTCAAGGTAAAACTGAACACGAAATTACTTACTTGATAGAATGAAAGATTATTAGTATAGTATGGCCATCATGCAAATGATTTGTAAGCTACAAAGGGCATAGGAGTTCTATTGTGGGATTGAAATATAATATTGTATCATAAGTTCATATGATGTCATGTGTAAGCTAAGCTATTTCACTACAATGTCATATCTCCTTATCTGTAAGATAGTTTTGTATACGATCATTGTTAGTATTATTTTTTCTTTCATACGATGAAGCTTGACATGTGTTTTCACTGAAATATTATTATATATCAATAAAAAGCTTGACTTTCTCCAAACACATACATAACAAATAAACAGGAGGGGAGGGGGTGTGAGGGGGAGACAAAGCCAAACAACGTACATATATCCAATATATTAGAACACACCTTTAATAGAAAGCATGACCCTGCTTCTCCTCCAAACGCATGCATAAGAAATAAACAGGAGAGGAGGGGTGGAAGGGGAGGGGTGGAAGGGGAGGGGGGAGACAAAACAAAACAAAGGACATATAACCAATATAATAGAACACATATTTAAAGAAGTAGGTAATGCTTATTATAGTATTTCTGGTATATCAGCAACAAATAGGCTTTTGTTTTTACAGTTAAAACCTTGTCTCTTTGTTTATTCCATATTTATCAAATACCAGTTTTTATGCTTCTATGTATTGGCAACCAATATAACTTGAATCAAATGGCAGGCTACAAAAAATATTGTTTAACTTTTCTTTTAAAAGAAAATTTTCTCGCTTGCCTTATTTATCTAACATGAATTCACAAAGCAATTTTGATACTCATGAATATCACTAACTTAATTATAGACCTGCAGTTTTGTACTCATCCAAATAAAAATGAGTTGTTACACATTCAACGCTGATAGGATATAATAATTAATTAGTAGAAGTTAAAAGAGCTTCCGTGTTTTATTCTCTTAGCTCAAACTAATAATTAAACTTTATATTTAGTGTTGGCCAGTAATTTTATTCAATGCTATAGCTCAAACATAATATGCATGTACTTAGCTATATTTCGAAATAATGCTAATTTTAAGAAAAGCATGTTACTGTTCTATAATTTATACAAAACCTATAAAACATGTATCGTTTTTTCTGCTGGTTTACATATTTAGTTGATAGGTTGAACCATTCTCCTATTAGATATTGATAGAGAAGCAGCTATGTCTATGCAGATAGGGAGAGGTCATACCAGAAAGGGGATCGGACACATTTGTCTCCCCTTAGGAGTCATTTTAATGTCATGAATCAAAACAAAAACTTGAAAATCTTGAAAAAATAAATAATATGAAGATTTCTTACAGAATATAAAAATATAATCAGAAGCTGTGCTATATTAGACAATGTGCTATACTAGACAATGTGCTATACTAGACAATGTGCTATATTAGACATTGTGCTATACTAGACAATGTGCTATACTAGACAATGTGCTATACTAGACAACATGCTGTACTAGAAAGTGTGTTATGTTAGGCAATGTACTATACTAGACAATGTGCTATACTAGACAATGTGCTATATTAGACAATGTGCTATACTAGACAATGTGCTATACTAGACAATGTGCTATACTAGACAACGTGCTATACTAGACAATGTGCTATATTAGACATTGTGCTATATTAGACAACATGCTGTACTAGAAAGTGTGCTATGTTAGGCAATGTACTATACTAGACAAGGTGCTATACTAGACAAAATGCTATACTAGACAGTGTGCTATACTATACTGTGCAACTTAATTGAGCCATTCAGTGACAAGAAGTCGGCAACAGGAAGTTACATCAGAGAACGCAGCTAAGCATAGGAAATGCATATAATGGAAATTGTATCAACCTAGTTATTCAAGACGATTGAATCTTGACTAGATATAAATACTTTTAATTTTCATAAGTTAACAACATTTTGCACTCCATATAAAAGCTCACACGGGTATATACTTATCGTGAGAGCCCTGATGGAAAGTTTTTTAATCTGGCTAAAGAGTGTTTTCTATTATGAAAAAGGAGCAATTATGACTGAATTCTACACAACCTTATGGCCTTTACCGAGATTCAAATTACTGACATTTTGTTTCCTTAGTCAGCACTCTAATCACTAGACCACAGCTGCTCCCTTTTAAGTAATCTAACTCATAATTCTGGTTATTTCACTACAGTTAAGATCTGTTATGCTGAACTTATATTTTGCCAAACATCAAATGAAAAGAACAGCTAATATCAGAAAATTATCAATGGTTTATATGACAGCTGATACTGTAATATAAGTGTTTAATCAATTGTAACAGCTATGTGTTGGTGTATACTTGAAAGGCAACAGTTAAGTGAAATTGTGAGGTTACTATTTACTTTGAACAATAATCTTGGGTTCGTATGACTTTTAAAAAGCAGATATTCTTTTTATGATAATGATATACAAACATGATTGTGTTTACGAACTCGAATAATCAGTATAGCACAAGATTAACACAGTCTATGTCATACCTTAAACTTGAAACCTTTTTATCTACAAGAAATTATCATGTTATTTTCAACACTTCAATCCATTTCCACTATAAGTTAATATAAATCAATTTTTAAGTAATTCAATTTTCCTGTTTATGTTTATGATGAATATTTAATAAGTGAACTGCTGACCAATCAATACCCTTCATCTTTTTCTGTAAACACAGTTGAGCTGTGTACAGAACTTGTGTAATTTTTCAAACAGAAATTTTCTACACAATAATGAAAGACTTGCTATAAGTGTTGGTGACTATTTTCAAACATGTCTAGCATATCTACTGTGTATATAGTAAATTTTTAACGTTTTTTAACATGAGGAGTAATTTATGTTAAACATTATTAAAGCGAAAAAGATAAATTTATACACTAATAATTACTTATGCTAAATATTCATTTTAATGTATTATTTTTGAATAACTATATATATATTACATTATGCTTATTGTCAAAGGATCTACAAATGTTTATTGGAAATTTAATATGTAGTTAAGTATAGCTAAACACTGCTTTTTAAACATTTGCACCTTTGAACAGTTGTTAACACCGTGTTATGGCTGTGCAGCAAATTTGAATAAAATATTATAAGGTTGCTTTGTGTGTGCTGTTAGGTATTTGTTTGCAAAAAGTATTATAATCAATCACATATAAAAACTTTCAACTAAAAATGATGGGTGTTTTTCAAAATTATACTGCACGCAGCTCGTGCAATAGCCAGCTCATACATTAATAAAAATACTTGATATGTTTGATACAAAACATGGATCTCTTTATCACAAACTCCATCTTAAAACTATGTTATCATGCATCCAGCTGGGTTGTATGCAATAGCAAATACAAAGTGAATTCTATAATATTGAGTAACTTTTTAGTTTGTTTTGTTCTGTGCAACATTGACTTCACTTCAACAGTCTTGCTTCAATAATAGTCTTTCACTTTGCTGATGCATAACACAATAACACTAATAAAACAATGTACCTAGTGTTAGCAAAGAGTTTCCTGATGTCTTGATCCGTATCCAGAGTTTAAATTTGTTATGATGTGGAGTGAAAAATAAGTCTGAAAATTAGAAATTGCTGTTAGAAACAGCTCGAAACAAACATTATTTATGTTCCAGAAACATTTCTATATTATATAGAGCGGTTTATACTAAGTTGAAATATTAATGGCCACAATAAACTTTATTAATAATCTATAATAAAATAAACTTAGAAATTTATATTCATGCTCTAAAATATTTAGTAAAGTTTGTTATAAAATCGCTGCTGTTTTACTGTCGCACATTCTATTACAGTAAAGCATCTTAATGAGATCTTAGTACATATAGGTAGTTTGTATTCTTGTGTTATTGTTTTATAGTTATTGTTATTTTTCAAGTATTGTAGTTTGTTGAAATAATTTTGTAAATACAGATTGCAATATTTTTAGACACCCCTTACTAGAGCATTCAAATATAGTTAGTATGTGATTATAAAATATTTAAATTTCTAAGTAACACCAGCCCTTCTGTGTTTTGCATTACATAACTGCATAAGCAGCATAATTATTAATAGTCAATAGTTTTGCAAGTGCAGTCAGTACATGTGTACTTTGTAATGATAGATTTATATTCTGCAGAAATCACTTGTGAGTGAAAAGCTCTTCATTGCAAAACTAAGTGCTGAAGATATATTGATTGGTATCAGAATGTCTAATGATAGCATTACCAGTTGGATCACCAGTAATCCATTGTACACAACAACGGACAACTCCACCGTGGCTTCAACACCACCGATGATGACTCCTCTTGAAATATTTGCTGCCGGTTTTCTCAAGCCTTCAACAGTTGTATCCATCGTAGTCGCTGTCAGTGGAATAATCTTCAACGTAATGAACATTATTGTGCTCTGCCATCCGAAAATGAGAAGCTCGGTGAACTTTTTGCTGTCCATGATGGCTATATTCGAGCTGCTGCTATTAATACTTCATATACCTTACATATCCATATTCAATCTCAATATAATAGACGGAATCCCCAGGTTTCATACTTCAAATATACATCATGCGAGATTCCGGTTGTTCTATATTAATGCAAGCTTATTCTTGCACATGTCAGCCACGTGGCTACTGATTGTGACAGCTTGCTTCAGGTTCATCTATGTCCAGTTTCCTATAAGATCAGCTAAACTGTGTTCATACCGAAGAGCTGTGATTGCCAGTGTATGCACTATTGGAGCATGCTTTGTTCTCACCATTCCTAACATAATTCTGTATAAGATAATACCATTTCATTGTTCACTTTACAGAGGAAATGTTTCATGCTCTTTGGGAGAATATTTATACTCCGTTCAAATAGAGGCCAACACTATTTTTAGTGTTTTTAATTTTTGGCTTTTTGCAATAGTTAGTAAATTTATCATTGCACTATTGTTACTTATATTTACCGCATTTTTAATCAAAGTTTTATTCGAGGCAGATCAACGAAAAAAGAGGCTACAAACAGATGTTGCTAGAAAAAAGGCTGGTCAATCTGGAAATGGTGAACACCACCAGACTGTTAGGATGTTGCTGGCTGTGGTAGCTTTGTTTTTGCTTATAGAATTCCCTCATGGCATACTTATAATCTACGTAGCTGTGTGCAAAAACCCAGTCATTTACGATAGTCTTGGAGAAGTGATTGATTTAGCTACTATTACTGCGTTCTCTTTAAACATTGTGTTGTATAGTACTATGAGCAGGCAGTACCGATCACTGTTCATAGAGATTTTCAGTAGGAAAGTGTCGGCGAAGTTTCAGTTCAAAGCCAAATATATGAAATGCAGGACAGATGGGCTCAGCAAACATTCACCTCAGTCTACAGCAGTAACATGTGCTCTGACTCATAACCCCGACATCTCGAACTCAGTGTTGCACCATGACCAATCTCGTGACGAGGAGGAAAAAAGTTTAATGATCGTAAAACCTAATTCGTATACAAATGCCTAATGGTGTAAATATCTTCTATTATTATAATACTATATGCTACTTGAAAGGTATTGTTTGTAATTAGTTCATGATTGGAAATTAAAAACCTATTTATTTGTTTTTTTTACAAAGTTTAACCTTTCAATACAACTATTGTGTTACAAAAAAGCATTGGGTTTCATAATGACGTGCTATGATTACTTGCTAACAATGAAAGACTCCCCATTTTTAATATTTATGAGCCAAAAATGATCAACTAGCGTGACACATAGAATATTTTGGTTAAGGAGATAGCTTATGGCTGTGATGAAGAAGTTGTTAGCAGTTATCATATCATAAAGCTAACAGCAACGTTAAGTTCAAAAACTTCTTGACTCAATTTGATAAAACCATGTCAGTATACTAATTCAAAAATTGATATTGTACGTTTGCACATCTTGTTACTTTAATCGAAAAAAGCTTAATTACCACTTGGTAGAATGAATGTAGCTTCAACTATTACAACTCTTGCCTCTAAGAACTGCTTATCGACTCGATGGAAGTATTATATGCTGCACAAGGAGCTGATGCTACAATAATTATAGATGTTATACATAAATAACAAGGTCTTCTCTCAGCTAGCACATGTTTTGTATCATTAAAATCTTAAATGTTACAATAATTGCAGATTATATACATAATTGCTAATGCGTTCTTCCAGTAAGCACACGTTTTTGCATCATTAGACATTATAGATGTTACAATAATTATATGAAACATACATTATAAATAATGTCTTCTCTCAGCTAGCACATGTTTTTGAATCATTAAAGATCTTGAGACTTATTCATTTCAACAAATATGGTACTCTGCACACAATAATAACATAAATAGAGCTACAAAAAGGGTGTACAAGGTATCATTAGTTTGTTAAAATTATACCTTTGCCTTCCTTTAATTTATATATAAATATGGAATTTAAGTCTTTTTTCTCAATAATTTTTCAGTTTTCTAATTACATATACAGGTTCTGCATATGACAGCAATGATACTAATATATCATATTACTATATGGTTATAGTTAACAGTCTAGTCTAGTCGCATATTCATAGTGTTGTAGCCCACGTCATAGTGTCTGGTATATAATAGTTTACAGCCACATAGTTAAAGTTTATAATTGTAACTGAAGAGCTAAAATGGTGTTCAAAATTTATAATATATAACACAGGTGTTACATTTGACAGTATTTAGAAATTTATTAGCTGAGACTAAAATAAATACAACAAATTGAAGTTCGCAAAAAGCTTCATAAAAACTATAATTTAGATTGTGATGCATATGAAGATATATAGTCTGTAGCAAATAGAATAAAAAAAAACAAATGATGAATGAGATTAAAAAATCAAACAAAATGTTTTCTACAACGACTAAACTGCTAATGTAGAAGTAAGTATAAACTCTTTGAAAAATGAAAGTAGAAATTTGGGACAAAAACCTAAATATTAAAGCACCATATAATGCACAATTATATCTAACTTAAAGAAATAAGATTCACTATCTGAGAAAATATAGAATGAAATAATTGCTGATTGCTTTACCACGAATGAATAGAAACAGTCATGTCACTTCTTTTCTCATGGAACTAGCTGACTAAACAAACGCTCTACGAGATTTCTAATCAAATGGCCTGTAACATATATAAACAAAGATAATTATTCCACGAAAAATTACCATGCATAAGCACTCTGTTTACATGTTTATTCAATTGTTTAAAATGTTTTGGTTAACAAGAAGCTACGTAATACGAATAACAAAGTTAATTGCAGCAGAACAATTAGCAGCTCTGGAGTTGTCACTACATCAATCTAAGAATTTATTAATGAGAAATGAAATAGTTAATGCAAGTAAAACTAAATTAGACTCACAAAAATACTAAAACACGCAAAGCAAATGCAAGCATAAGTTTATATCTGAGCTGAGAACAGCTAAACCAAAGGTGACTTAACTCTTCAAATATTTGAGAAAATTTAATAGCGGTTGCTGATGTGCAGTTATCACACATTTCTAAGATCTTACCATCTGTTATCCAAAAAGCCACAGGTAATACTTATTGTAATTATTAATTATCACTATAGTGTGTATGCGTATACATATCCTAATGTAAATATAAATGAACAATGAAGATGCACCTCAAAATTAAACATCATTATAAATTAATCAGGAATAACACTTACACTGCTGTGAAAGTTTTAAAACTCTGATGTTCTGTTGAAGTAACGAAATAAAAGTTTCTAACGTTTTACAAAATTAAAAACAATAAATGAAAATTTGCAGTATTCAATGAATGTTTATTCCATTGAATATTTGATGTTTAGAATCTGTCCACTAGAAGCTGTTGCACTATAGTTGAGCAGTGCTGAAACTTACAGTCCCACCCCCTTGCAACCATGGTCTGCATTTGACTAAGGCACACTATTGGTGAGATCCTCACTCATACTAGTATTAAGATTATCACTTATACCAGCAGTAGAAGCGCATTAACTGAGTACAAACAGATAATTTAACTGAAGTAAGCACAAGAGCAACACTTACAGACTCTGTATGACTGTCTGCAGAAGAAGTAGGGAGTGCGGGCTCTGGTAACAGCCCCTGACTCAAAGGCTCATAACTAGCTCTCTGGCTACCAGAATCAGCGCAGACAGAGGGGGCACATCGTAACTTGAGTTCTCGAAAAACAGATCTAGAAATAAAAGCAAACACTAACAAAAACCACGAAAAATCAGAAAATTTATTATGTCATACACTGAAAAATTTTTATAATCATCATTTTTTATTAGTGTCTACAAGCTATGTGACTTATTTTAATTTCTTACAGGTGCACCTGTCGTTTTTAATGATATATTTTATGCTATAAATTGAGCCCCTAAAGATATAAAAATAAATTTGGTAACTTTAAGACATCGTATCACCCGAGTCTGACACTTACAGTTTGTTTAGATTGCTGTCAATTTCTTCTAAGGTTCTTCCTTTAGTCTCAGGCACCACAGTTAGAACAAATAACAGTCCGATAGAGCAAGCTATGCCATATGTAATGAATGTCCACATGATGCCAGTCCTTTCTACAATTAGCCAACTAGTTACACACAAAACAAGGTGCTGAGGATGCCTCTTCAGAGTAACACCAGAAGACAGAACAGGTGATTTAGCAGCAAGAAAACTGAGGCTGACTGAGTGTTAGAAAAATATGCAAACACTATTCTTTCCAAAAAGCTTTAGATCAGCAATGCTGCCAATACAAAACATAAGTTTAGGCTCATTTCCATTGCAATCTTTGTTTTGATTTGGGGGAGGGGGGGGGGGGGTAGCAATGAGCCAGCAGCTCACATTGCATCATATATATGAAGAGATTTGCTATAGTTGTAAATAAGAACAGGTAATACTAAATAGCTAATTGCAAAGTTAACAAAATCCTTAGAGAAAACTTTCTTAGTGAAGAATTAGTAAATCTCTGCCAACCACTTTACGTTGGTAAGTTTTATGATGAGCAAACAGTTGAATCTCCACACAGATCCATGCACAAAAGGCATTACATGTGCAAGTATTTAACATGACGAATTCAAAGATATACAAGTTGTTAAAATTAATCTTCATTTAATAAGTGTGGAAAAAAACCTATACACCAAGATGACAACACAACTTAAAATGAGCCAATATTTGTTACTGATCAGTATGTATTAGTAAAACATAATATTAAATTTTTACCTAAATAGTCAAGAAAAGTGAATGAGAAAACCAGATTAAAGGTCCAATTAGCGGCAACAACCAAGGCTATGGATCTACCTTTGATGGATGATGGAAATATCTCGCTCAGCAAAAGCCACGTTACTAAAACAGTATACAGCTTTTACAATGATTAGTCAGGAAATGCAAAGTAAAAAAATGAAAAATAGAGTCATTGCTTTATAAAAGTTCAAGAATACAAAATAAAAAGATGTGAGCAATTCAAAACAAAACTAAAAACATTTCAAGCTCCTAAGAAAGTCAAATAGTGTTCAACAAAATATTATGTACAATAACAGCTTTAATACAGTTATTATTAACGTGGCTGATTGAAGAATTCAAAAGAAGTCTACACAAAGATGCAACACAATATAATAGTTACCAGTTGTAAAACTAAAATATTTGTTTAAATAATCATAACTGTTATGACTAGATCAAATAACATGCTCTTTTTGTACTATGAAACATATCGATAGCCCAAATAAAATAAATTTTCAAATAAAATTAGCAGGACTCTTTCCTCAATTTCAAGCTATGACTGTCCTTGTGTACAGATAACGATTTTAGAGAAATGCGTATGAATGCCCTGCCCATTGAATACTGTTTACATGCATGTTAAGCCAGACCTGGTCCATAACTGATGCTGTAAGCAGCTATATAACACAGCATGCAAACCAAGGATAGGCATGTTGAGACTGGAAGACTTGCAGACACTTGCTCTGTAGTGGCATTACTGACATATTTATTGTCAGTAAAGTTTATATTCTCCCCATTACTACCACAATTGTCTCTACAACACAATACATGGTATAGACTATAGAGGAACTCGCATCTCTACAACACAGTACATGGTATAGACTATAGAGGAACTCGCATCTCTACAACACAATACATGGTATAGACTATATAGAAACTCGCATCTCTACAACACAATACATGGTATAGACTATATAGGAACTGGCATCTCTACAACACAGTACATGGTATAGACTGTAGAGGAACTCGCATCTCTACAACACAATACATGGTATAGACTATATAGGAACTGGCATCTCTACAACACAGTACATGGTATAGACTATAGAGGAACTCGCATCTCTACAACACAGTACATGGTATAGACTATAGAGGAACTCGCATCTCTACAACACAATACATAGTATAGACTATAGAGGAACTTGCAGGTCCATTTTACTTCACAAACACTTGACTAGTTTCACTAAAATTTAACTAAGGTAAATATTTGAGAGTAGATGATCTGTACAAACAAAGCTCTAGAAGATTCTCTTACTCTTGGCACTGAACACTAGCGGGACGGTTGAGGGCAGATGCACAGAATAGACAAAGAGCCATCAAAACTGTACCAATTGTCAACAGCTTTTTCCTTCCAATCCTGTCCACAGCACACAGTGATATGCAAACAGCTACCATCTACAAAAGTCTAGTACAATACAGTCATTGTTTTTATTACATCCAGTATTTTGTTTTGAGTAACGCCTGCCTACAATCAACAGAACACATAACATTATAGGAAGAATATCAACAATATCTAAAACATTCAAATTCCATGCAATAGAAAAATTATTACAATAAAACTATGGCTATGTAGCAGCTTGTTTAGTCTGAGTTTGTATTAAGTCTGCATGAAAACATAATTTCTATACTTTGATTTATAATCTCCATTCCTGGCTTGCAGGAAAAAGAATTTTTGAAAAGGTGAATGACAACTTTGAGCTGCTGCTGTAGCAAGTTACATGTTTCAGAATATTGACACTGAATGGAGTAAGTAAGTAAGGTGTATCTTGAATAATTGTAAAAAGGTAAAGAAGCAAATTCTTATTCGAAATAAATGGACGGATGTTGTTAATAGAGATAATGTAGAGAATTGAAAAGAGCAAATTTCAATGTACAAATCCTTACACATGAAATTCACCTGCTTTATTGAATCGTCATCATTTTAAGCTTTTGATTCCCTTTAAGCATTACTCAACAAGAAAAATTGCAGGAAACTTAGTGAGTCTGTTTTGAGACTGAGCTGGTGTCCTCACTTGATACTTTCATGTGGGTACAATTCGCTACCACACTACACCACACGGATACATAATATAGCCCACAAGGAGCAGAAGTAATGGGAGTGAGCCATTAGTGTGTATATTCTGACAAAAGGAAAATTAATATGAGATGAAGCATTAACCTTAGTTACCCCAGCACCTATGGTGGCCAAGGTTGCCGATTGGTTAGAATAAAATCCAATTTGTTTCAGTACAACTGGAGCGTAATAGAGAATGGTTGGAAGTCCAGATGCCTGCAAGAAAACAATCCATCTTGATCAAACCTTTAAAGGAGTTGTCACAGCATTGTGCGCGCGAGCGTGTGTGTGTGTGTGTGTGTGTGTGTGTGCGTGTGCGTGTGCGTGTGTTGTAGAATTAGTAAAATGAGTAGGCAAACGAAGTCAAATAACTATAATTAAACTCGATAATATGCCTTATTTAGATACTGCAAATAATTTCACCACGATAAAGACATATATAAGATATAAACATTGCATGCATTACTAGAGCAGCTAGTTATCCTCAACTAGTTCATGCAATTTAGACAACTTTGATAAGAGAAAAGTATAAACTTGTTTTCAGACATAATATTTAATTAAATATGTTGAAAATTAAAAATATATTGCTAAATAATATTTTATTAAAATTTAAGATAGATAACTGAAGAATTTATGGGGCAATATATATTTATGTATTTGGTTATGTATATTTAAGTAGACACAAGCTAAACGTTAGCTCTTACAATCAGGCACAGAGACAGAAAATACATAACTCTAACGTGTTAGTTATTATGACAAACTACAACTCACCTGCTGAAGAAACGCCAAGCCAAGCCCTATAACCAGCCGATAACACAGATTATTCTTCTGGGAACACAACTCCTTCCAGCCTAAACTCTAGGAATACATAAACACACCAAGTAAAAATAAAATCCTGATAAAATCAGTCAAAATAAGAGTTTTGCACCTGCTAGCACCTGTAGAAGATGAATAATACAAGTTACCTGGTTTTATTAGTAAAGCGATATGTAGTAAAATATTAACCTGCTCTGAAGATAGGTGATGCTTTAGAGCAGATAACTCTTGATTGGCAGAATCTTCGTCAGATCTCAACCTTCTCAGAACCTGCAACGCCTACGAAAAAGATCAATTATTTTACTTCTTTTTTCTTTGCACACTGTTGAAAGAAATGTAAGTTTGACTGCAAAACATTAAAACAGTGTATTCAGCAATAAATTTGCTACAACTTTATTGAAAGCTAATGTAAGCAAGCTGATGGTGAATCAGTGTGCAAATACTATTGACAGATAATAGAGTGGTGAGTTAATGTCTAGTACCTCTATGGGTTTATTCTTGATAATAAGAAACCTCGGAGATTTAGGGACAAAGAGTAAAGCAAAACCCTGACCCAATGCAAATATAGCTGAGATCCCAAACATAAACCTCCTAAAACATGAACTTAGACTAAACAAAAAATAGCTAATGCCATATATGGATGCTTTACTAGTTATACAGTAACAGAACATGGATTAATTAGGTTGGGAAATCAACACACAACATATTTATACAATGATATTAATAAAATTATAAGAATATTATTATTAGCAGTTCACCAGCAGATTTCACTACAATATAGTGCTGGTACTATTAATCTGTACATGCATTATGTAATAATTGTGAACAGACACAGAAAATAGACTGCTTATTTTACCATCCATGGGGTATTAGAATGAAGAGGTAGTTGATGAAGTAGGCCATGAGAAAACCTAAGGCTATGGCAACTTCTGTGAGAGACACCAGCTTTCCTCTGTGTTGCTACAATATGGAAATATACCCACAGTATGCAAACTGAACACATACTTGCTAGAGCTTGAATTTCTTTATGTGAATCACTTATTCAATTTGCTATGCGGCACCTTTTAATTTAAAAATTAATCAAGTTATTTCTAAGTAGGTAAGAAATGACTTAGTTGCAACTCGATCTACATAGAAGATTCTAATCAGATGCATATGACCAAAACTTATTGTAGACTCAAAGCTATATAGATAATTCAATCAATAGATATGCTATTTGAATTAGGCCTGGAACTTAGATTAATTAGGATTAGAAGCCATCAGATCTCAATATTCTATAAGTGTCAGGTGGTGCAGTAAAAATAGTAAAAAAGCAACTTTTCCTAGAAATTAGTATGATTTGAGTATTCTGAGTGACTTTCATAAATAGCAGTGGCAGTGTTACTGAAACAAGATTGTATATTGAGTAAAATAACTAGACTGACTATGGACTTGAAGAATGAAAACACAGGTAAATATAAATAAATAGTGATGAGATTATTTTAACTGAGTTTTAATAACAATTTATTATCTTTAAAGCTGTGACATTAAATTACAGAAATAATTCCAGATACTCATTATAAAATAATTTTGCCTCCACTGGAATTTGAACCTGAGACCTCCGGGTTTGCTAGCAGGCTCGTTAACCATCACACCACAGAGACTACTGGGTAATTACAACACTACCCTCACATAATAAAATGTACCACAAGTTGTAAAATCCTAGCAAGCATAGCCATACAAGTATAGCCATACATACCGGGTTTGAGATTTCAGTTATGTAAGCACATTCAGCAACCACAGAAAGTCCAACAGCAAAACCCAGCAAGACCCTTCCAAATACCTATAAAATACCATGTCATACAACCAAGAGAAACATGGCAGAAATCTGCCACAAAACTTGGAAGCCGTAAGCCTTAGCATAGCAGACATTTTAAAATAGCAAAAACACAGGATTTGGCCACAATACACATGCAAGCTGAGGACATAGTCCAAAGGGCACAACACATTCTATACATTACCACATAGGTATTGAGTAGCCTGCCAATATGTATTAGTAAAGTGTACTGATCTGTTGTTACATTTGACAACACAATGAAATATAATGACATGTACCTGTAGAAATCAGTAATAATTTCAGCTAGAAATTGATACAACTAAATGTTTTAAATAAGTATTTTATTATCAAAACTGTACATTAGTTTTGTCAATCAAATAAAGTTCTTTACAGTTTACACTCATTTACAGAAATAATTACAACTAGATATGAATTGTATATGAGCAGAGATATGCATATAATCGTTACCAAGACTGTCACAGATGGCGTGAAAGATAAAATCAGGGCGCCAGTAGCAAACACTAAGCAATTTCCTATCATAGTAAACTTTCGACCCAAAACATCAATCACGGTACCTGCATTATAAATGTATTCAGCACAATCAATGAAAAGCATGTTATATGTGCAGACTGTTGATATCAATACATAAGTAACAGTTTTCATAAAAAAATAAACAGTTTCTATTTTAAAAAATAATTTCATTAACCTGAACAAATAAATGAGCAGCTATGCAGCAAAATTTAAAATTGTGAATAAAACAATGTAGAATAGTGAGACACCGTGATAAATATTTTACTTGTTGAAGCATAATTTCTAGATAATTCGCTCTTGATTATTAATATTCAAGTTTCTAATATAATGCACTGTGACAGTTCTTTTTGAAAAGTGTATACTTGTATGAATATCAATATTTTCAAGTACATAATTTATAAAGATTCAAAACACAAACAACTTCTGAGCCTGAAAGCTTAGGGTTTTTTTGTATCAATATTATATAAAAGTAATGTCAAATGGATGTTATAAGCCGAGAAAACAATTATTTATTCCATATACAAACATTTAAAGCACATGAAAACTTGATTAGACTGTTTCATATTATTTTGCATATATAAAATATAAAGCATTTAAACCATGTAATATTGGGAGACAATGTATTGGAGGTGAAAGCATTCACCAACTCAAACATTTCTAGAACCAATAACCTTCACCATTAAAATAAAAAAAGAGGTGCAGTGTTTACCTCCAAATAATGAGGAAATAATAGCTCCAAATAACAGACTAGATACAATGACTTCTTGCATCAAGTAAGACAGCTTAAATTCTTCCCGTAATTGCAGTAAAGCTCCTGATATTATCCCTAAAAATTGTGAAATGTGTGTGAATGTGTGATTGTGACATTTTCTTTTACAATCACACAGCTAGACAATAGACAAGCATGGAACATAGTAAAACAGTAATAAAGAGAATCATGGTGATTGGTGACAAGACAAATATAATACTATATATAACACTGCCAGTCTCACCCATGTCATAGCCAAATAAAATTCCTCCAGAAGCAGCGACCAAAGAAGCTGCTACAGTTGAATATGACATGGTGTTACCGACTTATCATTTTCCCGATATGACTTAGTTGAAGTAACATTATACAAGCCCAGCACAGTGAAGCTAGCTATTGCATATTTAGTAATTTAGTTTATTGAATGTAGACTATTTCCATCTAGAAGAACATTTCCTTCAGCCTTGCTATAAAAAAGAGAAGCCACACATTATACACAAAATACAAATCACACTTGACACAAGTAATATAACATGCGTGGTAACACAATTTATGTGATCATTAATTATCTTTTAAGTTGTTGGGTTGATAAAATATCTTAATACTGAAAACTTTAAAATTGATATTTGGTGTTAACATTATAGTTTGTATAAAAATCTACAATATTAATATGAATTATAAAAACTATTTAGTATCAAATTTCATCACAGTGGAAAAAAATACAAAATAAAATAAAAAGGCTTCAAGATGAGAAAAGCTAACGACTATGATTAAATTTAATGATAGTGATAATTATAATCACTGTAACTATTAGTATTACCATAGGTGATAACAGTGACTGCTATCACTTATCATTATCATTATGAAACTATCATAATCATAATGATAGTGAGAATTATAAATGTAAATATAATCAATAAATCATAATATAATAGTTATGTTATTCGTCAATTATTTTATTTCACTTCAAATGCATGTAATTATTACCGGTTAAGTTCGCTAAGGTTTCAGTTTTGCATAAAGTCCTAAATCTCTATTAATATTGATATTCAGTGGCTTTAGTTAGACACATTCACTGAAATGAAATATAAGTTCATTAGTTACACATACAAGATTATATGTATATGTTCATGACATAGTTTGAGTGATGACAACAACTGTTGTTTTTGACGGCGAACTCGTAAAACAATAATGAGATTACTAGAAAAGCCCTCAACGTTTTTTTCTTGCTCTTTGGCAACAAAGTAGGCGTGCCAAAAGGTATTTCCTCTCAAGTCTGAGACCAAGCCGAATGATGACCGTAATAGTATCACTATTAGCCTAGCTAGTCAACTATAACTCTAACTTGCTACATTTCAAGGCTAAGGCTAATGTCAATCGCTTTGTTTGCAAAAATTTATTGTTAGCATTTGCAGCGTATTATTTGACTGAAGTGAAAATTCACAAATTTGAAGACCGAGACGTTAAAAGGCAAAAGTAAAACTACAAGTAAATCAAAGGATTTTGAAAATAAAAATGGCTGCAGGATCAACTTCAAATAAAGATCTTTATATGGGTTTCGACTTCAGCACACAACAACTAAAATTAGTGGTCATCGATGAAAATCTCCAGATATTACTGGAAGAATCTGTCAAATTTGATGACTTAGAAAAATACAACACCAGTAGTGGATGTCATATTTCACCTGATGGCCTAACTGTTACTTCACCTACCATAATGTGGGTAGAAGCTGTGGATGTAATCCTAGGAAAATTAGTAAATTCAAATTTTGACTTTTCTAAGATAAAAGCTATTTCTGGTTCAGGGCAACAACATGGTAGCGTTTTCTGGAGGAATGGGTCTGGAGAAATGCTAAAAAACTTAAATTCCAAGCTTAGCTTAAAAAGTCAGCTTGAGGATAGTTTTAGTGTACCAGATTCTCCAATCTGGATGGATTCTAGTACCTCTGAGCAGTGTGTAAAGCTTGAATTAGCAGCTGGTGGAGCTCAAGCATTGGCTGACATAACTGGTTCCAAAGCATATGAGCGCTTCACTGGAAATCAGATCTTAAAAGTCATAGAGAACGCTCCAAATGCATACAGAGATACAGAGAGAATATCACTAGTTAGTAGCTTTGGAGCTACATTATTCTGTGGTGCATATTGCGAGATAGATGAAAGTGATGGCTCTGGAATGAACCTGTTAAACATCAAGACCAGAGCTTGGGAACCCAAGCTAATTGATGCATGTAGCAAAGACTTAGCAGATAAGTTGGGTAATCCTGTACCATCAGTTAGTATTCAGGGATCTATATCACAATATTTTGTGAACAAGTATGGATTTGTACCATCTTGCCAAATCGTGAGTTTTACAGGAGACAACCCTGCATCACTGGCAGGTATGAGGCTTATGGAAAGTGATATTGCAGTATCACTAGGAAGCTCTGATGTTGTATTCTTATGGTTGGAAGATCCTATAATGAAGACTGAAGGGCATGTTTTTGTAAACCCTGTTGATACATCTGCTTATATGGCTCTGTTATGCTTTAAAAATGGATCTTTGACACGAGAATTTGTTCGAGATCGCCATACAGACAACAAATCGTGGACTGAGTTTGAGCAACTACTAAATTCGCAGCCAATTGGAAACAATGGAAATATAGGCTTCTATTTTCCCATTGCGGAAATAATACCCGGAAATGTTGAGGGATTTTATTATTTTGACTCCTCAGACAGGCCAGTTCAAGATTTCTCTTCTGCTGAGCATGTTCGGGCAATAATTGAAAGTCAATTTCTTTCACGAAGAATTCATGCTGAAAACATGGGTTTTAACTTGGATAGTTGTAGAATTCTAGCCACCGGTGGTGCTTCCAATAATAGTGCTATACTACAAATCATGAGCGACATTTTCAATGCACCAGTTTACACCCAAGAAGTGGCCAACTCTGCATCACTGGGGGCTGCCATGATTGCAATGCATGCAGTTAAAGTCACTACTGATGAATTACCGTACACATACAGGCTAAAGAAAAAGGGCCTACAGTTTCAACGTGTGGCAAGTCCTACACCAGGAAGCAAAGAAATTTATGATATAATGGCCAAAAGATATCGAAATCTAGAAAAGCAAGTAATCCAAATGCATAGTTCAAAAGCTAAAGGGAAAGTGTAACTGTAAATAACTTTAACTTTATTTGCTAAATTTCCTTTTTTATTTCCAAGTTTAAAGTACAAAAATCTTATTGATACATAAACATGCTTTGAAATGTACATAGAAAATAAAATTATAGTATATACAAGAAAGCAACAACAAATTTTTTTATAGAATTTATGTTTTTAGTATTACACATGTACTACATACATCTTGAAAAAAAATGATTAAAAATGAATAAATATACCTACAATATGAAACGTTGGAGTTTATCTATCCATTGAGCAACATTAATGTCTAAGCAAACACCCCCCAATACTCACAATTAATACTATGACTTTCTAGGCTGCTTAAAAGTACAGCAAATAAAAATGTAAGGTAAAACAACACAATTCAGGTTAACCAGTAAAATGTAACTAACAAACTTCAAGGTTTCCATATAGCTTTCTGCACCACATGACAGTGGGTGATGGTGGCGCATCAGATTTCGTTAAATGCAATTTGTCAGTCAATTCTAACCTCTTAAATGCAAGCTTGTATTCTCTATCAAAAGCATCTGAAAGTATAAATATTATAAAATATCATTGTTCTGCATGAAATCAAGTAGTTCTACTGGCCCAAGAAGTAAAACGCACATATTATGAAGGCTGTGCGACAATCTTCGAGTAGTACACAGTTGAAATACACATAAAGCAAAAATTTTTACTTGTTCTTAAACCTACCAACACTTTTGAATTTAATGCATACATTTCTGGAGAAGCTAATAGACAACAAACTGTATATAATTCATGCCCACGCAGCAGACCCTTTTGGTTAGAGTTACAAAAGGTTGAGCGTTCAATAATTTTAGAGTAGAAATATTTTTTTCAATGCAGCAAACATTTTAGCTTGTAGACTAATACTCACCATGGTCCATAACTTCTCGGCCAAAATAAACAAATGCTAGAAAAAGTATATCTCTGTATGCACTTTGACATCTGTTGGTGGAGTTACGCTTGTACAACTTTCTGTTATTGATAATCATTTTCAAAGGAGTGTAAATGTCATTGCACTCAACATGCGTTAGCATTTGCTGCATAAAACTGTAAAAAAAGAACATTTGCAAAGTCTATGAGCATAATATAATAAAGTAGCATATATTTGATTGTATGACATGAGCAAACAAAGAAAAAATTATAACTAGTAAGTGTTATAAGGACTGTACGATCTACCTGAAAGTATGATTTACACCTCTGAGCTGATCAAAATCAATATGATAACGTATAACAACTGCAAAAAGTTGAAGAAAAAGCCAACTATTGTTTACAATAATGGATGTCTTTGCTTGACTAACCTTCTAGTAGCTGCTTTCTCATCAGTAAGTAAAGCCCGGACAACTGTGGATTTGCTTCCTGTAACATATAGCTGTATGTCTGCACACTTTGTCCATACATAAAGCACAGAAAAGTTTACGTAGCTGTAGTGCTCGGGAAACATTATCTACTGAATGGAAATACTGACCTGACTCATTCCACAGTTTATACATAGGAGCTGCCATTTTCTCATGTAGTCTGGGATGATTCCAAACTAATCTTAGAATCATGTTAGATGGCTGAGGAGATGAGAGCTCAATGTTATTGAATGTTAGGCAGCTAGAGTGAAACAGCAGCTGAGGCAAGTGTGAAGGAAAGTTCATTCGTTTGAAGTACCACATCTGTGACAGCAATAGAAGCTAATCAACATACTGTAAGTTAAGCTCTGTTATCAGAGATACTCATGCAGGCAGAAAAAGATAAGAATCTTTTTTAAAAATGTGGTGTGAGAAAAAGCCTTGCAGTGGCATGTTGGTTTTGAAAAAGAATAGAATCTGTTGAATAACTTGCAGTCCACCCATGACTATACTATTGTACGGAAGTGCAGCTTGAGCTGTTATGGCCACAACACCTCACCTGTGACATTATTCATGTAGGAAATTATAGGTATTCGAGTATTATATATAGCTATTCTATACAACTATATATAATCGTATGAAGTGCTTTTTTGAAAATATGCAAATTAGAAACAGTTTCAGAATATGAATGAGATGTGCATTGTGTGCAGTGGACTCGAGGCCTTGTGAACAACATATCATTCTCTGTGCAGTGACAACTGTCTGACTTACCAAGTTCCAGTACACAATGGCATGGTTGTCAACAAAACTAGAGCTGGTGAGACATACATCTCCTTCTCGGTCCAATACAGACTCCAACTCTTTTCTTAAAACTATTGGACTCAGATACGGCAGTTTAATAGGTTCTATACGGCTGCAATAGAATATTCACACAGTGTGAAGTAAGGACTACATTCCAAGATGTATGAACAGCATAGTTTATGTTATATACATCTTACTAACTGGCAGGATAGCAGCATTGAAGGTTTTAATTTAAACAAATCAATGGAATGTCACACAAGTTTCAAGTAACTCAACAGGCAACATAGAGTCAGTATACTCAAGGTCACAGGTCAAATCTCAGACTTAGAATAAGTATCTTATTACGCTGAGTTTTTTCAACACAACATATCAAGCAAGTATTACTAGCCATGTGTTCAGAGTAAAATTCACTATGTGCAAGAAAGAATTCCAACTTCTATAATATTGAAAACGCTGAAAACCATTAAAGTTGACTCGTTACGACAAGCCGTATAGTGAAGGAGAGAAAAGGAAATCTTAGTAACCATCACAACACTCAACCTACTTGGTATGAGAGGACCTAGGTGTGAGAGGAGGTGACGACAAAACTCCATCGTCAGTAAATGCGGAGTTTTTATCAAATGTATCTTTAGCTCTCAAATCTTTTATATCGATCATCATAAATGGCAGCTGCTTATTGTCGCAAAATCTACAGCTAAAAGAACAGATAGGAGTTATTAAAAAGTCAAAGCTAATATTGACTGAACAGTGCTGAGCTCAACTGCAACTATTCCCTAAAACACTGTTACTGTGTCAAGTGATAGTTGACTAGTTACTGAAACCTACTGTTAGTTATCAGTCAATTTAATTATTAACCAATTAGGAAATTATATTTTGAGCAAATATGTTGTGTAAAAATTTGGAAGAAAAAAGCAAAATAATAACATCATTTTTCTCCTTTAGTTGACTAATTATTTGTTGTAAATAAAGTAGATTTTAAATTTTGCCATTTCATAGTTTATTCGTTTTTCCCCTCAATCTCAGTGCATAATTGTGCTGTAAACAGTAGTATGGTTTAATGTCCATTGACGAGTATAATTTTTCAATTGAACTGCAAAGAGATGAGCAGCTGGTGATTAGACCCTAGCCCCCCCCCCCTAAGCAAATTTAGTATTTGCAAGTCTAGCTTACTCTCATTAGGTGACTATATAGATTGCAGACATGATGTATAGCCAGCATAATAAAAATAACATACGTTGTGCTAAGTTCACTATCTTGGGCTGACCAACCAGCCATGATATCTTCATCATAGAGTATAGTTGAACAATTATCGCACACTGTAGATGAGCACATGACCACTTCAATGACTGGCTCGGACATTGATGGTGTTGACACACTTGAGGGAGGTGGGAATTTAAACAGACTATCCACAGCATCTAGCATGACTTGTGCGCTAGGCGAGGTCGTGTACTTAGTGATAAAGGCTGAAGAGACTCCACCTGAAAGTGTAGTCAGTCAGCAAATGAAGTAACATTGAAATGCAAGAAGCACCAAGAGTAAAGCATTTTGATAAAAGTATTTTTAAGAATGCAATGAAATCTGTGTACTTAGGTGATAAATGGAGACAAAGATGATAGGCATATGTCAAATAAGTATTAACAGATATATAAATACATAAAACTAAATAACTGTTAAAAGATAAGACCATCATTTCATTTATGGAACAGTATCGCTGAAAAAGTAATAAAAGAGGAAAAAGTTCTTAAATCACCAACAAAAAACTAGTAAAAACATGCAATTCAATAATTGCTTAGCCTAATTTTGTTGACCACCAAGTATAAACCAGTTGAAACCATGAAGGCAATGCAGCTATTAGATATTTCTGTGTATTATTGGACTCATAAACGGAAGAGAGAAATATCTTACTGTATGTTATGTCGGTACTGAATGATTTTCCTCCATCATCAAAACCAGATAATGAGTCATCAATGGAGAAAGGTAGACCAAGAGCACTGTGGGAGCTGAGCCTGAATTAAATTATAGAATGTATTCACAATTGGCCACTTGGCTCATGTTTAGCACTCTATTTTTAACATCTAGCTAGTCCTTGACTGGTCTGCTAATACAGTGACATTTTACAATGTTGAAGGTGCTATAGAACTAATGTAGTCAAAAATTTTGGATTGTGTTGGAGTAGGTTTTTAATTAAACACTCCTGTTGTTCAAAACCCTTAAGTGTAGTGCAGATTTTTCATTTTTTAATACTGGGCACTCCAATAAGAAATTGGTTAAAATAATGCATAAACATTTTTAAAATGACAAAAATTACAAGTTTTACCATTAGTGAGAGTTAATTATCTATTGAGCAGTCAATAAACATGAATTAATAATTTTTATACATGACAGATTTGTACTCCTTAATTAAAAAAGCAATACATTTAAAATCTTATTTTTGGTTGGCTCTACGGTGCTGGTAAGACAGGAAACTGAAAATCATAGCTAAATCCAAAGAGTTGAACAGAAATTTTAGATAACAAAAATTTAAACTAAACAACTTGCAATCAAACTTCTGAACTAGAATTTAAACTTATATGACAATAAGCATTACATTTTATAGAACGAAAGTGAGAATTCTATCATCATATCATTATTGTCTGGCCAGAAATCTTGAGAAAAAATCCCGACTATTATACAGTGATTTAAACAAATTTGGTCTAACGATGACTAGAATCAGTAGTAAAACAATGTATAAAATATATATAGAGACATACACACTGATGTTGTCTTCACTATTTCTGTGCTCAGATTGCTTGTCCTCTTTGTAAGGTGTGCTGACAGTGCTAGGTGCCTGATACTCCTTTACTGTATGCTTCAACTTGTTATAGTTGGAATACAGTTTACTAGCCATGTTTGAAGATACAGATTTAAATTTCTTGATAGATGATCTCATGTCACCTCGCCTATCATACAGAAGATATGCATGTGTTAGGGGTTCATCAATATCTTTTAAATCTTCAAACAAGATATTCTCACAGAACCATTAGACTAACTTTATAGAGTAGTTTTATGAGCAGATTGAATATGTAATAAAAATTGTGCTAAATATTGAAGGGAAGCACTAAAAAAGAATCAATGCTTGAAGAGAACAGTTTTCTGTAGGATCCACATCAAACTGAATAACAATAGAGCGAACAAAACCTGTCCAAACATGATGGCTATACACCTAATTAGTATTTCATGGGAGTGGATTCATAAGTTTGCTAAAGTATAATAATCTCTACATTGACCTAAAAAATAATCTTAAAAAATGTTTAGGCAATTTTTAACTCTCTGAAAAAATCTAAGTGCTTTTCTAAAAAAATATTTCCACGACTCCATTCACAAATAAAACTTGTGCAAAAAGCTCTTATGGCATAATAGCATTCAAGTACCTGCTATCAAAATGCAGAAATATTTTAAAAGCTGCTGAGCGAAAAAGATGAATGAAACTTGGAGAAATAATTATATAGTTAAGAGACTGATGACACTGATGTTTAATAAGGCTAGTAATAAACAAATAGTATAAGGACACCCTGTAATTGAAAGTATGAGCTAACATTACATAAACATGCTAACAATTAGAGTTTCGAAGCTGAACCAAACAAATTCATATTCAATAAAGTAGAATATTCAGTCAATAGGATAATTTAGTGCTAATACAACTAAATATGCATTAGAAAGCTGAGTGACTCACTTGTTGATCTTGGATGTAGTGTCAACACTGTCCAGGCTTTCATGAGATGACATGTTAGCTGCAAGCAGACAACAACAGATAAGCAACTTCCTTTCTCTAACCAAAGGAGAAATTGTAATTTGGTTCACCTGAGCTACAAGTTACTAAAAGCAGTTCTTACTGTGGGGCTCCGTATCCTCCTTCTCACCATACACCATAGATTTCATTTTTGAAGATAAATTCTTAGCTATGGCCAGATTAGCTCCTTTCTTAATGGACGAGGTTACCCAGCTCTTGTAAGAGCTGGAGGCCCTCCTGCCCTTCTCATGGTCAGATGACAACGAATCACCTCCTGAACTTTTTACACTCTCCTAAAAATCAGAACAGATATTGCTACTAATGCTACCAGAATAGAAGAAATCAGTTTGCACTAATCATAGAAGTACAAGATATAATAAGCACCATTTAGTCAAAAGGGTTGCACTAACTATGCTATTTATCTAACTCATCTCTAGTGCACCTCACCTTGCTGCCATCTAAATTTGGATTTGGGGGAAATGATGGTTTCTCAAATGTTGGCGCATCTAGAACTGCATCTGCACTTTTAGAATCTTCATCTTTAATAGCAGCCTGTAATGATTGATAAGTAGTGGCACATGCGCAGAACAGAATCAGCTATTCTATTGGGTGAAATACAAATTGGAATTAATCTCCTAACGCTCTAAAATTACCTAATTTTAAAACATTGTTTTGAGAAAAACATTCGATTATTAGCAACGATTTTTCAAGCAAAATACATTCAAAATAAACTTCCATAAAATAAATTATAATTAAATTTCAGACGTATACAAAACTTTGTCATGGGTAGAGAATAGAATTATATCGAGACTTACTTACTAAATTAACTACTGATAGGCAGAAACTGCCAAATTGTCTAATGTTACATAACCCGGTGATGGAGCTTTCAATATTGTATCTTAAGCTGCTACTAATATATTTTCCAAATCTAGTAACATAAAACTATCAATCTTTCTTTCAACAAGAAGAAAAATCTTGAAACTATTCAACACAATTTTTGAAAAAAGAATATAGAAAGTTGAAGATGACATAATAGTTGTCCTCATTGTTCTAAAATATCAATTAGAAAACAACTTTCTCATAACATAATGAGGAGTTTATGCCAATTACAGCAGTCTGTCGATGATGTCTGAACACATTTCTTCATGCCAGAACTTTATAGTGTCTGTTAACTATCTAAATACAATCTCATTCAGATAATACTCCTTCGGCAAGTTGGATTAAAATATAAGCATACTCCGTTATCTCACCTGGTAACTTGCCCTTGAATCTAAACTGAGGCTCTTTCGTAATCCTGGTGTAAGCGCAGGAGCAACTTCCTTTTCAGGAGAAAATTCCAGCAGATTGTACTTTTTGACTGTCCTCATAGACACTGTTTCATCAGCAGCATCCTTCTTAAGTGAGGAATCTCGTCCAAACAAATTCCCTACAAAAATTTAGCTTAACTTATAATAATGTAAGCAAAAGGTTGCTTTTGTAAATAATAAGCCATAGTTTTAAAGCCTACATCTTCTTAGCAATGAAATACTGTACATGTATAAAGAATAGCTGTTGATTCAAACACTGTTATCATACAACAGGTAGAAGTACAGTTATATATATAAAACTACAACATAGAACACTTGTTTTGAGATTACAACACCAAGAGTTGACCGACACACAAGTTAAAGACAGGAAGAGGAAAACACGACGTACCAATATCCATAGAGGTGACTGAAGAGGTCATAGAATTAGCATTGCTCTCTACAGTATGATCAACCTTAGGAGGCAAACTCTCTTTAATATCTGAACTCTCTGTTGAGAACAGCCCAAGTGGATCATCACACAACACTGAAACCCAAACAGTTCAAAGATACATTGCACACTCGCAAAGCAGAAAAACATTAACCTTCATGCTAGCGGTCATGCAAGCACTATGCACATCACTGTCTCAGCACAGACACAACTATCTCAGTATATACACAACTATCTTGATACACACACAATTATCTTAGTACACACACAAGTATCTTAGTACACACACAAGTATCTTAGTACACACACAATTATCTTAGTACAGACACCAACACCTCAGTACAGACACAACTATCTCAGTACAGATACCACCACCTTAGTACAGACACAACTATCTTAGTACAGATACCACCACCCTAGTACAGACAATAAGCTTACAGTATCTCAACTCAATTTAATTTACCAGAAGCAGGACGTTAAGCATAGCCAGTGAGAAGTAGACATTTTCTCAACAAGCACTAGTTTGAACAAATCCAAGACCCACCTGTTTCTTTTCTTAGAGAGTCAGTAGAAGACTTCCTGTAGTCCAAAGAATGCTGTGAGAGAGAACTTTCACTAACGGATATCGGCATAGCATTAGCTGATAGAGGGTCAAACATAACCTCAACCTCCGCCTTCACTGCTCCATTGTTATTAGTTGGTTTACTGGCTAGCACTGAGGCGTGAGGTACTCTTTCTGGTTGACTAAATACTGATGTAGCGTCTAATGGTAGATGATTGGGAGTGTGACTGACAACTGCTTCCTGTGCGGAGGGTAGAGGAGTCTCGGTGAGAGGGGTAACAGAGGAGTCAACCTCTACCAGAGGACTATAATGCCGGTCAGACGCTGCTTGCTACAATGTTCAACACACACTCAAATTTAGACACATATGTTAGCCATAAAAATTCCTTGGCAAAGCTAGAAAGTTAAAAGAATTGTATAATTCACAGCAAATATCTCATATTTGAAATTTACTATAAACTCTAAGTTATATATTTAATGGTAGTGTATAAACATTATATGAAAATTTTGGGGACTTTTACTCAAGCAAATAAAAGAGCTGTAGCACACTGATCACTCAACAACTATAAACTATTAGAAACAAAACCTCAACAGCATTTACAGAGAGAGAGAGCCTGGGTCAGTACTATCACCTTTATTGCCTGTTTCAAAGAGTCACCAGCACTTTTGTGTCTTTTACGTTTACCATCTTTAGACTCAAAGCTAAGGCTGTTAGAAAGAGAGATCTTCTGCAACGCCCTATCTGTAGTGATCAGCAGTCCAGCTGAGCTGTCTATTGAAATAATCAAACACAGTTTTAGACATCAATACAAAATTACAGCATAACATTGTACTTATTGACCTAGAGGCATCGACCACAACAAATAGTTGAAAATAAATACACAACCTTGAAGCTAAACGTACATAAACGCAGAAATAGCAGCTAGACTTCAAGCAAATATTTGCAATATTGTAGGTATACAGACAGAAAACAAGTGTAAATGCAGTACATGCGTAAGTCTAGTGCATCTGCATTATGACATATAACAACACTTACAGTAAGATCCTAGAAACAAACGGCTGTCACCATTCTCCCTGTCCACTGATCTTTTGATAATACAACCCATCTTAATGCGAAACGCATCATTTCCTTTTCCAGCTGCTGTTACTTTGGCTACAAGGAAAAGTCCAAAGATACACAAAATCCCTTCAACTATTACTGTCAATATTGTAAGCTTCCCTTCCTCCAAGTGCTACACCCTTCTATGCACATGAACATGCAGTATGGTTTGAGTTAGTCTCAGGGTAATAGTGTTAATCTATAGGTTAGATCTCACCAGAAGCAACTGTCTTTGGTCCAGATTTGTGAATATCTTCCTGACTCATAGAACCGTATCCTACATCAGAGGCTGCGTGAAGTTAAAACAAATATTACAAGTCAGTTGAGCAACATGATATTATAAGATTATACTCTTCAATGCGTCTTTAAAACATGCTATTTATTATATCTTTGATACCTGGAAGGTTGGTGAGGACTGATAACAAGATTTTTTACCCAGGCCCAAACCTCTTGTTTACACAAAAACAAAGCACTTAGGAATGCAAGTCCATAGCTGCATTTGCAAACAGCAGACATATTCATTGAAGCATGTAAAAATTTAGCTAAGGATTTAAAAAAAGTTAAAAGCAGATAGTCTGGAATTTTCTATGTTGAAAACCAAACGTATAAATATGAAATCAGTGTAGATATATTGTGAAGTTCAACACACTTAATTTTTTATACACTCTAAGAAGATTGTGTTTAGTACAGATTGCATGTTTAGATCATCTAATTCAATGTTTTATCAATAATTATTTTAGAGAATTAAAAAAACATCAGTTACATTGCCACATAGTCACAAAAATGCCTATAGTGTACTCATAGTACATATACTATAACCCAAGTCATGGTATTTTAAATTTACTGAATGACAGGTACCTGTACTAATGACATCATCTTTGTGATGTTTGGCAGCAGGTATAATCTCATCACTGGCAACACTTTCTCGACTCAATGAGTCAACATCATCTTGACTTTCTAAAACAGAACAAATAATAGGCATATCTTTATACTTATACACATACTACATACTTCTTACACTAGATACAGGCAACTAGACACACGACAATATTTAAACACATACTGCACACTCTATATAGATTTCACACACTACATATATACATGAGCCCCAACTAAGGCCATTGGTGATGTTAGGAAGAGCATCCAGTCCTAATTATTCCTGTGACTCATCTGAATAAGTCCTTAGCCCAATCTAGCAAAAAACCTTTTCCATCAGAGGTTTTCTCACAGGGATGGTGACTATAAAGTTGCGTGAGTTTATATATACACTATGCAAAGCTATAACCATGCACTACTTCTACTATAAAAATTTAACATATATGTGACCTGGCACCACAAAACAAGGGATGTATATAAAATGTTGGAAACTTAGTTATTACTATGGAGTGATAGAGCAGACTTTTTCGAACATTTTGCACTTTATTTGAAGTCTCTAGCATAAATAGAACTCGAGATATCAGTATTTAAAAACTTTAACGTTTTTAGAATTTCTAAATTACTGTTTCGAGAAAATCGCGTTTAAAGTTGGCAACTCTAGAATAAGTTGAGAATTATTTGTTTACAATTTACAAGCCTTAGCAACGGGTCTTTGTATAATAGGAATAGTGACAAATTTGGTATCAAAATAATTGTGAAAATTTGGGCTTTCTGTTAAACTAAATTTCATGCTGTCTCAACATAAAATTAGGTCAAATATGGCCGCCAAACTTTTTGTCTAATTTATTTGTCAATTTGCTTTTTACTTTGTTTAATGGTTGAAAGGTTTAACAATTTCAGCAAAGAAAAGGATGTTTCAGCAAGTTTGTTTATTGAGATATTTAAATTAGGCATCCAAGTCAGCAGGAAATCATATAAAACAAAATGGCAGCTGCTTCCTCTTATACATTGAATATCTCCCTTTCCTCTAATATATTGTGTAATATATCAAACTGCAGCTATTGAGCTGTGCTGTTTCATAATTATTGCTTAATGAGTAGAACACTTATGAGAAAATTATTTGACTATTATGAGATCATGCGAGGTTCATTCATGAATATCTTTATAATCTCTAATGGCAACTAAATTTAGCAATTGATTTGGCTGAGATGTTGAAAATATAAACATAAAATCAGCTATTAGAACTTTTGAGTTTTATTAGGCATTAATATTCACATTTAAAACATCAAATACATTATTTTAAAAACCCAATTAAATGCAGTAAAAAATCCAGCCTGGATACAACCATTATGCTTGAATTAACTCTTATCAAGAAAAGAAAATTAGATAGCTTCTACGGTTTTTGCAAAGAAGGCACTTATCATCTTTCTACTTTCTTGGTCTTCATAATATGAGGTTACGGAGTATGGACACATAACATCATGTATGTGGCAAAAGCTTCATCACTATCATCAGTTGATTTTCTAGCAATTATAGATGCTGCTACTTGACCTCCATCCTGCCAATCTACCCACTTATTGTCTATTCCAGAGCTGAAAGTACAATGTTGACTTTTTTTAAATAACAAAAGGAAACGGTAGCTTGATTAGAAATTATACCCAGTTATATTATAAAAATTTAGTAGGCTAAACACTCTTGTGGTACTATTATGGCAACAGTTAATTGTGATCCTGCATTTTATCCACGTTTAAATTTATCGAATTAAACAGAACAATTTGAATAAAAAAAATGCTTGATAATTTTCAAGCACATCATTAAAAGACTGCAAACCTTTTTTATGAATGAAATAAGCAGAAGCCATAACCTTGCAAGCCAAAATTCGGAGTGTCTACATTAGAAGTATTAGATTGATAGGTAGTAGAGTTGTGTAGGTATAAGTCTTCACTCTAATGCCCTCACAAGTGCACTTTCTAAAATGTACAGAATATCAGATTATTCTATATTAACATAGTATTATCAGTAAAATTATGCACTTGAATATCTAGCATATCTGCAATTGGCAATTTTGAAGCAATGTCTTTAGATAACTATTAACCACTCAGGCATTTAATTGAGTAAAAAAGCTAGCTTAGTGCAACTGAATCTATTAAAGACATTTACTATAAAATCGATTTGAATTCAATAAATTACTTTAAAATATGAATAAATTTTTGCTCATCTTATAATAAAATTTAAAAGTTTAGACTATTTATGCATTCAGTTAGCCTAGGGCCACACGGTGCGTATTTTCGCATGTGAAAATTGAAATCACAAGTAGCAAAGGTGTCCACTGTGCGCGTTGAGAAAACATTCGCACTTGTCGCTCTGCATTTTTAACGCAAGTGTGAATCGTCTCTGTCGTCGTCACCTAATTGGCTGGTAGTTATTCAGCGAGCCCAATTTCTTTATTTTAGTGCTACATTCCAGTAAATTGCGTTTTATTGAAAGCGAGTGCGATTTAAAAATGAATGCTTTATTTATCACGCATCACTGACGCTACAGTGGACACCTTTGCTACTTGTGATTTCATTTTTCGCATGCGAAAATACGCACTGTGTGGCCCTAGGCTAAGTGTTACTACTCACTAAATGAGACTAAAAGTAACTTACTAAAAAACTAAGTCAGTCAACTATAGAATCATCATGAACTCGCATTAATATTTCATTATACTCATTTACATTTAGTCACATTTATCATTTCAATTTGGTTATAGGTGATGCTTTTATCAATATAAATATGATTATCAATTGAGTTTTGATAGTAACACTAACTGTAAGCTTGCATCATGTGATAAAGATCTTATCATTATATTTTAAATTAAACTTTGAGCTAATTTAAAAATCACAAAAGGAACCGGTAGTTTGACTAGTACTAGTAGGCCTAATGTTAATACGAATATTAATAGTAATCAGTAACTGTATCGACAAAATCTAAGACAGAGGCTAAAAGTTACTAAGACTAAGAGTACGAGTAAGTCTAATGTAAATTGAAATATTAACTATAGAATAAATATGATGCTATCAGTATGAGTATAAAGTTTTAAGAGCAAAGGCGAAACTCAGAGTCAGACTCAAATACTAATACAGTAATACTAATAAGTAATAAGTAATAGTAATGGTGAATTTATAATTATCAATTACCTATACTTATACTTATAGTTTAAGTTATAGTTATACCATTAATATTATTAATGAGTTACATTTGGTTTTACTACTAAATACCAGTATCAGTAAATCATGAATAATATTCATCATGAATATCATTATGAGTAACCGTACCTCAAACTGTGAGTCATAGTGAGAGTCATTTAAATAGTTACTAGTAGACTAGTAGTAGTATAGAATGGAATAGACTAAGACATACTCCTACTCCTAGTGATAGTATAAATATTAATAAATTGATAACTACAAATAATCCTGGCAACAATTCTAAGTTAGTAGCGTAAATGATTGTTTTGAGTATAATTACCTGTATTGTTGTGGTTTTCAAGCCTGAACGCTAAAGATAAAGATTAAGTTCAGCATTTATCACCAAAGGGCAAAACAGCTCAGTAACTTAAAAGCTAACTTTGGATGGAACACGATGAAAAACTAGAACTAGCCTTCGATTTTAAATATGATGCTTCTGACAGTATGAAGAAAGAGGTGTAACCTAAATTTATTTGATAAAAAATAAATTTGCAAGATCTCACGCTATGAAAACGACTAAAATTGTCTTCTTTCTTTAATTGATAACTTCGCAATTTTTTCATCATTTAAAAAATTGAAAGCCTTAGTTACCAACTTTAAATGCAATTTTAGAGCTGAAGGAATCATCAAATGCTTACGAAAGTATGATTTTTGAAATCCTTGGATTTTTTTGCATTAGAAAAGTCTAAAATCTAAAAATTGAAAATTAATTTCAAATTTAAGTATTTCCAAATTAAACCTTCATTTACTACACTTAATAAACGCCGCCACATCCCCGGTTTTGTCGCGACTGGTCACATATATTGAACATACTCAAGTGACACACAATACACCAGGACTTGGCATGCTGCAAGTCAATAACAGTAGATTGCATACACAGCAGTTTATATTCTATGTAATTATCAACTTTGACGCACGCATTCACTAAAGGCACACATTAAAGCAGACATACTTTTATTCTTCAGTGCCGCTTTCAACTGCGAGATGGCCATAACCAAGTGGCGGACTCTTCTCCATTTCACCAGAGCGTTAGACGTCTCTGAAGGCCATTTACTCTCTAGCACTGCCTAATGTTCACAGTAAATGCATCAGATTCAGACTATGGTGACAGTGTGTAGATAGCTATGACAGTAAGTGTGTTATTACATACATTCAGTGAGTTTGGTGAAAAGAACAAAACTCTAGTTGATAGGTAAAAAAACTGGTATTTACCACTAAATTATGTTATTGCATATAAATATAAAAAATTAGGCTTCAGTAAAATGACTGGACCCTGGGATAAAGTTTTGAATAGACTGTAAAATTTGACCAGCAGAGAAATAGAGTAACAGAATGCAAGCAGCTGCGTAGACCGACCTGGTTATAGTAACCATACGTGACGGCGTTGGCCGGCAGGTTAATGCTTCTCATTTCACAGAGTACAAGGACTGCCAGCACTGGAAGCTTGTATATGCCACAGAGCTGCATCATGGTACAATAAGGCATCTACAACATTAGAACTCCCTTATAGCACAACCCACTGAGTAATTAAAAAATTAAATAGAAACTATGAATATAAAACAAAATAATTTAAATTACAGAACTGAGTATGTGTGCATCCGAAAAAGTTTTGTAATTAAAATTTTTATATGCTTTAAAAGCATAACATGAGCATCAACACTGATTTTAAAACTAATGATTAGTAAATCCATAGCCAAGATATTAGTCTTCAAATACTGACAGACAACAGTATATATTTCTACTGAAGACCAACAGACAAGTTTTACTGGTACTTTACGTCCGAGACATGTTCCGCGTGCGGTACTGGTAGACCGCTTTGAATCAATAAGCAGATCTACCATGCAATTTGTAAGAAAGGCATTAAGAGAGGAGTGGAAAATTCACAGTGAAAAGTAATCTACGAGAAAATTTGAAGCATGAAGTGAGAATAGCCCTGAAACCCACACAAAATGAGACGTTGAGTAGATTAAGATAGTAGTAGGTGTCAGCAGCAGCAGCCATAGTAAGATAGCTGAGCCCAGTGAGATTGGTCAGACTATACAAGACCAATGCTCAAGTAGTACACACATTGTGTGTTTAGTAGCGGATTAATTTCATCAATGGTAATCACATGTATGGGAATCTATGGTGTCTTACCAACTTAGTCATATACATAGTATTGGGCAGCTTGTCCTCCAACATTATCTGGGGACAATAACACTAACGTAACAATTTATTATCACTTACACTCAAGAAAAATATTTCTCATCAACAAGATAAAAATTTCATAATGAAAACTTAGGGAACACAACTTTATTGTAAATAAGAAAGGCAATAATGGAAGTTGTCAACCCAATCAGTTGTTATGATTCAACACTCTGTGCAGCTAATAATTGTTTGATAAAAGCTAATTGTGTCGATATTAAGTAATATAACACCCGTGAGATTTTAGCTTTTTTATGTAAAAATACATACTTTAGCACAACAGGTTTTGAACATCAATCTTAAAATGGGAAAATTAGATTAGTCATTTAAGAAAGTCAACAAAATGATGCCAACTCATGAATAAAGTATGACTAGAATCTGTTACCAGCATTTATCCAAAGTAGCAAGTTATAATCATGACGTAGATGAGCCAGTATATGTTTTTTAGATATTGATAGAAAGAAGAAAATAATATGGAAAATAATAAAGATTCTTCTATTCGACAATTTAATCACACAGATGATGCAATATGTTAGTAGGATTAGTAGGGCTAAAGCAATACCTCGTCAGGAGTATATAGCCTGAACTCCTGCAGCTTCTTCAGGATAGCGCAAGCCGCCCTCATTGTAGAAAGGGGAGATTGTGAAGCGAGTATAAATGAAGGAAGATGCACAAACCACAGGCTAAATGTGTTGTTCACTAAACATTTGGACCAGAGTGTAGAGGAGGCAACACCTTTCCTTGAAACGGATGCCACCTACAATAGAATTGTGACATCATTTAAATGAAAATCTTCAGCTATACAATATTCGATGGTAAGTTTGTGCAAATAAAAAAATGCAGCCAATAAGAAAAATATTATACTGATTAAAATGATACACTTGGCTTATTGCATAACATCTAAAAAAATCACATTTGTTTGTTCAAAGTCTCCATCCTTCTGATGAACCTCATTGTTAAAGTTAAGTCAAACAGAAATTATAGCTTTTGACTAATGAGATTTTATGTTAAGCACTACAGTTAATATTTTGAAGTTTAAAGTTGTACGTACACCAGAGATTCTATTACATTCATTAATTTATATCAACACATTCCCCTGCTTGCTATAAATTGTCTGATAATCTGTAGGCATTAACTGTTCATGTTTTTAGCCTAAATTTATCAGCAACTTAATGGATCAGTAAATAACACTACTTAATAAAAATGTAATTAAAATGAATGTTAATTTAATTTAAAAATACATTTGCTAAAAATTATGACAACCTGTATTTAAAGCAATTATTTTTCATTGACTAGTCTAATTTAAGAATTTATATTCAGCGAGTATGTTATTCAAAAGAGCATTATAGGAAACTGAAAAATAGCTGCTGTCTGCTTGTAGTTTTTCATCGCAGATTTACAAAACTTGCCTCTTCAGTTTACTTATAAAATATTTACAGCATATTTACCTTTAATGATGCTTTTACTTCGACTTTGCTGCGTTTAGCAATAAAGGTCTTTTTATCTGCAAGCAACGTGGAATCTACACCAGGAACATCAGCAGGCTTCTCCCGATTCAAGAAGAGCTCAGAATTAAATGTGTTTGGAAAGTAGTCGTAAGTGTATGGTGGGGTAAGAGTACCGTCTGGTAGTGGAGGGGAGATGTACACAGTCCGGTCTCTACAAAATCATGTATATTTCTAATATCACTAGCTTTGAATCGTGATCGCACATTGCATTCAACTCAGTACATTTTTAACATTCTTACAGCCTTTCTCTTAGAAAAAATATCTTGCTATATAATAAGATAACTTATAATGACAGCACAACATTTGAAGTATTTCGGTGTTTTGATAAATAGCATTTATGCTAAAGGAGCAAAAATAACTTAGTAGCAGTTATTTGGAAATTTGTTCAATTTATAAAACAAAAGAGCTACCTACTTATTCAATATGCCTTTTGTTTGCAAACTACATATATTCTACTGCCCCTATATAAAACTATTTTAAAAACATTATTAGGATATTAAAAGTTTCGAAGATTTGATTATCCTGTACATAACTTACCACCAAGTGAAATTATGCCGTTGTTTTTTAAACCGCTCTTAAAGACAGATGGAAAAAAAATTACTCCAACTAACCAAGAGTATTATTGTTCAGAGACAAATTTACAAAATGCAGGCAAACTATAATTGGCAGGTGTGAACATGCAGAGTGAGAGTAATCAGTACAATGCCATCAGGACTCACGATTTATATGGGTCAATCTCAAGAAGTTTAGGAATGTCATAGTTTTCATCCACATTCTCTGTACACTCATCAAAGAAAAGGAAACTGGTATCGCCTCTGGTGTTAAATGACCTTTCTTCAATGAATCTAGTAAATGCCTGAGTTCTCACCATCTGTTCAAATAACTTGTGGTAAGCTTTGTCCCTGCTTTTGAGGAAACCTACAAACAGAAAAAGACTACACAACACTTGTTATAAACTATTAGAGAGCAGCCGTGGTCTAGGGGTTAGAGCACTGGCTTAGTAAACACGAAGTCATGGGTTCGAACCCTTCTTACAAGGATGGTGACTATAAACTTGCACGAGTGTTATTTGTTATAAACTATTACCTTCATCTTTAATTACAAAATAGACAATAGTACATTACATACATGACATAGTGTTTGGTAAGAAAAAACTATGTACCTTTCACATCAAAAAGCTGTTTCACGCTAGTTGCGGCAGCTTCACTCGGAGCTGTTGTGATAGGAAGCAGGAAATTCTTATAACCTTTCAGTATCGCAGCCATGAACCGAAGGAAAGCTTCCTGGATGTTGGTATCTAAGACTTTCTGCAGATAGAAATCAAGCTGAATGAGAACTTGACAAGGTGAATGTCACATTATAATGGTTGGAAACTTTGATTGACATCACTTGCATTAATATACCTGTATATAGGCTGCACATAGAAAATACAACGGCAGACATTTTAGAGCAGAAAAAAATTTCATGCTTGCAGCTGAAACAAAACTACATATTTAATAAAATGACTTTTGGACTGTACTAGAGAGCAGCCGTGGTCTAGCGGTTAGAGCGGTGGCTTAGTAAACCTGCAATCATGGGTTCGATTTCCAGTAAATGCCAATGGTGATGTTAGGAAGAGCATCCAGTCATAATTGCTCCCGTGCCACATATGAATAAGTCTTTAGCCCCCTTAAAAAACCCTTTCCATCAGGGGTTCTCAAATGAACAGTGGCTATAAACCTGTGTGAGTTTTTTTACAGTACTATAGATTAGCTGTGAGCAGGTTTACGTAGTTACCTCTGCAGCTAGAGACTTATCATCCGTAGCATGGCCGTGACCTCTCTCCTCGGCCTCATAGTAATATTTCTCCAGAGTAACACGCAGAACTTTTGTTGGCCTCTGAAATTCAAAGTTGAAATATTATTCTAGCAGATTGTTACTCCATGCACTTGGCTCATAAACAAAAATTCACAGGACAACCATAGAAACAGAGAATACGAAAATGGCTAGGTTTATATCAAATATGCTAAAACAAGGTATTCTTACTGATAAAACTAGGCAAGCTTTTAAGGTCAAACAACTGCGAAAAAATTTTCAGAATTTGTTTTTCATTTATATGAAAAAGTTTGGAAAATATATAACGTTATCTAAATAAATAAACATTGAGTAATTACACAAGAATACTGAGGTATTTTGAAGACGGTGAACCAATCACAGAGTTGCACCTAGAAAAATATAGGTGCAACAGTTGGTGGTAGTCAGTGGTAGGACTATCACATACACTGCATGTTACAGTAATATGTAAGTATAGTAACAGATCAGATACCAACCTTAGGTAAGAGTTTGTTGTCGCTGGGTTTAGAGATAGTGTTGGTATCCAAGTCAACACAAGTCACCTCCGGTGGCGGATCATACAGATCAAAGTAACGAGAGTCCACACCTGTTAAACGGGAAATGACATTCAATTGATATGAAGCTGACAATGTAACAATCAGTATATTTAGGGTTTGTGATAATAAAGCCAGTGTATGGCATAGAGAGCTTACCAACTATATACGGCAAAGGAGCAAACAAGACCTCCGAGATACCAAGAGGACACAGTGGAATATAAGGACACTGCCAGCTGAAGGGGAATATCATACTACCTGTAAGAGAGCATCATACTGCGTCACATGATCACACAAGCAGATTGGTACATATTTTTCGACTGGAAAGCAATAAATTAATTATACCACACACCAACAGCTTCTATAACGCCAGTCAGAACAGCTGGTCTTAGTGAGTGGATGAGAATTTTCTTCTCTAGCAGAACCATAGTAAGCAAACTGATGGTGTTTTCTACGCCCAGGTTCCTCAGCATGGTTGAAAAGGATGATCCACTGCAAATTGTATCAAACACATGGAATTGATCAACTTAAGAATAAGCTGGCAATGCAGATATAAACTTAGAATACACTAGAATGGATTATTAGAAGTGTGTTTGACGTATCTTTAGATACAAACTAGCCAAAATAGTAATAGCCAAAACTGATCATTGTGATTGACATTAAATTGTATTAGGTTGGTCTGTTTGCTTTGCTATTAGAATGTAAAGATTGAGCTAAACACAAACGCTCAGTTTTAGTAGGACTAAGTCCCTTCAAGAGTTCTTAGAAGTTGCAGTTTGCGACGTAGAACTAGTTTGAAGTTATCTACAGTACAGTGCTGGACAAAAATGGCTTTGAACAACTTTCTATTCCTGAGGGTGTGATGTAATAAATAAATGCAAATCGTGATTTTTGAAAAGAAACAACAAACCTGAGTGGTATGGGACTTTCATCTGGCAGATTGATTGTAGCAGTAGAGTTATCAGAGAGTTGAGCAAGTACACGGGGCCTTTCGGGGCTGGGGAATGGAACTTCCCACATGAAGTGAGATATTAGCCTACAAAATAAATGTGCACTTTCATGTTAATTCTAAAACAACAACAATAAGCTTAGCTGAGAGAGCATAGGCTACCAGGAAGTTTTGATTACTGCAACTTACAAGGTCAAAAGGTGAAAATGATTTAAAATGTAAACCAGCATTATTTTTATTTTCCCATCTACTGTTTAATGAATAAAATATGTTTTTGAAATCAAACAAATGTACATTATGGAGTTGGCTATCTAAGCATGCTATTATAGTTCATTGCTTTGGAAGTATGGTAATAACAGGAACCACATGACCTCAATAACAATACTAGCTTCAAATTTACTGATGTTTGAAATCAAGGCACGACATAAAAGTGAGTGCAACTATGAAGTATAGATAACTGCAAAGTGATATAAGTGTTGCAGTGACTAAATTATACTTTTAAATGCAAATAAATGAGAATTAAGTCGTATAATTTAGACATAAAATAAAATTAGCTCTAGTTGTAACACATTGGTAATTAATTCATGTCCTAGTGACTGCTTATCAAATTATAGTAGCGTGACAGATGAATCTTCCCAAAATTTGAGCCACTGCTGGGGACACAAGTGACATGCCCATCTTCATTTATAAAGTACAAAATACAACTGCTAGTTCGAGCGGAACTTTGCAGCATGTGAAGTTGTAAGACCACGAAATAAAGCAATTACATATAAACCCAAACTCACAAGCAAAATCTAAGCAAAATTATCTGCAACTGGCACACATAACAAACCTTTCAACTGGCAGGTCTTTAGGCTTGCCATTTAAGGTTTCCCTATAGATAAACTGTAAGAAAGTGCGAAAGGCAGAGAAAAAAGGTCGCTTTGCCAACACGCATATCGCTTTGTTGACATAAACTCGGCGTTTCTTCTTGAGGTGCAGCCCGAGAGTTTTACTTTGCTCACTTGTCAGCTTCTCAGAGTCTTTATACAGCTCATAAAATGTTACTGCGGCTCCATAAACCTAGAATTCATTAATAGAGAGCTTATGCATATATATTAGAGGTGTGTTTAACATTTTCAGAGCGAGGGCCACTAAAATGGAATATTCTGATGGCAAGGCTACTTTGTAAAATTTAGCTTGAGCTGGAAGCCAGGGCATCAGTATTTTTCAAATTAATTTATTCTAAATTCCAATAAACCATTAATACAATAAAGTCCCAGTAACTACTGCAGGCTACATGTTTTTAGCATGTATACAAATAAAATATAGATAATGTCTTAATTTGACGTTTAAAAGGTGGTTTTTCCACTTTAATTCATATATGTTGGGGAAATAATTTTATTCTTATTCCTGTGAGGGCCACATAAATGTATGCTGAGGGTCACAAATCGGTTTAGACTTACTTTTTTACCGTCAAGCCCGGTAAGAACAAAAGTTGAAAAGACAGACTTAGGTTGCGCCGCCCTATCAGGCAATGATTCCAGCATAGCTCCCATTGGCAAGCCAAACATGGCTACAGAGTTTTCAGGAAGAGGGAAGTCCGGCCAATCCCAAGCAGGGTAACGGCTGAGAACACCTGTGTTGGATTTTACAATAAACTGAGTATACATTCAAACAAAAAGCATTGCTTATAAAATTCACCAATGATCATAACACTTTTCATTAGAAAATACTAGGTTACCAGTATAATTATTGCTATTAGTTACATCGACTTAGCACTGAGTAGATTTGACGTAGATTTGATAGGTAGATGCAGTAATGGAGAAATGGAGTAAAGCCTGTGTCCCAAATGAAAAATGTCGCAAAAAAATTATGCTCTCACAAGAATTTCAACGCAGGCTCCTAGCCAAATCTATCAAGAAAATTAAAGAACTTGGGCTAAAAAATATTCTCTACTACTGCACCTAAATAGATTTGACAAACTGTAGGGGGTGAAAAGAAAAGATTTATGAAATCACATCTGCTGTACCTGGTTCATATGCTATAGCGTAATCTTTACGCATAGACTTCTTGTAACACAAGTAAACACTGGAGCTCATCATTCCTTGGTTTAAATTCTTATCTATTTTACAAAATGAATGTGGCGCCTTTTCACCCTATCAAGAAAACCACAAAACTGATGTAGCAACTATAAATATCAGATGAAAAATGATAGACTACTAATGGAAAACAAAAACAAAATTTGAATACCAGATTGTCAACCGGCATTGCCATCAACTGAGTACCAGTTAAACTACACAAAATTGAACTTACAGCTAACAACAACATGACAACTGTAACTAAATTAATAATCTTATATTGATAGTTGCAAGTTGAGTTGTTAAAGACTAAGAGAATGTCTGGAAACAAAACAACGAACATTACCACAGTTCATAGTAAGGCTGAAAAGGTATTGCTAGTACAGAAGATACCAAAGCTAGGTGATCAAGTGAACAGTCAGTATTCTATATTTTAGCATGTTCTGCACTCTATTGTGAATCCTTCTGAATTGTGAGCATTTTCAGCACATTATATCAGCACCAACTCAGATACTAGCATCTTATTTTAGCAAAATTTCTCCAAGTGGAAATTATAGAAACCAAGTACAAGTGAACAAATGAATAGCAGATTGCTATAAAGTAGGGCATAGGCCATAAAGCAATATCACCAGTAGACAGAAACTCTTTCCTGACAAATGACAAATATATGCTTAAATCCCTGTCAGAGCTGGCTTGCATTTCTAGTCCTCAGTCTACATTACTAGTCCTCAGTCTACACTACTAGTGCTCAGTATACACTACTAGTCCTCAGTATACACTACTAGTGCTCAGTATACACTACTAGTGCTCAGTATACACTACTAGTCCTCAGTATACACTACTAGTGCTCAGTATACACTACTAGTGCTCAGTCTACACTACTAGTGCTCAGTCTTAATTACTAGTATTTATACCTTGGAAGCATTTATTACACATATATCGGTGACAGCCAATATATCTGAGTTTGCAGTCTCATCTGCCCTTCTATATGTTAAATACATTCTGCTGGATGTGTTGTTAATATTAGCAGGTCTCCCATAAGGTGTTGTGTAGATAACTTCACATCCCTCTAACACTCTCTCAGTGCCTTCATACAACACCCTGCATATTACAATGTTACTATCATATATGCCAATGCAGCTGGTAAACAGTGGGATGCATTTTAAATCCACTGAACAGTAAAAGTACTTGTTTCCTTGTAGCTAAACAAGGCAATCATGTGATGCTTTTTACAGGAGAATAGACTCTAAGCTAATAGTATTTGAGAAATAATGGTAGCCTGTAGCATTGACTACATACCAAAACGCATTAGTACATCCATCTGCATATTATATGCACGCAACATACGTAGGTGGATGCGCTGAATAATAGCACAAATCTATCAAACATATGTGACTGTTTTATTTCAAAATGAGTTTGTAAACAGTAAGCAGCAAAACCAGATCTACCCAATATCAATCAGGGGAGACTTATCCCTTCCTCGTCTAATGCATATGAACACTTCTGGACTTCTAATGCTGCCATGATTTAAGTCAGCAATTTCTCCAGTAGGTGTTTGTAGAAGCGGCCGGTATCTACAATATTAGCCAAACAGATGAGCCTATTCCTGCAGGTCTTGTTTCATTGCATTCAGAAACATTAAGAGAACATTTAATAATCTGGCCACACTACAAACACATGAGAGTCTAGTTGAGATAACTGCTGATAAATAACACCAAAAGAGTTGTCAACATTAGATAAGCAGTCGCAGGACATTTGCTGTTACACTGATAACCATGTTATAAATATAAAAGTACAGGTAAAATTCATCATTAGTTAAAGTATAATAATCTTTTTACAGTTTCCCATTAAAAAAGAAATAGCTGATCATTATATTAGCAGGACTTAAAACAATTATACACTTCATATATACTCAAATTAGAAGGCCTTACAACTGCTGCTGACACTGATTTGGAGCTTACCCTGGAGGACACTCCTCGCCATAGTGAGGTATGATAACGCAGACGTCAGTAATTGACTCATTCTTGCTTGTTGGCTTCAAGTCACCACTGGTGTCTTCTAAATGGACAGGTTTTTCAGGTAATCCAGCAACAATAAAATAGTCAGTGACTCTTTCGTTATTCATCCTTCTTCACATATGTTAGACACACAGCTAGCTTACTTTGGAAATAGTTAGCAACTGCATAGCTAGTTCATGTACACCGGCTCATACCTGCAAATGTGATGTTAGAATAATAATAAATAGGTTGATGTTCAGATTTCATTAACTTTCTTTACATTTATTCATTTTTAAATTTACAACTTTTACCACGCTATTTTCTATTTTTCCCAGCTACAGAAAAATAATGGCGAATAAAGAAAATTTCACTTTGCTAAATATATGTCAAAAATAGAAAATTATAATCGAACTTTAAAAAAATTAAAGAAAAGTTTTGACAGGCTTGTGTGCATGAAAATTAAAAACTTTGTAAATTCTGATATTCGGCCTAGGTTGTATGAAATCACAATGTTTACAACTCCAGTTTTAACAGCACATGCATCTTGACTATAAAGCTAAAGTCTTGATTATAAGACTAACAACAATATTGTTGTCAATTTTGTAAATGATAACACCGTCATTTACATTTTGTTAAAAAGAAATTTTTCTATCAAACTATGATTCTTGCCAGTTTCAACTTGGCTTTTAAGTCACTATTGCTACTGTGTCTGTCATCATGCTCAGGCTAGCAACAAAGTTTTTTGAGCCTATGCTTGAAGCCCAAAAATAATTATGACCAAATGCTCTTCCTGACAGGCCCAATGATCCAGCCTAGATCCAAATTCATAACCAAGTAGTACATGTAAGGCTAATGCCCTGACCGCCAGACCACAACTGCTCCTTGTAATAAACTATTTCTCAATAATCACTATTAGTATTAGACATATTACTATTACTACATATCTATTGTTATTCACTTATTAGCTTAACTTAAGAATCAAATTTGAGAAAACTTAAATTTTTCAATCAAAATTTAAATATTAATAATCATTAAAACTATTATATTATAATAATTTGACTTATATTTATATTGCTATTTGTTAATAATTATACTCATGTCTGATACTTGACCTTATTTATTTTGCAAGCTTTAAACTAAGCTTGAACCAGCAATAACATTAACTAAATCAGTAAATGAAGAATTATTTTTAAATAATCTATTATAATAGTTTCATCATCACTGATATAATAAAATTAGGTTATAATAATGATAAAACTAATGGTGGTTGTAGATCATTTGCTCCACGTCTAAAATCTTATAGTTGTATCAATATTAAACTTATAATTTATTTATTTCATTGATTCTTAAATTAACAGCTACGGTTACTGAACAGTGAACTAAAACTTTGTCTCAAAAGTAATGTTAACACTAAGAGTAAGTATGACTATCTGATCACTCATACTCATACGAGTTACTGTCATTTTGTACACAAGTCGATTCGTGCACCAGTCGTTTTGTATACAAAATGGTCGTTTCGTACATAAACTGCTGTCCACACAAAATAGATAATAAATTAATTTACTGGATAACCACATGAATGATACTAGTTTACTTATTTATTGCACCCTATCATGTATCTTTCACACCTCCCATGTCACCTATTGATCAATGTTTTATATTAATTTATTATCTATTATGATAAATACATCAACTGTTAATATTTATTTCTATATTATTGTTGAACACGAAACTATTTTTTGGTTTTAATTTGATCAATGTTTTATATTATTCTATTAATATAAAACATGAATACATGAAATGTGCAAGTTACTTGTGAACAGTACTGTAAGACTCATACATCTAATAATCAATAAATATCACAGAAATATGTATTTTAGTTAATTTATAGCCTATTGATGCGTACGAAACGATTTGAAAAAGTGGGTGCGAAACAACTTGTGTGTGAAATGACCTGCAGTCACTCATACTATAATTATCAGTATCATTGAATTTTATAATATCAGTATGACTATGATTATATGTAAAATTTAAATACACCAACAGTATGAGTATGACTTTGGTATGACTTTATACTTACACTCTTACAGCTACATTGCAACTGTAAGTCAAATTGAAAATGCCACTGACTATAAGTATAACTACAAACTTGGAGTATAAGTATAAGTATTAATGCTACTACTTATACTACTACTACTACTACTCTACTACTAATTTTAGTTTTACTGACACTGATAATAATAATAATACTAATTACTAAATTAGTAATTACTTATCTGTTATCACCTATTAGTTAATGTAATACTTATACTGTTATAATTATTCTAAATCAATATCATAATGATAATCATAATCTAATGTTATACTTTCAGTTTTAGTTTTACTACTAAGTACTAAATAATTAGTCGTACTGCTACACTAAATTTAATACTAATGCTATAGTAGTATTAGTATTACTATTAGTACTAGTCGTAAAAGTTTAACAATTACAATAACACCAACATAAGATAAACATGATCATAATGATGATGATAATCTGAATCCTAATCATAATGAATATGATAATCAAAATGATAAACTAAAAGTAAAACTGTTCAACATTAATACTATCACTATGACTATGACTATCACTATGTGAATGTCTTATGATAATGATCAAGTTTTAGTTTAAGTTCAACGACAACTGTTTTATTTTAGATTGATTCTTAATTTGAAAGTTTGCATACATACGAAAAATATATTTCAACTTCAGTCAACAGACTATATTAATAATGACATAAAACATTATCATTAAAATATGAAAACTTCCATCAAGCATTCAACCATTAACTATCATTATGGTATTCATATTAGAAGTGATACATTTCAACAGGAAACCTGACCTTCAGTTTTACTTGAGATGCGCATAATCCTTGTTGTAGCCTTGGCCTTTACTTTCACCTTGACCGCACATTTATACCGTATGCTGGTAATCCTGCAGTCGCCAGCAACATTATAATCATAATCGTTATCAAAATCAGTAACGCTAACTGATAATACTTGTGCTGGTGTTATTCTTTTTAATAATATTTCATAAAAGCGTAGCAGTTGTGGTGCATATAATAATTATTTAAAGGCGCTTGTTTTTTACTCTTACTAATTGCAGCAATAATCATAGTAAGTGTAGCACTAACAATAAGTGAATAACAGCCTGATCCACACAGTCACACTCAGTCTCACTGTGACTGTCAGTGTGAGTGTCACTCAGTGCCACCAACATCTACAAGTACAAGTAACACTGACAAGTAACAGGCACGGGCAACAGCTGTCGTGGAATTTATAAGTCTAGACCAGTACTAAATGACAATCACAATGTTTAGAAATACAGCTGTTATATTCAACTGGAGTTGTAAGTTCAAAGACAGATTTAGAATAAAAATAGCAATAGGTGGCAGCAAAACTTACTCCGTCAGTCAATGTCACCATAATAATGTGTTGCTCCAGTTGCTAAATAGAAATCGAAATCTAATTTCTACCTGGCCACCCACGGCTGTTGAGTCTCAAGCTGGTGTTGTAAAACTAAATCAAAATGTAAGCAATTAATCCATTAAATTATGTATCCTGTTTCAAAGTCATGTTAGTTACTATAAGATTACGTGTATTAATATTATTATAACAATAAAACTAAAAGTAAAAAATTAAATTAATTGTTAAACAAGATACAAATAAAATTTTATCAAGTCTAACATTTTAGTTTTACTTTTTTGTTTTGAGTGTTAGTCATTATTAACCCAAAGATTAAAAGTTGAATAGATATCATTAGTGTTAAAAATCTTGTAACTCAACCAAAATCATGAATGGCTTGAAAATTTAAACAATTTTAAGGAATACATCTGTTATTATTTTCATTCATTTTCTCAGCTTAATGTTGGAGTGTTTGTTAATTAAAGGCAAACAAACATGGGCTTATTTTATTTCATCACTGTGTCTTCTGGTTCTTCTAAAGCATGGCTATATATTAGGTAGCCTCAGAGCCGGATGTGGCTCCCAACCTACATTTTTGTGGTCCTCAAAGGCATAAAACTAAAATTATTTTTGACATAATGAATTAGAGTGAAAAACCACCTTTTAAAATGTCTTATTTATACACATGCTACAAAACATGCAGCCTGCAGTAACTATCAGGACTTTATTGTGTAAAGATTTATAAGAATTTGGAATAAAGTAGTTTGAACAATGGTGATGCTGTGACCCCCAGAGTAAGCTAAAGTTTCCAAAGTTTTCCTTGCCACCAAATTTTCTCTTTCAGTGGCCCTCGCTCTAAAAAGGTTAGACGTCCTGTTCTAGAGTCTAGACTTTAGCTAGTTTGACCAATATACCAATTAACACTTTAATTATGAAGACACATTGTATTTGTAATAGCATTATCTTGTTAAATCAAAAGACCTAAGCCTTATTTGTTCTTGAATAATTGCTGTCATGTCTCGTACCTTTATTTATTATTTGATTGTTGATGTTGTTAGGTGGTTTCTTTAATACTTATAAGCCCGTTACCTTGATGTCCTTTGCTAGGAAAAATCTTGTGGTTTGCATGTATTGCAAAGTTGTTGTTTACTTGCTAATACAGATAATTTAATAGATGGGTCAGTTGCAATAACCATTTTTTCTTTCTATTATTTATTTGAATGTTTGATCAAAATTTTAATTTTATTGTTTTTCATGCTTAACTATTTTATAATGCTTCAAACTATTTTCGAATGTCGATATTTTAATGCTAGTTTTTGACTTTTGAGTTATGGTAGTTGTTTGAGTTAGAATTTAGGTTATGCTAATAGCAAGTAAATCATTGAGGGCAAGTCAAATAATTATAGTAAATATAGTAAAACAAGGTTTTATTAATTTAATAGCTTGTTGGTTCTGTGGTGGTCTTCTATTTCTTTCACTTCTTCACCTTATTCCAAGTAATCATTTCTCTGGTTCACAATGTACCATATCTCTCACTATTGCTATTACATCGATAATTAATATTAGTGTTGCTTTTAGTTATCATCTATTGATTTGATAGATCTGGACTATAGGTTATGTTCAACTGGGGGCTTTTTCAGGTCTTCGTTCCTTTTAATTTCTAACATTTTGCTGCGAGTTACTGACAATTAATATTGGTTTAGCTAGCCCATCAATAAATTTAACAGTGAATATTCAGTAGTGAAATTAGCAAATACCACATATTTCAATTAAACCGGCTATGATATGATATGATATGATATGCACACTATCTACTTATTAACATCTGATCTGCTCTCTACTAGGTTCAAATAAAAGTTGCTATAGCTATGTCAGTTTCAGAGTAAAAAGTTCTTCTGAAATATATTATATAGTTTTTGATATAAGGTTCTCAGCTGAACATTTGCTAATTTCAATTGTACTTGATTTTCACTATTATTTTCATAATAAGCTATACATGCATAGATGAATTTTACTAAACCCTTAGGTAGCTCTGCAAACTATTGGAAAGTGCAATAACTCACTTCTTAACATTAACTAGGTTGTTCTCTGTAGTTGTATATAGTTTAGCCTTTAAAAGACCATTGAGAAAAAAGTCTTTAAACAGTATAAATAAATTAATAACATATTTTAAACATTATCTATTTATTCAATGAGTTAAGATTTGATTCCAAAACTTATATATACATAATATGGAATTTGAACTTTTGTATGGTTTTACAAGCTATTTAGGAGTTATCTTCCTAATATATTGATAGAACCCCTACAGGTTGTTGACTAAGTAAACTTTTGACAGTTTCAAAGGTTGCCTACTCAAGTATTTGTTAGTGGATCTAAAAATTACCATAGTTTAAAAGTATAATGAAGTAAATACAACAAGGCTACAACTGCCTAACTTGCACCTAATATTGGCGGTTATGTTACCTGAGTTCCTCTATGTATACGAAGATGTGAAAATATAGTCATTCTGTTTTAAATATTTAGAGGTTACCTAGCTCCATTATCTCAAGATATTTATCCAGTGGCTTGACTGATAGAGAACAGCAGATAAGGGATGTCATCCACAAAAACTTTCCTAATGCCCAAACTGTCACAGTTGAAGATATATCTGGTAGCTATAATTTCTATTACTGAAATGCTATAGCAAAGTTTCATAAATCTATAAAGATATTGATTTTTTACTTAAATATGCCTTCTAGAAGAGTGATTTGTTATTGTAAAAGCAATAGTCATTTTGATATGAATCATATGCATTGTTGTATATAAAGGGGGTTTTTGTCATGGCACAAGATGCACTTCAAATGTTGAGATAAAACAATTGCTTGTTGTTTTAGGTGGATGTGGGGCCATGTTTGATGTGCATATAGAATCTATGGACTTTAATGGGAAGAAATTAGTTCAGCAACATATGATGGTCAACAAGGTACTCCTTTTTTACTAGTAGTTATAATATTGTGTACAATCTGTTTGATCTCCGTAAATTTTTATATTGGGGTCATTCCGTGTCAAATCAACCAAATTTCAGAAAGTCCCACGCCTTTGCGTCTCAGATTTTGTTCATATTTACACCAAATGGACCTACACATGTCCTGAGTACTATTCTTGAATATTTTTGGCCTGACACAAAAACTTTTTGAAAAATGAATATTTCCATGTACAAAGGTTGGGAAAAATTTTGAGGAAAATTTGCGATTTTTACTTTTAGACCAATTTGTAAACGTCCATATCTCCATTATTTTTCTAGACTGAGCCTTAAAATTTGGTGTGTGATTTGATAACACCTATCAATTTGCACTAGTAGTAACACATACTGCAGAATACTTTGTGTGCATATATGCTAAGCCATTGAATATTGGCAAATTTTTATGAATTTTGAAAAATTTTGATTATTTGCCACATCACAAAAGGCGTTAATTTTTATTTTACTTCTATAAATTTTTATCCATAAATAGTTGATTATGGCTACTTTATACTCCTTAATTTGTGTAATTTTGAAAATAATATTTTCCGAGATATAGACACCCAAAGTGAAGAAAATGTGAAAATTCGCCCAACTTCACAAGGATGTAACCCGATGTTTGAATACAGTAAAATCTTTCAAACAAGCATTTTCTGTAACGTCATTTAGTGTATTTTGTAGATTCATAAATTTGGACGTCCTTATATTCTCCAAACTTGAAGTAAATCGCACGGAAAAATGTTATGCGTACGAAAATCGGCAAAATGCAATTTTTCAATATAATATGTTGGGATCATACATTTTTTATTATTCATATTGTTCAAAATATCAAGTAGATACATATATGTTTCCTATATATATCAAATCTACTGAAAATTACGATAAAATCTGATTTGTGTGTAATATCGTAAGAAAAATTCTGCCGATCGGCATTATATGATATTCCCATTAGGTTTCAGGTAGCAATTGTTATTTCTGTGAGTGAATGGTGTGAAACAGCTGAAATCTTGCTGGAATCAAGTACATTAAGTAGCTGAGGCAAGGATAGCTTCAAAAAACATACCCAAATAAAACACCATGGCCCTGAACACAATAGGCCTAATTAATTCGATGACAGTGGTGTTTAATACATGCCGGAAATAATTGTGGCTTTTGAAACAGATGTGCCTAAATATAGCAGATTGGTCTGCACCCTAATCAGGTAAGTAATTTCCCCAGGCTAAGAATAATATTCATCATCCTGAAAAGATCTACAACTTTTTCTTTTAAATGTGGAGAGAATGGTCTTCCAACTTTATCATCTGGTTCAAACAGAATTCCCTTTGCAATTTTCTGGCTTGCTGGGCCAGGTAATTGTTTGCTCCAGATTCTATGGCTGTTCTAAGGATGATCCAGCTTTTCGTGCTAATGTCAATAACTGCACCCTCTCTAGTCACAAGAAAACTTTTGCGTCCTTATATTCAAGGATCAAGGATCATCAATTTGTTCAAATCTTTATGATTACTACGCTTCATACAGACATTTGTTGCTTCTGGGTGGAGTTCTTCTTCATCTATGCCAAAGACTGTTTCTACCTTTTCAGTAATGACCTCCTGCACTTTCTTTCGTTTTTTTTCCTATAGCTCACTTTACTGGATGGGCTAATTTTTGCAACTTTCAAGGGAGGAGCTCCCAATTCTGTCATTCCAATGTTTAGTGTCTGTGCCTCCTTCTCAACTTTAAGAATTGCATCACTTTCAGTTTCCTGAGAGTATTCTGAGAGCTCAGCTTGTTTGAAGCAATTAATATTGTACAGTTTCTCTCAGTTTCTACAGTTCAAAGGAGTAGAATTATACCAGAAGAGCCCTAAAAATTAGCCCTTCCAGTAGAGTGAACTATGGAAAAAAACAGAATCAAGTGGAGGAGGTCATTGCTAAGAAGGTTGCCACAGTTGCAAGTATAGAGGGAGAGAAACTCCACCCAGAAGCAACAAATGCCTGTATAAAGCCTATAATAATCATAAAGATTTGAACATATTAATATGTTCCTTGAATAAGGTGAAAGTTTCTTTGGGACAAAAGAAGGTCCAGTTATTGACATTGGCACCAGAAAGCTGGACCATTGATAAGACATCTATAGAATTTGGAGTAAACAATTATCGTTGTGTTTTAAGGTAGAGAAATAAATATTTATTATAGTAGCAGACTGAAGAAATAGCAACGTAAAAAAAAGGTTACCTCATGACTTACAAGTTGCCGGTACAAGTGTGAAATGCAAGTCTGGATAAGAGAAAAACTGCTGGGTCTTTATAGTCGTAAAAAAGTTAGCTTTTGTGTATTAGCTATAATGAAAATGGAAAAGCATAATATAGCTGAGATGACATGTGAAAAGCTATCATGTATTAGGAAAAAGCTTTCCCAGCCTATGTAAAACCCCAACAATTACCTTGCACAGCAAGCCAAAAGACTGCAAAAGGAGTTCTGTTTGAACCAGATACTAAAGTTGGAAGACCATTGCTTTCAGTTATAAAAAAGAGAGTTGTAAATTTTTTCAGGATGATGAACATTGGACATGGCATGATGCCAATCACTTGATTCTTTAACCAGTACTGACCAAATTAGGGCGAGGTTAGGGCTATTTTGCTATATTTAGGCACATCTGTTTCAAAAGCCACAATAATTTCCGGCATGTATTAAACACCACTGTCATCGAATTAATTAGGCCTATTGTGTTCAGGGCCATGGTGTTTTATTTGGGTATGTTTTTTGAAGCTATCCTTGCCTCAGCTACTTAATGTACTTGATTCCAGCAAGATTTCAGCTGTTTCACACCATTCACTCACAGAAATAACAATTGCTACCTGAAACCTAATGGGAATATCATATAATGCCGATCGGCAGAATTTTTCTTACGATATTACACACAAATCAGATTTTATCGTAATTTTCAGTAGATTTGATATATATAGGAAACATATATGTATCTACTTGATATTTTGAACAATATGAATAATAAAAAATGTATGATCCCAACATATTATATTGAAAAATTGCATTTTGCCGATTTTCGTACGCATAACATTTTTCCGTGCGATTTACTTCAAGTTTGGAGAATATAAGGACGTCCAAATTTATGAATCTACAAAATACACTAAATGACGTTACAGAAAATGCTTGTTTGAAAGATTTTACTGTATTCAAACATCGGGTTACATCCTTGTGAAGTTGGGCGAATTTTCACATTTTCTTCACTTTGGGTGTCTATATCTCGGAAAATATTATTTTCAAAATTACACAAATTAAGGAGTATAAAGTAGCCATAATCAACTATTTATGGATAAAAATTTATAGAAGTAAAATAAAAATTAACGCCTTTTGTGATGTGGCAAATAATCAAAATTTTTCAAAATTCATAAAAATTTGCCAATATTCAATGGCTTAGCATATATGCACACAAAGTATTCTGCAGTATGTGTTACTACTAGTGCAAATTGATAGGTGTTATCAAATCACACACCAAATTTTAAGGCTCAGTCTAGAAAAATAATGGAGATATGGACGTTTACAAATTGGTCTAAAAGTAAAAATCGCAAATTTTCCTCAAAATTTTTCCCAACCTTTGTACATGGAAATATTCATTTTTCAAAAAGTTTTTGTGTCAGGCCAAAAATATTCAAGAATAGTACTCAGGACATGTGTAGGTCCATTTGGTGTAAATATGAACAAAATCTGAGACGCAAAGGCGTGGGCCATCGGTTGAGTTGACGCGGAATGACCCATTGATCATTAATTGTCTTGGTTTGACATTTGAGTCCACTCGTCAAAATTATTCTACCAATTATTTGTAATGCTTTTTTTGGTTATTCAAAATGCCATTGCTATTATTTATTTCATTCAAGTTTGTAATCAATGTATAATTTTTTCAGTAATAAGGTGGAACCTAAGCCAACTGGGCACCAAGTCTTTGCTTGTGTTGCTGAAATTAAACTGCTATATAATTTTAAGAGCCGTTTTACTCTACGGAGAATTTCTTGGTTTTATTTTTAGGTCTTGTCTCATGAGCACATCTACTAATAATAAAATGTCAGCTTCAGCCTTAAGCTCTTGACTTATAGTTGAACTGTAGGCTTCACAGATATAATATTTGCATAGAACTATGTTCATATATGTCTACAAATATATTTTCCTTTGGTGTCATATGCTAGGAAACAATAGACCCCAAAATGTATCTTATATCCCCACTTTTTTCACTTCATGTCTAGATGTGTTTCTAATGAAACCCAATTAATCATCTCAATTTCAAGAAACTATAAAGAATAGCTAAATTGGTACCTTTAAAAATCGTAAATTTTGGGAAAACAACAAAAGAAGTGAAGTGATTTAAACAAATAAATAACTAAGTTATAGCAGTAAATTTACAAAATTGCACTTTTTGTCAACAAATATTTTTGCAGCTTTTTTTTAATCTGTAATACAACATTTAGTTTCAGAAGGTTTCATATTCTAACAATTTAAAGTGCAATAAATTCAGCTGTAGGCTCTCATTAAATCTCGTAGTTGCAGTTAATGTGTAACTAAATGCAATTTAATAATTTTTTGTGTACAGAAATTTTAAAAATTCTACTTTTGACGTTGTATTCTCATGTTTAGACAGTAATAGCCCACTCAGGTCTCAACTATTAGTATATTTTTTGTAGAAGTTATTTGCTAATTGGGATTTTGAAAGTTCACTTGTAAAGTTCACTGCAAAATTGATTAGATATCTAATTTCTGTTGTATATTTTACAAAAAATACACTTACATATTTTCGATACATTTTTAATCTGTTTTTTTTTGCAGCTTGATTGAGTAACTTTTATGATGTGTAATTAGTTTAAAGTAGCCAACATGGTAAACTTTTATAGGACATCAAAGTATTGCATATAATGATTTATTCTTGTGTTGCATGACTTTTCCAGGCTCTAAAAGCAGAAATTAGTGACATGCATGGTATTCGTATTTCTACAAAGACAATCCCGGAATAAAAAGTCTGTTTGAAGCTAGAAAATGGCTTCAGTTGATGGAAGACTGGGAAAGAAGGTTCATGCTGGTAGTAGCATGTTGTGTGCCACATCTGTTTCTTTATAAAGCCAATAATGAGTGTAAACTTATAGGCAATTAATTGTGAAAGTCCTAATTAAAAGTTAAATTTATTTGCTTATATTATAATGATTATAATGCTGTCGTTTAATAAAGAAAATACATATAAACCATAACTGCCTGGATCTAATCAATAAGACTTAAATATTTGATGTGGGTTTTGTACAAGACGCAAACATTTGTAGAGCTAGCAGATGCAATACTTACTTACGTATAATGATTGCATGTGCCTCCACTACACTCGTGTAGTTGGTTATTGATCTTTTGAGATAAGTTTTATAGCTGGTGGTGTAGAGATATATAAATAGTATGCACAGTCTCAATTTTTTCATTTGTTCTGTTCCTTGGCCGAGAGTCATATTGATTGGTTAACTTGTTGACTAATTCAGTTACAAACTATTGACATATCATTCTCCAACTAAAATTGATTTAAATAGAAACCTTATTAAATCCTGTAATATTGGTTCTCCTGGTTGAAAACTAATGAAGACATTGCATAATGAGGAAATAAGAATCCCTATGCCAGCCTGTACATTTAATCAGTCTTAGAGTACCATAACCACTTTGCTATGAAACTACCTTCTTTTCATTATAACATGGGTGATTGACCAGCAGGAGGAGAATCTTGTTGATGAGTTAATTTGTAATAAATTAAATCAAATGCAAAGTTCATTACTGACTGCTGTAAAATGGTGCCTTTGGTATTTGCCACATTGATTGCACCATTAGTCCTTTGTTAAGGAAACCTATGTATGCTTGTGTTACTTATAATTATTTTAATTGTTGCAGTTTTGCACATACAGTGGTTGTACGTATAGTATAATTGCTCTAAGTATATTGTCTAATTGAGAAAATAGAAATTGCAACAAATAAAAGATGTTGACAAATAAATAGCTAGTGACAGCATGCCTAACTTATATGTTTGTGAAATGAGACTAAAACTGAACAAAGTTGTCAGAAATAGAGAAAGTTACTGCTTGGGGCTTTGTTATATGAAGTGTTGATACTAATAATCAGTTATATAATAGTATTAGTAAACAGTTGAATTTAGTTGCATATGCACCATTATAGTCATCAACAAAATTGAATTTTGCATACAATTAAAAGCTAGGTGAGAATGTAAACATTAAACTTTAAACTAACATTCAATAGCAAAACATAGTCTGAATCCAAAACTGCATTTAGTTACCAATATTTTATACATAGTACGCTAAATGAATACAAGGTAGCTATGTGATTGTGATTATTTACAATATTCTTATCGTGGCCCATTCTCAATTCCCCTTGGATATCCTCCTCCCCTTTGAGTTGATGTTGATCTAGGAGTATTGGGGTATGATGCTCCTGCTCTGCCACTTTCTGATGGTATATACTCAGTTTCATAGCCAGCATATGATGCTCTTCCAGTTGGTGTTGCAGAACTAAGCATACTTCTTCTGCCATCATTAGCCATCTGCGGCCGTACTCCTGCATTTCCTATGCTATGTTTTCCACCAAATTTGTTGTAACCATATGCATTGAGATCTCTGTCATAGCTTGCCTTTGTTCTACTTTCACTAAAATAGTCACCATGGTCACTTCTGGAATCTGATGGTTTGCTAGACCTTGTGCTTGGCCGTGGTCTACCAGATCCCTGTGTGTAGTGCCCGTTGTATCTGCCTTCCCCTCCTTTTTCTGTTGCCTCCATTGGATAACCAGAGTCTGATTGATAACCACTTGTGTTGGAATACATTCCTCTGTTATACCTATTGTTAGGGGTTTGTTCTAAAAGGTCTGCATACTCGGCACCAGCTGTAGAATTCCTGCGATTGCCTGCTCTCCTATCCACTACTGGCGAGGGGTAGTAATGGGAACCACTTGGATCAGCACTTCGTGATCGGTGCCCTCGATCAGTTGGTACTGGCATACTGTCCATGCCGCCGTATCCTCTTGACTGCCGTTCATACGCATCTGCAACTCCCAGCTCATTCCTAGAATATCCTGCATCGTAGTTGGCATGATTTTGTGAGACCATTCCTGAACCCAAGTTGCTGTGTTGAGAGTATGGGGTGCTAAGCTGGTTCATGGGGTTGCTGTTTATCTGGTTAGATGTCATATTCATGCCTCTGTGTAACTGATCCTGTGCTGTGACACCATGTAGCCTATCTAGTTGTGTTTCACCATACCCTGGCTGTGCTTGTCCAGGTGGCTGGGGCCTTGGAGCCATTATGTTCGGATCATATTCACCTTTAGAAACTTTTTGGGCTATTGTAGTGTGATAGCTATGCATCTCTTTTTCTAAGGTCAAATTTTCTCTTTCCAAGTTAGCCATTTCTCGTCTAAAAATAGCATTTGAAATTTGTAAGTTTTTATCAACTCCAACCTTTCTAAGAGTTTTCACTATGTTCAGGAAATAGTTGCATGTATTTAAAGTTCGTAATTTATAAAAATTCAAGAGAGCATTATTATGTGTAAAGAAGAGGTATTTTTGTAGAATGCTTCTTGAACATGCGATACCAGAAAGTATGCTATAACATATGGCATGCTATAATAGAGAGTATACTGTAATAGAAGGTATGCTATAACAGAAGGCGCACTGTAATATATGGCATGCTATTACAGAAGGTGTGCTATAACAGAGGGCATGCTATAACAGAGGGTATGCTATAACAGAGGGCATGCTATAACAGAGGGTATGTTATAACAGAGGGTTATATGCTATTACAGAGGTTATGCTATAACAGACAGGAACCTATTAATTGCCTACAAGTTACTATAAAGAATGCAATGTTTGTACTCACGACATCTGAAGCTTGTGCAGCCGGCTGACATTGTCTATCAGTGAATACTCAACATCCTTCAAAAGATGCGAGTCTCCCCACTCTATCTGAACTGTTAAACAGCTGGTGTTATCGTAAACATACGAGTTTTTGGGATCAATAAGCTACAAATAATGCAATATTTTCAGAGTTGATAGGTGCTTCAATTAAATTAAAGAACTAGCTTTCTAAGTTGAAAGATTATTTGGTTACATCATATGGTGAGAAGAAAATGTAAGAAGAAAGAGAGTTTAGCTTTCCATTAGGTGCCGTCTACAAATGATAACCTCAAAGATTGCAAATTAATTTTTCTGATATGTATCAAAATTTGTTGATAATCCTATGACTTTTGATAACTTTTTAAAAGCAGTATCCGTGACAGTTTAATTGTTGCTTCTATTTGCAAGGAATGCGAATAAAGTTTTTAAAGCATTATCTCGTAAATTTGTTAACCAAACAAGAAAGATCTTTCATTATATCCATTTGTGAGAGAGGAACAGTTTGCAGGTAAGAAACTTTTAAGGAAAGTCTAATAGAGTTGTTAAATTACTGGGCATTGTAGATATAGTAACAAAATATGACTAAATTATTTATGTTCTTATAAAAAGCACCATGCAGTTTGAAGTGTTCTGCTGTATAAGCATATGCCAATTAATGGGACTGATACTAAATATTGCTCACAAATACAACTTAATGATGGGGAAACTTGTATAAAAAATAATTAATGCCATTTACCAGTAATGTAATAAACTAACTTGATTGTTGCAACTTGCTCCGCTATTATAATACTTCAGCTACATACCATAAAAATAATTATTGTGTGATTGTCTTTCCTACTTTGGTGAATATTGCAATACCATACATGATTCATTCGTAAGTCCAAACCCACTACTAAAACTGGTGTAATTAAAAATTTCTAAGTTGGAGCAGAAAGGCAATGCTTGCAACACACCAAGGCAAAGCAGCCGAACAAGCAAGATCTCACACTCAGGCAACCATTTATATCTGACCAATAAAACCGGTACCTTAATTACTGTAATGTTGTACAACACATGGCAAGTTTTTCTTTGTTCAAACGATGGCTTAGTTGTGTTTTAAAAAGTGGTGATTTATCATAACTCATCAATATTCATGATGTAATCATATCGGCCAGAAACACAGTTTATCCTGTGAGTTTGTAGCAAAATATAAGCTAAATTTGTTGTTCAGTTACCAATGATCAGGGTGGCAAAGTTTGAACTCAACACACACATTATTTTTTGTCAATTTTGTTTAGATCTTTAATACACAAGTTCTGGATGCATGCAAGACTTGGTATAACAGGTATATTTGTTTGGCATTATTTATTTAGTGTATCCTCTATTCTCTGTGACCAGCCTTACTCATGAAGCTTCTGTTATAAACTATGTTGATAATCTATTTGAGGGGCTTCTCAGTAACTCCCTACATCACTAAATATTGCTGCACTAAATAGTATCGCATCAGAGCCACTTGAATTATCGTGCAACGAGCAACGAGCTGCAACGAGCTGCAACGAGCTGCAACGAGCTGCAACGAGCTGTATTTTCAACCAATATTTTTAATAGAGGCTTTATTAAATAAGGACGATAATGGACTGATAATTATTTAAAAGCTGTCTTTAAATACATCTGTCCTCAAGATTCTTCTAAAAAGTGCTAAAGCAACAGCTTGCCTGTTGGAAATGGGTAACATGCAAGATATATGATAAATTGAGCTAAGTCACAAGTGGTAGGCTTTATATTTACATTTACTGCCATTCAATAAATAGTCTGTGAAGGCTGAGTGTGAGTGACTACATGCATGAACAGGCTGATTACTAATGTCATTGTGTGCCGAGTTCTTTTGACATAAACCAGAGGAGTTTCAAAAAATGTGTCTTCCTGTGTTGCAAAGAAAAACTTTTAATCTTCTTATATAGTTCTACAAATTCTTAAAATCTTAGTTCAATTAAATATCTTGAATATTTTAACATTTTATAAATTTTGCAACTAGATTAGTTTAAGCAACATTGGAAAATGTTTCACTATCTACTAGTATCCTTGGAGTACCTATTCCTTAACTGTACTATTTAGTACAAACCACACTGTGTGCTTTATATGGGTAGATATTGATCTGCTCTCACGCTTGCAGTGTGTGCATGAAGGTCAGGCTTTAGCCACTGCCTGATTTATTTATGAGGGCTGATGTTTGAAACAATAAAAACTATCTACAATATAAAATTGTTCCAAACATCGATATGGCTCACATGTGTATTATTATGATTAGTGTAAATGATCTACAGAGCTATTAATGGAAGTAGATAGTAGTATTGAAGCTATGTACAGCCAAGCATCATCAATTGTTCGAATAGAATGGTGTCAGTCAAGATTCCATTTTTCTATTATAGGCTGTATTGACTTGTTGTTGATTATATCGAAATGAAGTGGGTGCTTGAGCTTCAAAATAGCCTTATTTTCTCGGATATTTCACGGGGTTTTGAAATTTTTATATCAATGGCCCCAAACAAAAAAAATTATTGGAATCAGGCTACATAATAAAATTGAAACTATTTATTTGCTTAAACTAAAATGTTATTAATTATCTTTATCTAAAATTAAAGTCATAGAATTTCTGCTTTATTAGCTATATTAGCACTAAATGCTGTGCAAAATCCACCATTACAATCTTTGCATGGGAAACTGCTCTGCTGCTGTAGTCAAGTTGTGCACAGGTGACTGGGGCAGCCTGGTTAAGTATATTCTGTTCATATATGCTTAACAAGAGGTTTCAGTTAATTATGGTTTGCAAAGTCAATACCCATTAATGATGTTATATTCTTACATAATATTTGAATTAATTAGTAGACAAGACAAAGTGTTATAGTCACTGCTTCCAAATGCCCGTGGCTCAACAGCATCAAACAATCATATTTAATGCATAAAATAATAATATTCCTCACCCTTTCTCCTTAAAAAGCTATGTCTATCTTATTTAAACTGTATATATTTTAGCATTATTATGAAGAAACAAAAGTAAGTTCATAGGAATAGGAACTTAAACATACTTACATCTTTCATTGGTATAGGTGTTAGTATTTCTAATCCAAAGTCATCTTGGTCATGTTGAACGTAGTACTTGGTGTATGGAGAGTTGATTGCCTCTACCTTAGTGCACTTGCCATAAGCTGGTAGCACACTTACTCCTATCTCTACCATTCTAAAACAACCTCTTGGAACTATCCTAATGCTGCCATAAAATAAGAAGAATCTAAGTTTATCTGATCTCATATGGGGTTCAAAGAACCAAGTCTGTCTGTCCCGGTCGTAGCACTGAAGAGCCTTGTTCCGACTAGTGCCCATGGGTATTTGCAATAAAGTTAATAGGATACAATTGAAGCACTCGATTTTGATGGTGATCACTCCTTGTGTAGTTGCTAGCTTATACACATTGTGAGGTATTACTAGCTTGTCTTGGGTATCTCCTTCAATAAAAAGTGAATCCATGTTGTTGGAGATGACTGGTTTCGCTGACTTGTTAAACTGTCCTACCTTTGTCTGGCTGATTTTGCTGGTAGGCAGTGGTTTAGCGCCTGGTAAAGGAGTTGGCTCAATCACACCAACATGAATCCGATAGCTAAACTTACAGTAATGTGTGAAGTTGGTCAGTCTCCTTATAGATACAATGCTGCCGCCACCGCGGGTGTCTGCGGGCAGCTTATCGTTGATCTTCAGACTGACCTGCCATTCAGACCCACCAAATGGAAAGTGACCCGTTTCCAGGCGCATGTCATTCTGTTGGCATTTTTGCTTATCCTTCTCAGATAACGGCAGTTGTAACTGATACTCAAATCTGGTATGGAGGTTGCTGAGTGATACCTCGAGGCACAGCTGATCTTTTTCCATGATAAAACCTTTAGTAGAATTCTTTATGTCGTTAACAGTAATAAAGGATTTTCGCCCCTGAACTGGTTGTTGCTTAGAGAAAACTTTGCCATTATCCACAAATGTCTCATTCCTGGTGTAGTGCAGTCGGTTAAGCATGCTAAAGCCAAAGTCAGCCGTTACATAAATTCCAGGAGTTGGATCTTTCAAAGTAAGAAATGCTCCTATATGCGTGTCGTTTTCTTGTTTGCTTAGCAATATACTCCATTTCTGGTGAGCACAGCTAAATTCTGTTGATATGACCTCTTTTGAAGAATTTGATCCTATATTTGTTGGTATGAGAAATGTGAAAATATGTGTATTTGGTTTGTCTTTAAGTTTGACAAACCTGTGAAGCTTTGCCATGGTGTACGTGCACTACTAAAAGTTATGAAGCAAGTTGTGTTTTATAGTGGTCAATACATAAATCAATAATTGTGTATAGTGAGTGTAGCTGCGCATTCTATACAATATATCACTCCCTAAGGTGTCCAAAGCAGCATACCATTAATAAGGGCAGTTGACAAGCCATCACCTCATACAAGTAACAGTACCACCCATATGTATATATAATATGTATGCATATTTACTCGCATGTAAAAGCCAACGTACTCAAACTTGCAATCGTTAATGGTTTTACCAATTTTCTAGTTGCATATCTGCATGCTGACGCAGAGATTGTAAATATAGCACCAATCCACCAACAAGTCATTTGCATAGATGTGTGTAATATAATATTCTTATTATGCGTAGCCTGGTGTCTACTAATAACTTCAAGTCACGTTATGGGCGGGTTGGTAAGTCACACTATAGCTATGCCACAGGCGATTTATATATGAAACAAATTGCATTACATTGATCATAAAAGTGGATATCCTGTGGGTATTATTGGCTGTTACACTAATGAGGAGAGTCGGACAAGAAATCTGTGACTTTATAACTTGTCCCCAATTATCAATACCAAGCTGTAATAATTATTAGCCACTTGGGCATCAATGACATTGAAAACTTACAGTTTTGCATTGTTATAAAACCTACTGTTACAATGTTTTGCTTATTTTATTTACGCAGCATGAATTACATTAAGTTTTACAAAGAAAATTTGCTAGTTGATTTATAAGCAGTTGGAAAAATACTGCAATCACTGCATTGACACAGTGCAAAATATAGAGTATACAAGGAACACCGCCAGATTTTAATAGAAGGGGTAGTAACTCATCACAGAGCCCTATTATTCACACAATTCCAAATAACACACAGCATTGCATATTTTCACAGCACAGTTTCTCAACAACAGATATCATAATATTTTACATTTATTGCCATAGCACATGATACTTCAACACAACACTTAATGGCTATTATCAGCATATTCACCAACAAAAAGGAAACCATTTAAATATAAGGCAAATCATTTCAGGTTTCACTAGAGTTTAGCTCAAATTACAAGGACCCTTACAATATTGGCAAAATAAAGGTAGCTGCATAACTACTAATCAATATGAAATAAATTTGCAATGCAAAGCATTAGTGACTTGGCTTTCAAATCAAATTACCCGTAATTACAATTAATTCATTAACTAAGCCTTCTTTACTGTCTGAATATAATATATTTACAATAAAATGAGTCTATAGATGAGAATTACTTTAGCCTGCTACTATAACTACAAGTATCTATAATTAGTCCATGTGCGAATTTGGCAGCTTCACAAAGTCCCTTGTTATCACCTTAATTCATGACTTTCATATTTTTCAACTCACGCGCTAAACCAAGAGCTATGAATTTAATGTAACAGTCAAAGCTCTCCTTAAATTGACAAGATTGCACATAAAGCAACAGCAATAACTCTACAAGGTAAGCCTTACAACTGGTTAGACATATTTATTAGAAAACTTACAAAACAAAAAAATTGAGCATAGAATTTAAGGTTTCAACATTTTTATGTGTACAGTAGAAGATATATAAATTGCTAAAGCATGCAAATTATACAAAAATACGCTGAAATTCCCTGACCCGAATTGCACAAAACTATAAGCCATAAAACCTTATAATAGAATTAGATTTTAACAGAGCCCAGCATAAGTTATTCTTGCCCTTCATCGAGTTGAGCCCATGCTTCGTCAGCTTTCATATAAAACTTAGTGGCCAGTTGTCCTTTCATAGCAGCCATCGCTTCATCCGCTGCCTCTGAGTACAACTCCCCTGCAGCACACGTCAGCACAGTTTGATCACCAATTGTATAAAAAAAACTACTGTCAGCCCAACAAGCAGCAGAACTGTGAACGTATACAACATATTTAATCTGAAATTAGTAATAAAAATGCTGACTATAGCACAGGTTATAATATATTAACTCAGTATTGAGAATATGGGCTGTGGGAGAATGAGTATTCAGCTATAAAAATTTGTCAAATCCTAAACATAATTGGGTAAAAACTGAAAGATGACTTTTACTATTAGATATAACTTACAAAATAACCACCCGGATAATGAATATCTTTTACAGTCGCACCTAATGGCACTACTTACCCGCTTTATTTGGATCTTTCTCTAAACCAAATCCGCCAGAAAGATAAAGCTTAGCCTGTGCAGCCAGAAGTATGTAATTAGGGTCAGACATGGTGGCATCAAACTCCCCATGGTCATCGTGATCAGTGGTTAACAGTGCAGTCTGGTACCAATGTACTGCACTTTTATATGACTTTTCTCTATCCAACATGTACAAAAACACTTTATATTAAAACACAAAGGCATTTATCATATATCTGATGTATCAAATGAGAGTTACTTAATATGTGAAGAGATGCAACAACTGGAGAAAGCCTGATTATCATACATGCATAGATTTAAATTATTGAGAATACTAATTATATACCATATGAACCATTTCATTGCTTGATTTACAAACTTACTGACATTTCAGAAAAAGTTTCCTTCCCTTCAGAATCCAACACAAAAATTACAGAGTAAAATCAGTAAAACTATAAATAGTTGATATCAGATTTATTTTAAATGATCACCATTAGAATACAATATAAATATAACAAGAATAAAGTATGAAGTACTAATATCATTATTTCACAAGTTTAGCTAAAGTTATGCTTGAGCATTTATAAAAGTTGAGAATATTTGGTTGTGTCTAGTTTATATTAATAGTGTTACCAACCTTTTGGTGCCCAGTCCATAGCCACTCTCGAAGGCTTTTGCCATGTACAACATTGAAGCTCTGTCATTTGCTTCTGCAGCTTGAAGCATAAACTCTACTCCCTTGTTTGTATTCTCTTCATTAGCCTACCAAGTATAATAACGTCATTACTGCAAGTGATGTTGTATTATAGATGAGTATGGAGCACTTATAATAAATAGGAAAGGTTTGTCATATGATACAAGAGTATGGAGTACAGTGCTCCCTCTATATCTCACCGACTCAATTCTCAAAAAACTCTATAGGTCATGAAAAGGGCTTGGACCCTCATTTTGTGGCTTATGTATGTGTATATAGAGACAAGATGGCTGAATTTAACGGATCCCTGAGTTAAATCCGGTATTCTACTATGTCACGAATTGAGGTTTGGGGACCCGCAGCTTAGTGAGATACAGAGGGAGCACTGTACTTATAATGAATAGGAAAGGTATGTTATATAATAAAACAATATGAAGTACTTATAATAAATAGTAACCTAACTTACAGGTACAGTACAATCCACCAGCACATCATGTGGCAGCATTAGATATATCTTGGCCATAGTTATTATAGCCTCTGGCACACCCAGCTCGGCAGCGTGCTCTTCGTGAAACAAAGCACTCTGCCAGTCAATCTTACTCTCATCTCCATCACAAGCAAACCTACCAATCTCGTGATACTTGGCTAGGTCGTGATGAATCTATAATTATTACACATTTGTATTGATTTCTCTGCATGTATAATTTAATCATAAACACCAAATCATTATCCCATGACTGCCAAAATGCAATATATGATGATCCACAGTTTTATCATCAGATGAACTATCTGGAAACATGTATAGTTTGTAGTTCCCAAATATTAGTAAGAAATAACTTGATTTCAAATGACTTGTGCATTCTTGTTAATTAGGTATATTGCATAAACAGGATTTACTCCAAAAATGAGAATAATTTGTTTAATGATAAAACTTCAGTTTTAACAACAATAAAAACTGATCAATTTGTGTATTAGGTTCTTGCTTTGCATCTTTTTACCTTTCAGTTTTTAAATCATGAGAGCTGACTATTAAATATTGCCACATTCTTGAATATCCTAATAACACAAATAATTATATGTGGAAATTTCATATATGATTATGGTGCTGAAACATATACTGGTTACTGGAACAACAATTTATTCTGTGCTAGTGTAGCGACTGTGCAATGAAGTCACTGTGTAATGTAGTCACTGTGCAACTTAGTCACTGTGTAATGTAGTTACTGTGTAATGTAGTCACTGTGTAATGTAGTCACTGTGTAATGTAGTCACTGTGTAATGTGGTCACTGTGTAATGTAGTCATTGTGTAAGGTAGTGACGGCGTAATGGAACCCACAACGAAATGTAGATAATCAACTCAAAACAGTCACATTACCTGCCCAAGAATAGAATCGCCAGTGTGAAGGCAGCTCTTACTCCTTAGCACATGCTCAGATTGAACTTTGGAAGATCTCGTTGGCAAGCCAAACAGTCTCTGCTCGTATAACTTAGTCAGGCTGGCGGCGTTACTGGGTGTACTCGATGCACACCCTTCTGATGTATCGTACGCATACCCATCAGATGAAGACGTGGAGAAGAATCGTGACCTACAAGATGGGCACACTGATTTCTACATTTCATCATTTGCTCTAACTGATTACCAAGTCATTTGTACAGCTTTAGACAAATTAATCTTACCCCAACGCCTATTGCAAGTGGTAACAAAGTTGTGCATGACGAGAAGCTATCCAATTATTGCTTTCGTATGTAAAAATAGCCTTATAAGGTAATAACAAACATGCATTATAAACTCGAGTTTACTAGAAAATATAGACACAATATACAACCTTGGAGGCTGATGGATGGAACTGATATCACTATTGTCTTCATCTAAATGTCTATCAATAAGAATACCTTCATCCGAATTATTACCATTTGGACTTCTGTAAGATCGATCATATTATACTGTAGTGGTCATACTATACTGTGACAGTAACACTATACAACAAGTTATTCACTATTTAAAAGGTCACAACAAGGATATTGCCATCAAAAAATACCTGCTAGCAAAATAGTGGCAAAGTATAACATTTAATAAACACATGTAGGCCATTGTGAATCATCCCTAGTTTATATTATCTGTTTGAATATAAAACTTCTGCAGCTAAAGGAAAGCTTACTGCAGGTAAAAATAAACTCACGGCAGGTAAAAATAAGCTTACATTGCTAGCGCGGGTGCACCGCTGTCGGTACATCTCTGCTTCTCAATCTTAGACATTTCATCTTCTGGTAGTGAACCTAGGAAATTGTACGTTGGAATACTATATTTACACATTTACATGTATTCATTCTGTGTACACAGGTTTTCAATAAAACATCATCTACATAGACTTAGTATTGCAGCAAATGGGAAAAATAAAAATCAGCAAGTAAAAATTAGTATTGGAAAACCTCCTATCACTTTTTGTGTGTCCATCACAACATAGCCTGTGTAAAAACAAACCAAAAGTAAATTCCATAAAAGCACAAGACAAGAAATTTTATCATAGATATTACAGATATTAAATAACTATTAAGATATAAATTAGAACTCATAACATGAACAAGAGAAAACAGAATAGCAGCTCCAAGTTACTAGAATTCCAAGTGCAAGGTCAGTTTGAATAATAAAATGCTTGGTTTCTTAACGCTGATTTTTTACTGAGCACGAAACTTTCCAAGCAAGATGGAAGCAAAGAAAATGCTTGAGACTTCACTACAAGTTTAAAAACTATATTTCACTTGGAAAGCTAATAGGGTTGAATGGCGAATGACAGACAAAGCAAGTTCAACCTCACCTAAATCTGACAAAGAGCTTAAAGTTCTTTGCCTAGAATTAGACAGCATTCTCTTGAGATCGTTTCTTTCTTCCAAAGTAGGGGAAACCACATTACCCACCAAGTTGACGTCTCTTATTTCAGTGACAGAAGAAGGCTACAAAATGAGACTTGCATTAAAAAAAGTAATAATTAATTAGGATAATCTTTAGAGAGATGATGATAATCCACTTATTAAGAGATATGAGCTACAAGACTTAGTTAATGACTATAAATACGCAGTTAATTATAAACGTGGTTTAGTGATTTAAATGCAGTTAATTTACTAGTCTATTGCTTCATTTCAAACTAAGAAGGTTTCAGCTTCATTTTTCACACCAAGGAGATATGATAACCACCGAGCAGAACACCTGCTTAGTGTCAGCCACCTGAAGATTCACTGAACAGTGATAAGAATGCACGGTCAACACTCTATAAATTGTTACTACAGGGAGTATTCAATCTATATTACTTACAGTAGAAGCATGGTGCTGAATAATAGCTTGCCTCTCCGCCTCAGAAAGATCAAAGCCTTCCAATCCAAGAGCGTGGCAGATTTCATTGCACTCGTGTGACTGAAAAAACAAGGCCATGCCTTTTGTTCCCAAGTTACCATCTCCATATCGAATACCTGCAGAATGAAACCGTAGCAATTTAATAGACTGAGAATAACTTCTATGTTATGCTAAGCTACACCATAAGGTGACATCCTTCATCAACATGAAAAATCAGAACCAATAAATATACTCATAGTGCTATTAGAAAGTATACAGCAGATCCTAGCCAGGCACATAATGAGGCCTGCAAGGATAAATGTCACAGAAACACACATTTAGGTGCAGTGGTAGAGAAATTTTTAATAGCTGAAGTTCCTTAATTTTCTTAATAAATTGTGATTTCTAATGAAGAACATAGGCTTTTATGAACTTCTTCAGTACCGCACCTACCTTGAAATACAACAGCTCTAAGATACTGACTACTTTATGCAACACATATGAATGAATTAAGTGGTGCCACATTACACTGAAATCCGCACCGCACAGGCTGAACAAAGTAGCCAGGCAAGGAAATCTACGAGACTCGGTGTGTATCTATATACAATAATTCAATCAAGGATGTGGCAATAAGTGCAAATGCATGCTGTTCAAAGTCATATTTTTGCTATGTAAAAAAATTGACGCGTATAAACTAGCAACTCTGGGAGGGGCAAAAACACTATTTAATATAAATTCTTTACCTAAACGAACACCCAATAGTTTTGATATGGAAATAGCTAACTTTCCTCACCATCTTCAGTGTGGATTTGTGGGTCTGTGTAAAGGTCTCCCACACCTTGTATATCGACAACTATAATCTCATGACCAGATCTCTCAAATGTAAAATGACTGAATGCCTGAGGTGTATGCCTGCACTGTTTTGAGTCTTCCACGAAACCAGAGTTGGAATTGTACTTGATATACTCTCCCTTTTTGTAGAAAAAAAGAAAAGAAATTTGAGGTAATTAAATGCAAGCCAACACCATATCCCCTTTAGAACTCCCCATCTTTCAGGATGACAGTATCGGAAGCAAATTAAGCTTTTATTCAATGGTCCAAAATGTGTAACTGTAGTTGGAGAGAAATGTAACTTATACAATTAAACTAAGTTTTTGATGTGCCTCTTTGTTTCTCACATGTTGGATTGCAAACAAATTCTCGTTTCACGAAATAAAGTCCGAGAACTTTTATTAAGACAGTTGAATCAACATAAGTGATTCAGCAGTAGAAGGCATCGTGGAAAGCCAACTGATAACTTTAAGGTTTTTAATGACAGAAAAGGTACCTACTAAAATATATAACATAAACAACATGCAGAATTGCAAGCCATTGCCAAAGCACAAATAGTAGTAACACAAACTTGTTTGTTAAAGGTAAGTGCTCTTTTCAATTCAGAAAACAATAAGTTATAGATAAGATAAAAATGTGGAATTTTAGACAAGTCTAATATTTTCGTGCTACAGTTAATAACAACAACTAGCCAACGAACCTAATCTAAAGCTTTTCTTAACCATCAATACATTATTCACCGTAGAAACAGAAATTACTTTAATCTTGAAAACTTTCAACACTTGCAGTTTTTTTATTCCTTATATATATATATATTCTACTTGTTGATTTCATGATAATATGTATTTCTGAAAGACGATATTTTTAGTTACTTTCAACAAACAGAAAACTAATTTTACTAATAAGTATACAATGTACAATAAGGTTGAATTCTTAATATCACCATTAGGCCTACTGGGATACTACATATTTTACACTGAGTTACTAAGGAGATACCAGCTGGCTTTTACAATCCAATTCAAACAGCAGCTTTATTTGCCAAACAAATTTTCAAGTGGTTATTGGTCCACAGCATAATATTATAATACAGAATAGATAATTAGAGAGTGTGTGCATTCAGACAAGTAGGGAAGATGATCAATGAAAATAGGATGAATACAGTATAGACACATGCCAGTCATTGACCACAAGCATAGTAGCAATCGGTTCACTATATTCTTCAGCTGAACAGCCTCTCTATAAAGTGCATGGGCCATCATAAGTCTTGGAGTGAATTAAAAAGTGCAGAACAGTTTTTCATTGGAACTAAATTTTAGAAGCCACCAAAATGGCTTACAAATCTGGCAGTGATTGGCCAATAGCAGTATCATATCATAGAGTTAGCAAACCAAGATCACAAGGCATTTAGCTACTACATGAAATGTTATAACAATAGATTACTACAGCTGAAGTAAATTAGCAGCTTCGACCAACTGAAATTTAACTTCAAATTTCATTACAATATTTTCTACAAAAGTTCCTTAAGCCTAGGGCCACACTGACGCTACAGTGGACACCTTTGCTACTTGTGATTTCAATTTTCGCATGCGAAAATACGCACCGTGTGGCCCTAGGCTTACTCATAATTAAGTAATTGCAGTTGGTTGAAGTTACCCCCCCCCCTTAATTATTTCCATTTGAACAGCCTAGTCAAAGCCATAACCTGTTAGAATGACTTATTGATGAATAAAGCATCCAATCAAGTTTTCTCATCTACAACACAGTAAAAAATCTTAGTTCTTTTTCTGAACCAGCGTAAAATCAATAACACATGATGCTTACCTCAATAAAATGCTCCAAGTGGTAGAGTGGTGAACCAGGCTCATGGATTAGCTCTATGACATACATCTGAAATATGTCAATCTTCTTGGGAGGGTTGTGCCGGTTGTACTCTTCTCCCCACAGCTTAGCATCCATCTGCAGCTTCACGTCCTCAAAGTAAACAGACCTGTCCACAGACTCCATGTATTTCTTGGCGACATAATTACCTGCATGGAGCCAATTCTCGGAGTGGCAAAACTTTGACAGCTTTTTAAGACGAAAACATTGCCTCATGGCTCCACGATTGAAGGGCTAAAAATAAATATTAAACTTATTACAAAAATTTTCACTGCAAAAATAAATTGAGAACAAATGGCAAAAATAAATCAGCAAAAATATTAAAATTGCTATAAGTTTTGTAGTTTGCTTTTACACAGTGTCTACCTCTATTTACCTGATCTTCCATCTTTATTCTTATTTCATCTTGGCGCCATCTTTGTTTTATAGGGTCATATCTGTGAATGTTAAAACAGCCATTGTAAGGTATCAAAGACATGCATCTAGTACAATTTGTGGTACAATCCAGTTTTTTGAGAAAGCCTTTTTATTGAAAATATAAAAATAGAACAAAGTACCTATGTCTCATGGCTAGCTTTTCTTCTAGTGTGTCTAAATGGAAGACTTGCCAGGGATCTTTATGATGCCACACTTTCTTCAAAACTTCATACCATTTTCTGTTTTTATCTGTTATTTTCGAATTTGGAATAAGTACATTGAGAGGAAGGATCTAAAAATAAGTTATATAACACGCAGTGCTACATGATGGTTTGAATGAGTATAAATGGCATGGATCATAAGTTGGGTAGTTACAACGTTTGAACTAAAAAAACAACAAAAACTAACAGAAAAACCAAAATAAATAGAAAAAACTGTATTTGGGTAAGACACGGTAAAAAAGCCAGTATTTGGTCAACAACCATTCTAAGTTACAAGCGATTTATAACGAAGAAAATTGCTATTTGAAGATGTGGTGGACCAAACAAGCACACCTTAAATAGCAAGGCAGAGAGAATTGGATCAAAAAAGAAAATCCCAGGACAAGTTGCACAACTCACATGATCAAGCAGTAAATATATTGGATAGATTTAGGAGTTCTCAGACTCACATAACACAGGTAACAAAAACACTCAAAGATCTATCAACTGCACAAAAAGGTAACATAAATATACCTACTACACATTTCTCAGACTATACAACTTTCACTAGCCCAGACATATCATTAGAACATTATGCAAGCCTACTCTAGCACCTAAATGCTTAGTTGTATAGTCCATAGCCTACAATCAGCAATGCTCTGCATTATTGGGTTACTACTAAACTTGAATAACAATAGAATCCATTAAGCAGAAAGCAATTTTTATAGCTATGAGAGCGAAATTTTGAAAAGACAGCAAATCAACATGCACACCGGCTATAGGAAGCAGTTAACAACAATATTGTTACAGCACAACACACTGAACTGCTAACTTACTTCTTTCTGCTCACTTGTGGGCTAAACAGATAGTGAAATGCATGTTATGAAACATAATATATAATTCACTATACTAATAACACAATGAATATGTGATAAACTAATAACTATAACTATAATATTTTACAACAACTCGTTTCAATACTTGTAAAATTATGTTTATTCTTATTTTGTGCAAACAAATTCAGAGCAAACTAGTCTTAATTTAATGTAAAAGCAAGATTATTCCCTTTGTCTTTAACTACCATTATATTTGCATGATTGTCAAAACATAAAATCTTCTATAATGAGTCTACTAATAAAACTCAGGTATGTTGCCAGTTTTGATGGCTTTTAATTGATAACACAGACAATTTCTTTAAAAAAGGCTGTCAACTTCAGAAATTCTAAGGACTTTAATTCAAACTCAGCAAAAATATTTTAAGTTGCTAAAACTTCCAAAAACCTAAACAAAAATCTTATATAACTGTCAATCATTCATGGCTCGGTGCCTCGACTAGCTACAGTGCTATTGCGCCATAGGCCCTGTCATTTTGTTTATTTTTTTCTCAATTAATTTTTTCCCTACTATGACAAAATAAAAACAAACAAACAAACAAACAAGACCCGATAATTTTTTCCTAACGCTTTCAAAGAGGGGATAAACATCTTGACGACATTTGCAATAATTATTTCTAAACTAAATTGGTCTTATACCAAACTGAAGGCGATTGGGTTAAGCAAATGTTTCGAAATTAAGTTTCGACTTTTAAGTTGAAAAATTATTTATAAACATATAATTAAGTCCGGTATTAACAATAGCATCTCCCTACCTTTCGAAGACCAAGTTTTATCTGCCTTCGCTCTCGAAGGGTTATATATCCTTTAGCAGTGCTAGATTCTTTGGAGTTATCCTCTTCAACAGAGTTAACCCCCCAAATCGGATACAGGGCCACATCATCATCTTCAAAACCACTACTGGTGCTTTCTGATTCTGTTCTGGGCATGCTCTACACACAAACTAACAATTAGCAACAGCCCAAAAGTGATGGCTTGATGATTCAAATGGGAATTGGATGTTTGAGATATTTCAGCTATTATTTCCATGATACAGTTTGTTCCATTATTACTTTGATAGAGAACATTCAATGCTGTAAAACCCATAAATGCCAAAGCCAGTACAATACATTAATAAATAATACAGCATAATATAATCTCAGTAAACTGAAAATAATATCAGTTGTCAGTGAAGCTAGAAAATAATATATTAAACTGAGGATTCTTAAGCAAAATAAATCATGAGATGAATACAGAATTAAACATTTTAAAGTTTTTTATCCTCTATTTTTTTGCACAATTGTATAAGGTTGTATATAAACGTATAAAAAAATTAATGTCCTTTAGCACAGGCTAGACAAACATGACTTTACAAATTATAAGTGTGTTGCAGCTATTGCTAGTTAAAATCACTAGTAATAGTACTGTGTATCAATATTATTAACATTATCAATTTATCGGGGGGGGGGGGGGGGGGGGGGGGGGGGGGGGGGGGGGGGGGGGAAATACTGACTTATAGTCATATTTTATCATTATTACTTGTATAAGTACTAGCCATTATAATCAATATTTTAACTTCAATAACACATTATATTACAGTCTATTAACTATTAAATATTACACTATCAATTATAATACTAATCAATGTATCATTATAACTATTACTGCTACTACGATAATTGTGGCGTTAGTGATGATGATGAAATTATTGCTACTTTTCTATTTCACGCACACAAAATAAAAGCAAAAGTAGACCTTAAACCAAATTAAACTAAAATTAGTCATAGATACTCATATAATCATGATGATTTAGTGGTAATAAGTGACAGTCGATAGGACTAGTATCTGAGTCATAATCATTATAATGGTCACTTTTAGTTAAAATTAGTGGTTACCAACTGTCTCCATGATATTGATTATGGCTATGCCAATATACCAGTATACCAACAAAAACAGCTAACATCTAATTATAATTATTGTGACTAGCTCTATGACAATATCATAAAAGTTCATTGTAGTTGTGTGCACATTAAACCCAAGGCCACCAGGTGTGACTATCACTAGGACTCTGAGTATAAGAATCACTATCAGTATCACTATGACACTCTATGATTCCGCAAGTGCCCAGTGACAAAGAGTTCTAATGGGTCAGTGGGTATCAGCATGAATATGAGTACCATGTACAACTACAACCCATTCGGCCATATGTTGCTTGATTTGTCTTGAGTTGATCACTACGACTATGAGTATGAACATACAAGAGCAAGTGCAACCGTTATTATTATTAGTAGCACTAGCACTAGCAGTGCAGGGGCTAAATTTGGCCAGTCTCAAAAATATTATAATCTTTATTTCATTTTAATTAATATTGATATTACTGCTTTATAATTATTCATATTCAGATTGGATCATCACTAGTCATTATCAATATCAATATAATTATGGTTATCAATACCAGTATCATTATGGTATTGATACTGATAGTGATAATCATAGTGATAGCAATCACACACATAATCATAATCATAATGATCATCTTAATCATAATGATAATGGAACTCAATAATTAATTTTTAATAACATAATTATCAAATTAAATTATTAATGGATAATCATAATGATGATCTGATAATGATCTAAAATTATCAATATGAATATCACTATCGATTATTCATTACATTTATGATTATCATTATGATTATGAAAATGATTATCATAAAGTTAAACTTAAAAGTTAGACTAAACTCTTAAGTTTAAATTTATGGGTTAAACTTAAAGTAAAAGTGATTATCATGGTGATACTCATAGTCATACTGATACTGATACTGACGCGTGTCATAATCATAATGTACCAAGTGGTGGGGTAAGCTATTAGTTCCAAGCAACAAGACTTCAGAAGATAAGATTACAGACCCTGTTTACTAAGCATTGCCAACATAAGCGGTAAGTTGGCTTTATCAGCCCCTGGCCAGTCTGAGTCTTGTTTATCACGTTTAATATTGTAATTCCCACTTTATCTGTGCGTGGCAAAAAAGCCAATTTTATTTATATATGGTAATTACATTTGAATGAGCAACTAGGTAGCGTGGCCGAGCGGTCTAAGGCGCTGGTTTAAGGCACCAGTCTCTTCGGAGGCGTGGGTTCGAATCCCACCGCTGCCATATCCTTTTGTTTTTTTATTGTGTTGGCTTGAATAAGCGAAAAAAGAAACTAGTACCAGTCTTCACAGGAACCTTAAATTTTTACTACTTTCTCTCCATCATGGAAGTTCGTTTCTCTCATATCTGGTGGAAAAAGACAACTATTTGTTTTGTTGGTTTTTAATGAAATGTTCTTGTTTCCAAGTTACAAATTTTATCTCTTACATTATTTAATACATTATTTAAATTTTAAACGTGTACTCAATCCTCACCACAAAAATTGTTCCTGATTTTTTGGTTTGATTGTTTAGCTTTTGTCATTTATGCATTTCACAGAATATATTTCTGTTTTAAATCATTTTCAAGTCTAGTAGGATAAGTTATTTTAATTTTGTGTTCACATTCCTAGTCTAAACTGGCAATTTGAAACGAACAAATTGATATTTGCCTCTTGTGTGTTTTTGTCTATTTCAATTCTCAACACTTTTCCTTGATCCAACTGCAAAATATTTCATCAATCTTCATCAAACTACTTTTCTTTGCAGTAGTTTCTTATAATAGACTACTAGGGTTTTACCATTGAATTATAACTAGTTTTAGTTCATTGGGCTTTACTCTCTGCTGCTCTGAGACCTTAACCAGCTAGTTAGATATCATAAAACTCAAGTAATTTGTAGTACCTATACAAATGAACTCAGAGAGAAGGAAAAGATAGTCACAGTGTAAAGTTATATGCAGAATCCTAAAATTACAAAGTTCATATATCTGTTTGGAGATATTAATTTTTAATTGCAAAAGTGTTAGAATATATTCAATTTTCATACACCATTTAACAGTTCTCTGCAACAACTTAAATGTTTTATATCCTGTATGCAGTATAAGCATATATTATATGTAATAGATTATATGCATTCACTGCATGAAGCATATTCAAAGCAATATAATGCTTTATGTAAACACATGTAAATTTAATTTGTATCTAATGAAATAATAAAGCAAAAAACTACACGCAGTAGTTTAGCAGGCTATTGCGCAGCTACTTGCTGCATCTCTACTTTTACTTGTAGCATATTGTTTTTAAATTCGATAAGCATTATTCTAAAACGTATGCCATTTGGCGGCAAGAACACAAAATTTAATTTAAATTTCAATCAGGTTTATATTTTGTGTGAGGATTTATAAAGCATAATTTGCAGCAACAGTAGGCACAAATGCTCTCTAAACTTAGGAAATAGAGCTTGTTTGAAAAGTGGTGACAGTTTCAGTTGAGCGAGTTTCATCATTGGAAAATAATTAGAAATTTATTCAAAATCTACAAAGCATGCATAGTATTTACAAAATAATAACCTGTAACTCTAACACATTGAATAGGATAAAAACAAATAAATGTCCAACAACTGTCCTGCAACACATTTTATTGAATAGAGAGTTGCCTTCTCTTTCTAAGCACTTGCTTTAATCCATGCAACAAGTGCAGAGATTACTGCTAGACCTTATAATATTAAACCCCCAAATTATTATCGCGCACATGCACATGCACGCACGCACGCACGCACGCACGCATGCACGCACGCACGCACACACATTTATAAATCTATAACAGAGTTCCACATCTTACACCTTCACAATGAAAAAAAGTTATGTTTCTACCAAAGCATATTTAAAAGGTGTTATTAATTAAGTATTTTGTTAACATATTTGTTAAAGGGTGTACAATAAATTCAAAATCAGCTATATATGAGTATATAGAATGGCACACTACAACCATATATAATTTTGAATTTAAATATTTGTATTGTAGACTTATTTTGTGTAATAAAGTGCATACGAGGCTTTATGGTGAATAAGCTGAATCACCTGAAACTATATATAACATATTAGGCAAGCTGTGGCAGGTATGCTGTGTGTGCCACAATATTTTTAGTCCTAAATTTTTCTAACTAGCCATTATTTGTAAATATTTCACTGTTGGTGTGCAAAAAGCTGTAATCGTATTCAATATTATTAAAGTGTACCTGAGGTGTCCATTGCTTTTACGTATTTAAACAAAGAAATTTATAATATCATTGATCTGTCACATGTTATTAGCATTTTGCCTTAAGCTTACTTACTCTAGCATGTCTTTACCAGCTAAACATAGTGCTACTTGTTTAAATAGGTTTCTTATTTAAACAAAGTATTTTTTCAGCCAAAAATTAATATTTAAAGATGTTTGATATAAAAACTTATAGCATTATAGAATATTGATGGAATTGTTTACTGTATACATAACTAGTGACAAGTTTATTCCAGAAATCAATACCATATCATATCACTAATGTATTGCGTGAAGGAAAGCTTAATGTACAAGTCTATAAACTTTCAGAAGAAAAAACATGGCAACTCAAAGTTTTGGTAAGAATAAACTATTATGCTATAGAATTAAAATAATGCACTGTTGCTATAATAATGTATACATAGGATTAAACCTAAACAAGAAGCTGCTATACAGAATTTTGTTCAAGTATTTGATCACAGGTTGGTCTATAACATACCTGAAACTACTTATATATAGTCACGAAATACATTAACTAAGATATCCTACAGCAGAGTTAGACTTTATTTTACTTTAATTTTCCTTCATAAAACATACTACATAATAGCAAAAACACATTCCTATTCATATTTTTAGAAATTTCTAAAACTCAAACTTTGCAATTTTGAATTGAGAATAAAAAGCTAAGATATAAGATGCAGCATGTGATCTATTATTATTATTATGAACTTTAACCCTTTGATAAGATGCATTATGCTTTTGCTTTCATAAATATTATAACTATGTAGTATAAAATGATTATTTGACTTCCATAAAATAAATTGATTCCGGTATAAAAAAGCAGAAGACTTATATAGCTCATCAGTTTATTTTAAATAATTTTAAAAATTATGTAAAAAGTTAATAAGGTCACTTAACTAGTCAACACCTTACATGTTTTTATAATCTTATAAATATTGACCATCACCTCTAAGCCCAACTTACTTAAGCTACTTCAAATAATGAAGGATCCTGCTGCATTACAACAAACCAGACCAGCAGTAAAAACCAGCAGATCAGTTTTTCACAGGCACCATAAAAAACTATAATAAGTTCATTGCAATATAATCTAGTGTACCCCAACAGGTATGGATACCACCACATGGGTGGAACCTCTTCACCCTGGGATACCTATAGCTTCGATTATGCTGAGCGGAATTCCGTTGGGAATACTCTTGTACTTTGCTATTAGAGCTGCTAAGAGAAGTCGCCAAAAGAAACAACTCCAAATTACTTCGTATCCAAATCAATGGCAAACCAGTGTGCAAGCTATTAATAGCTCAGACATACAAAGCACCTCAACCAGCCAGCCTCAAGACCAAGATTATATACAAGTCAAGCAAAGTTATTAAAAAGTGCTGGGTTCAACATTTTTGTAGATTAAGCATAATTATAATTTATTGTTGTAAAATATACAATATAATAATATGTTGAGTGATTTTTGCTTCAAGTGTCAAAATACTTATAAAATGGTAAAAAAATGTTTTTGAAATCATCAACAAATAAAATATTGTTTTACACATTTAATGTCCAGTAATCTTTGTTGCTCCTTTTCTAGATCTTATTTCTAAAAATGTACCTAGCACATTTGCTTTTGTGAAGGAACTTTTTAGCATTTGTGAGCAATTACATAAAAATTTGTCTCTTAGCTAAAATTGATCTAATAAAAAAGTGCATTAGTGCATAGGAACATGTAAAATATTGTTTTAAAGCATTGCATATCTAAGTTTATTAAAATTGATAAACTAAAGCACATTTTTGCCACGTTTTTGTATTTTTAAATTATACACTAATTCTACTGCATTTAACTGACTTCTTTGCATCTGTAACTAAGGTACAGAAATGATAACCCCAGAAACACTAAAACAGTGCTTTAGCCACTTTTATGCCATGCATTTATGCTGAACTTTAGTTCATTCTTAGCTTTAGAAGACTTTTAAATTAAAATAAAAGTTTTTCATCACACAGACACACTATAATTATGTTAAATGTTAATGTCGTTTATTTAGAATGCCTTCACACAACACCCAACAAATATTTTCAAGTCTCATCAAAAAATTGCAAATACCACTTTAAGACATTCTTGAACTTAATTGAAACATACTATAATAATGAGTGGTTTTAATGCAATAGAGAGTATTCGTAGTGATCGAACAAATATTATTTCAAAATTTTACAAAAAACATTCATTAGGGTAATTGTTTGAGGTGTTTATGAGGTAATTTCAGTACAAGTGTTTGAAACATGGGGGAGCACAGAGAAACCTCTGTTTGATACCTTTTCTGTGTTTTAGACAGTTTTAAATTAACTTAACATTGTGTACTTTACTCATAATTAAAAAAATTCCTAAGTAAGTGGGTTTTTATTGTTAATACTTAAAAAACTGAATTATAGGTGCTGTATTTTTCCATATAAAAATAGTTTTGGTAGCCAACAGTAAACAGTTTTTATCACATATTTTCTTATGTTTTTATTTCTTAAAATTTGTAATGATCAACAGGAAATATAACACTATGCCAAAGATATAAAATTCACAATCATTGTAAAATTCTCTACAAGACAAATTAATTTATGATAAATATTAATGATTATTTTCAAGGGTTTAGAATATAAAATTTGCATTCAAGGGTAAAAAGTTTCTTTTATAGAGAAATGATACTTTTGTAAAATGCAGACATTTACATGGTAGTGTCATACGTTATTTTCTAGCCAGTTATTTACTTGGTTTTCATATCTCTGTTTCCATCCAATAGCTTGTTTGATAGCCTCTATAGATTGTTCTCTCGCCCTCTTTCCGGCTCCAGCATTCGGATGAAGTGCATAAAAACCTTCAACCTGCAAAAAATTTTTATTCATATGCTGCTTTAAAACACAATTTCTCTGAAAATTTAACTAATTGCACATAGTGCAATTAAAAACAAGCAATAATACTATTTAATAAGACAAAAGCCTACTTCCTAAACTGATATAGTAAATTTTGTTTTACAGTACAAAACACTCTCTCAGCCATTATAAAATGTTTTTTTCTGAAAGCAATTTGTAAAGATTTTCTTAACAAAAGCATAGCATGTACGCCTACATCTATAAGTTGAATGTAACAAGTGACTCATTCAGAATGAAAACTGTGGCAAATAGGTAGCAGATATAACCTACCTCTTCCAGCATCTCAGTTGTTGTAAAGTAACTGGCAATTCCTGGAATCAGTCTACCAAAATATCTGTTATCAATACCCAACCTGTAACATATAAGTTTTATGTGTACAGTGCAGTGCAGTGCAGTGCAGTGCAGTGCAGTACCACTAGAGTAGCATTTCAAAGCCAGTTGGTTGTCTTTTTAGTTCAAATCAAAAAATTATAGATACAATTTTATAGCAAATATACAAGTCTATTAGTGTTTGCTTCACTGTGATTTATCAAATGGTCTTCTTATTCAGCTGTAAAACCTGATTTTCTAATGAATTTTATGCATGACAAAAAAAACAAGAATATAACCCAAAATAATGGCCGCTATAAGTAACAAGAAGTCACCTATCTCGTAGCTCAGTATATCGCTGTTTTGCCCAGTTCCATACTATAGGTCGAGCTACGCTGTTTGCAGCCAAGTAACTAATAACCCTGGGTAAATCTTGATCGGCTACTTTATTTTTGTCCAAGGCATAGCTGAGGTATCTACAAATGGAAGTAAATATTACAGAGAGAGCAGCCATGGTACAGGGGTTAAAGCACTTGCTTATTAAACAGCGGTCATGGGTTCAATACTCAGTAAAGGTAAATATTGCACAGATGATTCATTAAAAACAACATAATATTAACATTATATATAATGTTAGAACTTTGCTACAATATTTTGACTGTGTTACTGCAACCAGTTTATTAAAGGACAATGATAATGTCATCATTTGGTTTGTGAATAAGTACAACAATTTTTGCTGAAATATCTTGCTCTGAATTTAAATGGTTTTATAGTATGGTTATTTATTGGTGTTAGCTATAAAAATATAAAAGCAGGCTATTGCGACCATGATACAATGTTTGTACTCATGACAAGATATCTGGATCTAATCAAATAAGTATAAGAATTACATCATACCTGTTGATAAGGACTTCATTAGAGGTTTTTGCCAGCCCCCTCCTCATGTCAGTCTTAGCAGTGGCCACAGGCTCTGAGCTGTATCTTGACCATACAGTATCCCACTGCTGTTCTGTTATGTTCTTCATACCATATGTCAGCACCTCATACCTCTCTGTGACTTCAAGGCTACATAATATACATATGTAAATATAACATAATATAATATCTTCTCCATATGACCTAGATGCAATGTTTCTTTTTGCACATTCATATGGCAATACTAATAATATATCTCTCATCAATCTATAGCTGATGAAGTGCAGGTTTTGGTGCAACTGTTTTGTAAGGTGCACCAAATTAAATACTGTTGACAAACTGATAATATGTTAAAATGTAATAAAGCAAATGTTGAACATATATAGTTATGTAAAAATTAAAAATAAAATATAATTAATGCTTTCACATGGCTTGGGTAATTAAAATACTTTTATATGGTAAATTTTTGCAGCTTCTGGTGCTCATAGAGTTTTATTTGCATGCAAGTGCTTGTGCTATAGCACACACAAAAATCGCCACCTAAACCTGGTCAACAATTTGTTTGTGGGCTTGTACAGACAGCACTTCCTAAAACAAGTGATTGAAGTCACAAGACTATAAAGTCAAACTAGGTCACAAATAAATACATCGTTAAACGCAAGAAACTTGAAAAAGCCAGAATAACTTACGGATGGTTCACAGGATCATTAACCCACTGAGTAAATTTACTATTAGCAGTATTTAAGCATTCCATATACTCATGGCCACATGCTAGTCTTGTTATACTTCCCTTTAATAATCTGTAAATAAAAAATCAAACTAATAGTGAGTATGTGCAAAGAAATCATAATTATTTTGAACTTTTAAACAAAATTATCAGAATTCTTTTCTATAAAGAAAGAACTATAACATTATTATCTTAAAAAGTACATGTAAAATCATTTTGCTGTATTTAAAATATTTTTACTCGCTACTTGCAATTAAATGCAATATAAAAACATTACCCAGAAAATTATGCATCATTGCATACACATGACAAGTTCATTTTTAGATGAAAATTGTATTTTACTGGTACATGAAACAACACAGAGTGCAGAAAAAAATTAATAAATCGTTACTACAACTGGACAATATATATACGCAGCATACTTATCAGTATGTGAACCTCCTTCCTTCCAAGCAAGACTATCATAGGTCTTCTTTACTAGTCTTTCGACAAACAGCTAAAACAGTAACAATAATGATACATATATCTACAACTCACATTATATATTGGGTTTTGTTAGAAAACAAATGCTAGTTATATTGAAAGTTGGAGATTTTATTCTTACAGAAAATAGGAAAACCTCTCTCTAGGGCTTCAAAGCTTTGATCTAGCACATTCTTTATTTTTTAAATAAATATTTTATAATCATAATAAATCAATATATTTGATCCATACTAAATGACTAACATAGTAAGAGTCTTATTAGAGTCAAGTGGTAGCATAATGTTTCAAAATTAAGATACAATGACTTACATCCCATTTTGAGTTATCATTAAGCAAGTCTCTGATTGTAAACAAGTTCGTTCTAACAGAGAGCCAAGGAACATAGTGCATCTCATTTTCTAAGTAATTGAGGAAGTTAAAGGCTACGCTATAGTCCATGAGGCCGTAAGCTGGAAGAGTTATTGCATCATAAACTAGACCTGCTCGATCCTGAGCATCTAAAGCCTGTGAAATAGAAGTGGCAAGTACTAATATTATAGATATCATTAGTTTGTAACATTCAAAATGACTGTTTTAATATCAACAATTTGTTAAACAAACTATGTTTTGGAATGACCTGCTATGCAAGTGTTTAGACTCTTATGTCCAAACTTGGAATGAGGTAAAACAGAAACAAACGAAGTTTAACAGATATTTAGTAGCCTGACTTACTTTTACAATAAAAAAGATACTATGAGTAATTGTTTATCTAACAAACACCTATAGATCTTCATAACATAATTTTTACTAATAGGAAGCAACAGCCTGTGCCAATATATATACATTTACTCTGCATATAGCTGCTGATACAGCTAATAAGGAGCTTTTGGAGTGAAACCTTAAAACTCCTTACAAACTGGTTGAAGCTAAAATATAGTAATATAGTTCCTAAAATGGAAGTCACAAGTTATGTCAAGACTACTGAGCCACATGCAGTCTCTTCGAATGAACTGCCCACCTCAAACTAACCCACTAATTACAGCCTACAAAATATTTCCTTATCTCTTCCAGACAGCTTTAGAATTTATTGTTATTGTATTTTTTTTCTTTTTTAGTCCATTTTTTGACTTTCAGTTGTAGGCTACTTGTAAAATAATTTTTTTATTGTATAAATTAGATAGCCGGCTATGAATGATAATCATACATAGGAATCCTCTCCCCAACATTCTGCTTTTATATAAAGATTAGATAATCATTATACTACAAAGCATTTTGTGTTGTAGTGAGTTTAGCCTTAGATAAGAGTTTTGTTAAGCATTCATATTATACATTGAGACTATACCTCCAGAATACAGGCTAAATGAATTACCTCAATATCATTCTTGAGAAGGGTTCCTAATTTCTCCCACCAAGCTTGTGGATACCTAACTTTGTAATATCCTGTGTTATTCTTGTTAAACTTTAGCCAGTTTCCTGCTTGTTTCAAATCAACTGGGCTCACAAATTCAACTACAACAAAACCAACATAGTAATTACATAACATACATAGTCCAGTTTAGGAAAATAATATATACACATTATATGAGAATTGATGAAGTAAAATTATGCATGCGTACATTAGAACACAAATATTTACACAGGAGCTTTATATAAAAAGATGAGAATTGGATATCAACTTGGTAATAGATACTATTTTGATATATATACAACTTTCATGCATGTAGTATCTGCAACAATAGCTGTGATATTCAGTGCCACCTCTTTGGAATACTATGAGATTGTATGACACATTTTCTAAGCTTTTCATGAAAATGTATTGCAAACGTTTTATAGCTTTGCTGTATATAATATCATAATTCAAAATAAAAACAAGTTAAATTGTCTTAATCAAATCGAAATTTAGTGTCAAAATTTTACTTTTTGTATATAAATGCTTTTCCAGCAATTTATAATAAATGTAAATGCACTGCATGAATCCTGAAATGATAAGTGAATACTGGTGATTAGTTGCAGACTAAACACTAATATTACATTTCACAAATATTTCATAATATTCCTAATATTCTCACACTAGAGTCGTAGGCTATGCTAGGTCAGTTTAATCTGCACAAAGGTGTCTACATACAGTAGATCACTGCTTTTAATTATAATCAATGAAGTATAACTGTGAAAATTTAATCGCACAATATTGTTCTAAAGTTATAATAGGCCTATAGTGTCTTGAGTTATACACAGATGCTTTAAAAAATTGTTGTAATTTGTGATAAAGCTATTAGTTAATCTATGTTACAAAATTAAATTTTAAGGTACCTAGCAATGTAGTCATCAGTAGTACCGAAATAACTCTTAGTCAGAATTACTTTTTTCTTTTATAAATAAAAAATTGGTAACAAAATGCTTTAACAATATATAAGAAATCTAAGTTTTGAAAACTAAAACAGTCCTTTATAAAGTTAATAACATTTTGACAATGTACTTGGAGTTTATAGTTTAGCAGATATACTATGTGTATAATGACTAAATTTAAACTATAACATCATTCTCCTTGATTTCTCATGCTTTATTTATCTATATGGCCAGGTTTCAGTTGATGAGAAAAATTAATGCTCGCAGCTCTCAGTAAAGTTTAACTAAATTTGTCTTTGACCATAATGGCCTTCTGCTACTTTCTTTAGCCAATATAAGACAAATCTGCTACAACAGGCTCTGGACCAACATGCTACACCATATCTTACTTACTTTCGCCATAGCTTGTTGCACTTGGAATATGTTCTATATCCACTGCTGTATGGATAGCAGAGTTGGTGTGGAATTGAAGTTTTGCAGGTATAAAAATAACTTAAAGGAAATGGCTAAGAGTAACTCAAGTGTAATAAAGCAGGTTGTTACACGGCTGTGCATACCTGTAGACGAGTTGTGGTGAATCCAAGGAAATGTGCTGTCACTTTCTCCACTGTTAGTTATGTAATGCAGGGGTACTTCCCATTTGTATCTGTGAACATGGAAATCATAGTATTACATGCTTATGTGAGCCATAAAGTATATTTTACTGTACAGTATCAATTAAGTTATTGTTACGTCAACTTACACTACCTTATATTATAATAACAGCATAGGAAGAGTTGTTTGTGGCTTTGTATGACAATTAGATTTTCATTTTGCATTATGAACTCCTTTAAAAAACCTGTAGTAAAATAATGATAATATTTTTGTGGAAAATGCTGTACACATTAACATTATAAGCCCGCCATCAATAACATAATTACTTGCTTGAATTTTCGATTTAAATTTTGACACGTTACAAAACCGTGACTCACTCAAACATAGATGTTGGCCAGTCAATTGTTTCTGCTGTATCTTTACACAGCATTTGAGAGGCTGTAATCTTGTTGGTATTTTCATCATATGTGACAGTTATCAATGGATAGCCACTTTGCTTCGTCCAAGTGTCCATAATAACTTCTATATCCCATTCTTGAGCATGCTGGCCAATACTTTCCCATAACTGATAGGTTTTTGCATTGTCATACTGGTATCTTTTCAAGTATGCCTGTATAATGCAGAGGAAAATTGTAAATGGATATACAAAAATTTGCAATGAGGATTTTAATCTGTTTAACCTCACAGATGTTTTAAAAATGTGTTTTCTATCTTGCTCTTGAACCTCATAAGCACCTTTAACAATGTAAATTAAAAATATATTGCTACTTCACCAGTGCAATATAGCATCTAGCAGTTTGACAAAATTACTCCACCAGTTTATAGAAGTCATACAAATTTAAATTCTGCTTTAAACATCTCTTCGATAAATTTAATTAAATACTACAGCGTGAGAGGATTTTTGTCAATTTCACCTTCTAGTTTCTTTAGCTCAAATACATTGTTAAGATACGCTGTGTAACACATGTGAAAAAACCTGCTTAGGGTCTATAATGATTTATACATACTTTAAGACCATCTCCAAAAATTTCAGCACCAATAAAAGCTTCCAACATTCTTATTACTGACGCACCCTGTAAAAGATGCATTCAATCTTGAAAAAGTAAAACAATTCTAGCACATTTGAAATCAAACTGACCAAATTTTTAACTATTATTATAATATTATTAATTAATTTAAAGCAGTGACGCTCCAAACTAATATTAATACACAAAAAATTTAAAGCTGTATGATCCTTAAGTACAATGGCATTTGAAAATATCAAAAACATTTTAAAACAAATATCCCATCTCATATAAAGAACCTAATGCTTAAAACATAAAAAGAGCAATACTAGAAAAGATGTAAAATATGCAACATCTGAAATATCTATGTTTATTTCTGCTTGAAGATCTATACTTTAAAAGCAGTCATGTGATATGATACCTTGTTATATGAAATTGCATCAAACACAGCAGATATATCTTCAGGTCGTTCTACTGGAACTATAATGGGATGTGAACTAGCAACAGAGTCCTCTGGCATTACAGTATGGGCTTCAATAGATGCAAACTGACTGAACTACAACAAGGAAAAGCAGCCAATTTTATTTTAAACTACCCAACTAAGTCATTCTATAAATAAGCTATTCCATTAGCACATGTATACAAAGTTATAATAAAAGAAAACTACATTTGGCAGTAAGGCAAATAACAAGATATAATAGAGAAAGTATACACAAGAATGTACACAATTACATTTACATTTATCAAAGATGTTATTCAATGTATCTTCTGCTGTTTCACAGATAGACTGACTAGTAAATTTAAACAAGATATGCATATGCCTTTTCATTTAAATTCCTTCAAGCACAATATAGCTGCATGTACATGAATAAACAAGTAATAAAAGATAAGCTGATTATAGCAATAGTAGTTTAATACATTTTAATTAGGTACCGAGCAAAAACGCCATACAAATATTGTAGCTGCAGTTTGTTAATAATTAGCAGCCTACCACTTCCATTTCTGGTTCAAACTTGTCTGTGCCAACATAAGCCATGAAAGTAGCAAATCCTTCATTCAGCCACAGATCATCCCACCAATCCATTGTGACAATGTTACCAAACCACTGAGGAACAAAAGTTAGCTTTAAAATCACAGTTATAGAGTTTATTGCTAATTAGCATGAAACTATGTTGTTGCACTATTACACTGGTTTGACACAACATAATTATAATTGTGAATGTTATATAAGCAGAGTGGGTTAGGAGTTTCCAGGTAGGAATTTGCTAGAATGCTAACAAAGTAAATTAATTGCTATAAACTGTTTTTCTATAAGGGCCAACTTTTTATAGAATATGTTACTGCAATAAGTTTCTGTATCAAAACATATAACTGTAAAAGTTATTAAATTTGAAAACTATAGAATAATATCTTGTTTTTGCAGGTAATAAGGTTAGTTATATCTTATATTTCCTACTTTTGTACCCTCGTATTACGCCTTAACAGTAACAGTAACAGTAACAGTAACAGTAAGAGTGAAACATTGCACTACTTTACAAAGTAGTTGATTAATTGTTCCATCAGATATTTCAGTACATAAGAAGTTGTCTGATCGGTAAATAAACAATTGCAATATACAAGCTAATTAATAACTACTTCTCTGCAGCTAACTGTTTTTTCCAGGGCGAGTCTCATACAGTAAAAAAAGATGCCATAATGCAAAATTCAAACTCAATTATAAATAAAATTTTTTCGATATGCTATACACATAACTTATTTCTTGCACCACAACATGAGTATATTATCGAAAATTCATTATAACTAGTTTGATATAGCCTGTAGCTGAGTTTATTTATTGCTTCATGTAGGTTGGAGATAAGCTCTCTTAAAAATCTCACTACTCAAACCACCCCTTTTTATGGCAGTTCTGATGATTCAGTGAATGAGGGCACACCTCGTTATGCTAGACAACTCAGTGAAAATCGTTTAAACAATTCTTTTAAACGTTATCTGTGAATCTCAATTTTGTTGACCTTAATCTACTCCCATGCTTTGTCACTTTGTCAACAACTTATTAACATTGCATATAACCAGTTATAAACTCTACCTGATGAGCAAGTTCATGGGCGACAACTTCTGCTATTCGTTGTTTATTACTTGGAGAAGATACCCCTTCTTTGTATAGGAGATTGGTTTCTCTATATGTTATTAACCCCCAATGCTCCATAGCACCAGAAACAAAATCCGGGATAGCTATCATGTCTAAACCAAAAACAACCACTAAGTTTTGCCTTTTTGCAAGTTTTGGTTTACAATAGTCATGGAGTATTACATTTATAATATGATGAATTTTGGCACTACAAAAACACACACAATTTACATATGCAATAGTGTTTATTCAATGGCAAAACAAAAAGTTATTGAGTCCACTGTAAGTGGTCAAGCATTATCATCTATGTTTCACCATTATGATAGAATTCAAATGCCGATTGCTGTGAACAGAAAAAACTTTTCTTAAATCGATGCATGCATCAAAATCTAGAGTCTTATACACATATACCAAACACACTTGCATAAATAGACACTCACCCATTTTTGGTAAAGGGTATTCCAGTCCAAAGTAAGTTTCAAAATATTCAGTAACATTTGCTCCAAAGTCTAAGGCATAGTCGATTTGATCTTCACTTCCTTCCACAGCATACACTCTAAACTAAATGCATTAAAAATATTCTTTTTTTCTATTAACATCACTTTTTAAATGGGATCACAGTTATGAAGTGGTAGGCTTACCTTTTTTTTAGATGGAGACAATATTTTCTCTTTGTATGTGCATTTGCACACAATGAAACATGCTAGATATGTACTCATCGGGACAGATTTTTGAAATCGAGTCTGATTAAGTTGATCCGGTCTTTGAAATGTATTCTAAAATAAATTAATTTATTCACTTTGCACAAATAAACAGCTATTGTTAACCTGGCTCTAAAGTCTAGCAAATTTTGATGTGCAAGTTTAATCCATAACACTTGATCGTGGAATCCTGTAGACTTGCCAAAATTTACAACCATGATTTCTACGTGTGAAATTTGGCCTTTTTAATCAGTTATATTTTATTTTTAATATAAATTAGAATGTGCATTACAACTTTATGCTTGCCCAGTAGCATGAAAAAAGGTTTTACTCCAACTTCCAATGCTTTATTTCAATTTAATAACTCTCGACTTTTTAATCAAAGACCACCATTTTATATTTGAAATGCTTAAGCTCCTCCTACCAGTAACCTTGAAATTAGGAGTCCTAATATCTTACAAAATATACAAAGTACATCAGATTTGATATAGAGTAAAACAAACACTACGTCTACATGCTAATGAATCTTTCAATCAGTGCATGGGCACAGTGTCAACTGAGGGAAACCTTAACCATAGGTTAACGCAATGCAAACCTACCTGAGCATCCTGTACGGATCTATTAGAAGCATGGGACGTTTTGAATAATACAGTAAGAGAAGCAATAACATACTGACATGATAACTTATATAATAGCGTACCACACTGTGCTGTACAGACATAACAAGAACACATAGTTACCTCCACTGGCATATTGGAGAGGGCAGTGAAATCAGGTTTGTGTATCAAAGTGGTCGTGAAAGTTGCCTTCAGGTTCGGTTCATCAAAACAAGGAAAAGCCTTCCTTGCATCTACAGGCTCAAACTTTGAAGTGGCCATAGCTCTAAAGTAACGAACATCCGGAACATATTTTTTAGTTATATAATAAATAAGGATGCATACATTATGAAAACTGCATAGGAAGCTATAATATTTGAAATACTCTTATGGCATTGCGAGCATTATATCGTACTTAAGTCTATAGTATCTAATATTTTGAAAATAATCTTAGGTAAATATGGTTACCAATCAAAAGACTGAAAGCCTGAATAAATAGACCAATAATTAAATCAAGGGAGGGGAGGGGGGTTAAACTAAAACAGCTAAAAATTATGACTTCTTTTATTTCAGATAATATAGATAGTTAGAGTGATATTAAATGGTCAGGAAAATATAATGGCACACTTAAAGTAGCTTGCGGCTAGAAAGCGGTTTTCAATAGCAGTACGCCGGTCAAAATTCAAATCTTTGAAATTAAAAATTGGTGTCACAGAAAATACTGTATTTTGCAACGTTTGGAGTGGTTTCTTTTATCAATGTATCATTACAAGGTATAATTGTTTATTTGTTTATTTATTAAAAAGTTAATTTGGCTGAGAAGACAATTTAAGCAAAATTTCTTAAATTATAAAATTATTGTCTTGCAATTCTTTTCTTGGCACATGTTTAGGGTACAATCAATAAGAATGATTCATCTTTTTAACTACCAAATTTTAAATAATGCTTTGTATGTTGAAGTAAAAACTTTTTGATTATCTTATGAAATTGAATGCAGTATTTTTGCAAAGGGCATCAATTAACAACTAAGCAAGCCATTTATTACTATTAGAACATGATCTTACACACTATTATGCTTTCAGTAAGTTTACAAGAAGCTATAAGAAAGTAAAATTGACTGATCAAGTTGAATTGACTGAAACTCTTTTTTCACAAAAAGGGTGAAAACACGCACATTTATAGACAGTATTTAAAAAATGTTATTCCCACTACCAGAACAGGAGAGAGCGGAGATAGGTGAGAATAGGTGAGGTTTCAAAAATTGATATTAGCTATAGGCATACTTGGTATTGTTGGCATAAAATGCCTTGTAGAAGCCCACAATGCCATTAGAAAGCGACCCATCAAATTGTAACTCCAGCAAAACTGTGGCGGATTCTTCTATCATAGTTTTTGTCTTCACAACATAAAACTGGTTTGGGTCATATTCCCATTGATCAGAAACACCATAACTAGACTGGGTAAGTTTGTTTGTGACAGATTTGACTAAAACACATGAGTAATATTTTCCTGGTTGACCTAGAAACTATGTGTAAACATTGTTTATTATCTTAGCTACTAAAAAAACAACTCCTCGGCAGATAAAGACTATGCTATCTTAGCTAATGACAGCATAACAAAGCTAGTGGTTCAGATTTTTCTAGCAAAACATCAGCAACGCAACAGTTCTGTGCTTTGCCAGATGCATAATTCAGCTTTGTGTTGACATCAGTATAATATCAACAACTGGTTGGCAAGATTTCAAGTTGTATAACCCAGTGACTTGTTTAAGCACTGCAAAACCTAATGTCATACATTAAACTATGAATACAATGTAACATGTGAACAGTGCAAGTACCCTGAAAGATAACATAGCTACATCACTGTTAGGTTGGAAACTTTCAATAAAACACAGTATAAATCAGCTACTACAAGCCTGACGCAAGAACTTTAACTAATATTAGAAATAGTTGTGAAGACGCTATATCATTTTCTCTGGCTTACCTTTCACATTGAGATCTTTAATATGCACAAGTAAATACCATGTAGCTTGTTTGATATCGATCTCAATGGTCACATTTCCATAGAATACACTGTTGGTGCCATAGAAGTCAGGGTGGAGTACTAGGTCATAATGCCGAGGGACAGTGTAAGCTGGAAGGTGAAGGTTAAGCCATGGTGCTGTACCAGGTAAGAAATCTTCTCGGTTTTGAGTGCTTTTACTAGCATTACTGGAAGTGCTTCCTGGACCTCTACCAAACCAGCAAGCTATGCCGACTACTGAGCATATCACAGCTCCACTCATGCAGAGAACAATCAGCTTGGTCCTGCAAAAGTCAAAGTAAAATTTAAAAAGTTAGTAACAATAAATATTGTCTGATAGCAGCAAACAGGCACCTGTAGCTGACCTGGATCTTTGATATTATGGTTACCAGTAAAGTTGTTTATAATATATTTGTGTTTAATTACTCACTATTATGCTGTGCAAAGTGGTTTAGGTTTTACTTTGCAATGGTAATAGCTTAAAAACATAATTTGGCAGTGAAAACCTCATGATTCCTTATGGAAACTAGACATTTTAGAAATGGCAGGGCAAACGTGAAAGATTAGCAATTCTTGAAATGCTTTACAGTATATAGTACCTAAATTTGCTTTATGCCTTATTTATAAGTATTGATTATGTAGATAGGATCTTGTTACTCTATAACTACCTTTCATCATAGTATGATATATTATACACTGTTAAATGTATGAAGCATATTACATGATTGAGTAGTTTACATATTAAATAACATAGATTATATTATTATATGCTTACTTGCTGATGATCACAGTTGAGCCCATTACAGATTACTTCTAAGTCTAACAACCTTAACTTATTCAGTGGAAATTTAAGTTGCCAAATGAGCTGGATTCTCCGTTGCTGGTATTAAAATAATTTCAAGTGTGTGAACAGTGAATAAGTTGATAATTCAAGTGCTCTAAATCACCATTTATCAAAATTCGTATCTTCAATACCTACTGGGTGGTGGTTACAACAGATAGAGAGTGACTGCAGGTGTATTAGCTCACCAGGGTGTGCGACCAATGAAATGCAGTGTATACAATATATTTTGGGTGAGTGAACTATGAACTATAGTAATCTAATCAGTCGATCTCAAACTGATACTCAAACGATACTCAAACAAGACTGTAATTTGTGCGAATTGAGCAGACAATTAAGATTAGAAAAACGTGTTATTATGTTTTAAGTTATATAACAGGTTGTAATAATATGTTAGGCTGGGAGATAGAATATGCAGTCTGTAATATAAAAATAGTTCAGATAAATGAAAACATTAGGCTCAGCCAACTAATATATTGCAACAGCTATGTAATATGACAATAGCGTACAATGCCTTTTTACTATAATCCAATAGGTAAATATAACAATAAAATATCCATAATGCCAACAGAAGATGACCATAATATTATGCCCAAGCTATGAACATAATATAAATTCAATCATCATTTAGTTTCCTTTACCAGTCTAAGTGTGGGTCAAAAGTTTCAATTCTAAAAACAGCAAATGAGCTTTAGATATTAACCAGGCACTTTCTAAAACCAATAAACCTACACGTACCATAATAGAAACAGCACAGTAATCAGTACATGCACAGTGTACATGCATAGGCTAACAACTTCCATCTTATATTTATTTTTACACATGTTTAAAAAACTATACCTAAAAGATGTGGCAAACTTAATTAATTCATAAAAGCATTTTATTGCAACATATTCAGTTACTTAAAAACATAATTGCTAAGCAACAAAGTTGTCTCTTTTACAAAGTTGGCATTGTGGTTTAAAAGCTATTAAGAGTATGTTTGTTATCAAATACTAATAATATAGGTGAATATAGAGGACAACACCTTTTACATTCAAATAGCTAGTTGCTGCAAGAAATAATATATAGGTTAATTTTCTGCAAATATTTTTCTATATCTTATAATAAAATTTAAAACAATTCTCACAAGTGCAGAAAAATATTTTTATTAATTTTTGCATGTAAGCTTAGAAATAGTGAATATTGGGGCTCATTAAATCTCCAACACACTCTAAACTATAATATCGGTAATGTATTTTATGTTGATTAAAATCAGTAATAAGTCATTCTGCCTTTCTCTATTGAAAGATAAATTGACCAGCTTAAAGTTCCAAATTCACCAAATGTATATCCTTTGCCTTTTAACACTTAGCTCAAATTAGCAGTCCGGCTTTCAAAAAAATAAATCATGTGAACTTGGAGTTATGTGCCCACCGAATCACAACATTATTATTCTTGATTTAGAAAATTACCTTTACAAACTATCTGAACACTTTCATTAAGAGTTATCCTATTATTAGCAGAACTGTAAAATGTGGTAAGCTTGTTTTCTGAATATCTTGCAAAATATAATACTAATCCAAAATATTAACACACTTCATACTGCAATATTACTGCAATCTATTTTTTATTATTTAACATATTATTTATAGCATCGCACATATAGTAACTGAAACTGAGATGAAAGATGTGTTATAAGACAATTCTAAATATATGACCCGTTACCTCACAACAGGGATGTTGGTGAAATTTTGTAAAATTAGCTTTTACTGTGGAGTTATCAAACATACCTCAACAAATATTTTGCACTTTATTTGAAAAATCTAGTGCAGCTAGAACTCCATTTAAAATTTAAAAACTATTTAAAAAACCATTTAAAAACTATTATAGTGTTTTTAGAACTCCTACTTCACAGTACTGACAAATACAACAGTACTGACAAATGAGAGTAAGACTAAAAAATTCATAAGCATATAGCTGTAGTTGGCTCAAAATTTTTTGTCTATTTATGTCACCTGAAAAAATTCAAAGGGACAGCCTCTTGAAAAAAACTGAAAATCTATGCAGTCACATGAAACTTATAATTCAGCTAGTAGCTGCGATTGTAATTGTTATATAGCTTAGAACAATAAGTTTGGAGCATGTCAACATGAAATTTTAGGCTAGTGTCACAAAAAAAGACAACTCTTAATAAATTCTCAAAAGATTTTTTCTCCAAAAAGCAAAGAAATTAATCGAAGAAGAATTGTAAATTGTCTTCATTTATTTACGCTTATAAGCTGCACGTTTTATTACTTCAATAAAAAATGGAAGAATTATGAAACTATACTTTTAGTTTTATAATTGCCTTTAAAAATTAAAGAATAATATATAACACCAGCATTGAATGATTAAAATTTAGGTACACAGTCTACACTTTCGCCACAATCAAAAGTATACAGAGTTGTTTCAATTTTTGAAAGACATGTAACTTATATTTTTCCGAAGTTGGTTAAAAGAGCATCCGACAGGTGAAATAAGACAGAGTGATCAGTCCTTTGTTTACTGCAGTGGCTACAACCAGACTAGCATGTGGTCATTAATATCTGGAATGTTCAAACACTGCAAAAAGTAAATTTGCTCAAAGGGCTGGTGATCCTGTAAACACTGTATAGATCATGATTTATTATAGATTTAGTGTAATGTTGTATGCCTATCATTGTGATGGCATTATAGAAGCTTGTATTATAACTATATACTGGGTACAACAGCCTACGCTATAGAATTGTTTGTCCAATACCTATGAGAAAGTAACTAACTTTATTTTACTCTCTAACAAGTCATTGTTCAAATAAAATCTTCTTTTTGAATGTATCAGTGACTCTTCTTTTCTATTTTCTTAAATGTTTATAACATCAAAATGTTTTATTTTAAGAAGCTTGTGTTTAGTTCAGTCAAGTTTAGTTTTAAAAAGATTTCTAATAAAATAGGCTATTTTATATTCTGAAAATTTGAAAATCTAAAAATTTGTTTTTAGACAAAAGCCTTCAAACGTTAGCTTACTAACATTTCAATCCCAATGACAATATCAACATTATGCTATATAATTCTAAATTGAACGTAGCTTCACAATTAACATGCTCTACTTTTGTTAAGTACAAGAATTCCTCTTTGCACGGCTCCGTTAAACTTGCTCCATTAATTTTAGTCAAATACTTTAAAGTTAATAAGTTTCTCATAAGCATATTTATATATACATTAGTTTGGTCACCTGCAGTAGTTTGAAAGTACCTGTAAAGTGTAAGCTGTTTAACAAGACAAGATTAAATACCTTGTATATTAAATAGTATCATTGTAAGCATAAAAAAATGAATATGTTTTATGAATATTTTAGGTTGAAACAATTCAATAACTTCTTTGATGGAGAAGTCTTGAGGTACACGAAATACTTTCTTGAAATTAATTATTGTTTTTTACAGCTGATCAATAGATTGTTTTACATCTGATTAGTGCAAAAGGTAGTTTTGTGGGATTGTATAATTGCAACTGCATATATAATTTTTGAAATGATTTATTATATCAATTGCACTAAAATTGTTGAATAATTATAAACACTATGTCTTTTTAAGATGAACATCTGTCCTTAAATTTAGATACAATGGCTCAACTTAGGCTTATAACTGCAGCTGCAAGATATTGGAATGCCAGGGCGGAGCTTAAGACATACCCTAGCAACTAGGAATCATGATTTGTTGAAAATGATTATTTTACTACCCATGACTTGTTAGCAGCAGACAGACAAAACAAACTACAGGAGTAGATTGAAATTGGTCGGAAAGTCAAAGTGTTAGAAGTATTATAATTTACTTGAAAAATTGCTGTAGTGCAAACTTTCAAATTTCTAGTGTGCTTAATGGGCCTCTATACTAAATGTATAAATGCTTTTACCATATGGTATATTATAAGTATAACTGTATAATAAAATATTAAACAAAAACGCCAATTTACAAATTATTTCTTATATTCTAAATGAAGTAAGACTTAAACCACAGCTAGAAGGTTGCTAAATGCTGCCAAAATAACCTATTAGAGGTCTTTTTTTACTTCTCATTCTTTTTGCATCTCTGAGAAGCCAGAGGCTTGCAGATTTAAACAGTTATGGTGATTTGTATACTGTAAAAACTTATTCTATGGTGCAGACAAACCATGCTTGAAATGCTCAAAGAAGACATACTTGGGTAAAATATAACTGTAATACATGAAGTTGTTGTATCTTACCTCCTATAACGTAATTTTTTGCAATTAATTTCCTTCTATAATAATAATATATAAAAGAATTTTTTTATGGCAGACATTCAATCCATTGTTTCTCAAGAAGGCAGCAAATATGATATAATGCTTGTTAACTGTTAGATTTATCATTTCCAAGGACTTCATTAAGTACAAGCTTCGTAGTTATCAAATTAGTAACATAAGTTCTAGCATAAAAGTAAACTATTCTTTAATTATAAACTTGATTAACAACAACATAGTCTACTGACTATAATTTAGACTGTGTTACAATAGTAGCTCCTATTTGATCAAATAAAAGATGGCTTATGATTAGGAAAAATTTATATATATTTGTAAATTTTGTGAATTTAAAGGCTACAGCGATTGCAATTTTATTTCGATCTTATAACTTGATATCTAAATTAATTATATAAGTCATAAAAGAGGTTAAAACAATTGTAACCTTTGTCTTTAGGTGATCTAAATAAACATGTGTAGTGTGATTATGTAAATTTTAAATAATTAAAGGAAAATTAACAATTGAATGTTTTCTATTTTACATAATATATTGTTATTTATTTTCTTGCGTAAGATTCACAAGTTAGAGACATCAGGAAAGCCACCATAGTATGTTTGCTGCCTGTATCTATGGAGGTTAAAGGCTGGATCCTGTACAAGAACAATTAAAAGGTAGAAAATTTAGTTTATTAAAAGTTGATCTAGACACAAAATTTAGGTGTACAGATAATACATGTACATCCAAGCCAAGTTCTTGACAATATTTTACCCTGTAGGTATCTCAGGGATCTTTCAGGCAGCCATGATTTATATTGACTGAATTGTTTTATCGTTCAACTTAAGTCAACATTGATGTTGTTGGTGCCAGAGAGAAAACATAAAAATGTCTTTGTTTGCAATCGAAATTGAAATTTTATAAGGATTTCTACTGCTATTCCAAACATCTTACTATAAATAACAAATAGCTTAGCTCAAAGCTCAGGCCAGATTGGACTTGTCATGAAACATCAAAGGGATAATATTTTGAACCCGAATGTGGTAGTGAAAATAAAAAGTACTTTGTATAGTGTACTGCGTGCTATTTACATAGTCCTATGTTGTAGCATATCTTATATTCCAATATGTTTATATGAACTATTGTTGGTCAGTAATAAGGAGGTTGAGCAGTCACGTATGAGCTACAGCAGTAGAGGCAGTACATATACCTTACAATGCTCTTATAGGATACATATATAATGAGCTGCTCTATTATGTAGCAATTATAAACAGTTGAGCCATCAAGCAGACTATCAACCTGTATGTAAATCATAACCTTAAATAGAAATGGCTAAAACATGGATTTCCTGCATGTTTATTACTATTGTCTTCTCCCAGTTTTCCCACACCTACACTACCTGGTAAGTGATTTTATTTCATATGCTTTCAAAATTAAAATTTTATGATATTCTTGTAAATTGCTAAATACTTGAAATTTGCTGTAAGTATTTGATATACCCTTTGGCTAACAGTGAGTCATGTTTCCTGTAAGCCAACTCGACAGGGTAAAGAGATATGGTATTACTTTTTTTACTGGAGTAACACAAAGAATTTATCAAACAGATCATTTTTTAAAATTTGATTGAATGTAAATTATACAACATACATAAATAATTTTCTATTTAGTACGAATGCTAAATTATTTGAAAATGTTAATGAATATTAAATTTATGAGTTACCAATCATACAATTAGCAATTGTAGCATTGAAAAACTAATGAAAATTACTCTAGAAAACCTTTGCTTATAATATTTTTATAATAGATTGTAGAACTAAAAAAATTTGAAGCATATAACAAGCATGGTTATCATTTCACCAATGCGTGCTGTGATTTAACTGTTCATACTGCAGATGTGGTTAGTTGAGTAACAGCTGCAAAATATATTATGTTACACATAGAAATATGCTATGCTCACACACGGCATGGCTGTAATAGGTGGTATGGCTCTTAGATTTATGTGCATTAATATTCAAACTGATACAATTATTATCCATAAAGATCTTTTTTCCTAAGAGTTGACAAATTTTAAATATCTGTTTAAATTTCACACTTTCAAAAATGCACACAGTATTGTACACATACCTCTTGCATGTATAGCCCATTTATATCTAAGGGTTCCTGTTTAAATTTATGAAAATTGACATTTAAGTATAAATTTCTTTTGCAATAAAATTTCATTTATTATTTATTGCTAAACAAACTGAAGCTTCATACGTGGGAGGATTGCTTTTAGTAAGCAGGGGAAGATCTTTTGTGCTGTTGTTAGATTACATCTTATAAGGGAGACAGGTCAATACTCCGAAGGCCCATTGCTCTGAAGGTCCATTGGTCCTAAAATATTTGCCTACTACCACTACCTGAAACAAGTTGTATTTTAAATTACACCATACATTATCTAGATATATATACAAATTTAACTGAAAGCAAAAAAAGTACCCACTATTTAACTGATTTAGGTTTAAATACACTTTGTTGGACTGTGCAAGCTGTAATTTTTTTTAAATCATCGAGAAACTATAGATAAAAAGGGATAAATGTTTATACGAAGGATAAAGGGTGTAAAACTGTTATTTTTGTATCTTGAATGGTTGAAGGGCCAACATTAACTTGCAAGCTTTTTTTCTGTAACTCAGGCCATGCATGCTAAAGCACCTGTTGAGTTATGATGAGATCTACTTTGTATACACATAATAGTATAGTAGTATAATCATTACAAAAAAGCAGGGAATCAATCAAATCTTTTAAAATCTAAATATTATATATAGTATCGTTACAGTATTTTTAACTAACACTCTATATAGAAACATGGTAGGCAAACTACTGAATTTTTATAAACTGTTTAAGGTCTAAAATACAGCATGACTAATGATGATTGTATTGTTTTAGGTCAGTGAATAACTTCATGATGGCAGGACAAAAGGTAAAAATATTGCTGTCTATCGATCTAGGCTGGCAGCAAGAAAATGTATGCTCTACGTCAATCTAAATATAGAACTTGATGTGTCATACCAGAACACTAGTCTAGCCAATGCAATTTGCATAGCAAGCAGCACCCACTTTCTTTTATCTTGAAACATTAAAGTTTTGTATTTATTATTTATAATATGCGGTTTGGGAATACAAATTCAATTACAATTCAAGTCAAAGGAAATTTGTAGGCCTGTGGCACATTTTACTGGAAGTTTTCAGATTTGCATTATTTCACTTGATTTCTTTCTTTGATATGGATAGGCTGAAGGCTGCTAATTCTAAGATAGCATAGCTGGGGCTGATTAAATAGATACTATTGTTTATCAGCATAATTGAGGTAAACGAGTTTTCTTTAAAAACTAGCCCAAGAATAAGCCAGTTTCTGCTCTCATAATTTTATCTTCTGCGAGCTGAAGCTGTCCATAGGAAGGAAGGAGACTGGCCGCAGGTCACACTCGAGTCTGATTTAATCTTTGCTGACTGACTCTTGAAAGATGATTGTTAGTGTATCACTAATAACTGTTCAGTAGCTGCATATACTGAATTGCTGAATAGTAAAAAACAAGTACATTGTTGTATTTGAGCTATTAGCACTGGCAGGTCGTGCCACTTTTAGCCAATAATTATGATGTCATTTATTAGTAAACTATAAAAGTTAGTCAATAATTTGTCACAGTAGCTCAAACTAGACAACAGGATTTATATTTGCATTAAGTTAAAGGTGCGTGGAAAGCCAAGGATTAAAGTCCTATCCATAGTCAACCACTTAAAAGATTAAACACTCATGAATTAATAATAGTGGCTGAGAAGCCTTCAACAATGACTTCTCTCTAAATATAGCTGACTTAGAATAATAGAGTTCTACAAACACATGAATTATTGAGCTCTTTGGACATTGAGCTTATTAAGTCCACTGTCAATATTGTACATTTTACTGGCGACAAATTTTAGACAATTTATATAGCAGTCAATAGATTTCAAAAATATTTGCCTTGTGAATTGATTTATCTCAGAGATATTTCACTCAAGTGCATATTTTAGGCATCAGCTCTGTTCTCCAAAAGTGCCGCTGCCGGAGGTTTGATGGCCGTAGAAGAATGTCATCATCAGTTCATGTGGGACCAATGGAACTGCCCCAAGGAATCTATTTCACTGTATAGTGAGAATCATCTGCCAACTGGTAGGCTACAGATAATCCTGCACTAAAACTATATTAATCACCACATGCATTTCTTAACTTCTTTCTTTCCTAGCAACAAGCACTATACCCAGGTGAAAGCAAGATGCATTGAATTCAGCAAGAAAATAATAAGTAATGCATGTTCATGGAAGGCTCCATTTATGATAAACTGCTAAATTCAAAATTCTACATGTGTTATATATTTTTTGTAATATTCGTCATTGAATAAAGTTATATTTATATATTTTCAGAAATTTACATGTAGTTACCTTATTAATTACAGATAATAGTGACCTAAAAATTTTACATAACAACATTCGTATATTTATACATGTATGACAATGTTAGTATATTCATATTTTAGCTATAAGGGAGGTGGCATTCCTATACTCTATAATATCAGCTGGTGTGATGTATACTCTCACATTAAACTGCAGCATGGGCCACTTTAAAACCTGCAGCTGTGACAGCTCCAAATCAGGGTCTAAAGGTATATAGACTGCTAACTCTAATACAAACATGTAACAAAGCATAAACTTTGAGTAACATCTATTTGTTGTAGCATAGGTGGTAAGAATTTGCTAAACAGAATTTTATTATATAAGTCTGATGCTAATTTAACAAGGTAATAGCATAGAAAAGGAGAAGCTAGCTTTAGCAGTTATATTCAGATTTGTGTTTCAACATCATATTGTTTTAGATAACTTTGAGCTGTTTCTTTATTGTGATTTATAACTGATGCCAGTTAACATGCTTTTCAATCCTGTAAATTCCAAGGTTTATTTTAAAATGGTAAATTGATGCTATAATATATATTTGCCCAAAGTCATGATTAACAAAATTACTAAAAGCTGATTTAAGTTAAATACTTGCAGTAGTAAAATATATATTGCAATCATAAATAAATGAAAAATTTGAAGCCAAGTAAAAGAGAATTATAATAATAATAATGCATGTCATAAAAAATAGAAGCAGCTCAGGCTGATAGGGTTTGAATGTAAGTAAATTAAATTCTTGTTGACAAAAACATTTTAAAGTTAAAAAATCATTCTGAAATTCCACAGTTTAAAGAAAACTAAGTGATAAAATCCAACAGTGAAATAACACATTTAATACACAGGGTATTTATTAAATGGTTAAATAGTGTAACCTTACAATCAGACAGTTCTACAGTATGTTACTTCAACACATGGATTAAAAAACCATGTGTGTTTATGCTTAACAAACACAAAATATAATATTTGTTTTATATTCTACGATGTAGAAATTAGATTATAATACTTGTACATAATATTTCTAAACCTAAATGTATTTTAGATATAAATCCTTGTGAGAAAGCTAACTATTCCTAGTACAATATATCAGCAACTTTATGATACTTTCATTTGAACTTTGCCATTTTGTAACTAGCAAATGCAATAATCACATAACTTTTTATAACAACTACTGCTACTGTTATATGTCGCGCTCAAAGATCATATTGCCACATTGTTTTTATGTACATAGAATAAATCAATATGTGCTGTATATTATATTATATATTATTATATTATATAGTTATAATATTATATTATATATTATTATATTATATTATTATAATATTATTATAATATTATATTATAATAATATATTGTATTACATATATTATCATATTATAAAGAGTTCATGCATAATTTTAGGTGATAAAGATTGGAATTGGGGAGGATGCAGTGATAATGTTGTATTTGGTGAAAAAGCATCTAAACAGTATATAGATAATTTAGAAACTGGTGTGGATGAAAGAGCTATAGTAAACCTTCACAACAATGAGGCAGGAAGGAGGGTATGGTGCTTCAAATAAAGCTTTACACTGTATAAAGTGCACTTTAACATGATATAGAGCACTAATTACATAGTATATGGCTATTGAAATTCTGCCATATACTGCATTCCCTGTGCTTCTGGTTATTAGGAAGCATTAAGAAAGTAAAAATACATGCTTCAATTAATTGATAATTGCTGAGCCACTAAGCATTAGCACCGTAAATAATAATAATTAAAATCATAAATTAAGTTAATACTGATTATGGTTGGTGATTCTATAAAGAGGCAGTTCAAGCTAATGCTCTATAACCTATAATAACAAGAAATAGTAGATGCATTATACACTAATTAAACAACACTTGTAAGGTATTTCATATTTCTTAGCATTACTGTAATATGCTTCCTGTTCCTTAGACCATAGATAAGAATATTTGTGATTCCTTTATGACCGAAAAGTTTGATAAAGATATCGCTGTAGAGTATTGTGCATCAATATTCCTTTTTAAAACTAATATATGCAGAGCAGACACTACTTCTACATTCAACTTCAAAGAAAGTTATATTATAATTCTTATTTATGCATACATGTGGGTGATGATTTTAGGCAGTGAGAAGGACGCTGAAGCTAACGTGTAAATGTCACGGTGTATCTGGAAGTTGCAGCATCAGGACCTGCTGGAAAGAGCTGCCTGAATTTAGAACTGTTGGAGACTATCTCAAAAGAAAATATTTTAGAGCTGTAATGGTAGATGCACGAAATGGTCAGCTCCGTAAGGGAAACAGTGTTCAACGAAGAGACGAGAGAGATATTCTACAGATATCAAAGCAAGATTTGGTATATCTTGAGCACTCGCCAAACTTTTGTACAGCCAACAGTGACTATGGTACATCTGGAGCGGTTGGCCGAGCCTGCTCCAGACCTTCAGTGCGACACTCTGAAAACCGATGGGAAAGGAAATCCTGCAACCGGTTATGTAAATCATGTGGACTCAAAGTTAAACAAGTTTCAGTCAGTGAGACTTCCACTTGCAACTGTCAATTTCATTGGTGTTGTGAAGTGAAATGTGACAATTGCACAAAAATAGTAGAGAAGTTTACATGCATACCTAGATCATCTTCAACTTAAGTATTATAATTTATCTTTTTACTTACATAATTGTGTCGTGATTTTTTGTAAATAATGAGTCTATATTTAGTTATTTAACTGTTTTGAACTGCATGCACATGGTATTACGCTATATTAAAAGCACCACATTCAACTTATTGTACCTTGCAGTCATCAATTACTTACAACTGTTTCAAGACTGTAAATTAGAGATAATTTTCGCAATCTATTGTACCAGTTAGAAAACAACCAAAGTACTTGTTAGATACTAACAAAAGACTAGCATTATCAAAGAGCTTTGTGTCATTAATTTATAATAAAAACCGGGATTAATCATTTTGAGTGAAGCAAAAGAAGTTATGGACTTTTTATACCAATGAAAGGATACTCTTGGGCCTTGCCTAATTCTCTACAATAGAACTTTCTCTTTATAGTTTCAACACTGCAACCAGAATATTAATTTCCTTTTTGGGCTGATAACTATTTGCTTTTGTCCATTTAGAACATAATTAGAATTGTGTGTATATGCGCATAATGTTGAAGGCGTTATTTTAAAAGAAAGTAAATTATGTTTTTATATGTTATTCAAGTACATAAATTATTATGATTCATAATTTCCTTTGCTTTTTATCATGTTTTGTGTGTGTACAAAAGCACCCTTGGCAAGTATTTGGGTGCACCACTGTCTTGGTATATGCAAACCTTGAAGAGAAGCATAACAAGTTAATTTCTCTATTGTATACCAAAGTTATTGGCTGATACCCAAAAAAATCTTTGTTTAATAATTAGGTTTCTGTAGGTTCAGTTTGTATTGTTTGAATTGCAGTAATCCTAATATAGTTACCATGACTTACCAAACTTGCTTTATGTTTGAATTATAAGCTTCTAAATTTTAAATCAGGCGCTAAAATGTGATTTATTCTATTTTTATTTTTATATGCATTGAAAATGCAAGTTATACAGAAATCAGAGCTATCATTTCTTAGTGGAAATTATTGAATTTATAACAAATATGTGGGCGTTATGATGTCAGCTAGCTGGAAATATATTATGTTATACAACTAGCTGCCTAAACTAGTTTGACTATGGAGGTTCTTAAGAAAAATTGTCTCAAATTTTTGTTGAATTGTGCCAATTCAAAGCTCATAAATTTGCTTATAATTCTATATTTGGAGTTCTCCTATATATTCCTGATGGTAAGGATATTTCAATATTTGTTGTGAGTCAATGGTCCACCATTAATCAAGTTTATTAACATAGAGACCACAACTCCGCAAAGTCATTTAGAGGTTGACAAGCAGATCACCATAAATTCATATGAAACATTAAAAAAAGTTTCACAGTTCACACTACTACATTAATCAATTTCTTGACAATGATTTGCTAGTTTTTATAAATGCGGCAAACTTTTTCAAGACTCTACATAATGTTATAGTTTAGGAGATAATTTTAGATATTTACTTCAAGCGGAACTAAAAATTATATAACACTATGAAAGCCTTTTACAACAATATTATTATAAGATATGTATATTATAGCTATAATATTTTTCTTTTCATATTTTGATTAAAAGTATTAAAAGTGTTATGGACTGCAAAACCAGGATTGATCATAATGCCCAAGAACATTTCCAACAGCAAATTATCTATAATATATGATACAATTATAAGCTGCAACAAAAAACAGTTTATTTTTAATGGCCAATTACTTAGCTCTTATGCCATTACATTCACAATAATATTAGATGTGCAATTGGAAATGATGTTAATAAATGGCAATTATTAATGGTCATGGGTTCAGAGTAATTTTTGTTATTTTAAAAAGACAACTCCATACATTGACCTTTATAATAATCAACAAACCTTTAGGGATATTTTTCATTTAAACTTTTACCTGCAAATATTACTCACGGAACTACAAGATCGTAGCTGGAGTTTAATAGAATGCTGTCGTTGAACTAGCCAGGTTAAAATAGTTCAATCCATACAATTTTTCTAGAACTCAGTCTATTAAAGTTACTTTAGAGTTACATGTCACCATTGCATTAATCGCTGTTGGCGTTACATTGACTTTTCGTTTTACTGTAAGCTTAGAAAAGTGAAACTTGAAGCTGAAGGGTAAATCAGTTAATGTTAATAACATTAATTGATTTATCCTTACAATTAAATAAATTTGTGCTCATGTTAAAATTATGTCTAAGTAATAATAATTGCTGAATTTAAAAGATACAAATAGTTACGACGATATTCATATTGATATTATAATTATTATTTATATTATTATTTTTTAATTTTCATTCGCATCGACTTTGAGTTTGACATTATTAGTATCATTGAACTATGTTAAAGTAATACTCATAGTTATACACTTGCAGTCCTACTGATACTAATAAATAATACTAATAGGTAACGGTCTCAGTATGATGATCATGATGTCTAAGACTAGGTCTAGTGCATACCTGCAATGACAATACCTCCATACCGATACGGATATCATATTCATTATGATTATCATTACACTTGAAGTTAGCATTACGGTTACCAGTACCACGTTCACGCTAACTGTAAGTGTAACTTGAACTTTAACTGTAAGTCAAAGTGTAGCAAAACACAAACTGAAACTGAATAAAAATAACACTATCATATCCAGTATCATAATTATACTTTTATAGTGATCAGTGATTGTGATGATGATAATAATAATATTAGTAATGCTATTCGTATTACTATTTCTAATTATAATAATACTAATAGTAATACTAATATTATCAGTAAGTGTAAGTGTAAGTGTAACTTTGTGGACTTAGCCATAACATAAAGATTAACTCATAAGTCATAACTCTAACTGTGTGTCAATCACTAACTCGAAGTGTAATACTGATAGCAGTAGTAAATTTTGTAAAATTAAATACAAAGTCAATGATAATTATAATGTTCAAAACTAGTAGACTCACTACTGCTTGAAGTTATTCTTATAGTTAGTAACTGTAATGCTACTACTAATAATACTCTAATAGTATTAATAATAAGTTAGTAATGCAATAAATGAATAATAATAATTAGCAATACTAATGCTAATACTAATAGTATTATACTTATATTTATAGTTAGAGCAATACTAATAGTAATAGTAGTTGCTAATAGTAGTGTAGTAATTAGGTTTAATAATTGGTAATGATCTATTAGTATTGCTATTAGAGTATTTGTATTACTACCATAGCATTTATGGTGATATTCATGGGCATGTTATGGTTATGGCTGCTTTAAGTTATGCTAATCATTTCAATTTGCACATTGCACATTTGAATTGGTAAATAAGCAAGAATAAATTTAATTCTGTAATACTCATGCTGGTACTGATAGTGATACTCAGTTTGATTAAGTTAATCAGCAAAGGATTATAATTATGGTAATTATGAAGTTACATGTAATGCTGAGACCTAATCAAATTTAAATTGTAGCAGAAGTTACCACAGAAATAAAGTCATTTCAATGGCTTACCAAGTCTAGACTCTAGTCATATTTCAGAGAAAAGCTCTTAAGACAAGCTAATTAGGTCAATATATATAATTTCTATTTAAAAAGTTACCTACAATTACTATAAATTGCGTTTAGTAATCTGAATGTAGAGAATCAATTTGTAATTTGCTATTTATGATGCAACTTTAATCAATGAATAATGATAAATTTAAAAATCACTACATTAAGCCTAGCAACGGTTGATCACCATATACTGCAATAGCTATTAGATCTTTTGGAGAGTTTAAAGTATAGTAAATTGCTGAGATAATTTTGCGTGTTTTTTAATTGAACACATTCAATTTTAATCATCTAAAAAGTTATCTTAATGCTTTTTTCAATGTAAAACTTGTAATTTTTCATGACTAAGCACTAGTTGTTAAACTCTTTAGTTTTAAAACTGTGAGTGTCAAGTATTATTACTAATTGCTGAATTTGTAATAGTTAGCAGGTATTTGTTGATTTTCCAGTTATGTTGGACTTTAACTTAGTGTATAATAAGATTTAGTATATTTATTTAAATAAGTCAAACTCGTTATCTGTTTTAGTTTGCAGTAATTATGATTTTATTCCATTTTTACAATTATAAAATTAGTATTAAAGGAGATATTTATAAATGTTCCAGTTAGGCTGCTAATACTGGCAATTGTATACTTGATTTGAAAAAAATATCATGCACTTAGTTGATTAGGTTCTATTTATCCAATTAACTTTGCATTAATATAACTTGCAGGATTATTTGTGAGCAGTATCCAACTCAGTTTGATGTGTTTCTAGTAAGATCTGTGAGCAATGGCTATTGAATGGGAAGGTAAGTGGCTAGGTTCAGCTTTTTTGCTATATTATTTAAAATTTTAAATGAGAGTTTGTTTTTTAAAACTTTAATTCAATTCATTGGAATATATTTTATTTAAACATGGTTCACCAATACATAACAGTACTCTGTGGTCTAACGTATTTTATTTTTAGTTTGTTTTGTAAACTTTTTGAAAATTTTTGTAGATTTAAGAAAGCAAGCCAGACAGCTAGAAAATGATATTGATCTAAAGCTGATTTCATTTAGCAAATTTGGAACCAGTTACAGCAATCACCGAGATGGTCTCAGGTGAGCATGTGATTGAACAATCAGATTCACCACGAGTTGCTAGTTAAATGAGTTTTGGGCTGGTCTCAATTACTTCTTAGCCTCGGAATTGGTTCTAATTTTTAACTCACTCTTCAGTGAGAATATAACCTGTTGATTACCATTAACTATTTAAGCTCTAGATTGGAAACTAATGCTTTTTGGCTGTAGTAGTCTGGAAGCTATTTTATCTAGTTAACTTCTATCATAACAACATCTATAAGCATTGTATATTGATATTTTATCATTTTTAACAGTAATACTATTTTAGGAAAATCATGGTCAAAACTGCGGAAATTTTCAAAATGGTCATTTCAAAGTCTCTAGGCAGTCAGCTTGTATTGCTTTAACAAAAAGATTGTTTGTGGGAGAAGGGGTTTACATTTAAAATATGTTTAAGCGTGAATATTTGTGACGAGTAAAATTATTGAGTCGAAACTTTTAAAATCATACTATGTTTCCTAAAGTTTTTATAACAATAGGTCATCAAATTCTAATATCAGAAAAAACGAGTACCATTATGACATTCAACTTATTATAACGTTCTTACCATTGTGTTGAGTAAAATCTATGTTTTCAAGTGTACTGTAATTTCACCCAGTATTAAAACAACTCAGTTTCAGCTGGATTTAAAAATAACGATATGCAAATAAAATAAAGGGAAATAACTCCTGAATAAATGTTACAGTGACTCATCACCACTTCTCAGTAATGACCACATGTTTGAAACTATGGTGGTAGAGTTGGAGGAGCTCCTAGCAAGGCTTTCTAGAATTAATGACAAGATGGTAGACTATACTCATAATCTGGGTAAGTTAATCTTAGTTAATACTAAAGATTTGTCAACTTTAATTTTTAACAATTTAGTGTTGAATTTTTAAATTTGGTGGGGATATCTGCAATATCAACACATAATTTCTTTTAATACTTTACACCTAAAAATAATATTCATAGATATGTTGCTAAAGAGATGAAATATTCGTCTCTTTCTGTCATAAGCTTGTAGCTGTTTTCTATAGCACTTCTTATATATATTATAAATATTGATGTTGCCAAACATTATTATTTCTGGTCATTTCTTATTTTAGTTATGATTTAGTAGCAAATACATAGCTGGTAGATAGCAGTATTAAGTACCCCATGAGCTGCATATGCAGGCATACAGACTAGTTCAAGGTGATATAACTTGTGTCAGTTGATTAACAGGCATGAACTCTGGTAGTGCTGCACTTCTCCATACAATGCAAAGACACAGAGAAATCTTACAAGATTATAGCAATGAGTTCCGAAAAACCAAGTCTAACATTCAACAATATAGACAGCGTGAAGACCTCATGGGAGGGGTTCGGCGAGATATGGAGTAAGTTTATAATTTAGTTTTGTGTTTTTTTTTTCATTTTTAAAATGTAGCAAAAGCAGCTTGTGTTGTTGAGAACAGCCATTTTGGGAATTTGAAAGAGTAAGTTAGAGTGCACATTTTATTGTTCAATGTTATACAGCCAACAGTATATCATCTTGATTCATTAATTTTATCATGAATTTAGTGGTTACAGAGGCAACCGGAAGTCAGATCTGTATCTTAAGGAGAACGAACATCTCAGAAAGTGAGTCTCCCATAAGTTCAGATTAATTCAATCCTTCACATCAATAAATTACAACTCAAGTTTCCATATATCATTATGTCATGGTCACTTATTCTTTTAACTTTTTTATATTGCAGTTCAGAAAGACTGGTGGATGAACAAATAAGGTAAATATTTGTCCTGTATATGTGTATGTAGACCACACTCAGTGCTACACTCTGCTCTGTTTGGTCAACACTAATAGTTGATAAATGTGATAGTTGACAATACATTTTTGTTAAATTATTTTTGGGATTTTTTATAGTAAAAACTACAACATAGCCATTGACCGATGAATATATTTTTGTTCCAGAGATTTTATACTTTATGCTTTGCATTTCAATCATATATCTTCTATATAATATAGACATTCACCAGCTGTCAAAGTCGCATGTGTTACTCAACAGTAGCACTACAAGAAATACGCATTTAAATTTTTTCTAAATTATTTTATGTTACAGCATTGCTATGAGTACGAAGGAAAACCTTCTATCTCAAAGAAGTACATTTACACAGATATCAAAGAAGATGCAGGAAATGTCCAGTATCCTTTTGTAGTTTAAAAATCTTGTTTGTTTAATATCGTACAAATAACATAATTTTGCAATTGTGCTTAGTAGTCATAATTGAGAAGTCTCAGGCTTGGAAAAATTGGGAAATTCTTTTTCAGTACTCTTTCACCATAACCTATCAGATAGTTATATCAATGTTGCATTTGCTTGCAGTTGAATTATTCCTTAATACTGCAATTCAGACCGGTTTCCTGTTATAAACAACCTTATGTCACGAATTAACATCAGGAAAAAAAGGGACTCCCTTATATTAGGAGCTGTAATTTCTTGTTGTGTTATATTTATATTGTGGTGGGTTTTACGGTGATTTTTTTTGGTTTCACTATGATTATTACTGTTCATATTTATCATTATAGTTGCATTAATATTTCTGATTATAGAATCAATTTATTGACTTTCAAATTTCAGATATACAATATTTAACATAAATAATTACGTCTTTATATAATAAACATGATAATACGCTACAACATTTTATTTAACAAAATAACTACAGTTTCACTTTCAAAAAGCCCCATGTTTCAGAGGTCAAGTACAAGACTGTTCTGCGTGCAGCCATTGTATATATAGGTATTCTGTATAGGTATATATTGTCCTGTAATGAGTTTGATTATTTCTTGAGCAGCAACGCCTCCCATAAAGGCAGCTATAGAGTGAATTTCTGCACCTCCATATGAACAGCTAAAAAAATAAAGTATAAAAAATATGTCAATATAAATCTGTCAGAAAATAATATAAACAATTTAATGCATTTAGGGCATTGTAAATTTGAAATATTTCTCTTATTACTACTGCTTAGATTGATTTTACATGTAGTAAACTATTCGCAATAGTATATTTCATAGGATCTGCTTTTAAATCAATTTGAAAAAAGTTTGCAATTTTACCAAAATTGCCACCAAAATGATGGCACAAAAATGTGAGATGTATATGAAAGAAGACCAGAAACAGCTAGATGCTTTGCTCGGTGGTAAAAACAACCTTTGAAGCTCATGGTTGCTGTCTTTGTCTTATTGCAATATATTAAATTGTTAAGAAAATAACATAGGATGACCTTTGCTGAAATTTACCCCCAAAGCATTTCATGGGTCAATTAGTACAATAGCATATAGAAAGTGAAGCTGGAAGAGCCAAAATTTTCATAATTATGATTTGCATGTAAGTTAGCGTATGGCCACATGACAAGGAATCCCCGCACGGACAGCATGTGGAAATCCATCTAGCCCAAAAATGGGTTGTTGTGTCCGGATAAAATGTCGAGTAGAGAATTCAGAGAGCTCAGTAGAAAATTTAATCTAATTGGCTGGTTGCCATTAGCAAGCACTCTTTTTAAGCTTTGACTCGGGTATTTAATTTTTTAGTGAACTGAATTTTTTTTCAATAGTTATAACGTTTCTTGGAAAATCCTCTGCGTAGGGCGTAGCTTACAAGTATGGATTGCATTATTTGTACTTACAACTCATGAATATAGTCTTCCTCAATGGTTAGTGTGAGCCCCGCATCTGACAGTAACTTGTTAACAATTACCTGTTGAAATAGTTTATTTGTCACTATTTAAAACGATAATGAAGATACAACATAAACTATACTTGAAGCTAAAATTTTGGTGTAACTTAGAGCTCGAAATCTCTTCGTAGGAGTTAGATTTAGACTTCAAGAAACCAAATATTTTATCAAGCTATTCAACACCTTTTATTTTCATAGATCACCTAAATGCTGAGTGAATAAAATAATGATGCCAAAAAAATTAAAGTCAGCATTTTTCAATTCAAATGTTTTAACACCACTGGCTACAAATGAGAAGGTGCGGTGAAACTGTTGCAAATAGTCACCCTACAACAGACACTGTACCTTAAGTAATGGAATATCAGCTTCAATCTGATCATCATACCAGCCTGGCAACTTGTTGTACTGCTTATAGAACTCATCAGCAGCTCTCAGCATGATGTAATACGCAACGTCATAATCATTACCACTTACATCTTCTAATTTCTGGGCTGCAGCAAACAGCACATAAACTAATCCATTATTATAAAATTGGGTTAAATAATATTGAGTGAGCATGAAGATAACCTGAAGGAAATATGAGATAATCACACATGACTATCAGCTTCGACTGGTGCAAATATTAAACTGGCTGGCATTCTAACACTTGGCTATACTCGAAGGCATGCAATAGGTTTCAGCTGCAATAGCATAGTGCTACAGAACTAATATACAATAACATGCTATGGTACCAATATACAATAACATGCTAAAATTAATTCAATTGTTTTCGACATAATCTATTTGCAGCATTACAACACTCATTACATACAATTGTCGCAAACTGTTGAGTTAGAGGATATATTCCATGCCTAGTGGCCAATAATTGGAGAAAACATCCTTGGCTGAAAATTCTACCTTCTGTGGATTTGTTCTTACAAGTGTTATATAATTTGCTTCAAACTCAAAAGCTACTTAATAACAGAGTCTACCAGTTTACAGCTAATTACACCAATCCAAAAGTTTTTGCTCCCACAATAAAACAGTTGTAGTGGTTAGTGCAGCCATTAGAAACTTTGAGAAGAGTGGTGATGCAAAACAGCAACCAGCAACATTAAAAATTACTCATTTGGCAATTAACAACTGGAAACTGACGATTGGCAATTGGCAATCGATAATTGGTAAGGATGAGAAAGGTAAAAATATAGTTTACCTAAAAGCTGTGTATTAGTAGTTTTTGCACCGTATTCTAACTCTAGACTCCTGCAGTTGACCAATGATAAATTGGAAATATTCCTACCTAAAACAGCATGAGAAAGAATGTGACAATATTTTAAAAAAATGGCAATACCAGTTGATGTTAATATAATGATAATGAATATTTCACTTACAGAAAAGACGAACGCTGTCAATGGTAATGGTCTCGGATGGCTAAAAAGAAAATATTACGCATAGAAATATTTAAAGTCAAGATATTATTCAAAAGTTCATGCAGGGAAAGCAAGTTAAATCAAGTCAAGCACCCAGTAAACTGCATGCATGCACCCAGTTGCATACTAGCAATAAATTCATAACACAATAAAACCAACAGGTAAATTACACTATAAAAATGTCGCATGAATAAATACATACCAAACGAGTTGGACTGGGATGTTCACACTAAATAAAGTTGACAACAAGTTAGTTACATGTAGTAACTTTAAAATACAAGTAAAAATAAAACTAATGTAATATATTATTTCAACTGCTGAAAATAACTACCGGAATCGTATTCCATGTATTAATATGTTTTTGAGCCACTTCTTTTGCCCTGAAACCCAAAAATTAGCAGTACGTAGTTAGACATGAGAGTTTGAAAACTTGTACTAAAATCCAGACAATGCTTTAAAAAAATATTTTTTCACCTTTAAAGACTGGTACTGCTTTGCATTTATGTAAATTAAATTCAATGGTGAATTAGCTACTTACTCCTTGAAACAATAGCTTAATTTCATTAGCCTTCTCATGCATTTGATTGATATGTTGGGTTGCTTTGTTCTTGTAGACGTGTTGAAGAGCAATGTAAGTCTTGGAGTCTGCCGTCATGTCAGGTATTGAGCCCTGTAGCGGCAGGCAACCTGCTCGACAACCGATTAGCATCTTATAAAAACTCGCTATCGGTAATCAAAAATCAAAAGAAACATTTACCATTTTAACTAATCAATTTATCAATTCATACCAAAGGATAGGTTAAAAAGTCATATCTATAGACAATCAAACTCTGGAAAGTTAAAAACCCACCTTCACACTTGATGAATTCTTTCAATGCCTGACAAAGTATCCAAAAATTACTACTCTGCAAAACAAAACGAATGAATCACTGAAATTCAGAGTCGCAGTTTATTAAATCATATACATAATGTTCACACTTAACTTGTTAATATAGCTTCATAATAAAATACTAAACTAAAAGAGAGACTAAATGGTACCTTTCCAGTTATTTCACACGTGAGAGAATGGGCTAACAAAGCTTGAAGAGATGAGGTAACTTTGGTTTCATGTAAAGCTGTATTAACAGCTGCTATAGCTTCTTGGAAATTCTCTTCATCTTCTGGTATCCCATCTTCATTCCGCAGTATACCTGTTGCAAACAAATCTGATTGACAAGCACTACCAGCAGGTACAAAATCTATTTAGTTGAGGACTTTGTTTTGTTACTATAACATTAGGCCATTTTAAGTTAATATTAAATTAATAACCTCATGACTTTCATTACCACATTATGCATTTTTTATACAGAATATTATCTGTCATAACAAAAACAGGGGGAAGCAACAACTTACCTTGTCTAATAATTTCCTTGAAGGCATTTTTTTGTTTATATGAGGTAGGAACATCTCCATTATTCTGTAACACAACTTCATCAATTTAGACAGTTAAAGCATTGGAATCAATTGGTTACTGAAATGGTTTACACATGTAGCAGGATGTCAGAATACATGGTGATGAGGAATTGCTTTGTGCTGTAATCAAATTAGTTCCAATGAGAAATATCCTATTTAGTTGCTGCTAAAGCACATTCAGTCTCTCATCTCATTTTAATAAATATTTCCATAAATTTTCTCAGCATTTCTGATCTAGTACTCAGCTAAACCTTAAAGTATAATCTAAATCTTAAGTAATAAACATATGTAATAGGTTATAGAAATTTAAGCAATATTATGGAACATATTAAGAGACTAGTGAAGAAAAATTATATTGATGCTTAGTTTACATAGTGTAATGTACGTAAATAATAAAAAACTATGCTGTAACTTAAGAAAAAATGCTAACAAATCAGTTAAAAGAAATTAAGTATAAAACAAGCCAACAGTACATATAGACTGCTATAATATAATACCCTTTAATTCAACATTAAACACCATCTTCAAAGTATGAGTATTATAGCAAAATCATAGTGCAAACATGCAAGTGACCCAATGAGTCAGTCACGGCATTGCATCATGACACTACCCTAAGAGTTTCATAGATGACAGTTACAATGAAAGTACCTGATTCTAGACATAATATTATGGAAATAGCAACAGAATAGTATCAGTGTAGTAGTCTAAAAAGATAGGCGACGCACACTCCTAAGATGTGCTCTCAATTCACTACTCTTAGTACAATACTACTATATCAAACACTCGTACTATTACTAATAGAAGCAGTCAGTTGTTATGACTAGCTAGATGAGATCTACTTTTACAGCCTGTAATAATAAAACTATACATTATGTTACACTTGAAAAAATTCACATTCTATACAGTTTCAGTATGGACATCATCCGAAAAAAGCAAAGTTACGCAATAATTTAGAACAGCTTAAATGCTGTAATAGATACCTGAGATTTATAGATCTGTAGATATTTGTATAGCAAAACAAGCCAGGGTATGTGACTATGATCTTTCTTACTAAGCCCATCCAGTTCAATGGAGTTGCAGAATTCTACTAGCTCTGGGAATGGCTTTGTTAATCTCAGATCTGGGTGAGGGTGTTCAGGGTGAGCCTCCACCACTGTAACATATGTTAGCATTTGAGTAGAGAGCTAGAGGTGCCCTTAGCCATGGTTATTATAACATATTGCATAAGAATCTAGTGGCAGTTTATGTAGAAATATGAGTCAAATCTTGTCTAAAAGTTGAATACATATTATTATTATTGTCTTTTGCCAATGAGAAGTTGTGGAATACAAATAAAATAAGTTTGAGTTAAGTTAGTGCTGCATTGACAGCTTAGGAGGGAGTCAACATCAACTGGGTACTCGGATAAAATATTGGAAGAAAAGGGTTACAATAAAAAGCCTTTCAAAAATATCAGTAGAATAAAAATTTACACATCAACACAATTGAAATTTAAACCACTTTAAATAGTTATATAAGGTTGCTTATCCTACATATTAATTATTTGTTGCTTATAACTTACAACTGGTTCTATAGCAAAAAAAGACAATTTCAATAAAGTTCAAAGGTAAAAGTAAGAGCGGGTTACCTGTGTGGTTCTGGGAAACTAGTCTGAGATATCCAATCATACCATAGGAACAACATATTACTAGAGGGACGTCATGTGCCCACAAGTACTCTGAGAGTTTTAGTAGAGACCTGGTATACAGAAAACAATTTGGGAAAAGGCATGAAGAAATTAATTACATCATTTATAACTAAAGACAAGTTGAATCATCACACCATTTAGAAATATGCAGCTTACTTTGTTTTTATATTCGATGGAGAAAAGTCATGTTTTCATAATGGATTTTAAAAGGAAATAGGTGTGCGACATTAAAATCATTCAAGTCATTGAAATCATACAGTTTGTTCATTAGTAAGACAAGAGGTCATACCTAGAAGGTAATGAGCTGACAATCACTAATGTGAACTTGGAAAATATTTCTGGGTTCCTTCTTAACAGAGTATCCAAGCCCTGAAAACAAATTAATTTTTGTGAAAATAAGTCTGCAAAATTCAATTATATTTGTAATAGTCCAAAAACAATTACAAATAAAAGCTCATAAGGATAGCAAAACTTCATCATTTTACACAATTATGAATAAGGTTTTGAAAAAAACATATATCATTTTTCTAAATTATGCTATTGAAATGGAGAAAAAGAAGATAAGTGGTTTTGAGTTTATTCACATAACTGAAATGCAAAATTTCTCTACAAAAGCATTTCATTGTTACCTCTTCTACGAATTCACCAAGTACTTCATCATTGAGCTCTTGAAGGTAAGTCGTAGCAACTTGACCTCTTTTCTAATATAGATTGACAATTACACATTAATGCCATAGTTAGCTATAAAATTTTTAATACAGTAAAAAATCAGCACTAGAAATTCAGTTTGATTTGATTAATTCAAAATATTATACGACTATACACTATATAATATTATAAAGATACTACACATGAACGTACTATACGCATGTATGTATACAAAATACACACTATACAACTATTTTAAATACACTAACAAGAACAAGTTAACAATAACATTATTAAGCAATATATGATATCAAATTGAGTATAATAATATAACATACCTGACCCAGACTGTCATCGGTTAAGAAAAAGCTATAAATAAAAAAACATTAAAATTGGTGTTAATTTATTGTCACTAAAATTTACAAGAAAAACTAATTCCATGAGTCTAGGCTAGCTAAAACTTTAATTTGGGTCCTAATAATGATTAAAAAAGTGACATTTGTCGCTGTTGCGCTGGTGTTGTGATGCTAATGTGTGTAATTTGCTATATGGGAAATATATATTTAGAATTTGCTATGATGCTTTATTACAAATGTTGAAAGTAACACATAAAAATAAGACTTTTACTTTCTACCCAAGAAACTAAAAATTTAAATGAACAGTAGCAACAGCTGCGCAAAACACTATATTGTGAACTTCTCTAAACATATATAATATAATCGATAGAAAGCAGATTTATCATACTTATTGCCCAAATCCTCTTCAGTTACACTGTGTTCATCGATAATAGAAAAGGAGCCAATTCCAGGCAAAATTAAATTCTTTAATATCTCACAGCCAGTTGCAGTGGCGTTGATCAGACAAAGTTTGGCTGATTCCAGCATAGCCTGGCCATGGTCTCCCCAAAGCCTGTGGACCAAAGGCAATATAATAATATAATTGTAAGTGATCATATATATACTTCATATGAGTTACGCGTTTCAACATCTACTTTCTGCTTATTGTAGCAAACTGAAACCTACCAACCTCAATTGTCTATCATACTTCTGTGATTTCTCTGAAGGTGCACCCATCACGAAACAAGAATAAATTCTACAAAAGATATAGGAATAAGTCAATCTAAATGTTGATTCAAACTAAACTTGCTATTTAAAATTGGTGCCTTGAAATTTAAAGCAAATGGTGAAAAGTTCTAAATAATGATGGTTAAGCTATGATGCCCTTGCAAACTGGTAAAACAAGTAAAAGATGCATCTATCAAACCAAGAAAGCACAAAATGTTTAATAAAAATAATTGCTTTATGTTAGTAGTAAATACAAATACGTTGATAAATAGCAGGGCTTAACTTAGCCTATATTGAATTTGATAACTGATAACTTCAGTACTTGAGAGTCTATGGCTCATAGCAACGGTGGCACTTACAATTGTATACTAAACAAACATAATAATGAAAAGAATAACATAATGACATGTTAAAACTGATAAATTCCTGACCTTCATGTACAGAGCTGATGACTATTACAACAAATACATTATGTTTAAGAGTCATTTCTCAACATGAATAGCAATTTCAATGCTATTAAGAAGATTGATTAGTTCATATAAATATAGTTATTTTTCATTATTGTTTGAATGTATATAAATGTAAACCTTGAATGGTTAAAAATGGAGATGCCCAATGCTCTTTCTATAATAGCTACAGAGTGTGGGCAAGCATTCGCCAAGTCTTAATGAATGAATGCAAATATTATAAGACAGCACTAGAAATACTGAGTTGTTTCAAAATTTTTGCTTGTAAACTCTCCTTGATCTGACATGACTTTGACCAAGCTGAGGTGAATAATAATATTGTATTGGTAGTATTAATAGTATTACTATCAATAATCTTGGTAGTTGTCAGTTTGAAACACATACTTTCAAAGCATAAGATCAAAAGTCATAATTATAATGTCATTTTGTATGTTATTGTATTGGCAATCATGATAATTATAGCAATACTAAACCTAATGGTTTTAGTATCTTTATCATAGTCATACTGATTATGATCATGATTCTCATTATGATTATTGATTATTAGTGTATTATTGATAAATTTCGCAATTGCAATCACTGTCAAACTATTAGTCATTAGTGTTTATCAATGAATTGTTATTGCATACATTATCTTAGATTCTTTTATTGAATTTGAATAAATTTCACTTTCAATCTGATAAAACTGAACACCAACAGCAACAGTAAGTGTAAAACTAATAGTCTTAACACTTAAATGAGATAATAAACTAAGGTAATTAGTCTTATTATGATTATTATTATAATTATAACCATCACAAACTCTAAGTCTAATGAATAATGATATTCATATTGATTATGAGACTGATAGCGATTGGCTAAAAATAAAAGCAAAACTAAGAGCTTTTAATTTGTGGTAGTTAGTACTGGGTCGGATAATAGTATTACTAGTAGTAGTACTATTAGTATTACTATTAGTAAAACTAGAATTCAACTTGACCATTCATTTTGATTTTTCTTTTAATTGCAACACTAACAACAACAGTCACTGTCACAGTAAGTGTAACAATCACAGTGTGAGTGTTACACTTAATTTTGCTCTTGAGTTACTGTTGCTGCTACATTTTCATTTTAACTTCAACTTAGTCTCTAAGAGTAAGACTAACACTAAGACTAAGGCTAAGAGTAAGGCCTTACTAACAGTAACTGTAAGTGTAAAGATTATTCTAATTCAATTGTTTATAAAAATAGTCAAAGCTAATTAAAGATTTGCTTTAAGTTTATATAAATACACTAGCATTATTTTAAAGCTTTATTAAAAACCTCTCTAACATTTACTTTGATTGCACAAACCATAAATCCAGGGTTACCTTTTTAAAAAAGAAATCACAGAAAAATCTGAGCGAAAAGTCTATACTTTTAGCAAGCACGAAAAAACTATAATCTAATTTATGACTGCAAAAAGCTGCGTGCATCGAGGCTCTTCTGAAATAAAATATAAACACATTATTAAAATCATTTATTCGTTTTGTGGAGTTGTCTGACATAGGTAAAGGTAGTAACTACGTACGTTTATATTTTCTATAAAGATGATCACATGAAATTAGCAAGTTTGGTTCCAAATAGTTTTAATTCATGTTTAAGGAAAGCGTATAGCTACAATCAGTAGGCAGTAGCAAAGGTTGAAATAGAATGGTACATGCACAAAGATAATATAATTATTGTTTGTCATCCCACTATGACTTTTACAAGTTTTACTGACTAAAACAGTTTGGATATATCCTAATCAAAATTATAATAGTATTTAGAGTCAGTTTAAATAGAATGACTGAATAGCTTAATCAAATTTACTTCTAATACTCCTAAATAATAGTTTGCCACTTAAATCAGAGAATAGCTTTACTAAATTGAAAAAATTCCTTTCTTTTTTAGAATAATTTTTAGCGTTACAAAAAATATACTTCCTTACGCTTATAAACCATAATATAAGCTACAATTACTATGCTAGTGATTTCAATCTCACATTTTCTAAGCTTACATTGTTGATTGCCGTTGCATGGTGCAAACAAAAGATTTTCACACTGTTTAAACTTTCAAGTTTTGCATGCTTGATGTTCTAATGTTAAGTCACATGGCAGACAGCTGTTTTTTCTGTTGCATTTTTTCTAGATGAACTTTCATCAGATAAAAACTGTAAGTCTATACCTGCCTCAAATTTAAATGGTTTTCTTTGTGGCTACTAATTATAATATAACAAGTTTTTACAATGGCACTGGCAGTAATGTTTTAAGACAAGTCACACAAAGTTTAAAAAAGTTGAGTATGTGAATTACACCTGAAAAGTGAAATGTCTCAATTGCACACCATTAGCTAACGCTGTAATATAACAAAAGTATTTCCTTCACATTTACCCTTTGTAAATTAAAATAGCGTCACTGTTGTAACTACTTTAAAGACACTCAATGCCTCAGATTTTGTAGAATAGAACTAACTACTTTACCTTTTTACTCTGTGACTATGGTTTGACACTGATAGACTCATTATAACTCACCTTTGGCCGCTGGTTAACTCTGCACCACACTATGCAGGGCCCTTGATAGCATTTGCCATTAAACCACTAAAGTATAAACCATGAGCTGGAAAGAATGTCAAACTTAGAGGTTGTTTTTGCTCTGCATCATGGGCAGTGATTATTCTGTGTAAGAGAAAAATAGTTGTATCATGTATGTCATGAAACAGGTTTACAAAATATCAAATGAGTAATAACAGGGGAGATAACACAGATTTATCCCACTCAACCTGAAATAGTTTCACGCATTAGTTTATAGAGAAAAGATAACTCCTTACTCAAATCGTCGCTTTTCGTGTAATATGAGCTCTTAGGACTTAGGTAAACCGCTAGATATTATAATAAACTATAGAGTATAGAGGCTTTTCTGTGAATGTTTCATTTCAAAGGGGCGTGCTCCTTGGCAGTAATCACCGCTGAACTGAAACTATAGTTATAGTTCAATGGTAATCACATTTGAGCATTGTCCCTTCAGTCTTGCAATGTTTTTATTGAGATATAACTATAGATAAGTATTTTTTATTGGATCTATTCATTAAATTTATTGTCATTATTTGTATTAGAAATAATAATTATAATTATAATATAATATTAATAATGTAATAATTATGAAAACTTAAAGATTATGATAAAGTTAAACATTAATATTAATAATAATTTCTAGAAGTAGAAGTAGATAGAATTACAATTAGATCACTTTGAATTTAAAATTAATTGTAATAGAATTTAAATTTTAGTTTTTGCCACTAGTTTTACTGATCAACAACTACAATTTTAAGACAATTATAATGAAAATACTAATAAAAATTAAAATTTTGATTATAATTTTATAATTCATCAAGATCTAAGTGTAACATTAACTTTAAGATTAACTATAAGTATAAGTATAACTATAAGTATAAGATTAAGTATAACTATAACATTAACTGTCTATAAGTATAACGTTGTCATTAGCTATAAGTATAAGGCAAAATTACATTCAGCTAGTTTTAGTTTGGTTATATTTGTCAAATGAGTTTAATGCCAGTACCAATAGCTATAGGGTGTGACTAAAATGGGTGTCACGGACTGCGACACCGGGTAGCCACCCATTTTAGTCACACCCGTGATCATTTAAGTTCAATCGATATTGATAATGATATAGATCTAGATTATGTTATCTCTGGTTATAGAACTAAAGTGTAAAATTAAGTGAAATGAATAATAAGAAGCTATAAAACAATTAAAGTTTAGTTTCTTGTTTTATTGCGTTAAAAGTAGCAATCCACTCACTTAAATAAGCATTTCAAGACCTAGAAAAATTGGTACTTGTGTAATGGCCGTGGCATACATCATGCTACCCCCTCCCTTGGTTGCCATATGGACCATAGTCTGCGCAACCAACTGTACTGCAAGCACACTGGTTACACATCACTATTTTCAACTGTGACACTCACACTCACGCCACACTGCGGCACTCTTGGGATTCCGCACGCTCTATTTGACTGAATGGCGGCCTCCGCTGCAGATAGTCATCCGCAAGGAGACCGGAACTCGCGAAGCCAATCAGGATTAAGCTCCCCTATATAAGCAGGACAATCCATGCGCCTAGTGATATTCAACTAGTATTATTACTCATGTATGGTTCTGATGTACTACTGTTTTATCTGATATCTATTCTCGAATGCTAAGTTTGTAAATATATGTTATCCGTTCTTAAAACACTCACAGTTCTCTCTCTCTCTCTCTCTCTCTCTCTCTCTCTCTCTCTCTCTCTCTCTCTCTCTCTCTCTCTCTCTCTCTCTTTCTCTATTTCTTGGATAAATACGAAGAGTTATGTTCTAGCTTCTCATACATGCATATACCCACACATAGTAGTTATCCTCATAAAACTACAACAATTGCATAATAAAAGTATCTACATCATGATGGTATTAACATAAAATTTGAGGATTCTCTGCTAGTACACTGGTATTTTTTTATAGAACAAGAAACAAAATGTTTTGGAAAATATACTCACTAGCTCTGGTAATGATATTTGCCACTAATCAATGGTGTGAATGCCTTCTTCAACCAAAAGAATCAGAACACAGAGAAATCAAAGATCTTTCAGGAATGTGGAGATTCAGAGCTGATTATTCACCTAGTCGAGATAAAGGATTTCAAGAAAAATGGTATCAAAGTCCCTTGTCACAGGTTATATTGTTTAGTTTATACAGTTCACGTACCTTTTATTCATTGCATAAAATTATCATACATAACTCAGTCTAATGAATAGTATGAAATATTAAAGAGTAAGCACTGCCTTGATCATTTATATTTTCTGTGCAGTTGTTTAATGTTCAATTTTATTGATAGAGAATTTGTAGTTCAACTTACTGTTTACAGAGCACTTTATGAGTTGTATTTAAAGTCAGTTTCAAAGGTAGTATTTGGTCGCAGTTCTCAATTGCTATTATGTCACAATCAATGCATTTATAGAAGATATTTTGTCATTAGACTGGTGAGATTATTCCGATGCCAGTGCCTTCTAGTTACAATGACATCACTGCTGATGGTGCTCTTAGAGATTTTGTTGGATGGGTTTGGTATGAAACAGATTTTTATGTAAGCAAAGACTGGTTTGATGGCAGAAATATATTTTTGAGGTTTGGGAGTGCACACTACAACACAATAGTGGTGAGTTTCAACACAGGGTAAAATATGCCAACCATGTACAAAACCATTTCACAGAATTCTAAAAGTTTTAGAGTTGTCTATTTTCTGGAAAACATTTGTAGTGGGTGAACACAGTGGAAGTAATGAGACACAGTGGTGGCCACTTACCATTTGAAGCAGAAGTTTCTAAATATTTCCTTCGTGGTGCCACCAATCGATTGACTGTGGCTGTTAACAATACACTAACACCTACAACCCTACCTCCTGGTACAATCACATATAAAAATGATACTTCAAGGTATAAAATGAAATTTATATCTTTTATAACAAACTCACACATGCAAATTTATAGTCACTGTCTTTGTGAGAACCCCTGATCGAAAAGCTTTTTCAAAAGCGAGCTACAAACTTTTTCTATTGTGGCTCAGGATGCTCTTCCTAACATTGCCGCCAGTGTTGGGACTCGAATCAGTGATCTCATATTTACTAGGCCAGCACTTTATTCACTGCACGGCTGCTCTCTTTCTTTAATAGTTTTTTTTTATATTACTTATGAATTATTTTTATGTGCAGATCTAATACAGTACAACCTAATTGAAATTGCCTATATTATACTTCAGTGTGTATACTCCTATGCTCATGTTATATAAGTAATACATAAAAGCGTGTTTAAAAGGTACCCCGAAGGATATTTCACACAGAATATACAGATGGATTTTTTCAACTATGCTGGAATTCATAGACCTGTTTTGCTGTATACAACGCCTAGTCAATACATCTCTGATGTCACCATTGTTACTAGATTTAACAAAACTGCAGGTCAGTTTGGTATTCAGTCTTAGAAAAAGTTATGGTATTCTCATTTGCTTTTTCAATATTGGTTGGATAAAGATGTAGTTTATACTTTATACATTTTAAAGCTTAAAGGACTTTCAGTAAACGAATAACTTGTATATTTTTAAGATGATCAGTATTTTAGATATCTCAATATGTGTTAGGTAAAGCAGTTGACATTTCTAATTAATTATGGTTTTATTATATAGTTATAAAGCTGCAAATACTTTTGACAAGTTCATTGCTAAAAGATAAGTTAGAAAAAACTATTGAATGGTTCAATATTATTCCAAGTTGAAAACTTCTAATTAATTTCAAGAATTTTTTTACTAGCCAAGATATGTTACAGCTGTGTTGTAATAAAAGAAGAGGTTTGAAAAAAAGATTCTCACCTTTGATGCAGCATAAAATATGACATATTTAAAAGATTGAAACTGTTGTTACTTTTGGTGATTTTGTAGCTTACATTCATTACAACGTGGAAGCTCAATCTACATCAGCAGTAGTTGTTACACGTGTGCTGAATGCTGATGGGAAGGCCGTGGGATTTGAAAAAGGATTGGCTGGTGTTATTGTCCTGACTAACTATAGTCTCTGGTGGCCATACACAATGAGCAACACTACTTCTGCTTATCTCTATACTCTTGAGGTAGATGTAGTTCTTATAAACACTGTTCACCTAATTTCTGTATCATCAAAATATAGTTTACGAAAATCACTGAGATGAGTCAACTTTCTTGATATTTTCAGAGTAACTGAGAAACATATTTTGAAATCAGTTGTAACTCTAGTTCTTAAAGCTTGTTTTGTATGTATCGATCCCAGGTCGATTGCAGCCAGTTTGAAATATGGGGACAAATTATCAAACTTTTATTCACTGTGCTGGTACAACTGCACAGCGAAACGTCTAATAATTCTGTCGCTCGCTAAAGAAACTTGCATTGAGCTACTAGATGACACAATAATACATTGCTATTTACTAGTGGCAGTAATTTTGACTATTGTTATCAGTATTTGTTTTAATTCACTAAATTTATTATTCTTAAATCGCAGCAAAGCATGTTGGTAGAGACTACCAGATGATACTTAGTGACCATTTAAATTTATTCACAAAATTATCACATTCGGATGGTTGCCGCTGAACAATTAAGGTGTACGTTCCTTGTCGCGTGACTAGACCAATAGTAAACATTGGGCATATGACTCTTTGACCGAACTGGCTGTAGTTGAACTGTTTTTAGTGCAATACATAACATTCACAAGGTTTTAGGGATAATTTTCAAAATCAATGAGTTCACAACAAGAATCTTAGTAGCTTTTTTGCACTAATTTGATAGTCACCTTATACTTTTAATTAGCATTATTTACTTTGATAGTATGATAGCTCTACCAAAATTTCAGTAATAAATGAAGTCACTAAAGTACCGGTAACTCAGTGTTATCTGTTTGTATTTGGTTGTGTCACTCTGTTCTTTTTCAGTTGACTCTGATATCTGGCGCAGAAGGCTCCGTGATTGATATCTACCGACAACCCTTTGGTATTCGAACTGTAAATGTAACCAATAAACAACTGCTTATCAATAACAAACCATTTTATTGTCTTGGGTTGGGAAGACATGAAGATTCTGATGTAAGTTATCTTTTAACCAGACACCTATATATATGTCATCTATATGCTGTTATATTTTATCATATAGGAGATATACCAATTAATATGCACTATGCTCTATTCAACATATCTGTTCTTGCAATTTCAATCTTCACTTTAGGTAAAGTTTGTAGTATGTGCTATGCTATATATTCCATGTATCCCTCTTGGTAAAGCCTTTGCAATCTTATGAAAATTCACAAAATTATACTCTGCTTTGTAATAATTTTTTGTGTAGTTGAAGGCTACAGTGTCATAGGCTGCCAAATTTAATGTATCTAGTCACTTCAGTCTGAGGCTCAGGGATGTTATGAGGAATAATTTATTCATACATATTTTAAGTTGTTCTAGACTGTATATTTGAGTGTTTAAGCTTTTCTACACTTAATAATTATCATGTATTCAGATTGTAAAATTGTCTTTGAACCCCCAACTCGGAGCTGCTTATAGAGCAATTCTTTTTAATAGGATCCTAAAAAAGTACAGTAATAATATATAATTGCACCTATGACATAGAATGCAACTCTCAATCTTCAAATATTTTTTTTCAAATTTCTATTTTATAGATTAGAGGAAAGGGTGTAGATTTGCCTCTCATAGCTAGAGATTACAGTCTAATGCGCTGGCTTGGAGCCAACTGTTTCAGAACTTCCCATTACCCATATGCAGAGGAAATAATGGACGAAGCAGATCGATTTGGATTTGTAGTAATAGATGAGTGCCCAGGAGTAGGAATTAAGTATGATGCAGTCATATATCATTGATAAACTTAAAATACATGTTTGTATATTTTTCAATTTTCCTCATCTTTTATTGTAGCTTGTGAGATAAGAGGTTGTACTAATTAAAAGTTTAGTCTTTGAATTCTAGCAGTTTATGGTTCGTGCAAAATATGTAATAGTTGTAACTAAATCTAAGTTGTGTGATGCATTTCCCTTTTTTGCCCGTTTTAGAAAATTTCTTCAACTTGAAATTGCTCTTCGAATTTTTTTTCCATTTTAATGTTTTGACACTGCATAAAGTCATCATTAGAAATAAGTTAGCATAATTTGGACGACATTATTGTGACTATTTATTGCATTGCAGTATATTACAGAAGTATTGGATTGTTGCGGATAGTTGTAGAATACTGTTTGTATACAGATAATAATTGCATTTAATGATAATAGTCTGTTAAACTATGATAATTTTGCTACCTTTTATTCATAAATCTGGTTTTTTAGCAATCTTGGCAATCACTATTTTCAGATTCAATAACCTTGGCAATGTGTCCTTAGAGCATCATAAGAGTGTAATGAGAGAATTAGTGGCGAGAGACAAGAACAGACCTAGCGTTGTCATGTGGTCGGTGGCCAATGAACCAGTGTCTGCTGACCCCAATGCTGGCCCTTATTTCAAGTTAGTTACACAGATCATAGTGTGTTCTTGTTACCATGAAATTAAATATGGCTGTCGATTCATTGTAAACTGATGATACTTAAAATTTGATTCATATTATAAAATTTAGTATTTACTAAATTTAATTATATTTGCATTAGAGCCGCATAAAAAGATAATATCTTGTGATGCAAATCAACTATGTAAGTTAAAAGGTTATATCATAATGATAGTTTGTTGATCATTTTCTTTTGCATTATGGAATGTATAATGAAAGTTTGCTAATTTTAAAATCTAGCCCGCTTGGTTAATATTTTTTAAACGCACTAGAAATACTACTGAAGTATTGTATAAAGCTCTTTAATATACAATAGGTTGAACTGCAATAATTTTACTTTCATACCCAAGGCTATAGTGAACAAATATATAATTTGAACTTATATGCACTGTTTCACTCAAGCTTTACAACATGCATATGTTTGGTTTGTGTTTTTTTTTATAGAGAAGTAATCAGTACAACGCGGCAAGCCGATTCAACACGTTTAGTTACTTTTGTAATTGGCCCTAGTGATTACTGGAAAGACCAGGTTGTACCCTACGTTGATATTATCTGCGTCAACCATTACTACGCCTGGTACTCGGACATGGGACATATCGAAGTAATAGGCTTACAAATCAAACAAGACCTTGATATGTGGCATAAGACATTTAATAAATCTATCATTCTTAGCGAATATGGAGCTGATACCATTTCGGGATTCCATAGTGTAAGTTGCGGTCTTTACTGTTTCACACCATTGCTGTTTTGGTCCTTGTGGGTATTATAATGCATAGCAGCCATTTACCTATGTTTAGGTCTTCCTTTTTTCTCTTGCTCACAACACTGGTGTTACTGACTCTCTCTATTTCTGCCTCTTTTTCTCTCCTTCATACATGCCCTTACCATTCTAGACGTCAATTCCTCATCAACATGGTTACTGCTTTTCCTCCTGCTATGTCTCGGATTTTCTCATTCTTTTTGTGCAGGCTGATGCCATTGATGTAGCGCAAAATCCTCATTTCTGTGAGACTAAATCAATCTTCCAGATGTTGTGTGAGTAGCCATTTCTAGTGCCATGCAACAATGCCGGTCAAATGGAAACTTTGTTTAGCAGCATCTTCAATCACGTTGGAACCTTCTTGTCACACAACACACCAGTAAAATGTCTCTATTTGTCTCATGCCTCTCCTATTTTTCTCTACGCTTTGGTGGATTTTTGTCTGTTGATTAAAGAAGCTATCTTCCTTTTTCGGGTCACAACCTTGCTGTAGTGCATGTACTGAGATTGTGCTTTTAAGCTTATGGTCTTGCCTAGTGTGTGAGGTTTAAGCTTATGGTCATGTCTGGTGTTCTCTTCACTTTAGCTGTTCTTTCCTGTCATTTGCTGCTCAATCATATCTCAATTCTATTATTTGTTTTTTTTTCAACTGCAGTGTATAAATTACACTCATCTCTTACATTCCTCACTTCTTCCAGCTGTTTTTCATGTCCATTTTGTTTCTTCTTATTTCACGAACTTCTCCCGTCAGAGTGCCAATGCTACTGTAATGTATACCTAGCCAAAGGCAAACTTGCATTGGTTATAATAGTGTAAAATTGTTGTACAAACTCTATTGCTGCTGGTTACGCTTTTTGTACTCTGTCATAACTTGACATTGCTTTACATCTTTTGTAGCTGCCTACAACGTCATTCACAGAAGACTTTCAGGTGGATTATCTTAAAGCCCATCATACAGTATTTGATGTGCTCAGAAATGATTATTTGGTGGGAGAAATGGTGTGGAACTTTGCTGACTTTATGACTGTTCAAGGTAGATGATTCTAATAATTCTAATAATGCAGGTTAGATAGTTATGGCAATAAGCCCATATCTAAACTATAACGTGCCCCTAACCAAAATCTATTATGAAAATAAGGAATTGGGCTATTGAAATCTCTCTACTACTGCACCTTAATGTGTTAGTCATGTTTCTTTACATTATGAAACCGAAGAATTAATTGTAAGCTTGGTAAAATTTAAAAACTGGTCAATTTGGAGTTGTCTTTGTAGGAGGAGCAAAATGTTACAGAGTAATTATTCAGTCAATGCAACCCAAACTCGAATAAGTTGAAAAATGCATAAAACTTCTTTGTTCTATGACAAAAGAATATTTTTACCATTTGCTTTATTTGTTGTCAGGTGTTAACAGACCATATGGTAACCACAAAGGAATTTTTACCAGGCAGCGACAGCCAAAACCTGCAGCCTTTACTATTCGCAATAGATATGTCTCATTAGGAACACAACATTGAATAATATTTTAGTTGTTGTAGATACAATATAAGCAGTATCCTAGATAGTCGGTGTCTAATATTTGCTGCAGGCTGCAGTTGAAGGGCTTAACTATGCTTAAGCATTTTAGTAAGTAATCACATATAACTTATTATGTTTGTAAATTCCGGAGCTGGTTTCAAGTCATGTAGAAACTTGCTAAGGTCATTGATTCCATTTGCTCAACTAGCTGACTAAACACAACTTGACCCAAAAGTTTGACTTGCTGCAAGTTTTTGATGTTTGGGTAAAGTCCCAAATTCTTTAATTTAGTTGTTGGCACTTTTAAAATAATTCTTTTCAATCATAGCACCTAACAGCATATGAATGAAAACCCTGCATAGTAATTAACAATAGTTCTAATACTGGTAAATAATTTCAATGGTAATTGAAATTTTAATAATACCAACTGTTTTTTATTTATTTTTTATTCGTTCATCTTCAATAAATAATGGTAGGTTCATTTAAAAATGTTAAATTTATGCTTTAGTTAAAGACTTGTTCGTCTATTCATGTTAACTTAGATTAACTCAAGTCATTGGTTGATTTTGACTATAGACAATTTAGTTCAACAATAAAATGTAGTTCATTTATGCACAACATGTGCTGAAGTTTGCTTAAACATCATTTCTATGTACTGGTATGTAATTTTATTTAATAAGTATTTTACTTCTTTGTAGCAGCAGTAATAATTTTATGTTATATTATGTTTTATTGCTGATATAACCAACTTTACATAAATATTTTTCCTGCTATCTATAGTTCTTTGTCTGCTATTCAATCATGAATATAAAATTTTACTATTTGCAGCAATTAAGATGGTGCTATATGATTACATGTAAAAATGGCACAGGTAATAATGACATAAATGGCAAAGTAGGTAAAAATTTATTTAATCTGAAGTATCAGGCAACTCAACGTAATAGACACGAATTTTGACCACTCTGGGCGAATTAAATATTTAAGAGTAGAACAAGTTAGAGAGTGTTAGAAATGTTATGGAAAATTTCAGTTGAAAAGCCTAACTAGCCTGACATTAAGCAGCTTGAAAATCCGATTGGTGAAATATCAATAGGTCAAATCTATACGACTACCATTTTTGGATTATGAGGATTATAGCATATTTCACAGTACCCCCTGCATGAAGATGTTGCGTTTTTACTGGGAGTTTCAATTTTTATAACCAGCACCCCCTCAACATATTTTTTGGTGTTTCCTAAATTTAGCCCCACCATAAAATCCCATTACACTCTGTGCATGAGAAATTAGCAATGAAAGGTAGGTGTTTGGACACAAAGCTCTATGAAGTGATGAAAACCATATCAAATGAGTTGGTGATAGCCATGGTTGTTGACCCGACATGAGCAGTCTGTTCGACTCACCTGATCAACTTTTCTTTCAGGTTTATATGTGCTATTGATGCACAGTTCATTTGTAGAAAATGTAAAGTTTAATACAAATTATTTGTAACAAGTGAACATCAATGTATGAAGTCGTTTTCTTTGTAAATTTTTCAACACTCACCTGATTTAATAATCTATGTGCAAATAAAACACACAAGTGATTATATTTGTTTTCAAGTTGGCAGTAGGATACTTTACTGTTTTTCGCTAGCATTCTACTTGTGTACCCCACCATTTTCTCCAGACCTGGACCACTGACTGCACTAGTGACATAAAGTAATAAAGGGACATTAATATTCCAACAGTTACGATAGAAATTAATGCAAAGAGCCATGACAAAACTAAGAAATATGACAATTAAGTAAAGCCACAGAGAAAACATCAGAAGCTTAAACTGTGCCCAACGCATGAAATGCAAAATCCTTGCAGAAGCAAGGCATTTCAATTGGACTCGAACCAATCAGTGAAAGTAACCTGACCGACAAATGAATTTGTTGCAAATTTCAACCTAAAATAAACTAAAAATATTTGGGAAAACTTTAGGGGCAGGGGACAATAAAATGATCTGGGCACACACCATTGCTTCACATTATGTGGAAAGAGTCTCCCTTCGATGTTGGGAACAGTTGCATTGGCAGAAACTACAACCATAAGCACTTGGGGCACAATTTAATTTACAGGCATTTGACCCCCCCCCCCCCCACACAGCTCTTGCAGGGCTACCCAGTGCAACACCCTGGTCACGATATTTTTCCCAAATCATTACATTATATATTTAGGGAGTACATGATCTTGCATATTACAGAATATTCATGTTGTTCAGCACACAACTTACGACACCAACCGAAATGCGCTGCAGGTTTTGTTACCGGAGCACAAAGCCCTTGAAACATATTTTACTTAGCACTTTCTTCAAGAAAAATTTAGGCATACTCAAACCAGGTGTGATGGTCCCATATATGTTTGGCAGGACTCGACCAAGTTAAATACCAGTTGATGCATCAACAAGGAGGTTTAAGCACCACTTAAGAGGGCATTTTGTATCACAGGCTTTATCAACTGTTGATACCTTAGAATTAAAATATTAGGCACACATTTATCCCAATTGCATAGAAAAGAAATGTCTGGACTAGTATTTTTTTAGTAAAAAGAAGTTAGCTAAATTATACCACTAAATGTGTAGAGAAGCAATCTGAGCACCAGCACCTCCACCATCAATGGCCAGTCAACACTAATTAAAGTGATCTTAGACTTATGCTCATTGAGTGTTTATATGTGGATGGGTGATCAATGGGCTTGATTGATAGGTGTATATTTCTTTTATTTATTTCATTGATACAGAGAATTATATCATTCTTCTCAACAATGGGTTGATCATATCATCACGGCAACCAAAATCACCACCATCAACAAAGTGATTTCCCTTCTTTCTCCAGCCTCCATTGGGAGTATTCAGCTTGAAGTGCCACAGGAACTTGTTGGCCTTTTTGAAATTGGGTCCAACAGTAAACAACTCATGAATCAAATCCTCCATGCATATGATATCACACTTGCCTACAAAATGTAGATTAATAAAGGAATGCAAAGTGGTTACTGCAACAATTGCCTATTACCATTTCAAAACAAATGCTACTGAACACCTCACATTGATACTATATGATCATATTATAAAGCAGTATATGTTTACCAAGTTTGTTTTCAACTATTGAGTTTTCAGTAAGAGCTATTCTTCTGTTGTCGACACGTCCAAACCCTCTTTTATAAACGAGTTCACGAACAGATTTCAGGTTTGGATATCCCCATGTGATGTATGGTTCTGCAATTCGGAGCATATTGATGGTAGCCTTGTTCAACTTCACAAATGTGCCATTGTTGATTTGTCGAAGTCTCAGCAACTGTAAGACCTTTCTGGGTTTTGGTGGCACACCATTGATACTAAAAGAAGTAAAAGTTGGTAACCAATCATGAAAGTATTTTTCAATGAATTTAGCTTAGGATAATCAATGTTGCTTTACATTTTTTATATCACCATCAAAATACAACATTGAAATTTTACTTACCCTCTTATACGGATAACAAAGGCAACTTTGGGCTGAGCAGGAACGAAGTAATTGTTGGCTTTTCGAGCAGCTCTTTTGTTGTTGATAAGCTCTCTTTCGGCAGTTGCATATTCTTTTGCATATTTTTCAGCTCTTTTAAATATATCTTGCCTTTTGAGTTTCTTGGCCTGTAAGGGTGACATCTTTTAATCACAACTAATAACAAGGCTAGAAAACAGCACTAGAAGACTACACAATCTAGCCTAGAAGTTTCCCCTGTGCGATTACATAAAATCGTAGAACAAGTAATCTGTGTCTAATTTGATGACAACAAAATGGCTGAGGATACAATAATTAGAACTCAAGAAAGTTGTAACTTTGATATTATGTATTGTTAATTGGCAATCGTAGCTCAACAATGAAAACACCAATGAGCTTTGGTAAATGCCATTAATTGTTCTAGCATATCCATTACACCACCTAGTCATGAAAACGGTGACAAGATGGCGGTAGGATGCATAAAATAAGAATGATGACTAAAGCAAGAAATTTCCATGTTTTCATTCAGCTGAAAAAGCAACTCAGAGCTGAGTATTTACACAAGTGATAGTACAACTATTATTAATTTCAACAATTACTAAGGCATGCAACTAAATTTATTGCAAATAGAAATATTCATTTAAAAATTAAATGACATTGATTATGATGTAGCAATAGATTTGCTAGTATCTTATAATCACAGTGACGACTATCAAGTTCAATTGAAACAAGGGCAAATGTTGATAATTAATTTGCAAAAAGATGAAAATATACTAAGAAAAACTTAAATCACAAAAATGAAATATTAACATAAACTTAAAGCCATCTAAATCTCTGTTCGTACCTTATTCCTGCAGATAGTTGCCTCTTTCAGCTTAGCCTTGTACTCCTCAGCTGCCTTTTTTCTCTTGGCAAGAGTTTCGGGAACCTTGGGAGTTTTTCTGCAAATTAAATGATATGATATGCTGTTAACTTATGGTTCTTTTTTTATTAAATAATTTTTCCTATTTAAACTAAAACTTTGGGCATTGTCGGATATTTCTGCTCCTACAGGAACATTTCCAAATCAATATGCAGGAAAGTAACAAATAAAAATGTTTTAAACAGCACAAATATTATCTAGTTTGATGCTATGATCAGTAAAACTAGAAATTTGTTGAATATATGCAAGATGTAAAACGATAGAGAAAGTGCCCAAACTACTTACGAAGCAACCATGATGCGTGTTTAGCGGAAAAGAACGAATATACTCTTAAAGAATGAAACCAAACTTTTAAATCTAAAAAAAAAAATTAGAACAAGCCTAAGTATTTTTGCAATTTTCAAATTGTTATTTTAATAGTTATTTCTAATTAAAAAAAAGTATGAAAATAAAAGCATGTAATTGAGAGCACAAGACTATTTCCTAAATTTATGAGTCATTTGATCGGCATTCACATTGAATTATATCGATCTGATATACTTATAAATCGTCATTCTACCAAAACCTGTGAGACCCACCAACTGCCAGTAATAACGAAAACAGTGTAGTTAGGTTTCATCTAGTTTTAGAATGGCATTGAGTAAAAAATCAAACAACGTGAGTAGAAACTTAAATATTTCTAAGCAATGCAAGTCAATCTAAGTTCAACGTTGTCTTTATTATTATAGTTTATTCTTATAGTTTATTGTTATTTAGTCAGTTTTAACAAATAATAGTATAATTATAATAATATTAATATTATGATTATTAATAATATATTATTAACTATGCGATAGTATAACTAAACTAGTACTACTAGTAGTAGTACTACTTCTACTAGTCAACTACTACTACTACTACTACTACTACTAGTACTACTACTACTACTAGTCAACTGCTACTAGTACTAATACCATTAGTAATAGTAGTACTACTATTAGACCTAGTACAAGTACTACTAGTAGTAGTACTACTACTTGTACTAGACCTAGTACAAGTACTACTAGTACTACTAGTACTAGCACTAGACACTCTTACTATGACTCAAACTGTCACTGGATCTCACTCTGGGACTAAGAGTGAGTCAGGAATTGTGAATGTGAGTCTCAGTCTGTGATGAAATTCAGATTGAGTGATCTGAGATGACACTTGCAGTCGCTAGACTAACACTAACAGTAACTTTAACTCTTAGTCTTACAGTTACACTTACTCTTAAAGATTTTATAAATTGGTAATCTGCGTGATGACATCTGCTTTACAGCTGTTTAGATGGTGTAACCTTGCTTTATGTTTTTATTACAGACTCTAGCTGTTCTCAATTACTATTAGCAATTACTTTCGCCGAGCCACTGCATACTTCACAGATAACGACTCGATTGATTACTTTTTAGATTTATTTTATGTTCACTTGCTATAGGTCCGTTTACCACCAGAAGTAAACAGAATTCTGTACATAAAGAACCTACCATATCGAATTACAGCTGAAGAGATGTACGACATCTTTGGGAAATATGGAGCTATTCGACAAATTCGAGTGTAGGTTCAGTATTAAATTGCATTAAAAATGATATTGAAGCGAAAATGTAGGTCCACTGATGCTACATGGAATTGTTTTATCATTTACTAATTATATTCAACATAAACGTAAAATGGGTACATTGGCTAAACACAGTATAGGTGTTTAGCTAATGGGGGTATCAGTAAAGCTAAATAAACCCTTTTCTTAGAAGGGGGTATTTTTTAGGCTTACTATTTTTATGGCTTCAGCAACATGTTTAGTTTGAATCACCCAATTTCGAGCTGCCTTGTGATACAAACAAGTGCTCTAAGGTGAAATATATTTCTGCATTTTGTTATAATTGCATAGCTGTGTAAGCCAATAGCATGGTTTGTAACTTTTAGAGGTACTACAGCAGAGACCAAAGGGACTGCTTATGTCGTTTATGAAGATATATTTGATGCAAAAAATGCCTGTGACCATTTATCTGGATTCAATGTCTGTAACAGATATCTTGTAGTACTTTATTATCAACCTAACAAGGTTTGTAAAACATTTATCTTACAATAATATTTTTTACTTCAAGCAATCATTACTTTGATTTGTTTACATTAACAAAAAAGTCAATATAGAGGAAAATTTAGAATATGTGCCTTATTTGTATGTACAGTTTGTATGTAGTGACATTATGCTCATTATGAAATTATCTGTCCATTGATGGTCAGCATGTATTTAAAATGTGCCTAAACTGTAGTCATGAGAAATTACTTTTCTCACTGCCAGTTTGTTTAGAAGATGAGCATTATTTTTCCAGCAATTCAAGAAAACAGACGTGGAAAAGAAAAGAGATGAGTTGAATGAGGTCAAACAGAAGTATGGTCTAAATACTCCAGATCATAGCAAATAACAGGACAAGGTGTTTTATTAATGTACTAAATTTATTCAATTAAAGTTCACTTCCACCAAACAGTTATTCTGATACTTTCCTTTTGCAGCAAAAGTTACGTGGAAATTCTTTTAAAAATGTACATATAAAGATCAAAATTCAGGTCTAGTAAATATTAAAACAATATGCTAGTTATTATACTAATATTTTCCAAGAGTGACTTAAATGTACTATTTACTCAATTTTTTTTAATGTAATGTGTTATTTTTCCTAATAAAGTGAAATTATATTATAGCATTATACTAATACCAACAAACTTCTGTTGCCTCAATTATACTAAATCAAATCCAATTGACTTATATGTTTTAGCAGTTCTCAAATTATTGTCCATGCTATTACTGATCAACTTCCAACTCGAATCTTTTTAAACTGAATGGTCAATTTATGATTCAGAGTATAGTTATGCACCCTGGCATTGTAATAACAGGACAACTTTCTTTGTGGTATTAACATAAGCATATAAGTATTATAAAGACTAGTTACTGCTTGCTTCGCACATAGTTCTCATCCAGTCTAAAGCTACAAATCTTCACTTAGCCCTAACACCACCTTTCTCTGATCTCACAAGAAGGAGAGAATCACACAAGAGTTCCAATAATTGTTGTAAATTCATTCGTTGTCTCAACAGCACGGAATGCGCTGACAGTTGCCAACATATACGATACCGCTTTCACTGTCAGGAGTTGTATAGCATCAACAGTTGACTCGACCATCTAATTTTCAAACCCATGATGTCCAACCTTCATACATTTGTGCCAGATTTTTAATATCGCTAGCCTCATTTATTATGTAACTGACCTGCAAAATAAATGTCTCACGGATTATAACATCACATGGCAACATCAACTTTATTATGCAGTGCAAGCCTACTAGGTCAACACCAGTCGGCTGCAAAGTCTGGATAAGATTTACTGTAATACCTGGTCAGTAACAGACATTTTCTTGCTTGGGTCCAGTTCTCTCCCATCTAGCTTCATTTTTACTCTTCGCCAAACGCTAACAGCGTACGAGTTTCTCTCTTGTACAACTTCAACAGTGAACAGAATATTAATTAACCATATCACGGAAGGTGAAAGCAGTTAATACATTTGGAATAAGCTCTGCATTGCACTGTGTTTCTAGTACTACTATATTTTTTATGTAAGTACTACATAACGGATAGCTACCTTTTCCAGTCTTTGGGTCTCTAGGAATCTTTTCTGCATGACTTTGAACATCTGCAACACAAATGAGATAATGATTTGATAGAATTATATATTGCGAGGAAGTCACTGTACCTTATCAGCAGATTATGTATCAATTATTCACCTTTGTTCGCTGATGCAGAAGTTGAAGTAGATATGTCCAATTCTTGACCAGCAGCAAGATCATCTGTAGTAGGCTTGTCAGTCTTATCCTTTTCATTATTAGCTGCAGTAACTGCTAGTGGTTTTGCAATGTCTATCAGTCTTGTAAAAATACTGTAACAAAATAGAGTCAGTCAATCTGTGCCTTGCATCAGTAAAGTTTCAGAACTAATAATGCTGAAGCAAAATTTCTAATAATTGAAGTTTTAAAAAATATAAAAATAAAAACCAGATCAAATTAAAAGCAACTCTCTAGAACTAAAATATTAGCCACCATTAATAAGCCATAAAAACTATTGAATGATATCTTTTTTAAGTAGTCTCTTCTGTTTTTATCAATATCACATTGAACCAAGTTTTACATATCATCATTCCATTAGCTTGACATGCACACTATAATATCTTTCAACATCAACAAATAATGCATTAATGCTGCGCAGTATTTTTAAACCTCAATAAATATATGGCCTTGATGTAATCTTATTATATAGGTATGGTGGGAGTTGCTATCTTTTTCGTAACTTTAAGTGATGAAAATAAAGTGCAATTTTGAAACGTCTTGCTTAAAACTACATTCAGTAATAATTACATGTGCTCGTTTGTTCTTAAGAAATATTGAAACTTGAATAAAATCCTATTCAAAAGAATTCTCATAGTAACCTTTCCACATCTTGCTGGACTTCAGCCAAAAGGGTTTCAATATTGGCACTTAATTGATCCTTTAGGCTTTCATTTGATGCCAATTTGATCACTTTTGCGAGCTGTTCTGAGAAAACTTTATAGTCTTTGAGATATTGTTGAACCCAGCACCCCAGATTCCCTCCGTCATCCATTTCTTCCTGTTGAGGAAAGAGCCATAAAACTGATTTAAATATTGGCTATCAATAAGCACATCAAAGAGGCGCAATAAGTATTAATACAAAATATTAAACAAATTATTAAACCAACTCAGTTTAAATCACTAGCATGTTTTCATTTCAAGTGCTTATAACTAAATTCATAGAAATTGCTCTAGACAAAAATTTAATATATTGAAAATTTTTTTTAACGGTGTTCCAACCTTAGCCAACGTTTTCAGCACAGCACGCACTTCAGATATGAGTTTGTGGTGGGCGTTGAGAGTAACGAATTGCATGGTAGACACGTGGGATTGATACTTCTCTTGTATAACACCAACAGATCTCTTCAGTCCTTTTATCTTAGACATGAGACTAGATGAGTGTGATTGGACAGAGTCGTGGGCCCTGCCCAGGAAAGCATTGCCTGTCTTTTGCCTGTCTCCCTTACTCTGCAACAAGGAAAGAATGGGTCTATTTTTACCACATTGCAAATTTATACTTCATTGGTTAATCATAAAAACCTTCGACAAAAATTGAATGAATTTATGAATTCACTTGGTTTGATTTGAAAAAGAAAAATGAGCTCATTCAGAGTTACAGTATGCTCTATGATCAACTAAGTAACTGTAGCATAATGTACTAATATGAGTCAATACTAACCATTAGAGACATCATTAAACGCTGCTGCTCATTTATTTGACTGTCTCCTTCAAGATTTTTGCACACATCCAAGCACCTAAAATTATAAAAGTATATGCTGTTTAAAGTTGAACAATAAAATTTTTTCCACCCACCTCAGTGTAAGCAAGAACCCTAAGGTCCATCAAATATTTGTTTCTTTTTACAACAGTAAGACTTATAATATCTATTAAAAACAATTTAGACTGCGATGGCAAAGAATTGTGGCATCAACAAAGTACAGTATCAATCCTCTAAAACCACCAACTCAAACCTGAAAATAAAGTTTACAAGAATGAAATATGCCCTTTGATGTGAGCACAAGCCCAGCCTGTTTAATAATATCACCTGTTGATAAGTTGGTTGCATTTAGATTCTAAATGCACTGCATCTTGTGAGTTGCTTCTCATAGTTTCCAAGTGAAGCACAGAATGCGAGTAGGTACTCAACTCTTTCATAAAGTTAGTCTGTGTCTAAATTAGAATAAATAAATTAGTTATTCATCAATAATTCTTTTCTTCTAACTGCTTACTCAACAAAAGCTAGCATCCTGATCTTAAAAAGGAAATATTAGTCCTAAAAATGTATTTAGGGCACTTTTTAGGTTGAATCAAAGCACTTACATGGCTATAATTAGTTTCAATTAGAATCAAAAGCGTCAGTAGTATTATCAACACATTCAATAAGGAATATAAATAAACTACATACTTGTAAAAGTGAAGATCTCGCAGCCTGAGCTGCTTCAAATTTCACTAGAACAGAAGCTAGTTTGGGGTTGGCGCCAGCATTCCATTTAAGACGCTGAGTTATCTGCCCTTCTGCAGCAGAGACTTTCTCACTGAGCTCTGTGTAAGAACTATTACTCTGCATCATGACGGACAAGCTCTGCAATATGACACATAGTATACATCAATACAGACCCATACAATCTCATATGTGAGGAGCAGGTGGTGTAAAATTATAAGGTATATAACTTTTCAAAACCTGACAATTTATAGAAAACCATGAAGATCACAAACAGATACACATTCAACATATAATACGACAGAGTATTATAATAAATATATACATATGAATAGCCTTACATAAATAAGGCTATTCAAAGAGCTGCCTCTAACAAACCAATATACTTACACTACGTAGCTGAGTCAGCAACTCCTTTCTCGTTGGCCGATTCAAATCACTTTGAGTTGATGCCGCAGGCAGCAGATCCTCATGCAGCCACTGGTAACAGGTGAGGTACTTTGTCTGCTGAGATATCAGAGCCTCCATCAAACCTCTGCTCCTGATCAGACGTCTGCAACATTTCTCTTTTGTTTCAACATGATAATACAGAGAATTATTTTTCGTCTTAGGATATGGACTTTCAACTGAATGAAAATTTTTAGTCTACCACTCAATATATGCACACCTTCCAGTATAATGAATTACTGAAGAAAAGAACCAGGCCAAACGCAGATACTTAATTATGAAGTGCCAACTTACTTAGCAACATCTTGTCTCTTCCAGGCTGTCTCAAAGTTGGAAATGAGAGTGTTTGCTTGAGACAGTTGAGTGCCAGTCTGTGTTCGCTTGTCTAAACCTTTCTTGCAAAGATCGTCTATGGAAACCTACCAAGGAGAAGAAACATGGTTCCACTATACAAGCAGAATATTCGGTATTAGTTTAGCACTTCCTTTTTATAAATCGAGAAAGTTTTAATATCAGAATCTTGGCTATCATGTTTACAACTAGTTGTATTTAATACTACTACTTGTGAGCTGCTCAAGTTTACTTTGAAACACACATTTGATCAACTTTACTAACAGAGTACCAACCACCAAACCAAAAACTCAAAACCACCTTGAGCAAAAAGAAACAATTCAATTCTAAAATCCGTTTTAAATATAATTTATGCAAATTTTAATTGCACACCCTTGAAGTAGCTCCAAAATCTTTTAATGCAATCTCCTTCTCCACATCCAAGCCGATATCAGAGAGGTGTTCACACACAAAGTAGCCAGCTGATTGGCTAGCTACTCCCAATATCTGTTTCCTCACAAAGTCAGCAACAAATGACTTGATTGGCTTGCTAAGAGCATCGTAGGACTCGACTGCTACTGGTTCTACAACTGTGTTTCAAATCACTAAGCTACACTGTGTCACATTTAGTTGAATATAATGACATGGCCGTTAGAGATGTTTAACCAAAGTCACTGTGACATTTCAATGAAAAACTACTTGTAGTGAAAGTTCAGTTAAATCAACCCATTCAAATTTTAAAACAAACGAAAAAATAAACAGTAAGTTCAACTAGATAATCCTTAAATTATGAGAAACCAATACTGCGCCAAGTTCTTTAGCTCAAAATTGTTTCAAGTTAGAAATTGAAAAGCAAAAATTGGAGAAAAAGACCTGAGATATGACAAGAGATTCTGTGTAATAATAACTTACCAATAAAGATGCTTGCATATCGCTTTGCTATTGAGAAGAATTGAGCCATGGCCGCCAATTGTTTGATGAAGAACAGATCAGCTAATATGTTTTTAGTCTTGTCATTAAATTGTGTAAGCTACAAAAACATCACAACACAAACTGAATAAATATTCAAGTAATGGTAAAACAAGCCAGTTGACTGTTCTCCAAATTAAATTCCAACATTCTAGAGTTTCTCATACTAAAAAGAGGGATTACAATGAGAGACTAGAATTAAACATTACATTATTGCGGCAAAATTTTGAAAAGATCGCTTTTTACCTGCAGTGCGCCAGCCTCACGAATCACATCAACTTTTCTCCAGCTTTTCGGTATCTGTAGTTTATCGAGGTTCAGCATGACAGCAGAGTACTCTTCAAACACCCTGTCAAACAGCCCTGAAAAAGCTTTGGTTACCATGGTGCCCTTAGTCATAGGGCTACAGGTGTCGGCAGGTAAGCACAGCCTGCTAAAGACACCTCTCAGCTCCCTCACCTCATCAAATGTCTTGCTGTCAATCACCTAAATTAAAAGGTTCACTTGCAACATAAGCTGATCATGCAGAGCATATCTGGTGACGTTGAGCATCAATAGCGCAACCAGGTAAAAAGATGTAAAATCTTTTAATATTTGGCCTTTCATGCAAAGAAAAATAACATAAAATATTAAAATAAGGGTAATACTTTACTACAGGATGCAATATAAATGGCTTTTATTAGAAAGTTTAAAAACATATTTATCTAACTTACTTTAGTCCCAAAAATGATATTTCGAAGCATATTTTCTAGTTTAGAACCGAGAGTGTCAAGGTCGTGACCTTTCAAGATCTCTTTATCTAAAGAGTCTACCACCCGCAAAACATCAGCATCTTCCTTCACCAAACTTGTGAGCACGTCTGGTAGAATGATTTGCTGGAAGTTGAGCACCAAGTCCTAAACAAACCATAACAAATAGAGTCAAGGAGCCAAAAATCTCAGCTATTCTTCTATAAACAAAACAATATGAAAAAGGCATAGACTACCAGTCAAAATAGAAACTTATACTTTATTAACTAAAATATGAATAAACTTGTTTCACAAAGAGAGAGAGAGAGATGCTAGAGCAGGATAGAGATAATACCTTTAAACAGCAAACACGCTATCAATGTACTAGCAGTCATACCTGTAGAGAAGCATACACTTCCTTGACCCCAGCGACAATGTTGCATAAAACAAGAGAGCACATCGTCTGCTGCCCGTCATCGCTGCCACTGTCATCAGGAGTGTCAGACTGAGGGGGCTGGTGAGTGGTCATACGGATGTACTCCAGCAAACTGTCGTTCACCCACGCCAGCTCATCCAGGAACCAGTCACCATCTCGGGAGGTGAGTGAATGCAATCTTTGCTCAGATCCTGTGTATAGCGTGTAATGGAATGTAAGCAAGCATATAACATGCTATATATAGCAATACAGTGCTCCCTTCGTATTTCACTAAGCTGCATAATAGAATACCAGATTTAATTCATAGATCTGCAAAATTCGGCCATTTTGTCCCTATATACACATACAAAAGCCACAAAACGGGGTCCAAGCCATTCTTGTGACCTATGGAATTTCGTGAGAAGTAGAACAGTGGGATATAGAGTTAGCAATGTACTAAATTCTATACAATGTAATATAAAGTAGCATGGAAACATAATATATTTTTACTATTGGAAGCTTACAGATCTCAAGATCAACAGCTGTTGAGGCCTATCTTTGCAAGGTTTACAATATCTGATCTTAAAACAGACAGAGCAAACCTCTGGGGGATTTAAATGTTTGCAAAACCAGAAATAAGATGTGAGAGTAAACTTACTGGAGGCAGTATTCTCCATCACTAAGTATTTCTTAGTTAACTCAGCCAGTTTTGGTAATACAATGAATAGCAGTGTCCTGTGACCCTCACTTCTATGCACTAAATAACAATACACAGTGTAAAATATGGTACAACCTAATCCTAAATGGTTTCTAACCAGCAACAAAACAGGCTGAAAAAACCAGTTGGTTCTAATCGTCATATGATCAAATCATTCGATTTTATTATAAATTATCTGACATACATTTTATGGAAAAGATAAATGATAAACGAGTTTGCAGTTTTTATTGACTAATATTAGTAAAACCTTGACAACTCATCAAAGCACTTACAACTCTGATAACTTGAAATGGCTTTAAGTTTCAGCTCGAGAGCACCAATGAGTTCGGAGATATCAGTCGAGTCCAACTTGGACTTTTCTACAATCTTATTCAGTCGGGTGACATCAGCTTCTAGAGCGGCATGCAGTGTTCTCTCACTGGCAGACACTTTGGCGGATAGAGATGAGTTGGAGAACTTGCGGCTTTTGTGTGAGAAAGTCTTGGCAACAGATGCACAGCTAATAAAAGAGCAAATTGTACTAACTGGTGAGTTGAAGGAATAATATTGCTGTTTGAAAAAGTATTACTTTTTACAGGTAGGCAGGTGCACATCTCATGCGGCTTCAGGTCATGTAAAGTTCAAAACAGATACAGAAAATTGTGCACCCGTTGAATCATTAATGCTCTTCTGGACATATTGCAAAATGGCTTAGCCCTGTAACAAACTTCTGAAATTTGTAACCAGTTTTTAAAATTTGAGCTCTTACTTAATAGCAATTGTTAAATCTCAGTAACAGTCTAAGAAGTGGTGACACTAAATAAACTTCCAAGTAGGGAAAAAACCTCAAAAAAATTTTTATCTCTATAATTAAATTCTAAACTAAAAACCACTAGGAGAGCTGTTCAATTAATTGCACTAGTGTCAAACAGAGTGCGATATTCCACTTCTGCTGAACTGTGCAACAACATATCTAAGAATTAATATGAGTCATTTCCATGAAATAATCTTACAGGAAATCTAGAAAAGAACCTCAACTCCTAGCATATAAAATATAAATGAAGCACAAGTAAAGGGTTATCTTACCTTGTTACACTAAAGTCTTGTTGAATGTGAGAGATAGCCTGCATGCAATCCTCCATCACATGATTACTTGAGTAGATGTGTGCTTGAAACATACTGACTCGGGTGCCGTAATTCAGCAGAGACTGAATGCACTGCAGCATCAGCTGTTGTCTTCTCTCAGCCAACTCCATCAGCTGGGAGTGTAGCTTTTCAGCCTACATTAAAAAGTCCCATCGAAATAGATGTATTGGCGACATTATTAGCATATAAAAAACAAAATTTTGCAAATTTCAGCCAGGAGTTGTCTGCTCTATACACTAGTACTGCAACCATTATTTATTATTTAAACCTTTATATAACATGGTATAATAATTTTATCAACTATATCATTTTGATGAAAGAAACTACTTGGCTACAAGGCATGTAAATATATGAATAACAATATTCTTTCCCATCAATTCTATTACCAGAAACTACATTGACAGTACAGTCTTTCAGTTTTAGACTAACCTCATCAAGCTGAGTGATCTGAGCTGCAGACTGCAAGTAAGGTCTGGTGATGGAGCTAGGACCTGTTCCCAATATTTCAGTAGACAAGATCTTGCGCTGCAGTTCCTCAATGGCAGAGCCAGTGACAGCATTTATGGCTACCTGTTGGCACAACATGTGTCACATATTACTAGAGACTTTATACAGAGAGACGTTTTGTAGTTATTACAAGACTACATTTCCCTACATGCTTGTTTGTTTATTTCATCAATAAGTTTAATGAGCAAGTAGATAATAAAGGGTGCCACCCATAAGGAGGTAATGATGGGGCCATTCATGGGCTGAGAGCAGAGCTACTGCAGGTCCAAAATGGTCAGCAACTAATCAGGTAACTAACATTAAGAAGGCTACGCTTTACACCCGCCCTGAATGCACTGGGATCAGAACTTTTTAGTATAGTTGTTCTTTCACGGCAACTATGAATGTCAAGTACTACTTAACACATTGTAATATTTTCCTCAGGTACACCAATAACACAAAACACTAGCTTAGCAAGCATGCAGACAGCTATGAATTAGTAGGTGCAACACAACATTCCTAAATGTTCTGGAAAGGGAAAGCAGGACGCCTACCTTGTGCAAGTGGTTGTACTTTCCAAAATCCTCGGATAGAGAGTGGACAGATTTCATGCATTCTTCTTTGGCATTCACCAATTTTTGATGAGCAGAAAATCTAAAAAAAATTGATAAAGCAGTGAGAAGATTGATAAAGTAAATAGTTCTGGCTTAACCAATAGAAATTTCTCCATGAGCCGCAACTTACTGTTGGATGAGATGAGCTATAGCTTGCCCGCCTTCTTTCTTCAGCTGCTCTATGTATTTCAGCATATCCCTACACGAGACGAGCTGAGCATTGCAACTGTCAATCGCTGTACTCTCTTCCTTGTAGCCCTTCATCAACTTACTCATTTCAGTCAGACACGAGCTCATTTCGTCTCTACAGACACAAAATAAAAAAAGTTGATTAGCCGTTACATACAGTATGACTGAAAGACAGACTATCCATGGAAAAAGTCAATGCCTACTTTAACATACATAAAACAGAAATCTAAAATTGCCTCCCACCCACTTTATACCTAACACTGTTTTTTTTATCAATTTTTGGTAACAAATAACCCCCTGTTCACACATTGCCGTACCGTACGCTGTAACTGCAAATATCCGCCATCTTTGGTAACATCCGGGCTGATTCGTACCAGGTATACGCTGCAGCGTTGATCAAGCAGTGCTTGATTCAAAAAATCACGGCGGGCTTCCATTGGGTAGAGTTGATCTGGTACTAAACTTTAAAGAACATTTTCGCTAGTTTATTTTAATCGCTTATTGTTGATTTAATTTAACCAATTCAAAAGTTTTAAAGGATTAAAAAATCTTTATCCGGCTTATTTAAATTAAACTCAGCTTAAAAAATCTAGCTTTCCCTAATCACAAAATCACGCAAACCAAAAACTTAAAAACTATTTGGACGACTAAAATATTTATTATTCAAATTAGTTTACACAATTATTTTAGGGACACATATATTTAAAAAGGAGATTGTTTCCTTTTAATTGCTTTTATTTAGTAAATAGCATTTATATAACATCTTTTGAAAAGAATGTTGCAAATAATTTGTGAATAATATCCTAAGGCGTACAAGTCACCGCAGACAAGAATTAGCCTTGTTATGATTGGTCACAGCTCAACATCATGCGTTGTACTTTTCGTCAGTGTGTGAACGCCTGTTGACAAAATGTAACAGCAAACATTTTGTTTGCGCTGCTACCACGTACCATACGGCAATGTGTGAACAGGGTGTTAAGAATGAAATTTCTTTTTAAATATTCTAGATTTGTGTTAAAATGTGTGGCTCTGAAAAGTGCTGCCTCACCTCTGGCATAAACATAAAACCATGGAATGAGGAGTTGTCAGCTCAGTGATAATTACTTTTCTACCATTTTAGTAAGCAGCATTCATTAGTCAACCAGATTAAAGCTACATGGTGTAATATGTATAGCCTAATTCGGTATATCTCCCTTGTTTGAATGGTCAGGTGATGAGGACTGTAGAGATAAGAGTTGGCAGGTAGCTTCCCTCTCATCACAATTTCAAATCATAAATTGATATGAAGTCAAACTTCTATTAGGCAATGCTTCTCACTTCATCATTGTTTTCAGTAACTGGTTTTTAATTAATTTTATTTCTATCCACACATAATTTTTACCTGGACTACAATTAATCATACTAAAAATGACACATATCAAAGCTGCTGTAACATAAATAAAACACAACATTGATTAAATTCCTAATTTGTCTTTTTATTGTTGAGTCACACAAATATTAATCAGCAAATGCTCCAAGTATCATGTTGCTAGTCAATGAGATCTATGTTAGTGTGTCTCATTACTCTTATCTAACTAGAACTACGCAATGTAATACCTCCTTTAGATCCTTACACGAAATTGTATAATCACAGTTTTAATTTGAAATTAAGCAGTTACATACTTGTTTTGGAGCCAAGCAGTCTTCATTTCCGTCACTCTGATAGAAAACATACTTCTGGTAATGTCTCTCTCCATCTGCTTCTTCCTTCTTCTGTAATCCTTAGCAGCATCTCCAAATGCATAGTTTCCTAGAATACCAAAAGTCAAAACATAAAAAATCTCAAAACACGGACATCAACAAATTACCAGCTGAGTATCGCCATCAAAAAATATTGGATTAGTACCTCCATAAAATGCTCCGGCTAGCCCAGTTTCTCCACCCACTGTCCAATCTACCAACGGGTCGTACACAAACGCCTCTAACAAAGTTAGCAAAGTTTCTTTGCCAAGTCTCATAGATTTGATGGTATGTTCACATGCAGACCTGAATATACCTTCTACTCCAGTGGCACCCATAGCAGCCACTACATTACTTGTCAATCTAAATGGAACTCTTTCCGGAACACGCAGTGACTTGCCCTTATCGAAGCACACGTTGTAGTCGATATGCACTATCTGTAAATTAAACAATAAACAAAATGTATAATATTTCAAAGAAGGCATAAAAAGTAGTCAACAATACACAATATTCAAATGCTAGTCTTTCGACCAATAGAAGCAAAATACAAACTCTGCTTCTATCTGCATGAACTGACAATTCTGATATATGTTACTACATCAAGCTTAGACCATGAAGAAATTTCAGTTACACTAAACCTTGTAGACAAACTACAACCACTCCATATTGCTAATACAGGAACATGAGCACAATAGGCCAATTAATACACAAGCTGGAATGTTCCAACTAGTAAGATTTTACCTCTCCATTGTCAAGGTCAAGCAGAAGGTTGTCCAGATGTCTGTCGCCCAGGCCTAGTATATATCCAATAGCAGACATCACCGCAACAGATCTACAGTAAGTCTGAGTCAAACCCCACCACTCAGTAGTACTAGTACTGTGGCACCACATCTCCTTGGCAACCAGAGTTGAAGGTGTTTCTATAACATAATGCAGAAACTATGCAACAAATGTAAGCACACAGAAGTCCTTAAAATTCCATACTGAAAATAGTAACAAATGTTGTGGCTATCGTACATGTACAAAATGAAAACTTAAACAAACAAATAGAGATCTTGGAGTTATAGGTGATATTAAGAAATGTGTCTTATCTTTCCTACAGTTTGATGACTTTATTTTAATAAAACTATAAGTATATGAGCTTCTAATTTCAATAGGTATTATATTATTTCTACAATTTCTAATTAGTTTTGAAGACTTTTCTAACATAAATAAAATGTATTGTAAAACAAATAATGTTGAGGCACCATACAATTAGATTTACTAAAATCCAAACCTGAGATTAGCTGTTTCGTAGCAGAAATCAAAGCACTTTGTGGCCAATCCTTCCTAATCTTTTCTACCTCAGATATCTTAACCTCTTTGGGATTCAGGCCCCGATCCTCTAGCAACTGCTTCAACAGTGGGAGGAGTTTAGAGTACAGCAGCTGAAACAAAATGGAGGGAATTACAGGAGTGCTCTGTTTGCTAGAGTAAAAAAGATTGTGGAATATGCAATGAGACTTCCTTCAAGAAGCATAATAAAAGAAAAAAAATGTGTTTAAAGAATACGATTTTGGCCACAAAAATATAATGACCAAGGTCAGGGTGTAACCTGGTTGTGTTAGGTAAGAGATCTTCACTAGATGTACTCTTCTCTTATACCCAATGTATGTTTATAATCTAAAGCAGACCTGTGTATTTTCTTAGTACTTCGCTATTGCAGTCAAAATCTTAGCTTTATTTATTACACTTAACCTTTCTTTAAACAGTTTCAACCAATCGAATAATCCATTTCATTCCACATTTTTCTTTACATTAACTTATTAGGTTTTAATTCACAACGTTTATTATAATATTATTCATCAACCTTCAATGTAATTTTATAAAAAGAGCAATTATTACACAACAATATTATGATTTTCTATTTATTTGAGATTTTACTGTGGTTTAAGACGAACTAAAAACTACAATTCAACACCTGGTTGTATTTCATAACATTTCAGTACACACATGTGGTGTCTCGTACAACTGCAAGCCAATACAGACCGAGACAGTATACTCACCTCACTAGGACGAAGCACAGTACCACTGGCACCATTAGGCTTAGACTGAGCAGCTGCCTCCCTCACTTGCCACCGTTTGTAGAGGGAGAATAGGGGCACACACCCATCCACCCAAGCTATCAGCCCAGACCTCAGTCCAAGGGGTGTCACAGAGTAGTTCCTTGCTCGATACATTGAACACTCACTACAATGGCAATAACTGAATTAGGTATGTACTGAAATAGATCAATAAAAACAACAAGATAATGACATTGTGCGTGCTAATAATTTATCAAATCTGCAACATCTACAAAAATTCTATCAATTAACTATATAAGTGAAAAGAAACACCAAACATAAACATGTGTTTAGAGAGGAGCTGACCTGTCAGTGTTGCCCTTGGAGACAAGCATGTCGTTGACTATGTTGAGCAGCTGCATTATCCTTTCGTCCAGGTGAAGATCCTCCAGACCCTTAAACAGGTACGTGTATTTCTGGCCATCAGAGCCGAGGAATGCCATTTTCTTAGGCTTGGTCTTGGTTGGAAGTATCTGCACAGTGGGATGTACAGACTGCAGGGTGATGGGCTGTCTGTCGCTCTTGGCCACAGCCCCAGGTAAAGGTATGCAGGTGTTGGTGAAAGACGCCAACACGGAGCTCAAATCTTTCATTTTCAGCAAGTGACTTGCTTTCTTTTGGCTTCGTTGATATAACAAACTGTGTAACTGAAACCATATAATAACATAAAAGTACATCAACACAAAAAAGGCATTAATGTGAATAACAATAAAATGTTGTACGCAAAAAATTCACATGTGTACCAATCAGGTAATAGCATTAGACCTATTTTACTGCTCCTCTCAAAACTAAAATGTACCTGCTTAAATGGTTGCCAGTCACTAGCTAAATCTTCATCCTTCAACGGTTTCTTCAGCTTAGCCAAACCTCGAGCTATAAGTTGGCCATATGTCTCCTGGAACCACTGCTCATGGGCAGTCTCTGCTGCCTTGTTTGTTATCTCTGATAGCCGTTCTATGGTGTGTATCAGGGGTTTAACTATCGTGTCTCTTTTCTCGTGTATCAGCAGATGCTTTTCGGCAGCTGACAGTGACTCATTCTTTCTAACTCGGTCGACCTGTATGATATGAATGCAGAACTTCAGATGTAATAATACGTTTAGCATTCAGTGCTATGTAACGGTCATAACTGCATCTCAGCATGCTAATACTAAAATATCAAGTATCAAAGAGAAGGTAGAAAAAAATGTTTATTTTGATTAAAATAATACACCTTTTCACCAAATAAAACCGATATAAATTACAGATTACAAAAAGAACAATACAGGTTTTCTTAACCTTGATTACCATACGTCCAAAACATGATTTAGAAACTGAAGCTTTCACACAGCTGATATTAAACATTTTGGTACTGTTGAAAAATTCAATATACCGAAATATTCATCAATTTCTAATTAGTTGAAAAAATCAATATAAACATTTGTTATTAATCAATAAGCAATATTAGACTGAAATTTTACTCATCAAGCAACCACACATACACATACACATAACGTCCTAGTTTACTTACCTCTGAAGCTAGAGCCTTGATTCTTTCAGAAACTGTAGCACTCAGCTGACCCAAACTACCCAACCATAACTCATCCCACAAAACTGTAATTCGGCAAAACTCATTGATAAGAGTTCGAACCTGCAAATAAATAATAGCACTACTGAACCAAATTATAGCCTGCTTTGTATATCGCCCTGTGAATATGTTTGTAGTGAAAACTTAGCAATGAAAACAAGTTTTCCACCCTATTGTGGTATGAGCCATAAAGCTGGAAAGCATAACCTGGTATACAGGTAGTAATGCTGTCAGGTTGCACCTTAAGATGACAGAACTTCGCGAGTAGATTTTAAAAGTTATCAATAAAGTGAATTTTGTCAGACAATTTGGAACAATACGAAAGCTCAAGATATGTTTATTCCATAAAATTGAGTGCAAAAATTCAATAATAGCTACTACTTTGTTGAGTTTATTTTGGTGAAACACAGATCACCTTATACAATATATCTAACTTGTTTGAATTTTTGTTGGTATAAAAAACAGTATTAAATGTTACAGTACAATTGGTAATGGGAAATCTAGTAAGAGCCGTGAAAGCAACCACTCTGTACATGCTATGAGGAATATTAACAGCAACTGATACTCAGTGCTGAAACAATCAACTTAATGCATAGTAATTGTACCATTCCTTAATCAGAATATATTGATTACAACCAAATAATTTGTACAGTGAAACCCACTGCCAGCATGTGTACACCGGCTATAACACTCAAGTACTGAGTCACTCGGGTACTCAAGTACTTGGGTACTTAAGTACTCAGAAAGTCAAGTATTTGAGTACTCAGGTACTCAAGTACTCGGGTACACAAGTACTCCAGTACACAAGTACTCCAGTACACAAGTACTCCAGTACTCAGGCACTCAAGTACTGTACCTCACTAATAAGCAGTGGGTTAGTAGAAGACAGGTTATCAACCAGCTGCTGGAAACAGTCAGACGTGTCAGAAACCGCAGAGATGCTGTCAGCCTCCACTTCCTCCTCTGCACTCTCAACATACGATATGGTTCTACTTCCTTGTCTGGCTGACTGGTTGCAACCAACAATAGCAGGATACACTGTAACAGATAATGCTAACATATAGTATACAATATCATCTTATAACCTATAATACCCTCACATAACCTATAATATCCTTACACAACATACAATACATGACCACAACTATGTTGGTGTACACATTATTTTGATAACCCAATGGTTGGTAAAGTCACAGTGACCAGATGCTGTCTGCTATAAAGAGTGCAACTTTTACCACCAGGTCAAGGCTGTTCTCTCATACTCTACATCTATATACAGCTATATGTCAGCAGCAGTGTCAGAGTTGTCACACATTTCAACTAATAAAGTGAGTTGTGACGTAAGTTAGCCTAAACTTGAAAATGAGGCTTAAAAACTAACCAATAAGATGAGGGTAATCATCGGCCAGTTTAGTTAATAACTCAGACACACTTTGCCTGACATATACTTCGGGGTGATTGAGTCTGGAGAAGAGCTGGGGGATAATACTCCGCCAGGGGGCAGTAGGGGTGTCAGCCAGCTCGCTCTCTAGCACCTCCTTAAGTTCCCAGGCATGTTTGACAAGCAGCCTCAGTAATCTCAATGTAATGGTGACGTTGTGATGATCACGTCCCTGCAAAACAATCAGCAATAGTAGTGATAAATTGAGCAAACAATCATCTAAATATACTAAACTGGGTAGAATAAACTGAAACTTATTAAACTATAGATGAACAAATACCTGACTGTTGGAGCAGAGACTCAGATATTTAAAGTAGGCTTTTGCTGACTCCTCATACAGAGAGTAAACCTTCCTAGCAGTAATAGTCCAGAGACTAACCAGTTCTACAAATATAACACTCAATGGAAAAGAAGAACATAAATGTATACATTTTGGTAAAAAAAAATACTGCAAGTAATTTGATAAACCACCTTGAACTTAAATGCTCAACAAAGACAATCAAACATTGATAATATTACAGCCGAGAAAATGCACTTAATTTCACACGAAATGCATTATCATTCTAATGGAAAGGAGTATAAAAATAATGACTCATCAAGGAAATTTACACCAATCACTCACTTTCAATCGTGTCATCATTGAGAGAGCCGCAGCTGGCAATTAGCCTCCTTCTGATCTCCTGCAGATCATCATCTCCATAATCAGGAGCCTCATCAGCCAAGTCATCCTCAGGAGCTGTGAAAGTGCCCTGTACCATTGCCATCACGGCAAGAATATCACTGATTTCTTCTCTTGTTAAATCTAAATTTATAGAAAACATGACCATGTTGAAACTATTTTGTACTTTAAAAACTACATTGTCCAAAGGCAGACTATAATTGCATGGTTACACAGTGCATTGCATATGTATGCTGGTACATTTGTAAAATGGAAATAGTGTTTTGTCACCTAGCTATATAATTAGTAGCAAAAAAATGCACATTTTATTTGCATTTCTATACTTCAAGTACATTAAACTTAAAATCAGGAGTTATAAACTCTGAAGTTCTGATAAGAGAGACGAACACTGTGCTAACCCTATCAGCCCAGCTTTGCTATAACTTTCTGCCTGTAATTTATGCATACTACAGGTGTAAGTAGCTACCAGTAGAGTCGATGGCAATTACATAAGGAAGTACTCATTTCAAAAATTTAGAGTAGACTATCAAGTCACAATTGCTCCTTTGCCACAATAGAAAACAAGTCTTTAGCCACTAAAAAATGTAGATTTCGTTGGCAGTTTCACAGGGATGGCAAATATAAACCCACGCGAGTTTTTACTATGCCCTTAAAAATTAAGTAAATTCTAATAATTTGATACTATAGCTAGGTGGCAGAAGATATTTACTTTGAAAGATGCATTTTTCCACTAAATAGTACTCATATTAGTCACAACTTACACATCCTCTAAACCAATAATACTATTTAATACAAAATAAAATATTATTGAACCAATGAAAAACTTTCAAGCCTATATTCAGTCAAAATTTGAGCCATATTCTGGTAAGATATGTACCTGGAGGGAGCAAGCTCTTTATCTGTTCAATTTCCTCTGTGGAAAGCGAGTGCTCCGTGTTGTCCAAACATCTACGGCCCCATTTATATGCCCAGTTACCAAAATGATACCAAGTCTTAGCTAATGTGGGACACTGCACTGTGCTCTTCACCAGAATTGACCCGAGAATCTACAAACGATTTGAGGTCTAATAGTGTTAGTAGCCAAAGAGGAAACATCGGCTATAGTGGGTCAAGGTCAGGCCACGTAAATGTACAGATTCAGCATGACTAGGACCTTTACCTGATGTATGTCTGCTTTATATTGCTTTCATAAGCTGAGTTTTGTTTAAATAAATATCAAAGGTAATGTGCAGTTTTCCTTATGGCTTTCATAAGCCTTTAGAGTAAGCGTAAGCAATAATACAGCTCTGATACCAGTATGCTGAAAAGAGGCCACTTTGGACATTCATATTCAGTTTAGGACAAGTGAATCAGTATACCTTGTCAGCCAGGGGCGCTGTTGAAGTGTCCATGACATGCTCCGCACACTGGCTGACGAGGGCAGACAGAGATGGTATCTCTTCCACATTTACTCTGTCAGTCAGAGACTGTAGAAGTTGAGGCTCAGCTTGAAGCCACTTGACAGAGGTCAATGTAGACCTACAATATAGCAGTTAGTTAGTAGACAGAGGTCAGTGTAGACCTACAATCACCGGCTTTCCATGGACCGATCTCAGATCGATCTCAGTGAGATCGATCCATGGAAAGACGCCAAAGATCGATCTCCGTCGATCTGAGCTGGTCGGTCTGTAGAGCTCGAACTCAGATCGATCTCATGTCAATAAGACCATGGAAAGACGCCAGATCGATCTGAGAAGAAGAAAAAGACTGCGCGCTACAATGTTGTCTGCTAATAAAAATGATAACTTGTTGATAATTACTAAGCAAAGTATTAAATAATTATGATAGCCACCTTTTTAGATGCCAAAACTTTGACTTTCAGTACAATGATTAAGAAAACTCAATTATATGCAGTAGGAGATAAAAAAAATGGGAGAATTTAAATTGAATTTAAATGACTATTAAAACTTAGTTTCATTAGCTATTTTCTTTGTAATTTCAAGCCTAACATTCCTGTAAGTTTATTAATAATCTGCAAGACAGCCATTAATTTTATATAAGCTGTCAAGCTAAAAAATTAAAAATAATTATTTTAAATTGGCCAAATTACCATACACTGAAAGCTTTGCTGCGTATAGTTTATAGCTGGGATTAAATTTTAGACTACGACCGGCTTGTTTTCAACAGTAGTAGCTTTAATCACTCAAATAGGTGAACAAATTATACTTTTAAAGTATCCTTCACTTAAAAAGAGGCAACTTCGTGAGATCGATCTGACACTCTCATGGAAAAACGATCGATCTGAGCACATTTCTCAGATCGATCTTAGCAAGATCGATCTGAGATCGGTACATGGAAAGCCCGTGAATATAGCAGTTAGTCAGTAGACAGAGGTCAATGTAGACCTACAATATAGCAGTTAGTCAGTAGATAGAGGTCAATGTAGACCTACAATATAGCAGTTGGTCAGTAGATAGAGGTCAGTGCAGACCTACAATATAGCAGTTGGTCAGTAGATAGAGGTCAATTTTAGTATAACAAACAGCAGTAATACAAAGAATATTTATTGGCAACAGAAAACCAAATTCCAGTAAGCAATACTTTTCAACCTAGAGTATGATTGTATGATTGTAATAACTAAATTCTTCCAAACTATATTTCTAATAATTCGTTTACGTCAAACAGTTTGAAGGTCAAGTCAAGTTTGAAAGAATTTTAATAAAACACCAACATTCAACAAATTCAAGTAAAAACAAACAAAAAAATTTCAACAAGCACCTGGAGTAGAGCAGAATAAGGTGAAAGCAGAACGAGGTGAAAGCAGAACAAGGTGAAAGCAGAACGAGGTGACACTAACCTTGCAACAAGCTCATTCAGCTCCTTGTCACTGTCTGAGCTCACAGGCTGTAAGGCAACAGCAAGCATTTTCTCCAGGGCCAAGTTGGAGTTCTTGAGACACATGATCTGTTTAGCAGATTCCCGTTCAATACGCAAACTCAGGGTGGAGGAAGCTGTCTTCTGTGTCTTTGACAGCTTAGTCATCAAGCTGCCGGCCAACTTCAGATTACCCGTGTGTCTGGCCTCACGACTGCAGGCTATCATCACTTGCTGGCTGCAACCTGCTCCAACATGAGAAAAAATTACTTTTTTGAAGAGTTGATGTTTAACTAATTAACTGGCAGTTTATAAAGTAGCATTCATTGAAACTTGGAGAAAGGCACAGCACATTTGCATTGTTCTCTACATAAATATTTGCAGTTTTGAAGCAAGCAACAAACTTTCCCTTTGCAGTGTTTTTCAAATTGAAAACAACTCTTCATGGAATAAAACAATGATGATAGTAAAACCACAGTAGATACATAAACATTATTTTTATCAGCATAAGGAAAATCCAAGTAGAATTTTTCTAGTCACCAAGTAATTATGATTTAAATCTAACACACTTTTTAAAACCTTCAAGCAGAATACTTATTTCCATTTAGAGGAGTAAAACACTCTAAGATTGAGGAACAAGTTGCTTACTTGCAGAGACAGACTGGGAGCTGGCCAGTTGAACGAGATTGAGCAGCCAAGGCAGACGTTGAGTTTGGCCGGATGGAGCTGCACACAAATCTGTGAGGTTTAAAGAGTTGAGAGAGCAGGAGTCCATCTGCTGAGAATGGAGGGTCAGCATAGTGTTGGGTTGTATGGAGGTTGGCCAATCACTGCTCGTCTCCAGCTTGACCAGCTGGTGCAGCCTAGCAGACTCTTCTCCGTCCCTTTAATACAAGCAGCTAATGTAACAATTTGTACTGCTGAAATATTGCATCTCTTCACACAGTTCAAAAGATTACACAATGTATGCATGTACTGTGACCACTCAAGGACAACGCCTACTGTCGATTTATAAATAATATAAAATGAAAGCCTGATAGTTGCTACAGGTTGAAACTACTAGCGATGAATGTGCAAATGTTGAGAGTTTCAGGTTTTACTAGTTGGTGAAACTATAAGCAATAAGAAACATTTTAAAACTAATATACAGCCCAAATATATAGTGCTCTAAATAATAAAATACATGAAAGACTTATCCAAATATATTACATCACAGGAAGAAAAATTTAGAAAGCCAACAGTGTTCAAAATCGGGAGATTTTTTAAAAAGATCTACTTTGGAATAATTGCAAAAAATAGCGGAAGAATTAGTAAACCTACCAAGCCTACTTAAATCATGCCCATCTCCCCCACCCGATAATCAGCTTTGTTCTTACATGAAATAGTGATACAGCATATATACTCACAGCAGAGACTGCTGACTTGAAGCAGCGACAGATGTCATCCAAAGGTCAGTGAGATGCTGCTGTTTAGACCAAGTAAGTAACTCGGGAGTTGTCTCCCTGCCCATCATTACTCTAAAGAGAAAATGTAGGACAGATAACTCTTAGCTCATGATTTAAACACTGACAATATGGCTAAAAGAATTTTCAAATAAGGTGTAAGGTTTAAACAATAAGAATCATATAGTAATCATCTTAAGAAATACGGCTAATTATATGCCTACCTAAAACTAACACATTTTTATAGTTTCAACAAATGGAGAAATAGCATTGAGTTTGTGCCTCCCCTCCAATACCAGCTCAGTATTAGAAATAACTTGAAAGTTTTGGCGAGATGACCTGACAGATTTCTAACCGATCACAGAATAAAAAACATTATGTAAGCTCAAAGAATAATGGCCTGTTTGATATGAGCACAGGTTGTTATAAGATGAACCACCTGAAGTAGAAATGTTACTAGCAGAAATGCAGAAGAAACAACAGTAACTAATTTACTTGTCACAATAGTTGAGAGGATCTGTGCCGACGACACTAGCATTTTCCAGTTTCAGCGCTTCAAACTGCTGCAGCCAATCAGAGGCATCTTCCCATGACTGCAGTGACGTGTAGCAGTTGGTAATCTGCTGAGCAGTGAGCTGATTAACAGCTGCCACCAGAGGGCCTGGCCTAGTTTGTAGCTTCACCGAGTCAGCGCCCACGGGCTGAGGGGCCAACATGTTGGTCAAAGAGCTCTGCAACTCGGCAGCGGCTTCTTCAAATCTGAGAAGACATTAAAACCAACAACATATTATTTTCTCGTATCACATTGAATTTACCTATAGTAGGTAACTAAGAGAAGTCAAACAAAATGCTTTTATCTACCTTATATCAAATGCAATCAAGAATCCCAAGAGAAATGTAAAAATTCTAATATGAGTTCAGATTTATTCGAGATAGAGGAGAGATTTCACAACTCCAGCATTTAAATACAGTGAATGGCTTCAAGAAGTAGTAAAATAACATGAACATGAAAGAGAAATTGCTACTTTTATCTGTTATTTCAAGCAAATATATTTCAAACATTTTTGCAGTCAAATGAAGAAAATTACCTGTTCATAGCTTTGAGAAAGAAAGGTTTGAGCCAAGGTAACTTTCTACCACATGCCGATTTACACCATTCATATAAACCTTGAATGGCCTCGGAGCAGTTGAGTAGGCACCACGCTTCAGTCAGGTGCACCAAAACCAACTCAAATTCTGGTGTCTAATAGAGGAAAAAGATAAAAATAGTAACAATATGACAAAAAATTAATATCGTAAATATGGAAGTAGTAGTACTGTATGAGTATCTTCACATTTGTAGAATTTTTGATCAGTTTACATGAGAAATATACTCTACAATAACAATATACTGTATGAACAGTGCACATCATTAGAAAAGACTAAAATAAAAACTCAAAATATACAATCAAGAAACACCAATTTATACAAACAAATGCATTCATATATTAGTCTTTACACATGCATACATAAATGCAGTAGCTTTTATACAAATATTTACATATAAATGAATACAAAATGTGCTTAGAGAAATAGATAATATAAGAAAAAATGTATTTATGTCTAAATTTTCAAACAAGACATGCACATCTGACCAATATGTAGGCTTGCGCAATTTATTATAAGGTAAAAATTACTGTAAAAAAAGTAATAAATATGACAACTCCAAAAGGTAATGTGGAGCAACTAGTGATTTAATTAGCAGTACAGATATTTGTACCTGCGTGCTTTGACTCCGTAGCATGTCACTAATCCGCTCATAACCATGTCTGATGACAGTTGCAGGATGTCCATAGGCTGCAGCAATGTTCAGAATGTGCAAACGTATTCGAGTTAACCAGCCAATACAAGTTGCTCTGTTAGTTCTGAAGAAGGATCTTACCATCTATAAGGACACATATTTTGTTATATAGCTTTTTTCATAAACCCACAATTAGCCTCTAAACAAGTTAAGATCATTTTACTTAATTTAGTACACACTGGAAATCTCCAGTTTTTAGATATTTTTCACAATTTAGCTGCTAATGAACATGGGTTTTTGCCCAAAGCTAGTAAAAAATAAATAAACACACTTAAATAATCAAGGTTCTTCTTAATTTTGCTTGATTTCCCATGTTGTTTTTTTTTTCTAATTATTCACCTACTTTTGATTTCGGAGAGTTATGGTTTTTTTCATAACACTCTGCAATCAAAGGTAGGTGAATAATTAGGAAAAAACATGGGAAACCATGCAAAATTAAAAAGAACCTTGATTATTTAGGTGTATTCATTCATATTTTACTAGTTTTGGGCAAAAGCCCTTGTTAATTAGCAGCTAATTTGTGAAAAATAACTAAAAACTGGAGATTTCCAGTGTGTACTAAAATAAGTAAAATGACCCATTAATTAATGCTGGGCATAAAATTTAAATTAGCCATATAATACTTTAAGCATTATGGCTGCTTTTCAAAACAGCAAGTTCTAAATCTGAACAAATGTGTAAAAGATTTAGTCAACAGTTCTCAGACAGCTAGGACAGAAGAGCAAGAAATTGTCTCAAATGTAAGTTGTAGAAAATTAGCAGCTTCAAATTCTTAGCACTTATATTTTATAATGCCTGAAAAGCCAGCTAAATTATTAACAAATATTGCACTTGACCAGACCGTTTCGTTAAAGTCAATCAAATGTAAAAAAACAGTTTGAATTGAAATGCATGTAAATCACTTCAAGTTACAGACTTTGTTACCTGTGAACTAAAAAAAGCAAAAGCAATTATTCATATTCCAACTAGAGTTACACCACAAATTTCAAAGAATGCAGCGGACAACGGAATTGTACTAATTTTTGGCTTAATCATAATTGATAAGCTGGTAGGATGATTTACTCCTTCTGAAAAAATTGTCTACTTGAAAAAAAACTGTAAATTTAGGTACAATTAATTTCAATCATTTACGTTATATCTTTTTAATAATACAACTATTTGGAACATTGCTGCAAAGAAAATAAAACAGAAAACCTGAAGACTTAAATGAACTATGATGGTTCAAGTTATAAATTACTCAAAGAAGGTTAACGTAGATTGCACGAGTTCTCTACCTTTCCATGAGTGGTTATTTGGCCAGCTGTTCCTTCATAGGCATTGTACAATGCCTTTTCAAGATTTTCTATGAATTGCAGAAGCAACCACACTTTTTTAGTATCCGCTGTAACCAATAAAAAAAATCCTGTATTTCACTTGACTTGAAATGACTTCACAAAAACAATTTACAGTCAACAAAACTCTAACATTCAAGGACGCAGAAACTCTCTAGACCAAATTTATCATGCTTACCGCCACATTTAGGGGAGACTTCTACTCTCGTGTCAGCCGCAATCTGTTTTATTGCAAGTTCTATGCATGTGAAAGTCTCCATTGGTTTTCCTATTGGAGTCCTCAGCCTATGAGCTACACAGAAGTCGGCAGCTTGCCAGAGCAGCCAGTGTTCCAGCAGGCCACTGTGCTTCATCACCTGTAGTTTGATAAAATATTAATTTATTGATCAAATCTTCAGACACTTCTAGAAGCAGGCAGTGATAATATACAGTTTTATTATCATGGTCATGTATACTGAGACATTAACCAGTTAGATATGAATATAAAGTACATACCTGATGCATTGAAGCACTATTTCTATCTTGATCTGACGTAGCTGTAAGTAAGAGTCTTTGGACCCACAGCAGATCAATGTCTTCTCTAAAACAACACAACACAGTGGCAGAGTAGTGTATAGCAGTGTGACAGTGTCTTCACTAAACACGGTAGCACACTATCACAGAGTGTAATGACAGATAAAATGTAAGTAATTAATCTAATGGGCGTTTTAGTAACCGTCGTTGTGAGAAAGACCTGATGGTAAGGTTTTTTAAACGAGGGCTAAGGCCTTTTATGTGGCACACGAGCAATCATGACTGGATGCCCCTCCTAACACCACTACTGGTCTTTAGATTCAAACCACTGACCTTATGTTTATTAAGCCAGCGCTCTAACCACTAGACCATGACGACTGTAAGTATTGCTACATGTATAAATTCTTACCGATTTGTGTACTGTTTAAAGAGCAGATTAGCTACAGATCTGAACAGCTCCACTCCAAAATATCCATTAAATCCAGACATAATAGATCTTCGCGTAGCTAAAACTTGGTTATGCTTTTTCATAAGCTCCTTGAGGCCATTTCTAGAATATAAAAAAGCATGGGATCTCATCAAAATTTAGCTTACAGTGCTCAAAGAAAGTTCAATACTATGCATGACGTACAGCCTTTAGTACTTAGAAAGATCTTCTTAATTAAAATGTCACAATGCAGTAGTGAAGTCAAATGGTGGTAAAGGCACACCGTACGGTTTGAAAATAACTTTTAGGTTACTTATCCCGAGTCCATCTTCCTGATCCACTGACAAACTGCCAAACCGCATCATACTAAAAAGCAATGCGCAATAATCAGGAAATATAGCATGTGTTTACCGGAGGAAGCTGTCCACAGGAAGTAGAGTTGCCAGATGCAAGAACTCCTGTCTCACTGCGGAAGACATGCTAGCCAACTGATAGAGTGTGTAATCAACAACAATAGTGAGCAGAGTCGAATTGAGTTGCGAGTGTTTGACCAGCATGGACAGTGCCTTGGCTACGTTCAGTGTCATCGAGTCAGTCGTGGAAACTTCATCTGCAACAGAATATAAAATATATCAGCATATATAAGCAGCCGTAGCATTCGGTACAGCGAGTTACCAGTATAAACCAACAGTCTTCAAATAACAAAAAGCACTGATAAGTTACATTGACTCAACATACCCAGTGAGAGCAGGTGGGTGACTAGAGTAGTCACTAGGATGTTGTTCAGCAGAGGTGGGTTGAGCATGCTCAGATGTTCTATGATCTCTGCTAGCCATTGCGTTAGGAGAAGCCTAGGTAAGAGGAAGAAGTATTGCAATAATATCAACAGCAAAGAAATGATGCTATATGTGTACAAGTATATATTTTTTAAATTAATTTGATCAGATTCTACTCTGAAAACAGCAGTTTATTTTATGATTGGTTTAATAAAGAGATTCGTGTTTTTATTACAATGATATTGCAATACAACTATGTAAGTTAGGTAAGGTATTACAACGTGATACAATGATGTTTTGCCTGCAATCTGCATGAACGATAGCAAGTAATGACAAACAGTTAATGACGAATGTTACTAGACAGAACAGAACGTAAAGGCTATCACACCAAAACAATCAACTACTTTGAATTACCCAGAACTATGAGAAGATGAAGAAAAAAATTCAGACAATAAAATTCTGACTCTGATGATAAGTTGATGTTATGCAATACTTCCTTTATAACAGTAAACTATTTAGCAGTAGTAAGCAGTCCCTTTAAATTGAAATTTGTCACATGTTCGCAAAGGAAAAAAATTAATATTAGCATGACATTACATTAAGTAATATAAGAGTATATATACACGAGAAAGCAATACAACAGCAGTCAAGGAGTAACATCATCAGTTAGTAGTTCGTTAAAATAATAACAAATACTCTCCCTACATGCAGGGAATACCAAGTAGCAACTGTTTTGAATCACTATAGCATTCAATTTAAAGGACATTTATACTAAATTCAAACTTGAAGTATATAACTTACATTCCTTTACTGTTGTGTTGAAAGAGACTGAACAAGTCAATGAGAGACTCGAGCAAAGTCGAGAAGTTATCTCCACTAGTCCTGTTCACGCCGATATTATGAAGACTCTTTCGAGTGGTATCAGAGGCACACAAATTACTCTTTGCTATGAAATTCCTGTTGCTAGAATTGTACAAAAAGAGCACATATAAAAAATTGTGAAATATAAAATCGTATTAGAATATAATATCCTTTTTATTTTCACTAAAGATTACATGTATATATGTCAACAGTTGCCATACAGCATTCTATTATGTAAAATAGGTGAAGATCTCTTTGCCAATAAACTTGCTAGTTTTGGTTTTGATTTTTAAGAATACTCTATTGCTGTTTGCAAAGCAGGAATCTCGAAATAAATCAGCAGTAAAAGAGCAAACAGTTGCACTATGAAAGTCAGCTAACATCTGCAAATGTCTGGAACGAATTTTCTATAAGCAGCTTCAAGTTGAGGGTGAATGAGTGCAGCAGTTTGGGGTTTTCAAGTTTAGAGTTGGGGGACCTAGCTAGAACCCCAAACTACTGCACTCAGTCACCCCCAACTCGGAGCTGCTTTTAGAACAATTTGACTCAAACTGCTGTTAGTACCATATCTAGTTGTTTGATAGGCTCTATAAAGTCTTTACCTGCTGCAGTGCAGATGAAGAAGACTGAGAACAGAGACACTGACTGCAGAATAACACTTCAGCTGCTCTCTGAACCCCAGCAAGACATCCTTTAGCAGGTAGTCAAACATGCTAGGCTCAATAGCATACATCTACAAAGTATAGTAGGTTATCACTTGCAAAGGAATGTGAAAGGCCAAACAACCTTTAGTTAGACACCTCACATTTAAATAAATTCAAATGCTAAAACAAACATTGGTGAGATTAGGCATTAAAGTTAAATAGAAGGTCTTGGGACACAATTAAGTAGTCTCCTTGAAGCTTGTATTTATGTACTGCATTTTATACCATAACCTGCTGAGGTGTTTATTAATAAATGAAAGAGAAATAGCCACACAGTGAGTGGTAAATGTACTGGTGAAGCAGCAGCATCTACAAGCAAACTTACCAAAATAAGATTGTTGGTGTCCGTAGCAACTTGAGTCATAGTAGAAAGGTGAAACACTATCAACTGCTGAGCCTTCATGATGCTTCTTTGGCAATTGTCTTCTGCTTCCTTTGTAGCTAGCACTAAGAGACTTTTATCCACAGCCTCTTTGATATTCCTAGAGCAACAAACACTGTGGAAACAGAGGCAACACACAACATGCTAATTATCTCAGCTGAACATGGTGGAGTGCAAAAATGCGATCACCAATAATGGATGTCTGTTACTACCTCTAGAAAACGTTTGCCTAGTTTAGAATTGAATTGCCACCAAGAAAATGGATTTAGAAACATAAGTAAAACTGTAACAAATCAAATTAATTTACAAATATCTGATAGTGAAATCATGAAAATGATTGAAAGGATGGTAAATGAGTCATATTAAATTGTATTATTGCATTAAAATGAGATAAATCAACAAATAAATCTTATGATCAGCTAATCTTTATGACACAACATAAATAACAAACTGAAAGGTTAGCTGAATGGTCTCCATATCTTTAGTGGCAAAGTAACTGCGGTAGAGGTCAAGAGTGCAAGCCTGCACTTCTATGTTATCACTGAGTTCTAGAGATGTTAGGTCGGCTTTTAGGGTGTGTCTACTTAGTTCACTGAGAGTAGCTGCATCAGATGACACCGTGAGCTGTGATTAAAATATTAGGGTCGAATTAAGAATTATTAAATTTGATATAAAAATGATAATCATAAATCTTCAGCAATCGTCAAACATGGCGTGTCTTGAGTTGTTTGTTTCAATGAATTTATTTTAAATTTAGCATTAATTATTGAAATTTGGTGTTCAAAAACACACCTCCAACAGTGTCTTACTACAAAAACTGTTTCACCTAGCAATCATACATCAAATTAAATGCAGCAGATCTGTAAAGCAGATATTTGAGTCTATAAACTCAGCCTTGTATTTTGCTGATGACCACAAGTGCAAATCAGATGCTCCAGACCAGGACACATTACAAACAACAAGACACTAGTAGTCTTTATTTGGTGAACCTGCTTGGAGAAATTATTTGTTACAAAGTGATCATGTGACCAAATGATCGGTATTATTATTGCTCAGTGCACTAATACACTTAATATTGGAAATAGCAACAGATGAGTTTATTCTATAGAACACTGTACAATAGCTGCACCTACTTATCAATTTTATTTACAGACAGAAGGCTGCAAACCTTGTTTAAAGCAGTAAGCCTTAAGATTGATGACTCAGTTGTTTCAGAGGTTAGTTGATCTACTTGACCTTTCATAAAAGTCACTAAATCCTTCACAGTAGAAAGATCTTCGTGGCAAGTGGCCATCACACTGATACACTGGACAGCTAAAAGCAGCACGTGATATTACAATAAATGAATTGATTAACAGCTCTATAAGCATCTGAAAAAAAGCTATGTTGTTAGGAGAATTTTTAAACTAGTGACACTCTGATATAATTTAAAAAATGGTAAATAAAAACAAACCACCGTCTAAATGCTATAAATAAACCAGAATTATAGCAGCAATTATAAGATACTCACTTTCTAGATGAATCTTTGACAAATCTGTAGCTACGCTGCTCAAACTATTTATAGAAGAGAGGATCTTAGTCAGACTCTACAACAGAGAAATGAAATATGGTAAAATTGTTACTTTATTTATATACTGAGATAGTGAGTCTAAAACATTTCCTACTGAAAGCAAGACAATTCCAACTATAAATTATTGTCCAAAGCTTATCACTAGAAAGACAAGAGCATCACAGACAACAATTTTATTGTATGTGCTTCTCTCTGTCATAGACTAGTTAATGTTATAGTAGCTTCTTACTGAACTAATGTAGCCTTTTTCTATGTGCATGCTGTGTTTGTGGCTAAACTGGCCTTTCAGTGCCACAACAAGAGTCCAGTATGTCCTGCAACATATCAATGTGTACACTTTCATACATAATAAACACTGCCACCCATATTACTTCAACATTATTGAAAAGTAAGATGAAAATTTTTGGGGTGCAATATATAAAAAGCCACTACATAAAAGAATCAAACATAAACTACTAAAGAGTTTCGCCAATACATGACACAGCATACTAGTGAAACTTTTTCTTAGTGTATAACCCTATACAGTAGGACAAAAAGACAACTCTAAAAAATGATCTCAAACTTAAATTATGCAAAACAAATTTGTATGAATGCATTTGTTTTTATTTTAGCTAAGTATTGAATGTAACATGCATAAAAGTGTGTGATAAGCTGCCATTACCGAATCAGTAGGCACATCTTAGCAATATGCAATTGAGCATCAGCCTCGACTTTGGTAGCTCTAGCATGACTATCTATGTCATCTAAAAAGTTGGAGGTCAGGTCTTTTGCATTAGCAATGTCTTCTATCCAATAGCGATGAAGTCCGATTATAACCTCGCGAATTTGTTTGTTTGTTTCTTCCGATTGATCAGTGTCTATGGACCAGCCAATCAAAATGTCGTAAATATCCTGCATAAAAATAAGATAAATAGTTTGAATCATTGTCAACCAAAAATAAAAGCATCAAGTTCATTCAAGTAATTAACATGTTCAACAGTTAGGCAAAGGTTCATTACCATAAATGCCTCCTTAAACACAAGATAGTGGTTCTCGGCGAGATGCAAGGTGACTTTTAACAAGCTGAACATCTCACTAGCTGCTGCCACATGGTCCAGGTTGCGCTGGACCTCGCCCACAATATACTACAAGTAAAGAGAAATCTGAAAAATATCAAAACATAAAACATCAAAATTTCAACTTTCCAATCTAAATAAAGTAACAACAAACATTAAATACTCGAGCATAATTTACAGAGAATACTTTCAAATCCTTTAAAAAAAACCGTCAGAAAGTGTACACAATTTTAGGTGTTCACTTGGAGCTTCCTAACAAGCTAAATTCAAAAACAAACACATTCCTAAGTTTCACACAAGACATTTAAATTTACCTGAGCTCGATAAGTGAGAGTGGTGAAATCACTGCTATTCAAAGTGCATAAAAGAGCGTTCATCAACCAACACTTTGTACCACTATCTGAATCTTCATATGTTGTAAACAACCACTTGTAAAACTGATTGTCCGCATATCGAGGATTTCTAAAATGCATAGACTATAGAAATAATCAATCTCTAACTTGAAGAAAACAATAGCTTGAAATAATTTTCAATCACTAATAAAGTACCCGAATGGAGTTTTAACATTGGACATTAACTCTCCAGTTCAGAGTTTTTCAGTTACAGCTGTAATAATAAAAACTAAAGCAAGTGAAAAATCTCTCGTTTAAAATAAGAGATCTTCATTCAAAAATACTTTAAAGTTTCATAAACTAACATTTTTCAGTTAGCAATAAATAGTGGATAAAAATTATTCTAATTTTCTAAAATGAGGGTCACCGGTCTGTTTAGCTTGATATCTTTTTTATATTTCATAAAATAAAGTTTTGAGACTAACTAAATGAATATGGTTTATGATAGTTGCCAATTATTTGGTTGAAGGCAAACATATTTGCATATACGAAAAGGTTGAACTTATAATCACTCTTAAACTTCGAGTTATATTCTGACATATTCAACACATTTTTGCCACATAGTTGATTGTAAGAATTAAGAATTATGTCAGAATAATTTAGATCAGTCACAGTGCCTCATTTCCATTACCTTTATAGCCTTCAGTTGCCTAGCAATTATTTTAATTTGAGTTCAGTGGTAGATAGGCTTCATATCCCATTGAAGGTAGCAAAATAAAGTTTGCAATGACCAATTATGAAAATACAAATCATAATAAAGAATTGAAATACATGTTCTCTAAACATACCCTGCTTTCATGCAGACTTGTCCAGCTTTTGAGAGACATATAGCAAGTGAGTTCTTTGCATCCTTTCTTTCTCTGCTGTAATAAAAAGGTCACATAAGCAAGTCCTGATTTTAGTACACACAACTAAAGCCAGTTTATTTAAAATACCAACGAAAAGTATCTAACTAAATTACAGAGAATAAAAAGCAAAGCAGCTATACCCTTGAATTGAATACAACTCAGATAAATAGTCCCATAAGCTTTGGCTAGATCTGACAATTGAGCGACTGTTTGCTGGATCGTTGAGATAGTTGTTTAACTGTTTTATTGCTTGGTGGTTGGGGTCCTCTCGTGCCACATTACTAAGTATTCGACAGAGAACTTGCTCAGTAATAGAGCGGCGGAAATAGTCGACTACCAAAACAAATCATTAGAATTAGGCAATACAAAACAAACACAATATATTTTCAATATCTTGGCTAGATGTTGAAAGAGACTGTCTGGCTATTAATAAGTCTAATGACTCATCATTTAAATACTAAAAAAGTCATTTTAATGTATATCACATATGCTTTTTAGCCAAAAATATTCATTATAAATATAAAAAATATATTTACCGGAGTATTCATTTCTAGGCTGATTTGAGTTGCGATATTTCTCAGAAGTAAATACTCGGTTTGAAGATCTGAGGTGTGGATGACTGGCTTTGGAAGCAGGATAAGTTGATCGGTCTGTAGTTTTCGATCGAACAGATGGGCTACCAGAGAATTCCCGGTTGTAAGATTTATGAATTCCCTTTCCATGATCTCGGCCATTATAACTGTGGCTATGGTGATGTGTACGCACCTCAACCCCATCATTTGCATCTTTTTCTAACTTCTCATAATAGCTTGATTGCTTCTTATCTCCCTTAGCCCCATTAAATCTGTCTTGCTTACCAAGACGATCAGACTTGACAAGGGAGCTTTTTACAGATGCTCCACTTGAAGTGCCAGCATTACCACCAGTACTAAATGTTTCATCTAAATTAGTATTCCCACCAGCTGCAGTGGCGGAAGCATTAGCGCTGTCCTTACTTTTAAAGTTAGTAGAAACAGAATTTGGTAAGGATTTGCTGCTGCTGCTGCTGCTGCTAGTGTTAGTGTTACTGACTACAGCCACTTTTGTACTTAAATTTTTACTTTTCAATTGATCCTCTCTACAGATACTACTTTGTACCTTTCTAGCATGTGCTTGCACAAACTGTGATGAGTGAGAATTGGGTAAAGTTTTCACAGAAACTCCATCATGATCATAATCATTGTGAATATGATTTCGGTCGTTTCCTCCTTTAAATCTTCCGCCTGGAAGACTTTGAGGCCTTTCTCGCACACCACTTGTAGGAGTACTCATTAGGACTACATAACGGATAGTTAGAATGCACTTTACTAAATCCTGGTCAAGAAAATTTTAAATTGTAAAATTTTTACTGTAATCTATACTAAACTGAAACTGCGCTCATCACGTTTTGATGGCCGCCATGATGACGTCATTAGCAGGGAAACCCATCGCTATTGTTGTTGTAGTGGATAAATAGAAGTACGCAATAAATTCAATGAACCTAATCAAGTGCATTTTTACCTGCAATAAACCTAATAAAACTACTGTTAGTAGAGCTTCGTTTTTAAATTTTGCTTCTACAGTTTTAGCGAATCTTAGTGATGGTCAATGTTAGTCACTATATGAATTTCATGTTGTATTTTAATTTGTGTGCCATACAATGAACTAAAACTAAAAATAGTCTAATTGTGCCATAGGCTTCCTAAGCTACTGGGACTCAAAAAATAATATTCGGTTGTGTTTCTTTGAATTGTTTAAATTACCTCAAATTACTCATTATCATTATGATTATGATTACCTAAGGGTAAGATCATTAACTTTAAGATTAAGATGAGGTAAAACTTTCTTGCAATCTGAATCTGTGTTTAGATCTGATGTAATAATCAGTATCAGTAACATTCGGTATGACTGTATAAGTATGAGTAATAAATTTAATATTAAAATTTAAATTCATCAATAAATTTATTAATATTATTTTTAATACTAATACTTATACTAATAGTAATAGTATTGACTATTGTTATTAACTTTAATAGTAATAGTAATACTATTATTAGCAGTCAAATACTAACTCTAAGAGTAAATGTAGTACTTAAAGTTAATCCTATAGTTATACTAATACTAATAGTAATAGCCTAGTACTAATACTAATACTAATAGTAGTAGCCTAGTACTAATACTAATAGTAGTAGCCTAGTACTAATACTAATAGTAATGGTAATACTAATAATTATAGTTATAATTATATTGTACTAATAGTAATACTGATTGTGACAATAATTTTAGTATTAAAATAAAATTATATACTTGATATTATCTCTTATATAATAATAATAATCTGCAGTTTGGTGCATAAACAATTAAATGGGGTTTAGAGAAAAAAAACGTCCATGCAAATGAATTTAAATTTGTTGAAAGCTCTCGCCCTTCTGCTGGTTTCGCCAATGCTATGTGAAAAGTTGCTTTTCTGTAGAAAACTTTTGGTACGACTTTTAAATTATAGTTAAAGATGTTGAACATTGTTACAAATACGAAATGCAAAAAACAGTTGTGGAAGTGTTAAATTGTTGGATTTTGATAACACGACTGTTATTTGTATACTAATAGTAAATGTAATACAATAGGTTTCCAAGCAATGCACTTGGTCTTATAATACGTAAATCGCTAGAAAAATTGGCAACTTACTTAATACTTAGCCATCTATTATTACTTGTTGCTTTAATATAGTCAGAATATTTTTAAACTACATCATTGTTTGGGGCCAAGTTCTATTGCCAGAGTTGAATCTTTGTAAAAGCAGCTTTTGAGAAACTTTATTAAAGGGTTTTTGCTGCTTTGGAAATTATACATGAGATAGCAGTGGTTACCATTTTAGTTATACTGCATATGCTACTAATTCAATTTGTCAGTTTTTTTAAATGCTTTTACTATCATTCTTTAACATTAGCTTATTTTCATTTAAACTATTATCATAGTAATTATAAAACTACAATATTAATAGTAGGATTATTTTATGTTATTTAGTGCAGCACACTGATAAATTAGGCTTTAAAATGAACAACAGTTTAAAATTCATGAAATCATAAAATGTAGTAGTATTTTTATATGCTGGCCTCAACTATGTATAGGGAAGAGCCCCAAGAGGTTGAGGGAGTGGCCTGCAACAATAAAATGCAACATCATTGCGGTAATGTCCTATTAAATTGTGTTTGCTGACGATGACAAACTACTTTTGAAAGGTTTTTGGCGGATATTACGGCTACTAGATAAAAACATTGGTCTAGTTTGTATCTCATTTGAAAAAATGAAAATGTAACCATTTTGTAGATGAAAAAATAAAACAAATAAACTTGTACAAACTATCGTTTTTCTGATCATTTAATACATTTCACTAACCATGAGGGAAAACTATCATGAAAACATATGTTCTTTGACAAAGGGTTTAACCCAGAAAAGGCAAAACTCTAAATATTGTTATAAGCATTCGTATTTACTACTACTATCCAATCATTCATACTGATTTAAAAAGCATTTACTCAATTGCAATAGCTAAAGCAATTTATTGTAAATCTAATTTTGTCTATACGTAATTTTTCTGTAAAAGGGATGAAACCCCATTTAATGCGTAAAAGTTTGTGTTTTTTAAATCTTATTAACACCACAATGCTTTTTTATTTGCAGTTGCAGATAATTTGGGTTGAGATTCATGCTACATATTACATTTACTATTATTATTGCTAGCATGAGCAATAGCAATAACAAACATTATTATACAAGCTGGTGGTGTGTTATGTGACATTTATAGCCTTTTGCCAGGAGATGCAATACATTCTAAATATAAAGCAATTATTGTTTGATACAGAATATATCTAATAGTTAATCAGTTATTCACAGAGCTTATGTAAAAATATTTTTTGTGTATTTTTTAGCTATATGGTGGTCTTGAAATGGCAAAACTGGATGCGTAAGTTTTTATATATATTTTTTTTAATAATTTATTAGTACTGTGTAAAGAATTAATAGATGTTGCATAATCAATTTTTCCAATAGCCCAAATACTCATGTTTTTATTAAGAGTTGTATCCACTATGATGGTGCATTCATTAGAACAGCCACATAAAAAGTGTCCAGATTTAGATGTTGAATAGATTTTTAATTGTGCTATACAATTGCTTTTGCCGGAAATAGGTATTTAGGCTGTAGCAATTGTATTGTTGTATTTCAATGATTGTGTAAAAATAGATTCTTAGTTGCTATTGTTAGAAAAATAAGACTTGAGAGAATTTTTGTGGTTTGTTGACCAGTGGGCATAGTAGACACAACTCCTAATCAAGATAATTGCAAATATTTGCCATATAACTTATTTCTTGAGGGCTTCCACAGAATATAGATGGTGTGATTAGCCATTAGTGTTGTGTTATCTTGTGACTGCACATAAATTGATGGAGTTATTTTAGATTGGTTAAGAGCATGCATAACCTTACAACTTATCTGGAGATGAAAAATGATATTCTAGAACAAGAATGTCAGCTTCTACAATCACTACTTTCTGATTTATGGTAGGTTGATTGCTAAATATTGTGTACATTTTCTTATCGGTGTTTAACTTAACTTTCAGCCTTTTAATAACTAGCAAATAATTTTCTGCTTGCACATATTGTCCTAGCACTGGTTATTACAATGAGCCTATTGAGTTACCTAAAACTGAAAAAGAGAACAAAGAGGCAACAACTCCTACTGAAGATGTGGAAGCAGTTGATCAAGATATGTTAAGAATCAATCAGCTTTTAGAAAAAGTGCAAAAAGTCCGAAATACAGTAAAAGACAAGGTATAAAAAATCATAACTTGTTTAGCTATATTATGTCTTTGCATGTTACAATATAGTGCAAGTGTTTGTGCGTATATATGTGTGTGTAAATGAGCAGGTACATTAATACATATGTATGTATACATAAAGCATGTATGTGTCACTCGTGTCACACACATTAATCTAATGCCGCAGCGACTGCATATACGTCTGTCTGTGAACTCTGTTATCATCAGCACGCTCATCTAAAGTTTTTGGCTAGCCACATGGGAGTGGCATTTTTTGTGCTAAACCATATTTAGTGAAAATTTGATGTGGGAGTGTGTCTGCCACACAAAATCTGTTAGCTGGAACATTTGCCAATGGCTTTATTGTCTGTCATGAAATTTCACTCGCTATTCACGATAATGTGCAATTGATTGAAACAAAAACATAAATTAAAGTGCAAAAAGTGGAACCACTAAATAATATCAAGCAATTATATCACTGATCTAAAAAATTTTTGCAGTATTCATTGAGCATGTTGACCGCATGAAATCTGCACAATACAGCCTCTTTTGTGGTAGCACCTTTACACCTCTTCCTGCCTAATTGTACTAAAACTTTGTTTTGATTTCCAATATTTACTAAGCTTTCTCAGAATAATTTCGTCAAAATTTCATGTGTGTAAATCAACTAGTGAAGTGTACATTGTTTAGATGTTGAAAGTATCACCTTTTGTATATATTTCACTGTAAGTTTTATATTTTTGTTTGTCTTTAGGAAGTTCAAGAGATGTGCAATATCAAACCATTAGGTAGACGTAAATTTTCTTCTGTTGATACTAGAATAAAAGATACAGCTCCTTTAATAAGTAAAGAAAAACAAACTAATAACAAAATCAAAGATGCTGTTAAAACAAGAAAACCAAAATCAGGGATCTCTTTCGCTGCTACAAATCAAACTAGTTATCAGTGTGCTTACAAAGCACCTCAGTCAAAAAAGACCTTTAGAGCGTCCAATAAAGATGCATTAAAGTCTATTGAACCTAAGAAGGCTACAACAAAGAGTTCTAAGGAAGTTTCTACTACCAGAGGAGCAGTTTCCGGGGATTCAATCGCGCAAGCTGCAAATTTACATTCCATCAGTTGTAACCCCAAGTTACTAAAAGAATCCAAAGTTTCTGATACACACTCTAGTGAAAGCACCAGGTAACAACAAAATTTCTAATGTCAAATAGTTTGCATCATGTTATTTATGCATTTTTCAAAACTGTAATCGTCATTAGAAATTTCTGCGTTTTAAAAAAGTGAAGTAGATTTTCTAATAATTCTCAAAAGTTGTCCTACCATTGAAATAATTTTCTTATTTGCAAAAATAGTTATAAATTTCTCTTTCAATCATGATAGCCGTAGTCTGAATCAGACTTTTTGAAATGAGAGAATCTTTCCTGTAGTATTAGGACTTAGGTGAATATTTGAACTGTATACGTTTTGTAGAACATTCTAAACAAAACAAATACTTGGGCGTTGTAGGAATTTTCTATATATTTCTGGTAATAACTATATCCAAGTTACTCCTACTTGTTTTGAAATCAATCAATCAATCAAATAGCTTTTTTGTAATAATTGATTATTTTTATTAGTAAAATAGTTTTATTTACCAAAGTTTCATTGATCTAGTAGAAAATATACTTTAGTTGGTGGTTCTATAATTGTAGGATTATTTTGATATTTGAATGCGTTGGCAGTTTCTTTATGCAACCAGCAGTTTTTTCTGCTACAATCAGGCCAGAGAAACTATTAGATGATGATGAAAGTTAAGGATGTAGGTTTGGCTAATGCTATCTGTCTGTCAACAGCTGATCAGTTAAATTGACACTGCTGAGTCTACTTGTCTAATATATATATGTTATATGCATTAAATTGAAAGCTTCTGTATTCTGTTTCTTCCTCTATTTCCACTGTTCCACGAAAAGTGCTCTTTGAGGTTTATTTCTAACAGTTTCAGAGAATGTCTTTTTTAACACCCATTCAGGATTACTGTTATTAAAGTTGGCATAGTCATCCCACACCCCAAACCTTAAAATGTAGATTTTTTATAAAAATTAAGGCAACACCAAACTGCTAAAGCTGCATATTCTAATTTTCAAGCTATACAAATGCGTAACGCAGTAGTTTCATACAGCTGCAGCAAAGCTCTAGCAAACTACCTTCTCTTCAAGAGGTGTGGTGACCTTTGTGCATAGTCTAAAAATCATAAGTTCAAAATAGTCATTTAAAGCATGAGGAAGCTAAGTTAAATGACTTTATACTGAATTAATGAAAGTAAAAATTATTGATGAGTATAGGATTAGGGTTGCAGTTTATTTACATGCCATTTATGGTGCCATCTGAATCACCCCATATCCTATTAGGATGTATATAGGCAAGTGAAGGAAATAATATTATGTTAGAATGTAGTATGTCATATATTATACAATGTTGCATAACTTGAGGCACTTATTTATAATTTAGCCTTCCTTATCTTTCCAATAGGTTTATTATCATGTTGGTTTATTTGTCTCATTTCCATTTACTGGTAAAACTGCCAACATAGTTTCATGCATTTATTGGATCCGATAGTTGAAGCAGCAATTAAGCCTAGGGCCACACTGTGCGTATTTTCGCATGCGAAAATTGAAATCACGAGTAGCAAAGGTGTCCACTGTGCGCGTTGAGAAAACATTCGCACTTGTCGCTCTGCATTTTCAACGCAAGTGCGAATCGTCTCTGTCGTCGTCACCTAATTGGCTGGTAGTTATTCAGCGAGCCCAATTTCTTTATTTAGTGCTATATTCCAGCAAATTGCGTTTCATTGAAAGCGAGTGCGATTTAAAAATGAAAGCTTTATTTATCACGCATCACTGACGCTACAGTGGACACCTTTGCTACTTGTGATTTTAATTTTCGCATGCGAAAATACGCACCGTGTGGCCCTAGGCTTATTCTATATGTGCGAATATTTTTATCCTTGCATTGAAATATTAGAGATGAACTAATAATAGGAAGGAATTGGTTGTCTGCGCACAATCGTACTAATGGCCTACAACACCTATTTTTATTCACCCTATGCTTTTCTAACGCAATGTAGACAACACAATGTTTACAGGTTATAGTTTTATGTCAAGTATCATATTTTGTCAACAAGGATGCGAGATTCAGCTATATTTCGCAAGTAGCTAATGAATCATAAAATGTATATTGCAGGAGTGTGTATATCACAATAGAGCCAAATAATGGGACTCTAGCAACCCAACAGGTGACCCCGCAGTCTGGACCACTGTATAATAATATTGTACCTGTATTTTGTTTTTTGGTAGGGAGCTGAAAGTACCCAAGGCTCTTCGGATACAAACTAAAAGAAATGTAGAATTACAGGCTAAACTTATGACTCTTCCAAAAAGGTCTCTTCATATATTACCTGCTAAATTAACTAACTATTTTCTCTCTATGCAAGATGATGGTTACATGTAGAGAAATTTCATTATTGTGTTCCACTTCTCTTGCTATTTGTGCTAACATCTCTATATTGTTGATTATTTTAATGATTGATATTTTACTATTTTTACAATAAATTAATCAGTTTCAATTTTTAAAATGGTTTATTATAAAGTAAAGCAAAAATAATTGGCAAAAACACCTGAAGTGCAATCTCAAAAACAAATAAAACTTGTCAATATGTTAATATTTGCACCAAAAACCTGGCAGCTAGTAGTGATGAGAATTCCTGGTGAATTGAAAACGAGATTGAGTTGCTTAGGTGAAGGTTAAACCAGCTTCATCGTACACAGCAAATATTTTTTCTACTGCTGTAACAAATGCAGCTGTTCTCAAATCCAACCCAAGTTGATGTTCCCAAGTTGATGTTCCATGCATGCTTGCATAATGTTCTACAAAATAAAATAGATATTCATTGATATTAAATATGCAGACCGATTATACACCTATTGATTATGTAAGCAAAATATAATATCAATAGTGGTATACAAACCGAGGCCGATCTTTCCATAGTATATTCCAAACCAGAGTGCACGATATCTTTCTCAGATGCACCAGCAATTCTATTGCTGAATTCTGGACTTGGCACTATGGGGATCTTTCCACCATTCCTGCCAAACTTCCTCTCCAGGGAGGACTGAACACTTTCTACAAACATTCATTGCATTGTAAACATTCAAAATCATTCCTATGAACATTAGCTAAAAAATAAATTAGCCAATATGAAAACATTTCTGAGCCTGGTTTGCAATAAGCATGCATTTCTCTTTCAGCATTACATTGAATGCTGGCATAAGTTATCGAAAATGAATGTTCACCTAGTAAGTGGTAATTCGAATCTTTTTCATATTTGAAGTGAAGACGTCCATAGCTGACATGATTGAGATTTTTCAGCCATTCAAAGAAAGAGACCGTTACACCACCAGCATTACAATACAAATCTGGAATCACCAGGACCCCATTATTGTGGAAGATCTTTTCAGCTTCCTCTGTCACTGGTCCGTTAGCTCCTTCAGCAATAATTTTGGCCTGTACCTGTCATTAGTAATTGATAGAAATAAATACAAGTTTTGAAATAGAGACATTTTAAAATGAGAAACAACATAGCTTCAGTCAAAAAATAGACAACGTGCAAGTAAAACTCAGGCAAAAAATAATAACAAAATAATTACAGTTAGCAAGACATCAAATATCCTATCAAATTTACCTGGTGGGCATTGTCTCCAGTCAGCACTCGCTCTCCGGCAGCAGGAACAAGGATATCACACTTCTCAAGCAGAAGATCACCATCATATTTGTCAGCTCCCGGGAATCCAGTTATCGTCCCATTAGCCTAATTATATCAACAGTTTTCAAATACTAATCTCAAATACTATCTATAGTAACTTATTTCAGAACAAGAATAAATAGCAATATTGTAAAGAAGCATTGATCTGGGTGATAGAGCATGTATATTAGAGAAACATGAAGTTATAATTTATGACAATTGCCCTTACAATTTTCCATTCTTCCAACTCTTTTGGATTAATTCCGTTAGCATTGTAGATGCTACCATCAATTTCAGCTACACCAACGCAGCGGGCACCTGCTCTATCTAGGTATCTCATTGAGTGTAAGCCGACATTGCCAAAGCCCTAAATATAATATGGAAATACCTGCATAAAAGACAGTACATGCAGCCAGACAGTATTGCAGTCATACTGTAAGATGAAAGAGATGAAGGAACAATCCACATGACTATTCATATATTATACATTTATAGGAACGTGAGCAAACGCACTATAACTATTCAGAAATACGTTGAGGTGCATTTAATGGTACAATTGAATTCAAGATGAAGCACTTGGAATGAACAGTGTGATATATAGTTACCTGTACGATGAATGTCTTATCTCCTAGACCAGGTGCAAGTCCAATCATACTCATAAAACTGGCTTCGTTAACAAAGTTCTTTATTGAGTAGAATACTCCCTAAACACACCAAAACTTAGAATCAAAATATGCCCGGCATTATGATTCCATGAACATATCTAGTTAGTGTAAATAGCATCTATCAAAAATTATAACAAAATCCAATATTGTTGTCTGTTGCTATTTAAATGTCACAATATTGGAAAAATGCGATAGTTTTAACAAAAAGCAGCACAACTGGAGTCACATCCACAAACAAAGCTCAACTTTGCAACTCACCCGCCCAGTAGCAGATGTTCTTCCATGTATACCCCCTTGGGTTATAGGTTTACCAGTTACGCAGGCATGAGCGTTCAGATCCTGCCAGCCCATGGTTTGAGAATACGTGTCTGCAATCCAGGCCATTTCTCTTTCACCAGTACCCATATCTGGAGCTGGTACATCTACACCAGGACCTGTATGAAGTGTGTAACATTAAGCCTTTTCCTGAGACTAGCTTCATAAATTCATAACACAGTAAATGAAAGCAATGCAGAGAAATTGAATTGATGTAAAAGGTTCTATGAAAAAACTGGATTAATATTGATGACCAGTCTTGAAGTGCTTAAAAAATTTGGTATTCAAAAGCTATAAATATTTAGGTGCAATATTTACCAATAAAGCCTTTTTTAGCCAGTTCCACAGTAAAACGTCTGGTAATTTTTTCCAATTCATTATCAGTATAATTTCGAGGGTCGATTGCTACCCCAGCCTTGGCTCCACCGAAAGGAACATCTACCACTGCACATTTGTAGGTCATCAAGGCTGCCAATGCTTTAGTTTCATATTCATCTACTACTGGACTAAAGCGAATACCTGAATAAGGGAAATATATATAAAAATATAATATAATATATTATCTATATGATGTAATACACAGTCAAAAGGATATTTGTCAAACTGGTATAATTATCTTTTAAACCACAGATGTAAAAAATTTAAAAGTCGAATTTAATTATTTCATTTATAATATGTTAAGCTCTATATAATGGTAAAACAACAAACAACAATATTTACGACACAATAAACAACCTATGCTCACATTTGTAAGAGAATATTAATGAGGCAAAACTGAATTTGAAACAAGTACGCATTGCACACTGAGCCCACCACAATTCTATACAATTAAGTTTTACTAATTTACATTCATTCTAACATCAATCAATCATTCTAATAATAATAGTTCTAGTTAATCAAGCAAATAACAAATTGCACATCAGAAAATTTAAATTCCAAAAACAGTTGCAATTACTTCCTTTAATGAAACACTAAAGTACCAGCATTAGCCAACAAAAGAACTCTACAACAAATTTACCTCCTTTGCAAGGGGTTCTATGATGGCTGTGCTGCGATCTCCAAGCCGAAATCAATTCTAATTCTCCAGTTTCTCTTTTGATAGGGAAAGACATTTCAATTACATTGTTAGTACTCTTTATTTGCTGCAGTAGACCTCGAACCTTCTTGTGTTTGTCTTCTTCACTCATTTTCCCTTTCATTGTTGCAACTAGCTTATTTTCTAACACAGCTGCTGCTTTGTCAAAAAATTTGTGGACCTGTTGTAAAAACCTTTTTCCATCATCGACATCATGATCAGCTGCTGCAGTGCTATAAACTGTAGGTGAACTATTGAAGTTTCTCTTGCTGACACTGGAAGACTGGGGGCGTTCAAATCCTAAGTAATGAGGTGCTAAGATTTGCGGTGATAGTTTTCCAGCGGCGCTGTCTGTAGCTGCTAGATACTTCAGACCAATAGATCTAGCTGTGACTCGCAGCATATCTATCTAAAATTAACCACAACAATCAACTTAATTGATAAAATGCAACATTTTAATAATAATCTATAAATTCCACTACGAACATGTCCAAATATATTAAAGTGCCAGTATGATAAATCATACAGTAAAGTGCCAATACATAACACATTGAAGCATTGATTCATCTTTATTATTGTGAATTACAAAACAAAATTAACACCACACAACTCCATTATAAGCATTCTAAGCAATGAAGATCATGACTAACAAACTGAAAACATTAGTAATATAAAATTCAAATGAAAATGATATGAAAAATTTATTTTAAAATTAGTTTCTATAGACAGTAACTAATCATATTTCATATCAGAGCTGACAAAAAATTAATTATATCGAAACTTATTTACAAAAAATAATTAACAATTACAACGTTTAATGACTGTAATAAGCAGGCATTTGAAGACTAAGAGTAACTAGCATAATTAAATTATTAACTTTTTCAACTTGAATGAGTTAAACTCGAAATTTATTAGTAAGCCTATTAATGAGTATCTGCAATATTTATAGAGCATGCTTTTAATTAAATAACTATACAAAATTAAATAGAAAAAAACAAAAACTGTTCAGCAAAATCAGGGGTTCCTTAAACAAACATGAATGTTTTAGGGTGTTTAAAAACAGTTCAGAAGAAATTTTTAATAATTCAAGTAAATGCACCGCAATTAATATATGCAGGAAATGAGCCACCAGCCTAGCACAACATGTGCTATACCTTACAAACATCTTAATCAACTGAATCACATCAACTCTCTAAAGATTACACCAAGTCAATGCGATATCCCTTATTAATAAATACCTGAACATAAACAATTATATTGATAAATTCATAATTAGAACTGTAAATACTACAAGTACAATACTTTCACCAATTTTCTTTTACAAATTTTACAATTAACACTTTACCGTCTACACTTGTGACTTGCACTTAGTCTTACAGTATCACTATCAGTATGAGTATGAGTAACTGTAAGTTAAATTAACTTAATCTTAATTTTAGTATAACTATTACCATAAGTACTGGTATTAGTATTACTATTAGATTTAGTAAAAGTAACTATAACATTAAGTTTAACAACAAGTATTAATCTAATGTATTACTATTAAGTTAACTACTTATTAACTTAAACTTAGTCTTACTAATGGTAATAGTAATAGACTAATACTAATAGTAATAGTAATACTGATAGTTACTACGCTTACGCTTTACAGTTACTGATAGTGATACTAATAGAGTAATACTAATACTAATAGTAATAGTAATAGTGATACTATTAGTATTACTTGTACTACTACTACTACTCTAGTACTAGTACTAGACAGTAAGTGTAACACTAACAGTAACTGTACGACAATAGTCAATAGTGAATAGACACTAGTACTAGGTCTAGTACTAGTAGTAGTAGTACTAGTAATAGTAGTAGTACTAGTACTAGTAGTAGTAGTAGTAGTAGTAGTACTAGTAGTAGAGTAGTAGTACTATTAAGTAGTATTACTGTTTAATAAATGTAATTTTACTTTTATGATTATCACACTATAAAGCCCAGTGCAAATTTCTACGAGTATGGGCGGTCAAATTCACAATTGTTCACTCTAAAATCCAAGTAAAAATTAAAATCATGACTTATCATTATGCAGATTTTCATGAGTTGCAACAACAATAGTCCGAATATTTGCTTTACTATAATTGCACGCCCATTAGTTATTAGTAGCGTTTCATTGCTAACTCGTGAATGTGTTATGGCCCCATATAATAATTAGGAAAGATAATTCTGTATTGAAGAATTTTACCAAATAACTATTTGTATAAAACTACCACCTGAATTATGGAAGTGTTCTAATACCAGTTCAAATCAAGCCATGGTGCTGTTTATATGTTTTTTGCAGATTGCAAGACTATAAACAGGTTTTCCAATAATATCTGCTACTATCACTACTTTTTATTAAGTACATATAATAAAGACTATATCTCTGTGAAAACTAGTGCATCACTATAATATCGTACATAGTACATATCCATAATCACATCTTGAAGTAATTTAACACGCTCATTTTCATTACATATTTTTATGTAATGCTTATAAGTTATATTAACATTCAGCCTAGTATACAATTTCAAAAATATACATTTACTAATTTCTTGCTTTAGCTACATACTTGAAGGAAGTCAATCAATTCTACGCATGACCTAATAACTTGGCCATATAATTTCATTAGTGAGCTACAGCGTAGAATTATCTTCCTTAAAAAAGTTGCTCAATCTAGGTTGTAGCCAGTGTTTTTGTTTGCCTATGTCATTTTGGTTACAGCTAATACATAACACCACTCAGCAATAAATCTTGCTATATATGCTGTACCCATATAAATTTAATAAACTGGTAGTTGACAGAAACTTCATAAATTCTCACGCAAGTTTCAACTTTTGGAATTTATGCTTGTAAAATTGTATCTTTTGTTAGCAGGGCTTTGAAGTATGGAAAATTGTTTGACAATAAAAAAGCTGTCAAGTTTCATGCAGACCTAAATGCTGCATCAAACACTAAATATTCCAGCTACATCTTTGCATCTGAACAAATTTTTGGTAACAAAACAGCAATTGATGATACTTCATTACTCATTGATTTGTGTATGCACAGTGATCGAATAATACTTGATTATAGGTTTAAGGAAACACAGCCTGATGTCTTCAGATGCGACTGGTATGTCAGTGTTTTTCTGTTCTGTCAAATATAGGCAGCATAAAAGTCAGTATTTACTCACTGCCTGAATTTAAAAAGGCACTGCACAAAAACACGTCAATAATGCATATAGTATATTTACACAGTAGGTAGGTAGGTAGGTAGGTAGGTAGGCTATATATATATATATATATATATATATATATATATATATATATATATATATATAAGTTTCTACTATTGCGAAGGTGTGGGCCATGGTACTCTGTTCTGTGCTGATGAGGGGACAAACCCCGAAGCAGCTGCTGTCCACAGATTGAGATATATATATACACACACACACACACACACACACACACACACACACACACACACACACACACACACACACACACACACACACACACACACACACACACACACACACACACACACACACACACACACACACACACACACACACACACACACACACACACACACACACACACACACACACACACACACACACACACACACACACACACACACACACACACACACACACACACACACACACACACACACACACACACACACACACACACACACACACACACACACACACACACACACACACACACACACACACACACACACACACACACACACACACACACACACACACACACACACACACACACACACACACACACACACACACACACACACACACACACACACACACACACACACACACACACACACACACACACACACACACACACACACACACACACACACACACACACACACACACACACACACACACACACACACACACACACACACACACACACACACACACACACACACACACACACACACACACACACACACACACACACACACACACACACACACACACACACACACACACACACACACACACACACACACACACACACACACACACACACACACACACACACACACACACACACACACACACACACACACACACACACACACACACACACACACACACACACACACACACACACACACACACACACACACACACACACACACACACACACACACACACACACACACACACACACACACACACACACACACACACACACACACACACACACACACACACACACACACACACACACACACACACACACACACACACACACACACACACACACACACACACACACACACACACACACACACACACACACACACACACACACACACACACACACACACACACACACACACACACACACACACACACACACACACACACACACACACACACACACACACACACACACACACACACACACACACACACACACACACACACACACACACACACACACACACACACACACACACACACACACACACACACACACACACACACACACACACACACACACACACACACACACACACACACACACACACACACACACACACACACACACACACACACACACACACACACACACACACACACACACACACACACACACACACACACACACACACACACACACACACACACACACACACACACACACACACACACACACACACACACACACACACACACACACACACACACACACACACACACACACACACACACACACACACACACACACACACACACACACACACACACACACACACACACACACACACACACACACACACACACACACACACACACACACACACACACACACACACACACACACACACACACACACACACACACACACACACACACACACACACACACACACACACACACACACACACACACACACACACACACACACACACACACACACACACACACACACACACACACACACACACACACACACACACACACACACACACACACACACACACACACACACACACACACACACACACACACACACACACGAGTATATCAATCTGTGGACAGCAGCTGTTTCAAGATTTGTCCCCTCATCAGCACAAAACAGAGTACCATGGCCCACACCTTCGCAATAGTAGAAACTTATGTTTCTACTAAAGCATATTTGAAAGGTGTGTGAACTCAAGCCAGAGTGCTCAAGTGACCCTAGGGGTCACCTAGGAGTCACGAGCTTTGCAAAATGCTAGCAGCTTGAGTTTGTGACCATGGTGAGAGAGCTCAATCACTGAATGTCTTTGCTTAGCATTAAGTGAGAGCATTATATCTTAACCTGTGGACAACAGCTGTTTCGGGGTTTGTCCCCTCATCAGCACAGAACAGAGTACCATGTATATCATCAAAACTATACTCTAGTCTATATCATTAAAACTGCATGTGAGTAAAATTTTGCTGAAAGGTCTAATTAACTTTCATTTTCAGAACCTCTTCAACTTAGTTTAGAAATACTCTGCAGTATGTCATGCCAGCATCATTTTATAACAAAAAACAATTTATTACTTCATACAACAACTTGATTTTGCACATGATTATAAATTTATATTATTAATACAAAAATTATGTGTCATATTTGCTATTTACCCCTATGACTGAAATATTTCATTCGAAATTGAATTGAGGTTGTATAAAAATTATATTTTATGTTGGAATAGAATTTCTTCGGATTTTTTCAACGATTAGGTGAATACATCTTATGACTAGTTGCAGCAATAGAAATAATTATGTATTGTAGATGAAAGTTAATCAAGAAACTTGTAAGCTTAGCTAAAACATGCGCTTTTTTAAAAATTTGATAAATGTTGATTAACACTGGCATTAGATGGTTTTAATCATGAGAAACAGTATCTTATTATTTTACTGAAAAAAGTGAAATAATCGATATTATTGTGAAAACTATATGCAAATTTTGCCCCTCAAACCGACAATAAAAGCCTTATTTTACAATACTTCTAAATGGTAGTAAAAGCTACTATTAAATGTCAAAACAGATTCTAGATCTGCTCATATACTTTTGCATACAATTAACTTGTGTTCAACTTTGTTGTTAAAATTCCCTTACTTACCATTATAATGTTATTATAAGTTAGAGCTATATCATTATTATCATAACCTTGGATTGCAGAGTTATATTTTCTAAATTCAGAACACTTCTGTAAAATGGAATTGCCCCCCTTGGGTTTAGTAACTATTATTGCTATAGCGCTTTTATGCGACATGTCGTTTTGATAGGGAGTTGTTGTTTCATTATTCTAGCAGACTTCTTGGCGTCAGAAACATCAATTAGTTCATCAACAAAAATGGCGATGAGCCTATGGCTATGGTATCCACCGAAAATGCTATTGTTCATATCAATTTTACTGTTTAGTTATACTCCAAATTCAAATTATCAGTTTGGTAAGTTTCTTTTTGTTTATTTTCAATTGCGTATTTCATTTTAACAAAATTGTTTTTGACATTTAGAGTTCAACTACCAACTCCAAATAACTGTAAGTATAAGAGCTTCAACTTGGAACGCTTTAACTTTTAGTTTTATTAACTTTAACTTACTCTAACTCTTACTTCTAGTTTTGTACCCACGCTGATCCTGTCGCTAGGAGTTAGTTGGAAATAATATTATAAGTATAGCTCAAACTTAACCTTATAACTTATAAGTTATAACTCAAGTTATAAATATACTTGAACTTTGAAGTTACTGTTCGTCTGTTGGTGCTAGTGTTACTTTTAGTATCTTAGTGCTTACAGTTACTCGTATTCTAACTCTCACTTTGTCTTTTAGAGTCTTACTCTTGCTCTTGGTCTTATATTTTAATTTATAGCATTAGATTTATTCATACTGATACTTGAATTTAGAAGTTAAAATTAAGCTGCTAGTACATAATTCTATTTTTAGTCATAGTGTCAGTGATACTGATGCTGATAGTCAAAGTGATAATTTACAACTGCAACAGACACAGTTACTGTTAGTGTTGCGCTTACAGTACAACTACAATTACTAGTAATAGTTATAGTATTACTAGTAGTATAAGTTTAACTTGTTGATTCAAGATCACTGTGAAGTTTATTTTCATTTGAATTTTGTATACTAAATTTAAAATTAATATATGCTGGAAATTTATACTATTAGACTGCTAATTATACGATATAAATTAAATTAAATTATAATTATTGCATATTGTCGAATTATATTCATAATTAATGATAGTTATTTAATAAGTGGTACTCTATGGTCTTCATGATCATCATGCTCATAATCTTGACTAGCCAGATTAGCTGCACGTAGGAAATTGTGGTGTGATGGAATAGTTTGCATTAGTGGGAATGGATTTTGTTGTTTAATTTTAACTCAAAAGATTTATAATTTGTGTAAATGTTTCAATAATAGTCACTCAATTATACAATATTTCATCATACGAAGGAAAAATACAAAGAGACACTTTTTACTATTACTTCACAGACCATAAGATGCAAACACTATGGTAATATAAACAATTGGATTATGTAAGGAATCATTCATAAAAACAGTACACAAACCAACAACGCTGCTATGCCAGTACTTTAGCCGCTTTTTTAACAATAAATAAAAATTCACAATACTCCTACATTTATACATTTTTTCAATTAAACAAATACATGCTTACAAGTTATAGTTACTATAGCTTACTGGCAGGGTGGCGGGGGGGGGGGGGAGTTTGGTTATTTTTTAATATCTAGCTCCTGAAAATCAGCATTTAAACTTTTGCAGCTATATTATTTTTGCCTTGTTATTCCAGTGAAAATTGTGAGATTTTGTAGTAGCTTATTAAAAACTAAATAATTGAATCTTTTTTCAGTCAATTCTGTAAAATGTTTCTGTAACACTCTGCCATGTCTGGATAATCCTGCCCTGAACAAGACATGTGAAGCTGAAGAGGGTACTCAGTGCTACACACATATTGAAACGCATGAGCTGGATGATGGTAGATCCGAGTATAGTTTTCACTATGGCTGCACATTTCCAGAGGCCGGAACTAGCTTTGCGGTTAGTTTCTCATTTACATACATGTATTTTATAGACAAGATAACTTTGTAATTTATGTTGTTTGTATGCAGTTTGCCACTGTGCACATGCACCTAATTCTTGCTATGTAATATACAGTGTAATGCTGACAAGGCTCCTGTAGAGGAGATGACTATTGGGTGTTGTGATGAGACCGACTACTGTAACAGGCATCTCAGACCGAAGTTCATTTTCTACTCCACTACACCAACTGGTAAGTTTAGTTGTTAAATTGTCTTAGTCTGCTGGCATCTTAAATTCATTTGATGTGTTTACAGGTGAAAGCAAAATACTCATAATATTATCAGTATTTTTGCAAGCTACCGAAATTTTTATTTCTGGTAATGAAAGCTCATTTTAGTCTTGAGAAGGTGGGCAAGTTTGTATTTATTTCTGTGACCATTATTATTGCTGTAGACTTATTTTGAAACACCAGTGGTCACTACTGCTGCTATTTTATATTTTAGGTCAGAAAGAACATATGTCAGCTGAACAAACTACTCAGATCATTATTTTAATTGCATGCATCAGCCTATTTTTTATTGTTGGAGCCATTCTCATTGCTGTAATTGTGAGGTAAGCCATGGTCAATATTAACCAGAATGACTACATACTAACTATTATATATATGTAGACTAGAACTCCTGAATGTGCATAAGTTATATAACTTTTTTTGCCACAAAAGTTTTAAATGTAGGTAAGTTTGTGGCATAGTAAGGAAAGTCGGCAAACTACTAAAAAATTCACCCATAATTCCGATATTTGTTTTGTATTTATCATTTAAGTCTTTATTGCTAGATCAACATTTAATTGGTTCAACTTCAGATTGCTTCTCTAATAAAATATTTTTATATGCACTGGTTTTTAATTCTATTTGTAAGTGTCCGTCTTGGTGCGATATCCTTGTACATATCCACTTTGGAACTGGACTTTCCTTTGCTGTTAAATCCATTCGATGCTTGCACGCATGTTCATGACCACCATTGCTCGATAATTATAACAGTTTTTATACATGCAGAATCAGACGAAGCAAATCAAGATGGGGTTCTGAGGGAGAAGCTTTTATTCCAGAAGATGAATCTCTGCAGGAATTATTGGAACAATCATCTGGCTCCGGCTCCGGGTTGCCACTACTGGTTAGTGTACTGTGTTTAATGACATCTTAGCTAAATAGACTATACCTAAGTTACTCTTTCTAGGATCAAAGCATTTGAAATTAACATTAGTTGAAGTAATTTTCAATAGACTTTGTAGCTAGCTCAGTAGAAAACTGCATATATACCTGCAGAATGGCATTTTTGCTTAAACAGTTTGTAATGCTCTGATGACTCTTCTTAGAATAAGCTCTCCATAAATCATTTAATAGTTTGCAATGATAATTATCTTTAACTGTAATTATTAGGTACTTTGATGTTGCAAAGTTAATAGGGTGATACCTTAATAACATATTTGTAGGTGCAAAGGACCATTGCTAAGCAGATATCGTTGGTGCAAAGTGTTGGGAAAGGTAGGTATGGGGAAGTGTGGAAAGCCAAATGGAGAGGAGAGGATGTGGCGGTGAAAGTGTTCTTCACAACTGAGGAAGCCAGCTGGTTTAGAGAGACGGAACTCTATCAAACTGTTCTTTTGAGACACGAAAACATTCTCGGTAAGGCAAATAATTAATTTATCTGCTGTTCTTTACAAGTTATTAAATTGAACTCTGCTATGGTCCTATATCTGAACTCTATTACTTTCTCCTTCATGGAAAATTTAGCAATACCATCTACAAAACCTAAGTTTGATATATTTGGCTTTCAGTAATTTTCCTACTTTAAAAAAAGAGCTAACAAGTTACATTATATAGCATTAAAACCTAAAGAAATATCTTGGCTGCAACTTGAATTATGCTTTAGAGTTGCATACCCAACCAAAGTGATTTTTTTAGAATATTTTGTTCACTTGCGTCTCCAATGAGTTCATTAGGTTGGGCAACCTGATTGTGATGATGCGATCTGGTGGAAAAAATAATTAGCAGAAATATAGCCATCTCAAACTTCTGGCATATATAGCTTTATTTCTCTTATTAGTATTGCTTGCAGGCACTAATCACTTTCAGATGGTAAACGATTTTTATTTCACTATATAACTGTAATATAGATATTCATACTGGTACTAATCAGTTTGAACTTAGAATGAACCAAAATTGAAATGCTTTATATTTGGGTCATAATTATACTTGACTATCAAAGGACAATAATGCAAGAGTTACCATAGCAATAGTAATGATAACTTGTTACTATTATAAAACAGCTTATGCTCTAGAGTGGATTTTATATCAATAGTTTTATTGCCCTCTATAAATTGTGATTCGTCTTGCTGCGTTTTTGAAAGCTTGCTGTTTTAATTTTATCATGCTCAATACTTCAATAGTTGGTAGTAATATTCGATTAATATCTTTAGCAGCACAACTTTATATATTTTTTCACTGCTGCATTTATAACCTATGTTTAAAAATTTTAAACCATCCTAGGCTGATCAATCTATGTGTTGCAGCAGCTAAACCTAACATGTAGTAAAAGTTTGAAATAATCAGTAGTATAAGCACTGAGCTCAACTGCAACATTTTTCAGCAAATTAGCCCATATTTTATGGAAACTATCTTAGCACAAAGTTTATTCTATAACCAAATTTTGTGGGCACACAACCCTAAACTCTATTTAGCTGATAGCCAAGCTATTTCTGCCTGTTTTAATACTATATAAAGTTAACTGGTCAGCACTTTGACTGTCAATAAGCAATAATGTTTACCAACACTACGTGGCCTCATCTAAGTTACATTTTTCAATTCTCTAGCGTGGATCTTCAACTTCTTCAGTTTTCACATGGTAAGAGCGGCACTACTCGTTGCATGTTCAAAGTGTTGTTGTTTTATATTGTTCTTAGTTGAAATGTGCTGTCTTCATCTCTATATCGACTCAGCTTAGCAAATCGTATCATTTTTAAACCACCTACAGGATCAGTAATTACCTATAGGATAACATTAGCTGATTATATACTCTAGAGAGTTACTAAACAAGTTGAATATTTCTTCTATAGGCTACAAAATTGCACAATTTATCTAAGTAGTTTTATAATATTGATAATATCATTATACATTGAATGTTTTGTTCTTCTAAACTAGAATATACCAATATTGTAGTTATCGTCTCTATTATTGTATATTCTACTCTCTTCCATGGTACTCATGCAAACTCGATCTTGTTTTCATTAAATCTGTAATATGATATGGAGCCTGCTCATATTTATAGCACAGAATCTATAAAGCCTGCCAGGTTTGCATTTTTTATTACAACTAAACTAGGGTGCTTATTAAAAGGGAAATTGTATAATCTTACACTTGCCAAGCCTTCATAGTGGAGGCTGGAACCAAGGGAGTTGGTTTTCTATTTTTCTGACTGCTATTTGCTATCTTTCCCAGGTTTCATAGCGGCTGATATCAAAGGTACTGGATCGTGGACACAACTCTTTCTCATCAGTGAGTTTCACGAGAATGGATCCCTACATGACTACCTACAGACTAAAGTCCTCACACCATCAGAGATGTTGAGAGTTGTCTCATCTATCATCAATGGACTCTGCCACCTACATACAGAAATACACGGTACTCAAGGTGAGAGCTGTGCAATTTTTGGTATATTGACATCTCAGCTTTTTTCCATTTCCTTGGCGATAATGCTTGTATGTCATTTACCTAGTTGTTTTATTACGAAAGAAAAGCTGAATGTCATCAATAAAAAGTACACTAGAAAACATTGTTTTTGTATACACTTGAGATAAACCTTAAAAATTATAGTATCAAGTCATTTCAACTAGTTGATATACCTTGTTTCTTGATAACTTGTTTAGCTGCTGACCTATGATTCATCAACAAATGCTTTGCCTGTTTTAAAATATCAGTTTGACCATTGCTGATGGTGTGAAACAGACTAAAGGCTGTGCCTCTTACCATGTAGTGTTGTTGTAACGCAGGAGCTGATGTGTTTGCTGACATCACCAATGGCCCTGCCAAAATTTGAGCCCATCACTTGCGTTCAAGTAGACCAATGTTTTAATTATTTCATTGTTTGCCCACTTTTAAGCTGTTTCTTAAAGAGCCCCCAAGTAATTTTAGCAATATATGAATATATATGGATATTGTGTATTGTAGGGAAGCCTGCAATGGCTCACAGAGATATAAAGACAAAGAATATTCTAGTAAAACGGAATGGGACTTGCTGCATCGCTGATCTTGGTTTGGCTGTAAAATACGATAGGTGTGTACTACGGGTCTGGAATGGCGACAGACAATTACAAACTAAAGCTACACTTTAAATTTATATATAATTTTATGTTAAGGAAATGGTTCACATAGGAGGACATCATTGTTGGTGTGTAATTACAGTAGTTCATGGATAATGCATCACCTGTTTTCACAGTTTAGCAGCAGGTAATATTGTTCTGTTTTGCAGTGATAAGAATGAGGTGGATATTGCACCGAATACCAGGCAAGGTACAAAACGCTACATGGCACCGGAGGTTCTTGCTGAAACAATCAATTGCAAGAACTTCGATGCTTTCAGACAAGCTGACATGTACTCCTTTGGACTGGCACTCTGGGAAATTACGAGACGGACATTGACACATGGTACGTACCTTTATAGAGAAAGTCACATGGTATGTACTTTTATAGAGTGACTCACACGGTATGTACATTTATAGAGTAACTCATATGATATGTAACTTCATGGAAGGAATCGCATGTTGTCTCACACTTATATAATACACCTGTAACCAATATGTTCTACTTGTGGACTCTATATATTGACTGGGTCAGTGTAGGAATACTTATGCTGAGTTTGGATATTTTGTAGGAAGGGCTGAAGATTACCAAATTCCATATTATGATCAGGTCTCAAACGACCCTAGCTTTGAGGAGATGAAGTCTGTGGTGTATGACAGAAATATCCGCCCCCACATTTCTAACAAGTGGCATTCTGATGATGTGAGTTCTTATTATCTCCCTTATTACACTCGGGTTAAATCAGTTTTGGCCACTAAAATTTATTTAGTTTGAAATTACCGTAACTATATAGACCTGAAATTTAAATAGCAAATTTTGCATTGATTTGATGTATTTAAATACATTCAATAATATTTTTGAGAAAATTCATGCTGTCAATGTTAAACTCTATCAAAACTACATTGATGATAATCTACAGCCCAAGTTACAGTTCCAAAACTGCATTTTTCACCCTGTGTGGTAGAAAGAATTTTTATTTTTCATTGAGTTATTTAACTACAAAAAACCTTTATTATGTTATTTAAGAAACTTATCTCACCACTAGTATTTTGTATTAATGTATTTATTGTTATTAATATGTTTAAAACGACTTAACGATAATTATGTTATTCGATGTTATAACTAGGTTAGTCATTCGAAACAGGAGGTTCAAGAGTGCATTTAAATGAAATAAGATTGGTTGTGATTTGTAGTACTTGAAAGTGTTGGTGAAGTTGATGGTAGAGTGCTGGATTACCAATCCAATGGCCAGGTTAACATCCCTTAGAGTGAGGAAGACAGTTGCTAACCTAATACAGATGCATGAATTGAGTTCAAAGAATGAATACTTCTAACGTCATCTCATTGCTAGTGTACTACAGTGTACTACAATGTACTACAGTGTACTACAGTGTACTACAGTGTACTACAGTGTACTGCATTGATGTTGGTGTATATTGCGTGTTTCATATATTTTGGCTGCCTGACTACTGTAACAGTCAGCATATTATAAGGAGTTGATGAATAGAGAAGCTCTCTTGAGTTGAAACCTCAGACATATTGCTAGTTATTTGGCTGTGGCTATGTTTGGGTTTCCTGAATCATCAGTAGATTTGCTACTAGGTGTCAGGGATTTTGGTTTTGGTTTTTGCAATAGCGTGTGACAGCACTGTATAGTTAATGAAATAGTGTTGTGTTGTATATAAATCATTCGTTATTTTTTGCACAATCTAGTGACATTGTATCAAGTGGTGTGTCACAGACTGTAACATGGAACACTGCCAAGGTGGCACACCACTAGTCTACTTACATTTTGCAGCAGTCTATGTTTTTGTTTATAATCTACTATCTTATATTATGTGCATTCATTTTATTTTAGTGAAATCTCGGGTGTATATTCTTAGTGTATGTATGATACAATGTAAGGAAAGGCTTCATATCTGCAGCCTAGTAATGCTTATATTAACCAATTGCTATGGAAGACTAATGGTTGATATGGCAATAGCATCAAGAATATTTTAGTATACTGACTATCATTTTCTACTGGTCAAGCTTAAAACTTATCTCTGTAACAGTTCCTTCTTTTTTTGTCACACAGTTGCAGTTTTTCTTTGAGTTTATCAGAAAACATCTACTGTAAGTGAAATCAAGTCTTTTTAATAAACTGGTTTTATCCTAATAATTATTGTGGCTTATTATTTATTTGAATTAGTAGCAGGTCTAAAGGTTGGACAATTTTCAGCCAAACAAGCTGGATTACCATTTTTACTTGCCAAAGAACAAGTATCAGTAGCATTTCGTACTCATGTTTTCTCACCAATGTTGCACTCAATATTGGCAGACAAACACACAGCATATTAAATATAAGGCAATAAATGCTGGCTGTATCTTCCGACTCTTAAGCTAATAGCTGCTGATTTGTTGGATGTGCTCTTGTAAAGAGCTTCGAGGTTTTAATGAAATTGGACTTTGCATTGCTAACAATACAGTCTTGTAAGATTCAAACCCTATTGCAGGTGTATGTGTTATGTGTTCTCCAAGTCTCTACAGGTTTTAGATTGTTGGTTTATATCTTAAATTTACTGGCTGTGCTATTGATGTGTTTTTTAAACATTATACATCTTGTTCCATTTCTTAACATTGATCATATGGACTCTAAGATCCTATAATGCATTCATATTAGCATCACTTTCACTGCATACTTATTCTAAAGCAAGACATGCTAATAGTTTTGTGAAATTTTAATAAATATACTACTAGAAAGAACTTTTTTTATACTCAGCTGATTGAGCTAGTTATATGACAAAATCAATTTATTCATGTGTAAAAGAAGAGTTCTCGCACCTCTTGAAATGATCCAACTTTCACAGCATTATAGATTTGTTTGGGAAAAATTGCGTGGAAAACATGGTTTATCATATTATTCAAAACCATAATTAATAATTTTCTATTTGAAAAATATATATATTGTCATAAAGTCTAAAATAATACCAAATAATATTAATAACTAAATGTTTTTGTTTCTCTTCACATCATTAAAATGGTGCTTTTTAATAAATAATAATGAAATACATTTTTAAGCTGTACACAAGTGCATATATCAATGTTTGCTTTTTCAGCAAGATCATCTTGCAGTTTGTGTATGATTATATAAAAAATATTTTAGTATAGGCACTATAACTCCTATATTAACCCCCCTCACCTATCTCCGCTCTTCTCTGTTCAGGTAGCATGACACTATAAATTCTATATATCACAGTTTGTAATATTACGTATGTCAACAATATAATGCTACATATAGACCATAGTCATTGTAATATTATGCATATAATTTATATAATTATAATTCATAATATAACTTGGCTATTTTTAGGAGATTGAGTAACGTGTCTTAAGAGTTACACTCTCAAAAAATGCACAATTAAGAGCACAACTCCTTAGAAGTAAGCATGTATATATTCTGATATTGTGTGCAAAACCACGCAAAATCCTACTAAGTTTAACTTCCCGGAGTTCTCAATTTGAATCTGTTGCACAACTATTTTAATCATTTCAATTATTAAAATTAAATGTAGCTATTGAAAGTACATAAAATATGTTGTATTAGAAAAAATGGTAAGATAAAACATTTCAATTTCAGTGAGTTTTTGCTTGAAAGTAATAAAAGTTCAAATTGTTGATCCTAGTCCTACTATTAAGTAATTATTAGTATTTACTTTTAGTTTTAGTATTACATTTACTGTATTAGTATTATATTTACTATTACTATGCTTATAGTTATAGTATTACTATTAGTATTACATTTACTATTAGACTTAGAGTTAGTGACTAATACTATTAGTATTAGTATTGTTATTAGTATTAGTATTAGTCTTAGTAATGTCTCAGTACTATTAATCATTATATTATTAATTATAATATTAATAGTAATATTAATAATAAATAATAATAATAATTATTATACTGTTAGTGTTACTACACTTGTATTGCTATTTTTAGTTAATGTTATACTTATACTTATAGTTATATCATAAGTTAAAGTATAATGTTTATTGTTACTTGTACTAATTATCTAATGCTGAGTAATGGTAATGCCAATGGCAATAGTAATACTAATACTAATAGTAATAGTTACCTAGTAAAATTAAATACATGTAATGAAAGTCTAGTTCACTCATACAGTAAATGTAATACTAATAGTATTAGTTTATTAGGCTTAGCTATAGTAATAGTGAGTAAAACTAAAAGTAAATGTAATAATTTTACTTTAAGTTTATTAATGATACCCTTGAATACCTTTGAAGACATAGAACATTTGGAAATTCTCAGGGTTATAGAAGTGCCTCATTTGTTTTGCAGTGTGGACTACAGGTTAAGTTGGTAATTGTGTTGATTTTTTTTATATTTTTCCAGTTTCTATATGAAACCTTTGGTGTCTCTAATGGTTCTTGGTAAAAAACTACCATAGTATACTTGTGAGTTTGCATACATAGTGATAGATGTTTGCTCACTGCAGTGGTTATTGCCATATTTTGGTGATCTCGTGTGATTTCATCGTAGGCCATTGCCAATATTGAGTGTTCTTCTTGCAAGATTTTCATGATAAGATTTAGTATTTAGTCGGTGAGTCCTGTGCTCCCATGCTGAGAGCATTTCCAGTGACACTTTCTTGTCCTTTTATTCCAACAATAAATCTAACCACCCTGCGCTCTAGCATTTCTAGAAATTCAACTTCTTTAGCTAATGTTGGATCCCACACAGTATCTGTATGAATAGGATAAAGCAAACTAGTGTAAGCCAGTAGCTTATCTGTTCTAGGGGCCTCATGTAGGGCATGTTTAATTGCTCCCAGAATTTTCCAGGCTTTATCTTTTTCAAGTGTAATATGATGATCGAATTTAAGGTTTGACTGCATTACAACCTCCAGGTATATTGTTGTGTCTACCCAATCCATCTCTACCTTTCCTAGCCTGCACAGTGGTCTGTAATTTTGATTGCCGAAAGCTTTTATTTGGCATTTACCTTTGTTGAAAGGCGTTTTCCAATCAACTAACCAATTGTGTATGGCATTAATGTTGTTCTGAAATCTCACAGCATCTTCCTTTGTGCCAACAGCCTAATACAGTAGCGTATCATCAGCATAAATGCTTACACTGCAGTTTAATTTTAGTGGGAGATCAATAATGTATATTAAAAATAGTGTTGGACCTAGGACTGAACCTTGCAGAACCCCTGAGGTCACTTCTAACTCTAAGGAAAAAAATTGTCTTTCCTCATTCAAGCCATTATTTAATGACTTTTCAATTAAATCGATTCACACTCTTCGCCCATTCAACTGCTATTGCTCTCATGTAAACTTTGTTTCTCTCAACCATCACATATTACTTATGACTATTCCCCAAAGTTTTCCAAATTCAGCTTACACACTCTTTCATCGACAACTGCTGCAGTTCATTGGGAAAGTTGGGTTCTAGTGTCTGTCCATGTGGGGTAAGCTGTCCAACTTAATTCTGTTGGGGGAAGACTAGTTTCAAATGTGAACTGAGGAGCTATTTAATGGTAAATCTAAATTGTTGAGTTTAAAACTAAGACCTTCAACTACTGAAATTAAGCCTACCCAGAAAAATTTTCTACTATGCAGTGCTATTTCGCCATTAATATTTTACTGTTGTATGTATTTTATTAGTTCACTTTTGACCAAATATAACAAAACAAACCAACAACAATGACTATGAATATCATAATAATCATAATATTGATACTTATTTGTTATGATCATGATAGACTTTGTTGAGATTTTATCTTTAACTTTGAGTATTAGCTTTGATTATATTAATTCAAATTGTAATACTTACCACGAAGCCAATACTTATACTAATAATAATATTAAAACTTATAGTACAAATACTAATGATAATAGTAGTCATATAACAATTTGGGTATTGTTTTATAATTTTCATGTATTGATTTTTAAGGTACAAAATAATTTTATGATTACCATGTATATTAATAACTATGAGTATAAGCATTATAATCATTAGTATTACTATTGCGAAGTATTATGTTGGTTATCAACATTAGCATTTATCGCTATAATTATCTATTTTAAATTGATACGTAAAATAATTAGAATATTTTTATTTAAGTTAGATTTATTAGTTACATTGATATTTCCCAAATAAGTACTTCTATAGCCATTACCATTACACCTCGTCTAGCATCAGCAAAATGAAAACATAATTCAAATGCCCATGTACCAAAAAGTAAGTAGGCTACCAACATAGTGGATAGTAAGCAATATAGACCAAATACCAATGGGACCCAAACAATCTCTCTAGTACAGTGTAATCTATAATGGTGTTTCTTTTTCTCAGTCATTATCTGTTGCTAAACTATATAATAAAGTATATTTGTACCAGTCAAGTCCTAACAATCTACTTACTTACAATAGTTGCAATACTCAGGTAAAATGTTGTAATTGCTGCAGTTGTGTATTTTGCAAACAAAGTTTGCCCAGTTGTAAGTATTTCTGTAAAAATCGCATTATAGTAATGGTAATATAACAATTGATATGGAACTCTATTCAAAATATTTTGTTATGGATGCTTATCAGTGATGTTTAATAAATGCAGTTGTTAATGTGGTTTTGTTTGTTTAATTGATGCTCCTTCATATAAATTGATACTCCTCCATAGCTGTACATGAATATGTTTATTTTAGAACCATCCTGGTGATTCCAATCATAATCTCAATTAAGACATTTGTTGTAGTTTTGGTAAATCTGTTGCAGCAATAAATTTACATATGGACAAACTTGATCAGCTAACAGAATTTGGGCCACTGTCTACTGAAAACAGGTCTTCAAAGTCATTGATATCTAAATTATTTGGAAAATTTGGTGGTAAGTGTATGTTATGTTAGTTTTCCAGGTTGAGTGGAGCTTTGTTTATAATGTACGGTTCTGCTGTATTATTTTCTTAGCTTTGCTTTCTCATACTCTTGTGATTTTGTTCCCTGCCAATTTATTTTATCTCCAAGTTCCTCATTGAATTATACATGCTTGTCTTTACTTAAGGGTAGAATTTTTATGTAGCAGCACAACTAAATAGCACAGAGTTGTGAGAATCAGCTGTTTATTTCAGCAGTAATTGCTATAGTTGTATTCTCTGTGTTGCAAGATCTTCTGCTACTTGGCACTTTTTTGGATCACAAGTAGCTTGAACTTTCCCTCTACCCAGTTTGAAGATATGTCGTCTTACATAGGAAAACTAATTTTGTGATATAAAAATGTGCAGTTTCTGACTATAGCTTTCTGTCAGTAAGGAAACTCATCTACGCCATTATAATCATACAATCATACTTTAGTTTCAAAAACCTTACCGTTGAATTTAAAATTTTACTATAAGGTTATTTTTTGTAATCAGATGAACAATAAAGCCATTAAAAAGAAAATTGATTTTTAATTGATTGAAAATCACAACTGAAAGTGCTAAAAGACTAAACTTCTCAAACTCTTACTTTACCTGCAAATCTTGAAACAATGATTTTATAGCTAGATAAATATTAAAGGTTTTTTTTTAATTTGTTTTAGTAGATCAGATCACTTCCATTTTCATGTAGAACTTTATTGTATTTTGTTCAATGTGAAAAGTTAAAATGAAAGAGCAGCAAAACATACCACTATAATAAGTTATGGAACAATACTTAATAAACAATTTTATATGCTATCATAACAAACAATTATTATATTTTATTCCCAGAAAATTCTTATATGGCATCGGGCTTTTTAACATTAATGTATATAACTATGGAAAAAAATTGAGCACCATAGAACAAACGAAGCTGGAAGTTTTAAATATGCAGTTACACAAACATGTTACACAAAAAAGTTATACCATAATTAATAGTAAGAACTCTGTTATTTCTGAATATAAACATGTAGTATTAATTTTTGACTGGCTAAGCTAAACAGCTTATAGCTCTACTTGCCAAACTGATTTGCAGTGAACTATAGCATAGTATATACCTTTCAATTATACCCCCTTCCCAATCCTGAGTGAGCACCACAAGAAAAATTAATTGAGTTCTGCATGCATGTCTCTATATTTCATTTCTGTGTTTCTGTTTTCTGCTCCTTCATTTCTCTCTTTTACCCTTTTACCCCTGTTTTATTTTCTTGTTTAAAAGGCGTTTCCTCAGATAGTACACCCATAGCAGGCAGTGCTGCTGCACAGAGCAAAGTGCCTGTAAAAGTATCAGCAAGAGGTAAGACTTAAGCTGGTGTATATGAAGCTGTTAAATTTGATTCAGTTTATGCACCTATTCCTTGCCACATTCACATGGATACTGTTTTTATCGGCATTAGAAGCATTTTAGAATTATGGATTTATCTTTCTGTTAGTAGCCATTTGCATTCACTCCTCTTGTTTTATTTTCTAACTTCATTTTTCTGATCTTTCTAAGCATTCCCACTTCTAGTGTATTCACAGCTTTCAAATCTTTTCTGCTAACTTTTAATATGAGGTTTTCTACTTCACTTTTTCATTGCTCTGGTATTACATGCATCTTTGTATTACTATATTTATAATCCAAGTTTTTTATTTATAACATTAACTTAGAGTAAACTCTTCATTAGCTTTTCTAGGGGTTTTATTTTGGAGTTATTATCTATTTTTTTAATTCTTAGTTGACACATATTTTTTCTCTCAAATGAGACTACATTAAAGCTTGTCTTTTTTAATACCATTGAGTTGTTTGGTTTGACTAGATGTATGCAAACTTATTTTAGAAAGTTCATCTTTGTTTCAAGACCACTCTTCTAACTCTCATGATGGCAGTCACACACTTGGAAGTAGGAAGCGTGTTGTTAAAAATGAAATCAGGACTTTGACGAATGTACTTCGGCGTCTGATGAACATAGTGGATAAGAAATCTTCACTCAATGAGGTTAAACTTTTGCATTTCAACCTTTCAAGATGTTTGGTTTCTGAAAAAGTAACTGGTTATCTAGCCACTACTGTAACAGCAAATGTAGATAATGTACCAGTGTGCCATTTATGTTTTAGTAAGCACAAGTCTTAAATGCTCTAGAAACTGAGTTTCTGGCAAGTTTGGGTAATTCATCATAAAGCGAATACATTCTCCATGTCAGCAGCCGATATGTTTAAATAGCTGCAGTCATTGCAATGGTAAATTATTTGATATGATATTTTCAGGGTTTGAGGCCTTATAAAGATAGTGAGTTTAGACAGTCTTGGATGCCTGACAGCAGTTGTAAAGAATGCTACGACTGTGGAAGTCAATTCACCACATTTCTTCGTAGACATCATTGTAGAATATGTGGACAGATTTTCTGTAGTAGTTGCTGTAACCAGGAGGTGCCTGGAAGAATAATAGGGTTTGAAGGTTTGTCTCTAACTACAATGAATAATCTGAAGGAATTCATTTGATGTAGACAGTGTTAACTTTTTATCACCCATTATATTGAAATAATCGTGTTAATTTTGTCAATTCTATTTTATAACACTATTATAACTGAATTTGTCTGGTTTAGTATATACTATATACACCGGTTATGTGCAGTGAACTTGCATATCTGCTGGTGTGATACACAGGGGGGTTGCGGGCATGCACCTACTGCTGTAGAGTGATGTCAGATCTGATGAAGGAGTCAGATGATGATATGGGCACCTTCAGAGACAACATTGAAGCTCACTTGTCCCACTCTACTCCAAGTAGCTCTGATATTCGCCCATCTCCCTCCTCTAGCAAATTGTTCTCTCCATCTAGAAAGTAGGTAGACTTCTGGCACTTAGTACCCATCAGCTTGCTTGTGCCAGTTTCTACTTGTAGTTGTTTTTTCTCAGTATGAGATGGAGATATGACCTTGACAATTAAAACTCCATTTATTGAATAAAATAATTGTTCACAAGTTGAAAGCTATCTGAAGGAAGATCCATAAACTAAAGAAGTTACACTACACTTGTATCTAAAGATGGTTACTGTTCTGTTACCCAGTTACAACATTTCATTTTACCAAGCCATGTTTCGATTTAATACATTTTTTTGAAATCTTTGAACTGTTTTTGCTGACCTGCCAGGCCTCTCAAACTACTTAGTATAGTATACCTTATGCAATATGAACTTTTATTATTTTAATTATTTCATGCTTGCGCAAATGTATATTGTTTTCTAGTCACAGCTGAGTAGATGGAGGTAATTTCCTGTCTGCAATAAATTGATAATTTAATTATCCTACTGCCTAAAAGTCATTAATATTTTATCTAAAATTTTTTTAGTGGAAATTTCAGCAGTGTGTGGGTTACTTTCAAAATAAAACTGGATCTAATACTCTATATCACATTTTTGTATAATTGGATGCTATTTTATTAGTAATACTATTTGCGACAGGTTTTCTACTTCTGACTCGTTTGAGATGCCGGCTAACCACGCTGCCAGTGTCTTTGATATAGCACCAACTGCTGAGCCTATGCTGGACATGACTCTGGAGGAAAGGCAGTCACTTGTTAAGGTACTCCCAGATAAACATACTGTAAACCCATGTTGCTACTTTACTGAAGTTTCTGCGTCATATATTTCAGCTTTTATTATAAGCTACAATTTTTAGACAGTAAAATATTAGTTTAAGGAGTCAAAGATTTTCATAAGTTTGTTGAAAATTGTTGCAGAGATGGCGTTCAGTTTGTATATGACTCTTAGATGCCAGGGTGTTTTCTTCTTACTACGACCAGTCTTTATCTTCAATTTCTCATCACTTTCTGGGAAATTCTCTTCATGTCTGGGAAATATGACTTTGTAGTCAATGAGGTTTTCCCTTACACACTTGTGTTGCTCTGTGTCCATCACGAAGCCCCACCTGTATAGAGAGCGTATGCACTTAGTTTACTGCTTACTTTGATTACTGATAGACCATAGTTATCCTGAGGTAGGTGGAGTAATGGAGAAATTGAGAAAAGCCTGTGTTCTAGATTAGGAGCCCCAAACTCAAATTTAATAATAAAATTTAGAGGACTTAAGCTATCTCAATTTCTCCACTATTGCTCCTAAATGCAGTCATTAAAAAAATTTAAGGATTTTATGGCATTTCTGTGCTTATCTAGGCAGGATTGTGGCTTTCTAGCCTATTACAATTCAGTTTAACTTTAGCAAAAATGCAGTATTTCTTACATTTTACTGATTTTAGATCAAAAAACAATACTGCACTTATATTTAGAAATTTTAGCGGTTTGTGACTAGCATTTAATCAAGTTCTATATGCAGTTATAGTATTCTGTCATATTTACACGCATGTGCAGAAGTAACTCCCAATGGTGTTCTGGCAAGCCATGTTTTGTTCCAAGCATTCTTCAACATATATCTCTTCACTGCATTCATCAAAATCTACACAAGCTTTAAACTCCATACTCCACCTATTATAAAAATTATAACAACATGTATTACAAAATACAATAATTATTTCATACTTGCTTTATAGTATTATAAAAATTTATATAATTATAGTACAATGATATAATGTCACATTAACAGTAGTATATTTCATTTACAGATCTTTTATAAATTTTTGTACACTATACATTTGAACTTGTACAGTAATTTCATTGTTAGAGATAATTACGCTGGTATGCCCAGTGCAGCTTAGTGCAAGCCTGTGACAGCCTAGCTATTACCAGCTATTACCCAGCTAGCAGCTGTTAGTAAAAGGTGTGACAAATTATCATTTAGTCTTCAGTTGAATTCACTGATGTAATGCAGATTATGTAGCAGCTTTGTAATTATCAATTTCATCCTTTATTTCTGCTTGTACTTTTGTGGCTTCATTAGTTTGTTAACATTGACTTTGGAAGGTAAGTTTTTATAATAGAATATTGTCTCAGCTGTGTTTTCAAAAAATTTAGGGTATAATGCTCATTGAGATTTAGTGCCCACAAAACAATTGTTTTGTATAAGTTTTAGAGTAGGATAACCAAATCTTGGGTGTTTTACCTAGTTCTTGAGGAAGTTACTCAACAAAATGGTTAACTGAACTCCTAAAATCTTATTGTAAGTTTCATTTTGTTAAACTTTTGTATTGATAAAATCAACTTTAACCGAGCTAAGTTATTGCTTCAGAGTTACTTTTTACTTTTTGTGGTCATTGAAAACTTTTGAGAGTTGATTTCCTGCAGGTCAGAGAATGTAGAGAGCAGTGGTGTACGTTAGTACCGTATGATTCAGTACAGTTAGCAGGCACCTTCCAGTTAACAAATTGAAGCCACATATAAAAAAGGGAAATTTTCCTTTCTTTCCTTATGGGGTTTTCTAGAATTTCAATTTTTGGCACAAATTTTAAACCCCACCTAAATTTTTGGTAATTACTAATTTAGTCAACTGAGTTATTATTTCTACTGCCTTTGTAAATAAACTAAACCACTAAACTGCGAATATTTAAACCAGGAACAATAGTTGTTAGCTACTGTACTTTGTTTAAGTGGAATTTATAAATTGTGGGCTATATTTGAAGATTTCGGCAAGAATTTAAAGCTAATTTTACTGTTTTCTAATTAAATTCAAACACATATAGCGTGCTTTGCAGCTATTTATTTGAGTATATTTAATACCTCCAATCATCTCTAAGCTTCTAGGCTGCACTTTTGGAAATAGTTATAAAAGCTAAGCTATTTTGGCCTAGACATTAAAAGCAAGCATTATACTTTAGACTTTAGAGGTTAGGTAGTTGCAGGCTGCCATCAGGTAGTTGAAAGGGCAGATCTGTTCAACTGATCACCATGCCTTAGAATTGTCACGAAATTATATTAATATTATCTTAGCTTTTTTAGTTTCAGAAATAGTTTAGGTAACTTAAAATTGATGGCTGAAAATTTACATATAGCTTTAGTTAAACTTAGTTATTAAGTATACTCCCGCTCAGCACTTCTATATATCCTAATTTATAATGATAACAGTTTTTGATTTTACTTTCTTATAGAGATCGATTAGTATTCTAACTTACTGCTTACATAGCTGGTGTAATTTATTTTGCTACAAAATATGAAAGTCCTGTTTCATATTTAAAGAATAGTTAATTTTATTTTGGGAATTCTGCTATTTTCAATGCTGTGAAATATAACTGATTTCGGACTATATTACTTTCAGTTTCTATAATCATAATGAATATTCAACATATTTTAATTATCTACAGCAGTTTTAGTTGGTGAACCAACTAATTTTATGAGCTAGTAATATTAACCACACTATAACACTATTACAGTCACTCTTGCACTTTTTATATTTATTATGCATATATTAAATTACAATACTGACACTTCTCTTCGGAACTAATTTTCATTTTATTCTTAATAATGTTGAATAATGTGTTTCAAAGTCCAAAAAAGGATGCCCCTTCATATAATATGTTTCAGTATTTAGAATATTGCTTGAAACTTATTTGATTATTCAGCAAAAATTTAAGGTGTAAGTAGATGTAAGTTTTAATACTCAAAGTAAAGGGTTTTTTTATATGTGGCACAGGAGCAATTATGACTGGATGCTCTTCCTAACATCACCAATGGCCTTTGTTTGGGTTTGAATCCACGACTTCATGTTCACTAACACTACGTTTCCATTATTGCATAAGTTTCCATTATGGATTTTTTCATTCAGCTAATGGAAAAAGTTGCATCTAATGAAACCGCAACTATTAGTTGTAAGGGCATTCATGGAAATGTAGTGAAAGCAAACCCTGTAACCCCTAGACCACGGCTGCTCCCACAGGTTTTATTACAATGACACTCCTATAACATGGACACATATTACTACAAGGATGTAATAGGTACATAACTACCTCAATCCTGGATTGTCCTCACCACAGTTACAAGTGTAGTTGATTTTATTTTCAATCATGTAGAAGAGGTCATTGTTATTCTGTTGATTCAAACTGCATTCTCTGTCAGGCAGATTCGAACAAGGGTTGTATACTGAGTTGAAACACTGACTTCTGTTTTGTAAGTCTCCTACAGGTACAGTACAAGTGAAACTAGATGCATTTCAAATACTCCGCTGGTTGATATGTATTGTGGAAGCATTCACTATAATGGTACTGTAAAATAATTGCTATATTTGAACTTAAAAACCCCTGAGTCACTCCATCATTTGGCAGTACTTTTCTATCTCCAAATAACCTTAAGTTTCAGACATATAAAACATTTCTTTAAAGTTGTTAGAAATGATGAATAATTAACAGCATTATTTATCTATATTTAATTTTTAATTATTGCTCATTTTCTTACCAGAAGTTTTGCCACAACATACATCTGGGCAAAAGGAGTAAAAGGCACATGAAAATGGAACCTCATCAAGGTTTCTGAAATCTTCAGCTAGTCTATATGTCAGCATGTTATCCGTGCTCCCCTGAATGTTAATAATCACATCTCGCTGGTTACACCATTTGGTGCCAAAGTGAGCTAAATGTTTGGCACCTTGCAGGGCAAAATAGCACATGAAGTAGCTAGATGTAGTCCTATACTGAAACATCTTCAGAGCATTAGCCAGTGGTTCGTAGGCAATGCTCTGCAAAGTTTTTTGGGATGACTGAGCAAACCTACTCTTGAGGCTCAGAGCGTATTGTACGTCATTAGCTTTCAACTTCCCTATAGGTGTCAGCAAAAATGTTTTGTGTATCTCATTCACACAACTTATCAGTCCTATATGGCAGGCTCTATCCACAGAGGGAGTGAGATTTCTTAATCGTGGCTCTGGAAATTTTTCAGTAAAATACGCCTTTGGGACTCTTTTTCCTGACACGTAACTAGCATATCGTTGATCTATGCTTCCAAATTTGTGACTTCGTAGCCACAATCCTATATCTTGTAGTTTGTTCTGAAATTGCCTTTTCTGCTGTTCTGTGAAACGCACATGTTTGTCAAGTGGAATATATTGACCAAATAGAGTTGAAATCAAGAAAATCAAAAGCACACAGCTGGTTCTGAACATGTTTCTCTTAACGTCTTACTTAAAGATAGCGTAATGTAGGGTAGCATGTTTGAATCTTATAAATTATAAATTATGGAGTCGTGTCCCCTCAAATGAAACTACTAGCACAATATAGTTCCTGATGCTTTATTTTGTAGGATTCACTGCAATTGAAGTCGCTGTTTTTTGAAATGTTGGATCCAGCGGAAGGTTTGCAGCTGGCCAGTAAGAGGCACAGGTTGAAGGTGCACCATAACTGTTTCCAAGGGAATGAGTTGGTTACTTGGCTGGTTAACTGTGACAAAGTACATGATAGTGACCAAGCTAAGATCATCGGACAAGCCTTACTAGATGCAAAGTTTTTAGTATGTTTAACTGAATTCAACAGAACGACATTCTATGGAGATTACACATTATATCAGTTTAGACCACTTACTAATGAAGAGAATAATACCAGAGATTTGGAAAGCAGGCGTCTTTCAGTGTATCAAGAAATAATTGAAGATGTTCCTAATTGGATACAGGAGTTAGAGCAGTCTGAACTTCACAGTATGTTTTAGCGTATTTTACTTTTAATCTTTTAATACTGGTTGTTGGCACGGGTTTAATTTAATAGTACATAGCCCCAGCTTCGTTTTGAACTAAAAAAAATTTCTGAGTAGGTATACAAATTAATTCAAATAATGGTGAGTTAAACTGAATTTATCTCCTATTGTGCTATAATGAATTTGTCTCCCCGTGATATTTTAGCTGATCCATCATCCGACTTTGCTCAGTCACTCACCAGATCTGTGAGCACAGTAACTGGTGACTTATCTGAAAGATTCAAGCCTGTCAACAATGAGAGTAATTTTGATTCGGACTCCAGAACTCACGTCACTCCATCTAACACCAGTAAGTGTTCTGAAACCAACCCGCTACATGCTTTATTTCATTAATTCATCTTTTACATAGACAGTGTTGATAATTTATGGTGACAAAGCAGAAATAGACAGGGTTATAGATGTAAGTTTCTAATGACAACCCTGGTTATTAAATTTGTTGTTTTTAAACTTTAAGGAATAATAATTTGGAAAAAAGTTTGTCTAGTGAGTTACACATGAATTTGTCATCACATTCTATCTCAAATAAAACAAATTATCATGCTACTGTACTCTGTTTTGTGTATTGTTTTGTTTGAATATAGGTCAAATGTCAAGACATGAGCAGATGCCACCTGCAAAAGAAGAGCTGCATGCAGGAGAGGCAATTCCTCATCCAGAAAATAAAACCACACTTCCTGTTTTGGCGAAGGACCAAATTGTGAATGATCAGCAAACTCTCCTGCACAACCAGTTCAAGTATGGCAGTTTATTATTAACAGAATATTTCAGTGTCAACTTTTTTTTGCTAAGTTTTATCCCATTGTTTTACAAAGGTTCTAATGTCAACACCTCAGCTGATGTGTTGATAACATATCATGTACTGTAGGAGTCTGTATGAAGAGCATATAACCAGACTTTGTATACAGCTTCTGGAAAAGTCTGGTGTTTCCACTGAGTGGACTGATATCTTAATGGATCTCAGCTTCAATATAAGTCATTCGGTTAAACCAGATGTCTGCCTGAACAAAGACCAAATGGACATTGCTCCTTATGTACACATCAAGAAGGTAATCTCAAAACTGTTACTCGTTTATCCAATTGATTTTAATCATTTAACCTAAAAAGTTGTTATAAACAGCAGCTGATTATAATAAAATGATTTGTGTACATAATATAGATGATGGTGGCCTATATTTTTTTAATTTAAAAATTATTTCCAAAATTATTATAATGACATCAGAGTTAGAACTAATGAACACATCCTTTTGTGTTTGTCATCAGGATGTATGTGTATAACGTTGGGTTATACTCAACGCATCATGAGATTATAACTCTGACTAGGTGAGAAGTGGGATCCCATCAGATAGTAGTGTTACATATGGAGTGATATGTACCAAGTCAGTTCTTCACCGCCAGATGAAGACCTGTATCAAGAGTCCACTTATTATGTTACTCCAGTCCTCCATCGAGTATCAGAGAGTAACCAATAAGCTTTCATCTCTGGAACCTCAGATTCTACAGGTAATACCTGACCATCTGTTTGGTATTCATAAACACTCTAAACTAGCTAGTGTTGCAAATAGTGAACACTTTTAAAATGTTGTCATATTTCGTGTTTTTGCTGAATTTCAACATTGAAACTGTTGTAGTAATTGTACTTGCGGGCTTATTATGTATGTATAACTTCTTCCAACGTGTCCTTTTCTATTCTCGTGATAATAAAATGTTGGGTTTAACGGCTGCTGAAAAATGCTATAGATTCTGTTGAATGTTATTGTAGGAGAAGGAGTATCTGCAGAACTGTGTGGCTCGAATATGCAAGTATCGACCTGACGTCCTGTTGGTGGAAAGCACGGTTTCCCATGTGGCACAGCAGCTGCTCCTGGAAGCCGGAATTACTGTCCTCAGCAATGTCAAGACGGTGAGTAAACTAAATGTAGAGGCGACTATCATTGGTTGTAGCTATAACACCTCTGTGTACAGTGCTAAATTTGTCTTTGTGGGCTAATATTCTTATACAAGTATAGCTAAATCTGCAGTTTCATTCACTTTATCAGAGAGTTTGTCTTGCAGAGTGTCATGAATCGTGTAGCTAGAATGACTATGGCAGATCTCATTCCATCCATTGATAATCTAATCAACCAGCCGCATCTGGGCACATGCTACAAGTTCCAGACACAAGTTTATCGCTTTTCAGATGGTAAGTCACTTCCTTAACACTTACTTATTTGTCTATAGAAGGGAGACAGGCTTGCAAGAATGAGATTTGTTAAGAAATGTTTAGCCTTAGTATTGAAAACTGCTTTTTTTGAATTTTTGTATCAATGCAGTTGAATATATTCAATATTTTTCTCTGTATTTTATGCAGACTATTACAAGACATTGATGCATTTGAGTGGATGCCCAGTTAACCTTGGTTGCACTGTTATGTTGCGGGACTCTCACTTCCCCGACCTCATCAAGGTAAATATGTAGCCTACATGAACTGTTTTCCTAGTGTTGTCTCATGTGTTCTTGATTCCAAGTTTTTACTTATTTCATCATTTCGGACATTCTTTTGTATCTGATGATATTACGTGTATACTCAGGTGAAGCCGATACTGATGACAACTATAAATGCATGTTACCACGCAAAGCTAGAGATATCCTATTTGATTGACCAATCAGCTTCTCTTACTCCTGAACTCTCTGTCAAATTGAAACGCAGTCCTCCCAGCAGTAAAAGAACGGAATCAACTGGTATGGTTGCTTTTACTATTCTTTAATGATCTAATGTTGATTTATTGAACTTATTTATTTTTATGATTTTTAGGTAAAAAGTTTTTTTATACTTTTTAATCATTCAGCATAAGCTTTGAAGAAGTTTAAAGAAGTTTTTTATTTAGTGAAATGTACTTGTGAGAAATCATTAACAGTACAAAATAGTCACTCGTTCCTTTCACTCAGTATTTTGCAAACAGGTGGAGTCAGATAACTTCCAATGTAATGGATATGCCATATATTGTCTCAGTTGATAGAATGGTGGGTATTGTGTTATCTTGTTTTAGTTGATCTCTTGTTTAACAATTGACTATTGTCTAGTTTTGTTTGAACATGTTGCTCGTAGGGAGTGAGTTTGAGACTCTAGACCAGGCTTGTCAGGCTGTGATATTAGATTACTCTCCAGTGGTGCAGGTCCACCCACCATACTTTGAGACAGAAAAGGGGAGACTCTGCCCCATGAGACACTTGTTTCCTGCACCACTATATTGGTCACCATTGCTTACTGGTAAGGCTGGTACATATGCTAAAATGTAAATCATTCCTAGCAATTACACACAGTTGAACACTCTTGAACAGTACATTGTAAACGTCAAATAAAGCAATTTGGCAAAAAATATTTTCATATTGATATTACTTCAAGTTAGTTAACCATTTATATGTTTTCAAATGTTTCATATCATTTTAATGTCTGCAGAAATTTATCTTAGTGCTATTAGTAGTAGCAAAAAATGTAACTGTAGCATAATTAAATTTATTTATCTATATTATCAGTAATGATTCTAAAAGGATATTTAATTGTATCAAAAACAGTTTGAGAAACTTATAAGTTGATACTCTGATACTAGTCGTTATAACCAACTGCCTAACAACCATTGACGGTCTATTTGTTGAACTATCAAACATTTTTGATGCTCATGTGCCATTGAATTTCCAATAATTTTTTGCTTGCACTCTCTACAATATCGTTCTCTTCCATAGCTTTCCTTATTTTAAAATATAATATTTGAGATATGATTAAAAGAGTTTAAGATTGCTTAAGGTGTAACTAAAATAGTTTGATATAATACATACAAGATGGCAATTAATAGGAGTTTTACTGTAAGGTAGATGTTACAATTAGCAATCAGTTAGTATATCATGTGTATCTAATAGTAGTTCAGTTGTAGTTTTTTACTGCTTTGTGTCTCAAGGTGAAGGTCGTGAAGAGAATGAGCGAGACGAGATGAAACTGCGAGGTGCTAATGAAATGTACGACTATCGAATGGAAAGCAGCCGTATGCTCGGCCAATCAGATAGTGAACTGAAAGAACCTCATCAGTTTGTCAAATGGGGTATGAATGGCAAAGATAAGAATAAACGTCTCAAGGTATTCTTATTTTAAACTTACTGCGAAAAGCTAAATTCTCCCAGTGTCATTATTGTTTACATTTTTCTTATTTATTACAGTTTGGTAATTTTCATGACAGTAATATTTGACTCTCATTGGAACTTGCAAATGGAAAATGTTTCAGTACAAATTGATTTTAAATAAAAGCAGCATTTCTATAATTTGTAGGCGCTGACCGCCAGGTTCCGAGCTTCTGGTGGGCGGCTGTCGGTTCAGCCTGCTACTTATGACCGTAACCGAGCATTCAGCGGCTTTCCTCTTCCTGTGAAAGCAAATAAAATTGTGAGTAAATGCTTTATGGAGTGTTGAGCTGATGTGTTTTTGTCATCAAATATTTTATTTTTGAAATGTACACCATCTGCTCTTCACGGTCAAGTTCTGCAACTTGATATATTTTGATGCGTGTTTACAGGTAGACTGTCTGGACATAAGAAATCACCAAAGCATATCTGTATTGTTCAGCAGCTATGTGTTGAATACTGAGCCATACCATTGCGTGAAACCTTGGTAAGATGCTCACATTCTTGTGCTGCAGATTGTTTGTTTTAAATTTTAATACATAAATTTATAAAAAAAAAGCATTTTAGCTAAATGTGTTGACATTAAAACTATAAAACGTAAAAATGTAAAACATATCAACACTACTGCATATTTAGAAACGGCAATTCCCAACTTGACAATAAGGGTTACTAAATTCACTTTATGCCAGCAGTTGTTTTTAGCGTTGACTCATTTATGACTCATTTCTCAATGATCAAATCTGACATATGCATGCTGTGTTTCAGGATTGTTCAGATGTGTTTCTATGGCCAGAATGATCTCACACTTGGACAGTTTCTTGACCGGTACTGTTTCAGGTCAGTTTGCCTTTCACTATCCTTTCATTGTACTCATATTATAGTTGAGTAATAAAAGTTATCTTCAGAATTTAGTTTTGTAAGTGTGTGCAGTAACTGCAGTCTATATCCTCTAAGGCTGGTTTTATAAATTAATAGTATATTATAAAGTGCAGTAATCTAATAATCATTCACTAAGTTTCCACGATTCAAATGGATCCATATGGAATGCTTGTAGGGATGGATTTGCTGTTTGCATTAACCTATGGTTGTGGTTTCATTCGTTTGACTCCATTTCTACAATACGAAGCATGGGGATGTATTGATATATTATACAGTGTGTAGAAACCACTTCTTGGTGTAACATATTGTCCATGTCTTGTCCACATGTTTTCTTAGGCCTGGCTACAAGTGCCCACGTCCAGAGTGTGATGTGCCCATGTTTGAGCACATTCGGCGGTTTGTTCATCGGTCAAGCTGCTTGTATCTGATTGTCAGAAAAGGCTTGGAACCCCTAACCAACAAAGAACAAGGAGATTCATCTACACAGACTGCTGAAAACAGCACTGTTACTTGGCAATGGTGCAAGAAGTGTAGAAAGGTAGCATATTTAGCAAAGTTGCCTTCACCAGCTTTTCATACATTACATCTAGTTTTACCAGTTATGTGATGACTTGTAATTAAATATAGTGTGAAAATCCAAAATATAAAGTAGCCTAATAATTATCAAAATAATTGTTAAAAAGATTTTACTAACTAGAGTTTATTATTCTGTAACTTCATCTATCGAAGCGTGAGATTCAGATATAAGCTTATTCTAATAGTAAATATAATGCTTGCATAATACTAACTGATTTTTTTATATTTTTAAACTGTAATATGCATGTAGGTGTGGTATAATGAGTTTTACAATAACACATTATGAGTATATTTTATACAATTCAGCATACATGTACACAATATAAGTGTATATTATATGGGTGTATTATACAATGTGAATATATTATACGGTATGAGTGCATTACATGCTCTGTTTAGGCTACACCTCTGGTACCGCTTTCACCAGCTGCATGGCATCTTTCCTTTGCAAGATTTCTGCAAATTCAGTTTAATGGAGGTCTAAGTGGAAGTCAAGTTAGTGAAGATTGTGTCCATTCCATGTCTAGTCATTATCACCAGTACTTTCAGTTCAAGGACGTCGTTGCTAGCTTCAAGTATGTGTGCGACTTCCATTTATTACAGCTACCTCTATTTGTGACTTGTGAACGCCAATCAACTGTCTTTTAGTGAAACTTATTTTCGACAAAGATTGTAATATTATAATGATTCAGTGATAGCCTGCCTTGCTGCAATATAGGACACGCTACACTCAACAGTATTACAAACTGTTAAATAGTGCTATTGAAAGGCAACTCATTGCACTTCATCTAGAAATATTGCTGTACTGTGTTGTATAGACCATCCGGAATAACTCTGAGAGAAGTTGTCTTTCCTTCTCCTCATGTGCTGATGGAGCATAAGATATCCAACAAGGATATAGAATCTAGGATCAAAAGGGTCCATACTCAGTAAGTAATCTGACCCACATTCAGTGCACTTTCTAGTTCATTGCTGTGGCTTTTTTGTTTATGCTGTTTAAATTCAAACTTTTTCACATCTTTTAGTGCTTTCAGTAAAATTTATTGGCTGTTTCGTTATTTGGTTTTCTCCAATGCTCAACTGCAAAGTGCTAGATATCTCTTTAGTGTACATACACCTTGCTAGTGTACATACACCTTGCTAGTGTACATACACCTTGCTAGTGTGCATACACCTTGCTAGTGTGCATACACCTTGCTAGTGTACATACACCTTGCTAGTGTACATACACCTTGTCATCAACTGAATATCTGTTTTACAGTGGTCTCGGCTTCTTCTCTGATATAATGGAAATTATCTGCAAGATTGAAGCTAATAGCGCAGAGAATAAAGAGAAATGGAAAACAAATCCAAACTACAAATTGGATTTAGAGGTTGCTGTTTACAAATTCACATTTTTTTCTGTGCGCATTATATAAAACGGCAATTGTATTTTATTTTACATATATGCTCATGTTTCTATGTAACGCTACACTAGTTAGGATTGCAATACAAGCTGGCATATTTGTGTGAATATTCAGTAAGTCAGGTTAACGATAAAAATGCAGCCATTTCTATTTTCAATACCATGTCTGCTGTTTGCTCTATATTTCTCTCTAATTGCTTCATTTTATTGTATTGCACTACATCTTATTATATTCACAAACTCAATAAATCAATGTGATTAAGTCCACAATGTTAGTCACTATCCTAAAGTACTATTGAATTGAGTTATTGTTGCTCTGTAGAGTGAAAAGAAGTGGTTTACTGAAGAAATAGACAGGATGCAGAGTGCTCTACTCGATCCAGAAACGGATCCACTGACAGATGCTAGCACCTGTCTCAACCTGCAGAAGCTGTCAGATGATGCCATCCGACTTCAGTTTCATTTGGCTCGCTCTGTGCAGGAATGGAATATCAAGTATGCTTGCATTTTGGCAAACTATCTATATATACATTTAGCTTCAAGCCTATAGCAATAAATATGAGTAAAATAAAACAATTTTTTGTTTATTTTCAAATAAACCACGGAATAGAATTAATTATCATGTAACTAACAATACGGAATCCAACAGCTCTGTTATTTTTGAGTTTGCCATGTTCCTTATATGAAATATTCAGCATTTAGTTCTTTGTTTTCAGATAGTAATGGGTAATATATATTTAGTTAAAATAAAGTGCTTTTTAGTTTAATTAGGTGTTCATTAAAACTGTTTTTAGAGTCATATAATTTGCTTTATTATCTCAAAATGGTATATCATTTACTCAAGACTATACATATGCTAAGATAGGAAAATTCAACCTTATAACAACTAAATAGCCAACTCTGCTATCTCTCGTAAATGGAATAGCTAAAATTTAAATACCACTGTTTTCATCTCATTACTATAGTCCTGCTTATTCATTCTGTTCTCACCTCTACAGGTCGACTTTCGTGTAGTCCAGCTGAACCAAAATTGTGTAATTATTATAAGCATATTTTATTACTCAAATTATCATATATTGAATGTATTGTGTTCATTATTTTGGATTTAAGATATAAATATGTGCCCCCCCCCCCCTTACTTGAGAGATAACCTTGTCACCAGCTTGAACTCCCATTTTTATGTAGATTAAAATTAAAGTCTAGTAACTAGTGGTTTGTTCATTCATTATCCTACATATAAATTAATTCATTCAAGTCTGTGAAAATCAGTTGATCAGTGAGAACAATTACTGGATCTTTCATTATAATTTTATTCGTTACACAGAATTGAGAGAGCCAACAATGATGAGGAGAAGAATAGTGATAAAAAGAGACTGGAAAACAGATCTCCTAAAAACTTCGGCTCAGTGCCACAACTCTATGGTGTCGGCTCTAAGGAAGAGTCAGTTGCTGGTAGCATAGAGATATATCAGACAACTCCTACTCCTTCAGAGTTTGTATACTCTGCTGCTGGTTAGTGCTAGATTATATTATCTTTATGAATTTAACATAAGGCTAAACATGTATCTGTACCTTCACTGAAAAGTACTGGATTTTAGTTGATTTCGCTCATCAGAGCACCGCTTTGTAGTTTTACTGGAACTTGTTGAAATTATGTTGATGCGAAAGCTCACAAGCTCACAAAGGTGAATGACAAATCAATGATCAATTACCGATATCTACAAGGATTTATCTTTCCCTTCGATTATTTGGACATTGGATGATTATATTATATGAAAACAAAAATTTTGATAAGTGGCTTTTACAATATTGGCTAGGCAACCCGGTAAAATTTTTAAATCGGCCAAATTGAATTTTTGACTAATACTTATGAAGGTAAAGATGTACCTTAACTGATATAAACTTGTAAGATGAAATGGTGATGAATAGATGTCTATATGTGGGAGTTGTCGGTATTTGTAGTGTCAAGTAAAGACCCTGAAGGCCCAGTGTTGTCTGCCGTGGACATTGTGGAGAGACTTGTGCATAATGACAGTCCTTCATCATTTGATTCAGCCAGCGGTAATAGCTTTATTTCTTTATACTTCCGTGGTTACATGTGCACCAATTGGTGTGTTTGAAAGTGAGTCAGGCTGTGATTTTGATGTGAACAACTTCTTGCTCTTCATTGCAGGAATCTTCTCATCTAGTCTGTGTAATGAGTATGATTTGGGGCATTACCACCAGAGTGTAAATGAAGGGTTACGGGCTGGGCAGGGAAGAGCCCTCACTGTCAACAGCTATGATTCTGTGGGATCATTTGTTGTGTGTGATGCATCAACTTGTGAGTATACTCAAAACCGGTTTGTTTTTAGTCTAAGATCATTTAGGTTCTAGGTGTAGGTTTGCTCGCATCGGATGAAAATTTGTAGCTTTTGCATGTCTTTGATGTCTTTGTCATAGCTTTTATGGTGAAAACAAGTATTATCAACAAGGTAAAATTTAGGGGGAGCTCCTTAAGAGAAAAAGCTATGAATAAATTTGACGATAAATATTCTCATTTTTTTATTCTATATATGTGCAAATGATCAAACAAATTTAATACATGATGTGTGTTTTAGCTATCGAAACAGCGGTTCCACCTGAAAATAAAGAAAGAAATAGTGAGCAGGTGATAATGAGTAGCCCTGCCCAGTCCCAGCAGATGACGCCCACTGATGTGAACACTCAACGTTCTTCTGAAAATAAAAACATGGCCGACCAAGTTCTGCCTCTCTCACACTCAGATGAAACTATCAAAACTGACGAGAAACTGGCTGATGATGTCACAGATGTTTCTGCAGCTAATACCATTAAAACAGCATCCGCTAATGCAGCTTTAGATCACTTGGATGATTCAAAGCCTCAAGCTGTCGGGAACAAAGTAGCGACTTTTTCATCTGCAACCAAGGACTCAGGGCTGTTTACTCGTCATTCTATTGCTAACGATAGCAAGGAGGTGACTCGGCGCAGAGGGGGGTCAAAAAGGACAAAACGTATAAAGAGAAGCAGTAGTCGGTATTTACTTGGTAAGTCTTTCTACAAATCCTGGTTGTCATGCAATAAATATATTATTTTTATTTATTGTCCCTTATGAGTAAGTCTGTAGGGATTTTTGCAGTAACCATATATGGTATGATATACATTAGTGTAGGCTAGGCTAATGGTGAGTTAAACAGCTGTGAATTGAGCACATACCTATCTCACTCTTTTATCTTGCCAATTTGTGCAATAATATTAAATACCATACATGTTTAAAAAACAGATGTTATTTGAATAGTTTTAGGGAAATTGTTGATATACAGCAATTGCTAAATTTATAAAAAAATTATGTGTATTTTGCTGAATTTTTATTTACATCACTAAATTCAGTCGTAAAATTTTTTCCAAAATTTGTAATTATGTTTGCTGCATTTCCTGTGAAAATATTGAAAGAAAACAAATATTCAGCAGAAACTTCGACATTCACATTACCACCGATATTCTGAATTATTATTGTAATAAAGTTACATCTAAAAAGTCTATTTAGGCTTTGGTTAATCTTTGAGGTTCACATTCAAATAATAAACATTGTAAATAGTGCAAATTAGTTTGCTTAAATTAGAATTCTGTCATTTTTTTATTATATACTGTAAGTTTGATGCTGTATTTAAGTTCAGTTTTAGCAACTGCAATTGTTTCCCTTCCTTACAGAAAGTGTGAAGTCAACCATAATGTCGACAGTGGAGGACATCTCCTTGTCTATCAAGCCCATTGACAATCCCTTGTAAGTTTTACTGGTTGTTTATCAAGATGTTGACTGTATAGTTAATGCTTCATGTAACATAGATAATCGAATATACTTTTATGGTGCACCATACATTACATGTTGACACCACATGTTATATATCATGTATTAGACACCACTGCTTGTATATGTGTTGTATATCTTGATTGATTGTTTTTACAGCTCTGACAATGAACACTACCTTCTTCCTTCTACACCGAATGTCCCAATCATTATATATGATGAAGAGCCTAGTTCTATTATAGCCTACGCTTTAGGGTAATTTATATTATTTTCTTCTAGTTTTACTTACACTACTTTAATGATCACTTGTAAGTGAAAAAAAAATGGTTTCATAAACATGGATAATAAAAACATTAAATGTTGGCTGAAAGATCTTTTCGTTTATGGTTATGTGACCTATTATATCAAGATCGCAGTTTAATATAGACAAGCTTAATTTTAATAGACTCTTAGCCTATTTTATGTAGTAATATTGATTAATGTACTCTGATTATTTTTGTGTGCATTAAAAACTGTTGACTTATAATTTTAGTAGTAAAAATGCAAAAATACTAATAAGCGCAATTAGAAGGAGTCGAAGGTAAACAAAATGCATATATTTTGGTCATCTGTCTGCGGCATTTAAATGACTATAAAAATGAGTCAAAGCATTTGCTATCCTCCTATACTTGCTGTATAATGTTGTGAAATATTGTCATCTGGTGAATATTGACAGTATCTGGTTGTAGGTCACATGACTATGATGAGCGTCTGACAGCTAAGCAACTGCAGAGTGCTGCTCAGGCAGAGTAAGTTCTCTTTTCAAAATTATCTTCAAATGTTTCACATCTTGTGAACTTATTAGCTTTCACCAAGTTTTCTACACCAAAGATCAGGTTTTGGTGAGGGGAAACAAATCGTAAATTCATTTCATAATCTAATGGTGGTATTCCTACTATTAGCATTTGTGATTTACTCGGCTTAGCATTGATCTCTGTGCTGTACAAACAGGTATTATTATGAAGTTTTAAAGAGGTTTGTGTTTATAGTCTTCTGCTGTGTTAAAAGTGAAAGTCTTGTTGATTGTGATTTTTCTCTGCTTCTTGTTACTATACATAAATACATTGTGCAACTAAATGTGCTCTATTATATTGTTATTTGTAGAATGATTGCCAAGGGACTTTCCACAATGAGCTCAGAAAAGGGTATGTTGGGTGCCTTCCTTTGTCTATTTGTGTTCTCCTCTTATTTGCACCCAAATCACGTAGCAGTTTAATATTTTTTGTTGCAACTAATAGAATATAAGTTTGTAGTATGTAACTTAAACCTAGCCATCGGATTTTAGGGTCTTGCAATAATAAAAGCAGAGTTTAGTTTGAAGGTTGTCACTCCCAATTACCATAAAATTTGTTTAAATCCTGTTGGCTGAGCAAATCTTAAGTTTAAAATGTTAATTTTCATCATCTGATATTTTCAATTGAAATCTCAGTAAATAACTTACAATAAGTGTATAGAGCGAAACATAGTAGCTGGTGAAATTACATATTATATGTTTATTCTGTTCACAACTTAGTGCTATTCCCTCTCCTAATGCATTGAATCAATCACAATAAAAGGTTAAAAGTTTGTTTAATGATTGTGGGCAAGACTTTGATTATCATATGATTTGCAAGACTAATTTTTTACCTTTTATACTAACTAGTAACCAGGGTTGGGGTAATTGTAATTGGTTTTAATTAATTACTTTTTTAAGTAATTGAATGTAATTTGTAATTAATATATAAAATTGTAGTTGTAATTAATTACATATCTAATGTAATTGATTTTTACACTTACATGTCAATTACTTCAAACCTAAGATTCATGCTTTTCCTATCATGCCTACTGTTAAATAACAAGTTCAGATTAAGTCAATGTAGTATAGTATCACTGTTGAGAACAAAGGAGATTCACCACTGTCAAAATTGCCCCTAGTAGTTGAACCCTAGAAGTGAGATTGTATAACTTCTATGAATCCCTTGTAAAAACAAAAGTAATTGTAATTAATTACATTACCATGTAATTGCTATTAATTACATTACCTTTTGACTGTAATTATAATTATAACTAACAAATCTTCATGTAATTGTAATTAATTACATTCACATGTAATTGACCCCAACCCTTTAATAAACCCAATACATGTTAATAAAGATAACATCTGTTTAAACTATAAACCATTTCCTTCTGTGATTCTGGACTGGTGTTTCATTTTTCTTTTCTTTCTACTTGCTGATTTATCCCCCCTACAGATATAAAAGCCGATGAAATTGAAGTAATTTTGAAGTTGACTTCTGTGTCAGCTGTCTCAGAGTCTCTAAGTAATTCTTCTAAACCCTCTGATACACCCACCAATCTTCCAGTTGTTGGTATGTTCTCTACCCCCTGTTGCTAGTTATTGTCGGTTTTGTCAACTACTGGTAAGAACCTGTGTATTTTGTAATGATTTTTTTACCCAATAACTTTTCGGTGATAATTATTTTTTTAATCCAACTGCAGTTCATTGAACATATTGCTAATTTCCTAACACATGAAGAAAAATAATATTTGTTTAAATTTGTTTCCTAATTTATCTTTTCAATTTTATATTAAATTCATGATTAAATTTTAAGCCAAAAACTATCAACTATTCTTTTTAAATTTCGTATTGAAAGTATTAAATATTGTATCAAATATTAATATTGAATATGTTTATTTTAAGCATTTCTGGTAAAGAATAATTAAAAAACTGGATGCAATTTTCACATGAAATTTATTAAATTATAATTTTACTGACCTTTTATGTGAAAGCTTTGCAGTAATCTTGGCTTATCTTTTATTAGGAATGTATATTAGTAATATATATGTATATATATGTGTGTGTATCAGTAATATATATATATATATGTATATATATATATATATATATATATATATATATATATATATATATATATATATATATATATATATATATATATATATATATATATATATTACTGATACAGTAATATCAGTAATATAGATGTACATATTGTTGCTTGTAGGAGATTCAAAGTCTAAAGATCGATCAGCACCAGCAGAAGTTAATCCACATATAGAGATGGGTGAGTATTAGTTAAATAGCTGATTAGAGAGTTTAGATATTCTTAAAAGGCTGGATATTAAATCAGAATCTAACACATGCTTATTTACCATAAACATCTAGATGCATATTTCTAACAGTTCAATACTAATCATTAATGTATCTATCAATTTTATATAACAACGAGACGCTGTTTTAAGCCTCACAAATCAATAAAACTGTGTTGTTAGACTGTTATTTTTAGGACAGAAAATGTTCTCATACTAGATATTGTTGCAGTTAAGTGGTAGATACAAAAAGTTTACATTCTATGTGTTCCGGAAATGAATCATTTTAAAATGATCTCTGAAGAGCATTTAGTAGTTAGTGAAGCATGTGCTGTAATTCTTGCCTGTAGAATTCACTGAGAAATCAGTATCTGGTGAGAAGACTGGACTGTTCTACTGTAAAGTATATTTTGCTGCTGAGTTTGAGAAATTGCGGGAGCTGATATACCCAGAAGGGGAGGAACAGTGAGTTTGTTTGTACCCTCCTGCTATACTGTTTAAACAGTAATCTCCGGTGCAGAGTAACTTTTATATAAGGTTTATTATTTTAGAAACTCAGTTTCTCTTTAATATAGCAAAGCTAGATATCAATATTATATCTGTGTGTTATAAGCAAACTATCAAACATTTAATCCCAATCTTTACCATTTAGAATAATTTAAGCTTGGTTTTAAAGCATAGAATACCTATTCAACCTATAGTAGTTACCAAAAAGCGTACACTTTTTGTCGTTGGAAGTGAAATATGATTTATGTGTACAGGACTTGTGGTGATGTGGTTTTATATTGAATAATTCATAGGTTTATCAGATCTCTCTCAAGATGCTACAAATGGAATGCTAAAGGTGGTAAATCAGGTCTTGGATTCTGCAAAACTCAAGGTAACTATTGACTGGAGAGAATGTCTGCTATGTTGCTTTATGTGGTTGAGAGTCTAAAACAGATAGTTTTTTCAATAGCTAGCAGCACACTTGTGCTTATGTAAGAGTAGTAGCGGACTTTGTTGACTTTTCAGAAATATTTAGTGAACAGTTGTGACTCATTCAAAAACCAAAGCAGTAGAGCTAAGTTTGTCAAAATATTTTAGTTAATTACATTTACAATGATCTAATTGCTGACATCTTCCGTCCTAGTCACACTGCCTCATTAATCAGTTGAAAACATGTGACAAACTGTATATACAAGCAAATCGCTTGAGCATGTCACTCTGAAATTGTACTTAAATTGCAACAAAATTATTTCTGCATGTTTCATTACTACAAAACCATAATTAGGCAACCATGCTTCAGTGTTAAGCCTCACACTATCATTTCTTAGAAGTTCTTTCTGTGAAGCAGAAAATCCATCTTTTTTTCAGATTTTTACTTTTAAGTTAGTCACCTAGAGTTTTTGAATTTTGCTGGAAAATTCTACCGTCTTTGCCCTTGCAATTATAGCCTTCTTGGTCATAGGGGCCTGTCAGACTGTTCAGTTTCTATAGATGTAAGTTTTTCTGCTGAATAATAGTGTGTGATCAGGTTGCTTGATGTTAGCAATGGTTGTAGATGACAGGTTCATTATGAAGCAGATGGTAAAACAAGAGGTCCAATCATTTCTGGACTTTGGACCTTATTACTTTGACTATCTAACCGAGTCACTCACTGATTCTGGTTTTCCTAAGGTGAGGTTCCACACAGCTATGTTTATGTTTATTTGATTTCAGATAATTGATTGTTCAACACTTAATTCTTTGCTACCCAGTTTATAACATGTAGTATAAACACTCTTATGTATAGAGTTAGGTTTCATGTGGAAGGTTTATTGATGGGACACTCGACTGTTACAAAACTGTTTACCATTCCATAACATGCATTTGTCTATAGTATTTTTTCTTTACTTTCTTGACATTGCTTGCTGAAAATTACATTTATAATTTGATCTGCTGTAAGATTCCTTCTTGTATGGGTTTATTTGTAGCGCTTTACTGTATTGCAAAGTTTGGTGGCTCTAGCGTTGCTAGTGTTATGTCAAGTGTATATATTTGGTATCATTTTATTGTGCTGTTGCTAATCACAGCTTGTTTTGCTGCAGGACCGCTGTGCTTTGGCGAAAATTCTTGGTGTATACAAGATTGGTCTAAAGAACTTTGTGACTAACGCAGTATTCAGACAGGATGTCCTCATCATAGAAAATTTATTCTACAATCGACATATTGGAAAGGTAACTTCTAAGACTGCATTATCTTTGATCTAAAAATTGTCTTGCTCTTTTTATAGGGGTAGACTAAGTGCCCGCTGTGCTGCTGGAACTTAACTGAATAGCAGATAGTATTTTCACATTATAAAAAATCTCATGCAGGTTTATAGTCCCCATCCCTGTGAGAAAGTCCCTCGTAGAAAGGGTTTTTGCTAAATTGGGGTAAGGACTTGTTCAGATTGGGCACAGAGCAATTATGACCGGATGCTCTTCCTAACATCACTAATGGCCTTTGTCGGGTTCAAACCCATGACTTTGTGCTTACTAGGCAAACGCTCTAACCTCTAGACCACGGCTGCTCCTTGCTTTAAATCTGCCCCCAGCTTTATCTTCACATTATAGTGACCATGTAATCTATTTATTTTACTGCCTCCAGGTGTTTGATTTGAAAGGCTCTGTTAGAAACAGACTAACTAAGAGAGAGACATCATTGGACTCTGTCCTTCTAGATGAAAACTTGATGAGATGTAAGTAGATAACAACAATCATAGCAGAGTTGTCTCTCCTTAAACGAGATGTGTACCAACTGATTCAGATAGTGTTTAGTCAGTATATTAAATTAGTCATTGTTTTTCCATCTATAATAATGATTTGTGAGAAAAGTTGCTGCAGGTTTTAGTTATTCTGAATATTTCATGTTACCAGATAGCAAACAGAACCCCATCTATGTGAGAGACCATACAAAGAACGTACTGATGAATGCGTTGCTGGAAGACACCCAGTTCCTTGCTAGACACAAGGTCATGGACTACTCTCTGCTTTGTGGTTATGATGAGGACACCAAGGAGCTGGTTATTGGTATCATTGGTTAGTTTCTCTACAATACTTTCGGTCTGAATTCTCATCTATCACTCTGTTGTTTCTCACAGCTTTAAAATACACTTTCTATGAGGCACAATGATTAAAAACTCACTCGCGTATCTAGTTTTAAGCAATTTATGCTAGCTAAGTTCAATGGTCATTGTTGCTTACGAAAACCTTGTTTCATATGGTATTTAGATAAAATTTATTATGATTTTACAGACTACATTCGAACTTTTACATGGGACAAGCGGCTAGAAACATACGTCAAATCTTCTGGTCTCCTTGGTGGCCAGGGCAAGATGCCAACTATTGTGTCACCTGAGGTATACCGCACTAGGTTCCTGGAAGCCATGGAGAGATATTTCAACATTGTACCGGACAGGTGGTCTCAATTCCCTTACTTCAACCCGGTTAAAATGTAGATGGAGCTTTAACTCATGCAACAAATTCATGGTGCAACTGCAATATTTGTCTTTTGGCACACATATATTAATGTATACATTCCTTTATTCAAGCATTTATATTTATTAGACATAATATAATATTAATTAATAATTTATATCAATAATACAGTAAGTAATGCATTATTTTGCATTGTGTTCAATATACATGTAGCCTACTTAGTAAATTATTTGCCTAATAGACTTATTTTTATATATTTTGTCAGTATTGTGACATTTTCTTATTGTTTCGTCGCCCTTTATTATTCAAACTCTCCTTGGTGCTTCAATCAAACAATTACCTCCCTTCTTACTTTTCGTATTTCTAAAAATATGAAAGTATTAAATTATTTTCAAAATATAATTTAATTTCATGCTGGTTTCCTGCAATCATCAATGCTCAGCATATTTTATTTATTGGAATAAATATATTTTAGACACCCCCAACATCCACCTACCTTTAATTCTCCCATCACTTTTTATGGCAATCCAAGTAATTGTGCATTGGAAAACTTTCTGCACTGAATAAAGTTGGTATTCAGCAAAAAAATAACTGTGTTTATCACTGTTTTTAATTTGAAAAAAGGGTTAAATAAAACCAATACTGGTTAAATTGTTACAAAGTGCTTAAGTTTTGATTTTTTAAACATATTGTTCAAAGTTATCATGCTGTCTTTTCGATGTTTTTGTGTTTTTTCTATGGCTTTATTAGCAAATCATTCTATAAGACTGATGCTCAAACAATTTGGCTTGTAAAACAGGAAAAGTATCTTGGCATTATGTTACACAAGTGGTGTTCTTTTGCTAACATAGACTGAGGAAAATTAAAAGCAGACTAAATAATAACATTTATTTATAATGGGATTCGAAATTATGCTTAGAAATGACGTTTTTTAATTGCTTCATACATATACTAGCAACATAAAATAGAAATCCAACTAGATTAAACTCACTGATTTAGAATCACAATTTTATTAAATAAACCCTCAACATTAATGAAGAAAAAATTTCAAATCTATAGATGAAAATTTCAACAATATGGTTATGGAACATAAATTGTGTTGGCTACTTCATAATATCTGTTATACACTAGTCTACATGCATCACAAGTATTGTTTTTCTATGTAGGACTTTATTATTTTACAAAACATTAAAACCCTGATATTTCAACATTGAACATAGTATTATGAAGTGTCATATTGCAGTAATATTGTGTTTCATTATTTATGCTATTCTAATTATTGCCTAAAAACAAGAATATATAAACTTCATAACTAGTATCATAAATTGCTGACAAATACTTGTAGTTATCATATTTGCTTACAGACTACAACAAATTTACAGCATAGCACTCATTAGTTTAGGGTGCTTTACTTATAACATTTTTGAATAAGCTAAACTATCATTAACAGCTTTAGCAAGCCACCTGTGAGTTTGAGATCTTAGACATTAGTTAGAAAAATAGGAAGAGTATAGGATAGTCATATAAAGTTGCTTCACAAAAATTTACACATATTATTAATTCAAAAGATGCTGTGCTATTGTAATATCGGACACCTTTATGCTTTCTACTTTAGCTGAATCTACATATCTCCATATGTTAGTACAAAGCTAACAGAGTGTTTTACGTTAATAGCTTCATAAGTTTTGCCCAAATAAAAAGCATAATTTTTTGAATAAAAAACATTAGAACTACCTTTCAAAATTAAAGTACGTACCATATTAGGGTGTTAAAAAAATAAAACTGGTAATTTAGACGAAACGATTTTAATTTAATATAGTGAATAATATAAATAAAGATCACATCTTATTGAGATTCGTGGCCCCAAGCTTTAAATATTTGAGAATCTGATGACTCTTAGACCAAAGCTGGAGACTGGGATGAGTGGACATCAGCAGTAGATGTATCAGGTTTTAGTTTTTTAGAAGCATTTTTTAGAGCTTGTCTTTTATTGCAGAACCAAACTCTCACCACCTCTCTGTCATAGCCCAACTTGTTGGCTATACAAGTCATTTCACTCCCTAACAATGTGAAAGGAACAACCAATGCTTTATAGTTTATCCCATAGGCAGCATAGAGCTGTTGCATGCGGCATAAAGTAGTACAATGTGAGCAAATTTTCATATATAATGACACCTGCACAATTCATATGAGATTTTACTAGAAATTAGTGGATATCATAAAACAACATTATGCATTACCTGAAGGGTGACTGTTTTTCAAGTAATACTCTAGAAGTACTTCAACTGCTTGAGGTGTGAACGAAGTCCGTCTTTTTCTCTTCTTCAGTCTGTCAGATGTCTCAATGCCACCGGCACTGTTTGTCCCAGAGTGGTACCTAGCCTCGGCTTCCAGCAACCACTTCTCCAGCACTGGCTTTATTTTCTGTGCACTCTTTGGAGTGATATCAAGTTTTTCAAACCTAAACATAAATTTTTAAATGTGTAATCTTCTGATTAGGATTAACAGAATTTTTTCAATCTGCATTAAAACTCAACAAAGTTTATTTTTTCAAAAGTTTCTAGAGTTACTCCTGCCAATCTTTGGTTTGATAAACTAAAACTAAAATACTCTTGAAACTAGGTAAGGAAGAAGAGTCAACTAAAATGTCTAGTGATCCGGGTAAATATTTTCAGGGGTTAGAAGTCCAGCATACCAATGCTGTTGTTTTATACAGGCTACAGATGACAATGCAACTAAATGTATCTTAAGATGCTTGTAATAAAGTCATTTGCAGTGGTGTTTGGATTGTTTATAACCTAGCTAGCACCTAGTGAATAACAGAATAGAATCTGTAAAAATGCAAACTTAGCAAATGATAAAATATAAACTGATAATTATTGTTGAGACTTTACATAAGCTGGGAAAGCTTTTCCCTAATTCATCATAGCTTTTCACGTATCATCACAGCTATACCAGCTATATGATGCTTTTTCCACACTCATTATGGCTACTATACAATAGCTAACTTTTTTGACTAGTACAAAAACCCAGCATTGTCACTTATCTTTACACTTGCAACTTGCAACTTGCAACTTGCAACTATAACTTATGATATAACTTTTTCACATTGCTATTTTCTATCAGTCTGCGACAATAAATATTTTTATATATTTGTTCTACAATCTGATACAGTTCACAGCTTCTTTATCTTGCCCACATAAATATAACTAATGTAGACTTGACTGCAGCTTTACTATTGATATTACCTGGCTCATTGTTAACTATAGACTGCAATCCAAAATTACTTATAACATGCTGAACTCTGCTAAGCCCTGTACACACTCGTTGTGTTATATGACCATATTAACTTGCACTACTACAAATAAAATGTTAGTAATTGTCTGCTCCTTCTTTTACCTGCAGATTGCTGACTGGCTGTAAGCCGGCCCCTCAGCCACACTAAGCGCCTGTCCAACTTGAGTCTGAGTCAGACCCATTGACAATCGCCGTGATTTAAACTGTTTGGCAAACTCTTTGATATCATCCAGGTTTATGCCATCAATAATAGAGCCTGGTTCAGTGCTGCTAACTAACGTTTCATTTGCTCCTAAATGTATACATAAGTATTTGGTGGACTTTTTCATTGCGCAAAACCTAACATAGAATGTTACAAATAATATTTTATATATTATATACTATGCACACGTTCATGTAATTCTGTAGTTGTTTGATGTAAGGAAGAATTAATTTATTTCAATAGCATGAAATCAAACTTAAAGTAAGAAAGAATGCTACCAATAATACTCAACTACCAAAATAATAAGGTCCCTGATACTTATAAGGTATAGTGATTATACCTAGCAACTGCTTTAATCTGAGAAACTGTCACGTGACAAACCTGGTGAACAATTCTCATTGGTTAGTAGATCCTCTGCTGTTCTGCCTGTCAGTGTGTCTGGCTGGTTGCCAACGGAACTGCTTACTAGTGACTGAATTGAAGGTAAAAACTTCACCATCTGCAGAATTATAAGACTAAAGGTAAATATTGCATTGCTTGTATATTTATACTGAAGCATAAAATAGCAACAAACACACTTGTAGTTATATAATATAATATTTTTATGATTTGGACAACTATTATTTTTGTGCAACCCTATTGAAAATATTCCATAACTTAAGAAACTATACTACGTTTGTTTATATGTATTCTGGAATATTTGGCTTTAAAATGTATACTTTGGTCTTTACATATCTGTTGCTAGCTCGTAAGAACAATGTAAATGCTACACGATGATTTAACAAACTTCCACTTATAGTCTACACACCTAATAATAAACAATAGCTGCTGTAGTGAGCAGTATTACCTACTAGTCATGCAGGCTTATGATGGCTTAGTGAAGCAGCAGTCAATAATTTAACTTACTGAGAAGTTATTTTTTGTATCTACTGTAAAAACTTTGCCCCCACCAGGATTCTAACCACAGACCTCCGGCTTGCAAGCAGGCGCACTAACCAATTACACCACAGGGGCTGCTGGGTAAACTCAACATTACATCTCACCTAGTTCTCAAGAACTCTACTGACATCTCTACTACTTTTCAGTATTCAAGCTCCCCTGACCACTCAACTCCCTCGAAGTACTACTAAACTTCACTAAAGGCCGAAATAGCTTGTAAAAGCTTTGCCCCCACCGGATTCAAATCACAGACCCACAGGGGCTGCTGGGTAAACTCAACTCTACATCTACTTGCTATAAACTATAACACAACACTGTTTCCGATTCAGTAACTGTTGATGTGTAACAAGTCTGCCTACCGGATTGTTTAGGTTGCGTTGTGCTTTCCCAGTCACATCTTGCTGATGCTGCTGAGTGGATGAGGTAAGTGGTGCAGCTGAGAACACTGCAGGACTAGCTGCTGACAGCAACATCGGTGGGACAATAGAAACACTTCCAGGTGCAACAACAGCTGGTGGTTTACTACTTTGTGAGGTCGACTAAAATCAACAGCATATGGTATTTGCTTAGCATATTTATGTAACTGCAAGCGTCAGTAAATATTATAAAACATTGTCAAAAAATGCATGGGGCTTAGCAATAATTGTCTGCAGACACGAAAAACAATGTGACATATAGAGCCTTGAATCATGTAAACTTGCAATATATTATGTTACGTGGTTACGAAAATATGTACTGAAGCCTACTTATTATTGTTTTTACATTTTATTTTATCTCTAAACTGAATCCCATGCATGCACTTCTTAACAAATTTCAAAAGAATGTTTAATAATTTATTCTGTTTACAGGTCTCTGCAAGGAACTTACTTTCTTTGACTAACATTCTAAACATACTTAGTATCAATCACATGCAAACATAGAATACAAATATATCTTTGAATACATGTAGTCAACAAAAATATTAAATGTGACTGTTACTGTTATAGAAATTCAGTTTATTTAGCACTTTATGTTGATAATTGACACAGGTCCAATATTACATAATACAAAGGGATTTTAAATCAAATTATGATACAAATTATACATGCATCTAAAACAATTACCTTTGCAAATATGTATCGGGATAGCTGGGGTGTGTAATGTGTATGCTCCACACCCAACACACTACAACATACATGCTACTACATCACTACAAAGTATAAAGCACAATGTAAAATAAACAATTTCACCAATACGAAATATGCAGCAAACGAAACACACTTAAAATAACATTTTTAGAAATTGAAGAATGAAAATTGCTCTTCGTCTAGTCTGGCAAAATGCCGCACTAAGGAGCAAGCCTTGCAACTTCAAAGTACTAAGCACTGCACAACAGCTAGCATAAGCACAACAGGTTAAGTTAGAACTTGATGGGCTGAAGCGTAAATTAGCTGGTCAAAAAATATTAAGGAGCCATAATTTTGTCCAGCCACACGAAAACAGAACTCACCATGCTAAAGATATAGTATTAGTGTCATGAAATAATATTATTTCTTGATACAAATTAATAAGTTGATATTCAGTAATGCTTAACAAAAAAGATGCTCTTTACTAAAAACTACATACTTCTTCAAATGGTAAAAAAAAGTTGGTTCAACTTTGTTTTGATATACATGAATCATCCTATCTCATACAGGTAAGCCTAGAGACAGGGGAAGCTGTACGGACATGTCACATGACTACACTAAACAACAGCTGATTGGTTACTCTGATAAGCAGTGGTTCTCATAAAGTCTTAAGCAGTATTAAATTACTGAAAATTCAAAATTAGTTTGTGTCTTTACGAAAGTTGTAGTAGTTTAAAACTACTAAGCTTCTATGTTTAAATGATAGGATAATTTTAGCTATGGTGAACGTATTTTATCTGAACTGCTTGCGAACTATTCACTAAGATTTTTGTTTGCAAACTGCTAAGACTTCCACATATGACTTAAGCTTTCTGGAACCAGCCCTCATCAGTTGAACCTACTACTAGCACTACTTACTGACGGCGTGCAGCTGGTTTGATCTGGCATCATCGTAAATGGCTGAAGACCAGTGAAGTTGGCAGCTGCAATGATAGGCTGATTGGCTAGGAACTGAATAGGAGAGGCTGGAATGGTGATGAACTGCGGGGCAGAAACTTGTTGACCTGAAAGAGTATAATATGGATATATGATTGATCATTTCCAGCAGTAATTATTATAAAAACAAGGCATCTTTGTTGAAGATTTTTACCCACTTTCCTTTGTATTGTATATATAATTATGTTTAAAATCATAACAATTAATTTTAATGCCAGTATAGCTATCAGATTTTAGCCATTGTTTTAATTTTGAGTTAGGGATATGCTGGGGTAACCAGATGAAACTGTGTTATGAATCAATCTTCTTAGATAAATAGTGTGTATGAGACACTATCAACAATAATTACATTAAGCATTGTCAAGTTTAGTTGTAGTGGCCCAAAGGTATATAGTGACTATTTTTCAGCATTCTCCCAAAGGCCCCAAAATCTGAAAAATAGTGTTAAACGCAGCAATCTAACATAATATGCATGTATTGATAAGCAATTATAACTGAGTAACCTATACCACAGCTACTATTTAACCATGTTATTTTCTTTGCATTTACCATGTGTAATATGTGGCTGGAGCATAATTGAATTAATTTAATTCATTTTTAGTAAGCTATTTATATTTAAACAGTTGCAGCAAGCTTCATCACTTGTGATCTTTACTTTTACTTACCAGTTGCAAAAGTCACAAGAATTTTAGATGCATGCATACATCTTGTTTCTATACTGTCATTAGATGCGTAGTTATATATCTTAGTTATTATCTGCACATTTTTTGGAAGTTATATACTCAAAAATGATATTTTATAATAAATTTTGTACTCATGCTGATGATGGTTTTCATTCGACATTGGAGTTCGTGGAATTATACAACTAATGCTAATTATTGTCAACTCATTGCATACTACTCTTAGCTGCAGTATAACACACGGCTTAATCACTGAGCTGACTTAAAATAAACAGTAAGCAATACCAAGGTTTGGCTGAATGTGAGGTGAAGGGTTGATAGGAATAAGTATCTGTGGATACGACATGCCACCAGTCTGAGGCGGGTTGGGTCCAGCTATAAAGAGTTGCGGGTGTCCAGATGCTCCCGTGAACTGAGGCTGTGCAAATATTAAGTTTGGCGCTGCTTGTGCTGACACACAAATACTCTCTGCAGCATTGTTTATTGGATAGCCTTTGTTCCCTGAAATACGCCGCAAATGAAGCATGTTGATAATATATTCAACAAATCCACAAAATTTCATGAAAACGACTTCTAGCTGTATTCTAGTTTGGTGTTTGATGTAAAGACTAGCAACTTGCAGATTTTTCAACATATTCAACTGTAGAATTAAAAATCAATAATTTATGCTAACTTGAAAAGGGCACAGCTATGACGATAATGATTGTACATAGGCTATTTATTGCTAGAAAAATGTTAGTAATAGAAAATTTTATAAAAAACATAATTTTATTAAAAAGAGTAGAAAGTGATCTTCCTTTAAAACAGTTGATTCTTAAATTACATACATGTGAGTAGAGCCTGTGCAGTACTTAAGCTATATGCTGTATATATATTTACACTGCTACCTTACCTATAATAACACTGTTACCTTACCTGCACTACTACCCTACCTGCACTGCTACCTTACCTACACTGTTACCTTACCTATAATAACACTGTTACCTTACCTGCACTACTACCCTACCTGCACTGCTACCTTACCTACACTGTTACCTTACCTACACTGTTACCTTACCTATACTGTTACCTTACCTATACTGTTACCTTACCTATACTGTTACCTTACCTATACTGTTACCTTACCTACACTGTTACCTTACCTACACTGTTACCTTACCTATACTGTTACCTTACCTATACTTGTTACCTTACCTATACTTGTTACCTTACCTATACTGTTACCTTACCTATACTGTTAGCTTGATCATGGGTAAAAGCTGGTTTAGAAGTGAGGGTCTCAGCAGCTGCCACCCGTATAAGGTTGTTTAAGCTAGTTGCATTTTCCATGGTAGTGAGTTCAACTTCTTCTTTTATTGCTGCACCATTTTCTGTCATTGAAGGAGGTAAATCTGGGCTCTAATAATATAAACTATATTATAATAGAGTATATTGTTATAGTTTGCAAACATGTGATGAAAACAATTAGTTTATTTCACACATTTATTGGTGCAAATAAAAGACAATTTGATTTTTATTGTCATTATTTGTTTGCATGAGTAGTATTTCCAAGATATTTAAAAGGATAGTTTAAAATTTTCAAAATTGATAATGTATAATTATTCATTTATTTTAAAGCAATAACAAGACTTGGACTTGAAAAAATTAATCGGGCTATTCACATATAATCAACTACCCAAAACAGTTGTGGTGGAATCGACAGCAAACCATATTTAAAGTGTTTTTTTCACATTTATATGGCATTCTGCTACTTTCATTTATATAGGTTGTTCTCAAATTGGCACAAATCCCATTCGTAGGTGTTAAGTAAAGCAAAGGGATTGACAACTTCCAAGACCTGTGTGTTTTACTTGACTTGAAAGTTTGGGGCTGACCTCATACAACTGCTGCATCATGATTGGACAACAGAATAATCTACAGCCCTATTACTCTACTTTACTAGTCTGAAAACTGCTCACTAATTCATTTTAGTAGTTCTTCAGAGATCTTCAGCCCAGAACTTCTTATTGAAAACCAGTCATTAAGTTAAGAATGGAAATAAGAATAAAATTAATAATAATATAGCCAAAACGGCAACAACTTTACTAGGATAATTTAACTATGTTACCTAACACAATTTAGCCAACTTTATTAATGCAATTAGTAAAATTTATCAATATAATTTGTAAAATGCTGTTTGGGATTGATAAATTTCTAATCAACTAATAATAATCCCAATCAACACTCAGATAACAAATAATAAAATTGGTTTGCAGCTGAATACAAAAAATGTGTCTGAATAGCAGAACACTTGAATGCATCTGCTAGAGCAGACCTCTGTGATCTAAAATCTGTTACTGTGATAGTGCTACTATATATCACACTGACTGCTGTATGACAAGTGATGAACTTGTTGCTGCAGTGTGAACCAGGCATAAGGTTTAATTATATGTTTTGTACTTTAAAGCTCATTTTGAGACAAGTTTATTAACTGGTAGTTTACAGGTTAAAAATTAAACTTGTTGAAAATGTAAAAATAATCCCATCTTGAAAAATTTATGTTTCAAGTTATTTATAAAGAGTTATTGGCAATAATTTACAAGAAATGTTCTGGACCACGTACTTATGATTGGCTGATATGAAAATAAATATATTTGGCTATCAACTAGTGCTGGGCACCTTTTGAAGTGAACCTTGGGTCCGGTTTAAAAAGTTAAAAAATATATAATATAGTCAGGGAGTAATGCCTAACTTGGCTGTGACAATGGAAACCAATATATTTTTTGCAATTGAACAATATAAATACATTAGTTTAGTAAGAGTCCAACTCTGAATGAAATCAAAGCCAACTGATGAAATTCATCAGCTGGTTTTAAAGACATTATTATCATCACATGATCACAAGGCTTTATTATTATTATATATATGCTTGCTATTTTCCACTAAATTGCATGGTTATGATATGATTAGTACAATTTTAAGTTGATTTATAGGAATAATAGTATTGGTCTATTAATTGTTTATTAATCATATGCTTGTATTTAATAGTTTACAGGAAGCTTTTATGCTACGATTCCTAAACTATACTAGTGTGCAACAAGAAAATAAAGCTATTTACATTTTAAAATCAAATAACACTGGATATAGGACTTGTTCTTAAATAACATAGACCCTGATAACGAGGCTTTTATAGTGAGAGATTTATGCAGCTAATTTAACTGAAGTTCTTGAAATCTCACATTTATTACTCGAAAGAAATTTTGGGCGATGAAGAAGTATGCTGCATTTAAAACATTTAAAAAAACTTGGGTGAAAGTTATTTTACTAAAAATTAAAACACCTTAACTAAAAAGCTGTGCTTTCATTGTGAATAAAATTGCTTATTATGACAACTATAACTACGATATAGTATTTACAGATTATATTATAGCCTTTAGTTTTAATCACTAATAATAAACATTAGTATGTGGTTTGGTATTTGCTTATTGGCAAACAAAACTATTTGGTTTTAACATAACAATTCCTTGACGTAGCTGATTATGCAATATAACTTATAATAGATTATTTTCACCCAACAGCATAACGGCATGTGATAAAGTGACTTACTTTTGCAACTTCAGAGTTGAAAGAGGACTGTGTTGTGATATATGTTGACTGTTTAGTGCAAGATCCAGGCAACTCCGTGTTGGATTCAGAATGCTCTACGCTTGCGACTGAATGATTCCTCTCAGATGCTGACTCTGTGCTAACCTTTCTAGTCTGTTTGTATTTAGATGCAGTATCCATGGCCTGGTAGAGATTAGGTCTAATGAGCTGTATATAATAATGTTATAGAAACAGTAAATATACTTAAGCAATAGATTTCTACTAATTACTGCTACTATGATGTAAGAAATGCTAATGTGCTAATAGCTATACCAACATCACTGGATGATATAAGTCTGCACTCACCTATAATTGGGTATCAACTTTCAGCTGATTGTGGCATACTTCGTAGATGCATTTATAGTAGTCATATAGAAGATGGTTTCATCATTATTGCTTTATATATTACACAGTAACTCATAGGAAAATGCTGTAGTATATCCCCAAGGAATCATGTTTAATGCTTAACTCCAGCTAGTTGTTGTAATTGTATAACCTTATGAGAGCCAGTGCTTCGCATTTAAATGCATAAAGTAGATGCTGTTCAAGAGTATATTGATTATTAGCATATTATAATTCAGCGTGGCACATTAGCATAATGATGTCTAGTACTCACTACTTAGTGGGATATTATGCTACCCTCTGTTTAGTTAGCTAGGCTAGAATAGCTACAAATGTTATAGTGTAGTGGCAGTGAATTCAATTCTATTTCAGAAATATTGATCAGCAAACAACATGAGGTAATTAGTTGCTGGTATAGAAGAGGATCTTGGATTAACATTAACATTAACATTACCAGTAACAAAGTGTCTGTCTATAATGTTATATCACACCCAGTTACAGATATTAAATATCTGTAACTGGGTGTGATATAGTAAATTTCAAATTTGTATATCTACATTTTACCAAAATGCAAGCTAATTGACAGTAAATTTATGTTCTGCTATTCCAAAAGTTAGCTTTGAGAGCTGGTGAAGAGATTCTAGCTTATAATATATTGGTGAGCACTGACTGTACTGCTAACAGTGGTATAATTAAAATGATGTACATAAAAATGTTGCAAAATTAAGGGTTGTGCTCGTCAATATAATAAATCACTATGAGCTGTAAAAAGCAGCATAAAATTGTAATTAATAATGAATCAAAACTGTGATATCACAATAACAGACATAAACCAATTATTGACCTTGTAATAAAAGGATGGAGCTGTATAATGTGCAGTTTTGTGAGTGCTGGTGTTATGCTTTATCTTCCATGTTTGTATAGTCTGTGTGTTTGATTTGGAGTGTGGGCTGCTGATTTGAAAAGCTACAAATAAAAATAAAATAGATATTTTCTAGAATTACAAACTTCTGAAGCGCTGCACAAAATGCTAACTATTACCAAATAATAGTTGTGAGCTGGGTGGTTGTACTGCATATCATCTGTCATTGAATATAGAAAGCTAAACAGGCATATCAATCAGCATGTTCTTGTAAATCTTAAAGTGTTAATTCAGACGTTTGGAGAAAAAGTTTAACATGTTTTTCTTTTCTCTTAATATAGCCATCAAACCTATATATATATATATGTATATATATATATATATATATATATATATATATATATATATACCTCAATCTGTGGACAGCAGCTGTTTCGGGGTTTGTCCCCTCATCAGCACAGAACAGAGTACCATGGCCCACACCTTCGCAATAGTAGAAACTTATGTTTCTACTAAAGCATATTTAAAAGGTGTGTAAACTCAAGCCAGAGAGCTCAAGTGACTCTAGGGGTCACCTAGGAGTCACGAGCCTTGCAAAATGCTAGCAGCTTGAGTTTGTGACCATGGTGAGAGAGCTCAATCACTGAATGTCATTGCTGAGCATTAAGTGAGAGCATAATACCTCAATCTGTGGACAGCAGCTGTGCAGCTGTTTCGGGGTTTGTCCCCTCATCAGCACAGAACAGAGTACCATGGCCCACACCTTCGCAATAGTAGAAACTTATGTTTCTACTAAAGCATATTTAAAAGGTGTGTAAACTCAAGCCAGAGAGCTCAAGTGACTCTAGGGGTCACCTAGGAGTCACGAGCCTTGCAAAATGCTAGCAGCTTGAGTTTGTGACCATGGTGAGAGAGCTCAATCACTGAATGTCATTGCTGAGCATTAAGTGAGAGCATAATACCTCAATCTGTGGACAGCAGCTGTTTCGGGGTTTGTCCCCTCATATATATATATATATATATAGTTTCTATAATTAAAAAATGAATCAAAAGAACTCAATATTTCGAAAAATAGAGTATTTATATTTGGTACTGATACAATTTTGGATATAAAAATAAACTTATATATATTCATTTTATCGACTACAATATTGTTTTATGTAGTGCAAGCTACGATCATCAGGACAACGACTCTAGATTTATTTCTATAGAGCACTCTAGTAACGTTTTATAAACACCCATTTTACTATTTTACGCTCCTTTAAGTAGAGCACTCTATTTGTAAACTGCAAAATGGAACAACTAAGATTTGATTATTCAACTATGAATATACCGATTCCATCACAATCACTGTATATACGGAGACTGATCCAATACACAGAATCTTTAGTCATCAAAATGAGATGGGCTGCCTTCTTCTTCCTAAATCCTGACTCTAGATCTAGCATGAAGGAAACTTATGGATTCAGGTCAAAAAAGTCCCCACCACAGATCACAGCTATGCAAAGTTTCGAGCAAGGATTAGCTGACATGATCCGATCTGTTAAGTTTAGACACGTCCACAATACCTTTCAAGACAAGCTATCCTCCGACATCAAGCATAAAATAACCAAGAGCGACAATATAATAGTGCCTGCAGATAAAAGCAACAATTTCTACAAAATGGACAAAGAATCGTATGACAGACTCTTAACTAACAACATCACTAAAACCTATAAGAAAATATCAAATGACAATGTCTCCAACATCACTAGTGAGGACAAAGCCATGGCTGAACAATTGGAACTTGATGACAGAATCACTATAACAGCCAAGAAACCCGCCTTCATTACTATCAAGGACCATAAGGCTAACTACATAACTAACCCCACCTGCCGCCTCATTAACCCCACCAAACCAGAGATAAGTAGGGTGAGTAAACAAATACTTGACAGAATTAATACAACGATAAACAGCAAACTTGGCCTAAATCAGTGGAAAAGCACATCTGCAGTTTTACATTGGTTTAACAATTTGACCACCACAAACAGGCACTCTTTTATCGTGTTCGATATTGTGGAATTTTATCCATCTATATCGCCAAAGCTACTATCAGATGCTCTCGACTTTGCCAACTTGCATACTACAGTCAGCAACCACGAACGGAATATCATATTGCACACAAAAAAATCCATATTGGTGCATGACAACTCATTTTGGGGTAAAAGACAATCAGATAATTTGTTTGACGTCACTATGGGCTCACATGATGGTGCTGAAACATGTGAATTGGTAGGATTATTTTTATTAAGTACAATCTCAAATAAGTTCAAAGCTAATATTGGTCTATATCGAGATGATGGGCTAGGAGTAACAGATCTTAAACCACAACTAGCTGAAAGACTGAAAAAAGATCTCTGCATATTATTCCAGTCACACGGTCTAAAGATCACCATAGATGTTAATATTAAGACAACTGACTATTTAGATGTCACCCTAGATCTGGTCAAGAAACATTATACACCATACTCTAAGCCTAACAACATCCCTCTGTATGTACACAAAGACTCTAACCATCCCCCCAGTATACTGAAAAACATACCAGAATCTATAAACCGCAGACTTTGTGACATATCTACCAATGAAACCATTTTCAACAATGCCATCCCACAATATCAAGATGCTTTGGCCAAAAGCGGATATAATTACCAACTCAAATACAAAGACTATACTGACAACACCAATACAAGCATCAAACCCATCCGACAAAGACGAGTCATCTGGTACAATCCACCTTATAGCCGCAATGTAAAGACGAAAATCGGCTCCATATTCCTCAAGCTGACAAAAGATACATTCCACACCAAACACCCACTGCACAAAATATTTAATAAAAACACACTCAAACTCAGCTACAGTTGCTGCCCAAATTTGGAGCAGACCATCACTGCTCACAACAAAAGTGTTACTAAATGCAACACCGCCCCTATATCACAGGCAGGCTGTAACTGTAGAAATGTAGAGACATGCCCGCTTCCAGGAGAATGCACCACCCCAAACATTGTGTACCAGGCCAAAGTATCCGTCCCATCAAACGATACTGTCGAAACATATGTAGGAATTTCCTCCACTGCATTCAAGGCAAGATACTACAACCACCTTGCTTCCTTCAGACACCCAACCAAGCGCTTGCAAACTGAGTTGAGCAAACACATCTGGACCTTAAAAGACAAAGGTCTGGATTTTACCATATCCTGGAAAATTCTCAGAAAAGCTCAACCATACAACAACATCACTAAAAACTGTCAGCTATGCTCATGGGAAAAATATTTCATTCTTTATAAGCCACAGTTGTCTTCCCTCAATAAGCGCAATGACTTTTTATCCATATGCAGACATAGTAGTAAATTTTTACTCAAGAATGCTGTAACATAGCCAATTACTTCCAATGCTACCTCTTTGTTATATTCTGATCTTCTAGCTTTATTCTGTGTATATTTACACATTACATTATTTATAGTTGTAAGCAATCATAGTGGCTAATTTATCTGACGAGTGCACATCGTTCTTGTGTACGAAACTACTAGTAATAAATGCCATTATATTAATCAAATCTCATTTTATTTCTTCTAATATATATATATATATATATATATATATATATATATATATTGTATATTAGCTGTAGTGTGAGTTTGTTAAACAGCAGATAAAAGAGCGCTCAAATTATTATATGTACAATAATGAGCAATTATATTATCGAGAGAAAGAGCAATTTAAGTGGATGTTATGTTATTGTGCTACTATTAGTTTCATGCTTCTTTAGCACTCCTCGGACACATTATTGAATTTAAATTTTTACATAAAAAAAATCAAGATGTGAAACACAACGTAAAACACAATGCAAATATAGTGGTGACTTTGAGGTTATTATAAGCTTTTAAATATTTGTAAATATATAAAGAAACACAATGTAAACACACAATTATAGGAAATATAGTTGTTATTGAGTGGTTATTATAGGTGTTTGAATATTAATTATTTACTGTACTAGTATATGAAATATAAAATATAGAATCTCTAAGTTTGATGGTTGCACACGAAATTTTTTTTTAATGTCGGCAGGTTGATAAGAGTTCGTTTCGCTTGTTTAAAGTGCACATGTTAGGTTTGTATAAAATAAAAAATACACACATATATGGTATTTATACCATATTGGATATAATAAATTTATTTACTCATTTAGATGACTACAAATTTGTTTCGTGTAGGTAATATAAACTACACTCATTAGGTCGTTATGATCGAGTGATTTTATTTGAAATTTAAGATATGTGTGTGTGTGTGTGTGTGTGTGTGTGTGTGTGTGTGTGTGTGTGTGTGTGTGTGTGTGTGTGAGTGTGTGTGTGTGTGTGTGTGTGTGTGTGTGTGTGTGTGTGTGTGTGTGTGTGTGTGTGTGTGTGTGTGTGTGTGTGTGTGTGTGTGTGTGTGTGTGTGTGTGTGTGTGTGTGTGTGTGTGTGTGTGTGTGTGTGTGTGTGTGTGTGTGTGTGTGTGTGTGTGTGTGTGTGTGTGTGTGTGTGTGTGTGTGTGTGTGTGTGTGTGTGTGTGTGTGTGTGTGTGTGTGTGTGTGTGTGTGTGTGTGTGTGTGTGTGTGTGTGTGTGTGTGTGTGTGTGTGTGTGTGTGTGTGTGTGTGTGTGTGTGTGTGTGTGTGTTACATGCATGTAACGGGCAGATAGAATCCAACCTGACCTGATTTGGAAAAAGGAAGATACATTCTAATAATGCAGAGTACTATTGTATTGCATGCTCCATATCAGCTGGAATAACTATCTATATTTTACATTCTTCATTTTCTTGAATTATCAATGTCCATTACACTGCTTACATGTCAATTTGTACAATAACAAAACTAATTCTCACTATACATTCTTGAAGAGTTTAGATCTTGTGACATATCTTGGGCCATAGCTGTGTCATATCTCTACCAGCTAGAAAATACTGTGCTATCAACTGTCTAATAGCTGCTTATTATCAAACATGGATATTAGATATAATTGAAGATTCTTTCTAAATTTAGAAAGCCCTTAACCCTATATCCTTGGTTCTTTCTCAGTTTGACTTGAAATCTTAACAGAATCAACCCATTATTTTTATTGAAAATTTGTTGACTCTGATGCGCTTGATAATCTATATGTGCTTTGCTTTGAGTGCATTTACTGAAACTTGAATAATTATGAATGCACTAATAAAAGACAGGCCGTCTAACTGGTATGAAAAGACAACTCTAGATTTTGTTTTCGAGTAAGGCTTATAAAGCCCGTGATCAAAGAGGTTAGTCAAAAGCGTAATCGTATATATTTATTTCTTATTGAAGGGTCGTTGCTAACAGCGTGAGTTGCTAATGCCGAATAAAACTCACAGGCTTAAAGTTATTGTTTACCTTCGATTCATCTAGTGAACAGGTGTTGTAATTAATTATACATTATTATATCATGTTGTAACACATGTAGAATATAAATATAATTTATAAGCTTATAGTAGTGCCACAAAACAGCTAGTTATTGTTTTGGTTATTGAACAAGTTTTTTTTTATATTAAATTTAATGATTTATACTAATCTATTACTCATCAGTCGCCGTGCCTAGGCTAGTAAAGTGCTTTGACTTTGAGTGTCACTGTCAGTGTGAGTAAAGTCAGCTGACACTCACACTGACACTGGTTTCAGATCAATTTACTTGTACTGCGTTTTTTAAAGTTAGACTTTCACTGTTAAAAATCTCATGTTTTATCTAAAAAGTGAAACTGTTATTGTAATTTAATCACAGTACCTAAAAGTGAAAGTTGTAACACTAACTCAAACTTTAACTTGAAACTTCAAATTTAATTTCGCTCTGAAATTTTCCTTAAATTAGTCTAGAATTTAGTCAAGTGCCCTTCACACTTATTCGTTTTTTAACTTGGAGTACTATATTGATAGAAAGTATTATTAGTAACGCTTATCAATGTTTTTTGATAGTCATAGTTGCACAGTTGGTAGAATTATTGTTATAGTTTTCAACTATTAGCTTGTGGGTATTTGTATGTATTCCAATTAGTACATTCCAGAATGCAGTGCAAAAACTTCACCGAGTGCGAATGCTTTATTTAAACGAGGATATACAAATATTGAAAATGGATTACATCAGTAAAGTAAACAAAAAGAATATCAGAGTAGTAAGAAAACAGGTCTGTAGTTCTAGCCTAAGCGGTTGTAACTGTCTGCCGGAAAACATTGTCCTCTCATCTCTTATCCACGTGTTGACCCCTATGTTGATTGGGGGTTAGATATAGTTCAACATGACGGGCCACGTGGACTTCCACACGATAAACGGGGGAATACAAGAGAAACGCCATGACTAGATATACGTTAGTAGTAGAGAAGGGGAAATGACGGGTCCCCCTTCGAAAGTCTATGAGCTATTGCACCGCCCCCACCAGCAGAAAGCCCACTTTTTGAGGATGGCGAAAACATTACAATAATAATAAAAAAATGTTACACACACACATATATATATATTAATATATATTACGAGAGAAATAATACACAGGTATATCAGTAATGCTACATATTATATAGACATAAGAAGAGTGTCATCTACATGCACACAGCGTTGTCCACCAAGAGAGACGGGAAGAACATAATTCACAGACATATGCTCCCTATGGAGATTATTATCTAGCTTGGTATGGACGAGACTTGGGCTGGCGTGCACGAAGTCTTTGCTTAAGGCGTCCCACAGAGTCTTTCAACTGGTACAGTCCAGTGGTAGCGGCCAAAAGTCGGGGTGCCAGTTGACTAAAGTCAACTTGTAGCTGCTGGAGTCTCTCATCTACAGTAGACAACCGGCTAGGACATTTGGTCACAGGGGGAGGGTCACTGAGAGGTGGATCCACTTCTTCTTCTATTGTACTCGGGGTCGCCCATTTCATTAGTGGAGGGGTTGGTCCAGATTGCCTAGTCAAAAGATGGGACCGATGACCTACGCCTTCTTGTAGTGTCAGGAACCCTTGGGAAGGAATGGTTAGAAGCAGGCCTTAATATACTAGCGGGCGAATGATTTTAAAGAACTCTTCATAATTGTTGGCATCTACTGTGTATGTGGCTCCTGGGTAACAGCCAGCCCGAGCTTGGTGTTCTGAGATGGCATATGAGTGTACGTCGTGATATCCACAGGGACAGAAGACCAACAAATAGTGAGCGTCCACCTGTGCCATCAGAGAACGGATAGATGGGGAAGTTTTATGACACAACTGGGATGTGGTGCTTCCACCGGCACCCCAAGCGATCTCAACTTTCCGTTCCGTGACCGACGACACTCACCGACGGCGGAGCGGCGCTGGCAATTCTCTATCCTCGAAGTCCATTAGGGGAGAGGGAGGTTGACTAGGCACGTGGTCATGCTGCCAAGTAAAGGTGGATGTCCTAGAACCCATAGCGGCAAGTCGAGTGGCACCCCGTGACTCGGTATTGTGTGGCATACTCGAATAATAGGAATAATTACTCTATGTGTCTACTAGTACATTTGCTCTTGACCGCATCGGCATAGAAAAAGACTGGGCAATGTGATTGTTGCAAACGACTGGGGCATTTCGAAATTGGCGGATTAATTTTGCTCATTGCTCCGCCCTCGCAAAAGTCAATCTTCCCGTGGAGCACACAACTCCCCAGTGGTGTTGGATAATTTGTTGCAGAACCATCCGTTTGACCAGGTAGTGTGTCGCTTTCTACGCAGTCACACACAAAGTCCTGTAGGTAAGTTGGAGGTTGTCTGGTGTGTTGACTTCTCTTCAAGAAGGACGGTGCTTCTACAGGTAAACTCGAGAGTTTCACAAGTGGAGCTACCGGGTTCGAGGTGATTGGCTCCGTTCTGACTTCCCCCAGAGTTTCCACTGCGAGATCCCTCTCTTTTGCGGGGGCCTCAACCTGCAGGCCCGGCTCGGGTTCTGGAAGTGATGGCGTCAGGTCTGGCATTGGAGGCGGCGGAAACTCTTCCGGTGGCGGAAGTGGTCGCTCGTCTCTGCCCAGATCTTTCTCCCGCGGCACTATCACTTCGTATTTGGGTCCGTGCTGCTGCCGTCCACCCGTTGCTGTCTGCTTCTTGGGCTCCAGCAACGGGGAGGGGGGGCTTTTCTTACCGCATCGGGGCTAGCCCAATACGGCTTCAAGCGAGCTTCGCTCTGGATAGACACCTGTTCTGAGTGCTTGATCTTGTAGGTATGGTTGGGCATCACCTCGACTACCAAGTAGGGCCCCACGAACTTGGGCTGTAGCTTAGCCGCTTGTCCGCGACGCCTGCGGTAGTTGGCCATCCAGACCCAGTCCCCCACCTGATATAGGGGAGCCTCATCAGAATTCTCGGTCCGCACTTGCCATTGCTTCTCTCGAAGCATTTCATGTGCGCCCTCATGCGTTCTACCAATTCACCCACATACTCATGGACAGAGTTATCATGGTCGGGAACATGGTAGGTGAGCAGGTCCATGAGCCATTACACTATATCGAGTGATACTCAATCAAAAATTGTGGGTCTGAATCCCAGTTGTATCATTGCTGACAAAAGTCATTTACCAAGCTCTATACCTACCTGCGGCATTTGTTGGAATATAAAAAATGTTAGGCAGTGACTGTAATTATGTTTCCTCAGTACACATTACAAAAGTTTATCTCCGCCTTTTTCTTAAAGAGTGGCTAGATTATATTAGGGCATATGCAAGAATTATTTGATTCTGAAGCCTGGCTGTGCTGAAAGTTTTACAATTTTTGTTCTCAAAAGTTTTGATTATATCTTTTCTTATGATTTTGATCTTAATCAAAATACTCTCATTTTATTCCCATTTTTATGGTCATTGTTATTAGGAGTGTAAGTATGAGTTAGAATAGAGGTATATCAATATAATACTTGTAACCCAATAATTATGGTTTTAATTCCTATAAAGAGAAGTGACAGAATTATAACTTTATTATAAGATATTATGATTGTTTTTTGACTTGGCCATTTTCAATATTTTTAGCGTGATGTTGGATGTTTAATATCTGAATACAAGTTCATGGCTGAGATTAGTTAAGCAAGAATGGAGAACCGATGGAATGAGCATTCACAAAGGTACACTGTTTTTTAAATCATAAAAAGTTGCATAAAATTCAAGCTTTACATGGATTTTCTGAGGTTTTGTTAGTCATATGTCTTTGGCAGGCTTATAATGTTTCATGTAAAAAAATGAAAGCTTTACAAAATAATGCACATGCTATTTTTATAATTTTGATCAGTCACAACTTTGTTCCGGCTTCTAAATCAAAATTATGTTAAATTGATAACTGGTAATTTTTAAACTTGTTATTTTTAATGTAGGTAAAGAACAAAGGGCTTACATTAATCATCTATCCTGTGTGTAATTTGTGATGGACAGTTCAACTATAGCCATTGGGTTATTCAACTTTGTATGTTACAATGATATTAATGTTGATAACAATGTTAAATTAATTGTTGCTCGAGACTATTTTTCAAATTTTACATTCAATTTAAAAGTAACTTTGTCACAATTTGCACTGGTACTAACAAAGTTTGTTTTTAACTCAAATAAGAGAATTTATGTCAAATCTACTTGAACAAAAAACCTAGTTCTTGTTCATATTTTGCCCTACATCCTTCTTGGCTTAAATTAATATTATTAACTTCTTTGCTTTAAAACTTGACCAATCAAAAAGTAGATTTGATGATGATACTATGTAACAAAATATCTCATGGTTTGATTTTGATCACTAAGGACGTAGTAAAAATTACAATGAGAAGTATTTTTATCAAGTAATTTAACAGCTATTGAGTGCCTATCTTTTTGAAATTGCTTTGAAAAGATAATTTTAAAAAATTAAAATTTAAAAAAATTCTTGTGTATTGGAGCTCTTTAATTTATAGATAAATTCAGCTCATGTTATTAATGCCAAAACTGATTATTTAGAGTTTCTTTTTGTTACTTGTCATTATTGGCAGTTTAGAGTGGAGAACATTGCTAACATTGTCACTTGTTGACTATAACTGTACATTGAATAATAAAAGTAGTAGGTTATTTCAATGTGGTGTTAATTTGTTAATATACTTTTAGCTTGAAAAAAGTTCGATCAAAGAAACTCAAAACTAAAAACAGCAATGATGTTTTGCAAAAAGCTCGAGCACTGGAAAGGTGAAGAGGCAATTATATTATTAATATTAAAAATGATTTGAATTTTTAGGCATGTTGATTTTAAATCATTGTTTCTTAATGGTTTTATTTAGGTGCAGTAGTTGAGAAATTAAGATAGCCAAAGTTCTTGAAATAAGTTTATGTTTGGGGCAGGGGTTGAAATTCTTGCGAGAACACACCTTCTTTTGCTACATTTCTAGTCTAGAACACAGTCTTTTCTCAATTGCTCCACCTACTTGAGGCTATTATTTAATTTGTTGATACAACTTAAAATTTTATTTTAGTAATATGTTTTTAGAAACAGAGCAGCAGAAGGAAAATCTCCTATTTCTAAGTACAAAGTTGTGCCATCTTTAGCACCAAAAATGAATGCTTTTGAGAGGTAAATTAGTAATAATATTGCTGTAGAGTGTAAATGGTGTTCCTACTAAAGTAATGCTGCTCTAACTTGTTTTCTAATTGAATAATTGATTTGATGTGAAATGTTTGACATTGGATATAGATCATCTGTATCACTCTGTCCCCATGGCTTCGTTCCCATGGCTTCGTCCCTATGGCTTTGTCCCCCTAGCTTTGAATTATGCAATGCGGACAGTATCAGTTGAATGAAACCACAACCATAGGTTAAATTGACGAACTGCAAATCCATCCATACCAGTGGATCCATTTGGAGCATAAGAACATTGTGAATATAGAACATATATAATGCGAATTAAAACTGTGCCAACAATTTATTATAAATGAGTTAACTGGAAATTTGAAGGACTGCAGAAGATGATGACAGTTGGGGTGAGAAAAGCGAAACCTCTGATGAAGATGCTTACAACTATAAATCTAATCATTTGGACACAAAACAGCCTAATTTCCCTTTACCTCCCATGAGCTTTGCCTTAGTTCCAGTTCAACACCCTGGCTTCTTAAATAAAGAACCAATTAAAAAGTCACATCTACGCAAAAATGATGGCATTGGATCAAAGTCTAAACACACCACATTGGTTAGTGGTTAATGAATAGATTTGAACTCTAAAACTAATTAAGCGGAGTTTACTGACAGATTTATTGATAAGTTTTTCACTATGTTATGTTATCAAAGCTGTCAATATTTGTAGACACGTGAGAGTAAAAGAGTTGGAGTCAGCACTGAAACTCAAACTGATGTTACACCATATGAGCGAATGCCACCGAGTCACTATCACTCAAATCATATTCAAACTCACAATCATTCTCCACGTATTTATCCAAAAAGATTGTCAGTAGAGGAGGAAAAAAAGCTAATTGGCCAGGCAACATTGCATTTCTATGATGACAGACACTTTGCACAGAGATATTCTGACGATTTTATTAATTCATATCTTCATGATGAAATGATTCCTGATCTTTTAATAGAACTCCTTGATGAGATGTATAACAGAGTAAGTATGTTTACCATTCCTAAATTTTTGACTTGTTAAACCAATTTTTCTGCAAAACAATGTAAAATATAAGCTGCTGATTCTGATAATTGCAGAGGCAATTTCTGTTAGTGTCAATATTTCTTTTTTACGAAACATTAGTATTATATTAAAGTATATACATGTTTTAAAGGCTAAAACGAAAGAACCACTAAACGTTTTATTATCGTTTTTTGTCTCCATTTGACTATTTTAATGTTAGCCATTTATGTTGCCTACAGATGACATCTAGTAATTTTTGGATAGATGGTGTCATGATTTTATTTGCATTTGACAATTTTATGTATTATTACATTCACGAAATTATTTTAGCTAATTGGCTCCCAAATTACAAGCAATGACTCACTGGTATTTTCTAATAGGCTTATACTGTAAGTTATTTCCTAGTGCTATTGATACTCTATAGATCTGCTATTAACTGTCTTTTTTAAAGCGTATGAAACTTAAATTTTAGAAATCTAAACCAGGCCATTATTCTAGAGTCCCACAACACACTCAGTTCACCCAGCGTATGACTGGAGCCCAGCTACCAACAAGGTAAGTGCATATTACACTCACCATCTTTATACTAATCAAAGTCAAGAGTGCTAACTTCTAGCTTAGTGCTATTAGTAATGAAAAAATAATGCTAGCTGTTTGTCAAAAATAAACTAAAACATACAAATACATTGGTCTCTTCAGAGCAAATCAAATAAAATCAATGGCTAACCAAGTCTAATCAAGTCATGATAAAACAAAAACAGTTCAGGTATAAATTAAATCAATAAATAGATTAAGCTGAATCCACTCAACTTGAATTAACTTGTAATAAAATCTCTATAATTAGGTCACATAATGTGAGTACTGAGTAGTCTAATACAACTAATAATACCTACCAGTTCACAGACAAGTTGCTTTTTTATAATGCCTAATTTAAATCACATAATATTTGAAAGATCAATTGCAGAATATACTAGTTTGAATCTCCTCTTTGAGCTTAGGTGACTCAATATACCATGAAATATTTAATATTATAATGGATGTCTCATGAAGTAAATACTCAGAGTTTGTAGTCTTTCGAAAGCATCTTCAACTTAGTGCTGGCCTTGGATCTACTCCTTTTCTGGTACTGAATTTATGCGGTTTGAGAGTATAAAAGCTTTGTTGAAGCTCGGTAACTGATATTGTATGTTTTAAAAGTCTAACTAGGAGAATTGGAGAAAGTTCCAATGAGGCTTTAGAATTAATAAAAGTAACGCATTTTATTTCTCATTTTGTTTTAAATATTTAAGTAAACTATTATGTCAGCTTTAATGTTTTAGTTACTTCGTAGATGACAGCAGTGGATATTATATTAGTAATAAAGATGACAACTAAAATTCTTACAACACAACCTTTTTCATTCAACTACTTGTCTCAGTCTGATGTTTGTTGACTTCAACAATGTCTAAGTTTCCTACACTAGCTGTTTAAAGCATATGCTATTACAGGGTGGACATGTGGGGCGATACTGAACAGGTACAAACTCTAATAGGTCAGGCAGAAGCATCTAAACAAGTAGTTGATGACTTAATCAGCGACTATCTCTACCAGCAAGTTGCAGCTGTTGTACGAGAGACTTGTGCTGAGTTTGTTCAAGGCTTTCTAGACAAATCAGCTCCTGAGAAAACCTTAGCAAAGCTTACTGATGAGATTACAACTGAAACTGTATATTCTATGGTTAGTTATGTCAAATTGTTATCAGCAAAACAGTAATACAGCTATGAAATTGGTCTATTGAGGTTATTACTGAGTTTAACTGAAAATCTCAGTGTGTGCAAAACATTTATACTTTAGTAGAATACAGAAAATACTTTGATCACAATAGTGATATCATAGATTTGAGACATTTTTAATTAATCAGCACATAATGTGATAGTCAAAGAAGAACATTATATTTGCTTTTTCATGCTTTCTTTGCATTTTGTAGTTTAATGAGATTACAACAGAAGCTGTTGAAGAAGAACTACTCAGTCATCATGTTACAAATCCAGTGGTTGATGATCTGCTCATAGATATTGCTTTTGATGCTATAGAAAGTGCTGAAGATAAGACTAGGGGAGACGAATACAAAGAGGTTTTATAAAAAATTATATGTACATGTTTATAAGTTCAACCATACAAAATTAAAAAGGCATTTACATTATTTAATGATTCAAAACTTATATCTTATAAAAAGTTCACCATGAATGATGTTTCTCATGGCTCATAGTTGTGTTTACAATCAAACTACTAGCTCCTATAATAAACACATGAAATCTTTATGGTTGAGTCAACTCTTACAACAAGCTTTTGCAAACATGGCTGCACTATTATAAAACCTTTGATAAACCCCTAAGAACATTAAAGCTTGACAAAAGTTACAATAGTGTCTATCTGTTGGTACCAAAATAAAAACAACTGATTTTCCCTCTATTTTATTTTTTATCATTTTATTTATATCTTTTTGTCAACCTCAACTTTCAGAATTTTCATTTTAACTTGACTTTTTGTTGCTTCAATTCAAAACGCTGCTTACAGAGTCAGAGTAGGGAGCAGCTGTGGTCTAGGGGTTAGAGCGTTTGCTTAGTAAACACCAAGTCATGGGTTCGAACTCCGACAAAGGCTATTGGTGATGTTAGGAAGATCATTCAGTCACAATTGTTCCTGTATCACATATGAATAAGTCTTTAGCCCGCTTAAAAAAAACCTTTTCCATCAGGGGTTTTCTCACAGAGATGGTGACTATAAACTTGCGCGAGTTTCACAGAGTCAGAGTGCAGACATCATTGGCAGAAGTTACATGAAAGTCTATTGAGATTTTGCAATTCAAATTTTTTTTTGCAGCAGACCATAAGGCATAAAATGTTTTTAAATCATATAAATGCTATGTGCTAACATATGACTGTTCTTAGAACGCCATCAATAAATTACTCAATTTAATATTGTAAAACTAAAAATAATACTTCAGCAGTAACACAGTAGTAACAAGTTTATTAGATGAAGATGAGTGGAAGCTCGTTCTTACTTTTGTTACTTTCTTTTATTATATTTTAAACTTCCATTTGCTTGAGTGTTGTGATTTCAAGTTTTGCCTATGCCCCATGGTATACAAGTGTGCATTACATTAAATGCATTGGGAGTTGTGCTTTCTGAACATTAGAAACTGAAACTTTACATTTTACAAAAGCATTTTATATTATTTTACGCTAATGAGTTGAGTGTAAAGCATTGTAAATGAATATTATAAATTAAATTTGTTGTATGTTCATGTTTTAATGTTCACAGCTGTCTGAGGGAGCAAATGAAAAGTTTTTGGATGGCATAATTCTAGAGAACGCACTAGAGCAGATACTGAAACAGGAAAGGATACATGTGGACTCTACTCCAGCGGCTCATTGTGCACAAGATAGTGGGTGCTCCTGACCATTTAGTTTTCATATCGTGTAGCGGTTAAATCCTGAATCTTAATGTTCTGATGTACATCTGGGTAGCTTTGTGAATAAATGCCAAAACATGTCGTTTTATTCTCCATAAAACTTTAGTTCACAATATATTCATACTTAATATGTGATTATATCCATTTAGAAGCAGTAGTGGAGAACTTAAGATAGCCTAAGTTCTTTAATTTTATTTTGGGCGAAGGTTGAAATTCTTGTGAGAACACAACTTCTTTTGCTACATTTTTTATCTAGAACACAGGCTTTTCTCCATTACTGCACCTACCTCTTCATATTATTAATTTACTTAGGTATTTTTGTTAAAGCAAATGCAATCCAAAATTTAACTTAGAAGGCCTCCAGCTGTCCACCATCAAGAAGTCATTGTTCATACATGCTGGTGTTTTTTTGGGAATCATTGGCTGACTTTGGCCATTATTATTTTAACTTAATTGGCAGGTTTTTAAAATATAAACGTTTGATGTAACAATTATGAATTTTGTGTGAGCATGACTTTATAATGATGGCGATGTAGACCTTGTCATTATGGTTTTAAAACAATTAATTAAAATAGCATATTAATGTTTCTAGGCATGATTCTGGATATACTGCTACGGAGAATGTCGGAGTTAGAAATATCGCAACGTGATCTAATGAATGTGAATCCTGTCAGAAAGTTCCATGAAAGAGTTGTTACTGATGCTGTGAGTGTTACATAGTTGATATAATGCTTTCGATTGACATTCATGTTTAGGCTAAGAATCTATCAGATATTACATCTAAAGTGATGATGAGCATTACAAAAGTGCAACTACTTGCTTTTTATCAGATTGATAAATACATTTTATTGTTCACAGGACATGTTCGATAGTTGAGTAGTACAGAGAGCAATCAGTATATAAAACATTAGCTATTCAACTGAACATATTTTTAACTTTTTCTCTGAAGGCTTGTATTTATCTTTGGGTTTTGCCAACCATAAAGAATGTTGCTGGTAATTTGAAATTGCTGATAAATGATCTGATGCACTTAATATTTGACTTGCCCGAGATTGCATGCAATATTTGTAGCATGTGCAATGTTTTAGGTAATGGATTTACTGCTAAATGAACTATGCCTTAATATAGATGAAGATATGAAAGACTATGATGAATATGAGTTGGAGTTGTCTAATTATCTTGTGAATAATGGGGTGTACACCGACCCTCCCGCATCACGGCAGTCAGTGTAGATTATAACTTGGTTACACTGGCTACTTTAACTTTGTGAAATATTCCAATATATTTTACATTTTTCATACCATCTAGATATTATGAACACATACCTTTGTATTATACTTGTAATCAAATTTTTTTTTAATTTATTGCATTTGAAATTTTTTGAAGAAAATAATCAATAAATTACATAATTTATATATAATAAAAGTACATTAAATTACAGATTGCATATATGTAAACACGTTATTAAAAGCCCTCGGAGCAGTTACATGATTGAGCATTGCTCCATACCAGGGAATTGTGGATTCCCAGAGGCATCAAAGTTTAATCCTGGAGCCACTTCTCCGACAATTTCTTTTGGAGGTGGACCACAATCCTGCATCTATAAATAGAAACCATCATAACACACTTGGTGAAACAGAGACTGAGTATTGTATATAATATAAATATAAGCTCATGTAGACACAGCGGGAGCTTTACTTAGTTCATCATAAGCAACCAACCTCAGTCATTAAATTTAGAATTTTTTCAAATCTTTCATCTTTGACTTGCTGACTATCTGTTGATTTCTCTGAGTGGTAAAGGTCACACAATCTTGATACTATGTCGAACTGTCTGGTGTATACATCAAACTGCTTCTTTGGAAGTTTACCATTATTAGCACTCAACCAGCTTGGATACTAGAAAAACAGTTTAAACTTGCACCAACAGGCAAAGCAGTAAATCAAATTAAAACCAGAAATACAAAATTTACTGATAACACAAAAGTCTTCAGTCTTCAATTACTCACTTTGTCAGCTAAATCTTTTAATGAAGGGTACAATATGTCCTTAGATAATAAACTGGACATCATGTTTTGCATGAGTGGCATGAAGCCATCACCATCTGGTCCATCTGGAGTTTCATCTAGACCAAGTGATTGTTGTAAAGTCTTTACTAACTCATCTTCAGATAACTGTCCCTATCAATAAAAATATGTTAATGCTTGCATGCTGCAAATAGAACTAACAATGGATCTTTATGTTGGTGAATAGCAATTATTGTACCTGCAAAGACTTTGCATTTTCAGAAAGACTAGATAGTGTCTCTGCTAAAGTATCTGCAAAATCCTTTTGTGATTCTCTTTCTACAATCAGAGTAATAAGATGCAATTTGTTAGCCTATGAATAACAATTGGGAGCATGTAAAACTTTCTAGAAGTTTTACTAACGGAGAGTTAATATGCCTGACCTGTAGATGGATTACTAAGCTTTTCAAACTCTGACATAGCTAGAGGATCATCTTTCAGTAGCTCTTTCAGGTGTTCTTCAATTGCTGCAGATGAATCAGATTGACCCATAGCTCCATCCAACAGAGCTTGCATGAATGCATCTTTTTCCTGATAACAGAGAAAAGGTATTGGTAATTCACCAAGGTGCTTTAAACCCCAGTACTAAACTTCACGACTTTCTAAAGCACCCTCTCAGTGGAACCTCCTTTTTCGATTACTCTCTTAAAAGGATAACCTTTAATTTTAGCTAACTAGAGCAATCATACAATTTGTCATTAGTTATTTTTCTGTTACAGACAAATGGAAATTAATTAACTTCATTTTAAAAGTAACTGCAATATAATAGTGATTAAAACTTTATCCAAATTATTCAAACCACTGCTGCTCTACTTATCAACCAACAAATAACTGCTACAGTAATTATTAAATAGCCGTACCTTGGCAATCACTAAGAATATATCTATACAAATGACACCGCAAGTTATGCTCAAGGAAGAGAAATAAAAATAATAAATGCGAGTCTGCCTACATTTTCAGCTTTGGCATGTGATGATGTGCCTGATGGTGGAGCATCAGATTCTGCTATGTTTACTTTTTCCTTCGCAGTTGTTGTATAGGTAGTAAGATCAGCAAGGCTTTCTGAAAATGGTGTAAATCACAAGCTCACTTTTGACGACTTTGAAATGAAAATATTTTTTAATATTATTTTTATTGCAAAAATTTAGTAAGCAAAAACTTTGAAAAGAGAGTCTACTGAAAATGTTCTTTTCTTTTGACAAGAAGAAATTGTGACTTGCGACTACAAAATCAACTTTCAATAATGCTAAAACTCTGCTCTGCACAATTATGACATCCTAGAAGCAGTCTAGAAAATAAAAGTAGTGATGCTTTGGTTAAGGTATTCCAACCATTTTTCCAGAATTATAAGCTACGACTTAAGTTACAAATATACTAATAATAATAATGAAATATTAATAAATTATAAAATTAAATATAACTAGTACTACTCATACTGGCACTAGTGACTGTGAATGTGAGTACTACTGTCTACTTGAGTACTTAGGACTAGTAGAACTAACTTCAAGTCCAATAGTAATACTAATAGTATTATAAGTATAAGTATACAATTAATTATCACTACTAGTACTTGTAGTAGTACTAGCCTACCATCAAGTAAATCTTCTAATTCAGCATCAACTTCACCCTGCTCTTCTAACTCATCGAAATTTGAATGTGAATCACTGTAACTATAAGTCTCCGTATGACCATCACAATCAGAATGAGATGAATTGGATTTTATCTTAACAGTTTCTTCGTTTACGTCAGGCTCTACTCCAACACAACCGTTTTCCTTTTGATTTGCTGTGTCACTGCTAGTGTTAGTGTAACTGTAAGTATCACTACCAGTACCAGTATCAGTACCACACGTGTTTTTTGCATCAGACTCAGTATTATTTTTACTTGCAGTTTGAGAGTGTCGTTCGCTACTCATACTGCTACTCAAATTTACCAAAAAAAACTACTTTAATCAGTTTTATTGTGAAGAAGCGGATCCAAAGTACAATTAAAATACCTAAACTAACTAAGTATTATAATATTTAAAATCATAAAGCAAAAATAATGAGCTTCAGATCAGAGTGAAAAACAACCTTGACATAGACTGACTGCGATAAATAAAGCTTAAGTTTTTATAAAGAGAGGATAACACTAATATTTTCTGAGCGGTTCATATAGGTTTTCTCGCACAAATGCATACATGAATATAATTATTATTACAATAATATGTTATTTAACCGTGAGTCAGCAAAAATAACCCCCCCACAAATGACGTATACTTTATTTTATGCAATATGAAGCAATTTTGTAGGTAAATGTATTCTATTTTATTGATTTTTTGTCACTTTTACTCAATATGCATTGTACTTGTAGGCAGTCATCAGTGGTGGTTGGCAGTTTTCTAATGCCATTAGATAAGGTATAGAAGGGTCTGTTGAAACTTAACAACTTAAAACTTTCAAAAAACAATATGTTATATTATTTGAATGTACTTGTTACATTTAATTTTCTATTTCAGTAGAGCTTTTGATTCTTTCGTGCAAATCAAAGTTGTCTCCTCCAAGTACACGTGCAGATATAATCAATGAACTGAAACTATAATATAGTTCAATGGATATAATAATATTATTATAGTTATATTGTTATTGAGATGATACTATAAGCGTCTCTAGTATAGAGTTATCCTACCTTAACTGTGTAACATTGCTCTATGGCCCTTTGAACTTTGAACACAACTAAGGGCCACTCAGGCTTTGCGTGTCATACATTTCACGAGATTGTTTACACTTCGATGCATCCGATCTGCGTTGAATCATCGAATACTTGCACAATACTCACTGTAAATGTATCATTATCAGTATGATGCTGTGGGATTCCAAATCTTATTTTATAAATTTGAATATAGACATAGTATTGGCAAAGTTATAACAAATTGACTGGTTGCAACTAGAAGTTAATAAATATCATTTTCATTTTGATTTTCACACTATCAGTATCACTATGACTATGAGTATGAGTATGACTATGAGTATCAGTATAACTATAAGTATAAGTATATAAGTATAACTATAACATTAACTATATTACTATTAGTATGACTAAGACTAAGCGTAAAAGTTAGAGTAACTGCAAGTGTAAGACTAAGAGTAACACTAACACACTAACTCAAAGTCAAAGTCAAACTCGAACTGTACGTTAAACTCAAACTGTCAGTGTGAGTGTTACACTTACTGATTTACAATTACTATTACTATTAGTATTAGTGTTGGTGTAACTGTAAAACTAAGCGTTATGATTATTTATTATCACTTCGTTATCATAATCATAATGATATCGATATCATTGATGATAATTGATAATGATTGTCATTATGATTCTCATTCTGATAGTCATAGTCGTAGTGGTTATCATAATGATTATGATAATCACAAGTAAGATTATTATAATTATATATAATGATTATTTATATTAAAATTATTACGAGATTTATAATGAATGAAATTAATAATGATAATGAAAATGGTAAAGCATTAACTTTAAGTTAATATTATACTAATACTTATATTTATAGTTAATGTTATACTTATAGTAATACGAATAGTTATACTATAACTAATAGTAATCTAATAGTAAAAGAAATGGCAATTTGTAACTAAAAATTTGCTACTCAAGTTAATTATATTGCAGATGTATGCAAGTCCGAAGCTATGACTCAATCACAATTACTACCACTATCATTATGATTAGAATCAATGTGAAACTGAATGTTCATACTTCATGCTGAACGGTTGGCAGGTGTTTAAACTTTATGAATATCTTATGGCAAAGAGTTTTTGTTTGTACAGATTGCCGATTGGCTCCTGTGAATGCACGAAGTGCTAGTAGTAATAGTAGTAGTAATGGTATCAGTAACCAACTCAAAGTATAAATATAACTTACCGAGTCTGTCACTGTAACAGAGCTACATCTTTTACTAGTAGTAGTTCTAATACTAATTTCCACAGAATGGATGTCAGACCAGCAATCCAATTATTATTCCCAGTATGTTATGAGACAATCATGCAGCTAGACATTTAGTTTCATACTTAAGGGCCATTAGTCAGAAATCATACTCAGTAATACTAATAGTTATGATAATATTGGTAATCATAGCTGCAGTTGGGCCATTAAATTGACAATTATAGACATAAACTGAATTATGTGATGCTTCTTAGTTATTACTAATATAACATTCATATTAAACATTTGTACTTATGCATTATAGCTGTTTTTTCTGAAGCGCTAACAGTGTTAAACATGCAAAAATTGTATCAAAGAGTTACATAAATTTAGGTGGCTGTGGTGTGTAAATACGATTGAACTAGCAGGAAAAGGATTTGTGGAAAAGCCCATGCTTGGGCTAATTTCCTAATAAATCCTAAAGTAATATGATATTGAAGTAACACTATTTTTTTTGATATTTATTCCTATTTTTAAAAGTGTTGACTTTTAATCATTGGTATATGATACAAAATACAGTGGAAAATATTAATTTAGCACTATTATTTATGGTAAATCACTTTATTTATGTTATTATATTGAAGTTATATAATTATTTTCAAAATAATGTAATTAGTACTCTATGTATTACATTATGAAAATAAAATATGGCAATAAATGCTAAATTCTATCAAACTTATATATAGAGTAAATGTTTTATATTTTCTAGATACGTATGATATGTCGTAAACTTACACAAGTTTATAGTCACCATTCCTGTGAGAAAACCCCTGATGGAAGGGGTTTTTGTTAAATTGGGCTAAAAACTTATTCAGTTGAGGCATAGGAGCAATTATGACTGGATGCTTTTCCTAACATCACCAATGGCCTTTGTTGGGGTTTGAACTCACAACTTCGTGTCTACTAACCGAACGCTCTAACCCCTAGACCACGGCTGCTTCTTATGTTTGCAGAAAGTATTGCATTTCAATATTAAGTATTATTATAACTATTGTGTTGTAACTATAAAAGACAAATAATTTGATATACCAGGAAGCTTTTAGAGTAACTACTATTTTTAATGAAAATTATGGTTTTATTGATGGCTGGGCTAGTCATGTCAGCAATGGTTTGCAGTTATAATAGAGGTCTTGTGGTGCCTTTGAACAGGTGCCCTATAAAAAGTATCTGGAGAGGTGTATTTATCATCTTGAAATTAAGTTTCACCACATTAAAGTATAAGAAAACAGAGCACTGTTTCGGAGTAGCAAAGGTTGCTTGTTTTAGTATTTGACCAAAAATTTGACTTGCGTCCTTTGGTAAAACAAATACATGTAAAATTTGTGGCATTCTATTTTATGTCATGTGTGCAAAGCTAGTCTCTTTATTGCAGGCATATTTCTAGTCTTGAAAATAAAAGCATGGGCTCTAGAGAAGAAAGACCATGGAACCAGTATTGGACTGATTTAAACAGCAAAGACTTGTCTCGTAATGGATTCCATACATTTCCCGAAGATCGTCTTCCTATTACGGAGCGAGATCAGATTTTAAGTTTACAAATTCACCATAACAGCATTGGTATACTTCCTGGGGCAATCGGAACTTTCTCTAATCTAGTAATTCTTGATGCTAGTAATAATGGACTTTGTCATATTGCAGAAGAGATTGGAAGACTATCTTTTTTGCAAACCCTTGTGGTTAAAAATAACAATTTAGACAATGATTCTCTACCTAAAAATTTTGACCAGTTACACTCACTTCAAGCTATTAATCTAAGTGGCAACAGGTTTACGGAATTTCCATCTCCATTAATTCACATGCCGCAAATTCAGAAGTTGTACCTGGCCTCCAACAGGATTGAGGAAATGCCAAACTTGATACACCATATTCACAGGTTGGTTTTTTATAATACATACATGCTGTTGCCTGGTGACTAAGGTTTGATGTATAACTGTAACACGTGTATGCTCATAGCAACACTATTGTGTTGTTGCGTTCTGTGTTTTTTAATGTGAAAAGATGTAATTTGATCATCTGTGTATGATCTAGCAATAGAAAGTCTGCCTCTAAATTCTTCCAGTGTTGTCTTAAATTTAGATTAGTGACCTAGTTTTTATATATTTGCAGTTTAGAGGTGCTCAACATGGGGGATAATTTGCTACGTTGTATTCCCGAAGAAGTAGGATCTCTGACCCATCTTACTAACCTAAACTTAGCTGGAAACCGGCTACAAAGTCTTCCCAAGACATTAATGTATCTAAGAAAGTTGAAAAGTCTGAGCCTACATAATAACAAGCTGGCGACATTGCCCCCAGAAATTGTTGCCATAAATCTTGTGGAGCTGAGTCTAAGAAACAACCCCCTTGTTGTGAAATTTATACAGGGAATGACTTATGAAGTACCATCTCTCTTGGAGTTGTCTGGTCGGGTTATCAAGTTGAATCACATTACTTACACAAAGAATGCGATTCCTAGATGTTTAGACCAGTATTTAAAGTCTGCTAATAAATGCGTCAACCCAAGATGTAAAGGTAAGTTCTACCATGTAGAAATCAATGCCAAATCTCAGCAATATAGCACGCCTTTCTAAGTGATGTTATGTTTTGTATTTTATAGGAGTTTTCTTCTCAGCTAAAGTTGAACACGTGAAATTTGTGGATTTCTGTGGGAAATACAGACTTCCTTTGCTGCAGTATCTTTGCTCTCCAAACTGCTCGGATAATCGGCCTCATGTTGAAGGCAGCAGTGACTCAGAGTCTGACGAAGAGTTATTAGAAGCCAGAAAGCGAATCAAAAGAGTGCTTTTGGGCTGAGATCACCTGTTGGTAGGAGGGTGGAGGGTCAAAGTTATTAATGATTTATATTTTTGTTTACCGTATTAATCACAGACGATTATATATTTTTTACATGTTTTCTATAAATTATTTGTATGATCCTATATTTGAATCAGTGGATAGTTGAAATGTTACAGGACAAATCAATGTATTAATTATGAACCAAACTTTATTTTTCAACACAGTATAACTGCATTAATGAGATACTTTGTTAAAACTGCTCAGCCAAATTATTAACTGAAATTATAAGCAGGAATTAAAATTATTTCATACAGACTTTGACATTTCAAGTTATACAGTGTAGACAATAATAGATATCAAGTTTACTGTGTTATTTTGTTACGTCAATATTTAGAGAACTAATAGATTTATTATAATATATTTTTGTCAGCTTTAACTGTTATCCTGAAAGTTTTAAGTTTAAAATACACGCATGCACCTACACCATATTTACAGTGAAGGACAATTCAACTACAATTTAGGCTAAAACTTAAAGCTGCAAAAAGATAATTTGAAGATATATATCATTTAACCCTTGAAACACAACTTTGATATTAAGGCAATCAAATCAAGATACTAGTAATGTAGGTGTGTACTGGGCTAGACACAAAATATATTCCAGCAGAAAGACAGAATTGCCTGGTCAATGTTTGTAGCTGATTATATACGCTATGAATAATTTTGTTTCATCAATAGATGGCCCAATCTACCAATTAATCATAAAGTGAAGGTCTATGCATTTATACAGCTTGTGCTCCGTTAACTGTAGGTGAAGAAGACCCTTGACTTCGAACATGAGCTGGAATTAGCTTATTGTTCAAACTTGTATCCACCATGAGCTCTATAAATAAAAAAGAATCATTCAGTTTCGAATGTGATTAAGTGCAAGTTAAGGCATAGACTTTTCAGTAAAATTAATTATGCATAAAAGTTTCACGAATGCAAAAAAGCTAATATTTTCAACAATTATTCAGATATTTAGAAAATAATGGGCTAGATACATTGGCCATCACACGAATTAAACTACCAATCAACAAATATTTAAGTTTTCAATATTTCCAGACAACTTCAGAGTTCCCAAACTATATTATACTCTTATACTCTTGTTTGAGTAGCTCTGATGGCTTTTATTTTTGTAAGAAAAACAATAGCAAGCCAGTAATTTTAAAGCACCCAAGTGACATTGAATCTCATGCCAGTTTTCAAACCCCAACAAGCCTATGATAGGGTAATATTATTTTTATAAATTCCTAGTTATTGAAAATACTCTATTAGCTATTGCAGTTGCCATGTACCTATAACTAATTAGGAATCTACTTATAATGGATAAGCCAGATACCAGACCTGGCCCAAAAAGTACCTTCTTGAGTGAAGTTAAATAATGGAGGGAATGGTCGGCCACTTGGAAGTTTTCCATTGGGTTCCCTGAGTTCATCAAAAAAGCTATGTGCGCATGCTTGTAGCGGACTGATTCTGGAATTAGGAGTATAATCCAGCAATTTACAAGCCAAATCCACAGCTTCTGGTGGGGTTCGTGGCCTGAACACCTACAACAAGTATTCTTACCATAGAATGACAATAGAGATGCCCTATGTCATGACACTTTCTATTTTTCATGGCTTATCATATCTTATTTATCTTATCTTTATCTTATTATCATATCATATTTAGTGCAGAATAACTATAAATGAGACCAATAAAATCACAAGAAAATACTGATTAAACAGGTGTACAGTTTTCATTTCAAAATTGATGATGAAAAGACTCCTTCAAAACATCAGCATGATTTTATTAACTAAAACAAAACATAATATATACCTCTAGTTCAGCTTTCAACTCAAATACTTGACACAAACCTTGCTCCATGGATGAGCTTTAATCTGCGGGAATTTAAATTCTGTATAATTAGGATTCATTTCACGTATTTGCTCACGAGTTGGAGTGCCTAAAACTTTTATGATCTCTACCAGCTGGTCAACTCCACTATCTCCAGGAAAAATAGGCTGTCCAAGAAGGACTTCTGCCAGCACACACCCCCCAGACCAAATATCTGTGTAACACACAACGAATGTCTAATCAGGGATTACAAACCAATAAACTTTTTAATAGCTTTTAGACTAATTACTTGCCATAAAGTAGTTGCAAAATTGATTACAAATGAGTAAGAATTCATGTTACGAATCAAAAGATATATTAGCTACAACCTAGATGTAAGTACAAATTTTCCTACAGGACTTTTAGTCAGGTAAATTAAAACACAGAAAATTATGTGAAGTTAAGCAATACAAAAACCAGATGTTCATCGAACCTATTTGGCAAGTGTAGTCGGTAGCTCCGAATATCAGCTCAGGGGCTCGATAGTACCGAGAACATATGTAAGACACGTTGGGCTCTCCTCTCACCAAGATTTTAGCACTGTAGAAATATTAGGAACATTCATTTATCATGCCAGATCTATTCACCTTACAAACAACTTATAAAAATTTACTAATGTTTGTGTACTCATTCCATTAATGAACAACCTATGGCTGAGAAATTGCCATAACCTATTCTAAATAAACAGCCAACATTTCAGTCATAATGACAACAAAAAGCGGCCACAGTGTACCTTCCAAAGTCACAGAGCTTCAAGACTCCAGATTCAGGATCCAACAGAAGATTTTGTGGTTTGATATCTCGATGGCACACACCATGAGCATGTATATAAGCTAGACTTCGAAATAGTTGATAAATATACAGCTAAAATAAAAGTAATATAAAATAATTATTAAATAGTTGAATGTATAAATAGAATAATGAATTGATACAAATATTTACAAACATAGTATAGAATTAAACAAAAAATAAAGCTTATTAATGCAAACTTACTTTAATAAACAGCATCGGTATAGTTTGTTTAGCTTTGCTATAATGCCTAGTAACTTTATATACAGTTTCAGGCACAAATTCTAGGACTAGGTTTAAATAAACTTCATCTTTCTGAAAGAAAAACAAAAAATCTACATTAGATTAGAATAAAAATAAACTATTGTATTATTTTCACAAATAAAAAAGAGCAAAAGTCTGAAGCATAAACAATTGACTTTTGCAAACTTATACACAATGAAATAGGAACACTAGAAAAGTGAACACTGCTGAAAATAAATGACATATTAAAATCTAGATGGAAGTTTTCCAATAGTGACCCAAAGAAACCACGCCTACCTTTTCTCCACTAGAGTAGAAGAAATAAAGAAGCTTTACGATGTTTACATGCTCCAATTTTCTCATGATTTGAAGTTCACGATTCTAAAAATTATTAACAAATGCCATCATCAAAAATAATCATAAACTACAAGTGAAGAGAAAGCAGTTAATTTTTCATCAAGTAAAACTACAGTATATAATTAATAAAGAGTGCCAACCTTGAACCTCTTGTCCTGTAAAACCTTTTTAATAGCAACTAATTGTGACGATTCCGTAAGTCTAGCTTGATATACAACCCCAAAGCTGCCATTACCAATAACCTTAGCATCAGTGTACGACACCTCAACAGGCTGATCAGGTCCGGGGCCTGGCGTGGCCACTACTGTGGTCACTTTACCACTCCCACCATCGGAAGCTTCTGCAATAAGAAGGTTTATTGTTCACCAAAAGAAACAACTGTATATAATATTTCTATAACTTGAATTTTTTATAATTGAGACAAAAATAGATTTTTATAATAATAGAAAAATATCATCCCAGAAGTCAGATAGATTTTGCAAAATTGTACCAATCAACAATAAGTTAATTCAACATAATTTTTAATATTTCTGTATATCTTATTAATATTTAATGCAAGATATTCAATCATGTATACTCGGTCAATTCTTAGATAAAGTACACTTTGGAGTTGCAGAATCGCAACAACAAAAAAGAAACTGATGCTTAAACTTATAGGAAATACTGTTAGTTGAGATGCTATAGAATATAAGGTGTTGAACCAGACATTTGTACTAAAATATAAAGATATAATCACAGAATATTATAGGTTTACTGAATCATGTAACTTTTTTCTGGAATTGTGCAACAGTTTTAGCACCTAGCTAGTAAAATATAAAACAATGATACTTAACACTATATAAATACCAAACTGGCTTTGTTAGGTTAACGTTAAATTCTGTGACAGAAGTGCATTGTCTGACAGGTCATGTTTATAATCATTGAGTCAGATGAAGTGATAATTTACAAAAGTATCAACAACTTTCCTAAATACTCTCTTTATTCTAATGAGGTAATTCAAAGAGGTCATTTGTGCAACAAGTTTTTAAATAATTACAGCACTGTGTTTGGCATAAAATTGTAAAATAATTTTACTTTTATTTACCCGATAACATATACATGTATTAAAAATTTATTGCTTTGATGAAAGTTTCAAGCCATTCTCAAAATAAAACCTAAACGACCTGTATCGCACTGAACTGCATTATTCTATCAACACTATTTGCAAAGCCAACTTGTATACAAGTTGTGTTCGACAAAATAGCTTTCTGAACAATTTTACTTCTAATACTTTAGTTCTCTACAAAAGCAATTCTTTTATAGCGAGTTAAGCTTTTGAATTAATATTTGCCAGCAGTATGATTTCGCAAATCAAATGTAATGAATACATGAATTTAGCCCACTTCATGGCATAATTTTGACCCAAGTCAAAATCACACTTTAGAAATTATAAGTAAAAACTTTAAAAATACTATCATCAATACTAAATGGTTTGAAAACAATACTTCAAAGGAAAAAATATATTAGACCCAACATAAAATTAACTAGAAAACAGAATAACCAGTGTAGATTTTTAAACTCCATCCCTTCACATCTAACCACCAGCCATAGCCTGCATTCAGAGCATTTAGTCCAATAGTCCTTTAGGTTAGCACAAACTAAAACTTAGTGAAAATCGGAGTGGTAGGCTTGAGGAAAACTTAGTACCACGCTTGCAACTCTTTATAGGCTGATATCAGAAATATATGAGCAATGAACTAGATGCACTTACTTTTCATGTTAGACAATTGTGATGATCAGTATAAAGCAATTGTAGAGTTACATGTAGGTAGTAAATCTTTGGGAATAATATCATTTGAGATATGCTTATTGCTTTCTAAAATAAAAACATATTGTAATCATGTTCATAATATGAAATTTTGCTTACAAATTTAAACTAGGCAACCATAAAGTATTATGCAAACAGATTTACTAGCGTCTACAAATATTAAGCAAATCTGGTTTATTATCATCTTGATATACTCATGTAGACATAACTTCTTAAAGACAAACTAATGCTAAGCAGTGAAAGAAAGTTGAAAAAATATACAGTAATTTTCGAGTAGAAGCTGCAGTAAACATACTAATTCATTTTAATTTGCTTGTCAAAAATGAAAATATGTTAACTTGTAATGCTAACTTACAACAATTGACAGTTCTGTGAAGATAACTCTAAATTAGCCTTTATCCTCCTTTAATTTGTCAATCATTTTCTACAAAACAAATTAGAAAATGGAAAACTTCTTATTATTACACTCTGAAAATTTGAAATTACCAGGTTCATAGAGCAGAGACAATTATCATCAGTAATACTACATCCTTAGCCAAGGTTGAATAAGCTACCTTTGCAGGTTATAGCATTATAATTGATTAGAAATACATCAGCTAAAGTTATTCCAATAGAAAAAGCAAAACGATCAATGAAAATTTTATTAACTGAAATGCTATAAAAACATTGTGTATGCTCTCTAAATGAAAGTATTACAAACTGTTACTCTTTACACATTTCTAGTCATAGTTCTAGGAAAGTTTTGTTTTTGCTTCAATAAGAAAAGCTTTACTTTAAACCAAACAAAATGTATACCACTAAAAAATGAAATTTTCAAATAAATGAAAAAGCCCACCAACATTGACTTTATTGCATCAAATCAAATAAGATACATTTTAAACCAGTTTTATGACCATAACTTTCTGCAAATGAAGTATTTAAAATTTCATTTTGGTCACCCCAATTTTATTACTTCTATATCAAAATATTCTACAACTACGACATTTTAATATCTGAAAACCCTACTATAACAATATCATTTAGGATGCCACGAGGAAAAAAGTATTAGTTGTGGTATTTTCATGAAAAATTTGAATGCAAATATGGTAACACTGTGCCCTATTGATGTGTTTGAACAGGGACAAACATGGTGTAAGACAGTTCGTAATTCTCCATTATATTCTACTATAAGTATACTTTTTTACAACCATTTGCCTTTGGGAAAACGAGGTAGGTGCAGTAATGGAGAAGTTGAGAAAAGCCTGTGTTGCAGATTAAAAATGTAGCATAAGAAGTTATGTTCTTGCGAGAATTTCAACTCTCGCCCCAAACCAAAATTAAATAATAAAATTAAAGAACTTAGGCTATATCAATTTCTCCTCTATTACTCCTAAATAGGGAAAACAGTGAGCAATTATTTAATTTTGCAGACATTATGATTATAATTAAAGACTGCACAACCTCTGAAATCAATACTCTAGAATTCAACTATTGGACTTGATAGCAATTGCTGATTGATCAAAAATCATAATCTAAATATCCATTTAAATTAGAAAAAAAACAGTAATAAATTACCAGGAATTAGATGGAAATTTATAGTATCTGCAGAAACAGCTCGAGTATAATTTTGATAGCAAAACATGGGAAAGATAAAACATCAACTTACTATAATATATTTTATAACTAAGCCAATAACATGTTTTTCAATTTATATTTTAGATTAGGATACCTCAATTTTCAATAAATGCTTTCAATAGACTTAGACGGAACACAAGTGCTAGCTAGATGCAGTAAACACATCCCATCAACTTGCTTGCATTGCATAAAACTAAATGCAATAGTAATAATAACCAAAGCATAAAGCCTAAGCTAAAGAATATTGAAGAAATTATCCTTGCACTTGTACTAATTGAGCAATAGACATAGTTCCAGTAAAGCCTGAAGGGTGTCTAACTTCAAGAATAAGAATTATACTTATACTAATTATTAAGTCATACATATTCATATTGATATTAAATTCAAAATCAAATAGACATTCATATACTATAGTAATAGTCAGTGATACTGAGTCTAATAGTCATACTGATATTCATAGTGATAGTCATAGCGACTCTGATAGACGATCACGACAGACATAGTCCCATTCAGTTTCATGCCCTAGCGGCCTAAGCCCTAAGGCTAATGTCTTAGAGTTAGTCACTATTAATACTAATACTAATAGTAATAGTAATAGTAATAGTGAATAATGAGAGTCAATGGCAATTATAACTAATATCAATTATGATAACTTATTCTAATTTTTAGTTCAAGTTAATGTAAATCAAAATGTCACACCTATTGACTAACTATTACACTTACACTTGACAGTTTTGAGTTACATTTTGACTTACTCTTAGTGAGTTAGTATTAGTATAAGTATTACCCGAAGTCCAATACTTTAACTTATACTATAAATACAGTTAGGCACATAAATTATAAAATTTCACCAATATAACCAATATTATAGCCTTGATATATAGAAAACTCTGTTTTTGTCGAGTTTTTTGGTGCTACAACTTGGAAATTGTCAATACTTATTGTAAATCAAAATGAAAATTTTCACTCAACCCTGAACCCAGCTTAGCAACTCATCTATATTATGTTCATTCAATCGCGCAACGACCATCCAATAAAAATCGTTGACGCAGTTTAACGCCAACATTCGGAATTCTTCGTGTCATAATAATAGATTTTTGCATAATATTTTCTGTTATATTATTACCGAACGAAATACGGGGCCTTTCACACACGCAGACTATGGCCCTACTGCCACAAAAGAGTAGGATAACTCTATAGTAGAAAGCAACTTTTCGTCATAGTATGGAGGAAGTAACTTATAAATACGGACAATGAAATGTGACAGGTGAAAATTGAAAAGAAATATTGCAACGAACACGCACTTACACCTACCCTTACCACCAGAGTTTTCCTAAAGGTTGCAACTTGCAAAAAGTTGATAATGTTTTATTTAACTAAACACCATACAGGACCTTACTTTCTCAATTGAAAAATATGAAGAAATTTTCTTAGATAAACAACATAGCCCACACTTAAGCTTTTATTATTGCAATTTGGGTATTCTCATATATACAACATACAGAAACTGTTGAAACTTCTATGATTTAGCAAGAGTTGACAAGTCATCCATTTGTGCGACACTCATATTGGCATATTTTTTCCTGTGTATTGGTTTACCTGCAATGGTTTTACTCAAACAAGGTTGCTAGAATATTAGCCAACATAGCAATGTAAAATGGATGTTCCACCACTATGATTATAATATAGAACTTGTAGAATTTTATTGCTCACAAACTTAATAAATACTTGTGACTATTTCTGAAATCGAATCAACTTACACTAAAAAGACTATTCTAAAAGTCAACCTGTTCCTAACTAGCCTTTATTACAATTAGGTGGAGTATATTTATATTGCTGTATACGACCTATAAATGACTACTGCTTGTACCTCCTTAATTGCTATTTTAAAGCGCATATCAAATACGGTGGTGCATTATTGATTAAACACATAAAAACAACTGTCATCGCAATCAGTAAAGCTATTATTATGATGCTATCATTTTATTATTTTATCATGTATAAAAATAATTTCCGATAACTTTATACTTCATCCATGCATGAAGTACTACACAACTTTTAATGAAGATCAATTTTTTTAAATTAGTAGTAACTATATGTTCAATTTGTTGATTTCCACATGGGAGCAATTTTATGTTTGGTTATCTTATGAGCAGATCTACGTAACTTGGCTCGGGTTTTTCTGTGCTCATCCTGATCTTGTTTCTGCTTTTTAGCTTTATCATCCTGTAGTAAAAATTTGAAATATCAACTATAAAATATGGTCTTCAAAACTAAAAACTAACAGTACTAAGATTGCTTGTAATAAAACATTAAAAGAAACCTCATTCCAAAAATCTAATTAGACACCATCGTAACTTTAAGCACAATGTTTTAAATCAAATTTACCATTGATGGGATATAAGTCATTTCTTTAGCACCAAAACTCGAATTGTATTTTATACTGTCACTTTTTGACTCCAGAGATTTAATTCGTTCTTCCAACGATAATCTACAACAAATATTATAATGCAGGATGAATAACAAAAATAGGTTAACGTGTAAGCGATATCTTAATATCTGACACCAGCAATTATGTATGCTAAAAGATTATAACCCAGTGAATGCATCATTTTTAAAATTGAGGATAAAAATAACATAAATAAGATACCCATATCTGTGAATTAACACTTGGTCTCATTGTGCATATGTTCATATTGAGCATATGTTGCAATTATTGTAAAAACAATAGCAGGCTAACATGTTAAAGTGGAAGCCTTGACAAAAAGAGTTTGACTAAGCAACAACATAGTTTGGGGCAAGCTATATGAAATATGGAACAGTTTCGAACCACATTTACCAAAATGAGATGATCATAACTATACATTTGAGGTATAGCTAATAGTTTCAAATCCATTTCTAAGTGTACACTGCAACTATATCCAACAGAAATCATGCCTTATGTTATGAAACCAAAAGTTATATAGAAGGTAAAATAAACTACTGAAGCTACTAGTGCACTGTTGGACAGAAGATATTCCATTTAGACAAACAAAAATAAATTGAGCAACTTACTTTGATTTCTTTGGTTTGCTGACACTGGATTGAAGATCATTTAAAGAATCTCCTTCTTTGATTTCGAAGAATTTTGGCTGTTTAACAACCTTTACCTGAAGCCAGAGTTACAAAAAATACAATTGAATAATACTTTTTAGAGCTTATAAAAAAAAACTTTAAAATTTAAAATCGGCATTAAAATACATTGACCTTGTAACTGCAGCAAATTTCTCTTTAGTAAAAGGCAATGTTTACCGCAGGAGTTTCTTTTTTCTTAGGTTTACCACCATCGACTTCCTCAAAATTTTCCAATATCTTAGCTTTCTTCTTTTTATCCATATCTAACCTGGCCACATTGTGGTTCATCATACGGTATTCTCGGCTCTCTTTGTTCCTGGCAAAGTCTGGATTGTGGAAAAGTGATGCAAATCTATCATCCTTGAGCAAGCCTCCATCCTGAATTCACATCACACAAATGAAACCAATCAGTACTCACATTACAACCAGCCAATGATATTGTTTGCAGCACCGCAAACTAAACTTAGCTCATTGAAAGTAGAGTTTTATATGAGAAACATAACTCAACCAAATATTTGTTTAAAATGCTATGCTTCAATGTGTTGTATAACACAACCACAAATGCATACCTTTTCTTGCTCCTGTATCTTCTGAGCCAATTCTTTATTAACTGTAGGTCTTTTGTACTTGGATTTAACACGATCATTCGTCTTTTCCAAAATCATCTGCTGGACTCTCTTTTTCTCATAATCATGTCGAGCAAATGGCTCACTAACACCTTTGGCCTACCAAAGCATAATAATCAGAATTTACAACAATTTATAACAAGTTAATTTAGTGAGATGAACTGAATTGCAAATTTAATTATCAAACCATTTGATTTTTCAGTGAAAAGATCAAGTATGCATGAAGATTCAACAACAATAAAACATAAGATGACATGCCTTCTTGTAAAGCCTAACATCCATAAAAAACCCGTGCATAAAGGCTTTCACAAATGGCTTTCCAATCAAATCACTTAGACCTATTTCTTCTAGCTCAGCCCTGGTCACAAATTGAAAGTCTTCATACACTAAAAAATATCAAACATATGATCAATAAAAATCAATTAACAGTGCTTAAGGTGCAGTTTAGCCATTAAGTAATAAAAATGAACTGCATGTTCCCTAGCAACGCAGCAAGTTGAGCCATTTTATCAACAAGCATAGAGAGCAATAGTGTACAAGAAAATGGAAACATATAAACTTGAGAAACACCTTGAGGTGTAGAAGTTTCTTCCAACTCTTCTGTTATGTTGTCTAAATACGAGCACCAGCTTGGAGCTGAACCAAGATTCTGCAAACACAGAGAAGTATTATCAACTTCAAGCAATTTAAACTTTTGCTGAGAAAAGATGCAACACCATACATGAAAACAAATTAATATTATTTGTGGATTATATCTAAAATTGCGTTCAATTTTCATTCCAAAACCCTATGAAAACATCGCTACTGTAACTCCCCCCTCTGCTCTTTGAAAAAGATGGCATGTGCAAGAAATCCGAAATTAAAGCACAATTACAACAGTTTATTACTGACTTACCGGTACAAAGTATGTCAATATTTTTGGAGCTTCGTTGGCCATAAACATGAGACCAGTTTCTGGTATAAGACAAAGATCATTCAGACTTGTCTCCTCCGGCTCTATGTGTGTGTATGCTTTACCCTGGCAGCCAAGCAAACTCCAATTAATTGTACAAACGAAAAACTATTTTATGTTGAAAAAGTTGGTTGGTAAAAGAAATTTTATCTCAGCAGTTTACTCACAGTGTTTCCATCCCACATCTTCATTATTCGCTTATCCATAGACAATACAATGTTTTTTCCTGGTTGGAACTGTATTGACTTAATTGGTAGCTCATAATTATGGTCCTTAACCAAATATGGCTTCTTTGATCGAATATCAAAAAGGAGAACCTAAAAACCAACAATCGCATTTACCGGAGCGATGTACTAAATTTGCTGAGATAAATAAATACTATACAAACTGAAGCAATTAAAACCTAAACAAAATTTGAATAGTAGTATTGGCTTTCACTACAGAGGGTGTAATACATATGCTGCATAGATGTGGTGCTCTTAGTGCTACTAGTAGACGGAGAAATCTAATCAGGTTTAGCAGAATATAACTATATTATTTAACTTCTAGCTTACCTGACCACAACTTGTTCCTACACCCAAATTCAATCCATCTTTATACTTCAATGAAGTGACTTGAGGTACAGATTCGCTGAAATATATTATATTTGCTGAATAAAAACGTCCAAAATATTTTACAGCAGTTCCCTAATTATATAAAAACTGTGGTAGAAGAGCGTAAAAAAATTCATGTCACAAATAATCTTTATTGCATTAAACTTTAAAAACTAATTAAAATAGCGTTTTATCTAAAATAGTCCACAACTCACTATGGAAACATAACACTAAAAGTCATCTTGCACATTGAATGTATGCACAAGAAGAAGCTATATATTTTTCATCAGGTTTCTGTAGAACCTGATGAACTTACACTTACATGTTAGACTCCTGGTAAGTAGCAATGGCACAATCTAATGAACCAACTCTGAATCTCGTCCTTGGATCCCAGCATTCAACGTGACCCTTAAAAGGAGTGATTGCACGCCATTAGAAAGTTAGCTCGTATAAGTGATAATAAAAACACTCAAAACTAAATATTTCACAACAAATCTCCAAACACTGCGGCATATCCACATGAAAGTATATAAATTATACTGTAAAACCTGCCATGTTAACGAAGCACCGTCAACACTAGCAAAGGTTATTATTAATTACATTGTACGATTATATTAGTCGTTTTTAAACTTTTATAAAGTTGTTTAAAATGTTATTAATTCATTTTAAATATAAACTTGTAGATTACATTGCTATTTGTATAAATCCATCGCTAATTTTACTTGCAGAAATCCATAAAAACAGAATGTTGTGCACTGTTCTGCAATCACCCTTACCACTATTTATTTTGATGCCTTTCGTTAGCTACAGTGCATTTGTAAACATAAAACATATTATTACTATAGGTTTAGTAACTTAAAAAGCGCAATGGTATAATTGCATAGTTAATATTAAGTTGGAATATATAACAGAATAGTTTCCCATACAATATTACATCAATTAAATACATTATTTGATAAAAATAAACTAACAAACTATCAAGTATACCAGATAAATGTAAAATCAACAGAAATTGTCACGTATGTAGGTAAATAATTCATTATTAAAAAGTAATGATATTGTTTAGAAAGTATTTTTCATTGCCATCATTGGATTGAGTTCTACTTTGAAGTAGAAGCTACTCATCAATTATAATACTGATTTGTTAGTTTATTCAAAAACTTCTTGCAAGTAAAACATAGCCGTATGATACTTACGTGGCCAGTTCCACAAGTAAACAACTGGTGTTCTGGATTAAATTCGCAACATGTGACCTCACTAAAACACGAAACATGGACAATTCAATTAAAAAAATCCACTGTTTCCTACCACCTATGCACCTAGGGCATTGTGGAAGAAGAATGGTGGTGTGTCTAGGAGTTTTCCCTCATGTTTCTTTAGTTGACAGGGTGTTGTTAGTTATATACATATATATATATACATTTAGGAACTACATGCATGGCTAATGTTGACTAAGAAGCATCAGGAAACATTAACCAATTTGTTTTGAAACTAGTACGTGTGGAGGCAGTCTAAACTAATACATTAGACTGAATGCTTTCACATAAACATGAACACTTATGTAACAATATATAAAATTCAAAACCAGCATCATTGCCATTAACAGCTTAGTCTTTAGTATTTATAGATTTATTGGGTAAAACTTGTTAGGGGGTTTACACCCCAAACTTTTCATCAATATTCTTGTTCAGTTCTACTAAATCAAATATATAAATATATTTTTTGTGCATTTTCAAATTTTTACCCGGCATAGCTACTAGTTACTGAAGCTCATTAAATCCAACAGAACTTGAATACTGAACTATCTTACTTTGAGTTGGTTTTTATTGGATTGAGAAACCTTCCTTGCTCCAAGTTAAGTCTGTAGATTTCATTTCTAAAATGGAGTATATATGACTTCTTGGAGATTGTTTGCCATCTGATAATCTTTTGCCTTATCAGAAAACTTTAGACACACAGATTTTAACAAAACCAGTGCTCCATAAATAGTTACAGTTACATATTTAACCTCACAGGCATTTAGATACCATTTTTACCATCTTATATCCTAAACCTGGTCTTTTCCCATATTAGATATAATTAGCAAATTTCAAACTTTATGGTGATTTAAGAGTTTTCCATGATGGGCCTTTAAAGATTTTGTTGAAAAAAGTTGTTCCAAAATAAAAAGCTTACCCATATGCAGCAATATAAAGATCACATGATGGAAAATGATATGCTAAATCTCGCCCAAATGTAGGCACTCGAGTTCGAAAAATCTTGCCATATCTGTGGTGAAACTCTAGATATCTATCATCTTGGAGTACAACAACCTGAAATGCAATTCAACTGAATGTTATATTTGAATTAATTCAACCAACAGTCAGTAATATAATATAAGGTAGTATCTTGAATGCATTGCAATAAAAAAAACTATCATAAATTAATTTTTGGTCCAAGATATCTATTTGAATTTGTCTCCATTTGTAACCACCAATATATTTTGTAATCCTATGTAACACGCAGCAAATATAACTGAAAATTTTTATTTTGCAAGTTACATGAATTATTTTGAATGATGGAAAACTTGTGTTACCACTCAAAAGTTAGTTTTCAAAAGCTGGATACAATTCTACAATTATAATTTAAAACTGCATCAAATCTTTCAAACACCACCAAACATGCTTACTTTGAAGATAATTTTGTTGCAACTATGCATGTATGAAAAAGAAAATAATTTCTAAAATTATTGAGAAAAAAACCACTTGTAGTAAATGCGTTTACTGATAGTATTAATTTCCTTACAACACACTAGCCAAATATATCAGTCAATAGGAATCACTGTAACCCTTTACCTTAGAATAATCTTCTTCAATGGAAATAAGCTGTATAGCATGCGAGTCCATTACTTTTTCATATTTGAGTGACATCTGATTTGTATCAAACACTCTCAACCTAGGTTTATATGTGCCAGCAGTTATAATGTATTGGTTGTCTTTAGTAACCTTTACTAGATTGCTAACATGTGGCATTGAGAAGTCTTGGAGCAGTTCAATTCGCTGTCTGACATCTACAACCAGAAACCTAGTCTATAACAACCTGCAGACATGACAACGTTGGTCAAATAATTGATATATGCAAGATATATCTACCTTAAGAAAGTAAGATGCAAAATAACCCAATATTTAGCAGAGGCTTAATAAATTTTAAAAATTATAAACTATGTCATACTTGAAGACATACTGCCATTTTAATTTTTCTGTTTGCTACTTTTTAGTCAACATTTCAATTTCAATACTCTGATTAAACAAGAGGGCAAATTTAAAATGAAACTTTGGAGTCAATAAGTCTAATTCAAGTATGTTATAAAAAAACAAAATAGGTTAGTTTACAAAAATGAGAGTAGAAACACTGCTCCTGGAGAAACTAGACTGCAGCTTACCAACGTCTTGCTGTTGTAACTTTCTGCGCTTTCTTTCCGAGAGCCACTGAAAACACCAAAATGTCTTCTATCAACTATACATATTAGCATGGCACACCAAAAAGTATGCTTTTAAATTTCATTTCGTTTTTTTTCATGCATGATAAAACTAGATTACAACCACATACAACATAAATATTTTCAACTTTTTATCTGCATTTTATTGAGGGTTGACATCACACTTGTCAACCTAAAAATGCCTCCAAGAGAATCAAAACACTTCAAACAATTGCATACACCAAGTTGGGTGGGCTCATTAGAGGTTGCATCAAAATGCAAAAGTCCTTACAAGATCACATTAAAATTTCAGCCAGATGAATAGATATAATTATATAGCTACACTATAATAGGTAATAAAACTTTAACAAGACAAGTCTGGAGCCGCCTAAATTGCTAAACTGTTGTGAAAGTATCAAGAAGTGAAAAAGAAAGTTCTCATCACTAATATAGACATGATAATAATGTTTCAAATCTTTTTTAAACATTTCCGACTACTTCGAGTTATTCTTAAGGAATATTTTTTAAGTAAAAAAGTCCCAAAAGTGAACCCGCATGAAGACACGGTGTTGGCAGAATGAGCTTGAATTTTTAGTTTAGAAATGCTTTGATCAACACTTTTAATATTTCAAGACAAATTTATTGGCTTCCATTTTCATGCTAGTTTCATGCTGAAATAACTGAGCATTGCATAATAAAGAAAACATGCTTTAATACTAATTAAAATTGTCGCTGTCACTGATCTCTCTTTCACAATGTTTATAACACCATTATTATTTGTCTATGAAGAATAATAAATTGTGATTATAATATTATTGCTTACCTCTGGTAAGGATCTACCAGCACTGAGATTATAAATCTTAATGTCATTAGGGTTAGACACCTGCATTGTGATTTATTAGTATTGGCTACCAACAACCTGTAAAGAAGAAGACAAAATAAGCAACCATTTCCAATTCATCATCAAATATCACATTTAATGAATATTTTAACCTTTTAGTTTCACCAAATTAATTAGACAGAGGCAATAGAGTTAAAATATACCAAGAACCTGTATCATAATTATAAATTAATTAAGCTAAACAGAGTGGACCATTGACACAAAAATAGCAATATGCACACAAAGATTAGTTAAAATTTTAAAAAATCAGTCAACAAGTTTACGTAAAAATTCCATAATCACTTAGTTTGACTTGGAAATTGGAACAAAAATATGTATCTTGTCAACTAAACAGCCCTTTAATTTAAAGTGAATTAAATAATTAGGTATGATTTGTATGACATGAAAAAACTAATAGCTACTGTAATAACATGGTAATATAAAGATATTACAGTGGAAACTTAATATTATCAATAATTACCAAGAAATAATGCGATGAGTAAAGAAACTAGATTTAAAGTTTCATTCTTTTTATTACAGCTGTTGTTGCCTCTGGTTTGAAGCAAGGTTTGTAGTGTTACAAGCATAGGTAGTTGTATAGCATTGAACTGTATTCAACAGTATTCACTGTATTGTCAAAAATTGGAGACTGCTCAAATAATAAACTGTATTACAAGTAGTTGACAGAATTACTAGTTCCTAATTTTATTAATCAATCATCAATTTCTTCGAAGCAACTAAACAAATAAAATGAGTATTTATAAAGAGCTGTCAAAACAGCCAACAAACTTACAATGGGAGTGCAGACTAAAGCATACTAAACTTCGAGAAAGTCTGCTTATATAGGTAACCGGTAGGGGAAAACTTTTTGCATTTTTTAATGAGCCGATTTTGCAATTCAACTCAAATGCTTGACTTGACTGAGATTTGATTTATTTTTGACTTTGAAACAGTTCTGTTGAGTCCAAATTTACTATTTATGTTAATAAGAAAAAATGATTATTATATTATTATAATTAGCACATTTATTATCGAATTTATCATCTTTGATCAATTGTGAATAAAGTTAAATAATACTATATATTTCGAAATAGCTACAATTGAAAGTTAAAGTAAAACTAGCAATTTAACTTTTTAGTTTGAACACCAATTTCTGTTGGAAGAGAGTTCAATGCATATCAATTGAAAAATTATAACAACACGCACATATACGTTATTAATAATTTAGTATAAGTTAATTTGATCAAAGTTTAAATTATAATTAGATTAGAAGCAACTTAAGCTTCTAATCAAATTATAATTTAGTATAAGTTAATTTGATCAAAGTTTAAATTATAATTAGATTAGAAGCAACTTAAGCTTCTAATCAAATTCACTATTGTTGGTTTGAACCACGATTTAAGTTGACTTGCATAGTAAATGAAACAAATTCCCATTGAATTTGACTTTGAGTAATCATTGACTTGAATTTGACAAAAATTTGAGGATGAATATAATATCAATAAGAATATCATTATGAAAATCAAAATATAATCTCACACATGAAAATCAAAATAATTATTATGATTAATAAATATTATTCATCAATCATTATAATGCAATATTTATATTAATAGTAAATATGCAACAAATTCAACATTATTTCCAAAAATATATTAAAATTTAGCAGTTTTACCATGACTACTCTTAAATACAATATACTCATACTGATATAGTATTAGTTACGCAGTTTTTTATTTTAGAAAATTGAGCAGTCTTATAGTTATAGTCATGATTTATGAGTCAGTTTAATTTCACTGGAAAATAAGTTATAGATGCCTATAATCTAAATTAAAGTGACTATATAATTAATCATTAAATTGAATTATATTAGATTATAATAGTAATACTTTATTTACATTACTAATAGTATTAGATTTAGTAACTCTAACTGTAATGAGCATTAGTAACTGTAACTGCATTACTATTAGACCCTGATGTAGAGACTAAAATCAATAGTAGAACTTAAATGAAGTTAAAAAAATAAAAGTAAATCACTAAAAGTTAAAGTAAAACTAGAAGCAAGCTGAAACTGAAAACAATTATAATTTATACTGATATAATCATATGCTAACTTAAATTTGATACCCATATTACTACTGAGTACTGCAACTATCACCATGTGATAGTATAGCTTATACCTAGTCCTACGGCTTTCAAGTAAGTGTAACAGTTAATAAGTATTACTGAGTAATTGTCAACGCTATTACATATACTTGGTACTTACACTTACAGTTACCGATATTCATAATGATTATCAATATGATTACAAATACATTCAATTTTATAATACTCCGAATGAAATTACACAAAATTAAACATAATCGTAATGTTAATGATAATCATAATTAAAATTATAATTCATACTGATAGTAATACTGATAATCAACATCATTATCAATTATGACTATAATAATAATAATAATACATTTCATTTAATGATTTATAATTATAACGATCATAAAAATTGAATGATAATCTAAAATCTAAATCATTATCAAATTAAATATCATAATAATAATGTCAATGACAACTATATTTATATTTCATAATCATATTTACATTGGCATTCATAAATCATATTTATATTGGCATTCATAAATCATAATGATAATGATTAACTATTAATTATTAATTAATCACTATGATTTAATTAATGATTAATAATAATATTTAATAAATATGATGAACTTAAACTTAAACTAAAACTTAAAGCATCAGTTACTTGTAAGAATATTGACACATAGCGATAGATTCCAACTTAGTATCACACCACATAAATTGAAAGTAATCACTATTAACTATTGCTCTCTCAAAGTGACTATATTTTTATATTGTTAGTATATTTATATTTGCATTGTAAAACTAGAATCAAATACCTAGAACAAAATGTGAGCGGAAATACCGCCATTTATAAAATACAATCTGGAGATTAAAAAGATTTTGCATTGAAATGCGAAAGGCGTCAATTTCAAATTTTTAGCAATTTTTATTGCACTTTATTCTAATTGTTTTTTACCTTTAATATTTATTTTATATTGTTTAATTTTGCACTGTTTTTGCAAAAGAAAAGCAGTGAAGTTTTATACTTTTTGGTGTTGCAAAGACCATCTGTGGAAATAACAGTGAAATCGTTTTCCGGCGCCTTTTCCAAACTACCAATTGCTATGTTCAATAAATGTTGAAATACATTTAATTTTATTGCAGTTGACTTAAGTTTATATTCCAAGCTGATCACCAGATCTTGCATAAGCAATAATTTATTGTCAATGTTATAATTGTAAAGTTTCTAGGTTCAATTACTTCAAGTTCAACTTCATTAATTCAAAATCAAAGTAATAATCATAATATTAATTCGATGTGAAGTTGAAGTTGAACTTCGAGTCGAATCGAAAACTAAAAGTAGAAAGTTCAAGTTGTACTAAGCACAATGCCACGAGATATAATCACTCTTCAAGTTGGACAATGTGGAAATCAAGGTAACCGTGTACTAATGTTATACCCAAATTCTTGTACACTTACACTTACAGAGTTAGTGACTGTCACTCTGAGCTATGAGTATAATATTCTAAGTTTAGCTTATGCGTATGCAGTATAACTTATACTTATTAGTAATAGTTATAGACTTCAAGTTGATAGTAATGCTTATACTTATGAATATAGTTATTCCAATAAACAGTAATAATAGTTGTACTTATACTTGTGCTTATAGTTGACACTTGACATATTTATTCGATCAATTAATCTACTGAGTTTCACGTTGGCATGGTAATGGTCATTAGCAACCACAATGTCAGTAAGGGCACCGTTTTGTTGGATCTTCTGCTACTTAGACACAGTTTCGGCCCTCTTCAAATAAACAAAACTCTTACTTTAATGGGTTTTGACTTTTAAATAAATAGAGGTTTTTTCCTCTTTATCTGAAGAAATTATATATAGTAATATTTAATATTATTGCCTAAGTTTTGACCCTAAACATGTCTGATATCACAGCATGAGTATTTATTGAAACCGTACAATTTGTATATCACTATATGCAATAAAGTCAAGTTGTTGCAATTCTTTTTTTAATAAGAGGTTTTAAAATTACATTTTAATCATGTTTTCTTTCAGTTGGGATGGAATTTTGGAAACAGTTGTGTGCAGAGCATGGAATCAATCCAGGTGACTATAATTCTACATTAAGATAAATAAGATAATACTTTAATTGCTTCAAGAGCTATTTTAGTTGATTTTATAGCATCGGTAAATAGGATAATAATGATGTTACATTTTCTAATACATTTAATATACCTCAAAACCTTAGCTGTAAAACTTTCATGTACATATATGTTTTAAAAAATATTATTTTTCATATTTTATTTTGTTTTTTCCTAAAGAAACAATTATTCACTGTGTGATTTCATTAACGAGCCATTTATGATACATTAGATCGATACTATTCTCTAGTATCTTTGGGCAATTATTTGTTTTGTGTGTTTAAACTAAAAGCATCATTTAGTGTATATTTAATAAATTTAAGCAAATTGTAGAGGGAATTTTGGAGGATTTTGCAACTGAAGGAATTGACAGAAAAGATGTCTTCTTTTACCAGGTATTTAAAAATGCAACAATATATTGCAGAGAAACACTGGTGTATGCTTTATTATAGTACTACTTAGTCAGTTTCTATGTTCACTAATATATAACTTTACACCTACAAGTGTAAACCCATTGCTATGAAAGATTATCTCTACCCCAGAAATTATTAGAAGTTGCCTTCTTTTCAGTGCCAAATTATATACTAATACACCTTGTCTCTGTTACATAAGCAATTCTCAGCCCAACAGAAAGCATCATTTTCAAAAGTAGAAGTTCCTTTTCTGAAATTGTGTTACTGTAGGAATCACAAATAAATGATGACAATATTTCTTTAAATGTGACCTTAATTAAACTTTTATTGCTTTTGTGTTGAGTAGATCGCAGACAATTTTATTTTTATACTTAACCATATTTTTCCTATTTGACTAATAACCTTTGCATGAAACCATTCCTTAAAAGTCGTCAGTTAGTTCTCACAACACTAATGTATGTAGGCATGTGTCTTAAGAAGGCATTAGTTGTAACCTACAGTTGATCATGACAGATTGCAAGTTTTAGAAGCTCTTATACTTTTCTATTTAGAGTGACCAGTATAAACTCTTAATTTTTTTGTATAATGAAGGGAATATATTTTCACTTGATAGTGCATAATATTTTAAACTATTTTGTAATTAAAGCAAGCAAAGTTTTTTTTTCTATTTCTCATTAGCGTGGGTACATCAGCTTCATATGTTTTGTTGATTATTTGCAGGCAGATGATGAACACTACATTCCTCGAGCTGTTCTTCTCGACTTGGAGCCTCGAGTCATCAACAGCATCATGAACTCTGCATATTCCAATCTCTTTAACCCTGAGAACATATATATGTCTAAACACGGTGGTGGGGCTGGCAATAGCTGGGCCAGCGGCTACACACAGGTCTGTATTCCACAATATATAATGTCCAAATTTATAACTCTATTATAAATAATGGATATAAATTATGTTTTGCCTCAATATTTATTTTAAAATGTTAACTGAAATAGTTGGATATTTTATTTGATTATATGGCGTTTGTCTTTTAAATTTTGGTAGTAATTATGTTTCTATTTTGTTATAGGGTGAGAGGTTGTATGAAGAAGTCTTTGATATCATCGACAGAGAAGCTGAGGGCAGTGATAGCTTAGAGGTGGGTGAACTTGTCACATATTTCTCTAAATTTTGTCACTAAATAAGTCAATAATTAGTGTATTATAGGCACACACACTCTAGCAGGCTAGTTCTGTGAAGAACTAGTTGAGACATTACATGGCAGGCAGGTGTCAGCAAGTTTCATCAGAGTAGAAAGCAGCAATTAAACTAGCTCTCTATCCTTCTACATTGCTATGAACTATATCAATAGCTGTCACTAAATAATAATCATGATAAAGTTTGAAATAGTTGCTAATATCTCAATCACTAATTACTGATACATACAGTGTTGTAGCAAAGAATCACAATATTAATCACTGCTGCTGTGGTGTAATTCTTTCTGGTTGAGGTTGATTGATGTTCAAACTGGTGTGCTTGTAAATCTCTCATTTTTTGATCTTGATATGTGAATATTGTTAGATTGGTAGTCTTGCTAACCAGCTATCCTTGTGATGTTCAAGTAATAGTTTTTAAATACTCAAACCCAATTCAGCCAAATTGTCCTGATTCTAACTCATGTTTGGCACACTTTGAAAGAAAAGTATTTCTGCCTGGCTAGTTCTGATAATTTTAGAAGTTTTTTTTTTAAATAGTACCAGATAGAGCATGAATTATGCATGCACTGCTCTGGATATAGTGACTTTATATGTAGCATCAGTGTATTACACTTTATATTGATTTTTGCACAGTTGATTTGCCTATTTTTATGATAATGAGAGTTGTCTTTCAGGGATTTTTGCTGTGCCACTCGATTGCTGGAGGAACAGGGTCCGGTATGGGATCATACATATTAGAAAAGCTGAATGACAGGTATGTGGGTTATTTTTGCTTTTCCTCCAGTTGAATGTGTTTTATGTTAAAGCTTGATGCAATGCAGATAAGTTCTTAGTAATGTACAGTCAATAAGAGTTATCCCTACAACATTGCTACATGGATTTCATTTGCATAAATAAGCTTAGCAATATTTTATTGAACTTGCAAGTAAAAATTAGTGTTTTTTTAATTTGTACGATTATTCAAGGTGTGACTACTTCAAACTAAACTCATAATTCAATCTCTCTAAATCTGACAGTACACATACAATTACTTTTAAATAACCGACGTTGCCTGTGTTGACATTTGTACCATAGTAGATCCTCATATTGTGTGTTATGAAGTATCTTTTAGAAGAAATGTATTTCTGATCAGCAGGGTTGAAACTTTGTGTTTGTGGAAACAGCAGGCTCACATTCACTGGGCTGTCCATGTCGGCTATGTTGTAGATTTCCTAAGAAGTTGATACAAACGTATTCAGTGTTCCCTAATCAAGATGAAATCAGCGACGTTGTTGTACAGCCGTATAACTCTTTGCTGACACTGAAACGGCTTACACAAAATGCTGACTGTGTGGTAAGGCCTAACATTAATAATTTTTGTTTCATTTTATTTTATATGAATTCAATTTGACATAATTTATTTGTTTTAAGATTTGAATCCCCTAAGGGAAGTCGATGACCCTATGATGTTGTGGATTATGGTTGCAAAGGTTTTGAATTATTTTATTTCTAACTAAGTATTATGTTGCAGAATGTTTTGGATAATACAGCTCTGCACAGAATAGCTGTTGAAAGGTTACATATTGAAAATCCTACATTTCAGCAAATAAATCATCTGGTAAGTTGGCCTAGTTATCGCCTTAGTGGATGAAGCCTGTTGCCTGGCAGTGCTATTTCTATATCTCAGTTTGTTGCTTTACACCGATCCTTTGATTTTATTAATTTTAAACTTAATTTCTGATAGTTTATAGCTATTTCTTGGAGTCGTCAAAACTTGACAACCTTAATATTGACACCACTCTATAATCTATATGATTGGATTTTTAGTTCATGTAATCGATAAGTAAATCAAACTTAACTTAAATACAACTAAAAGTAGATTTTTCTAACCTCTTACTTTGGGATAAAATCATTTAATCAAGTTAAATATTCTGTTATATTTTGTTTTTGTATATTCTCAAACTCCCATATCATTTACTGCTCTCAGTGCTGCTGTTTAACTTGGCATTTAAAATTTTATTTTGAGCGAGTGATTATAATGTGAAAGTGAATAAAACTGTTTGATCTGCATGAGGCTACTAAGTTTTGGCTACAGATTACTTAACTTATTTACTAGATAATTGAATATTTGCTGTATACCTATACTTAACTACTTTTAGCAGGCCCACCTTTGAAAGTATCGACTCTTATTTATGGTGTACTTTTAGTTCATGAAATAGAATTAGCATCAGCATGATCTGTAATACAGTTTTAGATTTACAGACTTTTACAAGGCTCTTTCAAAATTTTGAACTATACAGACTGGACCAGCATGTATGAAAATTCATTTCACTCTGACTTATCAATGAACTAATAAATCTTAAAATTTGTCCCAATAATTTATAAGATAAAAACTTGTAGGTTTCTGTTTTGGAATTTAGGAGTTGTCACCACATGTTGTCAACAGTACGCATTTTATAAAATTTAAAAATTGTCTTCACCTAATACTCTAGTTGGACAAGAAAAGGCATGTTCAAAATGACTAGTTGTATGAAGAGCAAATTTTATTGTTCAACGTGTTTTCTTTACGGCTTTTATTATTAATAATGTGTTAATTTAAGGAAAACCTGAAGTTACCTAATCAGGACTTTTCTGCGGCGTTCAAAGCTTCATTTTTCAATTCCGTAGTTGCAAAATTTTAAAAGAATTGCTCAAACAAAAAGTATCTATTTATTTTATGAATAAGTTGGTGGTAAAAAAATTTTGGTAATACCTTAAGTAAGAAATCTATAGTGGGCTCGCTCTTTAACGCACAGTTGGCGATAGTCTAAACCTCTATTTTCGACTTCATCATTTGGTAGAAGAACTTCTGTTTTCATGAAATAAATCCAATCTATAGTTGAACTTGCTTTTACTAATGCAAGGATCTGCCTTATAAGATGCTATAGACTAACCGGCCTTTCTTGGGCTAAAATTGTTGGCTATTCATACCCTTGTTGTTATGGAAATATATTTTACAAGTAAAATAAATTAAATCAATGCTGCTTTTTAATACTTTCAGTTTTTTTATTTCTCAATAATAATATAAATAATAATGATAATAAATTAAAAGGGCATAATAATTTGACATTGGGTCATTGGTTTAATTTTTTCACTTTTTAATGAACTTTTCTCATTTGGTTTACTGTTGGAAAATTTTTCTAAAATTATTGTTTAGTTTTATATTTTGTGGGTTTATAATATCAAATCACAATTTAAGCATAATTTTTGTTAAGTGACAGACAGTCCCTTTAAAATTTCCAATCATTTCTGGCATTTATCAGAGTTATTTTAATTATAATAGCAGTGTGCCAACTGTTATACAAGGTGCTAATAGACTGGCACTTGACCATCACACGGTGACAAGAAGTTGTTGAGCCTGTGCTTCAAAGCACAACTTGAATAGAGGATGTTCTCCTTGGGGTGGAGCTTCAACCTACTCTTTTACATATTAATTATAGTGATACGCTAATTTGCTCTCTATTCTAACAGGTATCCACAGTGATGTCTGCCAGTACGACCACTTTGAGGGTTCCCGGTTACATGAACAATGATCTGATAGGCCTAATAAGTTCGCTCATACCCACTCCGCGGCTCCATTTCCTAATGACTGGCTATACGCCTCTCACCACAGACTCTCAGGTTTGTACCTTATACTCTAAATCCGCAGTTACTATTCAAGTTAGCACTATCAATTAGTTATAGAATAGAAAATGCTAAGTATGGGCAAGTATGGGCCAGGGTTGTTATGACTGGCAGTGAAAGTGAAAAGCAATATTTTTTTTAATAATTTAACCACAGTATAAAGTGAGATTGTATTTAGACAGAAGTTAAAATAAATACTATATTCTTTTAAAGGTGGTAAGAACCCCAGTGTCCATATTCTAGTGAGAAAATGTAGAAAAATTAACCAAAATCAATTTTCAGTGGTTTGATGTTTTATAATGGAGACTTGTGAAGTACAGCATTAGGTGGTTGATGGTACCCAATTTAATGGCTGCTATTCTTATTTAATTCACTTTACAGTTAGTGTTGCTTCTCTATAAAAATATAGTCTACACCAATCATATGGTGTATATTTACAGGTTGCCAATGTCCGTAAGACAACTGTGCTAGATGTAATGCGACGGTTGCTACAACCCAAGAACATGATGGTCTCTACTCCCATCAACAGACAGGCTAATCACTGCTACATTTCCATTCTGAACATCATCCAGGGAGAGGTTGACCCTACTCAGGTTGGTGCAATTCCTCTTCCTTATTTCTCTGTTCAGCCAAGAGTTTTCTCTACCAATTAACGTGTTCAACACTTCTGTAGAAAATAATAGTAATTTGGATAAAAGAGACAATGGCAAACAACTTCTTATGTTTATAATGTTCATCTTTCTCTGTAATGGTTTTGTTGTTAACAAAAGTTATGTTAGTTCTTGTGGATTATTTCTAAAGGTTGATCTCATGTGATCACCTTTCTTGCACCTGTCTTTCTAACACTTTCTTTTATGCTTTTTGTGTCAAACCTGCTCATTTTTACTTTCAATGTGAGTACCAGCTGTCACCTTGTCTCCAAAAGGCTTGATTAGCTCTTGAGAACTTTATAATACATGTTTTTTAAAGCACACAAAATTACAAACTAATTTCCTGTACATATGCCTCTTAGAACAACTCCCAAAACATATCCCAGAAAATGAAGAGTTCAGCATTGTGTAATGATAACTGCCAATCCTGGCTAAACTTTACTGAAAAATATTCTATTTACAAGCTCATACTTATTTTTGTTTTGTTTGTTTGTTTTCTTTATTTCCATCAAAAAAAAAAAAAAACAAAAAGGACAAAAAAATACAAATATACAACAGTAACACAAAAAGAGCTAAATTCAATTTATATATAATATCAAGATGGGGGCCCATGTGCTCAGTAGCATAGCTATTCAAGGAGCGGGGCCCAAGTGGCAGTTGAAAAAATAGTGGGAACTATTTATTTAGATTAAGTTAAAGATTTTAGTAGGTGCTTTTTCAACAATATTTTAAATGTGGCAAAGCTTTGATGATGTCTTAAAGTCAGAGGTAGTTTATTCCAATTGCTAGACATCTGGTAGGACACTTGACGATGACCTGCTGCGGAGGTAGAGAGAGGTAAGGGTAAGGAAAGTTCAGAATGTCTGGTGAGGTAATTTGGTGGTTGTTTGGTGTGAGATGGAGTATAATAAGCTGAATGACCAAGAAGACATAGGCGGTAGATATACAAGAGATCAATAGGAAGAATTTCTGCTTTGATAAATAGAGGTGACGTGTGTTCAGTAGGTGATTTGTGGAAAATAATGCGAATAATGCGTTTTTGAATTAAAAGCAACTTGTTCAGGTGGGTTTTAGGGGCATTTCCCCAGGCTTCTAAGCAATATGTAAGTTTGCTGTTTATCAGACTGTTATATAATAAAATCAAAGCTTTGTATGGTAAAAACTTTGAAGCTAAGTATATCATACCAGTTACTTTGTTGAGCTGAGTCCTTAAAGAATTTATATGAGCACACCAGTTTAAGTTAATGTCGATGACTACACCTAAAAATTTTATTTCTGAGCTAGGCGAGAGAGGTATATTGTCAATATGGATGGTACTGTTAAGTACAAAATTCTTTTGGTAGTTTTTAACAATGATATAGTTTGTTTTCGTTAAGTTTAGAGTTAGTTTGTTTGCAATGCACCAGTTATTAACTTTATTTAGTGAGGAGTTTATATTTCCAATATCAGCATTTAAATCTTTGCTCTTCCAAAAAAGATTTGTGTCGTCTGCAAACAGAATAGTATCAAATAAAGGACAATGGGTAGCTAAATCATTTATGTACAGCAGAAAGAGCACAGGGCCCAAGATAGAGCCCTGGGGAACTCCACAGGTAATATGCAAGGAATTGGATATACTGTTCTCTATTATAACATGCTGTGTTCGATTGGTCAAGTAGTTTTGGATTAAACTTATGGAGTGAGAATCAAAATTGTAATCTCGTAGTTTCTGTAGCAAAATATTGTGGTTGATTGTATCGAATGCTTTTGAGAAATCAATGAAAATACCCAATATTACTAATGAGTCATTAAGTGCTTTGAAGGATTGGTCTGAAAACTTAATCAGTGCGTCTTGTGCACCCTTCTTCTGTTGGAAGCCAAATTGAGAAACCGACAAAATTTTGTGTAGGTTTAAATGTTCATTTAATTGCTTGCAGATTATTTTTTCAAGTATTTTAGAGTAAACTGGAAGTATTGAGATAGGCCGATAATTACTACATAAAAGTTTGTCACCTTTATTTTTGTAAAATGGCAAAATCTTGGCTACTTTCAGTTCATTAGGAATGACACCTGATTTAATTATCAAGTTTATAATATGTGTGAGAGGCTGACAAAGGTAAGTTGCACTTTGTTTAACTAGCCTCGCTGGGATCAAGTCTAAGCCTTCTGATTTATTTTCATTCAAATTTTTTAGTTCAGTTAAAACTCTGTTTTTGTCTACCAGCTGAAAATAAAATGAAGGACAATCTTTGGCATTGACTGAGATCTCAGGAACACTTGGTATTTTATCGGCTAAGTTCTTTCCAATGTTAGTGAAATAATTGTTTATATAGTTTGCTATTTCTGTATGGTGGGTAATGATTTCTGAGTCAGCTTTTAGCTTTACTGGAAAGCTTGGAGAGGTTGATTTTCTTCCACAAGCATTGTTGATTGTATTCCAAAGCTTTCTGGAGTCTGCTTGGTTAGAAATCAGCTTATCATAGTAGTTATACTTGGCTTGTTTAATTAAGGTTGATACTTTGTTTCTTTGCTTAATGTAGGCTTGCTTAAGTTTTGGGCTGTATGGAAAAGCTTTGTGTTGTGAAAAAAGCCTGTCTTTTTTGTGAATTTCTTTTTTTAAACGATCCGTGATCCAGTTATTCACCTTTTTTCTATTGAAATGAAAAGTCCTTTCTTGAAAAGGTGCCAATTTGTTAAATATATGAGATGTTTCGTTCAAGAAATTTCTGTATGCTACTATTGGATCATTATGTTTAAATACTAGTTTGCTCCAGTCACAGTTTTGAAACTCTTGTTTTAGCTGTATATCACAAAGTGATCTATAACTGCGTCTTTTGAAGGTTTGAGATTTAGGTTGCACAAGATTCTCAAAAAAGGCAAATACCGGAAAGTGATCTGAGATATCTTTATCAAGTGTACCACTAATGACGTTACTACTGTAGAAATTTATGGCTATGTGATCTATACAAGAGCTGGAGGTTTGGGTAGTGCGAGTTGGGTGCTCTATTAAATGAGTGTAGCTGTATTGATGTAATAGGTCAGTGTAGCTATCAGATTCTTGCTTAAGTATATCAATATTAATATCACCAGTGATAATGTGATTGTGATCAGTATGAGAAATAGAGTGTAAAAAATTGTGCAGGTCATCAGTGAACCTACCAGTGTCAGACGAAGGTTGTCTATATATGGCAGTAATACGTAATGGGACTTCATCCAAGCCGGCCACTAACAAAGAGATTGCCTCTGAACCCTCAATTAATGGCTCTAGTTTTTCAATTACAGCCAGGCCACTGTGCACATATATCCCACATCCACCTGCTCTGGAGTCACGGCATGAGCCTATATAAGAGTAATTTGAAATCGGAAAGTAATTGCATTCGTTGGAGTAGAGAAAAGTTTCACTTATGGCAATAACATGAAAAGAACAATTTACAATTGAGAGTAATTCCAAAAGGTTATTGAAGTTTTTTCTAAGGCTGCGTATATTGCAGTGAAGCACTCGAAAATCATTACAAGAAATATTGTTTAGGTCATCTATAGTGAAATGTTTGCTGGTATTACAAAGTTCCATTTTGTTAGAATATGAAAAACAATTTCGATTATATAAATACTGGCGTCTTAAGCATCTTAGAGATCAGATAGGGACTTAATGTGGATGGCTTTGGAACCTTCCGTTTCTCTCAAGAAGACTTTTTGGTTTATTGTCCAAGCAAATTTAAAGTTATTCTCTTTCTTATATTCTCTGACTTTGTGGAACAGTTGTCTAGTTGGGTATAAGAGGTATTCATTGATATATATCTTAGATGCAGTTTTATAACCAAGTTCTTTACTAGTAAGTGACTTGTTTTTCTTAGCCTTGAATGATCTTATGAAGTTCTGACAGATATGAGTCTGAATAAACTTGACAATAATAGACTTTTTGGATTTATTTCTGTAAACCATATCAATATTGACTGGAGTGAGGTGTACATCATTCAATTCAGCTAATTTTGTTACTATATCCTTCAGGGACTCATCTTGGTGATGGGGTACGCCCTGTATTTCTGCCATCTTATTTGCCTTTTCAATTTCGTGCTCCTCCATCTTTCCTTTCAGTGCTGGAATGGTATTCTTTATTTGATCCATATCCTCTTTCACTTCCTTCCATTGTTCTGTATGATAGTTCAGACTACTCTCTATACTGTCCACCTTTTCTTCTATTATCTCAATCCTATTATTAATCTTTTTCAGTTGTTGAAGTATTTCTTTCATGGTAGCATCAATATCTGATGCTGTTGAATCAGTTCTAGTTTTGGGGGGCATGGTGTAGGCAAGTAATAGTAAGCAATCATGTATTAAACACTTACCCAATTTGGGGACAGCTCATAGAAATTATACTGTCCCCTCCTGTTAATGAGTCCTAATAGAAAGCTGTCCAGTAATGTTGAGTATTGTGTGAGCTTGTTCAAAACACCTCTTAACAGCTTGAAAGCCAACTGCCAACTGCCAATATTTTTAATATTAGAATGTATTATTTGTACGGAAGACTGAGATAAATTTTCCGATTTCAGGCAAAAGTTGATTCCCCATTAGAGGAATGTAATTAATTGCCCTATTATTGATTTTTTTTATTAAATTTTTGTGTTTTTATAACAGTGAATAATTTATTAAAATATGTTGTTTTATAAAAATATATATGAATTGATGAGGTGAAAAAATCAGGTTGTCTAAACACCATAACAGGGTGTTAGCATGGTTCATTCCAGTTGGACTCTTCCCACTTAGATGCTATCTTTTATTTTGGTACAATATATATATAGTAATATACCTATATATAACATCATTACATTAATAATTGGCGTTATGTAGGTGGGGAGCATTGGGGCTGTAGATGACCACTGAACTCATAGTTGGCTTTCTAATTAGCAAATTTAGAGTAATTTTAGTTATAAATGATTACTATTTATCTATATCCCCACCTTAAGCAATTTTAAAGATACATTGAAGGCCGGTCATTTTTATTGTGTGATGACTTGAGTTTCTAATCCTCATTAGTGAGCTATTTTAAGATGGCATAGAACATGTTATCTGTGCCTTTTGCTACTTCATACATATATAGGAATTCCTTGGAACAGGGAACTCTTGATTATGTATTAGATCTTAGAGACGTCTTATTGGTCTGTAGGTACACAAGAGTTTACAGAGGATCAGAGAAAGAAAGTTGGCACAGTTCATACCCTGGGGCCCTGCCAGTATTCAGGTGGCTCTCTCCAGGAAGTCCCCTTATATTCAGTCCAGTCACAGAGTCAGCGGGCTTATGCTGGCCAACCACACAAGCATCAATACTGTAAGCTCACCATGAATTGTTTATTTTGATCTTAATTATAGCTCCTCTACAATACACTATTTACTAAATTATAGAGGGCCTCCAATTTACCAGTTTAAATTATGTGGGTGATTTTTAAGGGTGTGTCGTTTGCTTGTGTTTGGCTCTATCTATTGTACTATCCAGGGATATTACAGTGTCAAGCAACAAAGGCACAGCTCCCTTCCCCAATTTATCAGCAAGCACCTGTTGATTTTGGCTAACTTTCTGTCTGTTTATACAAATATCGTTATAAAAATAATGTCTGAAAACAACTGCAACAGGTTTCTTAATCATTTTGCACATTGCACAGAAACTTGTTCTATCTTGTTTGAAGGCTTCTTAATGCTTTTTCCTAAGCATTTCACTTCTGTTATGTGGCCCTACACTATGTTTTGTAAATATTAGAAATAATGTTTATTTTATCTTAAAAAAGTTTTCCGGCATTGATACTTGTGATTGAGTAAAATATTTTTTACTTGTATTTTTAGTTATTTTCAAGAACTCTCAGTTCTTATGACAAGCTCCGAAAACGAGGAGCCTTTCTAGATCAGTTCAGAAAGGAAGCCATTTTTTCAGACAATCTTGACGAGTTTGATGATGCCCGTAATGTAGTGCAGATGCTGGTAGATGAGTATAATGCTGCCACTAGACCTGACTATCAAACTAGGAAAGTTGCAACTAAGAAATAGAATTGTAGGTGCATCATCCATAATCTTACACCTATATGCTCTTTGTAAGTGAATGATAGTGAAAACATGTTTGTGTGCTTCTGAAATTTTAGCTCAACTCATTAGTCTGTATTTATTTATTTTTTTTGTGCATTGAGCTGTACCAAGAGTATTGCTTTAATTTTGCTGATTCGTGATGAGTGGTAGAAACTAAAAAGTAAAATTGCATAACTGAAAATACTGACCTTTGAATTCTATAATCCTGCATATAGCTTACAATTAGTGTTTCTTTACATAATAAAAGTACTTATTAATTAATCAATACCTAGCAAATTATTAAACTGCTGCATTATGCTGTCTTCAGGGTTATCAATTTAATTGCAGCCTCTGACATGCATCTCCACAAATGTAAACTATATTTAGTTTGTAATTATAGCCATACATTCATGTTGGTACACACTCTATACACTCGAATTATAAAATCGATTCTTAAGCTGGGAAACGTACAACTTTTGATATTACCTGTGATAAACAATGGCCAACCAGTTTGATTTGTCAAGTTTGTTATCAACACGTAATTCTTCAATGGCCGTAGCTCTCCCTAAATATTTAATGGGGTTGGATTATCTTGTGATGTAAATATAATTGGTTTGAAATTTGCAATCACTAACACTTGATTATCAGGTAGCGCAGTTTGCTTGTTTTTAAAGCACTACCAACCCCTATCTATGTTCCGGTACTAAAGTAAGGTAAAAAGCTGGCGTATTATTCTCACTAACTTTTATCTAGATGGTCTTCTGACGGTAACTCATGTTTAAAAATTAAGTTAGCTGAGAATAAATTATTTTCTAACTGCAGAAGTTGCATTGCATTTGGGAGTAAGCAGTAGAGAAAGTTGTTTAGATACATAATTATAGTGTAATCTTTAATGCATGAAAAGCTCCTCAATGTATTGTTTGTTTGTTTGTTTGTTTTCTTTATTTCCATCAACAAAAAAAACAAAAGGACAAAAAAATACAAATATACAACAGTAACACAAAAAGAGCTAAATTCAATTTATATATAATATCAAGATGGGGGCCCATGTGCTCAGTAGCATAGCTATTCAAGGAGCGGGGCCCAAGTGGCAGTTGAAAAAATAGTGGGAACTATTTATTCAGATTAAGTTAAAGATTTTAGTAGGTGCTTTTTCAACAATATTTTAAATGTGGCAAAGCTTTGATGATGTCTTAAAGTCGGAGGTAGTTTATTCCAATTGCTAGACATCTGGTAGGACACTTGACGATGACCTGCTGCGGAGGTAGAGAGAGGTAAGGGTAAGGAAAGTTCAGAATGTCTGGTGAGGTAAGTTGGTGGTTGTTTGGTGTGAGATGGAGTATAATAAGCTGAATGACCAAGAAGACATAGACGGTAGATATACAAGAGATCAATAGGAAGAATTTCTGCTTTGATAAATAGAGGTGACGTGTGTTCAGTAGGTGATTTGTGGAAAATAATGCGAATAATGCGTTTTTGAATTAAAAGCAACTTGTTCAGGTGGGTTTTAGGGGCATTTCCCCAGGCTTCTAAGCAATATGTAAGTTTGCTGTTTATCAGACTGTTATATAATAAAATCAAAGCTTTGTATGGTAAAAACTTTGAAGCTAAGTATATCATACCAGTTACTTTGTTGAGCTGAGTCCTTAAAGAATTTATATGAGCACACCAGTTTAAGTTAATGTCGATGACTACACCTAAAAATTTTATTTCTGAGCTAGGCGAGAGAGGTATATTGTCAATATGGATGGTACTGTTAAGTACAAAATTCTTTTGGTAGTTTTTAACAATGATATAGTTTGTTTTCGTTAAGTTTAGAGTTAGTTTGTTTGCAATGCACCAGTTATTAACTTTATTTAATAAGGAATTTATATTTCCAATATCAGCATTTAAATCTTTGCTCTTCCAAAAAAGATTTGTGTCGTCTGCAAACAGAATTGCCTATTGGTGTAATATAAATCACTCTAAATTAACTGATTTTAGATTAGGCTTAAAATTGATTGGTGATGGTAAAAGTTAATGATTTTGGAGATCTGAGGAGAAAGAAATTTATTGGAGTTGAAATTGTTTGAGTTTAATAAAGTAATTACATTTTGATAAGCATATAATTTCATATGAAATTATGTGCGAGAAAAATTTCTAGTGGCATTTGAATATTTACTAAGCTTCTATCCAATTCAAATAATAAAAAAAACATACTTTATAGGTTATTGTTTACTTTACACTATTAAGCCTTTGTTAGAATGTGTTGGAGAATAACAGAAAAATTTTTGGGCATTTGATATTACACGTCTAAACAATCTACTTAGACTTCCAGGGTGTGAAATTATAGCGTTGAGACCTAGTTATATAAATAATTAATATTTGAAAGGCTCTTTATGTCTAATTTCCCACCAGAGCAACATAACCTGCAATTACATCAGTGAGGAACCCTATAATCTTTTCTAAATGGTGACAAGAAGGCATTTATGCTCAGTGTTGCGCAGATATTTGGTGACAATGAATTTATTTTCCTCATCATTAGCTGGTATGTTCATAAGCTGTTCACAGGCCAACTGGGTACATAACCATTTTTGATTGTGTAACTTTTCTCCCGCTGGGTAACTACCGATTCCACATCCTATCATGATATAATTGCCTATTTGAGGCAAATCTTAAATCCTTTGATGAATAAAATTGTTTGAAGTAGCTGGGTTACATAGATGGAAAACAAATAAAAGAGGAAAATGAGTGAAACCAGTATTTTAATGTTAAGTCTTAGGGGCAATATTGAAATATAAAGCTGCTACGGTGAAAAATATTGTTGCGGATAATTTGTAATTATTGGTTCAACATAACTAGAAGCATTGTGCAAAAACTACTGCAACTAACTTGCACCATATTTTTAATGAACTAGGTACTAAGCAAATTTCTAATGTATATTAAAGATGCCATGACAGTCCATGACAAGCTGCAAGCTGAAAATAAAGTTCAAGTTTTCCTTAAATTATTGGTCATTTCTAATAGACTAATGAAGTAACATTACTTGTGCTATATGGCCTATTGTAAATTTCAAAAACTGCAGAGACTAGCTTTCTTGGCAAGAGCAAAGGTATATTATTTTATTGGCAATATTTATTCAATGTAGAGCCTCTGAGACAAAGATAATAATAGCTATATTAAATAAACTATGAGAAACAAAGCCAGTGTCAGTCAGAGGGATAAAATTATTGTACATACAATAATAAGACTCTGGCTAAGGATGATCATTGGTCAAATTGTAGTAAGTAGGTGATGCCGAGTGCCCATTATATTGAATGTATCACCATGAAGATTCAGCAATGACCTACAAATTGAGCACTTACTTACCTAATGTTAACATATATTTAAATCTGCACCACATTTGCTATTGCCAATGGTGTAGAGCCAAAACTAGTTATAAATTTGTGTCATACTCAACTAGTTGACCTGAAAAAACTTCTTTAAAAGTCGTATAGCTACTATGGCTATTTCAGTTTCTACATAGAACTTGGTAAAATGTATAGATGAGCTATAATTATTTTGTATACTTGCTTATATTACTAGTATAACTGCAGTATTGATTACGTAAGGTATATCCAATAAAACATCTTAAATACCGTGAGAGAAAAAGTCAAATGCAGAGAGGCGGTTTTAAGAGTAAGAGGAAGCTAACAGTATAGGGAAGCTTTATTATATAAACGAGCTATGTTTCAATGCTAGCTGATGGTATTATCCTAAACTTTCATTAATGGCAGGCTGTAACTTCAAAAAGGCCAGTTTATTTCAATTCATATAAACCTTTAAGGGTATCTCACTTGGGTGAGGAGAGCTAAATTCTATCATCAGAGTGTATACAAACTATTATATGAAATATAACTTAGCACTGTATCTCCTCAATACATTATATGATAATGTAACAGCTTTCTTTATTATTATTTAGTCTGAAACTAACCAACTGCACACTGTATGATGCAAGTTTAAGAAGTTAAAATTAGGAGTAAGCATTTGAGTTGACTTCGTTTTATGTTTGCAGTTAAATTTTAATCTCATTTCACTGCTAGGAAGGTTTAATGTGTAATTATGTTGTAAGTTTTCAAGTGATAGGTCGTAGTTTGCAGCAGAATTACAACTAAGCTCATTTTTGTTTAGAGGCTATAGATGTCTAAAGGAGACAGCAACAATGCGTGTATTGGGACTTCCTGTTCAATATCCCCTCCCCAGTCATATAACCTAATTAATTATATATTACGATGTTTTGGGTTGTTTAGTTTTACCTTTAGTTTAGCATTATACAATATGCAAGACGTTGTAATATTTCTTTAGTAGCAAAGTCTGTAGGTTTTTGATTACTCTGTTTCCAAAGTTTGGTAAAACAAAAACAATATGTAGTGACAAGGAAATCTAAAATAGACTCTACGTGTGGAGATTTTATATCATCAGTTATTAATCGCTCATACTTTATGTTGTTTTTATATTTTGATACCATAGTTTTGCATAGACTAGCCTTTAATCTTAAATTAGTAGTTGAGGCCTTAGGGTTTTAGCTTTTTGATGTCAGAAATGAATTTTTATAGATTAAAGCAACTGTTGAATGCTGTACTTACATAGCTATATTGCAATATGGAAGTGATCAGCTTTTAAGTTTTAAATTTGAAAATTCGGTTAAGCAGTTGTCTGCAGAAATGTTTTTTTAACTTTTTAATAAAGTGTTCCTCTCCAGTACAAAAGCCACCAAGTTCTTCAAAAGCAACTAGTAGTTATTTGAATTTACTTTAGTTTTAATAGTTTCTGCAGATTGAAAGCTTGGTTATAGCTATAAGTATGAATAACAAATTGTTCTTATTAATCGTGTCAATTATATGATATTCCCAAGCGCTATACACATTTTCATGTTTGCTGAATTTCAAATATTGCAGGCACTGTCATTCATTATGTTGATTCTGGCCAGTATTAAGTATATTTCAGTAGTGCAGTACTAGTAGTATAGTACCTACTGTTTCAGAAATACATATAGTAGTAGTACATACATATATTGTGTACCCATCCCCCTTTCTTACTCGATCTAGACGAATTACAAAAAGAGTGACAACATATTTTATTATTCAATTGCACTTTATTAGCACCAGTCAAAAGATTTCGTTATCATTGACCAAAACTAACAGAAGCATGATCTACTTGTTGCACATTACAAATAGCTGTATACTTTCAACACAACTGCTAGTAATTTAGTCCATTGATTTTAACATTCCACAAGTATCATAAAATAGAATTAAATAAAATTTTTAATTTCCAAGCATATGAAATTCAAAAATATGATCAATGGTAATGATTATTGGTATAGCAATAAATATTTTGACGAGTACAAATCATTTCTGTCATAAAATAGTTCATCATTATATTGTATAAAAATTATTCAATAATCATTTCATTGTCATTTATATTAAATTTAAGATGCTTCGGATTATACAGCTTCTTGTTTGGTCTTCATGTGCATCTCACTTCTATCATCATTATTATTACTTGCTTCCTTTTCGGATTTTAGGTTAGTGCTGCTCATATTTTTACGATCAATGCTATCCTTCTGGTTGTCAGCTTCATGCTGCCTGAGGTGTTTAGCAAGAGAATCATTTTTCTGGAATGATCTACTGCAGTACTTACAGCTTAACCGTTGGCTTTCAGAATGACTTTGAGCATGCCTCTGTAATTCTTCAGCTGTCCCAAAATGCTTCCCACAGGAGTTCCTTTGGCAAATGTGAAGCCGCTCAGGCCTGGTGTGCCACCTAAGGTGGGCTTTGAGGTGTGATGTCTTGGTGTATGATTTACCACACCCTGGAACATGGCAATCGTGTGGCCCTTTAGCTTTGAGATGCGATGCATTTGGCCCCAGGCTATCAATCTTTTGGCATCTTGGACATTCGCATGCACTTTTACCAGTTTGCCTTCGACCCCTCGGAGAGGGAGTGGTGTAATTGCTTCTTGTTGAAGGTGCAATGCTTGTGGAACTAGTAACTACATTCTTAAACTCTGAAACTGAAGGCTGATGAGACAGAGGGGCTATAATATTTGTTGGCATAAAAGAGGAGCTCGGTTGAAGCAGCGGGGATATTGATGTACTTGAAATTAAAGAAGGTATTCCTGTAGTAGATAAGAGAGAAGATAAAGACGAACCCTGATTATTTCGAAGTTGAGTGTAGTCTCTGTCTGAACTCTTATTGTATTGGGTAGAGATGGAGTGTTGAAACTGGACTTGCTCTGGTTGCCACGAACTTATTGCATTCGAAGATGCATCTACCCATGAGATCATGTCGGGGGATCCAGCTGAGCTTTGATAATGCCAGACATTGTTTTCTAGTCCCTGTGAAGTCTGAGGTAATCTATATGGGAATAGATTGGTGCTGTTGGGCGTGGAGTTTTGTGGTAACAAGTAGCTACTTGCAACGTCTGAGGTAGTGTATCTGTCTAAACTTCCAGGGTATATTCTACTTGGTAGTTCTTGTTCACAAGATTCTTCCGTCAACTCAGTTGGAGAATTTATTCTTTCACTTGTTAACGGAGAAAACATCATTTTTGCTACCTATGAGTGAATAAAATTTTTAAAAATGTAAGCAAACATTTTCTTACGTAATGACTAACTTGTTTGAGCAATATTGAGGCAAGCCTTTTGGCTGCCCGCTGGGATGACTAGCAAACCTAAGATTTAACAAAATTTCTTTCCTTGTGAAAATAAAATTCACAAAGTTTAGGTACACGCAATCCATAATAATAATAATAATTATTATTATTATGAATTACCTGAGCTTCTGCTTGGTGAATTTCGATTTTACAAGCCAAAAACTTTTTTGGATCTTAGATATGCTAGTCACCCCAGCAAAATAAAAATGATATAGTTTTTTAATATATATTAGAACAGGCATAGAAAGATACACAGGTCTAATCTCTTCATCGTTGCATATTAGCAAAAATAATAATAACATAAAGACTGCAAATTTTACTTTTGTTTTTCTTACTACAAGATATAAAGCATTGAAACCAGGTACACAAAATTATGCGCCACTCAAATATATGTAGGCTGAGGCATATTTTCATAAATTAATTGATAAAAAATTACTTAGACTTTACACCTCTACTGACCCTTCTATAACCAATATAATATATTATATTCAATAACTCAGGTTTGTTAATGTTGACAAAAGAATGTTTGTTAGGAAACAGAAGAAAGATTCATCAGAATAATATTGTTAAACTCACGTTTGTTTTCAAAGTCTCCATCTCCGTAAGAACCTCTGATAATACAGGTTCTTAAGCAAGCTAATGGCTTGTTTCTACTGCAACAAAAAACAAATATGACAGCATGATCTTCCTAACATTTCAAATGGAGCTAGTCAGAGTTTGGACTCATGATCTTGTGTTTACTAAAAGTAAAACTGCTTCAAAATAATGCTGTTGGGTTTTCTAATATTAATCTAAACTGAAGAGTTTTAATTCTTTTAAAGAACAAACGAACCTTTATTACACTCTGCAATTACTTTCTGTGTAAGATAGCGGTTTGAGGCCTCAGGTTCTTCTATGATATCTGAAAAAGATTTTCAAGATAGAAAATAATTTTGAATTCTAAAATTTTGTTATAGCGATATTAATACTTTAATATTGTGTTTATATACTTAAAAATATCTCAAAATAGCTGAAATGATAAAATAAGCAGAAACAAGCGGCTACACTTACCTGACAATGAAGGGATTTGATGGACTGTCACAGATTCCAGGAGGTGAAACCAGGACAAAGTTGTGTAAAAATTAAAGCAGAGCAATGGTTTAGCTAAAACAAAAGAAACATAATTATTGTAAACTTAACTTCTATTTGTTTCATTGAAACAAGTAAGCCCAGCATTATAATTGAAATTTCTTTGTGGAAAAATTCTAACTTTTTAGGTGACAATTTAAAAATGTTGAAAGAATTACATTTCAAATAGACAGATATAATATTTGAAAACCTAGTTGAAGACTTACGAGTAGCTATAATCGCACTTTAACAGCCTTGACTTTAATCTTGACACTAAAATCTGCTGCTCTGGGTAGTAGTAGTCTTGATACTCAAATGGTAAGGCTTTGGTAACAAGGTTTGACTTTATTCCAGCCTATCACGTATTGATTAGGGTGGAGCTTAATGCTTAGCTGTCATTGGTCAACTGTGCAGCCAGAAAACGGTTCCCACCAGGTCGCGATGTTGGCAATCAATCAGGTGTAATAATAGGCAGACAATAAGCTTTCTGCTGCCTGCAAGTGAAGCCTAGTAATCCCAAGCAGCGTTAAACAATTAAGAAAATATTATTCAACCACCTGCCAAAAATCTCTTAATTCGAACAATTGACTACAATTATGTTTATTGTCATTACTAACAGAAAAACACCCAGTAAATAAAACCACCTTTTAAGTTAAATTGATTTAAATAGCTTTTCCAAAACAATTAGGGTATTAGGTGGCGTATGTATCCTCATAGTTAAATACTTTTCTTTACAACATCTGCGTTATTAAATCTAAAGTTTAAAGTATTAGCACGCCCTTTACCACCAGCTTAGAGTAAATTACACTAACAGTAAAATAAAAACTACCGCAAAGGTAGAAATCAGAAGGCTAGCCAACTTTCCTAAATAATATAGCCTAAGAGTAAAAACACTGAGGGTAAAATTTGATAAATCTTTTGTACAAATATTAATTTAACAGAAATAATTATTTGTATTATAACTAGCTAATAGTATATGGTGATATTATAACTTGAAAATTGCTATACATTTAAAATGGAAATCACAGTCTAACCTGCAGTTGCATAAAAACTTGTATTGCTACAATATTTTCCACATAGAAAGCACTTTGTTCATTACAATGTACTATTTTACAAGCATAATACATAAAAGTTGACAGAAAATCTTCTGAGGAATTAAAAATTTTAAAAGCATTGACAATCTTAACTCAAAGCAGCTCAATCTTAACATGTGAGCTGTTAACATACCTTATAATATTATAACTATAGTTTGTTAATGTCAGGATGTGTTGTTTATGACATAAATTGTTACGGATGGCCGTTAGATGAGGTTTAATCCCATTTTTGTTTCAATTCCTGGAAAAAGATAACTACCAGATGTAAGTGGTTTGATTATAAAAATAAAGAATGAAAGAATAAACAAACAATCCAGAGAGAAAAAGCTAAAATATTAGTAATAGCACCTTGAGAATGGTTGGTGGCACCAACTTGAAGAGTTGAATTCAACAGCAGCATGCAAGACTTGGAAATAAAATTAAATATTCTTGCTCAAAAGCCACACACTGCTTATTTAAAAGCAGCTTTTCATCAAAATAGCTGAGTGCAGCTACAGAAATTGTAGTTGCATTAGTAGACATTTATACAACTAAATAAAACAGCCACTTTCAGGGACTACCATTGCACTGTATGGGCTGTCAATAGTAAATAGAAAAGGGGAAGTAAAGTAATTTTAATTATTATGCACTAATTTTAGGCGAAAAGTTTTCATTTTAACTACTACTATATTTATACACAGCATAGCCAACAAATTAAAGCTAATTAAAATGGAATTAAATTCTTACTAGCAGCAGTATTAATATTCAATAGATAATTTTTAAACCAAGTATTTTATGGGAAGGGCTGTTAATAGAAATGGTTTAACTTTAAGTTGTTTGCTTTGAATAAGGTCAATAGTTGCCAATTGTTAATGTTATCAGATGTGCACTTAATGGTCTCTCTGCAGTGATGAAGCATAAATACTTACCATAAAGTTGCTTATGTTCGGTTAATTTGAGGTGCACTTTGTACGTAGATTGTTGTGTATTTGTGTACACAATGTTTTAAAACACGCCAGTATTCTCGCGAGCATGCACACACAAGCATATGCACACATACACAAGCATATACACACATACACACATACACACACGCTAGATTTTACTTGTTTTAATAATGCTGTATGCTAGTTTTGTGTGTTTAATTAAAAGGTTATTCAAACTTTGTAAGCAATGTTATCGAGTTTCCAAAACAACAACTTTCTTTTTTGTTAAAGGAGAAAGCAACTTCTATTTATATATATCTGTGCTACAGTAAACAGGTCAAGAACATAAAATAGTTTTGATATCTTCTAATTTAAAAACTATGTAAGCTATGTCTATCGATACTGGCACTGCCGTATGGTTATAAGTCTATGCTTGCATACAATTGATATCTTATCATGCCAGCAGTAAACAGGTGCTCAAAGTGCACACACTAACTCTATTTAGTAGAGAAAGGAATCAACATGTCAGCCCTGCAGTATGATGTAATCTGTGTTGGTGCAGGTTTTTCTGGCCTTTCTGCAGCTCATACTCTGCTGAAAAGTAGACCTGGACTTAAAGTATGTGTCCTAGAAGCTAAAGGCAAGTATATAGTTAGTAATATGTAATACTAATTTGATATCATTTTACTACTTCTTGCAGTGTAAAGGATTGGTCTTTGCTGCATTCAGCACAAATTTTGACACTTTGTACAACACAGAGGTAACCTGAACTGAAATTAACACTAAATGCTGATAATCAGGCAATTAATGCATATTGTAAGTAGGTTTCTACTCTATGAGAGCAGGTAAGTCTAGAGCAAAGACAAATTATTATGATGTGATACGTAGACAATTCTGGCCCATCTGCTCAAGTTCCATCACCACTGTTACCTCTGAAGGAACCAAACTTGACTCCTACTTATTAATGCACTATGAAGTAGACTTGGATTTATAGCTAAATTTGTTTTGAGGGTGGTTGCTTTATTTCCATGCAGTTATGTTCTCGGGCTACAAACATCCACTCCAAATCTGGTTATTTGAAAACACCACTGTTCTGCACTCACCTGGTTAACTCATACTTAGATTTTGAATGTAAAGTTGATTTTAGAATGCATTTGAGCTATATTTAGGAGATTGAATCAAATGAGATCAAGTCATGGCCAGAAAGGTAATAGTAGACTAATGTATCCTAGTCCAATTATGGGTAAAACCCTAGTATTGTGTTGGAATCTGGCAACTCTACAAATATAAGGACGTTCTAGTTCAGGGCTGTCCAATAGGCTGGCTGCCCAAGGGCTCACCCCCAATTTGACATGACTGTTCAAGAAAAATGTACCTTTGCAAATTTATTCTCTGTTGACCCTGATGTACTACAACCAAGTTGAAGATGCAGCTCATTAGTTTGCAAAGCAACCACCTTCTCAAGCATCAACGCACCTCAATAAAATTCTTCCATCTGGCCCTCGTCCAGCTGTATATACTATATTGACAGCTCTAATAATGGTTAGTCTCTTTGGACTACATACCTAGATGTGAAAAATTCTTCAGTTATATGATGTATTATACAAAGATTAAATACTGTACCTAACTCACTGATGTGCATTTAGCCCAGTAACTAAGTGTTTCATGTTCAGATACAAAACCTGATATTGACAGATTTGCAAACAAGGCAAACAGTACTAAGTGTATCACTGATGGTTGAACAATTTAACTGCCATTGAAGACTCTAATCGCTTATACTCTTAGTTTGAATATGTAAACATAAATATACTTTACATATATGTATAATATATTATATAGCCTACATTATTATATACATATTATATATATTATAATAATGTACATAATATAATATAGTGTATAATATAATATAATAAATATACTGTTTCCTGTATATCTATGCATAGTATACCAGTTATGGTTGACAAGCAACTTCTGTTAATGTCTGTTTTTATGAACAGGCAGATCCTAGTTTTCTACAATTACAATGCATGTAGCATGCATTAATTATTTGATCCGGTTTAATGTTTCTAAGAGATTATGTACTTAGGTACAGCCTAACTTGGAAATGCTTATGCTGCTCCCCTCAAGCCAAATTTTGTAGTATTGGCCGTTGCTCTAAAAAGGTTGCACGTCCTCTTATAGTTCAATAGCTAGAAGAGTGGTTCTATGACTCTGTAGACTAATCAAAGTTCTTGTTGCAAAGGTTACATCCGTGTGTAGTCTCTGGTCCTTTGGTGTTGCGTACTGGTGGTCACTGGTTGATTGGTAAATTCTTGCTTATCAATTAGTATAAAATAATGCTAACTAGTAATAGTGTTTCTATATCCATATTTAGACAGAGTTGGTGGCCGGACAGAATTACAGGAAATGAAATGTGCGGATGCTGATGGCCATGACGACTTGAAGAAATGGGAGTTTGGAGGAATGTGGGTTGGGAGGTAAAATCTAGTTACTGCACCTCTACATATATCACAAGCGGTAGCTGAAAGATGCAACAATAAGTTGCTCGCTAACGAGTGCTTCAACACATTGAGCTTAACGTACAATTAACACTAATCACTAAGATACAGTAATATATAAAATATGTACTTTAGTTCTAAGAAAAGGCGTATGTATAAAACATGCTATTCATATTGAAGCACTTATTTAGTATTGCATCATATTTTAATGACTGATAATTACATGTGTTTATTTTAGAACTCAGCTGGATGTAATGGAGTTGTTGAAAGAGTTAGATATCAAGACATATGACCAATATATCACTGGAACTAAATTTATAAAACTAAATGCAGATACTAAAGCACGGAAGTATTCGTCGGATTTGCCTTCTGTTGGGGTTTTGAGCACAGTAGACTTGGGACAGGCCATATCTAGGGCAGGTTTAAATAACATGTAAACCAAATTAGTATTACTTATTATTGTGATAAAAATTTAGAATGAAAACCATTGATTGAAATTAGAACTATGTTTCCAGTTGGAATGGTTAGTCAAAGCAGTTGGGGCCGAGAATCCTTGGAAGCATGCAGATGCAGAGTTATTAGACTCAATAACAGTAGCAGGATTAATGAAGAAGGTTACTTTCACTGATAGTAAGTATAACTTAGTTATTATCATCACATGCTGTTGAATCTTTACTTACCTGGTAGTGTTGTACCCAGCTAATGTACTGCTAACTCAAGGTACCGGCTAGTAACATTCTGATCAGGTAGAAAGGCACATGAATTTTATCATCACTAATTAAGGGGACTCACCATTTGATATTAATACAAATCAAGTAAAAATAGGAAGATTATCTAAAACGTAAGGAGTTGTCTCATTTCAAATAAATGTCATTTAATATATTCTTAAGTGGCTCGAAAATGTTTACAACTGCAGACTATGAATTTAAAAAAATTAATCAGCATCAACTCAAAAGTTCACAAGGCCATAAATATCTCCATCACCATAATTGTGTAATATATACAGATGGGAATACTATCATATTGATATTGTTTTGTTTGTAGGAATATTCCTACACAAATTCTCATACCTGTACAAGTTGAAGTATACACATTGTATTTGTAGTGCATTTATTAAAGTAAAATATTTAAATAATAAGAGATATTTTTACCTGTTGCTACTGTTCAACAAACAACATTGAGTTATATGGTTTCCATCCTATCCTGGTATTATACACCAGATATTTTAATACTAAAATAACTTTGCAGAGGTGAAGGAGATGATAGTAGCCACCACAAGAACAGTATTTGGAGCAGATCCTTCACAAATAAACGCATTGTATTTTCTCACCTACTGCGCAGCAGGCGAGAGCTTTCAACAAATAGTGGGGGCAACTCCTGGAACTGCTCAGGAGTACAAAATAGTGGTACATAATTTTTCCCAGTATTTAATTTAGAATATCAGATAAGCCTAAGACAAGAACCTACTTTTTCTGAATTATATTAATGCAAGTGTGTATTCTGTAGGGTGGATCACAGAATGTGTGCAGCGTACTGGTAGATAAATATATTGGCACAGAAAATGTGAAACTTTCTACACCCGTGACTAAAATTGAGCAGGTGATAGGTATATACTTTCAGAATGTACTGGTTGATAAATTTTAATATATATGTATACTAGCTGCTTTAAACTTTAGCTAAAAATATTTGGTAAGGGATGTAATTTTGTTCTGGTTTACATATTTTCTCACTATTCTAACTTGATTACTTACAAATTTTATGTCTTACAGATGTTATATTTCCATAATCATAATACATACAAGTCATCACCTGTTATGATGTAATTGTTGTTACCAAAGGATGAAGACACAGTGAGCATATACAGCTGTGAACACAAATATCAGTGTAAGTATGCCATCCTGGCCATGCCTCCACAGCAGCTACTCAAAATAGACTTTGTTCCAGCATTGCCCAACTCCAAATTACGATTGATTAAGATGATGTCTACAGGTCACCTGATCAAAGTTATTGTCACTTATAGAAAGGTCAGCTCTATAGCTAATATTTGACTGGTGATAGAATTTTTATGCATGTATGAAAATTGTTCCTATCAACCCCAGTTATTCAAATTGCAAACTTAAATAATTTTCTTTTATATAAAGTAACTATTTACTAGTTTGTGTACTTTGTGTGATTTAGTGACATAAATTGAATAAAACATACAGGCTGCTGTATCTTATATGTTATCTTTTGCAAGTCAAGACATTAAATTTTATAAGTTTTCATACAAGTTTCAGACCTCTTACTGTGAAATTACTCAACATTAATGTGCAGAAGACTTGAGACAGTAAATAGCAGCCAAGGCAGGCCCAGTACATAATCGAAAAGTTGACATATGCCCGTGTTCTGGATTAGAAATGCAGCAAAAGACATTGTTTCAATATCAATCCTTGCATAAAATTCACTTAACTAAAGAACTAAAGAAATTTTTTTGCTACTTCACCTCACTTTCAGTTTGTTCCCATAACTTATAAAGTGCAAATCATAGGAGCATGTTATACAAACGCAGGCTTATTGGAGAGAAAAGGGCTACTCTGGTGAAATAGTCACGACTGATCCAAAAGGAACAGCACAAGGAGCTATCAGCATCGTGTATGATGCCACTTCTGAACAAGGTCATCCTGCACTAGTAGTCTTCATTGGAGGTGACCAGGCAACTGCTTGGGGAGACAAGCCTGTATGTTTGCGGAAAATAACTATTGCCGTGTACCAACATATGTAATTTCTATGCATTAATCATTAACTAATACTCGTGATTGTACTCTTCTATTATTAAGAAAATACCTCAATCCCAAGTAGAACTCATAACAGAATTGGTTGAGAGAAAAGAAATGGTAATAAATTATAAAACATGTTTTTCCCATGAGCAAAGCTCTAAATGATGCAAACCAAACTTTTATCATAGTTAGCATGAAGCATTCGCTATTAAGAATATGTAAATGACTGTTACTGCTTATTGCATGAGAAGCATATTTAAGTTTGTATCTGTAACCAAACTACAAACCATGCAAAAGCGGGCATCCCAAGCTAAAAAAGTAATATATACTTTGCAAATAAATGAAACTGTGTTTGTAGCCAGAGGAGAGACGTCAAGCTGTTCTTGATAGCCTCTCAGAGATTATGGAGATTCAAGAGTTGAAGCATCCTATAGAATACAGAGAAAAAGATTGGGCAAAAGAAAAGTATAATGGCGGATGCCCAACAGATGTGGTTAACACAGGAGTTATGAAGTATTACAACGAGTTAAAAGCTCCTTTAGGAAGGTAACTTGACTTTTTGTAAGCAATTTCATTAAAGAAAGTGTACTATGGCAGAATATCTTGCTACCAAGAACGAAAAGTGAAATGCAATGCAATAGTTACAAGAATAACATCCTAAACAGCTAATCATAAGAGTTCATTTGCACAGGATAGAGTTTGCTGGGACTGAATCGAGCTCAGTTTGGTCTGGATATTTAAGTGGTGCTGTAAATGCTGGTAAAAGAGCAGCCAACAAGGTACGCTTTGCACTGTATTTAGGAGTATACCATTGAGAATTATGATTAATTTACTAGTAACGTTCATTTATTAGTTATTGTACTAATTTTTATTCAAAGTTTTATTTTGAAGGTACTGGAGAAGCTGAATAAATAGAGAGACAGAAAAAGGACATCGCTAACAACATTTTATAAACATAGGCTAACATAGCATATAAACGAAAATAAATAGTATAACATTATTCCATATAGTATATTGATTGTGACAAATAAATTAAGACAAAATTAGTAGTAGAAGTTGCACATAATATTCCAATAAGCTTTGAATAGAGCAAAAGTAGTTTATAAAACATATTACAGCTATAGTGGCATGCTTTGTTACTGTGAGAATAAAAAGGTGTAACTTTAACTTTTTTTAGTTTTATAGGACTGTAGAAAGTTTTTCTCTAATGCTTCAAATAATTTGGTATATACCAGCATTACATAGCCCTTGGCATGTGCTCCTGGAAATTCAGCCATTATAAGCACTACAATAATATAATAATAATATAATCAAAATACCATTAACAGAAGTTTTGCAAATATAAATTATCCAATAGCACTTAATCACTCATCAGGATCTATATTAATTTTTAAAAAGCTATGACAAACTAAATAGAACTTTTCAAGCAATGCAATCACCTCGCTGACTTTTGTTTAACAACTGACTGAAAAAATAAACTACACCCCTGACCTAATATTTTATGATTTAGACACAGAATATATAAAACATCCACTATTATGTACTTAAAATAATTTCAAGCCAATCAATAATTATTCTTTAACTTATGTTACAAACAGTTCTAAAAATCGAACAATAATACATGTCATTATGGATTCTAAATAGATTGTAAAATAAAAGTCTTTCTTCAAACTGATAATTGTGAAAATTAATAAAAATCATTGTCTTGTATGAATAATTCTGGCTTATCGTAATATGTAGTTTGCAGTTTTATCAAATATTTAGTATAAGTAGTTCATTAATATAACATAAAAAATGAGAAAAGCAAAATGCTATCCATCTTTTAATGAAAAACGTTTCACAACACTTTTTTTGTAAAAATGCATATTCAAGGTAAACCAGATTATAATTCTGTTTAAACCAGCATTTCGAAATAATTTAATAATAAATATTACAAAATTTTGAAAAATATAAAATCTGAAATTTGGGGTCTAGAATGAAGCTTGACGTTAAAAAATATATTGGCATTCATGTCAACTGCTATTCTCATGGTAGCACGCTGTGATAATTTGATGCCCTGGCAACTTTTTTTCCAATATTGGTATGAGTTTAACTTTGTAACTGCTCGAGATGACAGCAACTAATTTATGTGAATAATACAATACTAAAGAACTGTTTAAATACAGCCAAAAACAGGCATGTCGGGAAATTAGTTTCAATTAATTCCACCTAATTTGAATTACTCACCAAACAGATAAAGAAGCAGAGTATTGTTAATGAAGTAGCCAACTAGTCCTACCAGAAAAAGAATCCCACAAGTTACTACCACAAACTAAAAAATAACCATGGCAGTGCAATATTTCAAGCAGAATTAAATTTCGCAAATATGCATGCACAAATAATTGAGAAAATTACTATTGAAAACACACATATTTTAAACAGCCCATAAAATCATTTTACAACCAGACACATTTTAGTAAAACTTACCAGTTGAGGCCATTTCGATTTCAAATTTGTGATATGATTATAAACTGAGTAAGCTATTTTTCTGGAGTCCAAAACCAGGTGGCACAACTCCTCAAATTGCCTTTCGTGTTCACCAGTCCTAGATTATGCAACAAGTTGGGTGTCACCCACAGCATAATATTCATATTTAATGATTATGAAATATCCAGCAAAATTAAACACAAACAATTGCAGCTCTAGCCTTTAGAAGCTGTGTTCAAAAATGAAGCATTGATTAAGAAAGAGTATGTACAAACTTACTTGCAGTGTTATTTGTAGGAAAACATTAAACAATTCTAGCCCACAACCACATTACATATATAATAGAGTTGTAAAATGTTTAAAAAACATTAAGAATAATCAAAAACTCTATTGCTGAACTTACCATTTTTTTCCATTGAAAAGTCGAGATCCAAAAGTGTAAAGAAAGTGATCAACTAGGACCAAGAAAAGCAGTACCATGGCAACAGTTGTTAGGAATGATGCATTAAGCCACCACCACACTCTACAATTTCAAACACATAATGTAATTATACTTGCCCCCTGTTCACACATTGCCGTAACAGCACAAACAAAATGGCGCCGCTGTAACATTTTGTCAACAGGCGTTCACACATTGACGTAAAAGTACAACACATGGCGTTGAGCTGTGACCAATCATAACAAGGCTAATTCTTGTCTGCGGTGACTTGCACGCCTTTGAATATTATTTCACAAGTTTATTGTAACATTCTTCTCAAAAGATATGATCAATATGTTATTGACTAGATAAAATCAATTTAAAAAAGAAGTCTCTTTTTGAAATATATGTGTCCTTAAAATAATTGTGCAAACTAATTTGAATAATAAATATTTAAGCCGTCCAATTAATTTTTAGTTTTTTTGGTTTGTGTGCTTTTGTAATGAGTGAAAGTTAAATTTTTAAGCTGAGTTTAATTTAAACAAGCCTGGTAAAGATTTTTTAACCTTTTAAAACTTTTGAATTGGTTAAATTAAATCAACAATAAGTGATTAAAATAGACTAGCGAAAATATTCTTTAAATTTTAGTACCAGATCAACTCTACCTAAATGGGAGCCCGACGTAATTTTTTGAATCAAGCACTGCTTGATCAACGCCGCAGCGTATACCGGGGTACGATTTAGCCCGAATGTTACCAAAGATGGCGGCTATTTGCTGTTACGGCGTACGGTACAGCAATGTGTGAAGAGGGGGTTAACAGTTAAAATATACATACATACCAACTGAATTAAAGCAAAGCAACAAAATGGAAATCTTGCTATGACTACATTCGCAGGATTGAAATTATTCTTTTTAGAGAGTATCTACCGGTAAAAAATTAATATGCAGCACAAATAATACTTACAAAAAGGTGAAGCTAACAACCCCAGCAATACAGTAAGGGTAATGAGATTCTCTCCACATAAGTACATCGTGAGTGAATATTAGTACTTCTTTCCATGTTGACAATAATTTAGATAGTTGCTCCACTTCACGTAGCTAAAGGTAATATATAATATATATTTTTTTCTTCCCTATCTCCGCCTTATCCTGTTTGGGTAGCGGGATATATATATATATATAAATATATATATATATATATATATGTTTTGTCAAAAACTGAATCTGGTGTTACAATGATTTACTGGGAGGGGGGGGGGGTGTAATTTGTTTAGGCTGTTCTCAGAGTTCAACTCTAAAACCAGCAGTACAGGTATACTAGTATGATTTAAAATTTCCTAACTATATTCTGACAGAAAATTATTTTACTGAGTTTTTAGGTTTGACCACAGCTTGCTAAAACGATTTGTTGAGGCATTTTCCATTGAAAAAGCTGAACACAAAATGCATCGCAAAACATAAAACTTTTTCTGCTCCATTTTAAACGTACATAAAAAATTATGCATATATATGTTAGTATCTGTATAGGCTTAAAGTTAAACTCCCAAAATGACAAATTTATTGCCAAAATATCAGTTTAATACATTGTAGTAAATTTTTTACGGACTCTTCAATATATTCTGTAGTTCACAAAACGCTTCTACTTTTAGTGGACCTTTAAAATAATATACCTAGTATCGTCCACTAATATAAATTACGCCATTACCTTGAGTTTAGTTTAAAGTTAAAGTTGCCAATCATTGTACTACAATTATGAATAATAAACAAGTATTGTTTGCATCGGCTCACTTAGTATTATGACTTACACTGGTAGTAGCATTTCCATCAGGTCCATCTGAACTCCTAGAATGATTAGTAACTCCTGATTCCATGCTTTCTGATATTTGTTTCAGCGGTTAATTTCAGACTTGAACTTTAAGTATACCATTAGCCATTTTGATTATGTTGTGGTTATAGGTATACGAGCAAGCAATCACTAGAATACTATCTACACGGTATCTATGTCAATTACTTATAAATAAATAATTATTTTAGTAATTCCCAGTTTTAATTGTTAATAGTAATAGTAACTTACTTGCTTATTTGAAATAAAATCTCAGCCAAAACATGTCCTAATATTTTAAGATAGTCTTACTAATTAGTAATAATATTAATAAAATAATAATGATTAAAATTAAATTCATTCATGAATATAAATGATGGACGAATATCAATATGATTACGATTGAATTTGATGACTTACAGGTCTGCTAATTTAATACTAAACTCTGACATTATGATTACCAACACTCACTCAGACTTTGACTCACAGTTACTGTGAGTGCTATGCTTACTACGACTGGTGACTGTGATTACTACTTTAAAACTAAGTTTAACTTTATCTGATTAACTTCAACTTAAAGTTTAACAATTGAGGTTTAGGAATCACAACGCCAATAACATAGTAATTTACTAATATTGATCATAATGATATTAATATAAGTATGAGTATAACTATTACTAACGCTTATAGTTATTGTAATACTAATAATAATAATATTAATAGTAATAGTAATACTAAATCTAATAGTAATTTGCAATAGGCAATAGGCAATAAGCATAGCATAAGCATCAGACTTGCTCTTAGAGTTAGTTATAATTGAACTCAATAATAACGTAAGTGGCAAAGATGTAACAGTTACTAAATACAAATAGTAACACTAACTGCCAATAAATACTAAATAGCGAATGCCAATATTGGAATTGCTGATAGTGTTCCACCAATAGCAATAAACTAATCTAATGCATTTACTAATAGACTAATACTAATCGTAATACTAATACTTATACTAATAGTTGAAGTAACTCTGTAATACTTAGTAATAATACTAATACTCATTACTGATATTAACACTAATAGACATACTCATAGACCATGGCAATAGTTATAGTAAATCAAAATGTAATACACTTACTGTTAGTCTTACACTTAGTGTAACTATTAGTATTACTACTAGTAATGAGTATTAGTACTACTACTAATACTACTAATATTTATAAATATAAGCCTTACTATTAGTATTACTTATAGTACAACTATCAGTATAACAGTATGACAATGAGTATCAGTATAACTATAAGTATAAGTACCACATTTAGTTTCACAGTTAGTATTACACTTTTACTACACTTTTAAAACTAAAACTATTAGTATTGCTATTAGAATTAATTACTATTAGTGAACTATACGACATTAGCTTTAATATTTTCTTTTTCTCTGCAGTCGATTGATTTGACAATGACTGTTTTATGCTTACGCTTAATGGCGGCTCTCCACACCATTCTGTTTTCTGCAGCCGCTTGTCGTCTTTCTGTGTCTATCTCTCTCCACTTCATGTTGCGCTTAGCGACATCTTTGAATCGCAGCCGTAGTCTGCCATGATTCCTTTTACCTTTACAGAGTTGAGAATACAGTAACTGCCTGGGTAGGCATTTTCCATTCATTCGATGTATATGGTCCAGCCACCGAAATCTCTTTTCTATAAGTATGTCAGCCATGGATGGCAAACCTGCTCATTTAAAAATATCCCTGTTTGTGACTTTATCTTGCCATGCAATGTTTTGTATTATTCTCAGTTACCTCATCATGTAGGTATGTAGTCTGTTAACTTGGGTACGGTACACCATCCAAGTCTCAGCTCCATACAATAAAGCTGTCATGACAACAGCTCTGTACACTTTACAATTGACTCAGATGGACACGTGTCTGTTTCTCTAGAGACGACGTTGGAGTTTATCAAAAGCGGCATTGGCATTTCTAATTCTGTAGCTGAGCTCTTTTTCTAACCTGGTATTGTTGGAGACTGTGCTGCCAAGAAATTTTAAATAAGTACACTGTACTAAGGGTTTATTGTTGATGATTATATTTACTGGCTCCGGTGGTGAGCGGGTGATCTTAACTGGCTGATACAGGCATTCCGATACCTTAATGTTTATTTTTAAACTAAATTGTGAAGCTGCTTTGGCTAAACAATTTACAAGCGCCTGCATGTCTTCTGCAGAATGAGTAACAAGTGCACTGTCATCCGCAAACAACATCTTTCTGACAAGGACTTCAGTTGTGCGGGTCTTTGATTGAAACTAGGAAACTTTAAATAGATTGGTATCAGATCTAGTCTGGATGTATACCTCCTTGTTTACATCTTTAAAAGCAACCTCCAGCATAGCGCCAAGGTAGAGAGAAAACAGGGTAGGAGCCAAGACACAGCCCTGCTTGGCACCATTTTGTACTGGAAACCTGTCAGATGACACTTTTGCATGCCATCATTTAGTAATCGGATCAAGTTGAATATTTTAGCCATGCACCCTAGTTGAACTTCAATACAGGCTAAAGTCCATCTCTTGGTACAGTGTCAAAAGCCTTTGTGAAATCAATGAATACTGCATACAGAGGCATGTTTTGCTCTTGGCATTTATCCTGAACTTGACGGAGGCTGAATAACATATCAATAGTACTGCGGCCTTCTCGAAAACCACAGCAGCTATGCTTACACTTAAGCAATTCAGCAGCATACAGGCCATAATCTTTCCTGCAATTGACAGAAGCGAAATTCCACGATAGTTCCCACAGTATTCACGGTCTCACTTTTTGAATACTGGCATGATGTTAGCATCTTTTTAATTTTGTAATACTTGTTTTTTCCCAGATGTCTTTAATCAAGCAAAACAATGATAATTGCAACTTCTCACCTCTACATTTTCACACCTCGGCTACAATATCGCAACTCCTGGAGCTTTGTTCTCTTTTGTTCTCTTGGTGGCACTTAATAATTCTTTTTCATTTATAAATTTATCAAGACTGTCTACAATCGGCCGCTGAGAAATGCTATCAAGTGTTCTATGATCTGTGCTTCATGGAACATTTTGTAGTTGGTTAAAATGCTCATCAAATAGTTCAAGGGTTTTGTTTTTGTCTTGGAGAATATCTTCTCCATCAAGCATTCTTAGTTGGTGGTACCTCTTCTTTTTAGACCGTATACTTCCTGCAGCCCATGATAGAGCTCTTTCATATCATTGCGGTCAGCAGCAAGCTGCAAACCCCTACTTTCTCTTCCCACCAATGATATTTCAGCTTTCTAGTGTACTGTTGAAGTACGCTTCTTGTCTCCACAATCTTAGCCTTATTGGCTCTTGTGTTTTGAGATAGTACCTTATTTCTAGCAATATTCCTCTCTTTAAGCAGTTTGTTCAGTTTCTCGTCACCCTCACTAAACCAGTCTTGGTGCATCCTTTGTGGTTTACCAAGTACCCCCGCTGCTTTCTTGTATGCCACACTCTTCATTTTCAATGTTTCCACAGTTCAGTGATTTCTACTTGAATTTAGATTAGTATTATTATTGATTTATTTATATTTTATTATAATCAAGATTTAGATTATCATCATGATCACGATTATAAATATAATTATTACTACTAATATTTATATTATAATAATAATTAATATTATCATCATCATTGTGATCAGTTACACCCACTGTTAATGCTACTCATACTCATAGTGATAGTCATGACTCATAAGTCACAATTCAAAGACAAATGCCATGAGCTTTGATCGAATAATACTAAAAGTAATAGTAATGGAGTAGTACTAGTAGTGATACTATTGCTAAAACTAATACTAACAGCCATCAGCCTCAGGCAATAGCACAACAAGTGTTAATGTAACTGTAAGTGTAACACATGACAACTTGAACTACTACTAGTTTAACCAACAATCAACTTAGCAGCTGTAGAGGCTATAGTGATAGTGATTCTATGAGCAGCTCCGAATTAGTGGTGAATGAGTGCAAAAGTTCGGGGTGGGGGGAAGGGCTGACGTTTGGAGTCAATGAACTCAATTAATATTATCTTTCCTAGCTCAGTGTTTGGAGTTACTTCTCCAACTCTAAGCTCAAGACCCTTCAACTACTGCACTCATTCACCGGAGCTGCTTATAGAACTATTTATGGTGATAAGGGTAGTAGACTCAGTAGAGTAATCCAAAGAGTTAAAATTCACACTGGTCGAGTGTCGATCTAAGTTCTAGGAGCTTTCTTTTTTGAGTAGATAACTCATGTTGTCGAGTTCAAAGTTTTCTTCAGTGTTCAAAGCTGGGAAATTAGACGTAAAATGCTATGTTCGATTTTTCACGAGTTTGTTTACGGCGTGCAAAAGTGTTCACGCTATTTCGTGTCTGTAATTGGACAATTCATATTTACGATGAGCAACGGTGTTTTTTCATGGTCATATACTGGACTTATTCTAGTAGAGTTTGACTTTGACTTTATCATTTAATCTAGCTGAGTACGATATTAAAAGCATTATTACTATAATTAGCTCGGTTGTTCAATTTACTAGTATGACTACATAGAAGTTTGGAGTTTTGTCTTTTAATTTATATATATTATATAACATTAAGTTTAACTGTGCCTTCAACTTTAAGGTTGTACCACTACTTGTAGTTGTAACAGTCTCAGTCTGAGTCGAGTTACTGTTAGTAAACTTACACTTAAACTTATATTTACACTTACTCGTAGTCTTAGTTACTGTTAGTGTAAGTCAAAGTGTTAGTGTTACTATAACTATAAAATTAAGTATACCAAAGTTATGCTTATACTTGATCTTATAGTTATCAACTATAACTTATAGTTATAACTATAAGTATAAGTATAAGTGTAACTATTGTTATTGTATTAGTATTACCAGTATGAGTATTAGTAGTACTCTTAGTATTACTATTAGTATTACTATAATTATATTTATAAGTATAACTAATATTATGGTCATAATGGAAATGATTATGATAATAATTATAATAATTTAAATTATAGTCTATAACTCAATAACTAATACTATAACTATAAGTACAAGACCTAATCACTTAATGACTTATACTTATAGTTATAGTTAATGTTATACTTGTAGTTGTACTTATACTTATAAACTATAGTATAAAGTTTAAATATTACCTATAGATATGCTTATACACTATACAGTTATAGTTATTATAAATTTAATAAATTATTATTATAATAATAATTAATCATTATATTTATTAATTAATATTAGTACTTATTAGTATTAATGTTACTATTAGTATTTTAATAAATAGAATGGTTAAAAATTATTTGTTTTGATAATTTTTATTTTGAATTTATATTTTTATAATTTGATTTTATTATATAATTTGAACAATTAGTGAATTACAATATTAATATTATAAACACATAACTATGCACTTTAATTTAATTAGTAGTTAATGTTATACTTATGGTTATACCAAAAGTAAATCTATTTCTAATACTTAGAAGTTATAGTTATAGTTCTGCTGCATTGATAGATTTACTTTTAGTCATTTTGATTTGGTTCATAGTGTGAAATTTTCTTGACTATAGGTTGAGGTTAAGTGGAGGTGGTGTTAAGTTTTTTGATCTATGCTTCTCCGGTGTCTAATGGTTCTTGATAAGAAACTACTATGATATATATGCTTTTGAGACAGTTTTATAATCCTGCCTCCAAGTAGACATTAATTCATTTTAGATTTAAAAAAGCTCCAGTTACTTCAAGTTCAACTTTAAAAAAAAATGAGTTGTGCACTTATGGCACAGGTACCTGAAAAGTTTACGAATAGCGATGCTGTTGATGTTTTATATGAAACCTGACATCTCTGTTTTTCTATTTAATTCAAACTTTGTAACTGCCACCACACTTGCTATGAATGCTTTATATCACAAATTATCTGAGATAAAATGAGTGGTTGCCTAGTTCTTATTGTCACTGAATAAGCTTTTTTTGTAGATGGTCACCATTTTGAGCTGTTGACACAAGAATTCAGAGCACAATGTCTACGGTAAGAGTGATACTAACACATGGTTGCTTGTAACTTTAAAGCAGCCTATAAAAATTGCAATATGAACCTATCAATAACGCATCTCAACATTATTTACTTAGTAATGCCATGTATTAATTAACTCGGTGTTTTCAAAAGTGCACTCAAGTAATTATTAAATTTGATTAAAAAATTAAGCTTTTTTTAGGGTGGGAGATTATGATTTGGTTTTTAGTTGATGTTTTTTACACTCTTGTAATACTTTAGAGCAATGTGGAGAATCTCTCTCCTCAAATAATTCGAATGTTGACCAGAGAGGTGAGTGACCTTGTGACAGATGCCCCTGAAGGTATTCGAATTATTACCAATGAAGAAGATATTACTGATATACAAGCTGTGATTGATGGGCCAGGTAAAGATATTTCTTTATTTCTCATATCAAGTTACAGTTCATGGAAGATTTCCATATAAAGTTATCTTTATTTAAATTGTAAGGCATAAAATTAATTTTTAACATCAGGTAGTTGAATCTTATAATAAGATTTCTTATAGGAAACATTAAAATATGATAAAATTCCATTATAAATAACCTGAATCAAGGTCTATTCTGGAGATAGCCAATTTTTTGAAAGCCCAATATTTTTTAATGAAAATTTATTAAGTTTGTTGTAATGAATTTTATTGTGAATTGTTTAGCTTGAATAATAATATTTGTAGCCTGTATGCTCAACTACCTTGCCTTCTACTACATATAGTTTATATGTGACTGATATGCAGACACACCTAACATCTGTGTCTAGTGGTAGCTGGGTTCATGTTATAGTTTTGAAATTAATAGCTATTTAAGCTATTTCATTTTTATGTATCCTCAATTGTTGGTCAATGTTTGTTGCATGTGTTTTGTTTTAATTGTATTTCGAAAATTACATTAAATTTTCTTAAACCAAGTTGCATATTTTCTTCCCTTCTCAGAAGATGGGATGTTTAAAAAATCTTCATTGTCGTTGATTTAATTATCAATTTCTAGTTTTGTCAAATTGTCAGAAGCTATACACATATATCCTGTTGAATGTAAAATAATGCATGTATGTATGAAATTGCAGCTGGGACACCATATGCTGGTGGGTCATTTCACATGAAGTTGGTTCTTGGCAAGTCTTTTCCAGCTGAACCACCCAGAGGTTTCTTTATCACAAAAATATTTCATCCCAATGTCTCTGGTAATGGTGAAATTTGTGTCAATGCATTAAAAAAAGATTGGGATCCCAAACTCGGCATTAAACATGTTTTATTAGTGAGTATATTTTGCATATATAAGTAAGTTATGACAGCTTTCAATTCTAATATAAATTATAGCATTTGTTCTCTACTTTTGCTAAATTGTTTTACTTCTCTTCAGTCACTCTTGCCAACTTAGTTCTCTGATACCTGTTTGTTTTCATGTCAAGGTAATCAAATGCTTGCTAATCAACCCTAACCCGGAATCAGCGCTCAATGAAGAAGCTGGTAAACTGTTATTAGAACAATACGAGGATTTCTGTAGCAGAGCCAAGCTACATACAGAAATTCATGCGAGACCATCAAAGTAAGTAGTAGAAGTAATGTTGCTTAGTGACTGCTCTGCTCAATAGAAAGAGTGGAACTAAGACTAATTCAGCCTTCAATCCAATTTTATCTGTTGGTTTGAGCCTAGATGTTCCAGAGGTGTCTTTTTCAATAAATGCTGAATGCAAAAAAATAGTTCAAATTGACATTTAAACATTTTGTTTTACAATGAATAAATGTATGATTACAAAATTATCATAAAATAACCTTATAAACACATGACAATATGTTACAACATGTAGAAATGTTACAGCAGTGTGTTGTATAAGTTAGTAAGATTATTCCTAGTCATAATGAAACAAACATTAAAAATATTACCTTTCATTATATTATGCATCATGTGTGTGTTGGTAGTAAAGTCTATGCTAAAAGTGGTTTCACATGAAAAATTTTGTTACAATTTTCAGTTTAAAAATGTTTCTTTTTCCCAGTTACAGTAACTATGTATTATAAAACTTCCCTTTTTATTTGTTGTAATAAGTCATTAGTATTTTGAAGAAACTATTTAAAAAATGCTGTAAATCAGTTTTTATCATTTAGTTTAGTTTTTGTTTTCAATATTTACCGCTTTAAAACTGTCTGATTTTTTCTAGTTTTAGTGCTATCTTAGACACATTTCTCCCCAAAAAAACTTGTGCATAGCAAATAAATTCGCTCAAGTTTTGACTCTGAAGATGACGTGGAAATAGTTTATGTAGCAGGCACCCTGGGGATTGTTGTTTTTATTTATACAAGTTGTATATATAATATATTTCTCCTGTTGATGATTATACCGCAATTATTGTCAATATTAGAAATTGATTGTTGTCAACTATAGTTATAATATAGGCTTGCTAGCTTCTAAGATGTAGCTGATACTACTGTGATCTAGGAAGTTTGAATAAAGTGACTTCTAAATCATGTTAGTCTTCGTATCAAAACATAGTATCTTGGGATTGTTATAACAATACATTAGAGTATATTTAACTTTTATACTGATTCTCTAGCTACGTAGTGGTATGGCATTGAACTACTCTTAATCAGTTTTACTCTATTGATTGAATTGTTATTTAAGTGTTGAATAAAAGATGAATTGTATAACTAAATGCCTCTTAGCTGGTGGCAAAGTTAGAAAATTACCTGCGTGCCGGTTCACTAAACGTGAAAAGAGTACCAATAAAAGTTTAGTTACCTTATGTGTAATTTAGATGCAGCCAGCATCAACCGACACCCATACTGGTCCAAACTCAAACTGGGTCAAACTCAAAAACCTATACTATATATATGCAGTCGATAATTGTTCTTGAAATTCCACCCTCAATTAGATAACTACATTTTGAAATTATATAAATTCTATTTTGTCGACCATCTGACTATTGAAGTATGCTTCAAAGTCATTATTTGTTTCAAAAAAGTAAAATTACTAGATAAAGGTGTGTTTAGTGATAAGCTTTTTTTAAGATAAAACCAGCATATGACTGTTTTTAATCTATAAAATTTGTTAAAGAGTAATGTTAGACCTCAGAGCCCCAGCACTGGACCTCAGAGGTTCTTTACATAGCAAAATTTTCATTTTCATGTTGGCCACATTTTTTATGAGTTGTCAATATGTCTCCTAATTTGCGTTATTTTAATATCAGTGGATAATTTGGATAATGATGTACTACTATGTCCACTTCCCTGTAACAAAACATTGTGTGATGAAATTTAGTTATGCTGGCTTCTAGATTTGTGTTCCAAGACAATTGATTATGGTTAGTTTTTAGTCGCATTTGTTATTGTTGTAGAATAAAAAAAGACATGCAGTTAGACGATCCCACTCAATCTAAGAAACCTGCCTTAGAAATTAAATCTACAACTAAGAGAAAAAATGACAAAAAGAAACAATTGAAAAGGTTATAGATATAGTGAATAAGAACTAGTATATATTATTCTCAATCAATCTCAAACTGTGCTTTGTAGATTTTTCTCAGTGAATAAGGCTATAAATAGTCTTCAGTCAGCCTAAGTAAGTCATGGCAAGTGTTGTGTACTAACTACTATAGCTGAATGTAAATTTCAAGAAACATGTTATTTATTTATGGTCATTGTTACTGTACAGCAAAATATCAGGAATACTTAAATAAATTCTTATAGACACATCATTCGGCAGGATTTTTGAAATTTTTAGACCATCAATTGGGGATATACTGAAGCAAGTCAAAATATTGATGTTATATTTTCATCAATTTTACAAAATAATGGAATAATAGATAGGGTTGAACAAATTAACCTTCTACAATAATGCTGTGAAAATATTTAAATTCTCAGTTGAGAAAAAAAAGTAAAGAACATGTGTATGTATTGAATTTTGGATTTATGGATTTTATAGGCATAATTTAAAGAACAGATATTCAAATAGGAATAAGCTAATAAAATTAAATATTATTTAATACTCAGTTGTATAGAAAATGTTTTACACTATAAAACTAGCACAAACCGAAAAAATAGAAAGTTTAAGGCTACTACAGTGAATATCACCTCAGTAATACAAATATTGTAATATCCATAATTTGCAATGCAAGCATTTTTACAAAGTATTATTATTAAAAATCCAGGAATAAATACAAAAGTTATACAAATAAGGTTCTTTAAAAGCCAAGAACACTCTGAAATAAAAAATTAAAACTAGACATTTTCCAGCATCATTCAAGTTAAATTTGGGAAAGCATCCATGAAACAGCATCAATGATGTCGTTTATTCTGGGTGTTCAATTATTGGTTCACAATCCATCTTTGGAACCAGGCTCTGCTCAAATTTCTGTCGTTCTCGGTCACTCATAGCTTCTAGTGCAGCATCAAAGTCTTTAAAGCTGACATAAGGTTCTAAGCGTCCATCAGCGTCTAGTTCAAGAGCTGATGTGCTGCCTGTAGACTTGAGAGAGTCAGCTATGGAGTCTGGATTAGAGTCCAGATTATATGAATCTAGCGAGTACTTCAACTGAGCAAAGAATGGGTTTGTTGTGATGTTGTATCTATCAATTGGTGCAGCCACAGTGTCTGTTGGTGTACTTTCAGAACTTTCAATCTGGTGATTAGCTGGCAATGGGAATGATGAAGGTACCTTTTCTACATTGTGAGCTTTCAGGCTGTAATTGAAATTCCTAATAAGCAGTGTCATGTCATCTCTAGAAGAGCACTTGCTATGCCTGCTATCACCTGGCAATGCCAAAGCAAATGCATCGTGATGAGTCCTTGTAATTTTGTCAATGGCAGCCTGGCCAACACCGTTTAAAGTTGACTGTCTTGGAAACTCTGCAGCTACAATGCCAGCAATGTCGCCATTTACATGCCCAGTCTCCGTGGCATCAAATAAACTTCTGTAAACCCCATCTGACATTAGTAAAAGAAAGTTGCAAGATTCGTCAAGGGTGATGGGATTTTCCAGATCGGGTATGGCAATCACAGGCTCTGACACCGCACAACTAAAACAGAAAATTAATATTGCAGACTTTGAATATCAAACATCGCATAGTCATGGAGTAGAGATTACGTTGAACGACAAAGATTTGCATGAAAACTTTGTGAAAATTTCCCAACTACAAGTTACTTTTCTAATATAAGAGGAAGCTATTATTTGACAAATACAGAACTGTTTGGTGGAACTGCATACAATTGTGTGTGATGAGTTATTACAGCTCTCTCAAGACATGTTTTCTAAAGAAAACATATTTTAGAAATTATGTCAATTGGGTGAAAAGTAAAACAAATAAGGCAAAATAAAATTTATGTTTTTTAACTATACCCTAGTAAATACATCAAAAAAGAAGTACACCACATACCTATAAAGAAACATCTGGATAAAAAAGCAAGTGAGATTTTACCTAACTCTTGTCATAGAAAATAAATTATGTATTGAAAAGAAAGGTAATAATAGCCAACCTCATCTGTTCATTGTCCTTGTAGCCACCCTTCACACTGTAGTCCCCAATACATCGTGTGTAGAGCTGCTGTCCAAATCGGGTACTGTTGACTAGCTGTTCTTTAGGAAACCCCAATTGATGTAGCCGTTCGACTTCATCTTCATTTTGTAAAGTATGGTCAACATTCAATTTCTCAACTCTTAATTTGCCGTTTTCTGTTCTGCAGAGCAAGGCACGGCTGTTGCCTTAAAATAAGATAGAAACATACTAGTCCATGACATAAAGAACTCAAAACACAAATTTCAATTTGTGCACATAGTGTCCACTAGTACTAGCCTAGTAGAAGGTAGGATGAAACATTGATGAGCAAATGAGTGTAGTGGCTTACCAATATTAGAAATGTACATCTTTCCATTGAAGATAAGAGCTACTAGAGCTGATGTACCACTACCCAGCTCATTATCTACTACACGTAACCTTTCAACAAGCTCAGGCTTCATCTGCAAGTACAACATTCACAAAAGGCTACATGAAAGATAATAACATTTATATTTATACATTGCAGTCCTGATGTGAACATTTTGTGACCAAAAACAGGGAATACTTCTAAACATTGCTAGAATTGTTAGTCTATACTCTATAGTCTATACATACAGTTATACTATATCCTTAGTTAAATGTAAATAAAGAGAAATCCTCTTGTCACTTTCAATCAACAGAAATAATATTGAAGCAACTAAACTTGCAATCAGTTATTCAATCTTACAACCATAGTTTAAAATCATTTGCTAATAAAACAGCTATACAACTCCTAAACATAATAATATAGACAGTAAAAGGTTATGCTCAGTATAATAAAACTAACAAAAATATATAAAATTCTTTAAAAAAAGAAAATGGCTAGTTTGCAGCAATAAAAATACATTTTGAACCAGTAATATCTTTTTGCTTGCAAGATCTGTTAAATGCTACAACTTTATGTTGTCAGGTAGAAGTAGTTAGAAAGAGTTTAAAAGGTGTAAAACAAAAACCATTAGGTAATGGGTGACAAATAGAACAGAAGCATAGCTCGATAGTTAAACATTTTATAGTTTTATATACTCAAGATATAGTCTATATTTGATCTTTTAAGTCTTAATAGGCTTACTCTTCACTTGAAATTTCAGCAGCTATGAATCAGCGAGCAGTTTTTGTTGGTATATAATACTATATCAAGCTGGTCCAAAATGTTGAATTTTAGTCATTTGTTTTAGGGAGGGCAACTCTAAACACTTTATATCATAACAAAAATGTGCGAGTATCACTTTGTCGCTCTTGTAGTTGTTTACTGTATATTAATATTCCTTTACTTCAATTTCAGCCGTTACTAAAATACTAAATTAAATAGAGTTGAACAGACATGAGTGCGACAGCTGCAAAACTGTGACTCAAATATACGCTAAAAATCTTCTGCCAACTACCTTTTGTACCATTTAAAAGTTGGACTTACCCATTCTAGCCAACACAGCGGTTTTTACACTGTAAGAATATACTCTATAATGCAAGAAAACTTAAATTCTCAATAAAAAGTATAAATTAATTTTGCATCATGAAATTAATTCTTTGACACAGTTATATTTATGCCACAAGAAAATTTAAGCCAATTTCAAACTTTTTAAATTGTAAGTTTGTAGAAGCTGGTTAATAGAAATACACCATACTTTACTTCTTTAGCCGCAGAGTTGCAGCTGTCACACTAAGTAACTATATCACTGTGTAAATTTATTTACAATTTGAAAATAAAAATAATAACAAAAACTACATACTGTAGCTGCATTACACCCTTCTATTTCTTTTTGTAAAGATGTCCTTTCTGCAATTAACTCTCCAAGAGAGTCAAAGTAGAACTTTTCAACTGTTTTATATGCCTGCAAAATAGTAGCCATGGCCGATAAGATACATGCATATAAATGGAGTAACGTATGCAATGAATTATCACTTTAAATATACTGACTTGGCGAAGAATCTCTTGTATTTCATCATCACTTGTAACAGAGTCTAGCTGACCCAGTAATATCTCCGCAGGGAGCCACTGTGAAACATACTCAGAAGCTCTTGTGCCACTGTGGCCGTCAAATACACCATACAAGTAGCAGTTCTCCGAAACTCTAGCAACACAATGATCATGGTGGTAGAGATTTAGTTACAGCATAGTATATATAACTCATTAATAAGTATTTGGCTAAAAATAGACACTTTTCCAGTCAGATAGCAACATGGATGATGTTTGGTCTAGACGTCAATTTCATTTCACCACATTTACTAAATACTATTGCTGTGAATCATTCAGACAATAATTAGATTAATTTTTAAAACTTTAAAGTTTACAAATGTTTGAAAAAAGAATAAAATTAACTCAAAATTCCTCAATTTTCATGACTGAATGGTATTCAAAGTAAAATTATTACCAACATCTGATTTGGAATACAATAATAAGAGTTAAAAAGAACATCAAAATTGAACACTGTTTGATTAAGGTGGCCTTTTAGATTTGAGACAAATGCAAGAGTTTTCCCCTATAACAAAAGTCAACACCTTTAAAATAACCATTTATCCATTAGGATACCACTTATAACAACCTACTTGAAGCGCAAACACTTATCCTCAAACTCGTGGTACTGGTGCTTATACCCGTCATCTTTGTATTCTTGATTGTAAGCAAAGCCAACACCGGAATGTTCTTTATCAACTGGTAAGTCATCCAGCCATGTTTTTCTATCCTGTCACCATTGAAAAAAACAGATTTCATGAACCTAGCAGTACAAACTATACAAAAAACATGACAGGTTATTACTATGCTTTTCAAACATCCCATTTATCATTGAATTTAATACTTTAGTAAGCTACTACAAAGTCTACGATGTTGAGACCACAAGAAATTTCAAGAAATTCAATCGCCTTTTTTGTTTTTTGTTTCAACTATAAAAGATCAACACAATTACCTACACTGTATACTTTGACTAGTTTCAATGTGAAAAATTGTCCACCATTGTTCTACCAGTAAACCTATCAAGTTTAATTGATATAACAGATAAACAAATTAAAACATCTTACATGCTTACAAAGAAAATACAATATTTCAATCAGAAAAGACCAAGAAAGTGTGTTGTATATGAATTACTCAACTTAAGAAAAACCATTTGTTACTGGTAGCTAACAAGTATTTATTATGTTGGTCAACTAACTACATTTTTTTGCAGTTCTACTTTTACTACATACGCCCAGATCAGCATACGTATTAGTAATGCTACAAGTAATTATTTCATACATATATTAAATTCAATCAAAAAAACTATAAACATTACCTGGTCAGATTCAAAAGACAACTGGGAGTGTGATGCATGAAGATGAGAAGTTGGCATTGAATCAGTAGCCATGGTCATAGTCAAATGATCAGTCTTGGAGTCTGAAGTAGGAGTCTTGTCATCTAGCTTATTGCAAACATCAACATATAGCCAGCCATCAACTAATTTAGATGAATCTTCAAAGTCAAGATGAGTTTCTGTACTGCAACACTGACTGTGAGGAGAAATTTCAACATGGTGATCGGTCCCACTGTGCTTGTTCAAACCTGAGCTTGACTTTGACAGCATTGTCTGAACAGCATTGTGATTATTTATTAGGATAATGAGTTATAACCATTAATATCAGAATTATAATTACTCGATAGATACAAAAAAATTATTTCTAAAATTTGCCCTAAAAACAACTTTAAATTCTTCACTTGATGGTATCCAAGTCTCCTAATTATTCAATCATATATTTAATAAGAAGTTTTTGCAGGTTGGGCTATAATACATACAGTTAACATGTTTAAACTCTGCTCAACAGTTGCTATGAGAGTATTCATGTAAACAGAATGTTCACTAGCAAACTAATTTAAACATGATGATTCAAAATAATTTTTGAGTGAAATTTGTATCCAGTCATAAAATGAATTAAGTTTTTAACTATAATGACATGGCATGGCTTTGACTTAACTCTGTCACACTATTCCATTAGCGCTATAAGGGTTATGAGTATTTTAATGATTAGTCACAATTGCATGTATGGTGTTGATAACCATAACCATTATGATCTTGAGATTAATTATATTATATATCCTATTAATTTTATACCCAGTCCAATGTACAGGCATGGCATGGCAGGTGTATATGTTCATGGTGCAGTAATGAAGAAATTTGACAAATAGTCTGTTCTAGATAGAAATATCACAAAAAATTATGCTTTTATGAAATTTTCAACTGACACCTCAAACTAATTTCTGAAGTTTAGAAAATTTAGGCCATTGAAAATTTCTCAGACACTTAATTTTATGGGAGACTTGGATTGAAAAATAAATACCTAGAGCTAAAATTATATTATCAAAAACATCAAACAAAGAATTTCACATTTTTCATTAATTGCACTTGGTTTATGACTATCGAGTTTGAATATTATTACTACTATAACTATAATTTGATATTTAACAAAGTTTCTATATCTATTAATAGTATCAATATACTTATTATGATAATTTAAGCCAACAACAGTGATTATCAGAGCGATAAACTACTTAAATGTGTTTAATTTCAAGTTTATGCGAATGATAATGAGTATAATCATAATCATAAAGATAATGTCACATGATATATCATATGAAATAAGCATATTTATATTAATAATTATATTTTAAATTTAATTTTAACTTATAAAATATTGATAGTCAGAGTGGTACTGCTAGAATCTCTGTGATAGTCATGATATTAATTATAATTATTGACATGGCTATCAAATTCAATATTATTATGACTATTAAAATCATTATCATAATGTTACTAAATGCAAGATACTAACGAGTAAATAGTATGAATAGGGAGCAGCCATGGTGCAGTGGTTAGAGTGCTGGCCTAGTAAACACAAGATCAGTGGTTCAAGTCCAAACACAGGCAGTGATATTCATATTAGAAAGAGCATCCAGTCACAGTTGAATAATTAATTGCTCCTGTGCCTCAGAAGTCTTTAGCCCACTTTAAAAACCCCTTCCAGTTTTTATCAGGGATTCTCATACTAATAGAGTAATACTAATAGTAAATGTAATAGGGATAGTCATAGTTACTATAAACTCGCACGAATGTGTTATTATTTAACATGAATAAATAATATATCTCAATTTGAATAAGTAAGGCTACAGTCTAAGTATAGGTAGCTGAGTATCAGTCTCACTATCAGCATGAATCATAAGCCATAGCTCATAAGCCTAAGGTATAACAGTAAGACTAAGACTAAGTGTAACTTAGTCTTATGAATTAAAGTTGAACGTATAACTTATAAGCAATAACTTGAAAAGGCTAGGCCATGAGCTAAGTGTAAGAAGCAATCAGTAACACTCGATATTCAATAATTCATTACCGCAATAAATATCATTATCAACGTCGATATTACTATTACTATTAGTATTAGTAAATACTAAATAATAATATAAATTCAAATTGAAATATCCATACCATTATCAATACGTTATTATTATTAATATTATTATCATTATGATTGTCATTGTGATTTGTCTGTTGCCGTTTGGGTTTGACAGATAATCAGTTCGTCATATTTATTATTTATAACAATAATCATAATCAATTTGAATTTCATTATCATAATTAATTATGATTACGTCTAGTACTCTACCACCGCGATGTTCATATTCAATATCGATATTGAATTTGACGTGACGTTGATCACATCACATGAGTAGATTTTAGGTTAATTTGAAATAGCAGTATCAATATGGGCACATACGATAATAATCTGAAGTGAAACATGAACAGTATGGCTAGAAAAGTTTATCTCTTTTACTATAGCTTTACTTAAAGTTAAAGTTTATCACTTAGTCCTATGTTTATGATGAATAACAGGTTTTTCCGGATGAAAAGCTGTCACAGAAAATTTGTTCTATAAGCAGCTTCCAAGTTGAGCTGACTGAGTGCAATAGTTCAAAGTTCTTGAAATTGGAGTTGAAGGTCTCCAAACTTACATCGGCTTTCCATGTACCGATCTCAGATCGATCTTAGCGAGATCGATCTATGGAAAGATGTCAAAGATCGATCTCAGTCGTTCTGAGCTGGTCGGTCTGTAGAGCTCGAACTCAGATCGATCTCAAAGCAATAAGGCCATGGAAAGACGAAAGATCGATCTGAGAAGTGGAAAAATGACTGCTCGCTAAAATGTTGTCTGCTAATAAAAATGATAACTTATTGTTAATTATTAAGCAAAGTACTTAATAATTAAGATAGCCACCTTTTCAGGTGGCAAAACTTTGACTTTCAGTACAATGATTAAGAAAACTCAGTTATATGCAGTAGAAGGTAAAAAAATGGGAGAATTTAAATTGAATTTAAATGACTATTAAAACTTAGTTTCATTAGCTATTTTCTTTGTAATTTTAAGCTTAACAGTCCTGTAAGTTTATTAATAATCTGCAAGACAGCCATTAATTTTATATAAGCTTTCAAGCTAAAAAAATAAAATTAATTATTTTAAATTGGCCAAATTACCATACACTGAAAGCTTTGCTGCGTATAGTTCATAGCTGGGATTAAATTTTAGACTACGGCCATCTTGTTTTCAACAGTAGTAGCTTTCATCACTCAAATAGGTGAACAAATTGTACTTTTAAAGTATCCTTGACTTAAAAGGAGGCAACTTCGCGAGATCGATCTGACACTTTCATGGAAAAACGATCGATCTGAGCACATTTCTCAGATCGGTACATGGAAAGCCCGTGTTACTCCTCCCCCTCCACTCTAAACTTGAAAACTTTAAACTAATGCACCAAGTCACCCCAGATAGTATAGCTGTGGGCACCAAGGTCATAGAACGTCTGTAATGTAGAGTTATCGTCTCAAAAAGTAACCCTGTGGTATAGAATGATAGAATATAAGATAATAAAACATAACTATAAGTAAATAAATAAAATTTCTAATTGTTGTCGTCTGTCATCGATTTTGACAAAGATTGTGAAATATATTTATTTAAATGAGTCATCTGGTGATACTTTAACTTAAATTTGCATTCATCACAAAGTGCAGTGAGTTGAGAATGTTGAAGAATAGAGTTATCTTTCCTACCCATCTTGAGTTTAGAATTGATTAAAATGCCTGTAAAATTATTTGTTATATAGGCTCCATAAGAACTATCTCTACTTAATTTTTACGTAAATTTGATTTGAAGCTTGGATATACACTACAAGTAAAATTGTGTTTACCATTGTTTCAAATTGTGCTAATATAAAGTTATGAAATTATATTTCTCTACATACTATATTATATAATGTATGTGTTATATATATGCCCTTTAACCATTTGGCTTTATGCAATGAGTCTAAACAGAAACATTTCAGTACCTAGTTAGCAACTATATCAGAATATTAATCTATTTTTAAGTCTATTGTAACCATTGATTGAAAACTATATATAAAAGCTATATATAGTTAGTACATAACTATGTATTTCAAACACGTACGTTGTTTAATTTAAGTAAAAGTGTAAAACTAGCAATATTTTGCCTGAATTCATATTTTTCAAAGTTGAATTGATTTTATTTGTTATGAAAAAAAATATTGCTAGTTATAAGAATATTTTGTATCTAAATACAAAATGACAGAAAATAACCAAAATAATAGATAGTTAGAAAATGCAAGTAGCAGCTGTATGGTGTAATATACTACTGGCAGCAGGATAATTGATTTGCATGCTTAGAAATCACTTGCCATTTTTTAGCTCATCAACAGAGCATGCTGACAAACCAATGACATAAAATGGCTGATCAAGTATATAAATGGTATATTGACAACTTTTCATTATAATTATTATTTTTCTTAAATATATGTATTTAGAAGCAAAACAATTTCTAGTTGCATGTGATAACTATAATACTTTAATTTTAGAACAGGTGTAGGGTTATCGTTATGCTTGTATTGGAGTTATGACATTATGGCTTTTGGTACAGATGTAGTTTTGCGATAGCTGTGACCTGAGTGCACATGTAAACAGCTGGGGAATTAAGATTATAGTGTGAACCTGGTAAGTTGGACTAACATTACAAAAGGTACCTTTTTGTTACCATTTATATGTGGCTATAAAAACCTGTAAACAAAAGTGCTTCAACAATCAAACCAACAAACACTTGGTTTCATCAAGTTACACTTTTTGAATATATAATGCTAGATATATGAATCCCAAACTAATTCTAAATGCAGACAAGCTCTTTTTTGTAGCTGCCTAGTGACAAGCTAATAAAATTGATTTTGAAAAGTGTAGACAAGAAAATTTCATATTAGCAGTCAGTTTTTTGTAACTCTCTTCCTAAACAACTATAAATAGCTGTTGATGAACGGATCTTAAACTCATAAGATGTAACTATATTTCTGAGATTATCACCTTCAAACTTGTATTATTTGCATATTTGCAGCAATATTTAGCATATAGAAGGCTTTTCACCAACAGCAAAAGTCATATATTTTAACTTTTAATGATATGATTCAACTTTTAAATTTCCAAATGGATTAACTCCAATTAAGATGCTTGGAATGGATGTTTCGTCAATTTAGATCTCTAATTTCCAGTTTGATAGTTAGAAAGTTAGAAAATGCTATCTATTAATTTATTGCATATCCAAATAACTTTTCAGACAACTTAAGTATTCATAAGCTAAAACAGAAGAAATCTACCAGCGTAGCTATTGGTCGGGTGTGGAATGGTGCAGTGAGAGATGGTCACACTTGGAAGACTTTAATTCAACATAATGATATCTGTTCCGTGTCATACACTTGATTGAGGTTGTTTGAGGTGGAAGCTTAGGCTATATATTCTATGTAAGCGCTACATCACTTTCTTAGGTAAGTGTTTCCAGGTAAAAACTGCTAATACATCAATCACGTAATATTCTAATTTACAAATCTTTGATCTGATCTCTTGGGAAGGTAGACTTACATGTCCCGTATTTTATCCTGTAGAACATTATGCAATCTTAAGATATAAGCAAAAAATCTTATGGGCTATATATCACACTGCATTGAATACTTTCAATAAAGTGACATGCTGTTGAATTGATTTCTAAAACCTGACAGTTATATCAATATTTTACCATTTGCATTCTATAATGCTGTAGTTGGAGTCAGCAGTCACTATCCTACATAATCTGTGCAGCTCTGAAACCGCCAGATGGGTAAATTCAAGTAAGTTAAAATTCTCAGTAATATATCAATAGATTGAATGTTGCAGTCACTAGTAAATAATAAATACTGTAAATAAATATGAGAGGTACTGTAAGTGAATATTCTAGATATTGTAGACACTATATATAGTAAGTGCTGTAGACATGCTATGTAATAAACATGTATTTATTTTGAATTATGTCTAACAGTTCAAAAAAACATATAAATAATATTTTGTCAGTTGCCATATAATCAATTAGATTGAAGACAGTTTAATTGCATGAAAAATAATTTATTATCTTTAGCTAAAAGTGATTTGTGTCACGCTTATCAATAGGCTGAAAATGTGTGGCGGAGAGACTGATTGATAAGTAATTTTGATATAATGATATGATATAATGATATGATATAATGATATGATATAATGATAAGATATAATTATATGATGTAACGATGTGATGTAATGATATGATATAATGATATGATATAATTATAGGCTATAATGACATTCTGACATACGATATAGCTTGTAATTCAGTTTTTTGTTAAACCTCATAAAAACCATCTTGACCTATGTTTTCAGGCCCCATACATCACAGAGTATGCATCATTAAATAAATGTAGTATTTCAAATATTTAATCTGTTTTTATTGTGAAGTTTCAAAGCAGAATTATGCTTAAAAATTTGTAGAACATATAAATGCTTTGTGAACATAAATATTGATTACATATTGATTTATAGAATAACAATTTTGACCCCTAGATATCATAATCTAATATATTTCTCTGCTTTCAAAGATATTATCTTTATGATAAACTAATGTAGTGTTTCGTATAAAGTTATTGGCAATTAATAGCGCATATGCTGTATCACTGCAGGTCAAGTAACAATGCTGACTCCAAGCTGCTAGAATTGGATGACAAATTGTACAAAGCACTGAGGCAAGACAGCGCTGACACAGATGTGATAGCAGAAGAACTGAAATCACTCAACGATGACGTGCTTTATCACTCGAACACAAAGTAAGCATTCCGGAGTAATCTCCTCTTGATATGTTTCACTATGTATGCTATTAATTACGTTTTACAAACTCACTTGACCTGTTAGTTGTTTAAGTCTGAGTGTTGTTGTATGCCTGAAGCTTGAGTTAGTATAATCTGTGTAGCTTTTACAGCCTATGTTGTAGTAGATTAGTCAAGGTTATGCCTGAGGAATGAATAAACCTTTTAATTTTGAACTTTCTCCCAAATGCTCCTTGATGTGTATAGTGTGCAGTGTATAGTGTCTAGTGTATAGTGTATAGTGTATAGTGTATAGTGTATAGAGTATAGTGTATAGTGTATAGTGTCTAGTGTCTAGTGTCTAGTGTATAGTGTATAGTGTATAGAGTATAGTGTATAGTGTCTATAGGGTCTAGTGTCTAGTGTATAGTGTATAGTGTATAGTGTATAATATGTCTAGTGTATAATGTATAGTGTATAGTGTCTAGTGTCTAGTGTATAGTGTCTAGTGTATAGTGTCCAGTGTCTAGTGTATAGTGGCTAGGGTCTAGTGTATAGTGTCTAGTGTATAGTGTATTATAATGTATAGTGTATACTGCATAGTGTATAGTGTCTATTGTCTAGTGTATAATGTATAGTGTATAATATCTAGTGTATAATATGTCTAGTGTATAATATGTCTAGTGTATAATGTATAGTGTTTAGTGTATAGTGTATAGTGTCTGGTGTTTAGTGTATAGTGTCTAGGGTCTAGTGTATAGTGTATAGTGTATAGTGTATAGTGTATAGTGTCTAGTGTATAGTGTATAGTGTATAGTGTATAGTGTCTAGTGTATAGTGTATAGTGTATAGTGTATAGTGTATAGTGTATATAGTGTATAGTGTATAGTGTATAGTGTCTAGTGTATAGTGTATAGTGTATAGTGTATAGTGTCTAGTGTATAGTGTCTAGTGTATAGTGTCTAGTGTATAGTGTATAGTGTATAGTGTATAGTGTCTAGTGTATAGTGTCTAGTGTATAGTGTATAGTGTCTAGTGTATAGTGTCTAGTGTATAGTGTATAGTGTAGCGTAGAGTCACCAGGTCAAAGATAAAAATACTCTTTAGAAAGAAAGATAAAGGCAAGCTATAATAGTGATTAAGGATACTTAGTCTCAAGTCTTGTGTGACACAATGACCCCCCCCCCCACCATAGAAAAGTTCAGGGTAGACTGCTCTAATAATAGCACTATATAGCTAAGTGTTTGACAACTTGATTTTCCTGGCTTTATAGAGCAACAACTTCCAAAGGGGTACTCCTGCCAAAAGAGGTATTAATTATGTAAAAAAATGACTAGAGTCTTGCCAATATTATTGATCTGAGTGGGTGAAAAGCTCAAAATAAAACTATAATAGTCTTAGTTACTTGAGTAATGAGTTTCAAGCTCTCTATAATTATTATCACATATTGCAACATTCTAATAATGATAAATCAGCTACCTTTGAAGATTAAACTTACAAATTATTTCTGCAATAATTGATGTATTGGCGTAGGAACTAGGAGAATAGAGTATAGAAAAATTAAATGCATTTTTAATAAAGTGTGCCACTTTACTTAATGTATTTTTATGTCATTGCTGAAGCGCCTAGAGTAAGATATTAACTTATTTTCTGCACTTGACCAGTGTAAATAGAATTTTAAATAACACCCATAAATCTAAAAAAAGGAAATTGGAATAATATTTCACTACATCTTCTTTGAAAAACAACATTGCTTCATGATGTTAAGTTTAAAAGAAAAATTATAAAATGGTATCTTGTGCACTGCTTTAATGTCCTTTTAATACTTTTCATATTTAAAGTTAGTTTTGTATAGCAATTATTAATTTGCAATACTTAATACAATTGCTCCATTCTTTTAATTATTTTAATCATACCACAAGATACAAACAAACCAAATCTATTACCACATTAAATAAGAGTTGACAACTGTATGGTAACTCTATACTAGTTCTCATGAAATGGTATAGAGTTACCATGAACTGGTTGGAAAGAATATGTTTCAGAGTCATTGGAAAATTTGGACTTATAAGAAAGTCCTTATACATTTATACTTTCTCTACTATGCAGTAAGCTTCACTAATTGGTTTAAAACTTTTTTGCAGTTTTTTTTCTTGCGAAGTTAATGTACATTGAACATAAAGTGTGTAGTGAGGTTGTAAAAGCCTTCAAAGTTTTTTTTATGTAAAATAGTTCCACAAAACTGCTTTTTTAGATCATAAATGTGCCAGCATTAGCAATTATGTTAGAAAAACTCACGCAAGTTTTTTCAACTTTTGCCTACTCTCACATTTTTCAGCACACATACAATATAATCATATTTAGTATGTAAAATAGTATTATATTTATTATTTTAAATGTAATTATATTCATTAAAAAGGGAAACAGTTACATTTATTATATACATATATTATATACATAATTATATTGCATAATGTAATATTCATAATATAATATTCATTTATTACATACATAATATATTATATATTATATACATAATTGTATTGCATAATATAATATGGAAAGTCTTTGCTGTAGAATTCAGGCTCGGTTGGAGAGATTTCTGGAGAGTACGCCATTGGAGGTGTTTCTGGTTGTGCTAGTGGTTGTGGATGTCATCATACTGTTGGCCATGTTGTTAATAGATCTACATGTTCTAAACTGTAAGTCAATGCATGCAATTATATTCTCTAAAGGCATTACAATTATACATTCACTTACTTTCATTTATAATGTGATAAGTTACAAAGCATACTTTTAAATGTATTGCATTTTATTTTTTGCTAACAAGACTTGGACTTTTGTTGTTTAGCATGTTATTCTAAATGCATAGCTTAGATTCAACATGCAACAGGCTACATGCAACTTCTTTTTTAAAAGAATTTTCGCTTTGTTTCAACAATGCTCATCTAATTGTTGTTGGTATCATTGCACCTTCTTAAAATAAATAACGCTAATAACGGTACATTATTAGGCCTAACTCTTACTATAATACTGCATGAGGTTGTGGTTGAGTTATTGTATTTTAAGGCCAATATCCAAGCTACTATTTTGGTGTTTCAGTATATCTGGAAGATGGAAGAAAAGCAGCTAATGAGTTGACCAGAGAGCTGCAAGCAAACTGTAAAGGCAATATTGAGTTGAAACAATACAATGAGTCGAACTTAGTTACTGTTACTAGACTACTAACTCACAGTGGCTGTATATGGCAAGAGGATTTCAACTCTCTCAACCACAGTCAGGAACTGCACGTTAGAAACCGGCGAGCAGCAGGGCAAGCTGAAGAAGGCACCAATCCCACAATCACGCTATTGCTCAACATAGCCCACGCCTTCCATTTAACTAGTGTGGTGATCCTAGCTATCATGGTGGCTGAGGTAGAGAATGCACATAATATTTGTGCTGTGAATTGACTTCTACTGCTGTTTAGATGTTCTACGAGATTAAACTGAGAAGTCTGACTAGTTAGAATATTGAGCTAAAGCATAATGTAGTATAATTTATGATGGCATTAAGTTTAATTTAATGATCTTATTATATATAATTTAGTGATTAGTAAGGGATGTTTTGATATGATCTGCCATCCACATTTTAGCACACCAGAATGCTATTTTAGTAAATAACAACAAATTGGCTTAGAAAGCAAGCATTTGATCAAAATCTCACTTGATTTTGACACTTACCAACAAATAAATAATTTTTAGATTATAACCTGAATGATATTACGACAAAGTGGATAAATATAATATAATGCTAAATACTTTCATGATTGTCAGTATTTGAATATGAAAAGATTATTGCTAATTACTCAATTGTTGTCAAAGTTCTAATTACTTATAAACTTGGATACTTTCCAAATTAAGAATATCATTTTTGAATTTTTTTCATTATACTAATAATATAAGGTAATGTAAGTTAGACTGTATCAAAGGTCTATGTTCAGGATTGATTAAGTTGATTTGATCCAATCTAACATCTAGAGCTAATTTATTTTGCAGGTACTTTTGAAAATATTTGCTATGGGGATAAAATACTTTAAAGGCAAACTTGAGGTTAGTGCTTTGTTTCAATGATTTAAATTATCATTTTATACCAATATAACTTTTACTCTGTAATATTATTATACTTATAGAGCTATAATAGTATTGAACTACTATAATCCCATCACCTATCACACTAAATTGCCTATAATACTGCTGCAAAATAACTTAATAAAGTTGATGTTAGTAGAAACACCTGCCTCAGTTACAGGAATACCTTGAAAGCTGCTCCCATGTCTTTGTCTGCACAAGTATTTTATCTACAGTATAGTTAGTATAGTAGTTAATGCAGCCATAAGTATTCATGACTTTGTTGAGTATAAATGACATTTATGACACTAAAATACGTTCTAATTGGTGTCATCCATAAATATCTAGTCAACAATTTGTCATTAAATTTTATCATTGCCAAATTTGTCATTTTTGCTAAGTTTTTGGTGTATAATATTATATCATAATATTTATATAGGTTTATCAAGAAAATTGCAGGTATATACAGTTGTGCTTATTGTATGTAATAAGCTTGCATAAGAAATTATGATGTTTTACTAAAGAAATTCTTGCAATTTTCCTTTCCTTTTAGATTACCTATTGCGGTTTGTATAGTTACCATAAAAGGACAACATAAATGGTTGATTTTAACTTACATGAGTTATAACTAAACAGGCATTGGCTAACTTATTTTCAACTTCATTAATTTGTTGATACACTGTTGGTCAGCCTTTAGATTTAGAAACCATCCATTTATAAATTTCCTTCCATTTTTCACTAAGGAATTTTAATTAACATATCGATTTACCTTAAACATGGTAAATACTTCAACTATAAGTTACTCACATCATTTGCATCATTTATATTTATGTACTTGGTGTCACTCACCTAGTAATATCATTTGCCCTCTGCATGATTTATTCTGACTACTGACTTATTTATGATCTTGCACGGGTCTTAATCTCTCAAGATTAATGTAGTGTGTAGGCACACTTGATTCATAGTAGAATATTATATATTACTTTATTCTACTGCATGCATAGAATTAATATCGGCAAAATTAATTCAATCCCGTCAATGATAACACAAATTGTGTTTTTGTGGCTGTTTATTTTAACTAAAGAAACATAGCTATGAATATTCATAGCTGATATATTCCATATGTATGTATTCTCTATTTTAGGTAGTTGATGGGATAGTGATTTTCATATCCTTTGCTATGGACATTTACTTCATCTATGGGGTTTCACCAGAAAGTGTAAATAATGGGGCCACTATACTAGTCATATTCTTACTATGGAGAATTTTGAGGGTGTTCAATGGTTAGCTTGTACTATCATCTTATATTTCTTATTTCCCTCTTTAATCTAATTTGAGTATAGCAGCATACAAACTTAACTTGCGTACAAATATTGTTCCAAGTACTTAAAAACTTCATGCAGTTTATACTTATATACTCTAAAATGCTGTATAGTACCTATACCAGTGTTGTGGCTAGTTAAAGAGCAAATTTTAGAGGCATGATAATTTTTCAAACATATATAAAGAATTATAATGGTTAAAGACTTTATTGTGAGCATATGTTATAAATTTTCATGGTTTGGTGCTCATAGTTAGGGATGGATTTGAAATTTTATTAAATTAGCAGGTTGTATTATGTACATTGGGTTATAGAATTACAAAAAACAGAGCTTATTAACCTGTTGCCTATTAGTCATCAGACGCTGAAAATTACTATATTTATCTTGCCGTATGCCTGCATATATAACCTTCACAGCTTTCACCAAGCCAGCAACGTACTGTAACGAAGTGTCAATTCTAACTGAAAGTTACTACTAGAACAGCTAAAAAATGTTTATAGTCTTTGATCTAGAAGATATTAAACTAGGATTAAAGTGGTGTTAGTGTTTTTAAGGCGGATTAATTTTAAAAACACTACTATATCTTATATGACCTTAGTGCTGCATATGTACTTAATATTATACTAACAATTTGTATTTATAGAATAATATGTAACAGAAAGAAATGTTAGACAGTTCACAGTGGTGATCACATAATTATACATAGTTATATATGAGTATATGGATATACAGGTGTTGTCATGTTATAACAACAATCTCTAATATAATATACATATTATTTGGCTGAAATATTTAGCTGAAAGTTGGAAGAATATTCAATATTGTGAAATAATGTAGCTTGAGAACTAACAGGCTTTTACACAAGTTAGCAAAATAATCTGATCTCTCAAATTAGAATCAGTGAATAACAATAACTCTCTGATGTAGCAGCTTCTGTAGTTTGTTACAATGTTCTATAAAAGCATTTTAGTAGAGCACCTTTATAAGATGCTATAGTGCTGGGTAGTAGAGTAAGCTAGTTCTTTTTAAATTATTAATAATAGAAATTCACTTCTAAGAAATTAGATATACCTTCAAGTAGTTTGCTGTAAATTATTACAAATATTCACGCTAGGTTGCTACTGAATTAACATTAAAACAACAAATTATGAGAAATAAAATTTGTGGTGTCTTAGTTATTACACAAAGTATTGACCTCTGTTAGCTCCACCTGCAATTAGCTTGAAGTTGGAAATTTAATAGCAGAACCTAATCTATACTTGACTTACTATACTTGACTTGACCTAAGAAATTAACAGTTACAGTGATATTGATTGATCGCCCTAAACATGGATTTCATATAACCTAAGTGGTTTTTGTTACAGCTTTATTGGTCACTGCTAAAAAGCGGTTACAGTTCAGAATAAGAGTACAGAAAAGAATTCGAAAAGCTCTAGAAGATAAAATTGAAACTCTTTCTGAAGAGATAAAGAGTTATGAGGTTTGCAAATTATTTTATAAAGTTAGTAAGACATTTGTGTTGGCATATATTTCAGTTTAATAAACAGAGCAAGAACTTGCAACAATAAGTAGACAACTCCAAGTGCATTTTCAAATATTTATTGTTGACCACATCTGTTTAACTTTTAATATGTACTTTTATTAAGTAATTATTATGCATTAATTTTATTTTTAGGATTACGTAGCAAATCTTTGTAGACTTGCTAAATCTTATGACATCAGTGAATACAAGCTAAAAGCCTGCAAACCCTTGGGTAGGGAAAGTAATTTATTGATTCTTCATACAGTTTTGGGTTTACGTGTTTTATGAGCTATAAAATCTTTATTTTAGTGATAATATTTTTAACTTTATTCATAGAAATGATAATGATGGCATGCTTAATAGACAATTTCCTAAAAGCTACATATCATGGCTGTTGGTAAATTTGTTTGTTGAAACATCTTTACTTTAGTAGCAAAGTGTTGCTGCATGACTAAAACAATTGCTGCAACTGTTGAACGAAAACAAGTTATTACATTTCACCATAGCTTGGTTCGATTTATTTGAATAAACTCGAATTGAAGCTCTCTATATGCATGTAAACACTGTAAACACTGATAGTAACTAATACAACAGCCTTACGCAACTGTTTGCACTGACATTTAAAGTATATCAGAAGATAGTATCTAAACCAAGAAATTCACCACTAGCTCTGGAAAGACATAGCTAAGGGCTTACACTGACATAGTAATCAGACAATGCATAGTTATGCTACTGCATATCATTTACAAGAATACCAATTGTATTCTTTACCATGTGTATTCTTTCAGTTAAACAGATAAAGAGGCCTAGTACAAGTGCAGGTTTAGCATCTATGATGCAGATGTCTATGGGCTTAATGCATGGAATGAACAACATGGTTTCGTGAGTTTCATTTATTTGCTCTATGCTAAAAATATAAGGAGTATGCTGCATATGCTTGGCTGTCATGCTTTTTCTCTGCTTACAATATTAATGTAGTCCCACACAAATTGTGAAGGGCTGATGGCATTGTTTATTGAAGTACTATCTACCAGCTATGGCTTTATATTAAGCAATAACATTAATAATCAATGCAGCAAGTAGCAAGTAGCAAGTAACAAGTAACAGGTAGTAGCTAGCAAGCAGCAGGTAGCAGATAGCAAGCTATGAACAACTTCTAAAAAAGTTCTTGTTTCATTTCTTACTACTTTTGTTTGTAATGGTGAATATATCTGTCATTAGATTGCTTTAAAGGTCTGTCGGTTATTTTTATTAGAATCTATTGTGATTTCCTGCATGCATTATAAAGCTGCATTGATAATAAGTGTAGGGCTAAATATCAAATAATGTTTTAAAAACTAAATTTTATTCCATTAAAAAACTGGAAATTATAAAGACTCACCGATTTGAAGTATTTTAGGGGTTTGAGTTTTATATTACTTGTGATAAAAACAACACAATTTCTTTTTGTTTCAGCAGTCCAATTAGCTATGTTACTGACATCAGTTATTAGATTTACAAAATTTGTAATGCTTGAGGTCTGTAGCTGTGAAGACTCTAGTTATTGCTGCGCATGAAATGTTTAACATAGGTGTTGATTCAAAGTTCTCATATCTTACTTAAACTTTTCAGTTTTATTATCATAAATTTCACGCAGTTGTTTTAATGAAGCAACTTTAGTACATTTAAATTATATTATATAATTTTGACGTATAATTACAGCAATAATAAAAAAGACGAGGATATTGCTGAGATATAGAGACTGACTAGTATAGAGAAAGCTGAAGTCTGCTTCTAACACCATCTCAATGCAACAGACTGACTGTATGATCAGATATAAAGCTCTGCAAAATATGCATTTCCACAAATATATTACAGCAATTGGAAGTATTGGGTAATGAGTCACTTGCTAATTAATTGTTGAATACTTGCTTAAGAGCGTTCTACTGAGAGTGGACAAGGCAATTTTGAATTTTTACTTTTTTACAGTAATTAATCTTGTACCTAGTTTTCTTTTGTTTTATAAAAATATATGGAAAATATTTTAATATAGCTAAATACTTATTAATTTGTAATATGTTTGCTTCATATATGTCTATGTTATAATATTATGTCTATATATATACATACATTGCAAGGGTTGTCATATCTATGCTATTCATTTTAATAATTCAGGGGAAAATACTTTGTCCAATAAAGTATAATCTAACTTCACATCTACAGCAGATTTATTATTATTAACCATGTAGCCCATAGCATCTATATTAACAATATTCACAGGCTTCAGGTTGTTGAATAAAAGATAATTAATTATTGAAGCGCTAAAGCAGGGCTATCCAACAGGCTGTCCCAGGGCTGGATTGGTACCCAGCCTATATTTATGTGACCCTAGATCAAAAGCATAAACAGTTATTTTGCACATGTATATGAATTAGAGTAGAAAAACCACCTTTTAGATATCTATTTATACGGTGCTACAAAACATGCAGCCTGCAGTAATTATTGGGACTTTATTGTGTAATGATTCATAGGGAATTGGAATTAAATAATTTCAAAAATGCTGATCTCTGGTCTCAACTCAAGCTAAATTTGACAAAATGGACTTCTCATTCAAAATATTCTATTTTAGTGGCTCTCAATCTGACAAGCATAGTAAATTACAATAAATTATTTCTCAACACAGCTTTTATACATTTGATAATATTATTGTGTTATGTTTAAGCTTTGTAAGGAAAATAACCTTTTTATAATTTTTAAGCAAACAGTTAATTTAAACAATTAGGTGCTACAGTTAGAAAATAATTTTTCAACTGTATATCAAATTCCGTTTTAGTCATGCTTTATTGGATTTTACAAATTATACAATGATGCTGGCCAGTAATATAAAGCTGCATGTATGTAGCTAGCATTGCTGCCAACCATACAGCATTACAGTACATTACTTTGTGGGCACAGCAGTGGTTGGTAACCGCATCACTCATCTAGCTGTTACTCTCAGTCTATCAACTTAGACACCTGCCTAATCATATTAAAATTTACTGGTTTTTAATTTTGTTTAAATGAGTAAAGGGGTGACAAGTTTGCTAACATTACAATAAATGCATTCAGCCAATAAGATTGATGCTAGTAGGAAGCTATGAACTAGTAGTCGGTTAAACTGATCATCACTCCCACAGAAAGTGAGGGTGATGATCAATCATTATTTAGAATTAATTAAATGTGCTCAGCGTGCATCAAGGTGTGCATATAATCTGATTACATTAGTAAAAGCAGGTGGGTGTACACACAAGTGTAAAACTCACAATGCCAGAAAATTGTTATCAGGAGAAATAAGAGTTCTATATATATTTTGCAACGTTGGCTCCAAAATTCCTAGAACTATGAATTAATTCATATTTACCACTGTGAAAAGGTAATGTTAGCCTAGGTGTACCTAGAATTCTTAGGGCACTCGGGAGTTCTGTTAAGTTAATCACAAAACATAACTATCTTAATATCCAGTCACCGATATCAGTGGTGGGCTGAATAACTATTAGAAATAGTCATTCAAAATCTAAAGTTGTTAGATCAAACTATTTTCATATTTTCAGGCTTCAACATTGCTGTTAGGGTTTCAAAAACTGTAATGCTGAATTTGGCCGTTGGATATCTGGAAAGGAAAGGCTGTTTATATGCTTTACCGTATATAAGGTGCTCTTAGATCTATTTACATAATTGATTATAGACTATATACAGTCACTATTTTTGAAACTGCAAATGCATTGTGAATAGGTATTTCAGTCAGCAACTTAACACTGTGTAGTGAGCCTTGCATGCCCGCCAGTCATAAATATTACGGAGCTAGTGCAATTATTAATGCCCAATAAAAATATCGGCCATTACGCTATAAAACTATTCCAGGTTATTTTTGTAAGTGGACATCTAGTTGTTATTAACAATTCCGGAAAATTTATCGTAATAAGCCAAAAACTTTCAGTACATATATTTTATGTTTACAAAAAAGATAAAACGGAATAGACCTATCTCCAATGTCCATGGTACCCACTTCATAATTAAGAGTTGTGTCCTCGCAAAGTGAATTGGTTAAACCCTTTTATAAAGAGGAAACTCATTAAAAAATTTTTAAGTTTGTGTGCTACTTAAAATTCTAATTGTGCTATAGAGTTGTTGTTTTAGGAGATAGATATTTTGGTAAAAGCACACATATCAGCAGCTAAAAAAATATTTGTAAAATATTTCTTCATGAAAGTTTTGAAGAAAATAAACTTAAAAGCATTTTTGTGGTTTGGCAGCTATGATATAAGTCCCATTAATAATTTGTTGTGTTGGCTGTCACCATTGGTCAAGCTCTACTGTATACAATAATTGGCACTGTCTTGGAGTGCATGCCTGCTACTTGTATATATGCGTGTGTATATAGTTAATGAGGCAGTGGTTTAGCTGTGTTAGCATACATGATCAAGTAATTATCTATATTTTAAAGAGTTTTTGCTACATTATTTTAAAGAAACCATGAATTCATGGTTTCATGCTATGACTGAAACTACTAATTGAAAAAAAATATTTCCAAGAAAAGCACAGCAATGAAATGCTAATGTGTTTTTCATTTACACTGTAAATGGAAAACACATTAGCATTCCGTTGTTGTTGTTGTTGTTGTTGTTGTTGTTGTTGTTGTTGTTGTGTTGTTGTTGTTGCTGTTGCTGTTGCTGTTGCTGTTGCTGTTGCTGTTGCTGTTGTTGTTGCTGTTGCTGTTGTTGTTGCTGTTGCTGTTGTTGTTGCTGTTGCTGTTGTTGCTGTTGTTGCTGTTGTTGTTGTTGTTGCTGCTGTTGTTGCTGTTGTTGCTGCTGCTTTATTGATCAACTACGATTTTTTAAATTAAATTTTATTAAAACATGCTTTTGCACTTTTATATAGCTTTCTTATAATAGCTGTGCTTGTGAAATTGGCCTTCATGTAATAGATGCGCAATAGAAGGTCTTTTAACGATTTGCCAGGATCCGTGTAGCTTAGTTTGTAAAGTTCATTAGTTTGGATGGAATGCAAATCAACAATGGAATTGGAGCTTGTCTACGTATGATAAAGATAATGCTTTACTACAAAATATAAAAATTAATTAAAATAATATTTAACTAGAAGAATTAAGTTTTATAGAATCATTTTTAAAGTTGCATGTAAAGATTTTGCTTCATTTTTACAAAAATGTGCTTTCTGATACGTTACTTTTATTTACTAACAAAGAAAACACACTTAAAGTAAAGAATGAATTCAAATTTAAACTACTTTTACAAACCTGTGCAAACAAGATTTTAATTCCGTGTTGATTTATAGCTATAAACTCAAATTTAAAAAATTCGTAATTTTTTTACGCAGAAAAATATTGCCTGCTGTAGGGCATTGACTATTACCTATAGTATTGCGGTAGATTGACATATTATTGTAATTGGATATACTTACTAAACTATCCATCAGTGTATATAATGCACTAGCAATGTTTTGACTTCCTTTCTTATATACAGTGTTATTGTACCTGGTCATCCTTCTTCAAATGTTCATTTCCACAAATAATTTATGAAAAAATAGTTTTATGGTTATAGCCCACTTATCAACACTTTAGCTAGGTTTAAAAACTTGCAGCACTGTAAAAATTAGGCTAATGACTTGCTGTTTGTCTAACAGCAGTTATTAAAAATACTTCTCAAAACATTTTTCATCATAATCCAATATAGAATAGTTGCTTACTGAAATAAAGTTTACAAAAATTAAAACTACCCAATAAAGCAGCCATTTTAATTAATGGAATTAACAGAAGTTAATTTGGTAAAGAAGATCAAGATTCTGTAAATAAACTTTGAGCTGGGAATGAAGAGAGAAGTTTGATGTGGTTAATGAACCACAACTTGTTATTTATTTGTTCAGGAAACAATATGATTTGCAGTTGAAAGCTATAGTTTCTTTAATAGAGACCCATCTAGCCAACTTTTAAAACATGATATGAAATCTACCACTTTTTAAAGCTTCAATTAAAATTCTGTTTTGTACAGAGAGTAAATGGATATATTTACATAATTGATCATAGACTATATACAGCAGCTACTATTGCAACTGCAAATTCACTGTGAACAGGTATTTCAGTCAGTAACTCAACAGTGTGTAGTGAGGCTTGCCTGCACCTGGGGCAATATAATATGTTTACATGTGCAATTATCAATACCAAATAAAACATACCAGCCATTGCGTTATAAAACTATTTTGTACTCTCAGAAAATTTAAAGTAAAATTAACAACTTTCAGTACACATATTTTTTTGTTTTTGATAGGATAAAACTGAACTACCTAAAAATATCATGCTACTGCAAGCAGCTAATCTCAACTTCTTTATTTTATCTATTGTAATATATTGGTGCTAGTCCCAAATATATTGCAAGTTATCCATCAGTAACTGGCTTCTTCATATGATGGTATGATTGGCTTTGTGAAAAATCAATAATCGTAATATAAACCTTGCAGTCAAGATCGGCTATCCAAAAAGCTTATTCAAGTCCTCCTCATAGTACTATTGTGGTTTTTCTTAAGGTGAGCTGAGGTTCCCAGCTGTAGTGGTCCCAAATGTATATTTTATTTAAAAAAGCATCCTTTATAAAAAAGTTTATTATATGTAAAAAGATATCTGCACATAATGTAGACCTTTAGCTGAATGCTAGCTTCAGACTGCACAAGGACTAAACTATATAGAGCAAAGCTAAAGCCAGGCAAATGGGGTATGATTGTATAGACTTACTAATTAGCAACCCATTTGAGATGAAATCTTTTAGCATATGCTCATCCCAGGATTACAGATAGCTTAACTATTATGAGAGTTTTATTCTTGCTGACTGCCTCTACCGCAAATATAGGAGCCTGTCTGGTGAATAATCAATATCCAGTCTAGAAAACAAAATGCATACAATAAACAGCAGCTTAGCAGAGAGCTTTCTAAAGATAATAATTTATGCGTTTTTAATTACATTTTATCAAAACATGTTTTTGCACTTTTATATAGCTTTTTAGTTGCGCATGTGCAACTGACATTTATGCAATTAATATATAATAGAATTTCTTCTAACAATTTGCCAGGATCGATACAGCTTAGTTTGCACAGTTGATTGGTTTGGATGAAATGCATATCGTATCTCTGAAATTGGAACTTGTCTATGTAAGATAAAGTTATCATGCTTTACTATAGAATCTGTAGATCAATTAAAAGAATCTTAAATTAGCAGAATAAGGCTTTGGAGTTATTTTCAAATCTGGAAAGCTTTTGCTTCACCTTTGCAAAAATGTGGTTCCAGATGTTACTTATATGCATTTACCTACCAACAAAGAAAAACAATGAAGGATGAATTCATGTTTAAACTATTTTTGCAGGCTTTTACAAACAAGATTTAATGCTATGTTGATTTACAGCTAAGCTCAGATTTGAAAGAAATCATAAATTTTGTACAGAACAATATTGCTGGCTGTAGGGCGTTGACCTTTATAGTACTGCCATAGGTTGACATATAATTGTAATTGGATATAATTACTAAACTACCCATCAGCATACACTAATAGTATTTTGGCTCTCTTTCTATATACAGTATTAATATACCTGGCCATCCTTCTTCAACTTTTTATCTTCACAAATAATTTACGAATAAATACTTGTATGGTTATAACCCACTTATCAACACTTTAGCTAATAGTGCAAAAATGCAAGCACTCTGTAAAAATTAGGTTAATGACTTTCTGTTTGTTAAACAGTATTATTAAGATGCTTCTCAAAACATTTTTCATCATAATCCAATCAATATACAATAGTTGGTCACAGAAACGGAGTTTCAAATCAAAATTACTGAATAAAACAGCCGTTTTAATTACTGGAATTAAAAGAAGTAAATTTGGTAAATAAGATCAAGATTCTGTACATAAACTTTGAACTGGAATGGAGAGAAAAAGTTTGATTTGGTTAATTAACCGCAACTTGTTATAATTTCCTTTTCGGGAACAAATAGGATCTGCAGTTAAAAGCTGTAGCTTCTTCAATGATGACTCATTCAGCACATTTTTGGAATATGATATAAAACCTTTTCACTCTTTTTAAGCTATAATCAATTAGAATTTTGTTTTGTACTAAGGATAAATGAATTGGTGAAAATCTTTTAAACTTTTGTGCACCTGGCACCTTAACAGCCTAATGAAGCCTAGTTGAGGAATAAACTCACAGCTGCATGATGGTATTACAAGGGATTCAAGAGCTGCTTATATATCATGGCACAAGTACAATCAAATCATATCACGTAGCTAAATGAAGTTTACAGCCTACTCTCAATCTGCATTGATCAATGTTATCTTATACTCCGCAACTGAAGAATTGTATAATTTGACTAGTAATATAAAAGATTGATAACATTTTTCTAAAAATGGAAAGCAAATACTCATGAGATAATGTTCAATAGCAGCCCATAGTCTGTAACTTTATTGCCCTGCTATTAATCGTATTAAATTTCACGAACTGGATATGTAATATCTAGATATAGTTACTACAACAGTAGATTGATTGCCACTTATATAGGCTACAATTGTATTACATGTGTATTATGTTGTTATAGGGGTTTCATCGCAGCCAGTGATTAGCTGATTGACTAATTTCATCGTATATGTTACTGTTATAACAGGCATACATCATCACTCGTAGTTTCTATCTCTTCGAGGCAACACACACTTCATCTCCGGGAAGAATAAGAGTAGGAGAGACCATCTTCAATCTGTAAGTGGACATCAACTCTGCGGTGACACTGCTAGCAGCTATAGCAGCTGGCAGTTCTAGTTTGTGGCTTCATTAGCTTAGCAAAGTAAAACTCAGCTCTTGTAAAACTCTAGAAAATTCAATACTTTAACACTAAATACTTATTAAAATGTAAACTTGATTCTTAGGTTTGAGATATTTTCGATTTTGTTATTATTCTATAGCAAGATTTAATCATTAGCTTTTATTTTAAACGCTGTAATTATTTCTAAAATTAGCCAAAATTTTAAAGACTTCTTCTTCAAAAACTAATTGCTGGTAACTGGTTTTAAAAAAAATGTCTCAAATAACAACTTTAGCATTGTTTTATTAAATAATTCAGGTGTGCACTTTTACCTGACCTACCGACAAGTGACAACTAACTTCATTAAACTTACAATGAGGCTAGAAGGTGTTGCCATATTATGTGACACTTTTTGCTGTTGACCACTTGTAACCACAAACAGCTTACCAGGTTTAATCTATAAAATATTACATTAATCTGTTTACTAAATTTCTAAACTTTGATGGTTATTGTAGTTCTGCAGTAATCTATAATAAACATGCCTAGTTTTATAAAAAAATAATATACAATGCTATTGCAAAAATTAAATTAAATACTTGTACTATATAAAAGAGCTGCAGAGGGGTGGCAGATAATATTTTACTTCGATAAGTTGAAATTCTAAATTCTTTTCTCTCAACTCACTGTCAAAACTTTTATTTATAAGAATTGTTCAGTTAGTGACACCCCCCCCCCTTCCCCCTACCCAAACAGTAGTACAGGGTGGATATAGGTGAAGATAGGCGAAAAGTTGGTGACAGTTTGGATGATTTTTTGTACAGTGAATGATTTGATGAAAATGTTATACTTGCAGCACAGTTACTCTTTAGTATGCCCAAATTATATACATAAATATAAAGCATGCAATGGCTTAAGCTAATGCACGTTACACTGAAACCTAAAACTTCCTTGTTGTTGAGAACAAGTTATAAGAACTTTGTTTTTATTTATATGAACTCACAAAGCTCTTATGCAATATAAATAATTTATTTTTTGCACATCATATCAGTAATGCCATAGAAAATTAGGTTTATTGATTTAGCTCTTAAGAACCGGAGTAGAGAAGCAGAGAAAAAATATTTTCAATGTAAATAATGAAAAGTTAACAAACAATTACCTGCAACAAATCAGAGTTTTATTAGGGGACAGAACAAAAAGTTTGATGAATCACAGAAGTTTGTTACAAAAAATAAGCGCTACCTTTAAACTAGCAGACTTACTAATAATTTGGCTTTTGATGTTTGAGTGTCAGTTTTATTAACCATTCATTGATTTTTATGATTTTATATTTTGAGAAAGTTTGAAATTCAAGAATGATGATCTAAATCTAACCTGCTTAAATTTGAAAATCTCAAACCCTTAAAATTAGCTAATTACTTAAAAGCAGTTAGTATCGTTAGAAAATAGCATATCGTAATTTAAATAAAAAACACATGCTTTTGGTTGTTCTTATAATGGTTTAGTAAGTACGATTCAGTCTTGCCATTTAGTTATCAGAAGAGAGATAATTAATGAACTTTGTATATATTTTGAAAGAATTACATAATATTGCAAGTTCCACAAATTTAATATCCATAATATCTATACTCAACTTGATTATAAACAAAGCATTTATGCCTTAGATTTACCAATTATCTACAATTATAATTTTACTGCTGGCGGACAAAAATAGCAGATGAAAATATCATCTGGTGGCATTTACAACTAATTGAGGCCAAAAGAGTACAATAATTGTTTTTGCTTTGCAAGATAAGCCTTTGCTTCATTGCTAAATCCCTGAGCTGAGCATTTAATATTAGGTAGAGTACTTGGCTTAGCGAAATGTTGCAATATGACAAAAGAATCGAAAGTCTAAAAGCCAATTTTTCTTAGTCTGTCTCATTGAGCTTGCTTTAAGAAAGATAACACTATCCAGTATTCATTGAGTTCCACTATAAATTTGGTATAAGACTCCAAACTGCAGATCATTTAAAAGATAAATAGAGAATATACATTATGGGATATTGATAATAATTAGCCTTCTGCATTAGTTGTTCTCCAAATTGAATTAAGTAACTTTTAAAACAAATTAAATGCCATTGTGCCTCATGCTTATAGCCCTATAATATTACACTTATTGTGCTTTTTCTTGATCATGATTTATATAAAGGTGTTATTTAAAAAATAGAAAACAAAGTTACTGCATGTATGCACACATGTTAGAATGGAAATGCAATTTATTTCAGTTAGAAAGCTCAAAATGTTGCACTATCACCTACTAGACTTACTGAGAATAAGGCTTCACAATTTGCCCTGCTGTATAGTCCAGGTTTCATAATACCACATCCAATAAACTAATTGCTCTTATCAATGTATTCTAAATATAGCACAGCTATGTAAGGTATCTTGGGAATTAGCAATTCATAATTTTCTGGCAGGCATTTTTAAGCATCCTGTGCTTGCTTTGCCTATAATTATAAGTTTGATAATTTTATAGCATGAACAAATGATATTCATGTTAAAAACTAATTAACCAATTAAACTACTTCAGATTGTGCAATTGCAAATTTTAATGCCTCTAAAGGTACTGCTTGTCACTCAATTTTTTGACATCAAATCTACTCCAAATCTACTCTATGCATGACAAGTACCTACCATTTGTTCAGTTGGGTTGAGTTGCAAGCTTATGCAAACTGAACATTTTATTTTCAAACTCAAAACAAACGCTTCAACGAATATTAACAGCACAGCTGTTCCTTTTCTATAAATCTCTTTTAAAGTTATTTGATAAATAGCGATTTTTGAAGCATACACAAAGGACCTATCTGAATTGTAGTTTTAAACGTAAAGATTTGCATCAGCTTGAGCTTGAAATCATACCCCAAACCTGCAGTTTAAAATACTTAGGTGTATACATTCAAAGTGACCTCAAGTGACATGAACATACAATAAACGCTGTTAAAAAGGGAAACAAATTGTTAGCAATGATAGGAAGATGCCTGTTTAGCGCTAGTACCGAGACAAAAATGATAGCCTTTAATACCGTTGTCCGACCAGTTCTTGAGTATGCTAGTCAGGTATGGTCACCCTACATTAAAACATTAATAGACAAGGTGGAAACAGTTCAGAGACGGGCTGTTAAGTGGGCGTACAGAGTGCATGATAAAAAACAATATAGAACAACTCAAAGAAAGAAGACAACACCTAGATTTGAACTTTCTAAAAAGAATTGAGTTTGGTTTATATGAAGTACAGCTTATTGATTATATTTCTTTTAATACTTCATATTTAACATGTTGGGGAACACTCAACCCACATTTTGGTCTAGACCAATTTAAGTTTTCCTTTTACAACAGAATGAGACCTATACTTGAAGGGCAAGATCCCGATTCCCTAATGTAGCCAAACATTTTACTCTCCCTGTACCATTTAAATCCATCATGCCTGTTTGATGATTTTAGTATGAAACCTATATGCATACCCATTTAATGCCCTAGGGCGTATTGGATTAACCTGTATATATATATATTAGTTTGGCTTTAGATTTAAAAATATAGTTGTGTGTATGTTGTAGTATTGTGATAAAGATTTCCAAAAACTGCTGTAATTGGCAAAAATAATTCTAGAGTTTGCAGTAACTCAACATGAAGTTTATTTTTCACTTTTCTATCTATTGAGTTAATTCAAAAATGAGATATTTAAATTAACAGTTATTGTCTTCAATAATAAAAAACAATATTTATTGTGCACATATCAAAACACTGCTTTTATATGAAGAAATTGTAGCAATGATGGTTTCAATGGCTGTATGTAAAGACGAGATTTAGGGCTGCAACAACTATAAACTTTGTTGGGTCATTTACTGTACAGAATTGATAATTGCCAGCAATTATGTTACATAATAGAACAAATTTAATAAAAAGTGAAGCTGGTCCCCTAAAGGTTAAGTTGTCAGGACATTGGGTTGCATAAAATTGTTTTTACTTTAGCTTAGTATTGCAATTAATTTCTTTTTAGAAAATTCAGTTTATAGCAGCAATGTTAATTACTTAGTATCAATGTTATAATAGATGACTTGAAGGCATGGCCAGACTGCAATCAATTATCAAGCCTTAATTATTATGTACAAGTCTACTTTCCTGCTCTTATTTGTGCATATGCACACACTAATTTGGTTATTCATACAAAAAATAATGAAATGTTGATTGATCTGCGTCACTGTGCAGCTACAATTGTTTATAAAGTTAGTCTTCAATCAAACATAAATTAATTTGCAAGTCATTTTAAATATGTATAGCTGTAATACTGAATCAATTCTTGTTTAATTAAGTATATTGAAGCTAATTTGCATGGACTTGTTTTTCTAATAGGAAGAGGATGCATAAAAGCTGTCGCTCAGTGAAACCAAAGTCTTAGCAAATATTAGTAGCAATAGAGGTCATTGGCATACTAATTAAAACAGTTGAGTGTATGCTTTAGACTGATAATTAGAAACCTGAACTGGAGCCAAAATCTATAGCTTTTTCTTTAGTTTGAGGTCATGCATTGTACAATAATAGTGTATAATGATCAAGGCCAACAAGCAACGGCAGCCATTTAATATTAATACTATTTTTTAAATATACCATTACAGGCTAGCAATTTAATTAAAAAAAGTAAATGAGGAGCATTTTATTTATCAAGGTAGACTGATACAATAATGTTTTTCATTCAGTAATATCTTATGTTTTTAGATATCTGCAGGACTAAAGATGAATTCTAGCACAGACGAGCTCTCAAATATGACTTGCTGGGACCACACTAGTCAATTTGACAATTTGACTAGTGGACAAAAGCAGTTTTATCATAATATTGGTGCCTATCAGTCAGTTCATGGATACCTTTCAATAGTTGTCTGCACTTGTGGGTTTCTTTCAAACCTGGCAAATGTCATAGTTTTATCACAAAAGAAAATAGCAAACTCTTCAATTAACTTTTTAATGGTTGTTATTGCCATAGCCGAAATGTCACTTATTGCCGCATATTTACCGAGCACTATTCTTCTATTTATAGTGAACTATGTGCCTGATTCTGACCCATACTTTAATGAAGATGAGTTTTCTATCAGGTTTATGCAAGTTTCTCGAGTTCTTGTAATACTTTTTCATTTTATTGCTGTATGGCATACGATAGCAGTTGCAGGATTTAGATGGATAATGCTAAGTATTGCCAACGGAAAAACTATTCTCACCATGAAAAATACTCGAATCTGTTCCGCTGTTTTAATTATTGCCAACCTCTTATTTGCTATACCAACTTGGTTAGATACGCAGATTATAAGTTTCCCCATAAATTATTGTGAAGGTGGGCTGAAAGAGTTCTACACAGTTCGGGCCAAAGAAAATTTAAATTTCAATGCGCCATTGTTTGCAGTGGTAGCAAAGTTTCTGCCAACAGTTTTATTAACTGCACTTACAATACCTCTCATTCATTTGATGCGCACGGCCGAACAGAACAGGATAAAATTACTAAGCAAAGGGAAGGTAGAGGAATCGTCCCGCCACCAAGAATATTGTCGTACTACAGCTATGTTGCTGGCAGTGGTGATGATCTTTCTTCTCTATGAGCTTCCAGAAGGAGTGTTTCTAATATATGCAAGGACTAATCGACAGTTTGATCATTATTACGATCTAACAAGAGATATGAGTGAAATGATAAGAATCATCACTTTTAATGGCAACTTCATTCTCTATACAACCATGAGTAGACAATTCCGATCAACATTTGTTTCTCTATTTTGTAAATTCAAACTTTCCAACAGTGCAGGAGTTCGTCGTGTGTCAACTATGCTCACTTCTTTGAAGCCAACAACTTCAAATGCGCAGAAACGGTCAAACACGTGTAGCAACTATTCTGTGAATTCAATCAATCAGAGAAATAGTGAGCGTGGCAAACCATATGAGCAGCGACTTAATCCTGCTGCATCTTCACCATTACTCATGGAAGACAGATCAAGGAATACATGTAACTCACTACTAAGCGATGACATTTCAAGAAGTGAGGAAGCAGTTGCATAAACATATTACATTCTTATTATACAACTTTACTCCAAGAACTATCTTCTATCTAATAATTATGTAAATGAGGTAAATTTATTTAAAGAACTTTGCCAATTTGCTTTGGAAAAAGCTAGTTCCTTATGAAAAATATATTATATAATTGTAAAGTGCAAATAATGCATTATATTTGCATATTTCCAAAAGTTCTTAACTTTGCTGAGTGATCCTTTTTGAATGGTGAAAACAGTTTCTGTTGAATTTCAAAAAGCATCAATATATTGGATATAGTGTCCCTAGCTGCTATAATCCTTAGTTTTGTTGTATTTTCATTCATATTTATTTTTGTATTAATTTATTACATATAGTGCGCCTAATGCTTTATAAATAGGATTTTACTGCCATTTCAATTATAGTTATTTTTTTAATAATTTTATCTGCTAAAACTATCCATGTTGATTTATTTTGTTTACTAATAATTATTATTATCATGACCTGGTTGCCCAAATAACCACCAGTCTTCTAATATTAGTTTTAAACACAAATAATACTAGCTATTCATTTCCATATAGTATTATATTCATTATATATTTATTACATAATTGTCTTGAAAACAATAAAGTGTTTTAAGTAACAACGAATACCTAAATTTTGTTGATATCTAGTTTAGCTATCTCTCATCAGGTTTATTCAGAGAACAACTTCCATCTTCAAGGAGTTGATATTAGCCAACAGGGGAATAGACATTGTAAAATAAGCTTAGAAGTCAAAGTTTAACCTATTACAATTTTTTTCTCAACAAAATCCTGCCAATCATATTTGGAGACTATAAAAATGTATTTATCAAGGTCTAGCTACAAGTGCAATGTGATCTGTAATGTGTTTTGCAAATCTTTTGTTATGTCTTCTGATATTGTTTTAAAAACTGAGCTCAACTTAGCGAACAAACTTTTACAAAATTGCAAAATGCTATTTTAAACATACAGGTGTAAGAATTTTAATACATGCACCTTGAAGTTTAGATCTCTTACATGCTATCTTTTTCTTTAAAATTTTTGCAATTGATTTACCATTTACAACATTCACATGTTTTCTGGCCTACTGTTAGTTTTTCATTGCTAGAGACTTCTTTGAGTTATTTTCAACAGTGCAGAAATCATAACTAATGTTCATGACATTGAATCTGACTTTATATAAAGTGCAAGTTACATATTTGGCTAAATCAATGCAAAAATATCACTTGAAAGCAGTTGCTATAAGGTTGACTTGAAACACACAGGGTCAAGGAGTAAGCAGAGAGCCAACGTGTTCCTCAGGCCTGCTGACTACCATGCACTTTTTGTTGGTCTAATAGTAACCACCTGTAATTGTTATTGTTTACAACTTTCACAATGCCAATAGTTTTTTTGTTACGGTAATTCTGAAAATTCTGCTTCAACATAACCAGCCAAAACAAAACACGCTTTTATTTCCACTTGTGTTACAGTTTCACAAAGTTTGTTGGCAATTAATTTCAAGAACAATTAGCCAACATGATAGAAATCTCAAACTGTTTAAGTTTTTTTTTGTCTTTTGCACTGATAGAAATTAGTATTTATCATATGGAATAGTGAGTTGTCAAAATTTAAAATTATTATAAAATCTTGAGCACCATTAAGCACGAGTTATTTCTTCACTGCTAACACTCAAGGTTCAAGTGAGGATTTGTCCTGCACACTATTGCAATAAAGAAATTATAATTGCAGATTTAGTAGAGCCCATTTGGGTAAATATAGGAAAGGCTATGAAAATGTCCCCAAGTAGAAACTTTTAGATACCAAACTGAACTGCAGTCCTAATTCTCAGTAACAACTGAAACAAGTCACGTAATCCATATAATATTTCCAAGTATTGTCTGGCCAGCATACTATCCTAATAGACCATCCTACTTGGTAATAGCAAAACTCATTTAATACGTGTATGTAGTTTATGTGCAAATCAGTATACATGCACTAGTTTTCAGCAAACCAATGAAATTGGTTAAATCTTATCTACTAACCAAATATTTGGTTTGCCATCAAGAAACCCATGGCTCAGCAGTATTCTAATATATTAAGCAATATTAACAACTTCTCTTTATTACAATAAGATGCTACATTATAAAAATAATTATATAAAACTCAAGAGAATTGATATAATATGCTGAGCAGCTGTATAATGTTTCCCAGCAAATCGTATCTCCAAAAATAAAATAACTTTATACAATATTAAAATAGAAAATGGAAGCTAATTAAGTTGCACTTCGTCGTATGTATCTTCACTCCCACCATAAGCAGGCTGGACCGACGGCCTTGAATAGACAGCACTATATTGGGCCGTATCGTCACGTACAACAGACACGCCTATAACACTGTATGTGCCATCAGTTTCTGCATCTTCCCCACTTAACAGATCTCTGCTTTCCCTCATTAGCATGTCATTGATCTGAGAGGCAGACTTGGGAACTGGTTCAGCGTTTGGTATTTTCTCGCCGCCAGCGACTGTTGGTTTTTTAATACTTGGCTTTGGTGCTAATGGTGGCTTAGGTTTTGTTGAGCTTGGAGAAGCTAATTCAGCTGTAGGTGAACCAAGGCTACTGTTTTCGTATTGCCGAACATGCAACATAGGTGGTTTTTTAGTACCATCACCAGATGGACTTGAGTGACCATGAAACTCTCTATCTCGTTTTTTCATTGCGTTAAATTTAAATTGTACCAGATTGAATACCTTCTCACTATCTCCCTCCTTCGTTAGCAACGAGAATAGACCTTCACCTGGGAATAATAATATGTTTACATATACATTAATACACAACAGTACGTTGGCTACTGTAAATGCAACACTCACTATTAATAACATAATATCTAATCACCATGCAACTGGATGCACAAATAAGTATAGATGCTTGTGGCAAAAAGAGCCTGTACATAATTCAACCTGTTGTACCAAAAACAAATAATGAACAATTCCAATTTTTTATTCGACTGTGAATACAAGGGAGAAAGGTAATTAGCACACACTAAAATGGTTTTCTCTTATATACTTGGGTTAACATGCAGATGGGAGACCAATAGTTGGGTTACTTACTAGCAACACATCATAGTTTTAATGCCTCTCATTAGAATCACAAAATCAGCAATATATAAAAGCTAAAACACACCTGGCAAAATTTTCTTGAACCAACATTGTTTCTAAACATGAGCATGGATGAAACACAATAAAACAATTTATTTTGTTTGGTCAAAAAAAATTGTCTGTTTAGTTTCTGCTGCACTGTAAAGGACAATGATAACATGAATCCTCTTGCCAAACTTGATACTTTTTTTTCCACAGCTTTAGGCAAAACCTAGTCTATATTAGACAGAATCAACCATAAAAAAATTGAGCTTTGAAAGTTGATAATGTACAATACTGAATAAATCAGTTTTCATTAGGTTAAGCAAATTTGCTATTCTACAATTGTAGTAAAATAAAGTATTACAATTGAGAAATAGAAATTATATATTATTACAATGATTTTTTATGTTTGGGTGAGTACTGCCTTTAGACATGGTAGTGCATTGATAACCTTCATACTTAATGATGTGGGTTTTCTTGAAATGATAAAAATTTAGATCTATAAAAAGACCTGATATTTGTAGTTGCCTGAATTACTGTACCAAATTAATGGTTTGAAGTTGGTCTAGATTCTAGAAGAACCAATCAAAATCAGTTACTATAGACACTACATATAACAACTGGTGACACCTAAATATCAGCTAAATGCTAAAGAGATGGCCTTGAAGCTGCTGTGCTGTTTAACATGCTATATATTTATCCCACAGAATCTAATAATAGCACCCTCTAACCAGTACAGAAAGGTGTTTTTACCATAGTACAAACCTGAGGTAATCAGTTTCCATTCGCTTCTACAGAAAACAATTGACTCTAAAATTCACCCAGAAAATAGACTACCCAACTTAAACGAGGACAAGTTTGCAAACACTGTTTTAACATTCATCAGTTTCAGCTCACCTGAATGACATTTACGCCCAGCTTCAAATTGAAAATTGGTTAATGACTTTCCATATCTCCGAATGTACCTATATGGCCAAGTATATAATCTCTTATTTTGGCTTTTATCCACTATTGCTAAACTTTCTGTGTTTATATGCAAATCATAAACACCCTGAAGTTTGCACTTCTCAGCTGCCGGATTCCCTGCTACAGTAACTTCAAATACATCGGCTACAATGTAAAAACTGAAGTGTTTAACTCTGTAAATATTACAAGTATATAAGGCTTTCTATAACACTTGCATCCGTACCAACAACTCCGGAATAATCCATAAAGCCTTTAAACATGTTCAAAGTTTAACAATTTGATTTGACAGAAATATATGTATTCAAGAACGGAATGTGATGTGGATAGTAAAGAAAATTATTTTAAACGCGTATAATGAGGCTCTCTGTGTGTGTTAGTTGAAGAGCATTTGAAATTAGTGTAAATACCTATGTCTTCCAAAAAATATGTACATCCAACTATAAAACTTTAGCAAATCAATATTACTTTTATATAATTGGAGATTACCACTATCACTATGTTGGTTAGTTTGTTATGAATGGATAATTGTAATAGCTAATGCCAATAGGTGCATAGTTATGAGAAAGATTACCGTTAAAAGTTTTTAAAATAAAGTTAATAAATGACTAAGTGACTAAATGTCATGGGTTTAGCTAAATACAACTGCTTTACTTACGGTTTTCCAATTGCTCATAATAAATATTTTCCTCAAATTCCATTTTGTCCATTATTGAAGGATATGGAACTACAATAGAATTCATAGTGTGTAGCGAAAACCCCATGGTAATTTATATAATGATTGAGAAATCTAATGTTTTACAACAGTAACTTTAGAGCAGTTAGAGCTTATTATGTGAGACTAACAACAAGTTTACAACAATAAATGTAAGCAGCAACCTAATAAGTACAGTATAACATCAACTACAACTTGACATCTACACTGCTGAAAAATTACATTGATAGATCATTATGATATTAGTTTTACAGATTGTCATCTGTTCAATAAAAAAGGAATGATTGCATCAGCTGAAGTACTAGAAATTTCATTTAACCTAAGAGTAGAGTCAGAGTAGCTCAGAGTGACTGTTACTAATTTATTACTATTAGCAATACTAATGGTAGGTATAACTAAAATTCCATTGAAAGATTCACTTTAAGTGCAACTGTAAGCCTAGAGGTAAAATAAAAATGCACCTTGAATTTGACCTGGGGCTATTCTCATGAGCACCAGTATGAGTATTACTATGTTTATCATTTATACTATTAGTATTATTATTACTATCCAAGCATAGTTATACTTATAATTATAATAATAATTGTTATGTTCATGCTGATACTCATAGCATTGGTTGAACTTGTTAAGCATTAGTAAATAATCATAATTAGTATTAGTATTACTATCATCATGATCATTATTAATAATATAAATACTAACATATTCATATATACTTATACTTATAGTTATAGTTATAGCTAATGCTAACTCATAATGATATTGCTATACTCATAATGATAATGATAGTCATTGATAAACGTAAGAGGCCGAAGCCGTGATTTATTACCACAAAATATATACAAGAAAATACTAAAACTATTACAATAAGTGATACAATTAATTATTAAGATTATGACAAAAAATAGTAAAATAATAAAATAACAAATTAGAAATAAATGTTTACATGAACACCGAACATCTCCCACAGAATAGAAAAAAGCTATTTAGATATGATTGTTTTAAGAGGGCACATAGTCTGCCATCCAACTAGGTGGCTTCGGTTCTCTGGTTGAACGTCTTAGATTGTCGCTATGATTGGCGCTCTCGGTGGTGTCAACCTGGGTACTACTAGCGTTTTGTTTAGGATCCTTTGGTGTCTCAGGACTCGCTGGCTCCGTGACGAGTGGTCTGATGTCTCGCCGGTTTCTCCGAAAGAGGTTATTGTTAGGCTGTATGGCATAGGCTCTGCTACTCAATTGTTTGTTAATTTGCGCCTCCTGCCATTTTCTCCGGTGCTGACTCCAGTCTCGAACCAAAACTGGTTGCCCTTCTTTCAGCACTGCCAAATCTCTTGCACCGTCATTGCATCTCTGCTGCAGTTTTTCATTGCAGCCCTGCTTTTCCCACCAACCTTGGTTGTTCTCTGTTTCTGGCCGAACTTGTGGGAGTACTGACCTGGTGGGCCTTCCGATAAGTTGCTGAATTGGGCTGGCCGTCAGGCCTTCTTTGGTGGTGTTGAGATGTTCCAGTAACGCAAGTTCGGGCTCTTCACATCTGCGGAGTATACGTTTGGCTATCTTCACAGCAGACTCTGCCTTCCCATTGGACTGAGGATGATATGGAGAGCTGGTGGTGTGTGTGAAATTCCATGATTGGCTGAAAGTGGAAAACTGGTGCGAGGTAAACTGTGGTCCGTTGTCAGTGTGAACCTGTCTGGGTATTCCCAGGCGTCCAAAACAGCGCTTTATGGAGTTGATAACAGCCTCTGCTGTTTGGTTGTCCAGTCGGTCGTATTCAAGGTAGTCAGTCGTATAGTCAACAATAGTAATGTAGTGAGTGTGATTGTATTCAAACAAGTCAATTCCTACTTTGGTCCAGGGTTGTTGGGGAACTGTGTGGAGTAAAAGTGTTTCCTTCTGTTGCCGGGGAGCATCCAGTTGACATTGTCGACAGTTAGCAATATTGTTTTTGATGTCATTGGTGATGCCAAGCCAAAACACTGTGTGGCGGGCACGTCTTAGTGTGGAGTTAATCCCATTATGGCCGGTGTGAAGTAGTTGGAGAAACTTTCTCTGGAGTGTCTTTGGAATAATGGCTCTTAGTCCTTTGTAAACAATGCCATTGTCAATAGATAGTTCGTCCTGAAAGTGTTTGTACTTGTCGTGAGTTGTGCAGTTGGTAATGTTCCAGTCATGTTTAATAAGGTTTGTCAGTGTCATAAGTTCATTGTCCTGTGCAGTAGCAGTCCTAATGTTGTCAATTAAGTCGTCACAAACAGGAGCATCATTATTTTGAGAGTCAATGTGAAAAATGTGTTCTGGTAGTTGTTGATAGTTGGGGGAGTCAAAGTATGAGTCTCTTGAGAGTAAGTCAGCCGTGATCTGTTCAGCACCCTCTTGCCAAGTTACCTTAATGTTGGGGTATCTTTGTAAGTGAAGAAGCATAGCCTGCAACCTCCGAGATGCCTTATGAATGGATTTCCTGAAAATAGATACAAGGGGTTTGTGGTCAGTTTGGATAGTGACAGCATGGTGACCAAAGATATACTGGTCAAAGCGTTCAGTGCCAAACACTATGGCAAGGCACTCAAGCTCTAGTGGCACATAGTTCTGTTCCGATTTTGTTAAACTGCGAGATGCATATGCTACAGGCTTGCCTCCTTGCATGAGTGTTGCACCCACACCAGCATTTGAAGCGTCAGTTTGTATAGTTACTGGCTTGTTGCAGTCAAAGTATTGTAGAGTTTCTGAGTCAGTTAGTAAGGTCTTCAGTCTATTAAAAGCGTTCATTTGGTCGTCAGTCCAGTGAAAGTCTTGAGCATTGTCTTGTGTCAGTAAACGTCGTAATGGTTCAGATTCCGATGCTAGGTTGCTAATAAATTTTGACATGTATGTGATGTGACCAAGGAATCGTTTTACTCCCTGTGGAGATGAGGGAGGTTTCATCTTAAGAATGGCTTTTACTTTGTTAGGATCTGGTTTAAGTCCATTAGTTGTCAGTATGTGTCCAATGTAAGGTAGTTCGTCCTGAAGGAAGCGGGATTTTTCTTTGTTCAGTCTCAGTCCTGTCTGTCGAGCACGTTTGAAGAGCGTTTCAAGGTTGCCATCATGCTCTTTCCTTGTCCTTCCAAAAATTAGGATGTCATCTGCAACTATGGTGATGCCATCAAGACCAGCAAGATTTTCCGTGAGCCTTCTCTGAAACTCCTCCGGCGCTGATGCAATTCCGAAGGGTAGCCTTAGGTACTTGTACTTTCCTATGGGAGTCCAGAAAGTTGTCAAGTCTGTAGATTCCTCAGCTAGGGGAATTTGATAGAAACCTTCTTTGGCGTCACACAAGGAGAAAAACTTGGCACCGTTGAGTTGTGGCAAAACATCTTCCAATGTTGGCATGACAGCGTGGTTTCGTTTAATTGCTTGATTGAGATTTTGCGGATCTATGCAGATGCGTATCTTTCCATTAGGCTTGCGCACTGGTTGTAGATGGCTTATCCAGTCTGTAGGTGCTTCTACCTTAGCGATAATTTGACGTTGTTCTAGTTCAAGAATAGTCTTGATGAGATCTGATTTCATCGACAAGGGCACCTTCCGCGGTCGGACTTGCACTGGTACAGCTTCAGGTCTTAGCTCTATCCTATATTCCTGTTCAAACTTTCCAAGTCCGGTAAATATGTCATCAAAGTTAGTCAGTAAAGTCTGAAGGTCTGGGTCAGTAGTGGCAAAGTTTACATTCTCGCTTTTGGTGCTGGGCATTTGTAATAAATCCAGGTGCAAACATGATTTCCATGACAGCAAGCTATGTTGGGTGGTTTCCACAACTAGGAATTTTAATGTAGTGTAACATCCTTGCTTGTTTAGTATCTGTATCCGTGTCCACCCTAGTGGTGCACACTTGCTCTGGTCATATAAAGTTAGTACAGTATCAGTCGGTGTAAGTTTCGGTCTACCTAGCTTGTCGTAGTCGATCGTATTCAAAGTATTGCATGATGCACCAGTGTCAAGTTGGAATTCAATGTCATAAATAGTATCTGCTTGCTTAGCAGTGAGCATCGCTAATAATTTACGATCTCGTACAGTAGTGGAGATAGTACTTACATGTTGAGAGTCACTGTCTGAAGAGTAATTCCAGGTGACTTGATTGGCTGTTTCGGTTGAGTCGCGATAATGATGCATGCGTGACCTGCAGTATGCAGCAAAGTGGTTAAATTTCTTGCAATGATTGCACTGTTTCCCATATGCTGGGCATGCTCGAGGTGGGTGATTGCCTCCACAGTTTCCACACCTAGAAGCACCAACTGATCTTCTGACGTTGGGCTGAGAGTGAGTGTGTGAAAGTTGTCCTCTGTGTTTATCAGTGTTACGAGTGTCATTAGAGTGATATTGATGAGTCGGAGGTCTATGTTTTACCAAGTTCACTTGTTCGAGTCCATATGTGTTATCCTTAGTCATAGTCTTGTAGTCAATAGCCGATGCTTCTTCTCGTCTGCAGAGTTCAATTGCTTTGTCAAAGTCAGTCAAGTCAAACAGTTTCTTTCTAATCTTGTCACTTTCAATTCCCAGTATCAGTGCTTGTAGTATCAGTCGGTTGTACATGTCTTTTAAGTCACATAGTCCTGCAATGGTATGTAGTTCAGTCAAAAATTCGTCAATAGTTCTATTTCCTTGCTTACAAGTCAGTAGTGAGTGAGTCTTAGCCACTAAGTTTATTCTTGGTTTGCAGTAGTCATCAAACTGCGTCACAACTTTGTCATAGTCAGTTTTGTCATTGTTGTCAGTCCAGTTGAAAGAGTCGTATATTTGGTTGCCTCGGCGACCGATAGTTCTAAGTAGGTATGCAGTTTTCACTTTGCCTTCGGCTGTATCTTTCGATGTGGCAGTTAAAAAAAGTTCGAAGTCACGTTTAAAAATCTTCCATTCCTCAGGTAAATTCGGTCCATCTGCTAATGGTTTTGGCGCTAGTAATTGCTCCATGTTATTTCAGTGTAATATTAATAATTAGACTCGGGGCACCATGTTTTATGTTGATTTGTGATATTATTTCAGCTATCGTGAAAAGACAGAACGTGCTCGAGTTAGTTGATAAACGTAAGAGGCCGAAGCCGTGATTTATTACCACAAAATATATACAAGAAAATACTAAAACTATTACAATAAGTGATACAATTAATTATTAAGATTATGACAAAAAATAGTAAAATAATAAAATAACAAATTAGAAATAAATGTTTACATGAACACCGAACAGTCATGCTGATACTTTGAGTTTGAGTAACATTCATACTGATACTCATACTAACACCAATACTAATACTAATAGTAATACTAATAGTAATACTAATAGAATTAAACTGACTATCATTACCATTATGACTATGAGTAATCAGTAATGGTGGCACTGATAGTGATACTCATACTTATACTAATCGATTGATAATATAAAAAACTCACTGTGAAAAAACCCCTGATGGAAGGGATTGTTGTTAAACCGGGCAAAGGACTTATACTTAATCTTATACTTATAGTTATTCAAATGAGGCATAGTATAACTACTATAAATATATCAATATGTAATAGTTATACTAATAGTAATATTAATTGAGCCATACTTATACTCATAGTCATACTGAGAGTGATACTGATTGTGATAATCATGAGACGAGTCATGTCACATAGTCATAGCAATAATCCATAGAGTTAGACTTTAGAGTTACTGTTAGTGTTAGTGTCAGTGATACTCATTGCTATTGAATCATTGTATGTCACTGATAATCATAATGTGATAGTCATAGTTCGACTTGTACAGTTGTAGCACTAGCAGTAGCAGTAGTACCTAGTAACACTAATTAATATTATCTATAACATTATCATACTCATAGTCATAGAACTACTACTTGAACCAGAAGAAGTGGATTCTTTAAAGTTTAACATGATGAATGATCATCATGATCATGATGTAGACGTACTTTATATCTATATCTACTCGTAGCCAATAGTGGCTTTAATAGCAACTAAAATCAGGTACAACTTACAAGGGGCACTGAAAGTGAATAACGCTGGTAGTGGTGGCGGTCAGCATCAATGTTGGTTAAAGCGTCTAAGTTTCTATTATAAGTTTTAGTTTATTCAGGACTAGGCACCAGCCGAATGAGGAAGTAGCGCTAAACCACGACTATATTAACATCCTTATCAACAAGTTAAAATATATTGACATTTAAACAAAGTTCACGGCAAAGGGGATATTATTATCGGAGTGATATTATATTGCTTGTGCACTCGCACACACAAATGGTAGAAAAGATAACTCTATCGTTAAACAAATACACATGTATATGAATTTGAAATTCATGCTCAAGATAGCGAGTGGCTCCCAGGCTTGACTTATGTATTCACAGATTTACTTTATGTTGACCACAGACTTGCTTTATGCAGTCCTAGTATATAATATGCGAATGTATTAAAGAAAGTTGTGTGTTTTTTACAATATGCTTTGACAAAGTGATATTAAACATAATAATATTTATACATAGAAGGCAGACATAAAACAGAACTGTTGCCCCAATTAAAATCTTTGTCTCTCTGGAAAGTGCAGTTTTATTGCAAATTAATATTAGAGAATTGAAGCCAAGCAGCAGTCACCTTTATTATCATTGCTTTACATATGTATGAGGAGGACAATTTCCTGCTCCACTCTGTTATGTCATAATCTTATTCTATGAAACTCAGTTGTAATTTTTGCCAGCTTCATATGTCAAATTGATTACAAGAATCTATACATGTTTGATACGCAGTTTGAATGTGTTATATTATTTGAGAATGCAAAATGCATGCAAATGCAATGGAGAAATAAAACTTGAGACAAATTTTATTTCATGCATTGACTATTGTTTAGCATTTCATGTAAATCAATTGTTGAATGTGGAATAGCAAATGGTGAACAACATTTATTCATTAGAACATTTCATATTATTATAGTCACAACAAATATCTTCATGATTTTTCGTATGCTTGCAAAAAGCTTTTATTATGGATCTATATGATGTAAACTCAGACCCTCATCGACAATGCACTTAGCTTGATGTTAATATATAATTTATTTCTTTGACTAATTGGCACTTTATATTAAGTAATATATATATAATATGCTAATCTTATGCTGAGTGTTTAGGTCAATCCAGTAGTCAGTTAGAACATCAGGTCAGGCAAATCCCTTTACTCAACTGTTTATTGTTTTATTAATGAGTCGGAATTGAAAGCTTTTTTTCGTATGAGAAAGAGCTATTTTTTGTCTAAGGTTGTTACAGGCCAGCCAAATAGCTGTTAATACAGCCACTGCAAGTATTATTTATTTTATATCATTTAGTGTAGATTTATACTTACAACTGCTGTATATGCATTAATTATAGTTTGCTCTTGTATTGTTCTTTATCAAAAACATATTTAGCTTGCTTAGTGACAAAATAAAATTTTACTAGAACTGAGTTTATATATTAAAAAATTATTTGGACCTTTGCCAGCAGTCTCAAAATGTCTCTTGCTGGTAAGTGTAGATATTACTTTTACAAGTCAATATTTCTACATGAAAATTTGGCTAAAAATTGGTTCTATCATTAATTTTTCCTGAAGTTAATTGGCGAAAAATTATTTAATGCTGAATTGTTCCTTAGTTATATTCATTATAGCAGCTTTTGTAAAACACTAATGTTGATTTGTAAAAACATTAAGTATTTAAAAATATACCACACAATAAGGAGTTTGAAAAATATGCAAGTATTTGTGTTTGCATTATTTTATAATGGCTATAATTGGCATGAAGCAATTTTTGTAAAAAAAAAAGATCAAAACCCACCACTTGCTATATTTTGTCAATCTAAACAGATTTTTAGATATGGTGACAAATAGTTATTGTCACAAAACTGTTGGTAGCAGTGTGACGAGTTCGAAAAGTCTGGTAGTCAGAAGTATAGAGACAAGTAGCATACAGCTTGCTAATCCAGTTGAGAGTAAATAGGGTTGTGGATATAAGTAGACTTTATTCCTTTAGTAAGATATGCACAGATGAATTAATAAAAATGAACTCCGAGAATGAACTTATGAAAATGAACTCCGAGAATGAACTTATAAAAAGGAACTGATTCGTAAACACAACTGCCTCAGTATTTATAGTAAACAAAACACTCTAGAACATTCTCAAGCATTCCAGTATAGAAGATTCTAGTAGAAAACATTCCCCACATGCCAGTACTATTTATAGAAAATCAAAACAAAACAAAACATTGGAATTTCCATGGTTATTTCGCAATTATTGCGCAATACCTTGTTTACATTGCTGGGCAGTAGTTAACATGACTAACCAAAACAGTAACAATGAACAATGACCCATCTCTTTGATTAGTCTAGAATATTTATGAACATTCCTGTATAATCATTAGGAAAAACCCGGTAAGTCTATTTATAGGTATATGTACACTCAGAATTTGTGACAACCCCCCATTCTAAGAGAAATTATCTTGATCATTTCTCCTAACTACTTAAAATTCTGAGTCAATTCGGCTTAGATAATCAGCTCCAACATTGTCCTTTCCTTTGATTGACTCCACCTTGATTCTGAAGTTTTGTGAATACATAGCCCATCTCATCACTCTGCTGTTTCTTACTGTACAGGTCCAACAAATCATCTTGGCTTTCTTCTCTTTCCTTATCGTGATCAATAATTCCAGCACCAGCAGCATCTAGAGTCATCACAGCTCCAACAGTCATAGAGTCGGTAGGCGTCTCCCGTTCAAAATATTTCTTCAGCATGTTGGCATGGTATGTTCTCCTCTTGCCTCTAATGTTGATAATGTAGTCATTCAGTCTGACTTTCTCCTCAATATTGAATGGTCCTTGCCAATGCATCAGCAATTTATTTCCATCTGTAGGTAGAAGAATGAGCACTTTGTCACCAGGTCTGAAGTCTCTCTGCTTAGCTTTCTTGTCAAAATAGTGTTTGTATCTTTTTTGACTGTCTTTTAGTGAAGCTAGTGCCATTTCCATCATGTCATCTAAACGCTCTCTCAATTCAAAAACATGTTGATAGCAGGTCTTGACTTCATCGGCAGTGTCTTCTTTTGTCCAAAGTTGTCGCAGGATGTACATTGGTCCACGCACAGTTCTTCCATAGAGTAACTCGAATGGGGCAAAGCCTGTTGATTCCTGTGGGACTTCTCTATATGCAAATAGAGCCGCATTGATAAACCGATGCCACTGTCTTGGCTCTTTAGCACACAACTTTTTTAACATACTCTTGAGGGTTCCGTTGAACTTTTCCACAAGTCCATTGGCCATTGCATGGTATGGTGAGGTAGGAAGTTGCCGCATGTCAAGTAATCTGGTAAACTCTTTCATGTAGTCTGAGATGAATTGAGTTCCTTGATCGCTTATCACCTCCTCTGGTATCCCAACACGACTGTATATGTCAAGCAGCGCTTCAGCTACAGTAGCTGAGTCAATGTTCTTCAATGGTGTAGCTTCAGGGTATCTTGTAGCATAGTCAACTAAAGTTAGGATGTAGCGGTGTCCTTTCTCACTTGGAGGGTTAATTGGTCCGACTAGGTCTATTGCACATCTCTTGAATGGGGTGTCAATTAGTGGTGTTTCCTGTACTGGAACTTTCATGACTGAGCCTTTTTTCACCGTCTTCTGGCAAATGTCACATGATTGACAGAAACGTACGACATCTCCGCTTAGTCCTGGCCAGAAGAAGTTGGAAAGCACTCTATCAGTGGTTTTCTTTACTCCTAGGTGTCCGCTCATTATGCAGTCATGAGCTTTTTGTAGAACTTCCTTCCTCAGAGAACTGGGTACCATGAGTTGTTTAACAGGTTTTACACTGACAGACTTCGAGTCGGTGTACTCACGGTACAGAATCTTATTCCTCACCACAAACCTAGTGGTGCATCCCTTTTTCTCCTTCACTTCTTTTGCATAAAAGAAACGTTCCAATGTGGGGTCATCCCTCTGCAATCTGGCTATTTCATCTTTCCCTATACTTAATGGGTTAGTATTTGAATCAATCTTCAGTGGTTTGTCTCCTGACTTTTCCTTGACAGCCTGAGCTCTTGTGGTTACGGCGCAGTCCTTCCAGTTTTCCAGCGGCTGGTCAGCTGATCTCGCTCCGTCCACATTCCCAATAAGCAGGTCACAAATCGTCTTGTCCATTACTGCAGCTTTGACGACACCATTGTAAAATGGTGAGCGTACTGAGATAAGTGCCCACTGAGCCTCCCTAACACTTGCATCAGCCATATTCAGATAAACTGATTCTCCAGTCAAGTGTTGAGGTTGCACATACTTTGCATTGACTACAATGCAACCACAGCCGGTGTCGCGCATTACAGTAGCTCGTTGGCCATTAACTTCCGCATCAAATATCGCTGTGCCCCCATCTTTGAATTTAGGTCCATTCTTGCAGACAGCAGCGTTGACAAACTTTTTACCATTAACTGTGATTTCCGTAGGTTCTTCCACCTTAGATGAGATTCTTGGATCTGTGACCACAGTCTTATCCTGAGTAGTCGCTATTGCAGCAGCAGCATGCACTGACCTTCCACCATACTTTCTGCAGTCTGAAGTATTGTGGTTGTTCATCTTGCAATGTGAACAGTACTTCTTCCCTCGCCGTGGGCAGTTGCGAGCAATGTGTGACTTATCTTTGCAGATGAAGCATGCACCATCGCTTTTACTTCCTTGTTCAGCATTCATGCTACTGGCAGGTGTGTTTTCTATCCTTTTTGTATTAGTTTTCTTTGTCTTTGCTAGTTTCCTTCCACGAGCGTGCAAGAACAGTGACGCTGCATCACACATATCCTCACTGCTGTTGTAGGAACTTTGCTTTAAATGCACAGCTAGGTCGTCTGGGCATGATGATATAAATTGTTCAGTTGCCACTAGTTTGGCTATGTCCATGCCCCCTGAAAGCTCCACCCACTTGTGCACATAACTTTCTATCCTAGTGAACAGTTGGGCAGGAGTTTCATCCTCGTAAGCTTCTGCCTCTCTGAGCTTTTTTCTGTAGCCCTCTTGAGTCAAGTTAAAGCGCTCCAATAAGGCTTCTTTGACTTTTTTATAATCTCTACGATCGGTAGGTGACAACCGGATGTAAGCTTCTGTTGCTGTACCCCTTAGGTACTGACTGAGATGGTAGGGCCAATCTCCCTTGTCCCAATTACATCCTTCGGCAACCCACTCGAACCGCTCTAAATAGCTATCCATTTCGTCCACCTTCTCATCAAAGAATGGTATTTTTGGTTTTGGTTTGTTAGCTATTTCTAACCTGGTGCTCTCATGTCTTGAGTGCTCCAAACTTGTGTCAGCTTTCAGCTTTTCCATATCTAATTCATGTCGTTGTCTTCTCTCTTCTGCCTCCTGGTCAGCTTTAATCTTGAGTGCCATTGCCTCCTGATCAGCTTTTATCTTCATCTCCATTATGGCTTTCTCATTTTCTTGCTTGATCCTTTCCGCCTCACGCTCTAATCTACGCTCCTCTCGGTCCTTTTCTTTTTCCTCTCGTGCCTTTTCTTTTTCCTCTTGTGCAGCAACAATGGGTAGGTTCTTTTCAACAAAAGCTACGAGCTTGTCCTCCACCAATCCAAGATCTTTACCCATCTGTGTCACTCTCTCCAACAACGCCATAATGTCTCAACAACTGTTAATTAATCCTGTGTATACTCACGCTGTAACTAATAACTTCCCTGTGTGCGACTGAGACTTCCCGGAGCAGCCCCCAATTGTCACAAAACTGTTGGTAGCAGTGTGACGAGTTCGAAAAGTCTGGTAGTCAGAAGTATAGAGACAAGTAGCATACAGCTTGCTAATCCAGTTGAGAGTAAATAGGGTTGTGGATATAAGTAGACTTTATTCCTTTAGTAAGATATGCACAGATGAATTAATAAAAATGAACTCCGAGAATGAACTTATGAAAATGAACTCCGAGAATGAACTTATAAAAAGGAACTGATTCGTAAACACAACTGCCTCAGTATTTATAGTAAACAAAACACTCTAGAACATTCTCAAGCATTCCAGTATAGAAGATTCTAGTAGAAAACATTCCCCACATGCCAGTACTATTTATAGAAAATCAAAACAAAACAAAACATTGGAATTTCCATGGTTATTTCGCAATTATTGCGCAATACCTTGTTTACATTGCTGGGCAGTAGTTAACATGACTAACCAAAACAGTAACAATGAACAATGACCCATCTCTTTGATTAGTCTAGAATATTTATGAACATTCCTGTATAATCATTAGGAAAAACCCGGTAAGTCTATTTATAGGTATATGTACACTCAGAATTTGTGACAGTTATATCAATATAATCATTAAATTGTGTGATCATGATGTATTTTAAAACTTTCAAAATATCCAACAGTATAATGTGTTACCCTAGTGAATTGCTGTGATTGCTGCATTGTTGTTTGTTTTTACCTAACGTGGAATGTTGCAAATTTCAGTATGTGGTTTGACGAAACGTGAATATAAAGGGTTGGAGCACCCGAGGTTAGGTTTTGGAAGACAAGGAGTTTCTGAGACCGAAGAAGATAAGAAAACTCACAAACAGTGTGATATAAATAATATTCTATTGACATGTGAAAATATGCTAGAAGAGAGAAATAATATAGGAGGGTCAGGCCAAGAGCAGGGTTTCAAATGTACATATGTTTGTGGAGAGAGAAATTTAGAAGAAGCAAGTCTTACCAAAAAAACTAAAGGTAATAACAAATTGAAGCCAAAAACTTGTACAGAGTGTAAAAAAAATTTCATTTATTTGGGAGCTTTAATCAGCTTTGATGAAGCAGAATGTGATCAGGAGACTCATAAATGTACAGAATGTGAAGATGCAACTAGGCAGCCAATTCACCCAGAGTTAGGTAAAGAAAATAGCTGGAAAGAAAAACCATACCAGTGCACTGAAATTAGGAAACAATTTTCAGAGCCTGTAAATTTATTTATTGGAAAAAAGTTGCACACTAAAGAAAAGTTTAACCAGCAAAGTAAATGTGGAAAAGATTCCACTAAAACTTGTAATTTGGTACAAAATGTTGGAATAAATAGAAAAGACAAACCGTATAAGTGTTTTGAGTATAAGAAATCATTTAGTAAAAACCAGTTATTAACTAGACATACGAAGACTCATACTGGAGAAAAACTTTATAACTGTACAAAATGTGGAAGAGCATTTGCTCAAAAAAATACACTTACCAGACACATGAGGATTCACACTGGAGAAAAGCCCTACCAATGTGCAGTCTGTAAAAAGAAGTTTACATATAAAATTGCTTTAAACACTCACATGAGAATACATGCAAAAGAGAAGCTATAATACAGTTGCAGAGAGTGTGGTGTGATGTGTAGTTACTACAGTAAATTATCATGGGATAAGAAAACTAAACATACGTATGCAGTTAAAAGAATGTAACAGAATCTTCATGAATATATGAAGCCCACGTAGCTTTCACCCTTCATATTACTATAAAGATCTTGAAAAAGTACGGTAAATATCTGAATAGTCTGAACTAATATCTATATAAAGAAGCTTTTTGCCAAACAGTTGTCTGACCATGTGTTCTTTTAGAACTATTAAAAAACTTTTAAGATTGTAGTTTATTACTGTAAAATTTTTGTATGAACATGGTGGATAATTTGCACTACTTTGAAGGCACCATTAATTATAGTTTAATTTTTAGCTAGATTTAGTAAATTGAGGAAAGATTAAAAATCATATATCCTTTTCTGTCTGTTCTTTATAATTTATTCCTACAGCTCTACGTGCTAGTTTCCTTTTATTTTCTATAAAACAATAAATCATGTTGGCATAAATGGTCTCAGAACCCTTGAATCTAAATTCACCTTTTGGGATACCTTCTCAATTGTCTAATCAGCATTAATAATATTAGAAAATCGCAAAGACTTAAGTTCATTTTATTTTATAATTCAATTTGTGCAGCTTTAGATTTCAGTGTCACACATTGATCAAGCTTTTAGCTACAAGAAATGTGTGAGCCAAGATGAGAGTGTCTTACAATGCATGATTTGTATCACTAACAAGTTACTAATTTCTAATTATCTACAGTAAATTCAATTATGCAGCCATTAAGACTTTACTGTCACTCAACATTTATATTTATGAGTGGCTAACATAATAAAAATTAATGAAAAATTTCAAATACTTATATATAAGTAAACTGGTTTTATGTGGTTAAAACTACAGCTTCACTAGTGCAGTGTTGTATAAATGCTATTCATTGTTAGCAATTCACATCTAGACATATTATACCTAAACTACTATTGAAGATTGAGATTAGATATTTATACACAAACAAGATGTGTTATAGAACACTATTTCGCATAGCATAAAGTTTTTTTTATGTTTTGACTAATCATTACTTAATACACAGTTTTGTTACTAAATAGAATGCTACAATAGCATCAAATAAATGTGACCTGTCACCACAAAACAGGGAGTGTATGTGAACCTTTCAAAACTGCGTTACCAGTATGGAGTTATAAAGCAGACCTTTGCAATCATTCTGCATTTTATTTCAAGTCTCTAGTGCAAATGAAACTGGAGATATTAGCTTTTAAACTTTAAAGCTTTTAGAACCTCCATTTTGTCTAGGTTGAAACCCTCAACTCCAAACTCGAGAACCCCCAACTCGGAGCTGCATAATATTTTCAAGGCTCTAGAGTATACTGTCTAGACTCTGGAATCTCGAAAAATGCACAGTTAATAAGTCATGCAAAGAGGGTATTTATATCTGTTTCCATGCGTCCTTAAACATTTGCCTGGGATATGTTCTCGAGAGAGCAATCCCTAAAATATAATGTTGTGATAATGATGACCACTTTTTAGATGACTGAAGAGGCTACGCTACCAGAGTGGCTCAAATGGTTCTATAAACAGCTCCGAGTTGGGAGTGAATGAGTGCAGTAGTTTGAGATTCTCAAATTTAAAGTTGGGCTTTCTCGAAACCCTCCAGAACTACTGCACCGATTCACCCCCAACTTGGAGCTGCTTATAGAACCATTCAAACTTCTTCGCTTCGTCCAAAGCGTTGGCTTCAGCCAGTGTGAGTGAAGAAAATCCAATATTTAATAGCAGAGTGTAAGTGGTTGCAAAACATCTTTAATTTAATGTCAAGTGTAATAATACGAGCAGCCATTAGAACGTACTTATACTAATAGTACCTTTAGCTTTGACCCTTGGAAGGTGAGTGTAACTTATTGATATTAAATTTAATATGAATATCACTGTAAGTGTAACTGTTAGTGTTAGTGTTAGACTGTTACACTTACTCTTAGTGACTTACAGTAACTGTAAGTAAGTGTAACACTGTTAGTAACAGTGTTACTATTAGTATTACTAATACATTTATAGTAATTTTAATATCAATACTCATACTGAATACTAAGAGTAAGACTAAGACTACTAGTACTAGTAATAGTAATACTATAAGTATAACTATAGAAATACTAATAACTTAATAATAATAACTAAGTAAATATAATACTAATAGTAAAAGTAATACTATTAGTATTAGTATTACATTTACTTATTAGTTATTAGTATTTCTATAGTATTACTAGTACTAGTAGTAGTAGTCTTAGTCTTACTCTTAGTATTCAGTATGAGTATTGGTAATGGAATTACTATGCCTATTACTATTACTATTACTATTAGTATTAGAGTTAGTAAATCAAAACGAAAATTACTAAATTACTAACTCAGTAAAATGTAAATTTAAATTAGCACTCATACTATTGACTGATTGTGATACTGATCGAGTTGTAGTTTGTAGTTAATCATAATGCGTAATGAATAATAATTAATAATAGTTATAATACTAATACTACTAATAGTAGTACTAATAGTTATACCAATACTTATACTTATTGTAATAGTAATAGTTTAAGTACTACACCAGATCTCGGGCCTGTGCTTTTCCTGATATTTATCAATGACCTCCCAAACGAGGTAGATTGCCCAGTTGCCCTATTTGCAGACGACACCTTAATGTACCAGACCATCACAAGCCAGCAGGACACAGCCCGTTTTCAGCACAACCTGAACTCTTTGGACTTCTGGGCATGCAGGATGGGTGTGTCTTTCAATGTGAAGAAAAGCAAGATCATCATCTTCAGTGACAAGAAATTCACACATAACTATTCACTTGGAGGCCAGACTCTCGCAGTTGTTGACCACGCGTTGTATCTTGGTGTCACAATACAATCAGACCTGAAGTTTGACATGCATATCCAGCAGAAATTACTCGCAGCGAAGCGACAACTCGGGATGATTAAAAGGGCACTATATTGGGCACCAGAAAAGACGAAGTTAATAGCATACAAAGCCCTGTGTCGTCCTCACCTAGAATATGCTGCTGCTGTGTGGGACCCTAGCTCCAAGAAGGCTGCAGTAGACATTGAGCAAGTGCAAGAGCAGGGTGTGAGATTTGTGGCAGGTATTAAAGGCAGGGGTGGCTCAGATGAGGCAAGATATAGGCTTGGATTAACCCCCCTGCAAAACAGGCGCAAAGACCTACGACTTAGTCTTTTGATGCAGATCCTGGCCAAAGAGTAATATCATCCTTCACTCTCAAAATCGTATGAACACCTCATGGACCAGCCCACTACATCAGTTACCACCAGGTCCCAGTCAAATGGCATGCCCACCACTTTCAGGACTAACACCTCACTATTTCATAATAGCTTCCTACCCAGAATGATACCTCATATGAAAATAACATCAAATGCTGCTCACAGACAGGCCTCATAAGGCCCTGTACTGGCACCAAAGTCTTAAAACAGAACTGCACCTATGTGATAAAAGTATTAACTACATTTAATAATTCTGTTCACCAAACGAGGCACGTCGCTTACACTAATTTAGTGGTCTAACGTGATTGCATCTTCAAGTAAGTCAAGTAAGAATTAAAATAAGTATTATTATCAGTATCACTATCAGCGTGAGTACCCAGGTTGCCATCAGTTTTACTATTAGTATTAGTATTACTGATTGTAATACAAGCTGAGCCTTATGCTTGTTATGAATAAAAGTATGACACTTTCATCCTCACACTGACACTTGCACTCAGTCATTCAATGATAATCACAATAGTAGTGAGCGTCGTTCTCACACTCGCACTGTAGTGATAGAGTGGCAATGATTCTTACTACTAAAGTAGGATGATCATTACAGCTAATTATAGTTATTACAATTAAATGATGCGTTCATTCATTGCCAATTTACCATTGACAAATTTCAAGACGGCCTTCAATAAAGTTCCTCACTTACAGTTACTATCATGGAGAAAATCAGGCAAAAAGTAAAAGAATTGACCCATTCATTTTCATCTGAAGACAGCTAACTGACAGAAGCTAAAAAGTCATGATCAAAAGGACGGAATCTTCTAAATTAAGTGTAGCACTTGGAATCCCTCAAGGCTCAGTCTTCAGCGAACACTTTGTTTAATCTAACTCAATAATATTTCCCAATTTGTAAATATCCAAATTTAGTGAATATTTTGGGAAACCTAGACTCACTCTATAACTTATCGCTTGGATGAAAAGGGCCATTTTACACTAATAAGTGTGAAGTGATCATATTTGGAAAAACTAATGACCCTCTCCATACATAGACACTTGGTGATACTATCAAAGCAGTTAACGAGGCCAAAGTCGTTATTTTAATCGAACAGCTCAATCTGAAGTTTGACAGACATATTAATTTAAAGTCAACAGTGTGAGCAAAGTACTTGGCTGTCGTAAAAATATGATCTACCACACTTTTATGAAAGCAAAATTAATTGCATGCCTAAATGTATGTAGGCATATTTGTGGATATGCAGACACATTGACGGATTCAACAATAACAGTGCCTGTAAGAAAGTGAGTATGTCTGAAACCAAGTCATCAGGTTGGTTGCTAACTTCAAAAGAGATGTGGCATAAGTGATGCTGGTACTGAGCTATAGCCCTAACTCTTGTAAGCCGATGAAAAACCGCAAATTAATTTTGTTAATCAGAATACTCTCAGATTAAAAGCATCACTTGACAGTTAACACTCAATCTGATGAGAAAGGAAAACCAACATATATTTCGGCATCTTCAAACCTTTGATAATGGTTTTCTCACTTGAAGCATTAGAGATTTAAGAAAATTACCTCATAGCACAAATTCAGCTTCGCTATGTGTTGAAATCCTATACATTTCACTCAAAAACCTTGAAACTTGATTTGGCTATGCACTAAAATCTATTTATTTCAACATACAATATTTAGTTTTGCGTATGCGGTATATGGCATCCTTTGACTTTGAGCATGCTCTCCTGTGTGCGGACTATAACACTTATAGTCTTGAACTTTGGTTGTTATAGCTCGAGGTTCTCACATACTAAATCCTTAGTGAGTGGATTCTGGTCTATATAGCTCAGCAGTCTTTTTGGCTAACACAGATTAACCGGTGACGACAAATTTATCTATTTGGGTCTCGGCACCTGGCGTGAACTGACTAGCTCTAGGGAGCTTAAGTATGTAAGTCATATTCTATTGCCTTGACTGATCAACTGTTCAATTTCTAACTACTGTAACTTCCATTAACAACACATCATAGTCAGTACCTATAGTTTCACAATGTTCAGCTTCAACTGTCAGTCTCTCGGATTGACTATTTTGAGCTGTTCAACAGAGCTGCAAGTTAGCTCAGACTGGCTAGCAGCTTCCTTCCCACTTTCAAGAGCAGATGGCGTTGAGCTTATTCTGAACGCTGTTTAGCTCAGTCATGTAATCTCATGTTTAGCCTGAGCAGGAACACAGGGTGCGAGTCTCTCATTAACAATCAACTTATTTTTGGCATGTGTTGATATTGGCTGGCCTAGATGTAGCTTACTGCTTTTAGACAACTTTTCTATTGGGAAAGATCATCTCATGCCACTATCTGTCTCCTTTATCTTCATTCAGTCCATCTTCATTTTCTGGTATTTATTTTGCGTTTCCAACACAACTTGACCATGTATAGATGTAGATGGTTTAATGCTCTGTAATTATAACTACCCACTTTCTTTAGCTCCTATCTGGTGCTTTCTTGCAGCCAATGGAGGATCTATTGCTGCGGTCTTCCCATGTTTCCTAATTGAATTTTTGTTTACCATAAAATAGTTTCTTTTCAAGTGCCTGTTATCACAGCTCTAACATTTTCTACTTTCCAGGTCTACTTTTGTCTGCACTACTTCTGAAAAATTCCAGCTTTAGATTTATCTCTCCAATCTTTTCACCAATATACTCTGTTTTTCAAGACTTCCTGCTTTTCCTCATCAATGTGATCACATTTTTAGCTATTCAAATTGATTTCATTGTCTCGAAGACTGATAGTACGAGTACATCTCTTTTTCAGCCATGCATTACTTACTTGTCAAGCAATAGAGGATCTCTGGTACCCCTTGATTTCTTAATGCAGTCTTTTTATTTTCCAATTACATACAAACTCAAGAAAGAATCCTACAGCTTTTTTGCTAATATATCTGTCACTGCTTGCCAACTTATAAGTTGCAAATATGTAATAGGTTGATAAGTTCCCATTTATTTCCCTTTAGCCGGGCCTCCAGTGATGAATGCTATTTTTCCTAGTGTCATTCAATCAGAAGTATTTTTTTTATCTTCTGAGCATTTCTGCAGAAATTTTCTTCATTAGCCTATGCAAATTTGATAGGTGCCTAATCCAAATTTCATAATTTCATTTGCATCAAATGGTTTCGGATCAGCCATAGTAATACCCAAGTTCTTCTGTTTTTGTTCTATCTACTCTACCCTATCTTTTGTCTCATTTGCAGCCCACAATCATAATTTAAAATGTAATTTTTGACTTATTTTAGACACATTTATTTTGACATTATTTGAAAAGAAACTGCTTTTATAGTTTTAGCCAGAAAAAATGTTGCCCATTAACCTGAGAATGAAATACTAAAATGATAGATATGTTGAATTTTTCTTTTATAATGTTTATTCAAAATACTCTTTTAAATAAATCTTTAATTTTTGAAACTAACCCCTGTTAGTATTTCGCTATTGAATTTCACAATTTTAAATTTTTGGTTACTTACATATTACAAATACTGCTGTTATGTAAGTCAATCGATTTTTAAAACCAATTTTTTATGAGTGAAATTTCAATATACTTGGTTAACTCATTATTATCATTTTAGGTACCTAAATTATAGTTTGATATTTTTTTTCTTACAGTTACTTGCTTGTTTATACAGAAAAAATTAATTGTGAAGAATTGTTATGGCTGAGGAGCGAGGAATAGAGTTTTATGCCAAGAAAAGGGTAGGACCTTATTTTAGACTAATGAATTTCTTTCATTCTTTTCATTTTTAGGAAAGTTATTGCAAGAAAAGGGTAGGACCTTATTTTAGACTAATGAATTTCTTTCATTCTTTTCATTTTTATGAAAGTTATTGGAAGAACGTAAATTATCCAACGTTATTAGATGTTAAGACAAATTTATTTGCTCACCAAATAATTTTTTGCAACTCAAGCCTTGTATAGTTTACTTATGATTATTTCTATTTTCTTGAGAGCGCTCTGGCAGACTGTGCTACCTTTAAATACATGCACAGAATTTTTCAGCATGAACACTCTTAATATGGATCAAGCGTTTGTCCCAGCTAATTATGTCATCCTGGAATAGTTTTAATTTGAAGGTAAAGCAATTAGTAGTGAGTTGGTTCTTAATTATCCAGACAGTACCAGTGTTCAGCTCCTTTTGTAGAGAATGCTGGAAGCAGAAGAAAAAGCTGAGTCAGATGAAGATGAGGAATATGTGCCTTACATATCTATCAAGGATAGGAAACGAGCTCTGTTACATAAGTTTGGAAATAGAGTTGGAGTTCTGATTAAACAAGATGCGGAAAAGCACGAAAGCAGTGCCAATGAATCAGATGGGGAAGTTCAGAGTGAATGTGAAAATGTAGCACAAACTGGGCCTGACACTGGTCGGTCACTGCTGGATCAGCATAGTGAACTAAAGAAAAAAGAAGAGGGTAAACTATTCTGTAATATTTCAGTTGTAATATTTGTCAGGGCTAAACCTTTAATTTAATATTTGGAACTTAACGTGTTTCAAAATTTTAGTTTTTTAATATTGCAATCTATACAGATGGCAAGTCTGATTAGTTGGTTTTACGCTGCTCCCTTTCTCCAAAATCCTGGCAACAATTATAAGCATTTTTAATAAAAGTGACTCTCCAGTGCATTTAGAAACAACCCCATGCTCAATAATATAGATTATTAAAATAAATAAAATTGGTTTACTATTCTTTCTAAAAGCATAAACTCTAATTATTTTTGTTTACATGTTCCTTATATAATGCTCATAAACTTCAAGATTTTGTTTTACTTTCAGTTGTTTTTAGCAAATAGTTGGTTTAGATGCAAGGGATTGAACTTGTCTATACTCATTATCCAATGCTTTTAAACTTCATTGTTTTTTCTGTTTTGTTTTCAATACCTCTCATTACCACCGATTCCAGGCCTTAGTATTTTACCTTTGATTTCATTATCAGCTAGCAAAGAAAGTGCATTAGAAAAACAGTTGAAGGAAGAAGAGAAAATTCTTGAGAGTGTAGCTGAGAAAACTGCACTGATGGGTGTTGCTGAGCTTGCTAAGGGTATTGAGTACACGGACCCAATCAAGACTGGGTAAGCATATAGCTGGCCTGAATATCCCATATTGAGTGTTGAGCCAGGTGTTATACTGCTTATACTGTCACCTTTTATTGCAATTGTGAAAATTTGGTGTTTATATTGTTGGTCTGTTTGTTTAGATTACAACTCATCACAGCTTTATTTTCTGCTTTGAATTAGTTGATTGTTCTCTATAATTAGTAGTCCTAAAATATATTAAATTTATAATTTTATTGTAACTTGCTGGTGATTTGTAGCAAGTATAGTGTTGAAGGAGTGCTTACAGTGTAGTATTTCATCACTGTAATAGCTGTTGTCATGTAACTTAAACTGGTGTGCTCATATAAATTCTTTAAGGACTCAGCTCAACAAAGTAACTGGTATGATATACTTAGCTTCAAAGTTTTTACCATACAAAGCTTTGATTTTATTATATAACAGTCTGATAAACAGCAAACTTACATATTGCTTAGAAGCCTGGGGAAATGCCCCTAAAACCCATCTGAACAAGTTGCTTTTAATTCAAAAACGCATTATTCGCATTATTTTCCACAAATCACCTACTGAACACACGTCACCTCTATTTATCAAAGCAGAAATTCTTCCTATTGATCTCTTGTATATCTACCGCCTATGTCTTCTTGATCATTCAGCTTATTATACTCCATCTCACACCAAACAACCACCAACTTACCTCACCAGACATTCTGAACTTTCCTTACCCTTACCTCTCTCTACCTCCGCAGCAGGTCATCGTCAAGTGTCCTACCAGATGTCTAGCAATTGGAATAAGCTACCTCTGACTTTAAGACATCATCAAAGCTTTGCCACATTTAAAATATTGTTGAAAAAGTACCTACTAAATTCTTTAACTTAATCTGAATAAATAGTTCCCACTATTTTTTCAACTGCCACTTGGGCCCCGTTCCTTGAATAGCTATGCTACTGAGCACATGGGCCTCCATCTTGACTTCGATTGATATTATATATAAATTGAATTTAGCTCTTTTTTGTGTTACTGTTGTATATTTGTATTTTTTTGTCCTTTTGTTTTTTTGATGGAAATGAAGAAAACAAAACAAAACAAAACTTTCAAAGTCAGAAACTTTGTTATTGTTTGATGAAGTTATATTATTTCCTTAGGAAAATGAGTGTCTGTACAGTGCCTTGTTAGAAATCTCTCTGTATTTCATATTTCTTTTTTTTCATTTGGTTAAGACTGGGATATGTTGTTGTAGTTGGCGAGCACCACAATATGTCCTACAGAGACTGAAACATAAAAGTGATAAAATCAGAAAGAAACACTGCATACTGACTGAAGGGGAAGATCTGCCTCCAATCTGTACGACATTCCAGGAATGTAAATTTCCACGAGCTTTAATTCATGCTCTGAAAAAGAAGGGCATTATCACACCATCGCCGATTCAGATGCAAGGACTCCCTTCAGTGTAAGTTGTTATTTAATAATGTTGGTTTTGATAATTTTTTATGTGGATACTAAGTCTATAACTTGAACATAATGCATGGTTTCCTTACAGGATATAATATATTATGCATTTGATAGTGTCTTCACTGCATATTTTAGCAACTTTTCTATTTAATCATTTATAAAGCATATTTATGTTTCTATGTAGACTAATGGGTCGGGATCTCATAGGTATTGCTTACACTGGCTCTGGTAAGACTCTCGTGTTTATTCTACCTATCATCATGTTCTGTCTGGAGCAAGAAAAGCGTATGCCTTTTATTCCAAATGAAGGTCCTTATGGTCTTATAATCGTACCAGCTGTAAGTTATTGATAATAGGTTTCTCATTTTTATGTAGAATGTTCCAGATTTTAAAAGTCAGGGATGTAGCTGCTTTATATCTAATAACAATTTAATATTGACTGTAGAGTAATTACATATAATATACATTGTATTTGACGAGGTATGAATATTTAAAATGTAAATGATAATTAGAGTAGTGGATTCACTGTAACATTTCCTTGTTTATGCTGCTTTCCATGAAACGTTTTGCACAGTTTTCATGTAACTTCAGTTAGGAAGACACCTATTCTCCAGTTTTAGTGTGTAGAGCAAGTCAGGTCTATTGGTAGATATATATCTCTGGTGCTTATTTTATATTCTTTTCACATCTCAACATTCAAAAATTTTGATAATACTCTCCTTTGTAATTTTGTCTTTTGATTTTCTGAAGCAAATATATTTGCCTATACACCGGAGATCTGATTTTATGTTACATAACGGACCTAAAGCTGACAGATAAGATGTACTGTAATGTAATACTACAATATGTTTATGAAGGATAGTATATGGTGTTTTAGAGAGAGTTGGCGAGGCAGATATTTGAGGTGTTACAGTATTATTGTAAGAGTCTCGATAGAGATGGTCATGGCAGACTAAGAACAGCTCTCTGTATAGGAGGTGTGAATGTAAAAGAGCAAATGGAGGTGGTTAGAAAGTAAGATGCTTTATATTTATGGCATTTCAACCTACATTGTTATTTTTCTGGCATCACACAATAGCATAGAGTGAGAGCTGGAGTTGTCTACTTTTCCGATGGATAAATACATTTGAATTATAAAGAATCGTCTGGTACCTAGCGGCCATCTTGAATTTCTCAAAATGCTCAAGGGTAGGAGGTCCACACTCACCTGGAAACATTTACCTAGACCCTATATTTGAACAATTAGGAGAGAAAATAGCTTTATCCGGGATTGCGAACCTGAGTTGAAAATGGCTTTTTTTCGCCAGACTATACAGGCTGCATGTTTTGTAGCATGTGTATGATTGAGACATTTACAAGATGATTTTCCACTCTTATTCATTTAGTATGAAAAATGATTTTATGTATTGTGTCTTTGAGGGCCACATAAATATGGGTTGGAGGCCACATCCGGCCCTGGGGCCACCTGTTGGACAGCCCTGCTCTAGAGTATAGTGTAGTATAGCACTCTAGTAATTGACTTAAGAAAATGCTGTGTTCACATTGTATATACAAAAGTAATAAACTAGACCCACATATCCGAATTATGCATCATTTGCTGATAACATAGCGAAGTATAAAACTAGTCAGAATTCTATTAAACTAATTATAAGGTTAACAAAAGATTTGTTATTAAAGTTTCTGTCAATTTTTGTAGTACCTAATGATTATCAATACCTTACTACTATGTTGTACATATAAACTCCTTAACTAAGGTCTTGTCTCTGTACACAATGTTTTATCTAACCTTAGTTCAGAATGTCTGTTGTTTTGCAGAGGGGTGCATGTAGTGGTGTGCACACCTGGTAGAATCCTAGACATTCTCAACAAGAAAATGATGAACATGGATGTGTGCCGGTACGTGGTATTTGATGAAGCTGATCGTATGATTGACATGGGATTTGAAGATGATGTCAGAACCATATTTTCATTTTTCAAGGTATTTCCAACGCTCCTATGTTGCAGCCCTTACCGTAGAGGGAAATCATTGGCAATAGAAAAATTGGCTATAATTTACTACGGTTCATTACCTAAGCTCCATTGTCAAGATAGAAATTAAGTAAAATTGAATATTTGCTGTAACCATGGCAATTCAATGAAAGTTATGTACGCTTAGAAGTAAACAGGAAAATAGCTAGATTTACTTTTGGCATAAGTTCTTATAGTAAATTTGTTCTGCACAGCACATTTGTAGTGTAAATGAAAGCTTTACGGATTAGGAAGATTCAAATGTCGACTGATTTCTAGTATTGCACAAGACATTAATTGTCACAATGTAGTCTTAAGTGACCTAATTGAAACTTTGTATGCTGTCAGTTAGCTGAAGACAATGTTTGGAAATATCATATCTGCTAAAAGTCAAGTTTTGTTGTACGAAATTAGCAATAATATTATTGATATTTACTGTACAATTATGTTAGCACACCAATTCTCATCTGTCTGCTACATAGGTTTTCTCCATAACTTCTATACTTGCAGTTAGTTTCAAAGTTTAGTGCCCTTTTAACTCTATGTCTTGACTTCTATTATTCTTTGTAGAGACCCGCACTGATTCTTGTAATTTAAAACAACTAATGATACAATGATTTTATAAGCTGTGTCATAATTGTTGTTGTATTATATGTATATATATGATATACTTTACGCTTTCATTTATTCCAGGGTCAAAGGCAGACACTGCTATTCTCAGCTACCATGCCTAAAAAGATACAGAACTTTGCACTTAGTGCCCTAGTAAAACCCATCACAGTAAATGTCGGTAGGGCCGGTGCAGCAAGCACCAATGTAAAGCAAATTGTAGAATATGTCAAACCTGAGGCTAGGATAGTTCATGTTTTGGACTGCCTTCAACGCACACCACCTCCGGTAATTTTCTTTTTGTTTAAATATATTGCTTATATTTTCGAAACAAAGAAGTTTAGCTCAAAATCTTCTTTTAGTCACAACTTTAGAAGGAAGCAACTGCTTGAATTATCTAAATAGAATGTAACCCCCACCCCCTAGGGCCTAGTGGCACAACATAGTTGCTTTGATGGAACTCTTCAGTTCCATCTAGTCTGGTGACCGTGTAGAACATGTTGGTGTATATTATTGCATACAACCCATTTTATACTTTCAGGTGCTGATATTTGCTGAGAAGAAAAGGGATGTAGATGCCATTCATGAATATTTGCTGCTAAAGGGTGTAGAAGCTGCAGCCACGCATGGTGATAAAGACCAAGAGGACAGGAGCTGGGCAGTAGACCAGTTCAAGGTAGTGTTATCAAACAATTTAGAAAAATTCAACTTCAACAGGATTTATAGATGTATAGCTATATTATAGTACATCACTTATCTAATATTCACAATGAAAATACGGTATTTTGAAACATTTGTAAGTAATGTGCATTTGCGTTGCTTGTATGCGAAGCTCATGTTTTCTAGCTGCGTATCATTTTTCTAACAGTCAGGTAGAAAAGATGTTCTAGTAGCAACTGATGTAGCTTCCAAGGGGTTGGATTTCCCAGGGATACAGCATGTTATAAATTTTGATATGCCAGAAGACATAGAGAACTATGGTAATTATTCCACAAGTTGCAAGTAAAACTGTGCTTATTTCAAAAGCATCCCGGCAGTCGATGCTGTTTGATATTATTATAAAGCTTAAGATTCGCTCTCTCATGAAGATATTCTGCCAGAAAAAGAAATTTTATGTTATGATGAAAATGTTTGTGACGGCCAATATAAAGTTAAATGATATTTTATTGCCACATGTTTAAAAGAGGCTTACAAAATATATTGTTATAATGTACTACAGTTTATTATTCAGTTCAATACAAGTTAGGGTAAAATAAGTAGGTTAAAAACATCATTTCTAAAATCTTAATAAGTTGGAGCTATTGCTGCTTGACCAGTTTTATTTCGTGGTAAAGATTAATGCTTGGAATTACCTCAGAGATATGCAAGGTAGCTTGTGCCAATATTATTTAGGTGTTGATAGTCATTGAGTGGTTTTTGAATGGTTTTATAAATAGAGTTTAGCAAATTGGAACCATATTGAAAGATTTTTGTCTTACTATAACTGTATTTTTTGTTAATAGAATCTTTATTTTAGATTGGGAATTGTTTCTAGTTAGGGTATGTTATTACTTTTATTGCTGGCATGCTAAAGCCTAGTTTTGATGCATCATTAAAGAAATGAATATGGTCCTTTAATTAGTCCATATGTGAATTTATTGGTGGGGTACTTGTTATATATACATTCTCAAAAATAACTGTACTTCCAAATTTATAAAATATTGATGGTAATATGTTTATGATTATTATAAGGGTGATACTTGATATGTGATGCTTGTTGGATTTACAGTTCATAGGATTGGTAGAACAGGGAGAAGTGGTGCTAAAGGAGTGTCAACGACCTTTGTGAACCAGACATGTGGTATGTAGTAACTTGTAACTCTCTTTATATGTTGATGGCATTGACTGTCTTCTAATTATTAAAGATTCCTTTTTGTAATTACTTTCTTCCATTAACACTGCTTCATGTGTTTGTAAAACTAAAGATGAGACGATATTGCTGGATCTGAAGCATTTGCTGATAGAGGCCAAGCAGACTGTTCCAGATTTTCTCAGGATATTGGAAGATGATAAACAGTTTGAAAGCCATGGCAGTCAGTATTTTACTTATACTTTTATCACAATTGTCCTTGACACACTTAAAATGTAATACTTTTTGATATAGTTTTTGGTGAGAAACATTTGTTGGTCTGGGCAAAAGAAAATGTAACTTGGTCAAACCATGATCATACTATCCCATACTTCTCTACACTGCAATAGTTTCACTACACTAGAAATTCTTGACCAGCAAACAGGATAGATTTTCAGCAATAATTTTTAAATAAGATGCTGACAAACAACTCTTAGGCCATCACAATTATCATCATTTGTATTTCTAAATATTGTACTTTGTAGCATGTTAGTATGGATTTGTCCGACACTAAAATTTTATTAGTCAACTTTTGCATTAATAGACTGAATAAGTGGACTGCTGTCAAACTGAACCAACCATCTTTAATAATGTTTATAGTGCATTGTGCTTTTTCAGTGTCCTGCACATAATCTTAGAGGTATAAAAATAATCTCTTGTACTCTAAGATTACAAGAGATTATTTTTGTACTCTAAGATTACTGTTCTCGCAAACATAATTTTCGTTACAACTTGTCATGGTCACATGTAAAGATTTTAATTACAATATTCATTTTGTACTGCTTCATTTAGTAATCAATAATTGCTATAATCAATAGTGAATGAACTGCTTGTAAAGGTAAGAGCAGTCTGTAAGCTCAATACTTGTACTTTAGTTGAAGCTGGATGCTCATATTGTGGTGGATTGGGACATAGAATCACGGATTGTCCTAAACTGGAGGCTGTCAGTAGAACTGAAGCAAGACAAATTGGAAGAAAGGACTATATCGCTTCTGGTGGTGCAGATTGGTAGAAGTCCTCACTTCAACTGACAAATATAACCTATGTATATTACTTGAAAACAAGGCTTGTAAATATACTTGTATAATATTTATTATCTTTTACATGTTGATAAGCCATTAAAATCTTTATTCAAAAAAAGAACATTATATTAGAAATTAAAATTATTTTGTTACACAATAAATTGAAAATTTCCTCTCATTTTTCTTCTGAGGAAGAATTCTAGCAACTCAAATACGGAATGAGAAAAGTGGATTGCTATAATAAATAAAGCTAACACTATTTAAACCTAGTTTTATTGCCTATAACCTGTGACTATTGTAGCAGTTGTACAAGAATATATACAAAATGTCATGACACAAATTTGCAAAGGATTGACTCATGTTTTTAGACGACATAATACATTTACATACAGAAGCTATAGGGTTGTTTATCATAGATTATGTGTCTTTGCTTTGGAACAAATATAAGTTATTTGTTGCCGCAATAGCCAGAACATTCTGATGGGGATGCCAAGCTGTGTGCAGGATCTTCCTCTGAAAGTCCAGACTGTCAACACTGATTTCATCCTTCTTTTTACGGCCACCTATACAGACTTTCTTAGATTTAAGCACAGTTCGTGGTTTTATGTTTTCTCGGGATGCTTCTAAAGTAACATCTTTCTTATTTTCTCGATCAAATATACGAAGGAAGTTGTTGTACGATCCCGTCATAACATACCTACAATTTACGACAATGATCAATGATGTTTCCAAGACAATATTTTACAAGCAATAAATTCCATTATTAAGCTGCAACTCATAAGGTATACGGAACTAATTGTAACGAGGTCCCAATATCTGAATAAAATAGGTGTGACTTTGGGTATAAGCTAAAGTTTTGAGAAAAACTAAAAGTTTAGAATTACAGTGTTGTTATCTTTAAACTGAAAAAAAATGCACAACAAAATGAGTGCAACAATCTCACAAATGACATAGACTCATTGACCCTTTAGTTATCGATCACTGAAAGGCAGGCTGTTGTCTTGGTTTAAATGTAGTGATGTCTGCATGTGTTGGTAATAATTAATACTTTGGTCCCAGACAATATATGAAGAAAGTAAGTGTCTGTGTGAATTGTGTTATAACATAAGCAAAACATTGACCGAAAATTGTAGCTATAACATAATGAATTATATGCGTAGTTGAATTGGATAATTTAGAATTTGTGACTTTAGCAAGTCAAAGTATTGGCTACTAGAGAATACCAATAATCTAGGGCATAAGCATACCTGTCATTTCCACTCCATGCGCACTCAAACTTGTCGAAGATACAGTCATTTTCGTATAGTGAACAAAGTTTGCTGCGCAAATACTCATGAACCTGATATGTTTCGACCGGCTTGGATTCCATCTGAAGGTCCCACACCTGCAATCAAACCTCAAGTAAATCCTAAACATGTTGATGAGAGAATGAAGTATAGCAAAATACTCTTTCATCTGATATCACAAAGAGAAGTCAAATCAGATGTCTCAACTTTTCACCGGTCGCAATGTAACCACCAGTAAATAACATGTAATGTATTAGACTTTTTTGCTCTGCTCAGCTTTTTGAATATTGGTTAATTTACTATAGACAAAAACTGTGTGAAAAAATTGTCTGATCTTTCATCAGCAGAGTTTTCTACTAGATAGTAAAAAATGCCAGATCCATTTGAACTGGAGTGCAGGTTCAAGGCAAATTAGTAAAACACTGAATAATTAAAAAGGCCTCACCTTAACATTTAAATAATCTCTTGTAACAAGATAGCGGCCATCATTGCTAAATTTAACATCAGATACACTAGAAATGATTTCACTAAAGAAATTTCTACTACTAGGATCCTCTGGCTCCTCAAACACTGCAAATATACACACACCATATATAAAGAGAAGCACGCACAAGTTTAGCAATTTTTATTTTGCAAAATCCGATGCAGAAAGAAATACAATACATTATTACTTAATAGTAATAACTGAAGTGGACATAAATGTGTTTTAAAACTATTACTGCTGCTACTAACTACTGCTACAACTAGCATCTACTTCTACCGTCACTACTAACAACTTCTAGTATCAACAACTGCAATTACGTCTATTTTGCAAACGCTACTGCTATTGTTACTACTACAGGCACTACAATTTTAAGGGCTGACAGCACCCTTACCAGACGCCTTATGGCTACTATTTCAGTATCATAAATAACATGGTTTAAATGCTACAGTGCATGAACGCATTATGAAAATAGAATAGTATCTTACTCTTAGCATGCTGATCACAAAGTGCCCTCTGCCTCATGTCACACAGACGTATTGAGCCTTTACTGCTACTATATACGAAGGAGCTGCAGTTTTTGGGGTGAAACTCGGCAGCTGTGATCACCTCAGTCAGCTCTTCCATGTTGGCAGGCTTTATATCTACTATATCTGAACATATACGGTGAAGGAAACTCATAGGAAGGCAAAATGTATTAATTTAATTACTTTTGAAAAATTGAATACCTAAAAAAATAAACTAAGAATTAATTTTAGTTCAACACAAAAAGATGTCCAGCAAAAAGGCTAAAAATCTACAGAAACAGAAGACCGACACATTTGCCTGCCTTTGCAGAATGAAAAAGAATGGCACATGCCCACAGCACAGGTCAAAAAGGATACTGAAGCTCTGGTCTGTGATTTCCAGATGCCAGAGGTTAATTCGCAAGTCATCAGCAGACATGAAGGTTTGCTGGTCACTGTTGAGTGAAATTGAGTTAATGTGATATGTATGTGCATTAGCGAAGATTCTACGAGGACTAGCTTCCACCATTAGATCCATTGGTTTGAACACGGGTACCTAAAATTGTATAACTAATAATTATAAATTCAAAAGCAAATTACATTGAACAAACAGCACCCACAGCTTTTGGAAAAAATTACTCAAACTTTATCAAATGGAACTAGAAATTCAACTTGCAAACTCTTTTTACTAAAACTTTTTAGAACATATCAAAAAGATTATGGTATCAAATATAAATTGGCTAAACATAAACGGATAAGCAGCGAAAAAATGCCTTGTTGAAAAAACACTGTTTGCAACTCAAAACAGCCTGTAAGCCAACAACTATGGAAGAACCTGAATTGCTATGGACTGAACAGTGTGGTCTGTTGAGAAAAAGAAGGTACTATTGAAATGGCATCAACTTTTCTTGACTTGGTTAGTTATTACCCATAGAAATTATAACCGTAACAGAATGAGTTTTCTTTCCAAAACAAACAAAACAATTTTTATAAAGATTTTTTCCAAGCTTCGTACTTCAGTGACACTAGTCGTGAATTTAGTTCTAATATTACTGTAACAACCCTTCCTTTACAAATATTTTTGGTTGGGCAGTCTCTTACCAATTAAATATTCTGGCAAAGAAAAAATACAAGAAAAAATTGTTTTTTCTAACTTGTTGACTTGGATCATTTAGAAGTTATGGTCAAGACTTAAAACACCGGAGTAAGTCTACTCCAATAATAGAGAGACCCGTGGCACATACCACCAATGAATGAATGCTGGATGGGTCCCGTAATACTCCATGTTCATCTTTGAGATTAAAACCTTCTGGCTTTCGATCCCTTTCAGTTACTTTCCACAATTTAATCGTTTTATCTACAGATATTGAAATTACAAGTGAAAATAATGCGATTACCCTGCGGAAGGTTTAAGAATATTGAATTTTAGATTGGCTTAGTAAGACTCTCTAAAGGGTTTATAACGGTTGCTATGAGAATGGCAGTACAAATCATGTTTCTATAAATAATACAGAAGAACTAACCATTAAACATGTTATAATACACTACCGTACAGCCATTTTTTCTACAGAAAAATAAGTGACCAGAAATTGTAAAACATGGAAGTAATTGCTTTGTGATGATTACCACCTCACCATTAGTAGAAAGTAGAAAGTGAGCAGGGTTGACTCTCTCTAACCATCGGATTTTATTAATTTTCTCTTCTATTTCTAAGCTTTTTAGATAATCGAATTCTGGTTCGTGACTTTGGAAAGTGCTGTACACATTGTAATCACCAAATGAAGGATTCTTCAAGAAAAAGAAAGAAGACAAATGCAAAGATGTTGGTACAAATCACACGTACAAGATGCACGAGAATTTTCTACAAAAGTGAAATATAATAGTAATGAAATGTTAAGACTCACTCCTTGTTCTTGTTGAAAGATTACAATACGACCACCTTTATCACCAGTTGCCAATAATTCTCCTGTACTGTTAAACTCGACACATGAAATGATATCAGCTAAAACACGAATGAATAATGTACAAAATATAGAATCTAATGAATAGTTTTACTGGAAATAGTTAATAAAAAAACCATAAGCATCCTGACTACTTACCATCAGTAATCTCTTCTTCAATAGTACCCTTGACCTGTGAAAAGCACCACTGCAGCTCAGTTCCTAAAAATAGAAACGTTACATAACAACAAAACAGCAATGCGTATGATTTGAACTTATTAAAGCAAACAAAACAGAAAATGTTCAAATCATCACCCAGGATTATAGAAACTACTCTTCAACTAAAACCGAACTAAATACACGCAAGAAACCACGAATAACTTATTTGCTGTATACCCATTATAGAGATTAATTCTAATAATAAGTGGTGACCTCTTACAAAAGTATAAGAATGCCGATGTTGAATTTACTAATCATAACTAGCTGAATATACAAAAAGGTTTTCAAGAGTTTAAAATAAAGTTTTTCTTAACATGCAACCTTATCAACTTGAATTTTTTGTCCCGTTAGTAACATTCAATATTTATATACTTAAGTTGAATATTGTAAGAGCTTGCTTCTACAAAATTGTATTTTCTTTAAATAAAATCCCATGAAAAAGACGAAGAAAACAACCAAAGAACCACAAGGGTTTTCCAAATACCATGGCACAACCTTTAACAAAAGAGAGTTTGATACTATAACTTATTAGCAATATATCCCCATTCCAATATGCTATATTTACATCATAGTACATTTACATCATATTACTAAATATGTTTAAGCTGTTTTTTGTGTGACACAATTGCATTTATTTTTTACTTTAGTAGCTTCGATGAGTAAGGGCAGTAAGATATAACATTGGTTAGAATAAATATAACATGATACAAATGGAAGCTATTCAATATAGCACTAATTTAAATTAAATTTATCAATTTTGATTTTTTTCATCGCCATAACAAAAAAAACAATATTTAAGGCATGCCTTACATATCAGAATATAGGTCATGTTACTTAACTTAGTACACACTGGGAATCTCCAGTTTTTTTTGCTATTTTTCACAATTTAACTGCCAATGAACATGGGCTTTGCCCAAAACTATTTAAATATCAATAAATACACCTAAATGATCAAGGTTCTTCTTAATTTTGCTTGATTTCCCATGTTTTTCCTAATTATTCAACTAACTACGAAAAAAACATCGGTTCACAAACAAAAGTAGTTGAATAATTAGGAAAAACATGGGAAATCAAGCAAAATTAAGAAGAACCTTGATCATTTAGGTGTATTTATTGATATTTAAATAGTTTTGGGCAAAGCCCATGTTCATTGGCAGTTAAATTGTGAAAAAATAGCTAAAAACTGGAGATTTCCAGTGTGTACTAAATAAAGTAAGATAACTCATATACTTAAATAAAAATCTAAAGCTAAATGCAACTATAATCTAAAAGGGTTTAAATTTCAGGAACACTAATCAAATATAAACATTAACGTAATAATTTTTAACACTGATTTTGAAATGGTGATTTTGAAGAGTTAAATCAAGCGAAATATTACTTTCAAATTATCAACAGACTGAATAGCAAATTGAATTAACTAAATTGGTGTTACCATCACTTAATATTAGTGACCTTAACTTAAACTTAATGGCTAAACAGAAACTCAATGTTTTCATCATTATATTGTATCTATAATAGGAAAAATGAATATTAATAACTAACTGTGAGCACATGCATAATAAATATAAGTCAAACACATATATATGATATAAGGACTCAGCAACTGCAAATACCAAATTTGTAATTTTTTACTATAAAGGTAATAAATACTTAAAACTTTGCAATTTTTTATTTTATGGCTTTTATTTCACAACTCATCCTATCAGTTTAATTGTCAACCAAAACACAAATGGCAACACATTTTATTTCTTTTAAGCTCCTAATGACTATGGCTGAAAGTAGAACTGAAACAGGTTGACAATTACTATTACTATTAATTATTAGAATAAGAAGTAGGTAGCCATATTTAAAATTAATACATAGTTAATTTTATGTATTTATAGAATAACAATATGAATATCATTATTTATTATAATTATTATAAAAATAGCTTCTTCAGCTTTTTATTACTAATTTCAACTATCATCAATCATTATGATTATTTGACAATTTAATATTTATTATCATTAAACAGCTGGTCACACTAACTAAATGCTATGGAAAATTTTTAAAATTTCCTTTTGTAAACTAGAACAGTTTGAGTTTCACAGTCTGAATTTCTCACTGTGAGTGTGACAACACCCAACACTGAGTCTCAGTACCAGCTTTTAAAATAACATAACTACAAGAGTTGCTTTTGACAATATCAGTATGATGTAAGAGATCAGACTGAAACTAATAAACAATAACGATTGATTGAGCTTACTTTAAACTTAAAGTTAACGCTCAACTCGAAAATTAATTTTAATTTTTAGTGTGCACTTTACTTTTGATTTACCATTTAATGATGTACGATTAATATAATGGTAGTTTTAAAGTTAATGTTAAAGTTAACCAGTTCAGAGTTCAACAAATGAAGACATAATCGGTAAAACAACGGAGTGAAAAAAATTTATCGAAAATAAAATCATAGCCATAGGTAAAATAATAGGGTATTTATCTATAACATTACTGCAAGAACAATTGCAACCACTGGCAGAAGCTTTTGATTTCACACAGACGTACCGCTCATTTTTATGGGATATGTAGGGTAGGAAAGGCAGGTTTGCTGAACACATCGATATAACTAAACTAAATCCTCCGACGTGTAGGTCATTGATGCTTGCAGATTTAAAAAGCTTACTTAACAATAATTATTTATCCCTTCCACTAAAATGGCGAGACTAACTGACGTCATGAGAAGAAATAGGTTTTCCTTAAAGAGTTGTCCTACCAACATTATAATGCAAACGTTAATAATATAAGAACGAGCGATCAATAGGTTAATAATCCGAAGAACAACAGTTTTTAAGCTATAATCTACACTCTACATACTCCACAGCCATATACTATTATACATAATATGTAATATAGTAATGCATTATATTTAATGAACAATAGTAATTTGGTATATAATTATTACAAACAAGTATTAATACTTTGCCTTTGAAGTCTTCGCTTCTAAATAATTATGATAAATGTTGACTTTTTGCCTCAAAGCTCAACTATAATATAGTCTACAATCTGAATAATGTATGACCATTAGATATATTATTTTTTATATGCAGAGTGTTATGGCATATGATGTTATTATTGAATGGAGAAAATATATTCTGTAGCTCAATACTTATATAATATATATTCAGGCTTTTAAACTCAAGAAACTGTAGAACATACTTGTAAGTTATAATATAATATAATAAACAAATAGTTGAATTATCCTGATAATTTTAGATCGACGGTAATAGAAATAGATGGTAATATAGAATACTGACAATAATTTGTTTTAATCTTTTGTTGTTAAATCTTACAAATAATTTAAAGCTGCAGTTTTCAACTTTTTCTTAGTATGACCCAAATTGCAGCAATCACTTATAATACCGACAAGAGCTGTACGTAGCAAAACATAAAATGCATACTATGAATACTTGGCATTACATGTTAATTATTTTGCTGTTTTTATTCTGATTGGAATTTATTTCTGGTAAAACTATTGCACATCCGTAAACAATAATAAAACAGTAGTTATCTCCTATCAAATCCTACGTTCTATAACGCAACTTCTGACTGTACTAATGTTAATGGTAATGTGAAATATATGGTGCAAAAACTGCCACAGCACTAAATTTTATGATTAGCTAATAGGAAAATATTAGTAAAAAATTTTTTCAAGAGGGAGTAAAATTTAGAGAATTGACAAAAAAGTCTTTAGCGAGGCCCTCAATCTTAAGTATGAACCTAAATAAGGCTAAGAGTCTATGTTTTTTCAAGTAGGCTATATCTTTGTTCGAGCTAGCCTACCATACTTCACCTTATTTAAATTATGGATAAGTATGGTATTATTATAAACACTAAACTTGCTTTATTTTAGTTTTTATTACATTGAAGAGATTAATAAAAATTTGTTCTATAGCTCTGAATAGACCATCATATATGCTTATATAAGCCTATAACCATATTTTTAATCCTTTTTATATTCTTTAATTCGATGGGCTAGCTCTCATAAAAAAATTGTAACCAGGCTATTATAAGACAATTATTGTGTAGGTTATTTAAAAATTAATGTTGGATATTACGAAATGAATTGTTCAATGCTGCCATGGTAGTTTATAAATATATATCAAATTATAACAGTTTTGAAACATGTTGCATTCATGAATGATTCTCCTATATGGTACTTAATAATTATTAATAAAAATCTAGCAATAATTTTCATTGGTTTGGAGCATAAATACTTACACGATTACACATGCAAAGTATTTAACTTGTTGTGCAATATGTAGCCTAGACTCTAGAGCAAATGATCATACAACAAAATATTTTGTAGAAGGCTTGGAAAGATATAGGTCTGATCACAGAAACATAGAAGCAATCGCTAAAAATTTCTTTATAAATATGGAGTGAATCGTTTTTTCCCTTTAGTTTGCATTATATTAAAACACACCTACAGCAAAAAAATTAATAATGTATAATAAATTAGTAAAATACGTTAGTTTTTATTAAAGAGTTGCCTCCTCAAAATAGTAAGTGGTGGTTCTAAAAAGAGTCTTTAGCGGTTCAAACTAATTTGTTTTATTAAGCAACCAGTTTAACCAATTAGCGCCGTGGAAGCTATATTTCGGTACTAATATCCGGTGTATAGTAAACAAATTTGAATTTTTCAAGCGACATCAACTTCAAGTTCAAGTGATCAACTGGTATGTAAAAACGGCTGTGTTCAACGTAGGTGGTTTTCTTGAGGTTTTATTTTGTTTCGATTTAAAAGTTTAAATAAATGAGATTGGTATACAATCACTTGATCAGACAGTATACTGATAATACAATAATCACAATGATAATCACAATGTGAATGTTGCTGGGTTTTACTTTTAAATTTTAATTTTTGCATTTTCAGTTTACCTTTCAAGTATTGGACCAGGGATGCAGGGTTAGCACCGACCCCACGGTAAAACTTAACTCTTAAGCTGCATAATTTTTGGTTTAAGATTATTTGTTGCAAAATGACCGTAATGTTGACCCTAATTTTAATTTATATAAGTTTTACACGAGATTAACTTTAATATTAATCATGTTGAATTTCAATTTAACTTCAAGACTTCAGGTTTCACTTACTCTTAGTCTTGCTAAATCAGTAAACGAATATCGATATGAATAACTCATTAACTATAAGGTTATCAATATAAGCATTGATTGTTTATCATTATAATCTAAATCATCATAATCAGTATGAGCCCCTAAGAAACAGTAAACCTGGTTGCATAGAATTAGATATCAATATCAATTTAAATATTTGTATATTTCATATTTGAATATTTTAAACTATTATAGCTATGACATTTACTTTGACTGAGTATTGCTATTAGGCGTAAATATAGGTTTTGATATTAGTGTAACAACTGAGACTGGGAAAGTGAAATGAAGTTACTTGCTCAGTGATAGTAATACTAAGAGTATTAGTGCGAGTATGAGTGCTAGTCAATGATCAAAGGCTATTGTAGTATAATTCAGTGACTGGTGAGTCAGGGTGTGACTATAAGCAGAGTATATTTTGGGTAACTCAACTTTATAACCTATGGCCAATTATAATCAGATGAAGCTTTATTAATCATTATGCTATTTAAGACAATATGCTATTACTTGATTTACACTGTTTTTTTTACAAAAAAGTGCATTATATCAACTACTTTGAAACTTAAAAGCTACATAAACTTATAATAATTTGAAATAATACACTGCATATAAAGTATAAAATTTATAATTGCATTAGTATTCAATTAAATTTCAAACAATTCATTATCAATAATTTTGGTCAATATTTTGGTATTCATATGATATTAAAATTAGGTTTTGTAGATATATTCTTCCTTACTTTTATGCAATTTTTCCCTACTTTTATGCAGGATATTGCCCATATGTATAAGATCTACAACAGACACTTATAAATAATAAAGAACAGCCAGTACAATGTCTAGCGCGGGTGATATAACAACTGAGAGTGAAAGTCTGCCAAGTTGTTCACATATCAGCTCTTCTGATGATGAGGTTTGTAATAATTTATACATCAAGAATTTTTTATAAGTCGGAAACATAATGAGTTCTCCTTGTGAATTAACTAACTTGTTGAATTGATACTCTAACATCATTTTTGATACATAAAAACTGAATAAATATTTGCAGAACTTGCAATACTGCTTTGACATTTTGTTTTAAATTTTAAATACTGCCAAATAGAGTTGCCTTTGATTCTGTAAGTTCCAAGGCTTGTGAGCTGGTCAGATTGCCGCCTGAATTTACATTTCTGGAATCAACGTCATCAATTGTGTTGGATTATGTAGATTTTAGAGTTGGTTTCTTTTTGCAGGAAATTTCACTGTAGCATTTTGTAAAACAAAATGCTTTTTGTTTGTTATCTACTGCTAAGTGAGCACTCGTGAAAAGTTTGCATAGCACTTGTAAAACTAGTTCTGCTGTAAAAACTAAACTTCTGCTTTGTTTTATAGAATCTACCAAAAAATATGTTTCAACATAAAAAGACACCTTTGTTTAAAAGCAATCTCAATGACACATTTGACCGTCAAATCGAATTGAAGAGTTTACGGACTCAATTGGCTCAGATGGAACTGGAGCTCTCGTCAGAAAGAGGTCAGAAAAGCTTTGTGCAGTAATGCCAGGGCTGATAGGCATTTTATATTTCAATTTAGTGAAAGCAAACAAGAATTGCTGTTTGTATAGACATAGATATGAAGATTGCCAAAGTTGCATTGAATTGTAGCAATTGAACTGATTATAGAAGCTATAACTTTCCATTATATGATGATTCTATAGAAATTTATAGTTTAAATTTGCGTTCCAATATTTATAATATCAAATGACCCATATTATCTAAGAAGATTGTTTTTTGGGTCTAATCTGAAGTGTGCATCTTTCAGTTGATTAGTATTGCTATACTGCACCTTTAATTAGTTTGAAGTGTTTACTTTTGACATTTGTTTTCTACTGTGACATAACTTCTTGACTATTGGTTCAAAGTTTAGTCTAGAGTGAGCCGTTTTATTTTTAGGGCTGACAACTTTTCATGCTGCAATTGTCTGCTAGATTCCGAGCTTTACCTGTAAAACAACTTTAATGCACTTGCCTCATTTTAAGTGCTGTTTTTGTAAAGTACACCTGGTATAATTCTTGGTGTCTGTTTTCAATAAGGTAATATCAGGAAATGCCTAAATTAAAATGTGTGTGAGTGAATGTAATGTTGTGCATTAATAACTGCATTGTTTTATAGAAAATACTATAAGCTTTCGAAAAAAACTAACTCAAGCAAACAAAGAAAAGTTCGAGCAAGCTGCTAGATTTAATGAGGAGGTGAGTTGATTGGACTAATAATTTGCATTCCAAAATGTATATTTAGTGTATTCATAACGAGTCTTTGCATAGCTTAAGTTATAATCATTAAACTCAATTGTGTTATTTTATTTATATTGTGTTATGTTATTTTATATGTGTGGGCAACTTTTCATAATACAGTTAGTCTCTCAAATTAACATTTTTTGAAAAATCTGCTTTTATTTCCTCTTAGCTAGTTAAGCTGAATATTTCCAATACTTCCATGTCTATTACTAGTTATTTGTATAACACAGGCGTGTAAACTGCACACCCAGAATGCAGCTTTACAAGCTAAGATTGAACAGCAAAGTGAGTTCACAGAGCAACTTGAGTTTGAATTGGATAAGAATAGGAAGCAGTTGGAAAAAGAACAGAAGGCTGCTGGCACCCGTGCTGTCAGCAATGCCCAGTCTATTGAGCAGTTGGAAGGTGAGTGTTCACGTCACAACAAACTTATTCCGAAAAAGAATTTATTTAGTATGTAATTCAGAGTTTACAGGCTACGACTCATTGCTACAATATGAAAATATTGATCGACATTACTTACAGCAGGTATATTATTAAATATTTATTATATTCATTATTTTTTCAGAACTACTAAATGATGCTCGAGCAAAAATTAGTTCCTTGGAAAATCAAAATGAGCAAAATAAAAAAAGCATGTCAGTTCAAGTTGAGCAGCTGAAGGAGACGATTGCTGACAGAGACAGGATTTTAAGGGAGACTGTGCAGGAACAGCAGAATGTTATTGCCGAACGTAACACATTAAACGAAGTCATTCAACAGCAACAAGAGTATGTAAAATTTTCACAACTGTTTCATTTGATTTTAGTTTGCTCAGCAGTTTACATAATTAAAACAGGTTGCTATAGAATGTAGCTAAAGCTTATCAATACACTAATGCATGGTGCATTATGCAACAAATTTTATTTTTTTGTAAAACGTAATAGGACTAATCTTTTACAACAATTTCAGTTTTTTGACATTCAATTACTAATTGAACCTAAATCCTAAATCCTGAATCTAAATTCTAAACCTAAAATGTGCCTGATACCAACTTATACAGATTCAGAGTTTAATAAAATGGTTAAAAAGTGGAACGGTTGCTGCAGTTACCTCTTTTTAAAGTTCATAATCAACCTAATATACATCACAGTTGATGTTACATGATTTTTAGAACCATTGGTGAACACCGCAATCAGTTTACTGATTTAAAAATTGAATTGGACAAAGTGAAGGAACATTTAGCTGAAGCCAATGCAAGAGTAAAATCTCTTACAGTTTCTGAGCAAGATTACAGAGAACAGCTGGAGGTCAGTCATGCATGTGTGATTTGTCCTATAATTTATAACAAAAGTTGTTTAGATTTAATAAAGTTAATTTATAACCTAAAATAAAGTACTGCTATGACATATCTACACAATTTAGCTATAATTTGTGAAAGAAGTATTTAAGGTACTTAATGTTTTCCAATAGTTCAAAGCAAGTGGCTTGCTCACCTAAGTGCTTGTTGACTCAAGTGTCTAAAGTTTCATAACTCAGCTTGCTGTAATTATTGAACATGATTTTCTGAGTCAAGTCATTTTATTCAAATTGTGGAGTTTAGTTCACATTTTTGAATATCTTAAAAATTCCATCCTATTGAAATACTTAATCTCACTATATGAAATTAGAAATATGAGGATAAGTGTTGAATTTTGGTGTATGCATTTAAATTTCAAAAATTAAATTTAATGATTTATTTTTGGCAACTTTAGTTGGTATGGTAAATTATATTAAATTTTATGCTATGTATATAACTAAGCTTGTAAACTGTAACTTTTTTTTAATTTTTATTGATTATACATGACATATCACAGCATATTACCAATTTGTAAATTACCTGTAATTTATGGGTTAGAGTCATTTGAATTATTTTTTGCCATGAATTGAGCTTATGCTATGACCCGGTTTTATATAACTTCAATCATTTCTGTTTAGCTTGTTTTAATTGACTGGGCAGATTAACTTGCTATATTTCTTGAATCAAAATTTAGTCATTAGATTTATCTGGTAAAAACTCTATCTAGATTACTATTAGTAGTGATTTAGTTTGCTGACACAATTTTATACGTTTCTTCCTAACAGGATCCTTATAATATAAAGTAATATATATATTTTTATACTAAGTTGGTTTAGCCACTTCCGTTGCTTCAAATTTGGTTGCAGGTGGATGTTTTTGTTAGCAATTGTTAGCCAGTATGTATGTTACAATAGTAATATTGAGATCTAGTCAACACATGCATTCTATTTGGGTTTTTAATTGTTAGATAGATAGCACACTGCATGTTGCAATTGTTGCATTGGGTTTTTAGTATGTGTAGATTTGTCGTTTGTAAAAAAACTGGTGTTTTCCAGGTAGTTCAGCAAAACAGCAAGGAGCTATCTGAAGCTATAGAGGCAGAGAAAACTAGTCACCTTGAATCTAAATTCAACAGTGAACTGGTGCAGGTTAGTTGGTAAAATGTTCTGATAATAAAACTGTTTGACCTCTTTCAACTTGACTCTGCAGATCACCAATTGTGATTCTAAAAATTATGAAAACTAAAAGCAAAGTTGAACTTTTTGTTTCGCACTACTAAAGCTCGACTGATTAACTTACATCTTGTAGCTCATTTTGTCAGACTTTAGGTAAGTTATCAATTCTTCGGTGAGAAAAGTAAGTCTGTTTTGCCATGACTCCTTTTCCCGTCACTTCACCCATGTCTGGCAGAAAAGCAGTGTTGTAATTTGCTGTTTGTCTGCCATGTCACCTTGGCGTTAGATTCCTGTTTGCAGCCAGAGTGTTTCTGTTAACAGGATGTAGCTGCCCTTTCAATGAGTTTGCATCAATTGCATTAATGTGTCATTGAAAAGCTGCTTGAGTTGAAGTTGCATGTTTATTCTAAAAATCCGAAAGTTTGCTGATTGTAAGTTGAAGATCTGCCACCACTCAGCACTTTTTATATCATTAGAAAGCTTAAAACTTGCTAAATTTCACTTAACATGAAGAGATGTGCAACAGAAAAATAAACCTTTATGTTATGAGAAAGCAAACTCTTTGTTTGAGTACATCATGTATGATTATGTGATATCAGAATGTGCTTTTTGATCATTTTTGTCTTCTGATACTGTTGAAAATATATTTGCAGTGTAAGTTGTTCTCATTCGAATCGGCAACATTCAAGCTTTCTAATGATGCCAAAAAGTTCTGGTGGCAGAAATAACTAGATTTAAATTTCAAAATAAACTCTTGTACTGACTACTTGGTAGCTGAAAATCAATGACTTGGAGAACTCAATGCAGCACCAAAAGGTTGTTAATGATGGCCTGCAGGAAAATGTCGACACACTTTCTGGTCAACTCCGGGAACTGGAGAAAGCATATAATGATGAGCTATCTTTACACAGAGCCACAAAGTTAAAACTGGACAAGTTAGTGTGCTGCAATAAACAATTGTAACTCTATTTGCACACCTGTTATAGGAATTATCTTCTAATTTAATGGTGGAATACTCGCATCTATTTTTGCGCGATGTCACTTGTCTTAAAACCTAACTCAAGGATTGTTTCATTTTCTTATGAACAAATGAAACTCAAGTGGTTTTATAGTCACCATTCCTGTGAGAGAGCTTGATGAAAAGAGTTTTTGAGCCTGCTAACCAATTATTCACTATTGTGGCAAAGGAGCAATTATGACTCAATGCCCTTCCTAACATCACCAATGGTTTTTACTGGGACTTGAACCACTGATTTTGTGTTTACTAAGCCAGTGCCCTAATCCCTAGATCGCGACTGCTTCTTATAAACAAGTTATGTATGTGGAATATTGCAGATATGAAAAAGACTATATGCTGAGTCAGAGGCAGCTCCAAGCTGAGCTGACAGATAAGCGAACTCTGGTGACTAATCTAAAGCAACAACTGGACATGCACCAAAGTAATGTGGATGATTTAAAGACGGAACTGAATCGGGCAAGAAAGAGACAGGTTGCTATGGATACTGTAGTATATAACAGAGAGGGGTTTTGTCAATCACATATCTGTGGTGTGAAACCTTGCACCATACTTTACTACTAATATGATCTACTTTCATATTATATTATTGTAATGAGTTGGGATAGAAATTGTCTTCTCATTTAGCAATGAAATACCAGCTTACCAAATTCTGTTCACCAGAATCGTAAATTCAATATGCCATGTCAATAAACTGATCAAACATTTTTTATTTTAACTCATTTTTTAGGTGGATGGCATTGTAAACTTTGTTTTAAAGAAATGTGTATGTCTAGGTTTACCATTAATTTGCGATGTCTGCAAACAAGTAGCTTGAGTTATAATTGATAGCATGACATATGCTTACAGAGTTTTTTTTATTTGCCAAGTCTGACTACTTGGAAAAACAGATGTCCCTATATTTCTATTTAGCAGTGTTTTCTGCCATTGTATTAAGTATAAAGTATGTCCTAATGTTTCAACTATATATGCTGGCATACAGTTACATGTTGCTAAATTGCAGCAATACTTTGAGGAGACGTATGGTGGGAGTATGAGAGAGTTGGAGTTGCTTGTAGCCAATTTTGGCACTGCCTCGCCACACTCTTCATCAAAAGAAGCAATGAGTCAGGATGGGGATAAACCCATGTCACCCAGTGCTATTCTAGATACAATCAAACACACTCTGAGAATATACAAACAGAACCTAGAGGAGACTACTGATCAGGTTGGTTGTCTAATCTCTTCAGATCTGTTGGTAGTAAGACGTGCTGGCCTTTTATGTGTGTGTATAACTTGCTAATACTCTGGTTTAAATGGCTTTCTATTCTAGATTTTATGACCAGTTAGAGCTTTGATTAAGTTATGAGTCAACTGTTTGAATTCTTATGAAATATTTTAGTTGAAGAAATTGTCTTCTACTTATGAAACGACATCTAAAGAGAATACTACCACTAAAGATAAACTTTGGGCTAAGCAGAAGGCCTTAGAGGTATGTGTATACAGTGGTTATTTTTTCTCTAAATCATAAAGTCACTACCAGAAGTAAATCACATGTAGTTTATGAGATACCAACATACATACAAGGAAGTTATTTTTGTCTGCATATGATTGTAAACTCTACATCACTTGGCTATGCATTAGAACAATTCTATAGTAGGAAAAGGCATTTTGTTTTACCTGAAGCATTTCATTTCTCAAAGTATACTTATAAGGTCTACACTGCTACAATTCAGTCTATGCATACTGGTTCTAGATTTAAACAAATGATAGCACTAGCTGACTACATCAAAAACCTAAGGCCTACAAGTTATACAGATATTTCAATGTATTAACATTTATGTTGTATGTTTATAACAAATGTTTTACAGGATGCTCAGCAAAGTCTCTCTCAGGCTAATAAAGATGCAGACGCTCTGCGGAAGACCACTTTGGAACAGGAACAGCGACTCAGCAGTATGAAAGATGATCTGTATCATGTGAAAAAGGAGTATGACGCTCTTCAAGCCAAGTACACTGGTCTCGGCACTGAAGTAGGCAATAGTACTTGTATTTATTATATTATTTTAATTTTTTGAACGCTAATTTTTTCCTATCTTGTAATAAATAACTTGGACAAATTATACTTTACAAAATATTATGTTATAGTTTTTAGCAATTTGATAAATAGTAAAATTCTAACATGCTAAATACCTTTACAAATGTGCAAGATGATATTCTCTAATTGCAGCTGACGAATGCAAAAATGGTGCACCTGCAGCAGAATGAGGTAAAGATGAGATTCATACACGGGCTGTACCAGAGGCTGCTGCTGCCTACCCTGGCAGCTAAAGCCACAAGTAAACAGAGCAAAGAGAAGCCTTTGGAAAAGTTCAAATGGGAAGAATTGAGTGAAATGGTTTTGGAACAAGCCATGACTCTGCTTTCTCAGTTGCAGAATCTTCAAGAACGAGTAATTTCAGTTTTTTATTTGCGAAATTATTTAATAAAGTATTTATTGCTTAATACAAACTTATAAAAACTGTTGTGTTTGTTTACAACTTGAATGTTATTCATGTCTCAGCTTTCAACATATTAAAAATTGTTTACTGAAATATTTGTTGGTGTTTTAGTTGCCTATGCTTGAAAAAGAGCTGCAAAATCGGGATGAAAGAATGGATGCAAAGAAGGAGGAGTATGACTTAGAACTAAGCAAAATGTCAGCAATTTTAAAGGAAAGTAACGATAATTTTGACAGAGAACGCGAAGCTATGCAGCAAGAATACAGGAGTCTTCAGGAGGGGGGCCATAGACAGCAAGAGGTTTGTGTTTACTGTAGAACTTAAGCTAAAATATTTGTCCAAGAGTATGTATATACACTATATTTTCATAAGTGGCTTGAATAATAAATACTTGAACTTTCTATTTCATGTTTTGTTTCAAGGAGCTTTTTTGGAAAGTGACTCTATGTGGAATATTATTTGAATATGAATATTTTATCACCACTAAGTTTTAAAGTCAAGTTATACGCTGTTTATTCTTTTGTTTATCAACTCTTAGAATTATTTCTACATTTTAGATGTCACAAAAAGCATACGATGACACCTGGGAACAGCTTCGCCAGACCACATCTGATATGGAACATCTTCAGAAAGAGGCTGTGGACCTCAAGAGCAGAATAAGCATGTTGCAGAAACACAACAGCTCGTTGTTGTGTGCTTTCGCTCTCATGTGCGGGGCATACTACCCTCTCCTTAGCCGCAGTAAGAAACTTGCTAAACAAAGGAATATTTTGGAAGAGCAACTCCTAAGGTATTATTTATAGATCTGCACGCAACATTTTATAATTTTGAGCCCCTTTCATGTAGTCAAATATTGCATAGAAAATTATTTTGTATTTTTTGTGTGAAAAACTAGCTGCGGTTTTTGTTTGTTTGCTAATTAAATTTAAATTTAATATGATTTACACACAAATATCAATTTCTATACTATTTATCTAATATCTATACTATTTTGTGTTTTCAAGAATTTTGTCTTAGCTGTTTGTGTTGTATATGGGTTCTTTTAAATGTGTTTGATGTAATGAGATCCTTATAATCCTTACTTCATAGCAATATTTAATTTTCAATATTTTAAATGACAATTTCTGTTTGAATTTAAATTAATGACTTACACTTATTTGTCACTGCTTTCCTGGTTATATAAACATGATTTGTTTGTAGACTGGGAGAGTTTAAGAAGCAGGTTTGTGTTTTGCTGCAAACACTGAGCTCTGAAGGACTTGGTGGTCATCCAGTAATGTCTGGCAGTAATGTACTACGGCAGAAATCATTGTTCAAGTTTAGAAGAGCTGTCTTAGCAGTGATTGCTGCACGTAGACTACGGACGGGGGCAAGTGGAGCCCACCCCGTCTTCACTTACACTGACTTTGCTAACATGCAAGCCGTTGTGTGTCTGGGCTCACTCAAGTGTGCTAAGAGAAGAAAAAGTATGTGTGTCTGGTTTTACAACTGTAGATAAATTTGGTTAGACTTATTTTATATTATGTTGGCTTTATTTGCTCATTTGCACCACTTGCATGTCTTTTGTCTATGTATTAGGGGAACTTTCTCAAAAGAGTCAATTTTGGAGATTTTGGTAAACCTACATTTTAAATTCTATGGTTTATGGGGTTTCATGCTTCAAATTTTATCATATATTATTCGATAAAACTCTACCTACATCTCTGTACTTCACGTTTTCATGGGTCAAAATCTTAGCAGTAATTTACACAATATTGAAGAAAGCCATAGTTAGCTAACACAGTGCAAGGAAGAAGTTGGCTAAGGGGTTGCAATCAGCATGATAAGCAACTGCTAAAAACATCTATCTATCTTATTGCGATAAAAAGCTGTATTGCAATACCTACATATGGGGGGGGGGGGGGGGGGGGGGGAGGTATTAGAACTTAGTATTATATGAGTTAACAAGACATTTACTACAATAGAAAGACATTAATAGTGTATTAATGTGGTGTTTGAATCTAAAATTCAATGAATTGTTCCAGAACTCTGTGATAGCTCCCAGAGAGCTCTACCGGAAGCTTCTGTATTGTCTGAATCTGACATCATAGACTGGCTGTCCAATAAGGATGTGATATCCATTGTGATGTCATGCACAGAGGATGTGATGGAAGCTCTGAAGAGATACTCCCATAAAGGTAGACAACTTCATTCATTCAGTCTAAGCAAATATCTCTAGTCACTTATAACCAACAACTCATTGCATAGTGATGGCTTGAGATAATTTCACAGAATCAAAATCAAATTTTCCGTACATAAGCTAGAGTACACATGATATATATGAGTTTTGTTAAAATATATTATATATAATTATATGATTCTATGTTTTAATGTGTGATTTGCCTCATTCACTCAGTGATTCCACAATATGACATTTATGAAGAGGCTTGTAGTGTAATTTGTTTATGTATAAAGAACAGTTTTTATAGTAAAGTGAAATTTTAAGCGCAACATAGAACTCTAAATCTCAAATGTTTTGAAATAATTTGAGTTGAAAGTTGAAGCAATTGTTTTGCTCTGAGAGTTTATTTTACAAGCTGGTTAACAATTTTTTCAACATTCTCATTGCTTGTTTACAGAGAAGGGGTGTCAGCCAGGTTTCGTGGTATCCGCTGCCAGAACAACCCTGAAGAAGCTGATAGGACGACTGGAAACTCTCTATGTTGGCGCTGACCCTGAGCCACTATACGGCTCACACCAGGAGAGACTCACTGTAGGCAAGCGACTCAACAGAGGGCTGCATGATCTCATGGCCACTTGCTCTCTAGAGCAAAAGTTACACTTGCTTCCGTCTACTGTAAGTTTAGACATCATAGCTAGGGTTATTTTATATGAATTTACCTCAATGTAATCGATTGCTGTTTCACATCATCTGGGTGTATAAACTTGATCTAATAACGCTATTTATTTCAATAAAAAGATGCTGCTTTGTGAACTTCTCATAGTAAATGGTTTCTATTGTACACCTCATGCCTATAGAATATACTGACCAGCCTCCAGGAAAGGGTGCTCAGTTTCATCAAACTGCTCCATGATAGCGAGATGGAGAGAAAGAGACTGAAAGCCAAAGTTGCAGCTCTTTCATCATCTGAGCAACAGCTGCGACAAGTTGAGCAATCAGCTGAAAATTTCGAATTAGAGATAGCAGTTCTTCGAAACCAGGTAGGTCATTACCACAGGTTGAATGTTGTATTTGAGAGAAATACAAAAAGTAAGCAAAAATGATTAGTCATTGTCAGTTTGCCATGATGTCTGACAGGCTGAGAGGATGGTGAGTGTGGACAAGTATGACAGTGTTGTTGGTGAGTTGAACCACACACTGGAGAGAGAAAAGCAAGCCCAGAGACTGCTGGCAGAGCAGAGTGATAAGCTGAGAGACATCAGTCACCGGCTCACCGAGGAAGAGGCTATACGAGCAAAACATGAGTCGCAAATTCAAGAATCACTAAAAGTATGCCTCTCCTACGCTGTTTGATAAAGATAAATAGTTTCTGCATTTTAAATAACTGGAGGTTATTGGGAATTGTGTTCTGTTAACTGAGACCATACTATAAAATGCAGCAGAACTATGCTTCTAAATAAGTGGAATGAAGATCCTGAATTTTTTATTTTGTAACCAAATGAAATTAGCAATAATAGTTTTCGGTAGTAATTTCAAGAGAATAAAATTTGAAACAAATAAGTCCTTGCATGAAGTCTTTAAAAAAGCCTTTTTCGTCTATTAATGATTTTAGTTCTTTTAACATAAATACCATTTTTTACAATATTAACAATATGAGATTAATGTTAATTTCATTTTAGTAAGCAGATGTGAGGTCACTGAAAAAAAGCAATTCCATATAAAATCTCGAGTTAATATAATTAGTTGAAAGTTATTTTTAAGGATGCTTCAGTTAACTGCTAGTGTCATAAAATATCACTATAATGTGACATTGCATAGCTACTAAACGTAGCACATATGTATACCGAATTGAAGGAAAATATACAACATTTGGAAAATTTTAGTTGAGGTATAAACCAACACATTTCTTTTGTAAATCTGTAGTTATGAACTTAAAATTGTTCTACCTGCCATTAGTTAGCAAAACCAATAGCTGATTATTATGTAAAAGTTCTAAAATATTTAATCATGTGTTATGCTTTTTAGTCTCTTGAAGATGGAAAATCAGATGCCATGGCCAAATCCAACACTATACAGCACCTAAAGAGCAGGGTGTCAAAGCTGGAGTTAGAAAGAACACAACTACAAAACAATGTTTATGATGCTGAAGAAGCCCTAAAAATGGCTGCCAAAGAGAAAGAATACCTTGGAATTTACATACGATCTCTCACTACAGCATTTGATAAAGTAGGTGGCAAGTAGTAAATATATGTTCTACAACAATGGGTTGTCTAATAATCTATTTATCAATATGCAATATCAATGTATTCGAATGTTAATTTTGCATACTCAAAAGTATATTTTTTTAGTAGTCTTTAAATATATCTTTTGTGCCAAAAATACACTGTTTATTGTTGTGCTGCATACAACTATTTTCCTGTTTTTAGTTAAATTTTAGACCACGAAAACTTTTCTGTCCAAATGAACTGCATGTATTTTGAGAGACAACCTTGCTCAATTGAAGTTCTATTGTTCAAGTTAATAAAAAAATCTTCTTTTTTAATAGTCATTTTAAAATAACTAACTAATAAATTTTAATCAAGTGCAAGGTGCCAGGATGTTTTTATTTTCTGAGTGATGCACAGCAACATATACCTAAAACTCCTAAATGTAAGGTACTTTCACACAAATTCTGCTTCAACATACACGTGCATGTGTCCCCAACACTTATTTACTCTAGAGAGAACCCTAGTAACTTGTGTACCAGCTGGTTTCCCTGAGTGACCATGCAACATCTGATCATTCCAGGCTCTTGGTGTTGAAGCAAGACTAGTAGTAGATGTACTTCTTTGTAGCTATTCAGCTGACTTCAAATAAAGCTGTAATGTTTAATGGATGTGTTACTGAGTGCTAGTTAACTATATAGGTATGTTCAGATTTATTGGAACGAAAAGCTTTGCAAATAACATACATGTTTCTCTTACAGTGTAGATCTGATATTACTACTAAGGATGTATCAACAATCATGAATTCGAAAGCTCTGCTCCCTGAATGCAAACTAAGTGGAGATTTGTTATCCTTGCAATCATTGGTTAATGCATTCACCGATGCTCTCCGTGCTGCACACAATCATATGAGTGGACTGAATGATGAGATTTGTTCACACAGGAAGCACATAGCTAGACTAAAAGATGAGTTGTCGGCTGCATGTAGAAGACAATTGGATGCGCCTTCTGAGGTACCTCTACCTCTACCTTATATGTATAGAGCACAGTGTGAGATCATGTAAATGTATTACTACATGTTTATGACAATACAATCATCATGCAATTTTCTGATTGCACTTCTTGAAGTTTGCCAAATTAAAACACTTATTTGCTCTGTTAACAAAGTGTTTTAACAAAGCCATTTGGGATTAATCAGTGAAATACTCGCAGTAATGCTAAGGTTAAAGTAAAATGGTTTCAGAGTGAAAGTTGTTAATGATGCCTATATTTTAAATCAGGACATCATTAATCTACAACTAAAAAACTTTGGTATTATATTATATAACATTGTTATTATACTATTATAATAGGTATATATGTGCAAGTGTTATTCAATCAATGCAAATTTCTGTAAATTTTAATTTGCTTGCATATTTAGAGTTATGTACAGTTTTGATAGTTTCAGGAAATGACTTGTTTGTAATTTTATAAATCAGTATGAACACATCCCTTGTTATAAGGCACACTGCCATGGTAGTACGAGGCATTTACAATTATTGTGAGTTACAATATGAAGGAGATCAAGGATTTATTAAAGGTATCAGCATTCTGAGATCAGTGGGTTTATCAATTTTAGCTGTGCTAATTGTAGATGCCTTGCAGTGAATCTCCCAAACTTGTACCTAGAGGAGAGGACTACAATAGATTACAGAGTACTAGACTAGGTCATTATCAAGACAAAGATATCACTCCTAGATTTGACAAATCTATTGATTTAGAAAGGTATGTGTTGCTTTTCCTCCTCAAAACCTCAGCATTGAATTCTTGTTTTATAAATTTGGTGATTCATATTTTTTTGCTATGCCAAGTGCCAACTAAACACACTTATGATTTTTGTTGCAATCAACAATTTCTAACAAACTTGATGTTTTTTTAACTTTAATATAATTTAGATAAAATACATTATAATATTCTGAAGCACTTTTCGCTGTCTTACAGGCGTCAATTGTCTAATTTTAGTGTCACAGATTTCATGTCTATGCAGAACGAACCTGAGTTTTCTAATGGAGATGAAAATTCAATAAAGAATCATAAAAAATTTACTTCAACAGAACTTGAAGTTCCTAAGAAGCCTGCTACTAGGCTGCAAAGGTATGGGCCAAAGCAAATTAAACTTTTAGGTTATATTTTTCCATGACAAGAATTTTTCAATTTTCATACCTTACTGCAAAAATCAAGTTCTCCAAACTAGGCATACTTTATGGTACCATCTAACTGGCCTACTAGGTTATATAGGCAATTTGTGTGGTCATGTTTCATCAAGGGTTGGCTCATCATTCAAAACGAAATAATCTGGCATTGCAAACCTATTACAATTATATATCTGGAACTAGCCTCTCTAATTTACACTTCACTTTATAGAAAGTAGACATTGACTAATCTGATAATTTGATTGCTGCAAACACAAATCTACCAAAAGTATAAAACTATTTTGTCAAATGAAAGCACCCTTCCTCATTCCCTCTTGTTATATTTGAATTCTACTCTTGACTCATGTTTGTTGCCTACTATTTATACTAATTACATTGGAAATAGAATTTAAAGATCAATCTCTCTAATTTTAGCTCTTCATTCAGACCTCCATCCAATACAGAATCAAGATTAAGAAAGAAACATAACCTCAGATGATTTGTGGGTGATGTTAGTGTGAATTGAAAATTAGATATAAAACTACGTAGGCCTGGGTTTGTGCTTTATTACACTAGTGCTTCCATATTTATAAATTATGATATTAATTTGGTTTGACCAGTGTGCAAAATGTTGAGAATTTTGTCAGTTGTTTTAAAATATATATATTTGGTGTTTTTATTTAATAAATAAATATCAAATTTTGATACATCATCTAGTTTAATTATTTCACAAATACTTATTAATTTCTACAAAATATTACAAAGTGAACACACTGCAGAGTTAAGATGCACAATTAAATTTTACTCAACAATAAATATACATGATTCACACACTCAATCAATTTAAATACTAAAATGTTAAGGTCTTTTGACTGGACTACCTTGCCAAATTACTTATTTCATCAACTTTTTCCATGAACAATTCCGCAACTCTATTGACAAAGTCCTACAAAAAATATAGTATTAGACGTGTCTCAATATGAAAGTAGCGGTTGGTATTTCTTATTTTTTCTATACATGTAAGTAACTTTAACGCTTTTGAATGGAAAACCAAGCAAGTCACATTAACTCACCCCTTCAGTTAAAGCTTTCTCCCACCTTTTGATCCATTTAGAATTCTCTTTTTTCCAGTAACTGGAGAAAGACTAAAAAAAGAACCCATGATTATGATTTCTTTCTGAACTATTTAAGCAATTTTCCACAGTATCAGAGAAATGCAGCAAAATTTACCAGTAAATAGCAAACTATGGCAATACCCTTAAATATGGCAGAACCATATTACTTAATGCATTTAAATCTGGTCAATGCAGAGTTTTTTGTTGTAATGAAAAATGAAGTTCCAAATTCTGTTTTTTTTTCCAATTTAATTGGACTACGAGAGCAATAAGCCCACCTGCTCATCCTCACTGTCCGTATCAGAGTTTAGAAAGTCTTCAATATCATAAGCAGACAAGTTGAGTATCTCTTGAGCTCTCCTCTTGGCCTCATTCAGTGCCTTGTTCTCAGCTTTCTTATTCTTGGCCTTCTTAGTTCGCTTCTGCTCTTCCCTTACCTGCCTTTGACGCTCTAATCTAAACTCCTCTTGCCTGGCCAACAGTCTGTCTGATAACACCTGATATACAATCACATTCTGTATAAATTTCACAAACTACACAATGAAAACTTAACAGCTTTAAGACTTAACATTGAGAAAATATAACAAAACGATGACAATTCCCAGTTAATACAATTATATGGCATCATTTTTTTCTTTATTTACTACAGGTAATTGCATTATAGTGGCTAGACAAACACCTTGATAGTGAGTTGGAACTTCTCAATCAGTTGATGTGCATTCACTAGCTGACTTTGGGCTATACCAACTGCATTCTCCCCTTGAGCCGCAAGATCAACCAGTTGCTGTCGAGCTGTTTCTTGAAGATTATCCATTTCTTTCTGAAGTTCGCATACTTTAGCTGCAATAGTAAAGAGCCAGTATGACATAACTCCAAATTAAACATTATATGCCGTAGTGAATGATTTGTGTGTCGACAACATAGAGGTGAAAAGTAGAGTAGTTACTTATTCTCAGTAAATTTTATTCATTCGTAGTCATTCAGAGTTGAGTTCAGTAGCCCAATGATTTAAGGAGTTGAAAGATCTACCAATTCATTTTGTGATTAATATATTTTAGACAGCTTTGATCCAATAAATATTACTGATTTCTCTCAGCTTGTTTTCAGCTGAATACTTTGTAAAAAAGATCAGTTTTAAGTAGTTTGGTTTGAATTTAGGAGTTATCCTCTGAAATATCTTTTTCTTTATAGAATTCAACATTTTTAATAAGGCTTCAGTATAAAAACCTGGTGAGCTTATTAAATTATTCAAGAAAGTAAAGCTATTCATAGCTTTGCTCAAACTTGAGTAAATAAAATTCACACCTTTCAGTATGATGCAGCAGTCAGCAGACAGATGAATCACCAGTTGTCATTTTTAATCCAATTTAATCGAATCCTTAATGAGTTTTTCGAAACATTTCCATAAAATAATTCAAAATGATAAACAAAAATTCCAGAGTCTCTGGGTTTTATAATATTTAATTAATCAGAGTGATCATGCTCATTCACTCCATACTGAGTAAATGAAGAAATATTTAAATTGATCCCAGATTCGAGAGTATAACTGCTTTCAATTCAGTTATAAACAAAGGTTTTTCAATGTATCTAAATAAAATGATTTATGAAGTGATAAACTCCTAAATTGCAAAGTTTATAATCTTCATAATTATATTGCAGCTTATTAATATTGATCTATTAAAACAATATCTTAATATTATATAATTTCATTTCAAATATAAGCTCAGAAGTTTAATATATTTTTTAATCGCTTTCAAGCTTTAATACTTGACTAGAAGAGGTAAAAATCTGTATTTTAATGCTTTGCTAGGAAAAATGTTGTTTAGAACTCATTATTCTGTAAAAAAAATATTATTTGCTTTTTAGATCAACTTCTTTAAAGCCTAGCAGTGGTTACAATTTAAATAAGTTAATAAGTTTATTTTTCTGCATCAGCAATTATAGCTTACCCTGACAATTTGCAAGTTGTTTTTCTTTCTTCGTAAGCTCTTGTTGCATTTGTTTACACTTATTTTCATGGTCCTTCCTATCTTTAGTCAGAGCTTTAATACTGCATTTCATAGACTCCATCTGTTCAAGAGGAACATTAACACAAGTTTATGTTAATGAATTGCTCAATCAACTTCTACATTTTATAAAATAATTATAAGTTCAGGAAAATTTACTGCTTGCCTGCCTACTGTATTTGCGACATTTACTAATAAAGCTAGTATTAGAGTAGCATCTAGTATCCATCATTGAAAATATGCTATAATATAGCCATTAGGACATACTGTAGTCTTAGTTTGCTCAGATATAGCCTTGGTTCTTGCTAGTTCCTCAGATTTACTCTCCAGTAGCTGCAGATCAGACTTAGCGGACTCCTTAGCCAGCCTCAACTTCAACCTTAAATCTTCAAGTAAAGTTCTTTTCTGCAGAACATCTCTTTCTAGTCGCCCCACCCTGCAGTCAGGCATATATTTATATTTAATATTAAATTAATAAATTTAACCAGATTTACTCCCTTTATTTTGAATTCAACACCAAAACAATCAACATAGCAATTTTCAATGCATGGAATATAAAATAACTCAACAGTTTTGTAATTCAGGTATGATTTCAACACGTGATCTTTTTTGTAAAATTTTTGAGAGCGTCACAAAAAAGTGTCGGATTATTTTGAGGTTTTAGTATGTCATATACTTGTTAGTTGGTAATTGTCAACTGCCAACTGTTGTTTGTGTAGTTGAAAAAAACTTATAGTACGTTTAACTTTATAAGAAAATAATTTTCACCCTATGAGACATAGCAAGGTGGAAAGAATTAGTAAGCTATCTGTAAGAAAAATCTTTTAATCAATTGCAAAGGCAGAATTATAAAAGAATAATTAAGAGACATTAGGCGTTACTTTTGCTCAATTAAACCGAAAAAGCTAAAATTCTTCTGCTTTTATTAAAAGTAAAAAAATCAAACTTCTTTAAACAAACCCTAATCATTAGAGCTGGAATATGTTAATAGATATAGATAGACCTGTCATTTAAACTTGTAACAGAGTCCTTGGACGTCTCTAACTCAGATTTGACTTGCTTCAACTCTGATGTCCTTTTACCTAGGTCTAGGGTGGCTGTCTACAATAGAAACAACTGTCTATCAGTTATAGACTTCAAAATATGTAAAATTATAGAATAACAGCTCTAAAATAAATACAAAAATTACATGACTTTGGTGACACTCCAGTTTCTGGGTAAAAAGTCTTTTTCTTACAGAATTTATTAAATTTATTTCTTAAAGTAGTTATACATTTTTGTGACTTCTAGCCAACTAACAATAACCACTAGATACATTACAAATTTCTCGAACTGCATGCTTCACCTTGACTTTCTGTTCTAAAAGTCTTCTTTCCTGGTCTGCCTGCTGCCTGGGCATGCTTTGCTCAACAATATTCTCCAGCTCAGAGATTCTAGCAGATGAATTGCTCAAGTCTGACTCTAGTTTCTGAAATAACAAAAGCAGAATTAATTGTTCAAACTAAAATATCACAGTTAACTATTTGCTTTATGTACCCATTTATCAACATTATTTCTTTTAATTAATTCTATTTCAACAAAGCAATGTATAGCTAACTGGTTGCTTCATCACATAAATCTAATAATTAACATTAATCTTTCTGAATTTGACAAACAAATGCTGACCTGTATAGTGACCTTCTGACTGATTATCCTGGTGTTGGTTGAGCTCACTTCACTTTGAAGCTGTTCACAGGTAGCAACCAGCTCTTCAGACTTGAGTCTCGTCTGCTCTTTGTCTTCAGTCAAACTCTTCACCTTCATCTGCAGACTTACCAGCCGCTGCTTGAGACTGGAGACCTGAGAGAAGGCGTTTGGTCGAAGCCTTCGCCATCTTCCTCTTCTACATCTCAGAGGTGACGTGCTGGTAGCCACATTCCGTGCAACTAACAAATAATGGCCCATGTTTTACCTTCAGTATTCGATACTCGTTCAATACTTATGTTCCACAGTATCCTGTTCGACAGTCTAAGGTGAAAACAGTGTTTAGAAAAATATTTTTTCACTAAAATACATAGAATGGATACCAAGAAATTTTTCACACATGATATAATCGTCCAGAATTACTGTGAGGCTGGGGAAGTTTTGAAATATAAATTTGTTTGGCATTAGGCAAAATCTTATTGAGTTTTTATTGCACTAGATTTATTATTACAAGTATGTTACTAATAATTTAAAAAAGTAAGAAATAGTTGGGAAATTTTCAATTTCTATTACTTATAAGTTAGCTGACTGACATAGCAGAATGATAGCTTTCACGAAGTACACAGTGATTCCAAGGACATAAACTTGAATGTTCGAAACTTTTCGATATGACTAGGCAAATTTGGTATCCGACTGTTATTACCTTTGGGTATCCTGGGCTGAAACTCAAGCACTTGATCAACCCTGTTGTCAACAGTGTGTGTCAATGCAGGTAATAATCGAGGACTGGTTTGACAACTGCGTTCAGCATTTTCTACCCTCGAAGCTCTGTGTGCAATGAGCTCACCCAGACTGGCAGCTGGAACAGAACACATGAGCATGTTTACATGTCTACAGTCTGCTTGTAGTATGGAAGAGGAATGAAAACTCCTACGTTAGATATTACAACAATTTTTTTATATTTTTTAAACCACAAAAACATATTGTAGGTTTGTATGCATAAGATTGACTTTAGCCATTTATTTTAGCTAAAAGTTGCATCATTTCAGTTATAAAAACAGGTAAAGCAAATTCCTAGTGCACCTGGATTAACTTCAAAATTTCATATATTATTTGCAAAAAATTCAGTTAAGTTTACATGTTTTGGAGTATTTTGTATAATAATACATCGCACTAGTAAAATTATTAGTGCAAAGTTATGTTGATTTTTGTAAATATGATCAGCAAAAGACAGTATTGTCTTGCACTGAAAAAATGCTTTAGAATGATCACAATTTACAACAAGAATTAGTCAATAGTCCATCTGTTATTTCCAGCTAAGCATTTCCATACTAAAGATTGTGATGCATCAGCTCTAAGTCAACTCACCTGAGTCAGCTGGCTCAGGGAGGTCTACCGAGTCAGACTCATTCAGAGTTCCATCGCAGAAGTCATCTGCATGATCACTGACTGAGTGTCCCTCCTCAACCAAAGAGTCGGGTACATCAGGTGAGAGAACTGCAGATCTACTCTCGGCCATCACATTGGTCATGTGATCCATGGAGTTCTTCAACACGCTCTCATATTTTCGTCCTACTGGAGTTATGTATCTCCCCTTTCTCCTCTGGTTACAGGTGGATTTAGTTATTCTATGTAGCCTGTAACCAAAAGTAATAAAACTAACATATATTACAACAGCATGTCTCATGGCATTCCTAGGTATACTGATATAACATATACTGCATATAACATATAGTATACAGTATAATATGCATGGAACATGAAAATCACACAGTAGCCACTATCTACTAATTTTGATTTCCATTGATACTAATAAGATCTAGGTTGATGATACAATTATTTCTGCTTTTATTTTCATTTGATGGGACTAATAGTATCTCAGTTTCACTACTTTCAAATTTGGATATGATGTTGACTACTTTGTGTACACAGTCAGTTAAGTCAATACCCTGCTGTTATCAATTAGTCTTACCAGATCTAGCAATCAGTTATAATAACCCGCTCTTACACTCACACCTGCTAACTCACTACACACATACTATGAGTATACGCTTAATAGCTATGAAAGAGAAACAGTAGCACATTTACTTTCAGTATCTTGCTATTCAAGAAGCTGAAATGAAAATCCCAGACAGAACTGTTGAAGATGCTAGCACACACACAGAAGCATCTACCTGTTGACTTCTGCATGCAGACTAGCCATCTCGCTTTTCTTTTCAAATAAGAACTTTTTCAAAGTGTTTATCTCAAATTTGAGAGTTCGCTTCTCCTCAACCAAGACATTGTTATCTCGATTGATCTCTTCCAGTCGCCTCTTCTGAGCCCCAATGACAGACTTGCAAGATTCCAGCTAGTAACAAACAAAACAGAAACTTGGGCAATCAATGTTGTAGTATTCAACTCTCTTCGAAATGCCTTTTTATTTAACAATAATACTACATAAACTTATAAACTATAATGATCAAGACATTATGGTGCTTAAAGACCTTCGCATGTAAGTGAGCGATATCCTCATCATATTGCTTCCTTGGAGTACTCGACATGTTTCTACCTTCTCGTCTCATGACTGTTAGCTCTGTGAAGTATAACAGCACTGTTTTAGTATCGCCTGATCCCAGTATCAAACTAGTTACAAGAGAAAGTACATCTAGATGTATGCAATTCATAGCACATTGAGCAACGTTTGCATCTAACTAATCTATTTAATTATGTAGACCTGGAGAGATCATGGACAGTGAGCTCTCTAGAAGTCTATCATTCAGCAACACCTTTTCAGCACTAGCCAGGTAGTGAAACAGCTGCCTCACTTTTCATTGTCAAAAAAAAGTTTAAAGATGAACAAAAAGAGTTTTATTTCTATACCCAGTTTGTTTAGACCTTTGCTTTAAAATATCGAATTATGTATTAGATGTCTTTCTTATGCTTTAATTTAGGAATGAAAAGAGATGAAGATAGCATTACCTTGCTCTAGAGTGTCTACTTGTATCTGTAATGTATGAATATTAGCCGCATCTTCACTAGCTTTTACAGACATGTCATCTATTTGCTCCTCCATATTCATTCTTTAGGAAAAACATCGAACAAATATATATATATATATATATATATATATATATATATATATATATATATATATATATATATATATATATATATATATATATATATATATAATACAAGTATTTATATGAACTTTTTGACTTCAATTACTCAGGAAAGGTAATCAAAATTGAAATTCTTTAAAGCTTTAAACTTTAGTAGGTGAACACACCTAAGTCAATACCCTCCCCCCTCATTTTAAAATAAGAAGTTTATTCAGTCTAGAGAATTTATGTGCGTATTTTGAACAATTCCATCTATTTTAAACAGGGCAGAGATGATTGCACCTACTTTATAACTAGCAAGTTCTTGTTTTCATTTTTGACAAATCTCAATTCATTCCAAGCAGCCTGGCTGTCCTCCTGTTGCAAGTCTTTCTTTGTCGGTCGCTTGAACTTGGGCTTTCGTTTCTTAGGGGGTCTACAAGAATAATATATTTGGCATTATAAGTAGCGAAAAAAATCTAAAGAATGAGTAAGACAATTAGATACAAGTATAACTATCAGTAAAAAGATGCATCTATGAAAAACTTAAATTTATAAATAGTTGATAACTTGGAGGTAACAAAATTCATTTTTCAACTTGCTAATGAAAATTCCTAGGCATTTCATCTTTAGTTAAATTCTATTTAGCACTTTCACTTCAAACTTATTCTCAATGATGTCTTTACAACTGTAAAACTGGAGACTTTCCCATTCTTCCATATTATATATTTACAAACAGGCAAGGTGTAAAAGAACAAAAAATATTATGTACAAAATAGCAACAAAATGACCTCATTTTCATCATAGAGGAGGCTTTATTTTGTATTAATATATTATAATAGTTATATGTTTGAGTATTGTACAACACAAATCTCAACATATTATGTTGCTTGAATTTTGCTAGATTATCACTCCATCTTTTGGAGTTCATTTGAATTTGTAACGAGTCTGTCTGAGGTACAGATATTACAGTATTTGCTAGTTTCATATCTCTGGTATCAGTTCTATAACTTCAGTATTGAGCATGCAGATGGATTAATACAAAAACACTTGTACAGCAAATTAATTTTGGTATTCCCGGCAGTTCCAACAATGGCTCAGCACTCATACCACTCTCTTATAAGTGACAAGACTAAAAGACATATGCAAGCTGTAGAAGTGAACCACTATATGTGTCGAGGTAACGATACACAGTGCTCCTTCTGCATCTCATTGATCCCTTTCTCACAAAGTTTCATAGGTCACGAGAAGGGTTTGGACTCCCGCTTTGTGGCTTATGTATGTGTGTATAGGGACAAAATGGCTGAATTTAACATATCCGTGAGTTAAATCTGGTATTCTACTATGTCACGAATTGAGGCTTCGGGACCCGTGACTTAGTGAAATATGGAGATAGCACTATGTATAATATAGTTAACATGCTTCTAACATTTTACTGAAACTCTCACCTGCCCAGTTCATCCTCAGCTACCTTCAACTGTTCTCTAACCAACTTATAGCTAGTTAAAAGGTTCTTCAACCTGTCAAGTCTACGCTGGTGAGCTTGCTTCAAGGCATCTAACTGAGATTCCTACAATGTACAATATGTTTGCATATCGTATCATACTTGCAGGACTTTCGAGTTTTCACAAGGTGCTTTGTATATGTTAAACATATTTTTTATTTATGATTCCAACAGTTTGCAACAATTGTTAGTAGCAGTAAGATAATTTACCCTTGAGCAGCATTTAGAGTTATTTACAGTTGAAATATCTAGGAGTTACAATACCCATGATCAACATAAAATATCAATCAAGGTGATTACAGGATAAAGTCAAGCTAGCTAGTAGCCAGATATCTACTCTTCTAGATAAAAATATTTAGCAGCTTATTAAAAACATAAAGCTATTTTCATTAAAAAAAACAAATCCATTTACCTTAAGTTGCAGTCTAATTTCTGCTTGCTCCAGCTTAGCCTCAGTGACTTGCAACTTTTTCAACAAATCATGATCTTGGAAATATACACCCGACTCGGACTTAGATCTGGCATGTTTACTCTTCCCTCTAGACTGTGGCCCATCACTGGCTTTCTCTGACGTTATGTAATCAAACTCTGTTCTCTTGCTCAATCTGTCAATTACTCTAGAAATCGGAGGTTTTACTATAAAGTCTAAATCAATCACAGTTGACATTAAACAGCTATTTTATTACTCATTACAACCCAAACTGTTAATCCAGCAAATATTAAAGGAAATAATGGTAAGTAAATGTTATGCGGTGGTGGTGGTGGTGGTAGTATACAAAGTAAAAGATATGTATGTCTGGCTTCATCTTCACTTAAATATTTCTGCTTATGAAAGTGAAATTTATATTCTTAACAACAAGCATACTTGTAGCAAGGTGCATTTCATTAGAAAAAATATTCCTGGCATTAAGGTTTTGCCACAGCATCAACAGAGAGTGTGTTAGTAGAGTATCTGCCAGTCTTACACATTTAGTACAGTTGAACCTTTTTCATATATGAACCTAATTTTGGATCAATTCCCTAGTAAATGGAAGAAAGGCAATTTTGCTAACGTCCAAAATTAGCAGATAATGTACATAATCACTGTATGGCAAGTATACATCGAAACACACCTATTCTTATCATAGAGCCTCTCTTTCAGTTTCTCATTCTCTTGTTCCATATTAAACAATCTGGTCTTCCATTTTTCTTCTGTGAGCTCTTCTACATCAATATTCTGTTCCTGAAGTCTCAGATCAGCAGTGTCTCTTTCCTTTTCTTCATATAATGCCACAACCTAGTAGAGATCAAATCTATTGCAGTTCCTCGCTGGGCTTATTTGTGACTTGAATGTTTTTTAATCAGAAGATTAACAATCCACAAAGAAAGAGCAAAATTTGAATAAAACACAACCAGCAATACCCTGAAGACAAGTTTCTTATCAGTTCAAGACAAACGCTAGGTAGAAAATCAGTTGAACAGTCTATGATGACAAAACTAGAGTAAATAATAACTTCTTCAGATGTGCTGTTATTAAATATCATTGAGGAATACTAGCAAAGCATACATTTCAGTTATCGTATGTATGGCAATTTAAAAAAAATAATTTAAGAAAATAGTAATGATAGATAGCTAAGAGCTACCAGGCTAGATGAGAATGAACAATAATGATGAAAGAACATTGCGGATGACAAAAGAGGAATAGACCTAAATAAAAACCTTTGAATGTTAAACAGAAAATTAAAATGATGAAATGAAAATGTTCCAGGGTGAAAGGGTAAAAGATCAAATCGAAGTCATCTAGATATAATAAATAGTGGTGGGAAAATGACAAAAAACAGGCAAAAACGAATGAGAAATTAGTATGGCTAAGATGCAAGGCATTCAAATTTTTTAGTTAGTGAGCTGCTAAAATATTCATGTCACGAATAATAAATCTAATTGACCAGCAGGACAGACTAAACTCTAGCAGCTGCTTCGGGTCTTTAGTGCATAATTTGTTCATTCCTGCCTTACACAGGAAATGGTGCTAGAACTGTCTAACTTATACCATAAACCAAGGCTAGGCTTTCAAAAGGTATTGATTAATGTAGTAATTAATTGAATATTATAATATTATTTATCCAAGTTTTTACACTCTCTTCAGGTAAAGCACTTATTTAAGCATCACAAAAGACACAACTTCGTCTTACATTATTTCTACTGCTCGACTCAACTTCCCTATACTATAATTACAACAAACAAAAAACAGAGAGGGAAAGCTGTAAATGCAAGTGATGTACCAACATGCTTCATGCATAAATATTTATAACTTGAAAACTATTATCAATAGAATGAAAAATTTAAACAGAAAACTAAACATCTGAATGGAAACTTGAATATGAATGCATGCAGCAAGGAGAAGGGACTACAACATACCTTCTCTAGAGCATGAATCTGATCACTTTGGTCCAATTCTTTCTTTCTAAGATAATTGATTTCGTCTTGCATCTTGAGATTAATCTACAAAATAGCAACTTCATAACTAATGTAGACAAAAGTGAAACCGAGGATTATGTGTAAATATTTCAAATAAAATCACAAAAAATGAATGAATGAGCTGTTATCTAGGAAAAAGAGTAAGTTCAAGTTTTCCTACTAGACTTACAAAGACGAGAGAATGCCGACAAGTATTTGCTGTTGCAGTGTATAAACACAGCAGTCAAGCCGAGTGTGTATTTCAAATGCTATGAATAACCATTTAGTAAGTATGGTAGAAGACAAGCACATGCATATGCAAGCAATTCACTACCTGATATTGATTGTCAGTATGCTTATTGTGAGCTCCCTCGCAGTCTACTAACATTTTCTCAGTGTTCCTCTGCAGCTCTTCCAGCTGTTTAATAACACTTTCTCTTTGCTGTGCATTATATTCACACTGCTGGTGCGTAGTCCAAAGATCACTCAACTCTTTTCTGCAACAAACACCTTATTACTTCACTAAAGGACTACTAATAGTAGACCCTATGCATATAACAAACGACATAGCAATAGTAAACTACAATGTAATGAATATAGACAAAACACCATATACAGTTTTTAGTTACTAAGTGTGAAATACTCAACTCAGATATCAATACAATCTGTTCACAGCACACTTTCATATTACTGTAATAAATAGCTAACTTATACACATTTTCCCCAGGACTGTTGACTAGTTTATCTGAGTACAGCATAAGATTTTCAACAACTGTTGTTATATAGTAGAATTTAGAATTTATTTCATACAAATTTTATATTCATCAATTCATATTTTTAGCAAATCACTGATAACAGGTGCAACTTCCTTAAACTACTGAAAGGCTGGAAATTTGAAGCCTAACCTATGAACTCAAATAAATTAGGATTAAAAAAAAACAATTATCTAAACTAGAGTTCTCCCCTTTACTTAGTGGTGTACTGCTGGGTTAACCTAATCAGAACACAACTGCTAGAGTAAAAGTCTTAGTTAAAAACGTATTCTATATCTAGTATCTCTGCTACATAAACTAGCATGCTCTCACCTGGTCACGTCCAACTCACTACTCTTACTCTTGAGTTCAACTGTAATCTTTTTCAGCTGAGATTGATATCTCTTAGCCAAGTCTGTGAGCTTTTCATCCTAGAAATTTGATAGGAAAATATCAAGTCGAATTATTAATATGCTAAGTTTAGCAGGGTAGCTGGCGGTGAATAGAACTGGAACTGGGTTGTCAACTAAATAAGAGTTGCAGGTAATGTCTAGGAATAAACAACTGATAGGCCAGTTAAATAACATCAAGCAAAACTTGTAGGTAAGGTGTATGTCTACCTAGTACCTTATCATGACTAGAATCAAGCTGCCTCTGTAAAATATTATTCTGTTCTTGCAAAGCACTTGTGGTATCTTCAAGATTTCTTAAACAATTATTGAGCCTCTCAACCTCAAGATTAGACTTATTCAAAGAACTTTTTAAAGCTTCACACGTGCTGGTAAGCTCATCTGAAATGTCAACTTGATGAATTAAAAGTGCACTCATGTACATAGAAATACTTATGAACTAGTATTAATTGTTAAATCTCAATGGTATAAGATTATGCATGCAACACACATCATCAAAGTAATTTATCAACAACATTCTATACCCTGAATGTCCCTTAAACTGAAAACTCAGCTTTAGTTATTCTAAAATTGAAAGCAAATAAAATTATCTGAAATACTGTCAGATTCCAGCCAATACGCATCACAATGAAGCCTCCCCTCCTTAGGCTTTAATAAAATGTTTATGCCTAATCAATGGTTTATAAACTCTTTAAGACATCATACAATTATAAACAAGTGTAGAATAAGCCAAAGACAATTTATTCAGCTGTCAAGTTGAACAGTATCAAAATAATTAAGGTGATTCTCAAGTAGGTTTGCCAGTTGCTAGCATTCATTAGTTCCACTGTAGCATTTCAAGAGCTAAAAACTTTAATGTAATTGTAGTACAATGACTCATAATATGTTGGATACCTATAGTTGCCAATAATTCATTGTTGGTTTGTTGATGATTTGCTTTTTCAGTCTCAAATTGTTGTGCGAGTTCAGATAACTCTCCCATCAACCTAGCTTTATCCGTCTGATGGCGAGCAGCTTCATCGTGAATTTCCAACTTTCTGTTAAGTTAAATAGAAAACTACAAACTTATTATATTATGTGATGGAAACATTTAATGAACAATTTCAGCTGATACTGGATAATAAATTGGCAGGTCAATTTTCCTTGCCAAACTAAAACAGTTACCATACAGTTTTTAAAACCAGTATTGATTAAAGATATTTTGGTCATATAGCTTAATAATAAAATAATAAACTGGAAGCCTCGTATGTTGCCAAATTATTTTATGCTAAAGGTGATAAAATATATAATCAAAATTAACAAAATATTTATAACAAATATTTATACTGAAATTGTAGCCATCTTTAGAGTTGGAACAGTTTCAACGGAAAATATGTATACCCTAGACATGCATGTAACTTCTAGCTTTGTTTTTTTATCAGTCATACACGCATGGCAGTTAACAGGTTTCACAGTGATGGTTATCTTTAACTAAAATTTTGAAAAGCAACTGACATACTTTTTGTTCTGAAAAGACAACTCCTGAGATTGTTCTTCAACTACTTTCTGCAGCTTTTGTATCCTGTCGTCTTTCAGATGCAAAATATCCAAAACTTTTCTGTCTTTATCCTCAGACTTTTGCTTTTCCCTAAAATAGCAACAAAAAATCTCAATACTAGTCTGCAGTGTGATGATATTTCAAAGGGGGGGGGGGGGGGCCACACTTAATCAACAGAATTCATTTCGAGTAGCCTTACAATACCCGAATGTAATAGCAATGCTAGATCAACATTATATTTCAGTTAAAGGCAAAACATTATTTCCTTGCTAAGTAACACCAAAATTGAATCACCTCTCAACAACAAGTGCTACCGCTTCTGTAATATCTGGAGATGCAACTTGCAATTTCTTCCACAGAGACCATACAAATTCTTTATCAACCTTCAAACACAGGAAATCAAACATGAATTTACCAAATAAACTTATACACTGATAAAGCTAGCATGCAACAACTTTTTACTGTCCAGTCTTATGGAGAAATGTTGAAAATACCTGACACTGGGAAAGATCTTCTCGTAACCGCAGGTTTTCTTCTCGAAGACGGTTCACATCCAAATTGCCGATATCTAGACCTACAACAAACACACATGACTGTCATACATGTACCTTAAAAATAATACTTATAGTTGTTTCAAGCAGTGGTGAAAGTTATTAGAGTCAGAAGAGTCGCATTTGGATAGAGTTTTTTGATAATCCAATAAAAACGGATTATTCTGCTTTGAAGTTAGAAATGAAAGTTGAAAACATCAAAAGCCTGGCTATAAGGTGTAATTAACAATTGCTTTAATGTTAGACAATAGCCAAGGCTGACAAGTATTTTTAACTTAAATATAAGTCACTAATTTCATATAATTGATATATAATTAAAATGAGACATGGTACAGTTTTATCTGTTACTGACCAGTACATTACCACACTTTTGCACATTCTACACATAATCCAATAAAGTTATATATTTGATATATTGCTAAAAACAAAGCTGTATCACATCATTTAAGATGGAGTATTTATAGATCAATGGAATATGCAAGCTATTTCCTACATAGCTGTAACACTAAGCAGTATACACCCGTAGATGTGGTCATATTATTACCAACTTAGTACTCATATTAAGCAATATGCTAGTGTAGTTTATAAAACTCAGCAATGCCAGGAGCTTCGATTCTGGTAAGACTGACAATACTTTATATAAAATTATTCATAATCAGCAAAATTTAAATTGTCATTTTTTACACCAAAAGTATTTAACGAGTTGATGATATAAAACAATCTCTTTACTCATGCATAAATTGGACAAGCACTTAGAAAGGGCAAGTTTTACAAAAACCTCTCAAGGATAAATTAATTAATTTCTTCTTTCCAAAATAACATCAAATATAGACTATAATCTGTTGCTGAAATGTAGCATAGTCCATACTAATGAACTAATAGTAATAGTGATGCACTACAATACAGGCCTATGCTAAGAGAAAATATATTTAAACAAAAGCATCAGCTTACTTTGAACAGAGCCTCCATTTACACTTATGGCTTTTGTAAGCTCATTTCCAATAGATGAGGATAAAAAAGTAGACATGGCAACTATCTATTGAAAAACCACAATGCTTTTTTCCAGACTGTCAGTCAAAATTGAGCGTCTAAAAATAAACAAAATAGCAACAATGAACGTTAATCATTCTTAGCAAATATTTATATGCTCCAACCAGCTATTCAATGGTATTGAATTTAAAAAAACTTTGAATTTCAATAGTTACACGCACATCAAAGATATTATGACACTTTTAGATGCAAATGCAAACTGTGAGTGTGACACTGACTGTCAGAGTCAGACTGGGTCTGACTAAAGAATTATAAAATTGAATATAATACTTATACAGACGAAATCAAAATATTATAATAATAAATTTATAGTAAATGTAAATAAACTAACACAATAAAAACATTAACAATCACAATCACAATGACTATTAAAAATTTCAAGTTATACAAATACCACAACCACTACTAGAGCCGACTAGTACTAATACTTCAACTTGTAGTATCAGTACGAGTATCACAGCGATGCCGGAAATGATATTTGAAATGCCGCTTGAGGAAAAACTTGTTAATATTTTTGTTCGAAAATGCAGACTGCAAAGTGTTAGTTTCTATACTTACTTAACAATGTACGTTTACCTGTTGCCGTAACCGACCGATTATCAGATTGGTATAGCATATTGATATAAACTACTACCGCATAAATGATGGACATAAAAACTAATACATATTATGTAACTTTAGAATTATTCATATGATACTTTTAAAACTCACTCTCAGTTTTAAATTATTACGCTTTCACAAAAATATGGGGTCGATAGTTATTATAATATTACTATGTTGATAATATTGTTTTATTATGGGTACAACAAAAAAGTTCATTATAGTGAAGTCTCTACAACTGCTTTATGGAAATAAGGCTATACAAACATGGTGTAAATGGACTCAGCTGCGTGATTACACCATGTTTAGGCCAGAGTGATTTATTTACTACTTGGAGTGGCACTTGCTTGATGCTAATACTTGTTGTCCATTTTAAAATGTTCCCAATAATAATAATTATTATCGTTATGGCTATTGTTGAGCGATTTGATACGTCTCTGATTGCATTAAACTTTGCTGCACGCCATTTGAGAGAATCAAATTACTTTTCAGTTTCTTTCTGTTTCAAGTTGAAATTGAGATTGACGGCGGAATATGAGTACCATTAAATGATTAATTATTTAATTTTAATCATATAAAATGTCAATAATATCATTATTTATAAAATTATTGAAAATAAGTAATTAATTATAATATTCTAATTCTAATATTTCATGTTCATCTTCATATTGTAATTGGCTAAGCATTGTAATTATTGATTACCATTGGCCATTGGGCTTAGCATTATGATTATGATTATCTTTATCATTATGAACTTGAAGTAATTATGATTATCAATATTATGATTATTAAATTTAATGTTATTTGATGTTAATAATAATATTAAATTTAATATTAATTTATTATATTTATTGTATTTATAAAATTATTATAATATTTGTATTAAATTTAATAAGTATAACATCAACTATAATATTAATAATTAATAATTATAATAAACCATTCATTTTTAATTTTGGATAAGGAACTATGACTATTATAATTATACTAGCCTACTATTACATTTACTATTAGTATTAGTATTAGAAATAGATATTAATCATTAATAATACTAATAGTAATATTAATAGCAATAGGCAATAGTATAACTAATACTATAGTAATACTATAAGATTAACTTCAAGTATAACTCTAAGAGTAAGAGTAAGTATCCGTATTGCTAATGCTATTAGTATAAATATTAGTATTACTAATTTAAATTAAATCATTGTTATTCTTTTAAAATCACTTTAATTTTTAGCAAAGCTACATTAATTGCCAGGTAAACCACATGTAATTATATATAATTTTATGTGGCTAACTGCAATTGTTGTTTTTATTTTGTTCTTTAATAAAGTCACATCATCAGTGTAATGTAGGTATAGTTGTACTGGTTATAGGTATAGGTAATAGTAAATTATAAATTTACATGCTTTCAAGTTGGATTAAGGTCATTGTCCTAAAATTTCTTTTATATAAGTCTGTAAATAATTGATGCAAACTATAGTTTTAATTTTTACAATAATTGTGATAGAAGGTTTAAAATAAAAATATACCCTTAGCATATGATATAAGACTAAATATTTCTATTAGATTTGATATATAGCAGGGCATTACTTTTTCATTTAATTTGAAAATTATTTTATCTCTGTCAGGTATTGTTCCTTCATTCTACATATAAATCTAACTTGAAAACTGTAACACGAAAAATAGATTGGCTGTTGGTAAAAAGTTTTATAATATTGGTTCAGCATGTTGACTACATGAAATTGTGCAAAGCAATATTGTCTTGGTGTGAAAATTTTACTATGATACATTCGCTTGGCATTGTAAACAAAAAAGATAAATCTTAGCTTTAGTGTTCAAAATATTACTTGAATATTTGTCTGTAACTTATGAGTGTAAACATATTTGCACATCTTGTCAAGTAGTGGTAAAATATAAAGTGAACTCTTCATTGTTATTTTGTTAATATTTTTATAAAAAAATATATGCGGTCGACATTTTAAAATACGCATAATTAGTTATTGGCGACTATGGTTAGTCGCAAGCTTTTCATTTTAATAGCTTTCAAGTTACAAAGAAGAATGCTTGTCAAATGCGTATAAAGTTTTTTCAACGCATAATAAAATTTTAGGGTTTTTTATCATAGCATTCCGAACAAGTATTTTATTGCAAGTTGTAGAGCAAAGTACACTGGGCAGTTAGAAGAACCATGTCTGAAAAAGGGAAGAATTGTTGTATTGGACAGCATTCATTTCAAACACAGATACAATTGGAACTTGAACATTCAAACTTTAGTTCCTTATCAGTGCCAGTTAAAAAGCTTTTAGCTGTGATAAATCAAAATAGCATTGCAAAAACTAATATAAGTTTGAATATTTTGACTGACCTACTGCTTGTTGAGACCCACACCTACCAAAGCAAATATAAAGATCGTGACTCAAATTATTACTCAGTAATGGCCTCACATCTTGGCCCTTTATTTATCCAAATAAAGACAGCACTTTTAAAAGTGAACTCGGAGACATATGTGGAGCACAATTTAGAATATCTAATGTGGTTGTGCGTGTCTGCTGAAAACCTGGTTGAGCTGTTATCTAATGCACAAAGCAACAAAACACAAGTGCAATATTGTGCATGTCTCTGCCTAACTAGTATTTTAGAGCGCAGCCTGCAAAATGTACACTGGACCCTAGTTGGGTATACCCCTACTGTCCTTAAAGATTTGCTGGCCAGTGATGTACTTTTTGATTTACTTGGAGAAGACATAATGGCTCTACTAGACATCCTTGTTGGTCCTCCTATATCTTTCAATATAAGAAATCTTGTATGGCATGGATTTGGTTCAGTAGATATAGGGCCTGAACAATATTCTCTTATAATTTTTTTCATTTTGGTGATTATTGGCAAAACTATTTCTGCGAGCAAAGTTGTTCCATCCCACCGCCCATATCTTGAAGTAAACCTATTGTATTTGCTGGACAATGTGGCTATTCAAAAACATAATATGGTTGATGAATTTCTAGCAGCAATAGCTAAGTTCAACTGTAAATCAAAAGAAGTCAAGTTAGCTATGCAGTATGCCAAAGTAGGAAAGTATGGTTTTGCAACGTCACTGCTAATTACGTCATTTGAACAATGGATGAGAGTGGCCTATTGCATCTACAACCGATGTCCATTTAGATTAATGACAGCTGTTAATAATGAATTCTTCACAACATTAGATCATGTTTTTGAAGAATACCTACATGATGGTACAACTAACAACGTACTGCACGATATTTTACCAGACCGTTTACGAGCAGCTATCTTTGACCTCTTCTACCATTCAAAAGGACTTAGACTAAGGGATAAACTTAGTCACATGGAGATTTCCTATAATGAAATTACTCAAGAAACTTGGTGCTATGTCTTCAACATTATATCATCAGCAATTATGTGTACCATTTTTGATGGATCATCTAGTGATATTTATTCTGATCTTGCTCACTTTTATTCGCCAGCATACCATCCTATATCTTTTCTAGTCCGATGCTTTGAGAACTTCGGTAATCAATTAACGGTATTAAAAAACATCCAAGTACCCGTGTATCTGGAATTCAAAGTTCTAGACAGCAAAACATTTGAAGCGTCCTGTTCCTCGATTTTGAAATTCTTCAAATGTAACATCAGCTCAGAAAAGTCATTTTCTGTTGACCAGTTGTTCTCTTTAGGAGTTCCACAGCCGAATGCCCGGAAATTATTGACATCTTCAGTTTTTATGAGTGTGGCCGAGTGGTGTAAATGGCTACAATCTTCAACATTCAACATTGTAAAATCTATTAACTTGGTGTCGGACTTCTGTGAATTGCGACTGACTATGCTCAAAAATAGAGATCTACGCTCTAGACAAAGAAAGAATTTTATTGCTTTCCTTAGCAGCAAGAATCTGCTAGAACTGCTTTTCGAAACACTTTTTTCATTAAATAATGAATTTCTTACTCAAATAGCAGATAAAAGATGTGTTTGTCATGTTGAAAAGTCTCACAGAATTTTACTGCAGCTCACTGAAAATATCTATTCTTTGGCAGAGCAAAATAAATGGGTGCATTTAATAGACTTTTGCATAACATTTATAGAAACGAATTTTTCTCAGCTGTAACAATTTTTATCCATTTTTAAAATCATGATTAGCAGAAGATTAGGATTTAGTAGGACAATTTAGATATGTTCCTGACAAAATGATAACTCTAGTAAAATAATACAACTCCTGTATACTTTTATTTTCAATTGACAAACTATTTTATTCTTATCTGTATATAGTTTTTAATGCTTTGTACTTAATAAATTATACAACTTTAATAATACTTGTAGTTCAACTCAAATTTTGTATTGTGACTTTAAAATATTATTTCCTAGTAAACTAAACAAAGTAATATAGTGAACTGCATTTCTACACTTAACAGTATTTTAGATGTCGTCTGCTTTTACTTGCATTACTTGTCGAGTTGCTTTTGCTGATGCTGATCTTCAAAGATCACACTACAAGACAGATTGGCACAGATATAATCTTAAAAGAAAAGTAGCAGATTTGCCTCATGTTACTGCGGAAGGCTTCAGTCAGCGAGTGCTAGCTCTAAAAGCCCAGGTAAAAGTTTAGAAAACAACCAGGAGTTTGAAATTATTATTACGTCTGGTAATATAAATATGCAAATAAATTTTGTTGCACTTGATAAATGTTTTTAACATAATTATTGGTCCACTATCAAAATTACTCATCTCCCCTAGCCTATACCCACCTTATTATTTAATTCTTCAGAGGAATGTAATATTGAAAATGATTGTTGAATTATTCAACTACAGGTAGCTACTGAAGAGGGAGCCAAATGCACGTCATATTATTGTGAACCTTGCGGTAAAAAGATGTCAAATGAGGCCGCTTATAAAAATCACCTGAATTCAGCTAAGCACAAAGCCAAAGTATCTAAGGTGGAAGATGATGAGCAACTGATGGAAGTAAACTCAATAGAGAAACCAGATTCCATCAAAGAAGGTGTGAACCTTTAGGTGTGTGTAGTTTCGAGAATTTATAATGCTGATAATTTATTAGTGTACTAATTCCATTTATCATACTCCTAGACGCTGCAGATGAGGAGGTTGAAGAGTGGGATAATGATGTCCTTGGAATTGAAGAGTGTTTATTTTGCAGTAAAATAAGCAAGTCATTAGTTTCCAATGTCAAGCATATGACTGCAGCCCACAGCTTCTTCATTCCAGATATAGAGTTCCTTATAGACCTGGAAGGTCTTATCTGCTACCTTGGTATGTTTATAGAATATTTTCCTGGTTCACTTTCTCATTTTGGTAAATTTCCTAAAATAACCAGCAGTGCTTTAATATTTCTTTGAACCATGCTGATGAATATTTAAGCTAACACCGCTCAAAGTCAACAGACGGCCATTGTCTTCTAGGTTATCATGGTATCTGATAAAATGGATAATAGTGATAAGCAATGTTTATTAGCCAAGTTCATAATTTTGTGCAGGAGAGAAAATTGGCTCTGGTAAAATGTGTCTCTGGTGCAATGACCGAAGTAAGATATTCCATTCAGTTAAAGCAACACAGCAACACATGCTAGACAAAGGCCACTGTATGGTGCTTCATGAGGGTGACTCTGTGTATGAGTACGCAGATTTCTACGACTACACGTAAATATTTTCCCCTACTTCCCTTACTCCTAGAATTTCATGCTGTGATCCAAAACATTTTAAAGAACAACCTAGAAGAAAGGCATGTATTCTAGTTCAATGTTATTTAGTCAATGCCTTAATTTTTGTGTCATATAATGGCAGCAAGAGTTACCCGGAAGGTGAGAATGCCGAAGATGCAGATGATGAAGTTCAAATCGGTACATTAGATGTGTCTGATGAATATGAAATGACTTTACCATCTGGAGCTAAGATAGGTCACAGGTAATCTAGCAAATAGCTTGGAATAGGAAAGTTGCTTTTTTAGCCTTTTTATTGTTTCTTGATATGCATTTATACTGCTTACAGAGCATTGGCCAAATACTACAAGCAAAATCTGGTAAGCCGAGGTAATGCAGATGGAAGGTCTGTTGTGAACAAAGTGATGTCTCACTATAAAGCTCTTGGTTGGACTGGTGCGACAGGTAAGTTAATCTGGGACAACTACTTGTTGGCAAACATTGCTTTTTCATATGCTTTATAAAAGAGCAGGAAATCAGAGAGCTAGATTACTTACTGGGACTAGTTGTGTGACAAACTTCAGATTAAAACACGTAGGGGGGAAAATAACTAACGTTGAGAAAAAAAATAGCTCCATGAACTTTACTGCTGCAAAATGATTTTGTTTGGGAATACTGCTAGACTTTTACATTTACTTTTCTCATATCAGTCAACTACACAACAACAATAATTTCAATCAAATAATTTTCACATTTGATTAGATAATATATTTGCAATTTTTAGTAGACTATCATGTCAAGTCCATTTTATGATTGCAGCTGCACATTGCCGCAAAACAAATTCAGGAACACTAAAGCTGGACTAAAAGCCAGTTGGCTTTTCTCATAATTGCTTAGATTTCAAGTACACACCCGAACTAATCTTAACAATAAAAAACTATTTATTTTCTATGCCAAAGGGTATACAGAGCATGAAACTTTCAACAGAAAATGTTCTTTACATGTATCTTGAAAATATCTAATAATGAATCAAGGCAAATTTTGAACTTGACTTCTGGTAGCCATGAAAAGTAAATAACCGGACACTTTGACAATACTTTTAATTATTTTATAAATCTTCTAATTTTTGAAAGCCAAAATTTATAGTATATTTTTCAGAATATAATTTTCAAATTTTAAAGTATTTAATTTATAAGCTCAAGTGATCGAAAAATATCAAACCAATGGCTATGCAATGTAATTTCCTCGAAAATACCAGTTATATGGTTTTCTATAATTTAATATGCTATACATATTATAGCACACATTGAGTTTTATACATATGCATGGACATATTGAGGATGAAATATAATATTGACTTCAAAATTCAATATCTTTATACACAATAAAGAAAAGTATGGTAAATAATCATAAATATTATACATTAAAATAACCCAGTTTCGGCTGATGGATGAACTAAAAGTTGAACTTCAAAGTTAGTCACTCCTATGTAGCACTGGCTTAGATAAATTTTTACGGAAGGTCTATAATAAAGGTTCATTAAATGTCTTTTTAATTAAAGGCACTCATTAAACTCTAAAGATTTTCATTTTCCTATTTATCAGTTGGCTGGTTCAAAAATTTGAGTGTTGAACTAAAAATCCGAATAAATAGAATTGCTATTCCTACTTTATTGTTTAATGTAATACTTTCAGGAATGGCTGTGGAGAAGCGTGTGAAAGATATACAGTATATGCAGCGTATAAAGCACAAACACTGGCAGAAGCTTGGGGTGAAGGCTAACAAGACTAGCCAGATGCACTTTAGAAATCAAATCATGTTTTAAACGACTGCATTAAATTTAAAATTTCATAGTATCACATTTTATTTCATTCATGTGCATTTTACAAATAAAATGAGGTATTATTAAAGATTCATCTAAATATTTCTCTCATTTCCTGGTCATCTTCTATTTGGTTGACTGATGAAGATGGCACATAGCCTGTGTAAGTCCATTTGGGAAAAACTCTCTTGTAAAGCAGCAGAAGTGGTGTGTCTTGAGACTTCAGCTGTCTATCAAATATGCACTTCATATGGCCATGGGTGCCTAAAAGTTATATAGAGTTGAAATTCAAACCGTGAATAATTAATTACTACGATCTCTATTAACAATCTATCTGCTACAATAGTTATATTTTTAAGAAAGTCATGATTATTTCATTTGAATGAAAATAGTGCCAACATCTTAGTTCAATTTATTTCTAGGTTGAATTTTAATGGTATAAATCCAATCACTTCGAGAATAAAGGTCAAATCCATAATACTCATAATGGCATTTTAAAATGTACTGTAGCTATTGTTAATGAAGCAAATGAGCAAAATTTTAGAAATGTTCAATTAAATTTACCACTGCCTAAATTTTCAGCTAGTATAATGATCATGATACAAATCCATAGTATGTATAGCAGATTAATGTGTTGGCAAATTAACTATTAACTAAGCTAACCCAACACTTTAGTAGCAAGTTCAAATACATGCATTTGTCAGCCAGTTAATATCGGCAAAATATATGCACGGCAGATGTAACATGTACACAGATGTAACGTATGCACATATATATGTACTATATAAATACTTGATGCACTCACCCAATGCTTCCTTGATATGTCCACGTCTGCCCCACTTAGTTTTCAGTTCCACCTTTTTAAACCATTCAATGTCGTCTGCAGCACAATAAACAGTAACCAATTAAAATAGAACAGCAACTTTAGCACACACAGCAATGCTCTTGCCAATTTAATCTGATATCTTATCACAGCTTTTGAAAAAAAGACTGGGGAAATATTGTTTGCTAAAATGCATAATACACTAACTGAAATCACATAATATTTGAAACAAAAAACATTATGCTACGTTGGATGCATAATGCACTAACCTTTGTTATAAAACATGTATCGAATAACTGCAGACTTTTTGTTAATTTTAAATGGATGACCACTGAGAACAATTCGCTTGATAATCAGACGATCAGGATCTACAGAGAGCAGCGACCCACTCGCCACAAGATCGTGGCCATTGCTCGATTCTTTGAATACCAAAACGGAAGCTGGAGGAAACATTATCGGAGCATATGTGCTCATTGTGCACACACCAGACTGGGGAAGGAATCGCTCATACTACAAAGAATCAAATAAACAAATATAACACATATTGTTATAAAACCCATTCGTAAAAAGAGAGTTATAAGTTATGATTATAAAAAATTCTTTAAAATTTTTAACTAAATGTAAAGGGAACCACATTCTAATAGATTTACAATGCATAAAAACTGAAATGAACAAGTTCTAAGCTATGGGAGGAGGGTGTACAACAAGAGTAGAAAACAGCACAATGTTGGTTGAAACTGCGCGTGGTTTTGAGGGAATTGCAAGCCCATGTTATCACAAATGCCAGGATCAAAGTAAAAGTTTGAATTTAAGAGAAAATAGCATTTATTATTCATGGGTGCTCAGAAGACGGTTTTTATTAGCATAGATTCCAAATTAATTGATAATTTGAGCTCAACAATTTCCTCGTCCTTGGCTGCAGTCATTTGCTTTAAACTAGACTTTGCTGGAAAAATATGATATATTACAATTACTATACCATGAACCACGTTTAGAATCGACAGAGATTTTGGGTATAATCATATGTACCGATTATAAGAATAGGTAAAACATACCTTGTGTTTGTTTAAGTTACTGTGGTCTGAGAATATTGGGTTGCATATAAATCTTCTAAAGCCACATTGGATGATCAGCCTCTCTTTTGATTTCACAGGTTCAGTATATAAGCTGTGTCTCCTTACAGTGAAGTGTAGTACGGACATTTTGTGTTCGCTCAATAGTAAGCCAATAACAGCTAACAAGTTCCCTTTATCCCCACTGTGGACATCTAGAAACAATTCAAACCTGATGAGGGTCATTTTACTTAATTTAGTACACACTCGAAATCTCCAGTTTTAGCTATTTTTCCCAATTTAGCTGCTAATATATATGGGTTTTTGCCTAAAACTAATAGCATATTAATAAATACAACTAAATAGTCAAGGTTAGTTTTGATTTTGCTTAATTTCCCATGTTTTTCCAAATTAATTAGCTAATTTGGATTTGCAGACTTTACGGTTTTTTCTTAAGGTTGCACATATATGATATCAAGTGCATATGACTTGAGCTTTAATGTTGGGGAATCCCCTCCCAGCCTTTTCTGTTGTGCATAATGAGAATCAGCACATAAATATACCATGTATAGTAAATTTCAATAAATTTTGAGCAAACTTTAATGTTAGGTCATAATTCGCTGGTGTGTACTAAATGAAGTAAACTGACTCATGATGATTCCAAATACACAAAGTGATTGAAGCAAATTCATGATCCAACAATAAAATATTAGCATGCAGATAATTTAATTTAATCAAATAAGCAATAGATTGTATTTCAGATTTGCAAACTTCAAAATTTTTAGGTAATAACCTTTTAGAAAGAAGCGTTTTTACCAATAATCTATAAATGATATAAACTTTTAGAAAATCCCAACGTCTGTTTTCAGTAATGTGTTGCAAAAGATGTCTACTTCTATCTGAATCTTGTCTTTCAAAAGAAGACAACTCCTATGATTAGAGTTGGATTGAAATCGCTTTTATCTTTTATACTTCACCATTAAAATCATTTATTGGAGTATGAAACATAATTTCATGAAGAATACTGTAATATCAGTCTTGACAAAGATGACTGCAATAAACACCAGAGTTATGCAACTCTACTCGATGCCATCTGAGCTGCCAGTGTAACAACTTTGAAACTTCCAACAACTTCAAAAATTGGAGCAATCAACCTTTTACAAATACTAATACTAATCCTATTTGAAAAAAGATCAACAGAACTTACCAAATACTTCTTTAGGCACATCTTTTATCTCTAATGTTATATATTGGCCATGCTGCAAAAAAAGTAATAAAAAGCTTATGACAAGCCCACATATTCAGTATTAATATTTCAAAATATATAACATGATTAAAAGTTTGTTCGTTCTTTAATTTGTCACATTAGATATCAGAGCTGGGCAGTCACAGCAAATCAGATCAAATCAATAACCAATCAATTCAAGCCCTGGCTCAGACAAAAAACATAGAGTAAAAAACTGCATAAAGAAGATACCGTAGCTGGAAGTTACTATCTGCATCTCTGAGAGTCCTATATACAGAGAAATTACCAAAACGTAAAAGGTAGTTGACATAAAGACTGTACAACTATACATGTGCTGTATCATTTGCATCATTATGTTACCCCTGACTGATAATTAGTTGTTGTGAGAATTCTACAAACATTTCAAGTTAATGACTGCATAGCTGTGAGTTATCAAGTATAGCACAGGCTGCCATAAAAACGCCCGAAGTTAGATTCAGAATCAGCACACCAGAAACAGTTCAAAGGTAAATTAACTTTGGGTATAACAAACAATCCTAGTGTGTATAAATATAATTAATTTATAAGCTATAAACATTCTACCAACTTCCATTATAGGTTACAGAGAATGCCCATTATTGACTGCCAGCTTTAAATTCATAAGTGCTAGAACTAGTCTATTGTAGCATCTTGACTTATTCAATCACTCACCCTGATGGAGTCCAATCCAAGTTTCTCCTTCAAAACATTTTGTCGATATCTTGAGAAGTTTTCAAACTGAAATATTCTGGAATAATCCAAGGGTAAGTTTTCTTTCTGATTCCAGGGAGACGTTCTGAAGCTTTTCAGTCCTCGATATCTAGCAACAAAAATTTTTAAAACCTGAAAACATGTTTGTTGATACAAGAAACCAAAACCTAAATCCCAAACCGTTCATGAGCAATTTTGCATTCCGACTAAACTTTTGAATATCTTTCTATTTAAAACAACTTTAATGATGCTTAAAAAAAAACTTCAATTTTAGTTTTTCAAATCTCAAACTGAAAAGAAAAATTCCTCATAGTATAGGTATGTAGGAATTAGGTTATTCGTGATCTCATACTATAAACAAATAAAGGAAGCGAAAAAATTTGAAATGAGAGAAAGGAAATGATTATCCATCTTCAACAAATAGTATCCAAGAAACACCTCAGTGCATGCATTCTAGAAAGAGATATCCCATTTACTACAACTACTACAAAAACTGCTACTTGAGTACAGCTCAGCATAATTATGGCATATCAATTATTGTATATACACGAAGCTGTAAAAACCTACAAAAGTGGGTTGCTAGATTTGTAACCCCTATGGTGAAAAGGTTTTTAGCAGACATGTCAGAGCAGACTCTGATTTTATGCCAGCCTTGTGTTTATCCAAAAATTACTTTTAGCGAGATTTAAGAATTTGACAAAACAGCAAAACTAGAAGAATTAGGATATCAACGAGTTAGAGGTATAAAAACCTTGCAAATCGTAGCCGAGCCGGAATATTTTCTGGTGTGTCAACTTCGTCTGGGAACAGCTCATTCTCTCTCTCCTCTTTGTACTTGTTTAGAGCTATTTTCTCTTGATCTAAATCCATTTGTTGGTCATAGTTGACAGGATCACCCCAAGTGACGGAAGGAGCTGTTGAACCTTATAAAATGAGCAGAATGAATTTATTATACTAAATCATATTAAATTAAAATGGCATGTCCTTAACCTCATAATAGACTACGTAGTTTAGATTATAAAAGATGTTACCAGTTGAAGAATAAAAAGCTAGACAATACATTCAGCTTAGATAAAGCAAAAAATCCAATAAGATTACCAGTTTCAACAGCCTCCAGCTCTTCATCACTGGAGATTTCACTATTGTCACTCATAGCTTCCATGTCATCCTGCAAACAAATAATACGTCTGTCTAGATAAAAGTTCAAACAGAAACTTGTGCTGAATTGACTAGCCATTATATTGGCCTTTGGTATGTTTTGTTGGCTTTCGGATTTGTCGGTATTTAATGCAGAAAAAAAAGAAAATAAAGAAAAACATCTTATCACTATTACTGCATATGGCAAGTGTAAGTGGTTCTGTGCTCACAGCAACTCCTTATTGTAACTTAGTTATTGAACCTACAAGTAGCCTCTTTAAGTTCACTTAGCCATACCTGATTTACCAAAAAAATCATGGAACATCATTTTATCGCATGCAAATGCAATAATATTTACAAAGAATATTCACCGTGTTGTCAGCACAGTCTTCAGAAGCCTCTGATCCATCACTTTCCTCAATGACTGGTGCATCTGTGATCCAGGCTGCCTGGTATGAACTGGTGCCTTTTGGAACTCTAACCATAGTCTTAGTTTTCACCATTGCTGCGTGTGAATAGCATGACCTCATCTTAACAATAAATGACAGTCAAAACTCTTAGATTTATGAAATAATTTTATTCAAATACTTTTTGTACAGGAACTACATAAAACCGTACCGGCATTGGAAGTTGCTTCAGCCAGCTCCTCGTCTGTCGGCCATGTTTGCTCTCCTTCCATTGGATCTACTGCCATTTCACTGACCAAGTCAACTTGACTATCAGGATCAGCAACACACAACACAACTGATTCTGCATCTGCCATTTCAACATTTTCATTGTTTTTCTGAATTTTATCTGGTCGTAACACCTAAATGAAATTTTACATTTCATTAGAAGGGAAGACAACTCTAACGCTACAAGTTTTGTACATTCCATACAATAACAAGAAACAAATGATTAGTAATCACTATTTAACAAGAGGAAAACATTATTTTTATCAATATAAATTAAAGTGATAATGGAGTGTTTACCTAAAAAAAAACAGTTGTTGCACAAAAACACATCTCAATTTCTGTGATGGTTAAATCTATTGTATATACAACTTTACTTTTTATTTGTATTTTCCTTTAGTTCTACCGACTGAAGGAGAATACAAATAAAAAGGAAACAAAACACAGTGTAACTGCTATAATCGGCAGATTTTTTTTAAAATAACGAGAGACTAGACAGAACGTCTCACCAGAGGGTAGGGATCAGATGGAGCCAGTATCCGGTTTATTTGAAAGTCACCATATCCAGGAATATGCACCAGTCGGTTGACTGACAGACGACGACCACGCATGTACCCCGTGACCTTCAGAGTGCCTTTTTCCTGTCGTAAATAAACCACAACTCTTCAATATTACAATATTACAACTAGCTATATGTAACTCATATTACAATATTGTGATTGAGCTTAGCTCAACCTCTAAGTAACTATGCTACCTTTTGATTAGTATAGTTTTTGAATTATTTGTTTTAAGCTCCAATTTAAAAATGAAGCTGCAATAATATAAAGGTGAACAACTCTCAATGTAGCAGTTACGAACAATGTAGTGCTACACCTTTACATCTTCACAGGAATTATCGGATTATCGTTGGGTAAAGTTCCAATTCAGGAATATACACAAGGAAGTGAAATGGTACATTAGCATTAAGGCTGCAAGAAATAGTAGGAACCTTGTCATCTTCGTCACATTCAAACGCAAGCTCTTCAGCTACAATCTGTGACCTTATTTCTTGAGATGATAACATTTTTAGCTTCTGCTGAACAATATGCCTAACCAGGGTCTGGGCATCACTTTGGGAGTCACATGGGAACATCTTACAATCTGTAAACCTATGAGAGAGAACCAAGAAAGCTTACATCAGCCATTAAGGGTTATTCGGCCACACCAACATCTCAGAGTTTCATGAACTTTAAAAATTACGAATTTTGCATTGAAGTTTGGTAGAAATAAATATCAGCCAGATAGTCCAAGCATTATGATGCTTATAGGTTGAATTTAAATTGAATCCAGTTATCAACTTGCATGCCTTATAGCCTAACAACTTTTCATTATTTATAGTGAGTAATTTGCGATGTTGACACAAATTTGAAAAATGACAATAGGAAATAGATGCATTCTGGAACAGACAACTGCTTATGCACATGAACATTGGCAGTTATTCAATGATGCAGCAGTCAGAGTTATCTGCCCCTGGAGAAACACCTGCTTTATTACCTTTCTTCAAGATCTTTATTCAAAAGTCGCTTGACATCAGTTTGCTTTTTCAGAGGAAGACCTTTAATACCCTGAAATATATACCTGAGCTGAGGAAGTCAACTACAAATATCAATGTAATCAATAATTTAAAATTTGCTGAACTGAGGAACTATAACACTTTTCAGATGTACTATAAAAATATTTCATGACTGGTTAAAGCTGTTCTTTACAATTTTACAGAATTTGTAATTTAGTTATGTTTACACTGTTTCTATCAAACTTCCCTTTAAATAGGTATTAGGCACAAATCTTATTTACTAAGGATTAAAGGTATATTAACACAGTGCCTTTTCTGCTTTTCTAAATTCAGTATAGTAGTGATGTTGTAAACACCATCACAACTATCATCAATGATAACATAGAGTTATGACCTTGAATATTCCCTACACCACTCCTTAGTTAATGCAATATAGGAATATTTAGCTGCGACTGCAATCCACTAACTACCACACCAAGAAGGAGTCTTTAGCAGGACCTTTTCACACATGGTTATATAATTTAAGCTACATATCTATAAAGAATTTCTTTTCTTAAATAAATGTTAAATATGTCCACAATTAACTGACCATGACTACATGAGCTGTGGCTGGTAAGCCTTGAGCAAAGATGCTGGTGTAAAGGCTTTCACCATGCTCATCTATGGCATCTATCAATGACCACACAAACAGCACTGTGTTACAAACTCGTACAGCTTCAAGTACAGCAGCTAAATTTGTAGGATCAGGTTTAATGTAAGCTACTCTTCTCTTCAATTTTGGGTAACTACAAAAATTTAAAGTATAATTTGAGAACTCAGACAAGACAAAAATGTTTTACTGAGTAGCCTTTTTGAAAAAGTAATAAAGAACTCTACCTGACATGCGTTATTCCTTGAGAACTTGTGTTAGCAATTGTCTGCTCCTCACAGCTACTCAAAAGAGTCAAGACATCACTGGAATTGCAGTTATCACTCAACGGTATTACTGCCTAAAAACATTGCAACTTCAGATAAAAGCAGTAGATTTTTTTAAATTGATATCAATGTCTTTTTCTAGGAGTAAACTTTTAACATACAGTCAACCATATGATTATTCAATTCATCAAATATTTTAAATAAAAAAGATGCCCTTAGAATCTTTTTATAGAAGGCCATAAACTAATTATATTAAAAATATTGAAACGATTTACAAAGTGGTAAATCAGTTTAATGATATTCATACTACGCAACAAGTCCTGCATACTATTTATATACGACGGTATACAGGGTTGCAGTCAATTGAGTATTCTTAAGTTTATCAAATCATTTGTAATTATGCAGCTGAGCAGCTGAGCAGCAACACCTGTGTGTCACTGCAATAGGATCAGAATAGAAGGCTGTCAACAGCAAATTGAACATAAGAAACTTTGAACTTTAAGTAAAAAAAATGTTGAATCCAACTGCATGAATTTTTCATGCTAGTCCGATATCTCTTATTGAGCTATGTCCTGTCACAATGCGCTAATTGTCTCACTGAGGAGGTTCACCATCAATTTTCTTTACACTATTTTGCATCTGCAAGTCTGTTTACGCACTTGAAAAACACAGTTGAAAATTCAGCAGCTCATAATAATATACAGGTTAGTAATAGTTGTAGTTGAAGCTTTTTTTAGCTCAAGTTTTTATTATGTCCAACTTGAAACTATAAATAGGGTCTTTCTCAAGGATATGAAGGAAGTGGAAAAAAAGTTCAAGAAATGTACACAAAAATGAGTCCAAGTTTAAGTATCACCACACAATAAAAATTATAAAACTCACAATATAGTGTGGTGGGAGTGGCAGCATGGGTTCAGCTTCGTCATCATTGACGTTAGCTTCATCAATGCCTCTAACTTTCAACTGCAGTTTTTCTTTTTTAATTTTTCGAAGTTGAATAGCCTGTAAATTTAAAAGTTAAAAAATTATTCTATTAAAATACTGAAATATGCAGTGTCCACAACCAAAATATCCATGCTGTAGACAAATACTAAGCTTATACTGTCTCATAGCATTTTAAATATTAACCTGTCGTTTTCGATCTTGTTTGCTCAATACTTGCTTGTTGTGACGGGATGATTGAACATGGCCAGCTTTGCCTACAAATTAAACAAACAACAATTAATTAAAATTAGAAATACAGGCAGCATATGGCAAATATGGCAACATTAGTTAATCCCATATTGTATTTGAGAAAATATGTTTTAAAGACGTAGAATTGAATAAATCATTATAAATAGAAATTTGAAGTTATTTTTTGGGTGAATGCAACATATGCAAACCCGAAAAATATATGGATTTAATTTGTTGCAAAGATACCTGTATATACTTTGATAGAAGCCAATCGAGCTTAAAACACTCCAATTAACTTTACAATATTTCAGCATACCATATATAGTATTTCATTAGGTATAGAAAATTATCAATGGACAACTTTTATTTCTTCCATTTAAATAATAAAGCACACTGTTCATGCACCAGTTGAAGAAACTGCACCTGCTGCAGTAACATTTATGTTCTAACTTCCAAGTACACAACAGCTTCCCAGTAACGGTTTTTCCGCTGACAACTGAAACAGGTTGAGTTTGGCTAGTAGCCCTATAAGTATTTTAGACTATGAAATAATAAGCTTCACCTTTTTGGCTTCTTTTTATTTGTCCCTTAGTTTTGTGTCTCCCAGAGTTATGGCGTTTATTCTGTTGCTTCAATGGACCGGGTCGGTGTGCTTCCATTTTTATTTCATAGAATTGAAGAAAAGCTTTCTTCCTTCCTTTAATTTAAACAACTATAGAAAACTAAACGTAACTAGCAGCTGGTACTTTAAAATAACTTAATACAAATCACCATAGAAATAACCTTGATGACTAATATAACTATTCAATATTAGACCTTCACAAACTTTAATGACTTAGAATCAGCTAATTAGTTGCATTTGCTACATCAATAAGTAAGAATCTATTATTGGCAAAGACTGCACGAAAAATAATGAACTCTCAAGTCAATAAGCAGTGCAACATGCTATGATATTTGCATCACTAGCATGTCTTATTCAGTAAACTTATAATTATATTATGCAAGGTTCTAAACGGTTGTGGGAGAATTCTCGTTTGCATACTAAATAAAGTATTCAGCAATTTTCAAAATCTCGGTAGCTTGTAGAGCGAGCAAGCTTAGAGGTAAAAGTAAGCTTCAAAACTTAACTTTGTATTTGGGCTGAGTAGATTAATCAAGAGTGAGTCATATGGCACTGACTACAGATAACTTTTTAATCAAGTAGTACTAACCAATACTCAACTGAATATGACTAGCCAACAGTATTAACACTATGTTTATGTCTACAAGTAAATCTGCTTAAAATCTTCTTAAGCAAGCTGCTTTTACTAGCATCAAGGGTTTATTCCAATTTACTAAGCTACAGAAGTAAGATTTAGTCACCTAGTAATGTAAATGTATTGCCACCATAAATGTTTTAGACTACATCAGCAAACGTAATCACTATTACGAAGACTATAATCATACTACAAAAATAGTCATAGTAATACTCTTATAGTTATACTAAAATAGAAGTAGAAGTAAAATAGAAGTAGTTGAGATAATGACAGTGGCACAATTAAACATTAGTGATTGGAGTAAGGGGGTTATTGGTAGCACTTCAAATTAAACTTAAACAACACCAAAATGCGCTTACTTATGTTTGGCTATAACTACAACTGCTCACTAAACCTGGTATTCACATCTATCGCTATGTAATGCTGACAGTGACTCGAATACTAGATAACTCATTAACACTAATCACTAACAGTAACTCAACTGACAACTCTCAAGAATTTGCTTTGATTATTTCATTATAATTATGATAAACATGATGATAAAGCCTTTAAGTATAATCATTAAATTTAATGATAATGGCAATCATAATGACTAAGTCTAATGACTAAATGAGGAATTCTAAGTCTATCACTATCAATTATCAATAGCAGTATCACTAAATTCACTATCACTATGAGTATGATACTCACTTACTGACAGTGGCAGTGACTATGAGTGTGAGTATGACTATGAGGGATACTATGACTCATAGTCATAGTCACATTGATATTCACACTCATAGTCATAGTGATACTGATAATATAAGTATTACTATTACTATTACAGTATGAGTATGACTATCACTATGAGTATGAGTATGAACTATGAGGCTACTAGACCTAGTACTACTGGCGCCAGTACTAGTACTACCAATACTAATTTTACTAATACAGATTACACTTTACAGTACTACTAATAGTAATACTAATAGTTATAGTAATACTTATACTATCACTATGACTATGACTATGAGTATCAGTATGAGTATCAGTACGAGTATGAGCGTGATTTGTAAAGTTAAAAGGATTAGTATCAGTGTAAACTATAACGAGCATTCTAAAATTTTCTAACTCCAAATATGCATAATCATAACAAATAAAATAATCACAATGACTACAGCATCAATATGAATATGAGTGTCAGTGTGAGATACAGCTAAACATTAGAACATGTGTGAACATAGTGTGCACCGGAAATCGGCGTTAAACTCCGTTGTCTGTCCCAGTGTGGTATATTAAGAGTGTTGCCATTAGCAAATCTTACGGAATCATATGGGCGCCATTATGCCGAGATTGGTACCGCGAGTTTATATAAGTTATAAGGGAAAAATTTTGCCACTTTTGTTATTTTATTTTTTTTCTATTTTATGTGTACATTTTTTTTAATTTTTTTTATTGGTAAAGTTTTTAAACACATTTCTAATGCACATAAAATTAAAAGAAAAATTAAAACTCAATCATGCACATAAATACAAAGCTATAAAGTTCAAGCTTCGCTGTGATTTTAATGTGAATATGAATTGAATAATGCTTGCAATAACCATTATACACAAAATACGTTACAGTTGCTATAAATGTAAGACTAGTTAATTGGATGCAAATAAGCACGGTAATACTACTTAATTTATGCTATTTTTGAATTTTGTAGTAAATATTTGGCATGTATATATATATATATATATATATATATATATATATATATATATATATATATATATATATATATATATATAAATATATATATATATATATATATATAATATTATTATATATATATAATATATAATATTATTATATGTATGTATATATATATATATATTATATATAATATCATTATATATATATAATGTATATAATTTAATATATAATATAATAATATATTATATATGATATTATTATATATATAATATAATATATAATATAATAATATATTATATATATTATATATGATATTATTATATATATAATATATATATAATATACTATATAATATATTAATGCATAATATATTATTATAATATATATATATCATATATAATATAATATATAATATAATAATATATTATACATGATATTATATATATATATAATATATATATAATATAATATATAATATAATAATATATAATATATTATTAAAAAAAATATATATATTATATATAATATTATTATACTTGTATAATATATATATAATATAATATAATATATAATATATAATAATATATAATATGTTATTATAATATATATATATATATATTATAAATAATATAATATAATAATATATTTTATATGATATTATATATATATATAATATATATATAATATATATATAATATAATATAATAATATATTATATTATTATATTATATAATATATTATTATAATATATATATATTATATATAATATTATTATACTTGTATAATATATATATATATAATATAATATAATATACAATATATAATAATATATAATATATTATTATAATATATATATATATATTATAAATAATATAATATAATAATATATTTTATATGATATTATATATATAATATATATATAATATAATATAATAATATATTATATTATTATATTATATAATATATTATTATAATATATATATATTATATATAATATTATTATGCTTGTATAATATATATATAATATAATATAATATTATTATACTTGTATAATATATATATAATATAATATAATATATAATATATAATAATATATAATATATATTATAATATATATATATATATATTATAAATAATATAATATAATAATATATTTATATGATATTATATATATAATATATATATAATATAATATATAATATAATAATATATTATATTAATATATTATACAATATATTATTATAATATATATATATTATATATAATATTATTATACTTATATAATATATATATAATATAACAATATATAACATAAAAATATATAATATATTATTATAATATATATATATTATATATAATATTATTATACTTATATAATATATATATAATATAACAATATATAACATAAAAATATATAATATATTATTATAATATATATATATATATATATATATATATATATATATATGTATATATATATATATATATATATATGTATATATATATATATATATATATATATATATATAATACATGCCGAATATTTACTACAAATTTCAAAAATAGCATAAATTAAATAGTATCACCATGCCTATTTGCATCCAATTTACTAGTCTTACATTTATAGCAACTGTAACATATTTTGTGTAAAATGGTTATTGCAAGCATTATTCAATTCATATTCACATTGTAATCACAGCGAAGCTTAAACTTTATAGCTTTGTATTTACGTGCATGATTAAGTTTTAATTCTTTTTAAAATTTTATATGTATTGAAAATATGTTTAAAAACTTTACCAATAAACAAAACTAAAAAAAATGGACACATAATATAAAAAAAAAAAAAAATCACAAAAGTGGCAAAATTTTTCCTTTATAACTTATATAAACTTGCGGTACCATTAGCGACATAATGATTTTTCATGGTTTAAAGTCAACACTCTTAATATACCACACTGGTCTGTCCCGCTCTCATTCGGCGAAATGTGAAAAATAGTTTAATACATTGAACTGGAAAAGAGTTCATTGGTTGAATAGACCAACGAAAATTAAGATTATTTTCCAGCTTATCGGTATAGTCCGTATAGAGCAGGGGTGTCCAACCCTTTTGTAGCGATGGCCAATGAAATGCGGTGTGAGGGCTACATTCTAAACTTTAGTTTGAGCTGGGGGGCAACAGCCTCAGTATTTTTCAAATTTACTTTATTCCAAGTTCCCATGAATTCTTACACAATGAAGTCCCAATAACTACTACAGGTTACATGTTTTGTTGCATGTATATATAAAAAAGTGTTTTGTCCACTGTACTTCGTATGGATGCAAAATATTTTTTGTTCTGCCTTTGAGGGGCACAAAAATGTAGGCCGATGGTCACATTCCAAATCTAATATCTCACCATTATAACTTATACAAAATTATGCAAGTCCAAGTGCAAAATGCATGCTTCTAAGAACAATTGTGCAAGTTTTGTTACAACTTACAAGCATTACTTCTATATATATATATACATTTATATATATATACATTTATATATATATATATTATATATATATATATAATCATGTCAACAATTAATGACAACATTTAAATGATACGTTGTGTCTTGCGATTAGTTCAACAATCAAAATAACTAAAAGTTCACTATGTATCTGTATCTTGGTGAAGCTAGTTGATAATTTTGCTCTCTCTGTTCTCAGATATAATATTCGCTTATATTATTCACACGATGTATTCTAAGAATTATTCAGTCTGTGATAACACATCTCTGACTACTAGTACTAGAGGGAATGAAATTGTCTCTCCAGTTTACACTATTACTGAGTAAGTTTATTTGTAATTTTTTTCAAGACTTGAACTTGCATAAAAAAGAAAGTTTATAATATATAGCTGTTGTCTTCTATTAATATATAATTATATTAAATTAACATTCATAGTATTCACTTGTAAAATATAAATTATGTAAAAAATTTTCCAAAACCGAAACTTTTTACTCCATTACAAATTAATGTTTAAAATACATATAATATATTTAAAAAGTTAATATGGTTGGTACGTAATGCTATCCATAATGGATAACGCAATGCATTGCACAGTACTGTAGAAAACATGCAACAGGGAATACAATTCCAAAATATACTTGTTAAATTACTTTACCTCTATCAGCAACTATACCCGATATTTGTGATGCAGATTACAACTGTAAATTACACACATGTATTGCCAGGATATATTTTATTATGTATATGCAAACGAATGGGTGACAACCTCTAAAACATATTATTTTTAGAAATCCACATGAAGTTATAGAGATGAAAGTCTTTATTCAAAAAGTGAAGAGTGGCTATTGGTAGAGATGGATTAGATGACGGAGTATGTGTGTTTGAGAAAGTGATAGACCATAGGATAACATTGGAAGACATTGAAGAGGAAGATAATAATGAAGTTGTTTCCTCAATTAGTAACAGAAAGACAACTTTCAAATCTACATTCTACAATTTACTTGAGAGCATTAGAAAGAAAATTAGGAGTAGTAGTGATAGTGACACTAAAGCTACATCCTATAGACAAAACAAAATCTGTTGCTCTGATGTTAAATTAAATAGAAAACGGCTAAAGGCTGTTAAATCTTGTTTTACAGTAAAAAGTGGTCAGTATTCTCTATACTGAAGCACCAGCTATTAACTTATGCTCATTTGAATCCCTAGTATATATTCTTTAATTAGCACTGTAATCCCACATATGTATGTATTTATATGTTTTTTGTTACCACACAATATGTATGTGTCACTAAATTAGGAACTACAGCTAGTAGTAACTGGAATATGTATCCAAAGCCAGCCCCCATCTCTTGGGCGGAGCCTCGTTTATTTTCTATAATTGCACAGTGTGTATAACAAAAGTTGTTTTATTGAAATAAACTTTTATCTACATTATATTATGCTGAATAACATATTGCTAAATTAAATAGTTTTGTGAAATAACTTTTAAAACATTTGATATAGCAGCAGTGAAGTTTTCCCAGGTGTCAGTGAAAACACTGGGATTGTTATTAAGGCATGATAAAGTCATTTTTATTGTTAGTGTTTTGAATATTGCAAGCATACAACTGAGTGCTTACTAAAACAGCTACAAAAAACATGAAAATAATTTACTCAAAAGAAAAAACGCTCATCTGAATTTTTTCGACTTATGCAGAAAAATGCAATTCGTCACAAAATAATATTTAGCTGATTTTTACAACATAGCACTAATATGCAGAATATAATTGCATGTAGCAGTAGTGTTTGAACTGACTAAATGTGCAAGTTGTACGAATTTATTTGCACTGTTAATTTGCTGACCACTTATTTAGCAATCACTTTGTTTTATTGCGTCTCAAAAATACAAGTTCTAAGGTGGTAGCCCATCTAGCTTTACTATTTAAAGAGGGCATCTTCAAATGGCTGGATTTATACATGAGAAGTTGCCCGACTTAAAGAATTTCTCATGCACCCCATCTTTATACACTAAAATATTCATATATAACAATTATCTTAGATATAATCTACAGTCTATACTCTATTAGCATCTGAATTTTTTTATAAGCAGCTCCGAGTTAGGAGTGATTGAATGCAGTAGGATTCCCGAACCCCCAACTCCAAGCCGGAGAATCGCGAATTATTGCATTCAGCCACCCCCAACTCGGAGCTGCTTATAGAATACTTCTTTAACTAAAATCCGAGCGATATAAATATTATTATTATATAGATACAGATACAAATAGTTGCCGCGTTTGACGTCACGGGTCACAAGCGTTTGAAAGATTTTCCTGAGCAGTAGCGGCTAGTGCCAATGGATGTGATAATTGTAAAACTAAATATGTAAAATATGCTTACATTTAGGCTAACACTATTTACTTCCAGAATAAATTTATACGTTTGCAATTAGTCTCTTGCAACTTTTGTTTTAACACAGAGTTATTTATACTATATTTTCTTTGTTGTCTGCATCATTATCATTTCATTATGATTTAATCTTTATTGATTATCATTATCATTATGATTTAAAATTAATGATTAATATTAATAATATTATGAGTAATGATTATCATTATTGGTAAAACTATTAACTATTACGTTTTAGTTTGAATTTAAGTTTAAGTAGTCCAACTCTAATCATAATCATAACGATTATGATAATCATAATCATAATGAGAATGATAATGTTAAACTTAATGATTATCATCATAATGATAATCATCCATCGTAATCATTGTTGTGTTTACATGGAAGCTATATCATATCTCTAGTTTTAGAGGTTATATATATGTTTTTGGGCATGCGTAGGGATATGCTAGTTGAACTTGTGTGTGAGGATTTTAGTTCACTGTTCAGTGGAAATATATTTGATTGCTTATTTAAAAGTTGAGTAATTCTGCAATTAATACAATACCACACAAATGACAATATAACATTGGCGACGAGTAAGTGTTAACCTATGTTCTGATAGTATCTATTATGGCTGCAAGCATAGCTATTCCTAGTTTTGGCGAGGGTACAGAAGTTGAGTCTTATTTGGAGAGATTAGACTGTTATTTTCTGGTTACCAAGACTACAGATGGCGATAGGGTGCCTATTCTACTTATGGGATTATCAGCAACACAGTATCAGACAATTAGAGATTTGGTGTATACTGAAATACCTAAGGATGTTGCTTTTGCTGATTTACGCGAACTGTTAATCCCACACTATAGCAAAACCACTAATCAGCGCTTGGAACGAACTCAGTTCAGATTTATCTCTAGGAAGGAAGGTGAAAGCATAGTAGACTTTCAAATCCGGATTCGAAAAGCAGCCAGAGACTGTAAGTTTGGTAATCTGTTAGAGGATAATTTGTTAGAACAATTTATTGCTGGAGTAAACTATCCAACTCTTATTAGGAAGTTAGTTGAGAAGGCTGACATTACCACACTAGCTGAAGCTATGGAAGTAGCAGTTACAGTTCAACTACTAGAAGGGAAGATGATTACTGCCACACCGACTGCTGCTAATAATGTTGTTGCTAGAGTAACAAATTCTCAGAACAGAAAGATGACCACAACTAACAATAATATGAAGACTCATACTACTTTTACTAGGGACATAATCTGTTTCAGATGTTTTAAGGCTGGACATAAATCTAGTAATGAGAGTTGCCCCGCCTTAAGCAAGACCTGCAGAAACTGCAAGAAGACTGGACATTATGCCGGATCCAAGTACTGGCGTAGTAAGACTACCTCTAAATCTACAACTAACACTGTACAGCGCACTCCCGTGGGGCCAGTTGTAACTCTAACGACTGGTGACAGTCTCAGTAATCAGTTTGCAGCTAGAAATGAGAACAGCTACAAGACTCCCAAGTGTCAGGCTGCACTTGGTGGTAAGAGAGTGACTTTTCTAATAGACTCAGGTGCTGTAGATAATGTTATTGACAAACATACATATGAACTGTTGAGTAATGACATAGTATTGCAACCTGCTACTAAGAGTTTGTATGCGTTAGATCAATCAACTCCTTTACCATTGTTGAGTCAATTTTGTGCAGAAATTACTGTTAACTCACCTACTTCTGAGTTAGATAGTTATGTAAAGGCACAGTACCAAGAATGTTTCCGCGGTGTGGGTAAGGTGAAAGATGTACAGGTTAAGTTGCATATAGATCCCGAGTGCAAACCAGTTGCCCAACCAGTTAGACGGTTGTCATTTAGCTATCGCAGTAGGGTTGAGAAAGCTTTGAATCATTTAGTTGAGGAGGCTATTATTGAGCCAGTCCAGGGTGTAGCTTCTACGTGGGTTAGTCCTTTAGTTGTAGTTCCTGAAGAAGGTAATGAGGTTCGCCTTTGTGTTGACATGCGTAGAGCCAATACTGCTATCATCAGAGAAAGATATCCAGTCCCTACCGTTCAAGAGATGCTTGTAGAGTTGAATGGTGCTCAGGTATTTTCTAAGCTAAGATTGCGTCAGGGTTTCTTTCAGTGTGAGCTGGAGTCAAGTTCTAGAGACATTACTACTTTTGCTAGCCATGGAGGTCTATTTCGTAAAAAGAGGCTTGGAATGGGAGTGTCAGCTGCTTCTGAAGTATTCTAGTACACAATTCAGAAAACCCTCAATAGTCTTAGTAGTGTCTTAAATATGGCTAATGACATAGTTGTGTTTGGTAAGGATTCTGAAGAGCACAGAAATAGGCTAATGCAAGTGATGGCTTGCTTGTCAGAGTGTTACTTAACTCTAAATCCTGTCAAATGTTGCTTTGGTTTGGGTTCTATCAAGCTTCTTGGGTCATATTTTGTCTAGTGATGGCATCTCCAGATCCCGCGCAGGTTGAGTCAATTCTTGGTGCTAGACAACCAGAGACGGTATTTGAGCTCAAGGGGTTCCTAGGTCTAGTGCAGTTCATTGGTAGGTATGTCAAAGGGTTAGCCACAGTGGCAGCTCCTTTGTGGGACCTCACCAAGCATAAAGCTACTTTTGAGTGGACGGATATACATCAGAAGTCTTTTCAGCAGGTCAAGTCTCTGATGGGGTCGACTCAAACTTTAGCTTACTATGATAAAAGATGCATCTACTACTGTGATTGCCTATACTAGCCCTGTAGGTTTAGGCTGTGTTCTTTATCAGATTCAAGAGGATGTGCCAAGAGTAGTTGCTTATGGACATAGGCGGCTATCTGATGTGGAGTCCAGATATTCATAGATAGAGCGTGAGGCACTAGGTCTCATGTGGGCCTGTGAACACTTCAAGATGTACTTACTGGGTACAAAGTTTCGGTTAGTTACGGACCACAAGCCTCTAGTGGGTATATTTAGTAAGCCTAGGTTAGAGAGATGGAGTCTAAGACTCCAGGCCTTTGGTTTTGCTTTAGAGTATAAGCCAGGTTGCAGTAACATTGCTGATTCTTTATCTCGGTTGAGTGTTTCTAAGGATGATGTTGTGGAACCTTTGACTGATGACTCGTACATATGTACAGTTGCTAGCATGGCGGTCCCATGTGCTATGGGCTGGTCAGAGATTCAGAATGCAGCCCAGTCTTGTGAGGAGACTCAGGCTATGCACAAAGTTATCCAGTCAATTGATTGGAAAAATGTATCTGCTGTGATTAGGTCATTGAAAAATAAAATGAGTAGTTGTAACGGTGTAGTTCTCAGAGGTGAACGAATATTTGTTCTACGGAGTCTAAGGTCCAGGGTTTTACCTCTTGCTCATGAAGGACATCAAGGTATCGCAAAGACCAAGAGTAGACTTAGGCTCAAGGTTTGGTGGCCCAGGCAGTGCTTGTCATGTCAGTTAGTTGGTTCTAGTGTTCTTCCTACTCCTATCACTCCCACTAAGCTAGCAGACGGTCCTTAGAAGTTCTTTAGTGTTGATTTATTTGGTCCCTTTCGTTCTATAATCATTATCATAGATTACTATAGTAACCTCTTCGAGGCTGGCTTTTTAAGTAACACTAAGACAGGCAAGGTTGCTTCGTTTCTTGAACATGTTTTAGCTCGGTATGGTTACCCAGAGATCTTGAGGTCAGATAATGGTCCCCAGTTGGTTTCCAGTGAATTCCAGAGTTATCTTGCAGAGTGTGGTGTCAAGTCGCTATCTACAACTCCATTGTGGCCCCAGGCTAATGGTCAAGTGGAGAGAACTAATGAAAGTGTTCTCAAGATGTTGAGGATTGCAAATTCTAAAGGTAGGAACTTGAAGCAAGCTCTGTTGGAATTTGTTATTGCTTACAAGTCTACACTCCATGCGGCTACAGGTATGACACCCTATGCTATGATGTTCGGTCGTGAGATACGTATCAAACTACCTATGCTCTCTAATGAGGTTGCTAAGACTGCTGAGGAGGCAGGAGACAGTGATGCTTTGTATAAGCAGAAGATGAAAGATCAAACAGATGTTGGTTATAAAGATAGTTCTATAGGCCGAGGTGATTCTGTGCTGTTGAAACGTGAAACTAGAAGTTAGCTGGATACTATGTATCACCCAGAGCCATACAGAGTCGTGGATGTTCAGGGTACAGATATGACTTGCGTTGGTCTTATTGGTAATGTAGTTAGGCGCCATATCTGTGTTGCTCGTAAGGTTGTAGAGCCTGACCCTGGTCCTATAGTTGCTGATCCGCTTGTATCTTCATGTGCTATTCCCGTAGCTCCTGATGCTCCTGTTGCCCCGAGTTCTGTGTCTGGTTCTCCTGGTCTCAGTTCTAGTTCTAGTTCCCCTGGTCATAGTGTTCAAGTCCTCGAGCGGAGAATGCCAATACGATATCAAGATTACCATTACATTAAATTCTGGGTACATGTGACCTGTGTTCTTTGTTCATTGTAAATACTCATGTAATATGTTGTTTACATTACTTGTTAATTTTAAATACTCATGTAATATGTTGTTTACATTAATAAGTACTTGTGTAATATGTTGTTTACATATGTTTTATTTTTCTTTAATAGTCCTGGAGAGATGTTGTGTTTACATCGAGGCTATATTATATTTCTAGTTTTAGAGATTATATATAATATGTTTCTGGGCATGCGTAGGGATATGCTAGTTGAACTCATGTGTGAGGATTTTAGTTCAGTGGAAATATATTTGATTGCTTATTTAAAATCTGAGTAATTTTGCAATTAATACAATACCACACGAATGACCATATAACAATCATAGTGCGCTCAAACTTGATTATTTAGTTCTAAGCTTACTCCGTTGTTGTTTATTTAGTAACTTACTAAAGAAAAAATTATAATGTAATGACTAATCACTAAAATTGAAGTAAAAGTTCAACTAGAAATAAAAACTAAGTTAAAATTAGTTACCAGTAATGAGTAAAACTAACTTAAACTGTAATAGTAATACTTAGTTAATGTCATAGCATTGAACTTAATGAGTAAGTCCAATGTTATAGATATAGCTAATAGTAATACTAATAGTAATACTGATACTCATAAGTCTCACAAATAACTCGGTGAAATTATAGTTTTAAGTTATAATAATATAAATAGACATTCCGTAGGTGTATGCCATATTGACACTAATAGTTACACTCAGCCTCATACTTGTGAGGCCTCATACTCAGCCATATAGTTATACTTATGGTTTAAGTTATACATATTCAATTTTATATTCGCTATTGGTCTAGGAGTTAAAGCATTTGCCCTAATAAACATGAGGTCATGGGTTCGAGTCCAGACAAAGGCCATTGGTGATGTATGGAAGAGCATCCAGTCATAATTTCTCCTGTGCCTCATCTAAATAAGTCCTTAGCCCAATTTAACAAAAACTTTTTCCATCAGGGGTTTCTCACAGAGATAGCGACTATAAACTTGCGTAGGTTTTTTTATTGTTGAATTATTATATTTAATTTATAAATCACTATTATTTCTCACCTGGTCTGCCGTGGTCCGGGATGGGTGGCGGTAGTTATAAATCACTATAATGCTCTTATCCGCTTATTGAGTAATGCTGTAGTGGCTGCTGATAGGATATAGAGCACATTAATCATTTAGTGTGCTCGATTTGACTACTCTGGTTATTTGATTGGTCAAATTACATCATAAACAAGTTAGCAGCTTATGCTGTTGCAAGTCGTTGTTCGGCACTTTTTGCATGAATACAAGTTGATCATAGGTGGAGTACATTATGTAACATTTTTCTTTATCTAGGAAACTATAGACACAAAACTGGCTGCTGCCAGGATTTCTTCATGCAGTGATTCAGTTTATGATTTAAACATTTTAAGCACATGAAATATTTTTAATTTTGGAACTCTAACTCAGTCTCAATTTTATGTATGTAGTCAAACTCTGAAATTTTTGTAAAAGTGTTCTAAACGATTAGATTAAATGCTGTTCAGGTCTGCTATTGGGATAACTGGTACTTATAAGTTGAGTGTCGGGGACATAGGAGCAAGGCCTTTTTTATCAAAGTTTGGTTTAATTTACTGCAAGCCTAAGCCATTGCCTGCGCATCTTCTTCTAAAGTAGCATCAGTATGTTTACACATTAGGTTGCAATTCCAACATGTGATGTACTATTATTTTCAGCTTGCGATCATGGTGTGCTATAACTTAAGAAGACTTTAGAGTCTATTTCACTTTCCGGAAGGATTCTTTTCAAGATTGATTCCAAGTCGAGTCTTAATCTCTTTCATAGCCTAAAGTCTTGCAAAGTCTCACAGCAAGCGAAAAGGTCTGAAAATAGAAGTACTGACATTCTTATGGACAAAATTAAAATCAATTTTCATGAAACCCAAGAGAAAAAATTTTACTCGCTATCGGTGTTTTTAATGCTCTAACATAAAAATGTATAGATACTTGAAACATTTTATAGACCTTTTTCAGATGTCTCCAATATCCCCCTTACAAGTAAAAATTGTGTCCTCCCAAAATGAAAATTGTTGAACAAAAATAAACCTGGACACATTTTTGCGGTTTTGGTTGCTGAACAATGCTGAAGTGCCACTTCAGCATTGCTCAGTAACCAAAACCACAAAAAATACTTTCAAGTTTCTTTTCTTCAAATTTTTTCATAAAGAATTAATATTTTTAGATTTTTTTCTGAACTGCTAATATGTGTGCTTATACAAAAATATCTATCTCTTGAAAAAAACAATTTTATGGCATAATTAGTATTTTAAATAGCAGCCAAACTTCAAATTTTTAATGAGTTTGCTCTTTATACAAACGTTCAACCTATTAACTTTGGGAGGACACAACTCTTAATTGTAAAGGGGATAATGGGACCTCTAAAAAGGGTCTATTACATATTACTTGTCAGCTCAAGACTAAATCAATACCATTATCAAGGTTTGTTTTCTTAAAAAGGAATGTAGAGAGCAAAATTTCCTTACACTTCATTCAATTTTCCATGAGTATCTAAATATATTTTTTTATTAGACTGGTGTTTCTTCAATAATTGTAAAATTTAAGTTGCAAACTATTACTTGTAACATTTAGCTTCAATTGTTAAATTATTTTAATTCTTTTTATTTTTCGGATCAAGCATGTAGAACATATGTGTAGAAGAATATACAATCATGCATATATTTGTTAAAATATTATCAATTTTCCAATAAAAATATGCCTATTGTGCACTCTGCCTAATAAAAGTTTTTTCTTTCTATTTGTAGACACAACCATACAGATCTGGGCATCATGATTCTTGTAGAGCAACTGTTACTTGGTGTTTCTGCTCTCTATGTCAGTGCTAGGACAATTCATTCAGATTTAGATGTACAGCAAATCAAGATCTGTTATTTGAACTTAGGTTTGCCATTGGTTATTTTTCTGGTAATATTTCCAAAAATTAAGTCAAGTAAATGACAATCAATAGAGAATAGTTTTATGATGGAAATATTGCGGTAGAAGCATTTTAGTTGACTCATTTGTCTGATTTCTCAGTTACTAATATTTCAGAAAGAACGGGTGACATTCTAAATGTAAAAAACTGGTTTAAAAACTGTATTCAATGGAAATGCGGTATAAGTGTTTATCCAAACTCATTCTTGTTTATAGCCGCAACCTCTGAAACACAATCATGGTGGTAAGAGCTTATAGGCAGGCTCTAGTCATGCTGGAATCACAGTTTTGTCAAAGAGATTTTGATATTGTATAGCAGAACTTATACTCGAATACTCCTTACATTGCAAATGGTCCTGCTGAGGTTTGATCTTCTAGCCTACTATGCTTGTCATGCTAGATCAATGCCACTAATCGCAGGACAATGGCTGCTCTCCATAAATAATAAACAATACCACACAAAGGTAACTAAAAGGCTTATGACGCAACTTTTCATCATAAAATTATTTTCTTAAATAGCATTTTGTGGTTATGTCTTTTTCTGTACTAAAATTATAGACATGTTGAATTTGATAGTTTTTTGAGTTTTCAACTATTTTTTACTAAATTTCATAAATTCATAGACCGTGACAAACTTTTCTATATTTTGATAGTTGTCTGCTTTCTTGTGTTCAATGATGCCACAATAACTTATTAGTTTTTGGTTGTAGGTTGTGTTCTACTTGTTGTACTTTACTCAGGATTAAGCTCACCTATGTTTAATGGCAGCTTCAAACATTGTATGAGATTGAACCTGAAAGGAAGTATCTATATCTGGATGGTCCCCTTTTTACAGCTTACCAATTGTATTTTATCTAATGATGGTAATTCAGAACATTTCTTTTTCCAGTATTACATACTTCTAATAATTTGTTTTGGTCGATAAGACTTATGTATCTTGGATCTTTGTTAAGTCATTAGACTGTTGTGAACTGGAAGAGAGCTATTTAGTTAAGCCAATGTGCTGTCGGAAAGTTTTGTTTAGTCTGGGGTAGTTGTATGACTATGTTATAGAGATGCCAGTGTTTCCTAGAGTTTGGTTTTAGATCAACATAGTTACTACCTTAATAGATTTGACTGGAATCTAAGGTGTTTTAGGCTACTCAGGCTACAGTCTGTTAAACTGCAGACCTATTTCCACGTTAATTAAACTCACACAGGTTTAAGTAGTCCTTTGGCTGGTGTCCTTAAGGTTTTTAGTAGAACATATGAATGATTTATTAAGATTTGCATTTTAGCATCTGAGCTGCCCTGTTATGTGATCTTACTAGAGTAATCATATTTTGTGTTTTAAATTTTGTTATTAAATGAAACAAATCTATTTTGTGAGAAGGTGTTATAAGTCATGGAGTTTTTAGCTACAAACAATGTTATATTGGCAATTACAAACTGTAAACCTTGCTTGTATTTCCTTTTAGGTTTGTATGGTATTGAAGCCGCTCTTGGTCAAATCCAAGTCATATCTGTACTGTTCATCTTCTGCCATATTGATTTTATTGGCAGGTTTCCAAATTTATTTTGCTCTGCGCTACTTACAGCAACTGTTAGCTTTGTTGTAAGTTTCCTAATTGGTGAAATGAGTAAGTAAATTAAGTTACTAACTAAATTAGTTAATTTCAACTATTTTTTGACAGTTATAAAACTTTATGATGAATTTTTATTTGCATAAATGTTTAAATAGTTTTTTTTTAATATTTTGATGGCTCTTAGCTGCCATGTCTCTGTAAGTTCTGTGGTGATTGACTCATATCGACAATTTTCAATATATGTTATAAATATTGTGATATATAATTGATTATAATCTAATTGTTTACATTTTACAAAATTTCCACAATCTGAGCTGCTAAGCATATCACATTTTACACTATCTATACAACACAATAATTTATTTATATGTATATATTGACAGAGATACAGCAACAAGTGCTTATCCTATTTCTATCTGCCTTGTTTGGTGTAAAAGTGCTCAAAATTGTTCAGCTGTTCCCAAAAACATTCTCTTTTGGAGAAGGAGTGATGGTTTGCCAAATTTGGACCAGTGCCTTTTTTAGATTTATCTGTCTATGGGTAAGTGGAACAACAATGTATGAGAGACTATGAGTGTATAATATAGTGGCAGAAATATCCAACTTTAAAATATAATCAACTCAAAACAAGTGTTTTCAATGTCATTCATTCTGCAATTGAGTTCATTTCAAGTGGTACTACTTGAGTAATACCATTTAATAAATGCAATAATTGAACGTGTAAATACATATGTAAAGTAAAAAATATTTTATGTTAGAAATATTCTATGGAGTCCAAGATATTTTACAATTCATATAATTTAGCAATTTCAGTTAGTCAAAAAGACTATTTCGTCTTGTGATCACTTTCTAGGCATATTTTCAATGTACAATCCATTAGTTGGTCATAGGCGTCCAATATTTTTCTACGTTATATTACTTTTGCTGGGGGAGATAAATGAAGTTTCAACGATTCAAGTAAAGTCTTTAAATTGTGTAATCTCATTAGCCAACAAATCACATATTGCTATGCATCAAGGCTGAGTTGACGTTAACTCCCCAATGTTTGTGTGACTGTATAATCTAAACCAGTTGAAACATAGTGGATATGCCTTAAACTTATGCTTTAAGAATAAAATCCACCTAATCACTCAGAAAATTTAGTGTAGTTGACTTGGTTAGCTACCCTGATGTTAACTCGGAATGCCAGACTCTTAGCCTAGGGCCACACGGTACGTATTTTCGCATGCGAAAATTGAAACCACAAGTAGCAAAGGCGTCCACTGTAGCGTCAGTGATGCGTGATAAATAAAGCTTTCATTTTTAAATCGCACTCCGCTTTCAATAAAACGCAATTTACTGGAATTTAGCACTAAAATAACGAAATTGGGCTCGCTTAATCACTACCAGCCAATTAGGTGACGACGACAGAGACGGTTCGCACTTGCGAAAAGTTTTCTCAACGCGCACAGTGGACACCTTTGCTACTTGTGATTTCAATTTTTGCATGCGAAAATACGCACAGTGTGGCCCTAGGCTTACTCTCTAGTACTCATGAAGACAAATTTCAAATAGTAGGCTACACAGAGAATGTCAGTTTATGAAAGAAAATGCATGTTGATCATAATTATTGTTGCTCAATTTGATGAAGTTACTGGCTATTCAATACATTGTATTTCTGTTTGTATAATTGTTGAAAATTAAACTTGTTTACAGCCAAGGCCAAAAAGTAACAGTTATATATTTTACCTTAAGCATTATTCTGGAGTACAAGCACAGCATAGTGAACTATCAGTTAAGGTCAAGCTATTCATTCTGCTGTATAGACGGTGCTATATTTTGCTGGTAGCTATGAGTAGTCATATTTGGCTTCTGTTCCAAAATGCAAAGCTATCAAAGCTGGAAATATAGAGGTATAGCTGTGATGATCAGTATTATTGTGTCCCAGAAGACGGTCCCTAGATAATTAAGCTAGCTTGACAGTTGGGAATATTTATTTTCCCATAATTTCTGTAAATGCTTTGCGATCTTTTAGCTTTGAGTTCTCCAAACAAGTTGATACTACAGATGATACTTTTTAGAATTTTGACATGAAGTTAGACTATGAAATATGCTAGCTAGTTAGAACTAGTAGGTGCAATGAGGAGTTGTCTGTCTAATAACTGGGAACCTAAACTTCAAACTAATTTTTGCACAAATATTGAGTGCACATGCAGTGTAGTCATTAAATGCAAGTATATAAGATATTAAGTGGTTAGAAATTATATCCTAAAGTGGTAATCCTGTCTTAGATATTAATTCAAGCTATTTAGTTTTTAGGCTTCCAATTTGTCATGAAAAGTTCTTTTAGTTGCCAAAAAAGAACAAATAATTTTTAGGGTTTGTGTGTTGCAGTTCAATAATGGCATAGCCTTTCATATCAGTTAACCCTTTAGGGCCCGCAATTAATGCATGGAATTTTAGGAAAACTAGGGGCATTATACATTTTATTTGTGCAAGTTAAGACTTAGTGACAATTGATGGCGTCATTTCCACTGTGATATTTAAATCAACATCCATTGTTCTGTGTCTAGATATATATTTAGTTGTTCTTCAGAAAACAATTTATATTGTTTAAAGATAACTCATTATATCTTTGTTGCAGATATTCCCCAAGAAGTATGATACACAAGCCAGTCTAACGGAGCACAGGCTACGTCTTTTTGAATATGTTATTTTGGTATGTAGGCCTTAAATTGTACCCATTTCTGAGAATTGATACTGATAGTTGTGTATGAGTATCTTATGCCTATGTAGTATGTTGTACAGACTTCCAGCTGGCCTGTCATGGATCATTGTTGATCTGCTGTGACTGTCTAGCTTTTTCTAAAACATACACTAATGTCACAAATGAATCGCTCACTATTTCCTAAAATTGTTTGATCAGCAAAAGCATATAGTGCTATCAATAACCTCAGCTTATCTTTTAAAAGATAGACGGAAATTCTAACCGATGAATTATTGCAACCATTTTACTCAATTTAGCACATCTGACGTCATTTAGGCTTTATCTTAAGCTTCTTGTTTGTTCTACCTTGTATAAGTAGCTTAGGCTGAGTACTGCATCATTTAGACCAGTTGTTGGTTTTATCACTACAAACAGTAACAGTATATCCTAAGCATATGATGACTACATGCTTTGTATAGTTGGGTACTGTGACCTCATCTTGAATATCAAGGATTTTCAGTTTGTATTGTTGGATTGTTCACAAACCACCACAATAATCTTGCAATAAAATGTACCCATTGAACTAGAACTTAGTTAGATTTCAGTAAGTGTAGCCACAACTTTTATTATTTAGTATAATACTTGTCAACTCGAGTCAAATTCTTGAAAACCCGAATCCCGGAATGGAAGTGAATTTCTCACTGGAATCAAATTTACTTTGTATGAGTAATTTGTTGCGGAATCAAAACTTGTTATTGCGTATGTGTTGTTTTTCTCTTCTTATATTTTGGTTTTCATAGAGCGTGCAAAAATATGATAGGTCATTGATTAATTGCATAGCTTTCTTAATGCCTGATTCATCATTTTATTGTGAAACATACAACTGTTTGAAATAATGGTCCTGCTACCAGCATTATCATTGCTTTTCATTTATTGACGAGAGTCAATATCCAGGATTATTGCCCGAGTTAAATCTTGATATAATACCAACAGTCTGCTAAAGGTGCTCCTACCTACTAGCTCTCAATCAACTCAAATAGGGGGACACAAATACTTTAGCAAGATTTGGCACCTACTTTTTTGCCAAATGTAATGTTGGTAGACTTGTGTTTCCAAGATAAAACTAATCCTTACAAGAAAAGAGCACGTTACTCCTATATGTGTACAACATGATCTCCAAATTAAAAGCTGATATAGATTTGGTTAAACCAAACCTTGTACATTCTCTGATGCAGTCTTGGTGACATTTTTACCTTTGTCAAGAGACCCAGTTCATAAGGATGGGGGAGGCTAATCCAATCAGTGATGAGCTTCCCAACTTGTAGATTTAAAAATTTGGGCTTTCCAATACCTTAAGCATCTAGACTCTAGAGTAAATACACAATTATTACAAAATTATATATGTTGTGATATCTGCTTACAAGTTGCATGGCACGGCATTTCAGATACTCATGCCTCTCACAAATATAATTGCGATTGTTTTTGAAAGCTTAATTTATAAATTTACATGTTTGGTTCTTTGATTTTACAAATAAAGAACATCAGTTCTGCCTCAGTACAGTAAGCAGTGCAACTTATATACATATTGCGTATTTCACACGCCTACACAGAAAATATAGCAAGATTACATTATAGTTTCTTTTTATGCTGATGCATTTTATGGCTGCTTTCAATTATTCCCCATGGCAATATCTGCATGTGAATTTTCTTAAAGTAATTTAGTTAATGCTGTAGACATTTTACGTTTCTAACAAATTGTAATTTCAAAATTTAGATTAAAATATTACAATTAATTTATTATATTTAGTACCACCCCAACTACAACTAAAATAAGATCATGTTTTTCTGCTTTTAGAATTGTGTTATAGCATAGTTGTGTGACTTAGCAAATAGCATCTGTAACAGAAATACTCTTTAAGCTCAAATGTAATATAAAAATAAATAATTCTCAATGCCAATTGGCTAATAAAAGAATCTACATGCCTACTTATTCCAATAACGAATATACTGGGTGCAGAAATCACTGCAGCCCATACACACAGATTGAAATGCAAAAAGTAGAAATTTTATAGTAAAGTATGAATGCTTTTTGATTTATAGACAGTCTAAATGGGTTGGTTTTCTTTTGGGGGTGTGAAATAATAATTTAAAATTGTATAGCAAAATCAGTTCTGCTAGGTGTGGAAAAGTTAATGTGCCTAATACACCATTTTACCGTGTCCGCCATTTTTGTTTATGCTGCCAATGCTGCCGCATTTTATAACCTTCCATGTTCATTGTGTAAACAAGAAAGAACAAATGATGCTTACTGTCAATAAATATATAAATATATAATTTAACAATGCTCATTCTTCTCTATTCTTAGAAATTTAGTTGCTAACCTTGTTTGATTTCTCACATTTGTTTAAAGAACACCAGGGGTTCTCATCCCTGTGAGAACCCCTGGTGCTAAGAGCGTTTTAAGCTATGGACTGCACCTCTCACCGTGCAGGCAACATAGTTTGAGAGCTGAATGTGGCATAAAACCAATTGTGACTGGATCTTTTTCCTGGCACTACCATTGTCCAGGCTGGAATTGGCACCTAACTCATTGTGTCATGTTCGGCCAACACTCTGGCCATTTTGGCATCTCTCTCAGTTGACCTTGCTAGGTATCCTCAGTAAAGTCCTCTGCTTATAATTCTGTATGCTGCAAAGCAGATTCAAAGATACCAAGGTTGATATTGCTGAGCATACAGCATGCTTGATGTGGAGCTACCATCACTTAAACAAGTTGAAAGGTTCAAGGGAAGCGCATTGCCCAGCAGTTTTTGTTTGGCTTGTCATCTGAGCCAAACCAAAGCTACAAGCCTACCACTTGGGTCACTTTCAGCTTTCATCTTCATTCATGTGTTGTGTACATAAGAAGAACCTTAGGTCACTTTGTATAACATGTTGAAAATGCTCTCTTAATGTCTTATTCTAAGTTCTATACTGTTATCTATACTGAACTGATGACCTTCGACATGGAGTGTTGATTTTTATGCCAATAGAACACAGTACTGATAGAAGTATTGCATTAGAACCAGTTGATTTTAGGATATGCTGAATCTCAAAATGACAAAAAATATAACACATCAATGACTTCCTTTGTCGGTGTATTTTAGTCCACTGGCTCTGGTGTCAACAGATATTTTACCTTTTTTGCCAATGTGATATATGTGCATAGATTTAACCTATTTTTTGCAATGCCATACCCTTAAGCTTAAAAGTTATGAAAGCACTGTAACATTTTTGTGACTGACTTTCATGACTGCTTTTACATCCTGTTTTTACTAATGCTTGCTTTCTAGATTTCATCAACAGTGGTGCTTCTTCCTATGATGGCCAGTATATTAGTTGGAAAAACACAATTACGTCATCTGCAAGGACTTGTGTTTTATATAATGGCTGGACTGTCAGCATTAGTAATGCTCTCTGTTCTTCTATATAATGGGCAACTATGGACACTGATAACAGCATTGGTTCACACAAACACTCAGGTAGAGTGAACGTTCTTGCTTTAGTGAGTTGTTTTCATGTTTAGCCATGGCCTTTAATCTCTCATGTGTTATTGCCAAAATACTACACATTCTGTTTAGTGAGTAAACACCATTATTGGCAAGGGTAGGGTCTTGTCACACAGGGTCTTGTCATTAGCTAGCACTTCTACCAAATGGTAAGCACTATTATGCAGTTAGTATGGCTAGATGTAGGTGTAGAGCTCAGAAACACTTTCAGTTTCCTTGTCTTGAAACTAGTAGAATGGTTCCTTCATGTCATTCATCATTTGTAGTTAGGGTATTGCATCAGTATAATATTATGATAAACACATGTTTGTTTTCACTGATTTACTCCAGTACACTCATAGCAGGCTTCTGAGGCTTATTTCCCAATGATATAGCTCCCCCCCACTAGCAACCTACTCAAGGTTTGGGGGTATTATTCTATATTTGTGGTCTATTGTAGTTACTAGTAAGGCTGATTTCTCTTGGAGGTGATGGATTTCATCAGCTTTTGTATGGGCAGTACTTTAGAACTGCTGCTTATGAAAAAATAAAATAAAGTTGAAATTAAACTGATTCTACTTCACTTTTACACTCATAATTGATTTTAGTATTATAATTATGCTGTTTATTACGTGGGTAGTCGAGGCAACCATTTGTTTTGCGCTCCAGGAACTTGGTAGAGAAATGGCTAAAGCTCCTTTGTCTTCCTGGCCAAGTATTAGACAGACCTAATGAGACACTGACTAGGCAGTTTTTTGGTTGTCATTCTATGACTACTACATTGTCTACTTATCATATCCTGAAACCCGTATTCTCTGCTTTCACTCGCATTAACCTAGTTCTTCAGTTTATGTTTCTTATTAAGGTTATAATTGCTTTTCTGAATCTCACAATATTTTGATCACGTGTGTGAGGCCATTTTATCTATCCATCTTTATTTGATTATAGCTGTTTAATACTTGCTTTTGTTATTTCTATTTATAGCTAGTAAGGCCATATGTCAGTCACAATAGTAATGGTTTGTAACCAGTTATTAGCTCAACAAGTGGTAGTTATCACCTCCAGCTAAGTAGACTGGTTATTTCACTACAATTTACATCCAGGTGACGGGCAACTTGCGTACAGCCTATAATGTGGGGTCTGTCCTGTTGTTTTGCCTGCTGCAGTTTGTACTCATTTACTGGATTGTCATTGTGCTGAGTGAACCAACCCACAGTTAACAAATTGCTGCATTTCCTAGCCTCTTTTACAACTTTGGGGAAAGGTATATCATAGCTGAATGAGCTGTGCTGTGCTGGTAAATTAACGGTCAACATTGCCAGTCTAACTAGTATTCAAAACCTTTTCGTCCTCCGGTTTCTGGCCAACCTATATTGGCAACAAGTAGCACCAGCATAGAGTTCATGTGTCTATACTCTATACCAACATGTTGACAACCTAGCTGCTGTTCAAGGGAACTCATATGCATCATGCATGCACTCTGCAAGGAACTCTCTTCTATTTTAGGTGTTTCTCCTATTATACTGGGCTGGTCTCTCCCTTACCGCAGTACTGCTGGTACTTGTTTACAATAAAAAGCATTGGCAGGTCACCACAGTTGATCGCAAATACTTTCATATGATTTCAGTCATGATTTTTGTGCCTGGGCTCATATATGATCCTGAATTTACCAAATTAGCATCGGTGCTGGCCTTCCTCATTTTCGTCTTAGTGGAGGTAAGTGAAATCATAGATACCCACCAGGACTGTCATGCTTTAATGGGCAGTCAGTCCTCCTGGGGAATAGGGATACCAACGTGTCTAATAAAATCCTTGATATCAGCCAGACAATCACTGGTCCATGAATAATGTCGTAATGGTTACTGTGGGAAGTTAAACTCATCTGTCATGTGTCCAAAGTTACCTGATATTCAAGATTCTTAGCTTGATTCAAATATCCTTTCAGGATAGTTGAAATCTGCTCTGAATGTTCATATTGCAGGTATACACTGGCAGTTTCATTCGAGCTGCTAAGGTCACTTAACATGCAACTATTGCTTGATGGAACTAGTAAATGACCAGCAGTATAATAGATTTGTTGCATTGCATTGCTATTTTTATCAGATGTAACAATGAATGCTGATGTTTTTAGTTTGTTAGATACAGCCAGTTGCCACCCTTCGGCTCACAACTGGGTAGTGCACTGCAGATTTTTCTTGACAAACAAGATGCAGGTTGTCTAGTACTCACTCACATTTACCTGCTTCTTGGATGCTCCCTTCCCCTATGGTTTGCTCTGCCAGCTCAGCTTTCAGGTGAGTTTGCCTGGTCTGCAGCTCATTGGCCAGTTGCTGTTATAGGTGCAGTAATGAAGAAATTGATATTAGCCTGTGTTCTAGATTAGAAATGTAGCAAAAGAAGTTATGTTCTCGCAAAACTTTCAACCCACAAAGTTTCCACCTGCGCTCCAAACCAAAATCTATAAATAAATGTATTTAAAGAACTTGGGCTATCTCAATTTTTCCACTGCTACACCTAAATGGGCCAGTTGTTTGTTTAAAGAAAAACATAGTCATGCATTTCTATGCATCTTATATAAATACTTATCTAAGTGGGTTGGCATCTCACTGGGTTGCACAGGTTTGGAAGTTGGAGGTTTACTCTTCAGTATAAAGTCTGGTAATGGTGTTAAAGTCCTTGAAGTATTCTGGTCAAATGCCATAAATAGACTGTGCACATCAACACCGAACCTGATACCAGGTTTTCTTCAACTGCCAATTTACTAGACAAGTCACTGTCTACTAGCTTCAGCCACTTTTATCTAGCTGTCTCTATAGCAACACTAAACTTGTTTTTGGTTTGGTATTTCTCAATAATAATAAATATATATATATATATATAGTTTATTCTGATGACATCTGACATCACAGCACATAATAATATCACGCCACTTGGCTATCCATCACGTATGCTTCAGTAAATTTGGGCTTAGTTACTGTTAGATCAATTATTATAGTTCTGTGGGAAATTAAACTGCACAGTCATACTTCATGGTATCGTAACATTCTTTCCCAAATAAACAAGTTTTATACTATCAGGGAGATCGTGAATTTCTACTGAATTACTATGACGTGTGCATGACCCGTTGGCAGTTTCTGTTTCAAATAACCATATAAGTTGACCCAGATAGCCACAGCACATAAAATATTAATTGTGTTTTATAAGCTTCTTAGAGCTCTAATAGTTTTACTAAGAAATATTAGTTTATGCTGGGTGCCTGGTGATCACTCGGTCTATAATCAGAAGCTGCTCAAGACTGAGACTATTATAATATCTTTTGCTGATCCTATTTCACAGAGTTCTGTTTTCTAATACCAATAAATGGACATAACCAGTGCCAGTAGTTTGGGTTCTATTAAACCTGTGTGCCTACACAGTTTGTTATCAGGAACTGAGAGGTGCATAGAGGATATGTCTAGCTGTATTGGCCCCATGTTAGTCATACTTCCTCCTAAATGTGATTGATTTTAAATGTTGTCATAGACTTTAGTTTAAGGCATTTAATCTTGGACTGAGGAGAAGATAATGCTTTGTATTATGTGTTCAAATATTAAAGGTATATCGTGCACTGTTGTCAGTAAAATAGTTATAGAGGATTTGTATCCTGAAATATGATGTAATACTACTGCTGCTAACAATGAAGCTTTTGATTCAGTTGGTGCTGGCATCTAAAGTTAAAACTTAGCCTGTGTTAAACTACGCTGCCTGCTAGCTGTAGTTATTATTTTTATGCTATTGGGACTTTAGTGGTTTCTGTAGAAAAAGTTGTGGTTTTGCACCTTATATTTTACTAGAACTATCCTAAGTTTGGGAATGCAAGCACCAAGTATTTGAGTTAACACCTTTTTTTAATTAATTATCAGGATTGTCAAGTGTCAGTCAATTATGGCTCAGAATGCTGATGATAATAACCAGCTCTGTATGGCTGAGCACTACTCTACCAAGTTAATTCATAATTATTATATTTTCATGAAATTACATTATATATATATTTGTTATGTTTTAGATGGTTATACTTATATTACCACTTTGTAGAAGGTGATATGACACTACTGTCTGGCATCACCTCTTTGGGGATAGGGGATTCGTTTGCTAGCATTGTGGGATCAAGATTTGGTAGAGCACGATACCCAGGTAAATTGACGGGATAGTAGGATAAGTGTTTTTGACTTTCAGTTATAGTGATGTTTATGCTAAAGTCTATTGACCTAGTGAAGCTACCAGACTTCTTGAAAACTAATTTGTTACTATGCCAAATATTTATGATTAAATTCTTTTCTAAACTGCATTGAGATGTTGATAATAGCATTCAAAATGAATATTGCCTAATCTAGCATTAGGAGGATATATGGAGCAGTAGGTTTAAGGATATAAAATACACCCCATTGGTGTTCGATATTGTTTGGGTGAGAGGTGGCTTTCATTTGCTCCTAAGTCATTTTTGGTCAATTCTCAATTAGGTTAAGGTCCAGTCAGGACAGTTTGTTAATACAGCAGCCAACTGCCCCCCCCCCACGCACTCTAGTGTTGAGATTCCTCGGTAGCCCCTCTGGTATAATGGTAAGCTTGCAAGCCAGCGGTCTGCAGTTGGATTACCAGTGGGTGCAGATATTTTACACACTGGCTTCAAAACCGGCACATTTTATATGTTCAAAAACCCTGAAAAAATGAATCAAGTAATAAAATAAACATGCTAATCCCAAAAACATATTTCTGTACTTTGTATATGTAATTCAATAAGTGCATCTTTCAGACTTTTGTCAGCAAGAGAATGTTGAAAACTTGGCTTGGCTGTCTCAATGTTTTTTGCTCAGGGAAACATTCTATTGTATAGCAGCCTTTTTGTGGTTTTAGCAATGCCAAACCTCTAGCACCCATGGCTTGCTAGTATGCCAAATCTTGTTCAGTTACTACATAAATACCTAGTGCCAGCCATCAAAATATTTTTTCTGCAAATGTTGAGCTGATGAAATCAGGAAATCTTAGTTATGTATAGTTATGTATCTGGAGCATACAAGTTGAAAATTAACTACTGCAGCATGCTAACAATGGTCATCTACAGTAGTTGATCCTTTGGACACCAATTTACTTGGCAATGTTGAGTGAGCCTCTCTATTATAATGTCAAACTTATTAGCCCTAAATATTAACCCTTTTTTAAGGCAGTAATAGATCACGCTGCACTGTTAATAATTAACTTTTGTATCCTACTAGCAACAATTATTGGAAATAGCTTGAAGCAGCACCGAACTGGTGATCACTGAGTGCAGTGATTGGGGTTTGGACTTTGGGCACCAATATCTATACTCTATACAAACTCTACGCTCATTCATTCCCCAACTCAGTGCTGTTTCTAGCCATCTCCACAATTTCACCCAAATAACCAAAATATAAGGATGCAATTGGGTTAAATTATGCACCCTACTCTAACTCTATAGACTTACTGAAGTCTTCCAACTTGATGTACCAGCCCAACACATGTCAATACTTGGTGCACTGTCAACATCAGTTTGGCATGTGAGTAGATTAATGTGAACTTAAGCTAATGGGTGGCTCATACCTGGTTGTAAGGCTTCTGGCCCATCCAGAGTCTCAAAAATATTTTACTGACCTGTGCAAAACTCACCAGTGCAGTTTGCCCTTTTCTATTTGTTTAAATAGAATTTGGCCCATAATTTATAAACAAGTGTATCAAAAGAGCAAGTTTGCAAGACTGCACAAGTTTTAAGCACAAAAGAGGTGATTTTCATTTTGGGCCTGTCTAATGAAGGAATGTTTTAAAAGATTTGGTTGGTTTCTATGAACTTGCTCTAGTTAGAAACTATCGGTATGTTAAATTGTTACATGGATAAGTTAACTTCTTAGTAATGACGTGTGATTTTGTTGTGTTATGTATCGTCTATTTGTGGCCTTCTACTTAACTCCAGCCTTTACATTTTATATCTTTTGATATAACTTATTATCGTAGCTCAACTCACTATAGCTCTGCTGATGCTATGATTTATGCCTGCTCACTGGTTATTCATGATAATCATTGTATGTAAGCCTAGCCTTGTGGTTATATCACTCTCTGGTCCTAATCACATGATTGATAATGGTATGTCATCATTATCACTCTCATGCTATGCTCCAATCAGCGTTTGTGTCATACCCTAGTTGATTCATAGGTTGCAGCGCAGGATAACCCTTCACAAGACAAAATCAACTTCATTCTGTTTATATAATAAGAAATTAGTTTGTTCTTTTGCTAGCATTATAAAGTTCACACTGTTTTTTCTGTAGGTAGTAAGAAAACAGTGGAGGGCACAGTGGCAGCTTGGCTTTCCATGACCTTATTTTCCTACATGCTATATTTGCCTGCAGGTAAATATAAGTTAATCCATTGTCCACAGTATAATGAGGCTCATGGAGGTGCATTTGACGTAGGCATTTCTAAAGTTCCTACTATTTGTTTGTTCAGCATCCCTTTGACCTCATTGAGAAGTTGGCTTTAGTAGTCCACTACTTGCTACTTACTCTTAGTTGATCTTATTCATCTGCCCACATAACAGTGCTTAGCAATGGAACACATCATGTGATTATGATGGAGATGTTGTAGCTAACGCTTTACACAGATGATGTCATGCTAGAATAGTTTGCCAGTTGTAGTAATAAAGCCTGCGTCACGTTGGTAGGCTTATGATTTTTATGGTAGATAAGGATCTGACTTAGCTTGTAATACACTACAGAGTGTAAAATCCCGTGTCATGTCTTGTGACGGTGCTTGCCTAGTATCCAGATATGAACTGATAGCCCAATTCCTGCATTTCCAATCAATGTCAACTAAGGTGCCAACATGTGCTCTGGGTAGCCTTAGATCCGTATTTGATTGTGCCAAAGTTACTTACCTCTGCATACCATTTAGTTTGGCTGCCAGGAGCATAAACTGCCTGTTATTATACAATGGACAGGAAGGGAATTTTTAAAGTAAATAGAGCATCCCAACTTGATCAAATTTTACATTAGAGTTGGTAAGATGACCAAATACCTGATCCCTTCCAAGAAAGCCATGACCTTTGAAGCCACAAAACCTGCCAAACTCATGACTCTTCACTGGAAATAGAGTAATACATTAATGTGCTGGTTAATTGTAAATACATTCTAAAGTTGCTCAGCCTACCATTTCTAAAAGTGGTGATGACGTAAAGTACCATTTTTTAGGAAAGTGCCTCAATAATTATAGCCAGGCCTTATGTTTACGACATTAGGAGGTTATGATTGATTACTAGACATTCTATCCTTATAAATTCATCATACAAAGCTAAGCAACAAATTACTGTTTATGTTGACCACTCAAGCGGATACTAGTGCAACTAGTAGCCTACTAGTCAGCTAATAATCCTAGCATTTGTTGAGGACTAGATGGGCTAGCCTGTAAATATTATAAATAGCAGCTCAGCTGTCGATTCTTGTCATGTTACACAAGATGTGCTAGAGAATAGAATTTCTCTTGTGAGACCTGCTACTGAACATTTGGTACCCAGCAGTCAGTGATGATAAATATTTAGGTCAGCCAGCTGCTACCAGTCTACTGTGTATCCTATTAGAAGGTGAAGTTGTGTGATGTAATCATACTACCCTTGATAATATTGAATTTCTCACTAGTTGCTTTGTTAGCTTAACTGCTTAGCAAACAGCATGCTGCTATTTTTAGACTCCGTTATTGAATCATTGGGTGAACTATGACGCTATTGTTTAAAGGTAAATGTAATTTAAGCCGGTTATTATTGTTTCCAGCAACTTATAACTTTTGTAAATGTGAACAAATAAATGCTGCATTGATTTTTCTATTTAAAGCTGATTTCAGCCAATGCTCCAAGGTTAACTGCTTTATGTATTTATAGGCATGTTCATTTTTAACTCGGCAAGGTTTTTTTCCTATTTGTTGCAAAACACATGAATTTTTAAAACTAATGCTGGGCTACTTGTGCTGTCATACTGATAGTTGGCAATGGTGGCATATGGTAAAATAGTAATCTGATGTGATTCACTGCTTGGGGCATTCAGTGATCATAATGTAGGCTTGGCTATTGCATATTGTGCTGTTGAGGCATTGTAATCATAGCAACATTCTTTTCCCATTGATAGTTCTAGTTGGAATACTAACACCCCAAAGTGTGACTATAGTTAAAACTTATGCATGCACACTGTACCCAGTGTGATATTAAACCTACACCTCTAACCCTCCTCCAAGTATTTCCATGAATTTTCAGGCTTTCACACAATTAGGAAAGAGTGGTTCTTCTAAATCTGTGTAGTATTGAGCTAGTATCCAGGCTGGGTTGATCACATGGCTTTGAATGCCTGAATCATATTCTCAAATCTATTAAATTTGGGAAACACTCTCCAACCAAGTTTAGACAAAGGTTATTCTACACCAGTTGACAAAGAGTGATGGAGCCATTTCACTGTGCAGAAGGAATTCATCATTTCCATGAGCTAACAGCTGCTTTGGACAAATTGGAGAATGCCAAAAATCTATCTGAGAAATTTTTATAATACCAAATTGCAAGCGAACTGTTACTGTATGCAATATTGAAATTATTTATACAGAAACATTGTATGACAGTCAGATAATAGTTAAACCTGTCTATTATTATTTTCGGCTGTTTCAAAACTGCAATATTTCAACACTAATTGTGTAGTTTGTTTATGCATGTCAACATTTCCCCTCTTGTCAACATGTTTTCTAAAAAAGAGCAGACTACAAGGCCAACTACCTGAGCATAATATTTTATTTTCAAGATCTAATGGAATACAACTATTTGTACTCTATTTCTAGTGAATGAAGCAGCTGTCTTGTCTTGCAAACTACTGATGGTTGCTATACTGGAGTCCTGCACTCAACACATTGACAACCTTGTCTTACCATTATACACATACATAGTCTTGCTGGTTGTTTGACTTCCTGGATCCTGCCTGCTTGTATGTACGTCATCAATTGCATTGTGTTTAGCTAATCTGCATATACGTAACTTAAGAAACAAATAAAAGGGTTATCTGTTTTGCTGAGTAAATGTGTGTCCGTCAATGATTTTCAGTTGCATTAACTCATCTAAATTTTTTTCGGTTGAATAACCATAGCAATAAACTCAAGTTGCAAGGGTGTATATATCTTAATTATATTAATTTACGAACTTAGCTTGGCACCAGGCCAGTTAAATTACCTAAGATAAATAACTCTCCCTTTATACATTGTTTTACCAGGCCAGAGACTAGCAAGCACAGGTTCAACAAGATGAGCCGGTTGACTTGTTAGAAATTTTCGTCTACAATTTCTTATGTTTCAACATAAGTGACTCACAGTTTATGATATTCTATGTAGAGGTGCGATTACAAAGAAAACCATTGACCTGGTGGTACCAACATTCCACTCAAACTCTAGCTTATAACAGAGAAACTAGCATGGATATTCGACTGAAATAATCTGCAGTAAAGGAGACTTTATTCTGCAGAGTTTTACTGTGAATTATTACAAAATACCTGCATTATAAAGAAAGAAATGGGTGAATGATGACATTTTATACAATTAAAACATCAACAATACTCTTTAACTGTAAAATTTATATTCCATGTGTTTATATATGCCTGTGGTTCTTATTCTAAATGCATTCAGAGGTACAGAGCTTTTTTGAGCGTTCAAATACTGTCACTAGAAATGCATGAGTACTGGTGCAATGCAATTTGAAAGGCTAATATGTACTTTGCCTATTATAAATACTTGTTTTATACTTTTTACCGGATACCTTTAAAATAAATTAATTTCAAATGTTACCTTATTACTTGGAGGAGAATCAAAGAAAGCTAGCTGAGTAAAAAAACAGTTCCGAAAACTATTAGGTGAATTAGTTTTTATCACAGAAGTAGTTTTTAAGGACATAATTTACTTAAAGTAGAATTTCCAATTTAATAAAAACATAACGGAGAGTATTTAATTAGATAGCTGCAATTATGTTCTGTACAATACAAAAATGGGCCTAGTGAAAACAGTTGACCTGATTTGTAAACTTTGATTTATCCATAGGATATTTCAAAAATTTGTTCTAAACCCCTTTGCACCACACAAAATGGTGAGAAAATATTTAAGTTTAGAAACACTTAACTCTCGACTTGGTACATGGTGTCCTAATTATTCTTTAAAATCAAAAACCACATATAGAGCAACATAAATTTGCCTTTTATACAAAATAATATATTTGTACAGATATAAATTAAACTTTTAATATATTATAATAATTCTATTACACCAATTAGATGACTACTAATAATTTCGGTTATGCAAAGGCTATTAAAATTAAGTGAATTGCTAACAAATGAAGAACAGGATTTTTTATTACATTTCCATTCTAGTTAAAATGGTTGAGTCAGCTAGGAACTTTTATATTCTGTTGTGGGAGAGCATTACTGAATGTGAGATTTAGTGAGATCCAATGGAGACTCCGAAGACTTAGGTTGGGTTAATGGACTCATTTGAGCTAATACGTGGTTCATTCTAGCAAAAAGTTGAGCTTGTGGAGTACTCTGTGACTGATGTTCTAGCATGGCTTGAGAAGGGTTTACTAAATAATCTGAGCTAGGAATCATCATTGGCATCCGTGGTGCATAAAATTGTGTTGCATCTAGCAGAGGAGATCGCATGTTTATCATGTAGGTCTGTTGCATAGCAGCAGCCATGGTGCTGGCTGGCTGCATCATTCTGTACGGAAAATTAAATTGTGAAGTTGAACTACCTCTACCCTCCAACATATTTGGTGGCAATGAAAATGTAGTTGGGTTCAGTTTAGTTTCTGCTATTTCTCTCCCATGGTTAAGTTGAGCTAACGGATTGTCTTTTTTCCGTAAATAGAACTTACAGATGTTTGATCGAATAGGTTCCTCAGTTGGTTGATTAGGTTTAGAAATCAATGAACCAACCAGAGTAAACGAGCATTTATTAGTTGAGGATTTATACTCAGGAAGTGGGGATCTATGTTGAATGGGAGATGGCATTGCCATAAACCCTGGTATTCCAGATGAATATTTGGGAATGTCTAGCTGAGACAAAGACATACTGTGATGATTAAGCATTGGTCTTGAAAATGGAGATTTGTTTGGATCGGAAACACTCAATCGATCAGCTTCAGCTTGATTTTGTTGCTTGTTGTCTTTGTGTAATGTGTCTATGTGATCCATTAACTTTCCTCTTTTACGGAATGAAGCTTCACACCAAAAACATTTATATGGTAACTTGTTAGTGGCTTTGTTGTCTACTTTCGAACTTCCAGTGTTGAATGTACTACTTGATGTTCCAAAGGCTTTTAGTAAGTTTTGAACAATTTTTGATTGAGACGAATTTGGGGTGACAAATGGACCAGTATTGTTTAATTGAGAAAGTAGGTCTTTTTTCTTCCCTTCATCTAAAGACTCAATCCTTATTACTTTTAAATTTGGGCCATCTTGCTCATTGTCATCTTTATGCTCGGTCTCTAAATGTCTCATCAGTTTTTTCCGGGTATGACAATCATAATGGCAAAATGGGCATATCGCTGTTGAGTTTTGATATTTTTCATTGTTAATTTGAGATGCAACCTTTTCTGAAACTCCAGCCATTCTTGCTTGAGTTATCCTTGCCTCAGCTGAGTGCAAATGCTCGGCACGCATATGTTGGACTAGGAGATTTGAATTAGGGTATCTCCCACTACAATGTGAACATCGAAATGTATTTTGGTTTCCAGTGTATTGCTTCTCATCAAACTCTTCTTTCACAGTACCTGTCCAACTACTACTAGTCATGGAGTTTATTTGCTGCATTGTCACTGGAATCTACAAAAATACTCAATATATTATAAAACCTTGTTGCTAAGGATACCTGATATTCATAGGGCTTTTGCTTACATCATTGTATGCTTTACCCGATCACTTCTTGGGCACATAGAGAAAATTCTGAAAGCTGTTAATTGGCACTAAAGAAAGCACTCTTTTCATGTTGAGTATAGGATACATTGACAAAAATAAATTGCAGAACGAGCTCAGGTCAATCACATTTAAAAAAGGCCACCATGATCTAACGCCTAGGCGTGAAATATTTGGAATTTTAAGACAAAATTTATTATTAGTAGTAGTGTCTAAAATTCAAAAAATACTTTGTTGTTCTTAAAAAGTACTAAAGCATAAAACTGAATTATTATTTTGATTTTCAAACTAGTTAGGGCATACCGATTTTAGTGACTTATTATCAGTTATTCCTTGCAAATTATTTAACTGAGTAGTATAAGTTGTTGATAAGATTTTTTAGCTATACCAACACCATCTTTATATTATGCCTTATGCAGCCCTTAAAAAGGTTTGTTTTGTTATCCTACAATTAGTTGAAGCTATGTCATTCATAATGTTTGTTGCACTTGCATATCCTCAGTCCAGTAAATATGGGAATATTAATAACAAATAGCACCAATACAATATAAAAAATCAACATAAATCTGGCAGTCACAACTCCAAACTTGACCAGAATGATACCCATGGTTATAAATATAATACTACATTAGTATCACTGTTCGAATTAAATTTAGGTTAATCATAATGATTAATTTATAATATTATTCACTTATAGTTATACTAATAAATTTATTAGTCATCACAATTTACAGACATACTCACACTGGTGATACTAATAGTATTACTATAGTAATACTAACAGTAACAGTGATGGATTTAGTGCAACTAATACAGTAAATGTAATAGTAATACTTATACTAATAGTAACAACACTCAGTATTTTAGTTATACTGACACGGTTACCTTAATTGTGCAACACCAACGGCAACTGTAATTCAAAGTGCGAGTGTCACTGTTGCAGTAAAGATTGAATCACAAATTGAAATTGATATTAATTATTACACTAAAATATCATTTTATATTAGTATATACTAATACTTATACTCATTCACTAATTTTAACTTAAATTTAAAATTACTTACAGTTTTTGGCTTTGATTGGTAATAACTACCCAATAGTCATAATGATTAATCAATGGCAATACCATTATCATTAGGACAATCACTATTGTTATCAGTCGGAATTTCGCCCAGTAGAAAGACTCGTTTTTACGAAGATCAAGATGGTGACTATTTTAGTATTTAAATTTCCATGTATACTTAGAGGCAGAGACAAACCAAGGATAAAAAGATTTTAACTCGCTAACGCAACATACCAATTGCTATTACCTAGTGTATTTGCTTGAGAACGTTTTCGCCTATATCTATAAGTTTCAACTATCTGGTAGTTGCAGCAGCAACAAGTTTACGACAACGTACGCAGGAGGCGAGAATGAAGCGGGCACCTGCTAGACTTCAAGTGGATCCTGTTCTATTACTAAAAGTATGACCGCATCAGTGCGTCATGGTATTATTATCTTTGTTGCTATTGGTCAATGTTTTGTTATTCGTGGCGTCATTAGTTAAATAAACTTAACAGTCAACGCCTGAAAATATCGTTACAGTCGCTATGATGTCTCTAAGCTTGCTGCGCATACCTAACCAGTTTCAACCAAATTATAGTTTTTTTAAGATAATGCATTCCTCAAAGATTTTAGATATTAATCATACGTATTAAAGATAGAAGAAACTTGATAAAACAGCAAATTAAATTTATTCATTAAAATTATTATTAGATTAAAATTGCAGTAGCTCAATAGAGTCAAATAGCAGCTGTGCCTATTTCACTAAGTATTTTATTGAAAAATATATAAAATTGAGCTTCTTATCATTTTGAAAAGTTTTGTTTTACTAGCACTGTCCTCTTCCCGATATAGTTCAAAGTAAGGGTCAACTCTGACTGGTTCACAGATTTGTTGCGTCATTATGATTTCAGACCACAGTGACCTGTTTTTGCAGCGAGTTCAAGGATTCAGGTGTAAATCAATTACAGCGTTTGTTGGTGAATGCTGATTGGCTAATGTTTTCTACTCGCGTAGAGTCGCTTCTGCCTAGCACTATCTCATTCATTAATAAACTTTCAAAGTAGAATTTCATAAATTATATATACTGCAAAAGTCTGGCTAAATTAGTCAAATTGATCGGCAAAATTTTGTCTAAAGTGGATCTTGCAAAAATATGTTAGATAACTTGGTGTTAAGTTTGGCTGATTTGTATAAGTATATTTGATTAAATTATGCATGTTAATAAATTTGGCTTAATTATGTTGATTATTTGTTGTAGAGAAGTTAGCGAAACATACCAAACCATACTGTGGTCTATAGATTAGAGCAATGGCGTTCTGCAAAAGATTTTTATCATGACAGAGTCTAATTGATGGCGTCAGGAGTTGGGTTGATTCATACTTTCTCTGCCGCTGCTGCTGCTGCTACCACTGCATATAACAGCAGTCCTTTATAGCCTACTGGTCACCATTATAAGTTATAGCTCTTATATAGAGATATGTATCGAGCCTCAACAAAACAGTATTAGGCTTTTGCTGTTGATCATGACTTGAACTTAATCAAACTATTGACAAAGATAAAAAATATTATATGTTTTCCATTGTTTTCCTGCCATTTATAGTGTTTTATGATAAACTAGTTTGTGACTTTCTATTAGTTTTGTATAATGTAAACTGTAGTTGTGCTTTATAACAATATTATAATGAAAAGCAATTTAGTGGCAAGCATGACTAAAAGTTTCAAACAAAAGTAATTAATATTATAGTCCTAGATAATACATTGCCAACCTTCGTCACTACTTTATGAAGTTCACTTACTCACTATACAGTTGCCACTTTTGTAAATGAGCGAATTGTCCATTGCGCCAACCAATGAGTGCAGAGCGCACATCTTATTGGTGGCATTAATGTCTAATTGAAAAACGAAAAAATGGGAAAGCAACTCTTTACCTATAGTTTTTAAATGGTCGTTTTCAGACAATAAACAATTTAAAGTAATGGTAACAATGCTGGTGTAACTTATGTAGTCACCATACTAAACTATGAAATATTATACATTATAACTGGTATACCAACTTGGTAATGAGTAACCTAATCCAGGCTTCTTTGGGGAGAGGGTATGAAGAAGGTGAATCTTTCAAACTCTGTCCATGTCACTCTTTAGAAATTGTTAGATTTCTAACTTGTAATAAATTTTAACCCAATTCAGACAGAAGCAACGAAATCATTTTATAAATGCATTATAATTTATATAAAAAGATTCATATCTCCAGCAGTTGCCATGTGTCATCCTTTCACTGGCTGTAGTTGTGACATAATCATTCTCACTTATCAGTTGCGAAATAAATGTCAAATGCAATGTTTGTTGTTCAGCAGTTGCTTCATCATGTGACTCATTTCTGATCACTGAAATTATGTTAGTCCATAGTAAGGAAATCTTTGTATGAGAGTATGGGGCACATTTTGCTCATAGTTATATATGATCAACACTGTTTTACTCCTCAACAGCTTAAGCTTTAGATTTCAGCATCCCTTTACTTTCCGTTCTCTCCTCATCTTTTCACCCAACTTGTGTGAGAAAGGTGGGTGAAAGAAAGACATATAATCATAAATAAGTATCCATGGCAAAACATTGATTGATGAATAATTTATATCTCAAGTAGCTTTCTTTTTACGTCACTGTAAGTACATATATGGTCCTATATATATGCATTTCAACAAAATAATATAATGTATAATTTATATTGCTAGTCTAATTCTAACTTGCTGACATTTTAATTTTGAAGTTAACTAAACTACATAATGTTCCTTTAACACAGGCAAACCATACATTTATTAAGAATAGCCAGGTTAGTAATCAATAGAGAGGCATATATCTGAAATAACATTGTGCCTATATTTTTCATCTGATATAAAAGTCAATCATTTTTATTATTTGCTGTAATCCGATCAAAGTCAACTAGTTGCCTACATGTCAAAGCCTGTTTGTCAAAATGCTGGTAATTCTTGAAATATTACGCAACTGACTTTGCGCAATGTAATGTAATACTTTAATACTGTATCCTTTTTGCATTTAGCATATATTTAATTAATGCAGGCATTCTGAAATGAAAATAGTTGCACAATACTAGCTTTGACATAGATTAAATTAATGTGTAGTTGTCATGGAGGCAGAACAAATGTAGGAATCCTATTCCAGTAACATGTTATTTATTGTAGTTATACGTTTAAAATAAACTGTCTTCCCACATACCTATACATGGAAACTCATGTAAATGACTGCGTAACAGCACACGCCATCAGAAATTTCCTCTTCCCCTATGACCTTCTAGTCATGTTCAAAAATATTTTTAGTATATAAGGTTAAAAGAGAGTTTTAAATTACAGCATACAAAAATGATAAGACATAGCAGAGACTTGATATCACAACTTTTATACTTTGGGTGGCACACTGCTAAACTTGCACTTGGGTAAAATTTTACAATCACCGCCAGCTCAACTAAGGATATTTTTACGGCAGTATGAGTTATGACTCAAGTGAATTTAATTTTCAGCAAGTATTCAAGTTCAATAATTAACATAAAATAAATCTTCAAGTTTATAAACCTTTAAACTACCTGCAAGCTAGCAGCTAGATAAGTTGTAACGTAATTAATTCACTTTAATACTTTGCTCAATTCAGCATTTGATGAAAATAGAAATTTTGAGTCTTCACTGTATTTTGGAGTTGCTTTCCTTTTTATGTTAGATTCATGTCTCCCAGGGTCGACTGCAATGACTTTGAAGTGTAATTTATAATATAGCGTGTTTTCTGAAACTGTAACAGTTATACACAAACTGTTAAAAATTGATCAACAAAATTGGTTAGGAACATTTGAGTTTAAAAAGATAGCAAATTTGTTTAGCAATTTAAGAGTTGGATTATATGAGCCATTTATACCCTATGATGCACATACATAAGGGTGTACACAGCATATCAGGAAAAAAGTTAATTAGACTCTTATATATCTGCTACCGGGATGTGGAGTGAGAGTAGGCAGTATATAATAAGGAAACGAGAAGTAATAATAACTATAAGAGAATGAATAATAGAGGTACAAGAGTTAATAATGAGCACAGTTATATAGAAAGGAAAATGAATAATCTGAAAGTGAATAATAACAGCATATGATCCAATATTAATCCTATAGGAACATGGATAATTGAGGTATGAGAGCGGATTATAGACCTACGAAAACTTTCATAAGCATATGAAAAATAACAGTGGCTAGATAATTTATTGGGAGCATAAGAAATAAAATAATAAGTGAAGTTTGGACCATTTGGCACGTCATAATATGTATAATGATTCTAAACAAAGCAACTTCAGAACACCAACTTGGTCTCCATCTCTAAATATGTCTCAAGAACAAAACTGGCCTCTTCAGAGTATATTCACCCTCTTTCCTTGGATTGATTTCAGGCAGTTCAAATGATGATTATCATGAATAATAATATTATAGGTATATTATATAAAGAAGTTTAATTTGTTTTAAACTTTAAAGTATAAGTTTCTTTATAAATAGAAAAATCTGCATGCATCCCCCAAATACATTGTACTTTGTGAATAGATTACAAGGTTAATTTCATAGTCCGACAACACTTTTTAGAAGTGAAAGCCAGTTATAAACCGATTAAAAAATACTTTTACTTGCCTTATGTGCTCTACTTCAGCCTTCAGTCCAATAAACAACAAACATGCAGGAGAAGACAATTAATGCTCACCAATCTTAATGGCTATCATCATACTGCTGTTAAATAACAAAATCGTGAGTATGAATGGGTAACTGACATCTCAACCAGTAGCTACTTCTGCAGCTTCATAATACTTTCATAAATATATTTTATTGCAAAACATTGAAAATTTTCCTAATTACAAGATTCAAGTATCAAGCTCACCTCTTTCTTCCATTATTTTTAGACCGCTTGGCACACTGATAAACAGAGCATGCAACTACTTATGCATATGGTTGTAAGATATTGTGTAAGATGCTAAGTGGCTGGTTAATAATAAGCATTGAGAATGTGTAACACAGTAATAGGTCAATAATTATTTTGTCATTAGAATGTATTAGGCCTCAATGTTTTCTATTATACAAAAATGTGGCAAGAATAAACTTAATTTTTTTACAAAGATACATTTATAACAAAATATACAATACATGCAGCAAAAGAACCACCAAAAGAAATCACAATATTTATTGCAACACTTCATCAGTCAAGTCTGCACCAACAAACCTTTTTACTAGTAGGTATAACCATTTTGTTTGTTTTTGTTTCATTCTATAGAAAGAGTGTGCTTGAGGTGTAGTCCAACGTTTCTAATTCTATTAGTAGAAAATTAAAAATAATAAGCACTGTAGTATATATATATATATATATATATATATATATATATATATATATATATATATATATATATATATATATATATATATATATATATATATATATATATATATAGGCTATAATAATATAATATAATGTATTAGTATAATATAATATAATGTATTAATATAATATAATATAATGTATTAGTATAATATAATATAATGTAATATAGTACAATATAATATGATATAGTATAGTATATGATAAAATTTAGTATAGTATAGTGCAGTGCAGTGCAGTGCGCAGTGTAGTGTATATAGTGTAGTGTATATAGTGTAATATAATAATATGGTATAGTGTAGCATATAGTGTAGCATAAAATAGTAGGAATCTTTTTTCTCACCTATCTCTGCTTTGTCCTGGTCAGGTAGCTGGAGTAGTAGGAATAATACAATACAATAATATAATACAATATCATATTATATAACATTATATATAATGTAATATGATATTGTACAATATCATATCATACAAATGAATAGAAAAACCCTGCAATATTTGAGAGATGTAGCTAGTTCTATAGGCACAAACATAGATAATACTACATTAAGGAAAATAAAGTAAGTAATTTTCCTTAAACAGTTTGCAGTCAGAAAAGGTTAGTAATACATTGTAAATTTATAGTAACAAACTCAAATTCTCTCAACATATCGAGGTTATAACATGCAACTCCAATATTACATATTTGTTAAAACTTTACATTTATTCTTTCATCAGCTTTTCAGTTTGTACTTACAAAAACGAAAGAAGTTACGTATAATCCATTTTCATATAACATTTACTAATTGTATATAAAGATGCTTGTAATGGATTGTGAGTGCAGGTATTATAATTTAACTCAAGTTGCTGATATATACCTAATATTTAACCAACACATTGAACTAATGCAAAAAATTATCTTGTAATTACATAAATGTACCATTGTATGATGACAATGGTTACTTGAATATATTATGGATTCAAATGTAAAATCATAAGTGTTATGTTGTTTGCACTGTTATTATTTATATTTCAAAGTTATTTTGATTTGCACTTACTTTCATTATATTCTTCTCCTTTTACAGGGCGACATTTGAAAAGAAAGCAAACATTTATTAAGATTCAATAAGTATAGTAACACTCAATTTGCAGGCAAGCAGGCAGTGCAACAATTTATCCACTAGACAGAAGTCAGCAACCATATATGCCACTTGTTTTGTCTAGATACAGAGAAAGCCCTATTGCTGGTGGTAGGTCAGCATATACTATAGTTAACCACTTACGTGTCTGTTAAGGACGAGAGATTTCTTACCTTAAATTTCTTACCATCACATGTTTATCTACAAAACTACTGTTATAAATTTGGGCTTTAAATTCTTTATTCTAAGTGCTATAAGACGTAGTTTACTTCTTCCAAAAAATGTTTTTGCTTACCAACAGACCACACTAATACTTTGTGAAGTTTTATATATAAGCAAAAAATAGAGTTAAAGTAATTGTTGCATGGTTTGGAATGAATATAAAAAGCGGTTGTGCATTGGAGGAGCAAAATGTGCTGATACTGATAGTATGGAATTAAAGTGGTATACTAATTTTAAAGATGACTTGATGACAATGACAAACAATTGAATTATTATTTTTTTACTACTTACCACCCAAAATTTTACACATAACCATGATCACAAACAGCTAAAAATAAGAATATCAACTAGAATTTAGCAGTTGAGTATAATAAATTTACAGCATTATATTCTACATGCTTCTAAGTATGCACTAAAGGTGTTGATCAAACAAAAATATCAGAATAATACTTACAGCGGAATAACATTTCAATAATTTAATCTCAAGAAATATCATGTAGTACATACAATTATAGATAGCAAAGCACAATTCTATACAGCAAATTGCAACCTCCTACATGAAGAAATTCATAAACAATGACTTTGGGTCAAACAATCTAATTACAATTATTTTTCACAACAATCAAAAGTTTTAGTTTCTAAACAATAGACACACTGATGATACAAATTTATTTATTTTGATTATTAGACTTTATAAGCTATATATACTTGTTGGCATATTGACATATTCCCACAGGCTAAATGTTTGTATCCTATTTACTGAGGAATGGCTTAAAAACATGCAATTAAATTAAAAACTGTTTCATAAATCCAACAAATGGGTCTTCATAGTTATGCTGATCTAGCGGCAGTGCTTTTTTTACTCTTGTGATAGTTGAGATAAATTTTCTTCTTATTACAACTAATTCGAAAAATTAACTGAAAAGTTTCATGAATAACAGTAATTTTCAAAGAGATATATTTATAATTCTCTTTCACATACATGTATTTTGCTTAGACTTGTCCATCTCTCTTAAAGCTCCACTCATTACTGTTTGCTCTCCCTCTGCTTTGCTTGTCTGTTTAGACTTTAGGCGGTGTCTGATGTTATCAGTTCCATTATCTGTAAACAAATTGTAATAAACACATAAAACCTCAAGTGGGTTTATAGTTACCATTCCTGTGAGAACCCCTGATAAAAGGGGTCATTTTCTGAAGCAGGCTAAGGACTTTTTCATACGTGGCAAAAAAAAACAATTAGGACTAAATGCCCTTTCTAACATCAATGGCCTTTACTGGAGATCTGACCACTCTTGATTACCAAAGCCAACACCATAGCCACTAGGCCAGGGCTGTCTAACAGGTGGCCTCAGGGCCAGATGTGGGGGAAGGCAGCCTACATTTATGTGGCGCTCAAAGGCATAACAAATAAAATTATTTTGTACACAAATATGAATTAGAGTAGAAAACCACCCTTTCAATCTCTTATTCATACCAAGCTACAAAACATGCAGCCTGCAGTCATTATTGGAACTTCGGAATAAAGTAAAATACTCATGTCATGGCCCCCAGCTCAAGCTAAATTTTGCAAAGTGGCCCCAGCCTCTAAAATATTCCATTTCAGTGGCCTTCAGGCTGAAAAGATTTGACACCCCTAGCTGCACTATACCATGGCTGCTCCTAAACTATATAAACACTTGTAATTAATTACTATTTGGTTATTTCATTACTTAAAGAGGAGAAATACTGTTAGACTAAAGGTATTTTGCTATATAAATTTATCATTCGGTACAAAAATTACTAGATTTTGAAATTTATCAGATTAATTAACATTAAGAAAACTTGGCAGTAAAGGAAATGAAATTAGCCATTTATTCAAACACATGTGACAAGCCCATATTTTCTATTTAAGGCAATACAAGGTATACATGCAAGTGCTTCACTATGTTTTTGTATTACTCTATTACGTTTGCCTGCTAAATACATGCATATAGTGGCTTTATCATGTTAGAATGAAATACAAAAATGGCATTTTATACTGCAAACTGTTATAATTGAAAAATATCTTTTTTTGTTTGTAGCTGATGTATGTACATTCAACAACTCATACTATTATTTGCATAGTTAACTGCTGCTGCTGCTGCTGCTGCTGCTGCTGCTGCTGCTGCTGCTGCTGCTGCTGCTGCTGCTGCTGCTGCTGCTGCTGCTGCTGCTGCTGCTGCTGCTGCTAGCTCTTCAGCTACAGTTTTAGTTTGGGGCAAAGGTTGAAATTCTTGTTTTGCATTTGAAGCACAGGCTTTTTTTATTTCTCTATTATTGCAGTTACCTCTAAAATGAAAAGAGGTTAGAAGGACAGCTGTTTTTCTTTCTGCTGTTATCTCATGCAATATGTGCATATTATAATACAGGTCTTACGTCTTATTACTTATCTATGGGATTACTTTTCTCAAACTGTCTTTATGGTCAAAGTGGATGGAATAGCAGAGCTATTTTCACACAGTTTGGCTGAAAAAAAGCGTTTTTAATTGATAATTATAAAGTTACAGTTAAATAAAAATAGTGAAGAAACTATAATCTTCCTCTATCTTCTTCAGTTTCAACTCATTTTCATTAGTGACAAACATTTCTATTTTTAGTATGCATCATAGAATATATTTGTAAAAAAATAATACATGTAAATGAATAAAATCATACGAGCATGCACCTGCCCTATGTATAATAATATATAAGACACTGGGAAAACATTTAGTTAGTGCTGAATGCTAAGATGACAGTCTAGTGTCGATGTAACGAGGATGTTGAAGTCATTATTTGAGTAGGTTTTTGCATCTGTAGTCAAGTGGATTTTAAGCCTTATCAGCTCACAAAATATCAATGCATAACATCGCTACCTACCTCACTCACTGATAAGGTGGGCAAACTTCACTAGTTATAATTCTATAGAGGCAGTTGGCTGTATTTAATTAAATACAAACACAGCTTGGTGTATTACGTGGTAGCATTGCTAAAGTTCAAATATAAAATTAAGAAACTTCACGGGTAAAATTATAATGACTTTGACAGGAAGTCATTATTGAACTACATATAGACACGAAGATCAAGTATCGGAACACAGTTATACTTAATTCCGATTTGAATCACCATAATTAGGCAGCAAAAGTAGCAAATGTACTAAACAAGTAATCAATCTTTGCACAACAATGTTCTTGCTACTTCTTTGCTGCCAATAACATAATAATCCGACAGTCTTAAGTTCTGTGGAGGGTCTACTAAGCGACATTAAACTCAGTTGAAGGCTAAGAAAGAAGCACACACACACACACACACACACACACCAAAGACTCTTTATTCAGAGGCAGAAATGCAGCGCAGAAGTTCTCAGTTTTCTCTTGGATTGACGTAAGTTGTGCATTTGTTTATAATATATACACAATGTACTACTTGAATTATGATGAACACAACTACAAGCAACTTTCTTTAGGTACATTAGGCTTTTTCAATTTTTTTTGAGTGCTTTCCAACTTTTATCGAATAATTTTAAACATCAACGAAAATTTACCTGGTGAATTAGAAACTTTGAATTGGTTATGCTGCATAAAGTTTCATCTCAAATAGATGCTTACCGGTTAAACACTATTTTTAATATTCCAATGTTCATGAATTTGAGTGGGACAAAAAAGCAGCAATAAATTAATAATAGACATTATTTTTAATGGATACCTATTAACTAAATATCTTTTCAAACAACAAGAAGCATAGAAGATGCAAAATAATTAAATTAATGCAAATCAAAGGAATTTATTCATGAGCTATATAACAAGTAATTGATCCAAGTTTATTTAATTATATATACTCGTACAATATTGCAATAATATTCAAATAAATTGCATGTAAAGTATATATTGTACCAAAATAGATAAATAGCGTCCAACTGGGATAACACTGCGACATAATACAACACTTGCAACAACATACATAACCACCATCATTAAAATCAGTAATGTTTGTTCTGTGTGTTGCTGTTAAGGTAAAGTATTCATCATAATTTGTAAAGAGCATAATGTACACTACCAAATTCACCTCTTTCTAAGAAATCAATTTTTTTGTAATTTTGAAAGTTTCTACATTAAATAGCTTAATGCCTGAGTCATTATCAATATAATAATTTGGATTGAGTATGTACTGAAAAAATATATGTACCTTAATTGCTTGAAAATTAAAAACTAGAATTTTTAGTAAACTCAACTTTGTAGCTAATTCAAAAATCTATAAATTACTCATATTACATAATAGTACAGAACATATTATTTACTTCTCATTAGTCCTACAATATTTAACCATGTGTCCATACAATAGAAAACAATGATCTGTGATTATTAAAACAACTGTTGTAATGCAATAATTTTTTTGCCTCTATAAATTAAAATAATAAGTTAGCGCACAAATAACTGATTATAGCCCCTTAAGTGATTGATCGTTTATTGTCAACATACATTAATATAATTGGTATGTAGCTATTTAAATACAACAATAGAGAAATCTAAACAACCCAAGATTTTTAATTGCTACAATGGCATTTGCATGGTAATTAGGGATGTAATTCGAAAAGCCGCTGAGAACACGACTTCTTTTGACATGTTTCTCAACTATGGCCACAGGCTTTTCCTAATTTTTCTACTACTCCAACTCCAACTAATTTGATCTATTGACAATGTAATGTAGTTTAACAAATGGCTGAAAGGCAGTAAAGCTTAGAGTAACGCACTTGTAGCAAATGTTCTTCGAAACAAATCGATAAGCACTGCTCAAACAAATACTTAGGCTTGATTAAAACAGCTATCAAATGCCTCTTGTAACAGATAAGCTCCCATATCAGAATCAGCTTTTACATAGAATATGCTGTGCTAAATGTGATCAGTTAAATCACCTACTTGTTTATAGGTAAATTGTAAAACCTCTGAACTAATGAGAGCAACTCATACTAATAATAATAAACTGAAGCATAATATTATGTTACAGAAACTGTAATTCTCTACTCCTGCCACCAATGAGTAGACAAAGCTGTAAACTCTACTTTAACTGTGAAAACTAAAGCAAAATAAAGTGCTTGTTGCAACAAGACAGATTGAGAATAACAATGCTATTGTATAACAGGCACATTTCAGTAATTTGACATCATGATAAGCTACACTTATCCATAGTACAAGGCTATCCCAGTAGGTGTTTTTACATCAGCAAATTGCTTATTCCAAGATCAAGTTTGATTTTGTAAACACTTCACGTGAGTAGGCAATTTAAGATTGCAGCATTCTGCATGTAAGTAACACAATCCAGCAATTAAACATCCTTGAAACTCCCATTTATACATTTTGTGTAGGTACTTTGACCTCAAGCTTGAACATATGCGTTTTATCTAATCAACCAGATCTTAGGTTTTTCCTGGTCTAATGTTGACATTGTTTGGGTATGGTATTATGAAATTCATATCGGCGGCTTTGAATTGAGGTGCAATGATGACACAGCTTTTTTATTGTGCAAGTATTGAGGAAACCATACAAAGATAAACCTAAAAGTTTCGATAGTTAATCAAGGCTATTTAAGTTCCTGGTGTTATTGAATATTCTAAAATGCTGAGAGTTGCAAGATTAGTTACCTACCTAGCATGCTGTTTATAACTTTTTAATTTCTGTGAACTTCGGTTTTAAACCCTTAAACTTATCATTAAACATAAAACACATTCTTAAAACTGGAAATAATTTAATGCGGCTGTTCAATGACTTGCATAATTAAAGCTTTTTTTTTGGTTTTTTAATGTAATGGAAATACTAATGTGTTTACTTCCAAGTGTTAAAGTACTTGCTTCAAAATTTCCAGTTTTTAACGGCTTTGTGTGTTCTTGCAGCTCAAGCTATATATGCTACTAGTATGTGGTGTTTCTATTTTATTTTCTAACAGAGCTTCTATTTTGCAAATTTTCTTTTTCTTTAAACGCCATAATATTGAAAATAATGGTGAAGTTAGGAAATTTATATTAGCTACTTAATTTTCCTGATATACAGTAATATATTATCAAATCATTTATTTGATCACCTGATGCCTACCTGCCTATCTATACTAAAACCTGATCTTTATCATTTTCTATGGAGCTCACATTAGACCATATTGTTTTTGCTCTGCCAACTTCACAGCTTTGGTATCAAATTTTGTCTTCACATTTATATTCATGACTATATAAATATATACTTATTCTCCTAAGACCTAAATCATTATAGACAAGCTGTTTTCTTTGATAATACAAATCATCAATTTTTTATTTTTAATGTATTTATAAATAAGTTCACAAATTAAAAAATAAATTTTGGTATAAACGCTTTTCTGGGTACCATCTCTCTCTCCTTATTAATTGCCCTCAGCTTTCAAAAACTTTCTGAGTGACGGCATAGGCAATGCTATGCCTAAAATAACCAGCTCTGACAATTATATATAAACAATAACATGTTCTCAGCAATATATATTTTTGTTTGTTAACTTTTTGCGAAATAAACTTAACATTACTTTGCAGTACAAAAATGAAAAAGGAAAAAGTTTATGTAGTGACAATCATGACTTATATGTAGCTTAGTTACTCAAAGTCACAAGCTAATACAATCTATATTGTAGAAGTCACAAGTTAATACTATCTGTATTGTAGAAGCCACAAGTTAATACTATCTGTATTGTAGAAGTCACAAGCTAATACAATCTATATATTGTAGAAGTCACAAGTTAATACTATCTATATTGTAGAAGTCACAAGTTAATACTATCTGTATTGTAGAAGTCACAAGTTAATACTATCTGCATTGTAGAAGTCACAAGTTAATACTATCTGTATTGTAGAAGTCACAAGTTAATACTATCCGTATTGTAGAAGCCACAAGCTAATACAATCTATATTGTAGAAGTCACAAGTTAATACAATCTATATTGTAGAAGTCACAAGTTAATACAATCTATATTGTAGAAGTCACAAGTTAATACTATCTATATTGTAGAAGTCACAAGTTAATACTATCTGTATTGTAGAAGACGAGGCTCATTGAACTCCGAAGTTGACAGGATTAGTCACGAGCTGACTGATGAAGAGCTCTTTGAATTTTTAAACAGAAAAAATGAAAAGATTACAAATTCTGGTTGGGATACCTTGAGGCTGCCCAGTGATGTACTGAGGGAGCATAGAAGCAAGCCCAGGTTAGTGAGATTTAAGCTTCTTTTCTTTACAACACACCATGTAACACTTATGTTTCACCACCATACTACTGCACAATAACTGGACTAGGAAAAAAATCGAGTACAGCTAAAAGCTAAACTTTTCTCCTTCAGTTCTTGTAAAATAATTGCCCCCACCGGGATTCGAACCACAGACTTCCGGCTTGCAAGCTGGCTCGCTAACCAATTACGCTACAGGGGCTTCGGGATTTCAAACAACAGTTCTGTACTGCAGTGACTCATATAAAGCTAACATAATAGTGATAGCTAACAAAACTTTCACCTCTAAAAGCTTCTGTCACCCGGTATAATTCTTCATACAAATGAGAAAACAGACTCCAACCTATAATAATTGTTCAAATCAATTGTTTAGCATAAACTGATGACAACCATATGTATTGGATAACTGCTTTAACTATCTTATAGTAGTAATGTCATGCTAGCCATTTCCTCTCACTATTCTTATGGCAGCAGTGTATTGGCAGCCTCAAATTATTATACTACTATTGGTTAGCCTAGGGCCACACGGCGGTATTTTCGCATGCGAAAATTGAAATCACAAGTAGCAAAGGTGTCCACTGTAGCATCAGTGATGCGTGATAAATAAAGCTTTCATTTTTAAATCGCACTCGCTTTCAATAAAACGCAATTTACTGGAATGTAGCACTAAAATAAAGAAGTTGGGCTCGCTGGATAACTATCAGCCAATTAGGTGTCGACGACAGAGACGATTCGCACTTGCGTTGAGAATGCAGAGCGACAAGTGCGAAGGTTTTCTCAACGCGCACAGTGGACACCTTTGCTACTTGTGATTTCAATTTTCGCATGCGAAAATACGCGCCGTGTGGCCCTAGGCTTATAGTGGTAGCTATATATAATATGTATACTATAGGCCGTAGTGTGTGCTTCACTATATATATGCAACACTACATAGCCACGTGGCTTTTAGTAATCATGCAACATTTTATTCTTGAGCTCAATGATTAGAAGTTTTTATAATTTGAGTTAAAGTTAAAGTTGTGTCTCCCACACTGCTAATTTTAAGCTTTCATAAATGAAAATTGTTTCTCATTTGTGTGGAAACAGTTTTATCTATCTATACAATTTTATACCTTCTTGTACACTTTGTGGAGTAGAAGCAGTACTTTTTGATCAACCAGAAAGCCATAACATGCACAAATATCTTATTTGTCTAATTGAGAACAATCAATAGCCCCATTGTCCTAATCTGAAATGAGAGTAAAGTTTTACATTGCTTATATTAAAATACTCATGATATATTTATATTTATTATATTAACGGTGCACAAAGTCGTGAGTGATAATATTAAAATTGTTTATAGGTCAGTTTCAATTCTGATGTTTTAGCTTTTTGTCTGTTCAGCCGCTGTATATAAGTAGCTTTTCCATAAGTTCAAGCTGTTTCCTTGAGTGTTGACAGACAGTTGACTTATCTTATCCAGTAAACACTCTACCTGCTTAAATCTCCATGAATCGTGTGGCTAAAATGTATGACTATGTTTACAAATTATAATATTTTGTATTTTATTTAGATTTGATAACACCAGCGACTCAGTACTTCCTACAACTAATTCTAACAGACTTCGGAGGAAAAGCTACAGGAACATAGCTAGCAGGCAGTCTACAAGTCTCAACATCACCGAATTAAGAAAATTGACAAACTTAAAGTAAAGTATTGTTATATATAAAACTTTGGTCTGCAGAGCTGTTATTATAATTAGTATATTGGTATATATGAAATTTTTTATCATCTCCCTATAACTGTTTCTAAAAAAATATATTTTACCAATACAATAGGTGATCTCTTGTTATATATGCAATATGCCTGAGAAAATATGATTTTAGCTTTAGGAATTCAATATATTTTATGTATTTTAGCTTTGAAGAAGATGAGCCTTTGATAAAGGTAAAAAATATGACAATTATGTGCTGGTGACTTGCAGGCATATATAACGCTTAGATCAACAGAATTTTTCTTTGTATATTTATCATTAGCCATATAATATTATTATTCTAATTATATAGTATGGCATTGCAATATACTATAATTATTGTATTATAAAGTATAACATTTAATACGTACTGTGATACCATAATAATATTTACAAATAATATGGTTTGCAATTATTATCTACATAACCTATGAAGTACGTTTTGAGTACCTGATGTAACTTACTGTCGTCATACTATACATACATTATACCTCACACAAACAGTGCTTGCCTACATGAACTATACTATAATACATAAGACAAACATTTCTTATAATTGAAATGATGATGCGTACAATATTACCAACAGCGAAGACACTAATATTTTTTAGACTTTGGTAGTTAATACTTTAGAGAGACAACTCTGGATGGCTACCCACTAAGTAGCCAATTAAACCTGCAGCACCTAAAGGGGTTGAAAGAGAACAAGTGCAGCGACTGCACGTTTGTTTTGATATAATAAACAGCTTTATTCTGTAAAAACAGATTTTAAAGCTAATCAAAAGTTTGATTCTTTACCACAGGGTTGCTTCGCAGCATGTACACAAAGACTGAAAGAATTTTACAAAGATACAACCATTCTAAACAGTACCCTCAACAGAATTCAAGGTGATTAAACGAGTTATTTATTTAAGATGCATTAATAAAGTAGAAAAATGTTGAAATGTACATATGTAAAGTGTAAAAACATGTTTGCAAATTAACTTGTATGAGGTGTTGATGCTAAAAAGTTTACTCAGTGGAATTTCACTCTAAACACAAAAAAAAAACAATTGTCTAAACCATTTGGACAATATAACTGCAGAATTAATTGCAAGTGTAAAAATACAATTTTATATTTACTGGAGAATTGAGCCTGCAGAAGGTTGAAAACTAACTAAACTGCAGCCATTAATTAATATAACACCAAGGCTGTCCCACTCTATAAAATTATATGTATCAGTAATAAATGAGAACCAGCAACTAAACAGTGCCTTTAAATTATATATTTTGTAGGAAGATTTGGATCCGCCATCATGGAGTATTTCTCTTTTGTGAAATGGCTGGTCATACTTAATATATTTCTGTCATTGTTAACATTGCCCATAATCCTTCCATATTATCTTATGAAAGAGGAGCCAGTTAGTTTGAACAATGCTCCTTTAACCCAAGGTAAAATAACTTGTTAACTCCTAGGTTATACTTTACTGTCTTTTCACATAAATATATTTTGCCTGCTTGCAAATGCCTGTATATTTATCCAAGAAGGAATTTTTAGATGGAAATGTTTTATTCGAAATGATGGCTCAGAATTGCTCTAGACAGTACAGAAAATTGATCCAGGACAATATAAAGGGCCCAGAGTTTTTACTAGACAATGTTTTGGATTTTATACAAGGAGATGTAAGTTTAGTCTTCTTTTTGCATTGTGAATACATGCTGCTGAGAGATGTATATGTTAATGTACACTATTTCCTATTCTCAGTAGGGAGCAGCCTAGAGTCTAGGGGTTAGAGTGTTTGGCTTAGTAAACATGAAGTCATGGGTTCAAACTCCGGTAAAGGCCATTGGTAATGTTAGCAAGAGCATCCAGTCATTGTTGCTCCTGTGCCCTATCTGAATAAGTCCGTAACCTGATTTAACTAAAAAACCCTTTCCATCAGGGGTTTCTCACTTGCGTGAGATTTTTATGTGCAAAATTATTTTGATAAGCACACACTTTGAAAAAATATAAAATTAATTTTAATGGTAAAGCTTGGGACTTCAGAGAGGGTCTGTGCCTAATCATTTTTTATCAATAAGGGAAAAGTTAAGATCTATTTTATGTGTTGCAGCGGTCTTAATATTGTTTTAGCACACTAGGTATAGCCATTAGGTTTTTTAACCCTGTTCTAGGGTTAAATTTGTACAACAATTTTTTTGTAGGGTTTCATGGCAAATACTCCTTTGTTTTATGGACAATATTCCCCGAGAATGTATACACAGAGTTTTACCTATGACATGGGTGTGGCATTTATATTGGTTACGTTTACCAGTCTCTTTATCAGCGTCATCGTTATATTGCGAAGGTAAGACTTTTGCAGGTATATTTCACTTTCTGTCTCATTTATCATCAGATTTAGCAAAAGGTATCATAGGTTTTATATAAAACTTAAACTTTTAGTGAAAAGAGATCCAAAGTATATTGCCGGATTTATTAATTGGAAAGCCAAATCTATAACAGCTCCATATAATAAGCTTTAAATATCAAGCTGCTATACAATGAATCTAAAATAGTTTTTCAAATGATTATTTTGCAGAACTAGTATTTTTATTAAAAACAAAAAATTAGATTTTAAGCAAAAATCATGCTTTATTCAAATTAACTTATATCTATCAAAGTAATATAGGATATGACGGTTACAGTAAAATATTATACAAATTATAAGCACAACATTTCTACAAGTTATCAAAAAGGCAATGGGCTATTGTTTTAGCTTATCAATCTACCAGAAGAGATCACTAGTTCGCTCAGGAACCTCTGAAGCCGCAAGAGAGTTTAGTATTGGAGTTTTAGCAAGCTGGGATTTTGGTATATTTGAAAGGAAGTCTGTCAAAATCAAAAGATCAATGATCAGACAGGGTTTATTGGTATTTTATTTCTATTGTTTATAAAGAACAAATGAGTACTGCATATTACGTGTATATGTTACTAATTTTTGAAAAAAATAACAAGATATATTATGATGCAGCTTGGTTAGCATCATTTATTGATATTACATGTTATGGAAAGCTAACAAAACTCTCAAAAATAGGTATAATATGCTTATGAATGGTGAAATGCAAATTATTGTGCTTGTGGCCTCTTTGTTGTTTTAAACAATGAATACTGTGTTGATATGCATTTAGGAGTTACTCACTCAGAAAGTAAGAAAAGCAGAAATTAATCAGAGAACAACACGGCAGAAAGTTGGCCTGTGGATAGTGAGAATTATAGTCAACATCATTGTCTTGGCCATATTTACCGGCTGTGGTGCAGCAATAATAATAGCAGAAACAAGAGCTAAAAAGTTTGTAAGTAAAAGACTGACTGCAGCTGTCTATATTTATATTGCTTAAGTTGTGTTCTACTCAAACAGCTTTTAATAGAATGTGGATACCATATTTCTTGCCGAATACATAGTTTGTCAACATAGTACAACTTTATATATTATAATGCTCTTCACTTGCCATCGTCTTCAGCAGCTGTTGATAAGGTTTTTACTAAAAGTATGCAGTTCTGGTACCTCTTATTTTCAACATCTGTAAAATAAATTCCATATCTCAAATATATCTCAATGTAGGCTATTTCATTATATTCCAAAAAAGAATAGAGCACAACTCCTTAGTTTACCATGAATATAAACATGAGCTACATTTACCAGAGTGTTGCTAAATTATATATTTCATGACCATTTTAACTTGACTTGAATTTATGTGTAGATTATAGCAAAACTGTTTAGGTAACTAAACTTTAAATTGGAGTTGTTAGCTAAATTGGATAATGTTAAAAAGCCTTCAATTTCATTTTCTTCATATTTCATACAGCCATTGTTTTGAAACAATCTTGTATATAGTAGTATTATTATTATTCCCTTTAGCTTGCTGACATAATGGTTGAGGATGAAACACTAAAGACGGGTCAAAAGTTACTGAATGAGTATTTGTCTACTATAATCATTTCTGCCATCTACCTTATAATTCCAAACATTTTCTACCTCGTAGTCAAATTGGAGAAGTATTCGCCGAAAAATGAACTCAGTATAACCATGGCAAGGTAAGCTACATTTTTGAATATTATAATATATAAAAAAGTTGCAGCTTGCAAGTTGAAAAGTTTTGCAACATTAAAAGTTAATTGTTATTATTCTTTACTGAGCTGTGTAACAGTTTCATAGTAGATCAATGTCATGTAACTGGTATATGTAATGTAAATGTGATAATTTGTTTAAATTTTAGCTGATGCATTATTTAGACATGACTCATTATAAAAAATTATCATAGCAAAACTATAATATTATACATGGTATAAACATAGCAAAATTAAACCATGTATGCAGCTTAATTCTCTTATCATTTTTCAGCTGATTGAAAATTCTTTGTTGCAGAATTTTATGCCTACGACTATTTTCTTTACTTTTTCTTCTGATCACTACATTTGATCGGTTAAAGTGTAACAGCAAAGAGGAATGTTCAGCAAACGTAGGGGTAACAAACTGTGGCAACCCTCTTTTTTCTCAAGGAGATTTAACTCTGAACAAGGTATTAACAGTGATTCTAAGGATCAAATAAAGGTTTTTGTTTTTATTAAAGTGATGTTTATCTATATACACAGTACACATAAAATTATTGTAACATTAACATGTTCTCAAGGCATGTGTCACAAATTAGCCTATATTATGTAGGTCTATCAAAAATATTTACCTTTTATTATTTACTTTTATATAACATTATGCTACCACAGATACATATTGTGTTTGACAGCAAGAACATGTATAATTCAAATGGAAATAATGTTATAATACTTTATATAGTCTATAAATATAATTGACTGCAAATATAAAAACAATTGAGAACACATTGCACTAACCGATTAAATTTGCTATATAATTCTCACCTATTCTCACCTATGTCTGCTTTGTCTCGTTTTTTATTTAATACTTTACCACTATTGTTGTGCTAACTTATAAAGTTGAGGAGAGTTTGCAGTGACTGAGATATCATATGTTATCACCATGAAATATATTTTAGTGCTGGGAAACTCATCTTGGACAGCAGATCTACAAACTAATCATACTGGACTTTGTTATTCTTCTCCTTGTCACCTACCTACTGGAATACCCACGGCAGTAGGTTTCTTGCTATCTGCAACCTGTAAAGTGACTTTTCAACAGTTTTAACTTACAAACAAAAACCAGTAACAGTCTTAATCTAATAGCATAGTTTTAAAGATCTTTATAAGCACTATAAAATAAAGACTACAAATTTATTTGTTACTGATATGCGCCCTTTACACCTATAAATATATTATTTACATAATTTTATTTGGCTATACATAAGTCAATGGTAATACTATGTATATTATAGAGAAAGTAAAAAAATAATTTAATACAAATGCGCGCCATTTAAACTCATGTTAGAGCTTGTGAGTGCAATACCATATATTTAGTGCACACTCATTACTATATTACAGTGTAATTATAGTAATTGTTATTATAGGGCTCTGTATAAAAGGTTCTCAAATACCAGTTTGATGAAGCGAATAGGACAACAAGAGTTTGATATGCCTAAGAATGTGATGGATGTTCTCTACACTCAGACCCTTTCCTGGATTGGAGTTTTCTTCTCCCCTTTTCTTCCTTTGATGGCTGCTACAAAACTCTTCATCTTTTTCTGGATTAAGCGGGTATCCCAACCTTCCACAAACTTTCATTGAAATTGCAGCATTTTACTGTCCTATATATAGATATTGCATTGTTGGTGAACATTTGAAATTTAAAACAAAACATCTTTTGTCTAGCTCCACGAGTACAGTGCAAAAAGGAAGCAAAGTTGTTGATTTTATATGCCATTCTTTGTACCAGAGAGTTATTAGTATGGGTTTGTTACTGCAGGGGACACTTTTTACCAACCAGAAACCTTCAAGTCAGCTGTCTACAACTTCTGCTGTCAGTTCCTTCTTTATGCTGGTCATGTTGCTCTCACTGATACTCGCCTACATTGTCCTTGTGGTCTTCATGCAGTTGTAAGCATACTAAACCTTTCTTATAACATAGACCAGTCAGAACCTTGTAAAACATGACGTATAACTCTATATTATTTCTGACTTATCAAATAATCTAATGCTCTGAAATAGCTGCAGTAGCTGTAATTGGTAGAATAAAAGAAATTCTGTCAGCCTTGTAGTGTTTTCTTTCTCACCCCAAAGTTGGTAATGTAGTGTAGGTTGGTAAGGGGAGACTACAATACGAAATGGTTTTGGAGAGTCATGCTTTTTTCAGTATCCTGATTGGGGTTTGAATTTTTAATGCCTTAACCTGAAAAATAATGTATTATAATATACAGCTTCCTTTGCCTAAGTTTATTAAATAGTGTGGAAGATATTTTGTTTTTGAAGTTCTTTAAAATTTTGGCCAATTAGCTATGATAGGCTGTTAATACAATTTTGTAATGTGTAATTGGACTATGTTTGATTTTAACATAATATAGCTTAGAGTGGCTATAGTAAATATTTATCAAAGGATGAAACTGACAATTTGTGAAATTATTTTGCAAAATCTATAGTGGAAGCCATCTTATTTTCCCCATTAAACAAAATTTATACCATCAACAGAGAACACAATTCTCTAAGATGAGAGAATACTCTTAGTGAATTCAATGGCCACCATTTCTATTTGGAAATGTCAAATCATATGGATAGCTTTTTATCAAAATTAATTGCAGAAATTTATAACTTGTTCATTTCTCAACAGGTACCTTGGTCACAATGACTTTAGCTCAATTAGTTGTTTCCTTTCAAAGCATATATTATTTTTGTAAAAAGTCTTTCATCCCAAACATGCCTGGCTACATATAGAAGACTGAGCCAGACTAAGAAACTATTGTTATAATATTTTAGCATACCTCCATCTCAGAGCTGTGGTCCTTTCCAAGTATATCTAACAGAAGATTTTAAAATTTCTCACACAGTCACCAGAATATTTGAAGAGATAAACATAGGCCAATTTATAAACTTCGTCAACAGCATTCCAGTACTAACGACTGTTTTTGTTGCTCTGCTGTAAGTATACATCATCTTATATATTACACCAATATTGTGAAGTAGGGTTTGAATGGCTCTAGGTCTAATTCTTGTAACTCTTGTAGCATAAATATTTGTATCATGGGAAGCTGTCTATCGATGAAAGAAAGAAATCAAAAATTATATTCTCCAGTTAAGCTAAATTTTACAGCGTGCTTTTCTTATTGAAGTTGTAGTCTATTGAAAAATAAGCAAATTTTTATGAAATGTGTACCTGTGGCTGCAACTAATTAATTATGAGGGTTAATTTGCACCCTGCAATAAAAAATCTACATCAAATTTGGTTATTCCTTTACCATTTTTCTATTAAGATTTATTCAAATTGAAATCTTAAAATGGAGTGTAAGAAAAAGTACTATAATTGCATGTTCTTCAGCTAAATGAATGAGTGCTATCGAGGATAGAACAGCTTGACAAATTCCTTAATATCTCTATTTTGGTAAACTTATGGAAGTATGTGCTAGGAAAAAAGAAAAAAAATTCATAAGCTGTGTAACCCTAACAATATTAATTATCAATAGTTTTAAGCTCTTTGATAATAAAAACTAAAAGTGTTCTTGGGCCCTCTAGTTTGTATTTATATTTTTGTAATGGAAAAAAATCAAATTTAATGGTAATGCAACACATTTTTTATATCATCTTGAATCTGAACAATCTCATTGCAGTAGCCTGCAGTATAAGTTTAGGTACAAGTTTTTTTATTGAATTTCTTTTGGCACAGTTTTTGTTGAAATGGGCAGCATTTTAAAAATACTTGTTTCACTCAATATTGTAACTTAGTAACAAGTATTAAAGTTTAGTAGAAAAAAAAATCATGTTTTATCAAGCAAAAATTTCAACATTGTTATTTGTATTTTAGCATTACTTGTATTATGTTTGCAAGGATATTATGCTAAGATCAGAAATTGCATGTGATAAATATTATCAGAATTCAGAGCACCAATATTTTTAAATAAGAAATATATAAAGCTTCAAAATTAGCACACTTTGTACTATGAATGTTTGTAGAGTCCTTTGCTACTTTTTTATTACTATGTCAAATGGCCTATCAGCAAAGGAAAAGTTGTATATGGAACAGTATAGAAAGGTAAGTCCTACAAATATATCATAATCTATTATCAGGTATAGCCTCACAATCACTAATAGACTACTATTATACAAATAACATACATGTGCTTTGGTAATTCATTTTATTAGAATCTTCATTCATATGAATGCATTTTACGAATTTAGGCTATTTTTGATCAATACAAAATTGTAAGTTTTGCATATTAATTAAGCAGCACGAGACAATATATTACAGACTTGTCTTCTATTAAGAGTACTCAGCATACTAAGCATTATATAATATTATTATATTATATATCAAAACTATACATAATTATTAACAAAATGTTCTAGGATGTATATATTGTAAGTTGCAATGGTAGTAGTTGTACTATAAACTGCAAGTTATAGAACATGCCATGCACATGTAAACAATAAGGGATCCTGGCTTTAACAGGCAGATAACTCCCTACATGAAAGCAATTGGCTAATAATTTGTTATAGAAGATTATATCTTTGCGGTTATTTTGTATAGTCCTTGTATACCTCAATATAATATCTAAGTCTTAGGAACTATATAGTTGGAGAAAATATCCAATTCTGACAATGTAACACACTGCAGCATATTATTATTGTGGAGAGACAATAGGCTATAAATATTTGGAGTAAAAACACTAAATGCTATAAAATTGCTAATCTACATTATACAATATAATATAATATAATATAATATAATATGATATGATATGATATGATGTGATGTGATGTGGTGTGGTGTGGTGTGGTGTGATGTGATGTGGTGTGGTGTGATGTGGTGTGGTGTGGTGTGGTGTGGTGTGGTGTGGTGTGGTGTGGTGTGGTGTGGTGTGGTGTGGTGTGATGTGATGTGATGTGATGCAATATAATATAATGTAAGGTATTATAATATAATATTTAATATAAAATAATATAATATAGCAAGATATAATATATTATATTATTATCGCTTAGGATAAAATGGGGTTGATTACTTGATTTATAATAACAAGTTCTTTTCATTGAACTGTATAAAAATAACTTAACATAGTGCTCACTTTTCATATTATTTTCCTGTATAGTATTGTTAAATATTATGTTTTAGGCTGTGACAGATCGTCAGTTTTTGCTTGACCGGGTTAACAGAGCTTTGACTCAAATGCATGGAGAAGAACCTGCACCCAGTTCAACATCAGGCCCTTCTGTACTCACTGGTAAGAGATTCTTTACAAGCAAAATATTCAGTCACACTGGCAGTAATGCCTTCGGAAATGCTGTTTGTGAAATTGTTTATAATAATATTATGTATAATATAAAGTTATATTTTATGAAGAGCAGATAACTATTAGTTTATGAATGGCCCGATCTTATTTATTATGATGTGATTTTTTTGAAATCACAAGCCATTTCAACTCAATGTTTTTTACTACATTTTTGCATGGGGTGCTGCCAATGTATTATATGAGTATATGATTGATGATGGTTTTACAGGTGAGGGTGAATCATATGGAGCTCAGCGAGTCATAGATAGTCAGGAAACTCAGCACCCAGCTAGCAGTCAAAGTCGCTTGCCTTTATTAAATGCTGAAGCTGCGTTTGATAGTGGCTCTGTGTCCAGTAATTATTCAACAATAAAGGTTATAAAACCTGACCCGGATGTGAACAGCAACTGGGTTTTACAAAGCAGAAAGCACGGAGAGCAACATAAGTTTTCACTTTCTCGTCCATACAGTAAACTGGAAGCTGATGACTCACAAGCTTCCCGGAATGCAGCATATGAAGATTACTCATCATCTTCTCTGCCACAGAGTGTAACCAATACCCAGTTCCAATTTGCTGCTAATAATCATGCGATCAATCGAGCAGAAGAATTAGAAGCTGATTATGATTATGAAAATTTGCAAAAGCATGATCAGCAAAAGCTCTTACGTTCAAGACAGGCCTGGCCAGTTGATAACAATCGGAGATATTCTCAAAGCTCTAATGAAAGCTTTTCCTATGACTACGACAACTTTGCTTATACTTATGAAAGAGAACCCACGAAGCCTGTGTATATTCAACCGAAAAGCAAAGCTAATGAACCTGAGCCTGATTATGATTAAATTAATTAAAAGAAAATAATATATTATAGCCATTATAAACAAAACAGAATATATACAAGAAAATACAGTTTATTATTTTAAGCACAACTTTTTGTTACAATTTAGTTGTGTGTTCAGATTGGGCTAAAATAAATAGTTACATGCAGGAAAAAATATGTTAGCTTAAATGTAAGGTATCTAAGAATAGTAACCTAAAAACAATTTATGCTACTCAATTATTGGCTAATAAAACCAATTAATTAATTTATATTCGCGTAATGACATTATATTTTTAATTGCTTATGTATAAATAATAATATTTATTTTTTAAGGAAAATTATATATAATGATATGCATGCTGTATGAATTAATTCAATAAATTAAATTTTCTGCTACGATTTTAAAAGTGTTAAAAAAAAGCAAAATAGTTGCATAATATCAGGTAAACTGATTTGAACTTATCATTTTAATTTTCATTGTTCCTTCAATTGAGCATAGAGATAAGATAGAAAATTGGGAGACAACCCCAATAAGTGAAGAAAAAACAAGTCACTCCATCAAAGTAGGTGAACTATAGAATAACTATAGATATCAGAGATAAATTTAAATTCCGAGAGTCATGACGTGCACCAATGAAAAGCTTAAAAATGGTCGGTTTTCTTTAAATAGCTTTAAATATTGTATAAGGCAAGTTTTATAACAATCTGGTTTTTAATGATCCGATCGGACATAAAGATAACCATTTTGTCAACTAATTTATTTGACAATAGTGAATGTCACTTTATTAGTTAGCAGCTAAAACAAGAGTGAGAAAGCATGTAATCTAATATTAAACTATTACGAAGCAAGCTACATTGATATATATAGTACATGTATTTGGTGTGTTTTTATCAGCGCTGATAGTATAGAAGATAAGCACAAATGCACAGACATGATCAAATATCTATATACAAACTTTTATTTTAACTATACTGAAATTGGGTTTATATAGTATGCATGCACCTAGTTTTAGTCTCAACAAGATATTACTTCATATTTAACTCATCAAAACGATTGCATATTATTGGACAAGTATCCTCCGTAGGAAAATTATGTGTTGAATAAATAATATTCTTTAAAAAGACAGCATAGAGTGTTGAAAAGAATTTAAATGAGTCATAAAGAGGTGGCAAACTTTAAGTTAAACAGAAACATTTTATTTAAAATCATACTACAGTCAAAGCAACTCCTTATTTCTTCCAAGCAGGAGCAAAGGACAAAATATAATGGTAAAAATGCTACATATAATTGGATTGCTAAAATATTGTGCTAACTGATAAAGTTTCTTTTAAAAATATACTGTAATCATTGTGGAAAGTCAATCAATTAAAGGAGAAAATATTATTTTATGATATACTGAGGAAGAGAGTTGTCACACCGATGCAAATTTTATTCCTTTGAAGAATTGTCTTCCCATTTATTGTAACCAAATAGTTAGGCTCTATTCTATATATTTTATTTCTTTTTATTTGTAATAAACTTGGAGTTTCTGCAAACCTTCATTTTGATCGTTGTGCTTGTATGACACAAGTGATTGCTGCGAGATTTGTCAAAGTTATCAGATATGAGCATTAATATAATGAATGACATTTTGGTAAACTTTTGTAAGCAGTTTGTATTTTACATTGTATAACGCAGAAGACGGCTAAAAGTCAGTCATTTTACAAAAAGAAAATAAATAGTCATGTCCTCAAATGATGGAGTAGAGTACAATCTACTTTTAGTTGACTGCTGGAAAAGTCATAAGCTGATGTTATATCTGCTTGGAAGTTGATACCCTAACTAAGGATTCATTATTCTTTACCTTAGCTTAGCTAATATCAATGTTCAGGTGGTAAATAAAACAATGCAGACTGTTGTGTTTAAGTTTCAGGGCCATGTTTGGGTGTATTGATGTTTTTATTATAAAGAAATCAAGTCACTTATTACTATCAGTATAATATGAAATAACGTATGGTGTTTGTTATGTTGTGTTACAAACACAATATATATTATAATACTGATATCAGTATCTGGTAGCCAGGTTTTAGGGGACCTGAGTTGTGATTAGGCAAGACTGAGGTGATCTAGTTGGCGTATGCTATTAGTAGCAGCTTCAATTTCAAACAATAAACCCATTTTCTTAGAAATCTATGTTTTATTCAATGTATAATTATACATTATTAAAAGTTTAGTGTATCACATGCATGTGCATCATAGTCATTGGGATCCGAGGGTTATACAACGCCCTCTATAATATATAATTATATATAGGTCTAGTATATAATATATCATATATTATAACATGTAATGTGCAATGCATAATAGACAATATACATTATAAATGTTGTTGGAAGGAGTTTTTCGTACAGACAGAAGATCAATAGAAGTTTGAATTCAAGTGAAGAATAAATAAAGGCTTTTATATTAAAATTTATAACATAAATACAGTAAAAGTGTTGCATGTGTCTAATTGTCTTTGCCTAATCCATTCAGTTGCCAGCCTTGCTCATTACTACTACTCGTATAAGGAGATTGAGTCAGAGGTATTTTCACACATATATGCAGCTGCAAAATCACATTTTACAACATGCAGTAATTGCTATCATAAATTCATCAAATAGCTGTGGCAATCTGTAAGTAGATTATATAACACACTTGTAGTATAAATATCATTTCAAAATAAATCTCACAGTTACTAATACAAATAGTGTTTATATGTGCGTAACCTCTAAGTTACATTTCTTACTTTTTTCTTAAGGTGGTGGCAAAAGCTTTCACAGTGTGAAGTAAAGGCAGATTTGCCTTGCATAGAAAATTATATTTTAGTTCATCATTATCAACTCTAATTATGGTAACATATTGTAGTTATAAATACCATTAGAGTAATAGCAATATGTATAAAAGTGCAGAAGTATAAACGAAACTTAAGTCTAGCTGATTTATATTTTAGAAGAACTCTTTTTTAATATCTGCTAATGTATTTTTGTTTTTGATTTAGTTTCTAGCACCTGTAATGTGATTATATTTTACTCAACTTATTAACTTATACTTTTTAGTTATACACAGTCTTCTATGAAATAGAATATGTCAGTAATTTAGTATCCAAGTATTTTTATTTCTATGATGACATTAAGAAAAGATATTTGTGAGGTAAGAAGACCGGATGTGTAAGATATAACTAATCATGCACATTGTTACTTCAACTAATTTGCAATAACAGTATTAACAACCATCACAGCATAAAATGTAGTGCAAACTCAGCTAATATTGTTTTCCTTCCAAACTATAAATATAATCACCTGTACAGCCAATAATTAATAGAGTGTAGGATGCTTTCCAAGTATCATTAGGCATACTCACCTCTCTAATTTGTATGCCATTCATTAGCTTTAATAGTTCTCTGATTAGCCTCTTCTGCCGTATACATATATACATTACCTTGTGCAATTGCTAATTAAGTCTTACCTAAGTTCTTATAGCTAATTTGTTGGTAGGGTGCTCATACAGATAGTCCGTAATACTGTTCACATAACTTAACCCGGCTCAAACAGCTTGTTACTAAGATTCTACTGTTGCAATGTTTAAGCACTCTATCTCCTTCCTATGCAGTAATGGCTGTTAAGCCACTACTTTCGACTCGATACATATAACCTGTGGGGAGCTTCAACATGGTGATAAAATCAAGATTTTTGAAACAAGGCCATAAGGTAGGATTTCCAATTTTATTATTTACAGAAATTTTTTATGCTGAGTTTATAAAATAACTAAATGAAACAACTTTTATTAAATACTTAGAATACTACCATCAGCTTTATACTGGTGTTGTCTTAAAGTCTCTAACCCAGTGAGAATTTCTAAAAAATCCAAAAACTGTGCTGACAACATGGGTCTGAGTACCTTTACTTTGACTCAACAATTACATGTTAAGTGCTTACTACAAAGTTTTATTAACAATAAACAAAAGTTAAATATATATGAATAAGTCATTAAGGAATTAATAAGAGCGGTAATCATTCCAAAACCCAGATTACTATATTTAGCGCCATAATCAAGTTGTAGTTTTCAAACTCACAGTATGTATTACAAACTGTCAATTTAATATGAACATGTTTAAATTGGAATTTTTCAATGTCATGCTACCACTTAGAAATTTGTGTATTGTATGATATAGTATTATGTAACTTGCATAAGTTGAACATGCTTTCTAACAAAACACATTAATTTTCTTTAAAGTCCCCCAGCAGCAGCTACGATTATGACTCACTCAGCTTTAACCGGAGTCACAGGGCATTTTCTGCTGCCCCTTCTGCAGGTTTGAGGACATCCACGAGGGCTTCTTCTATTGCACCTATGAGGGCCTCTTCTATAGCACCTATGAGGGCCTCTTCTATAGCACCTATGAGGGCCTCTTCAATTGCACCTATGAGGGCCTCTTCTGTAGCACCAAGAAGGGCCTCTTCAATAGCACCTATGAGGGCCTCTTCTGTAGCACCTATGAGGGCCTCTTCTATTGCACCAAGAAGGGCATCTTCAATAGCACCTATGAGGGCCTCTTCTTTAGCACCAACAAGTTCTTCTTTTAAACCTATGAGAAGTTCTTTAGCAGAGCTCCATCACAGACTAGATAACAGAGCATCATCAGTTAGTCCCTATTCACCCTTCTATGACAGCAGTGGAGTGTTAGGTAGTCAGGCTAGAGAATTTCGTGCATTTTCACTGACTCCAAGTGCCAGGAGCTCAGGTATAGATACAACGTTACCTTCTCACAAATTTGGAACAAGACTTGGCGTTCACAAAGTGGAGAAATCTGTAAAGCCTGCAATCTATGGTAATTTTAAACAACTTTCTTTGACATTAAAACCTTTTTAATGACTAGGAAATTGAAGACCTCTCTAGCTAAAGTAGTTACTTTAGCTAGAGAGGTCTTTGGGACAGTATACACTGTTCATGGGTTCAGGGGTTATATTTCTGGATTATATATGACAGACTCTATCACCAGCTTGTCTGGTAAAACATTTTTTATTTGTTGAGCTATAATATGTAACTAGTAAATGGGCAGCTAATAACAACATTTACAGCTAAGAAACAAATTTTTGTTGATTAAACAACTGACTTATGCAGCTGTTGTGTAACTGGATGCTTGCACAGCTTACTGCAGGCTCTTTATTACAAGGAAGAAATGTTTATGCACAGTACAGACCTGATAATCTGGTTCTAGAGTTATTACTCCTAATACAGAAATCGTGGGTGAAACAAATTTAATAATGAAATAAATGTTTATTGAAATATTATTAATAATTTTTCTGGAAATAGTTGTTTGAAGAACGTGAGTTGATGCTAAAAAAGCATAAAGAGCACATTTTTTACTCTACCTCTTCTTTTAATTATCTTGGCTTAAAAATTAGTTGTCAAGTTAGTTTGAATATACTTAACGTTCTGAAATCTTATTTTTTAATTTTTCACTTTGATATATTTGATTATTATACATGTCACAATAAATACTATTTACCATAGTTTAAATTATGTTTAATTTACCAAAAAATGGTATCTTGCAAACATCATGCATTACCAAATTATCAAATTGGATAAAATCAGAAAACAGTGACAAAACCATTTAACAAAATGAGATACATATAGTAGTAATGTAACTAAATGCAATCATTCACTGCTTCTTCTTTTGAGCTCAGTTTTTAAAAAAACTAAAATATTAATATTTTTAACTTATTTGTGCTAGATGAGTATTACGGTACAACATACGTACCATCAAGTGGGAGAGATAGTTGGAGTGCATACAGGATATCTGACGAAGCTCTGGATGATAATGACAATCTGGTTTATGAGTCTGCAAAGAAAGACTATGAACTCATGAAAAGAATCAACAGGCATCTGGTAAGTCTATACAAACAAAAGTGTAGTCATGCTATAAGGAAACCCTGTTTTAAGTCCTGATGTAAAAATTTAATGAGATAATGTAATAAAATAGTGTATACTTTAGCCACTCAGTATACATGTATGTGCACCATCTAACTTGTGTATAATGCTTATAATTATTTGCAATTATTGGTATTGGTGATAATTATGTGTAACTTATATTAGTTCTAATTTATTACTTGATTTCTAATAAAATGATTTCTACTAAGAATTCCAATATGATAGAATATCTATTAATTGGAGTTCAAAGACGTAGCAGTTGCATGATTAAAAAGTTATTTAAACTGCCATTAGCTGTTTGAACTTTGTTTTAAGTTATTGCTAATTTTACACTATAGAGCTTATCATACAGTATAGCTCAATTATTAATAAATATTGTAATCCATTTTCTCCGATGAAACCAACTGTATTATAATACTGTAAGCTATCAAACCTAAACTATGCATCTGCATGATAAAGATCAGTAGAACACGTTCTTCAATGTAATTTATATATTTGATAACCTTTAAATACTGTAGGCAACTATATAGTGTACCTTTTGCTGCAAAAAATACGTTTTGCTGTATAAAGTAGCAACTTCAACTCTTGTATATATTATACCTGTCAATCATTTGAGTTAGAATATCTGGTTGGTTTTGTTATTTAAAACTTGTCACTTGTGTTGAGTACTGTAGCGAGTGCATATTAATTTTAGCTGTATTAGTTTAGTTTAGATGTCCAGTTTATTCAAAGAGCTTAGTAACCTATGCTGTTGCAATAAAAATGAAAATTAGAGGACACTATAAAATATATCTTGCCAAAAATGTATCATATAGCATGTGTAAACTAGCATGATGCTGCAGGTGGTATACTGTTCAAAGGATACAATTTCATAGAATGTTATTTCAAGTGTTAGCTATTATAAATAATTGAGTGTTTGCTTAAAACAGCAGCATTTGACTTTCTGGATATGCAGTTTCTTGCACCAAAATATTAATTAGAAAAAGTCTTCAAGGCATTGATCAATATTTTGTAAGATACGTATTTACTTTGAAACTTTCATTGTTTGAAGTTGGATTTCTGAATGATTTTATTAAATAAATAGTATATACAGCAGTACAGCTGTATAATATATGCTGCAGTCCACTGCATTGCAGCAACAATTTTGTTTCTCACTGGTTCCTCATTTTCGTAGCTTTATTAACCCATGGAATGTAATTAGAGATTGCTGTTGGCATTTGAGTAGCAGACATGCCTACTTTTAGGTAGGTATACCATAAACTCTGCATCCAACAGTTGATTGAACTGCAGAACAGACTGCATGATTGCTACTAGAAGCAGAAATGTAGACGCTCGTTTAATTTGAGCTATTAACTTGAAGGTTGAGTTTGAAATTTACAGCTACTCTAATAAACAGATGGAAAACTCTTTATGCTAGCTTGCAAATATGAGTTATAGTGTTGCTATAACGTACAAGTATATATATATCAAGGTAAAATGCTAGCTGCGAGTAATTTTCTGTAAAACTAATAGAAGAAATTATTCTTTGACATCTACAAGGCTAATATAAGATGTAGGGTATTTGAATTTACCAGCCAATGAGGTACAGTCTAACAACTGCTCAATTATATATGAACCAGCTAATAGAGTGCAGGGACAAGCTGTTTGATATTTATCATGTAATGGCTTTTGAGTGGAATGTTGAAATGACAGCAACTCATTTACATAAGCTGTCATTCCAACATAAACGTTTTAAACATACATTAATTAAATGAAACTTTAATGAATTTTTTTAATTGTGCTTCAACAGTTGACAGAGCACATTTGGGAAATTGACAAATTTGAATGTTGTCTCTGTGCAGATTCAATCTAGTGATAATAACCATTGCCAGATCCATCCTAGAGTAGGAAGAACTTTATGTTATCAGTTTAATTATAGTTGTGTTATACAAAACAACGAGTGCAAGTTGTCATAGAAATGCTTCCTCACAATCTATTTTAATTTAGTTTGAAGAACCAGCTATAAGCACTAAACTGATTTAACCAATAGAAATGCACTATCAGTGACCGTGCTTCAATTTATTGTGTCGTGCAACAGAAAACAAGAGAATACAACCTATAACTGCAGGCTGCTTTTATACTGATGGATACATTTTACTATGTTTTAGTTGAACACTACCGCCCCACCCCAGAATCCACCAACAAGTGTGCCAGTAGTCAGAACTAAACCAAAGAGTGCTGAGCTGACAAATAAAACTGTACCTGCTAAAACTCATCACAGCATATCTGTGCACCCAGTGGTAAGTTTCATGGCTTGTTTTAATACAATGCTTTTAAATATTTACTATATTAGTTATGATGATTTACTAATGTGTTAGTGTACGCATGTTGTAGATAGTAGGCAAAATAAGTTGTTATATATTGATAAGTACTTTGGGTATTGCAGCTGGTAAATAAGTACTATTTATGAAGTATAGCTTAGTGTGAACATATAAGAGTAGCAAAGAAATTAATACTGTAATCTATATTGATAATTTGCAATATGGCTGCAATATTTCCAGTGGCTGCACAAACTCTAAAAGAAAAAGTTACCACTTTGCAATGCTTTTGTAGCAGTTTATTATATAAATGGCCTATGTTTGTAGCCAATGCTTTTTACAACTACTACTAGCTTAAACTGTATACTTATATATGCATTAGTTACACTGCAGGCCATAGTAACATAGTTTCCACAACTTTATTTATGATTCATTTTTTAAATATAAACAATATACAGTAACTAGTATTTTACTGTAAAATTTAATTATTTATTCATTCAATAATGTAAATTTTGATAAATAGGGATTTACTACTTCATAGGTATAACATTATAAGGTAAGCAAATGACATTTTAAAAATTAGTGCAAGAAAGTTTTCATTTATCTTGGGCAAGTAGTCTAACTATAGTTGTGGCTAAAGCTCTCACATGATAGATATTATTTCTTACAAAATTAGTCTGCAAATTATTCATATTGAAAAAACTACTTTGACTGCTACCAAACTTGCCATTCTATAATGCCAATGTTTCCCACTTTATTTTATTATTTAGAACACTTTATTATACTCAGGTGTAATCAGAATGATATATAAACTGTATAATGGATATATACTGCATGTATTATTCCTATAATAACATGTCTGACCTTCATAACTGATGTACATTTACAGACTGCATGCCATCATAAATTAGATTCAAAGCTTTCGAAATTCTTTCTTACATTAGTAATTGCACTCTCTTTAAAACATAGCAGAGAGTAAATATTTTTGGATGATTAATATAAAGACAACAGCATTTATATATTGCGCAGCAGAAGAAATTATAGGATTCTACTTCGTTGATAATTACTCTTTGAAGTTTTGACATCAAAATAAAACTTTCTGCCTTTACTGAGTCAAATATAACACAATTATAATGCACACTGTGCATTCATAGGGTTTTTAAAAGTTACATTGATAAAACTATAATAAGTTTTAATTAGACTATTTTACTTCACTCTATTTCTAGCAAGTAATGCGTTATTGTTTTACTTGTTCTTTAGAAAAGAACAGTGAATGTTGAAACACCTGACCTGGACACACATGCAGCCATTAAGAATCTGAAAAAACGACTGCTGAATGTATATGACAGTTTGAGCATGAGTAAAGCTTCATCAATGAATAACCGGGATTCTGACATGCTAGCTATTAGGAAAGAAGTTGAAGCTATTAAGGCAGCAAGAGCTAATCGTGAAAAAAACTTGGTATGTTGAGATGATATTTGAGAATTGCAAAATTTATCCGACCTCTAAGTAATGGAAGTACCAATAAAATATTATACTACTTGACTACTAGCATTACTTGAAATTTAAAAGACAACTTACAAATTTATTCAAGAAGCTCCCACAATATTCAATTAGATTTGAAGCAAACCTTGTGGCATTATCTTATTGATATTCTTTTGCAGGTTATATTGTGAGAGGCTATTCTAAAGCAGAATAACAATACATATACACAAACAGATATGTACATATCTTTGTTTTTGAAGTCTATAATTGCCTGTTTATTTTTCAACAGGGTCTACTATCGAACCAGCTGCAAGCACATCAAAGAGAACCTTACAGTTTTAACAAACAGAGCACAACTTTCTCAAAAAACAGTAGCAGACTTTAATGGTTTTGAAAAACAACATCCTGAACTTACATTACGACTTTTTTGTTACCATAGTAGATATTGCATTCAAGCTCATGTGTTCTTACTTGCATTCATGTATGTTTTGCTTTAGTGACTGTGTTTTTAGGCTATAGCTATAGTAGTTTCAACTACAAATATGTCAAGAGATAGGTGCTGCTGTACTTTTCTATTATTATATCTTCTTTCTTAATCACAATTAGAAAGTTTTGTTTTTGGTTTGACTTGGGAATTGAGAGTAAAAAAATAACATCAAACATTAACATTTGTGAAAAGCCTAAACAATTTATAAGAATCCAAGAAAAATAAATTATAAAAATCATATTTATGACAACTATCCTTATTCATTCATGCAAGCATATACATATATAAACTATTGGTAAGAAAATACTATTGGCCTAAAAGCACAAATAATAACTTGTTATTTTTAGCTAATCGCAGCTTATTTCTGAAACTAGAGAGACTTCTCTTGCCTGATTTTGCATGAAGTGATTTTGATAACAGAATTATTGCATTGTGAGTCATCAACTGATCACTGGTTTAATGAACTTTTAGGTAATGGGATAGTGATCTATGCCAAGGTCAAAACTGTGCTAGAAAATTCCCTGTTAGCTGCATGTGACAAATTTTAAACTGCATGCAAAGGCAAAATAAGCTTGCCAACAATTCACTTCATACTACACAAAATGCATTTAAGTAGGTACTTAAGTACTCACTGATATATAAAACGGGTTTATAAATTCAAGCTAACTTGGTTCAACAAGGATTTAACACATCTATTGGCAATATTTTCAATCTAAGACAGCATACCATGATATGTTTGGTTCTAAAAACAATTTTTCATTTGCAAAATTCCTTCATTAAGCTCTAAATGATAACAAAAAATACCGGATTACAATAAATGAGGAAATAAAACAACATAATACAATCATCTCTTTTCTGAATAACTTTTTGAAGAGTAGACACAGTGATGCTTCTTTAAGTTTATGGAATGTTTTTTTAATTTCTTAAACAGTTGCTTACTGTTTTCAAAGAACATATAGATATACTTCAAATGACAGAACAACATATGAGATAAATAATTCAAAAGGAAATACTGCAATTTAAAGTAACTATATAGAGTCTGAATAATTATAAGTCTTTGGTATTATTCATATTATCTATGATGAAATATTTAAGGTACGAAGGCGTACTCCAATCATGCAGCATTATTAATGTTTTATAATGTCCATCTCATATAATAAATTAGTTAGTAACTATAGAAAGTAAAGACATGCTACTATTCTTAAAAATTAGTGTCGCCAGAATATTATTTGCATGTATTAGCATTATAGAAATGTGACAAAGCATCAATCTTCCAAGTTATAAACTGATATATAAACATTATGCAAGCAGCTTATCATTATACATTCACTTTTATCAATTAACAGGAAATTGATACGTGTCATTTAGCAAACTGTTTCACTTGACAAACCTTTAACTTTTGCTAACCTTTGACAGCTGTTCATTGTTTAGTAGTAATTCCAGTAAGTATAAAGCATATGCAAAGCCATGATCATTAGAGTAACGTGTTATTTGCTGTCACATTAACGATTATTCAAGATTCACAATAATTGCACTCCATCTTAGCTGTGAGTTGTAGTTGTATATATATATATACTGTACAATATTTGCTTTCTAGTTATAGTATAAATATAACTACTTTGTGACTTTTTACTCACATCACTTGCATGCATGTGCAGAGAGAGAGAGAGAGAGAGAGAGAGAGAGAGAGAGAGAGAGAGAGAGAGAGAGAGAGAGAGAGAGAGAGAGAGAGAGAGAGAGAGAGAGAGAGAGAGAGAGAGAGAGAGAGAGAGAGAGAGAGAGAGAGAGAGAGAGAGAGAGAGAGAGAGAGAGAGAGAGAGAGAGAGAGAGAGAGAGAGAGAGAGAGAGAGAGAGAGAGAGAGAGAGAGAGAGAGAGAGAGAGAGAGAGAGAGAGAGAGAGAGAGAGAGAGAGAGAGAGAGAGAGAGAGAGAGAGAGAGAGAGAGAGAGAGAGAGAGAGAGAGAGTTGAACATTGCAAGATAATTTTTCTTATAACCATTGTCTCTTTTAAGGAGAAACGTTTGTGGAAAACTAGGGATTGCTTTTAAACAAACCCCTACAAAGTTTTCTCATTTCTCACTTCTTTGATTGTCAAAACCTACGCTACTTAAATGAAAATAACAAGATTTTGTTTTTTTAGAAAAAGAAACTGGTTGCCTTAAAAAGAAATAATAGTGATAATAAAGCCAACATAAGAAACATATGGATCCAGAGCTGTATGGAGGAAGCTTTGCAGTATATGTTATTACTATTGCAGTTGTATTAAGCTTGTCGTATGTTTTTCGAAAGCAAAGATTACAAAACCTACCTGCTGGGCCATGGGTACATCCAATTCATGGCCATTCCAAACAAACTGTGGCAGCAGGTGGATTAATTTACTTCTTTAGAAAGTTGCAGAACCGATATGGCAGCGTAAGTTCTATACTTTACCTCAATAAATGGGCACATGCATGCACGCGTTTTTACCTAATTTGTTCCAATAACTTTTAAAGATGTTATTTTCGTATTAGTTTCATTGAAGCAATTTACGAGCTTTGTTGTGTATAAAAAAATCATATTTTGTGAGAAAATGTGTTTACATATTGAAGCTTTTCTTTTAAGTAGCACATTATATAATTATGGATATATTTACTTATTACTACACACTCTTTTGGTGCCAACAAAAGTTAAAAAATCTTCCTTAAAGTACCAACAAATTGAGAAAAGCCATCGCCCTGACATTTCTAAAATGTAATTATTTTTTATATTTTATTGTTGGCTGTAATGCAATAAATAAATGTTAGATTTTTTCTTCAATTTTAGAAAAGGCCAACGAAACTGAAAAAAATCATTGGGTTAGTCACTTAATGTAGGTAGACATATTTGTGACAGATGTTACCATTAATTTGATAGCTCTGCCTGTAAACCTTGTCTGATTTCAATTATTGAAAACAACTATGTTTAAAAAACCTAGGTTAATAACTTTGTTGGGTGGAGCTGTCTTGAGAACATTGGAAATGAAGAAGCTTTTTTTCTGAAAGAAAATTAAATGAATTATTAAAACACTGTCTGAGCAGCAAATTATTGCAACACAAATTGCATTTGTTATTGTTAATTAAAAATATTACTGACACTATATTTTAATCTGTGCTATGTTCCTTGAATCTGTTGGAGATCAGATTCAGTAGAGCTAACTATATATAACTGATTATTGCTGAGGAAACTTTTTTCCTTTCTTCCTTTTTGCAAAATATGACGGTTTTCTTAATAACACAAAAAACTTAGAGTGTATATCACACAGCTCCAAATTTTTTTTTGAAAATTAGCCATTTTACCAATAAAACAATATAATAAATCAAGCACAGCATTTAAATTATAATAAATATTTAATGACCATCATCTAGGCACTTGTTTTGTTGTGCAGGTTTTTACAGTATGGATGGGTGGCTCATACAGAGTGGTTATATCAGGCTATGATAATATTTGTAAAGTATTGAAAGAAAACCACAAAATAACAGCAAAGAGAAGTTATGCTGGTGTTCCTGCTTGGAAAAAAGCCATTTTCCAGCAGCGTCCAGGTATGTAAGATATCTGTCGAGGTGGTGGTGGTGAGACCCTCTAATTCAATATGAAAGGCTCATTATATACATAACTTAGCAGCAGGCCAATATTTCTATAGAGAGCACTAGGTTGTAATTTAAATGGTGTAAGGGTTTCTTTTTCTCTCTTTCTCTATCTTTTAATTGCCGGCTTTCCATAAATAAATTGGAGAAATGTGCTCAGATCCATCGTTTTTGCATGAGAGTGTCAGATCGATCTTGAGTAGCAGTCTCCTCTTAAGTGAAGGGTACTTGAATAGTATAATTTGTTCACCTGCTTAAGTGATTAAAGCTGCTGAGGTTAAAAAACAAAATTGTTGCAGTCTAAAAATATATACGCAGTAAAGCTTTTAGTGTACAGTCATTTGGCCAATTTAAAATAATTACTCTAAATATTTTTATTTTAACAGCTTATATATAAGATTAATAGCTGCCTTGTAGGTTATTCATAAATTTACAGGATTATTAGGCTTGAAATTACGCAGCAAATAGCTAACTCAAACAAGTTTTACTAGCCATTTAAATTCAATTTAAATGCTTCCACTTTTTGTACCTTCTACCGTCTATAATTTTACATAATGGAGTTTTAATAATCATTGTAGCCTACTGGAAGTCAAAGTCTTGGCATCATAATTATTCAGTACTTTGCTTAGTAACTAGCAATAAGCACATTTCTTTTTCTACTTCTCAGATTGATCTGGCATATTTCCACGGATCGATCTATCTGTGATCGATCTGAGTTCGATCTCTGCAGACTGACCAGCTCAGATCTTTGACTTCTTTCCATGGATAGATTTCTATGAGGTTGATCTGAGATTGATACATGGAAAGACGGTGAATGTCTCTGTCTTTCTCGTTCTCTCTCTCTCTGTCTTTCTCGCTCTCTCTCTCTCTGTCTCTGTCTCCCTGTCTCTGTCTCCCTGTCTCTCTCTGTCTGTCTCTCTCTCTGTGCAAAGGTAGTATAGTTGTGTTCACTACAAGCTTTACTGGCTACCAATGGTAGTATCTGCACTAAACATCAGACTATATAATCTTACAGGAATATCAAGGATTGTTGAATGGAGAGATTCTAAAGCTGCTCGGCAGCATACTGTAGCTCTTCTACTCAATGAAGGAATGGGAAAACCAAACATGGAGGCTCTGGTGATTGAAGAAACAGAAGCATTTTGTAACTTCTTCATTGAGCCCTCAATAGCGAAAAATACAGCATTAAGAAATACCATCAAACCCTTTACTTTGGCAGTATCTAACCTCATGTTTCAATTGTTCATTAAAAAGAGATTTAATTTTAATGATCCTGAGCTAACTTTATACACAGAACATGTCCTTGGTCAGGCCCGAGCCAACAGTATATATGAGCTCATAATACCTTACACTAAGTGGATCCCTGGAGATATTTTTGGATCCACTGCTGTAGAAAAGAAAAACCAGGCAGTATTTCTAGAGACGCTGGGAATGTTTGACAAGGTTGTTTCTGATCAAAGACAGCAATTGCTTGATGGTCATTCACCTAACCATATGCTTGGTCACATGCTGATGCAGAGTGGGACTAACTATGGCAGTGATGATGGTTCTGGTAAGTCTCTCACGAGTCGGTTACATTGAAGGTAGGTGCACTAATGGAGAAGTTGAGAAAACACTGTGTTCTAGATTAAAAATGTAGCAAAAGAAATCGTGTTCTCACAAGAATTTCAACCCACGCCCCAAACCAAAATTTAATAATAAAATTAAAAAACTTAAGCTATCTCAATTTCTCCACTATTGCTCCTAAGTCTTACAGTGGAAGGCAAAATCATTAGCTTACATGCTCGATAAAGCTAGTCATTATGATGTTTACAGATAGAAATATCAGTTCTACTCTCCAGCAACTCTACACAGGAGCAACTGTCGCATCTTCATTTCTTTGCTGGGCCTTTTTGTATCTCTCAGTCTATCCTCGAATACAGGAAGAAGTGTTGAAAGAGATTGATGATGTTGTTGGTAAGTGTTTGAAGTTAATGAAATACTTGAGTAGTTCATGTTTGGCAGAAAATAATTTTCAGAATGTATCTACACCATAAAATACACATTTTACATTTCTTATTGCAAGATATTTCATATCTGTCAGTTTATTGTCTTGCTTATGCATAGGTAAGGATACGGTACCTGAGTATAGAATGAGAGCAGAGATGCACAAAACAGATGCATTCATATTGGAGTTGATGCGCCATTCATCTACCATATACATATATTTACCCAGGACACTTGAAAAACCACTTGAAGTTGCCGGAAAAGTAAGTTTGAGAATTAGTTCATTTATGCTTTAGGTTTAATAACACTTATCTAAGCAGTAACCCACAAATAGCTCCATTAAGTAAAAGGCGAAAAATTGGTTGTACTTTTCTTAATATGCTTTATATTTTGGAACTATTGTCTTGTGAAGTTTCTAAGTAAATACTGAATGCAGGTGTTGCCAGCTGATACAGAGCTCATGTTCAACATAGACTCAGTGTACAATGACCCAGATATATTCACTGATGTTGATGAGTTTGATCCAGGTAGATTCTTTAGAGGAGATGTGTGCAAGAAAAGGGCGTGTATTGAGGCAGCATTTGGAATAGGTGAGCTTATTGTTATTCTGTTGATGAAAATTCACATGTATGTGTTTATAAAGCTTTTCAAATGGATATAATAATATTATATTTTTTATATATGTAGGAAAATTAAACTGTCAAGTCAATGTAAATAAAACAAACGTATTATATTGCTTTTATTTTTATACGCAGTATTTATATTGCATTTATTTGACTTCATAAACAATTTGGTAAAATATATAATGCAAAATAGGTTGCCAAAATATTTTTGAGTTTTACCTTTTAAAAATGTTAGTTGCAAGCAAAATGTTTTTCAACAGACCTTTTGCACCAAGATTTTGCAGATTTGTGAAAATGAAAATAAACATTTAATACTTTACAACCTTTTAATGTAATATGTTACAATTGTAAGCAATTATATTTATTTTATTTATGTTTTATATCTTTATTCACAAAACATATATTATATAATATGATAATGAATACAACCAGAAATATTGGTTACAATAATCATAAATTTGGGAATTCGACTTACATAAATATTGCTAGCAGTCATGCAGGTAAATAATAATTTTTAAAAAAATGGGGGCGTGGCCTTAGAGTATGCAGCAGAAATTAACAATCATATAGTTTTTGTCAGTCAGAGGTACAATAATAATTCAATTTATTTGTAAAGACATAATTTATTGTTATCACACATAAACCAATATTCACTTACAATTTTTTAATATTATATGCATAAAATTGTAATTTTGTTCTTTTAGGTAAAAGAAACTGTATTGCTGCTCCTATGGGGAAAATGCAGGTTTTCTTATTTTTAGTCAGGATTCTGCAAAAGTATTCTGTAACTTACGAAGGGGACACGAGACCATCTCTCAGAAAGACAGATGGCATCAACAATAAACCTTCGCCACATGGTATTGTATTCAACAGTAGATGGAAATAGCTTAACCCACTGTTTGAATGAATACTATTTCTGCATTTGAATAAAACTTTTAATATATTATCTAATGTGAAGAGAAATCCCAACTTGTGTATAAGTCTTGTAACCAAATTTTACTTCAATCATCATGTAATTGACACTTGCTGGAAAAGCTTGCAAAAATTAATTATATTTCTGTACCAGTTTCAGTTAGTTGCTACAATTTGGCTAGATAAATAACTGCACAGTTTATAATAGTGAAGCATTGCAGGGCTTGCTATAACTCAACCTTGATATATAATATTGAAAGAAAGAAAATATTTGCACTTAACACTTTTAGACCAGCATAGTTTTTTTATAATATATATATAGATATATATATATTACAATAAAATTAAATTGCTAACTTCTAGCTCAAAACAAAATTTTCTCTAGCCTGCAGCATGCAATTATAAGCATTTCAACTGCTATATTTGTCAAATTATTGCGAACAATGATTGTTATACTGTAGAATATTCATTACTACTTTTCTAACTTTTTTAAGCATTCATTTACTTTAAGCATAATTAGTAACTAAAACAATATTTTAATATTCAAAGAAATGCTTTTAGAAAGTTTAGTTAACGCCGCTGGTTTCTTGCAGTTAGAATAGTTCATTAGCCAAGTCTGGTTGTGGACTAGGGACACACCTTGTAAATACAGTGCTCTCTTCTAAAATGTACATGATAATGCGCATTATTATTTTACAATCATCTCACAATCAACAGATTTTGAAACTTCAAATGAGTACTTGTTAATATATGGCCTATAGGAGACCTTCTGAAACTTGCAGAAAATTCCACATAGATTTTTGATGAACTTGAGAAATCTTATACGTCTGACTTTGGCAGCACCAGTTATTAATTAATTAAGATAACTCCAGAAAAAAATAGGTTTCACTAAACTATTTGAATTTGTACGCATAACTTCCAACAATCAACTTTGACGCAATGTCTTATGCCATTGTTGGTACAACTTGCGATTGAGAAAGCTGTTACTGCAAACTTCATATCAGAAACTGTAAAATATATTCAATTAATCTAATATTTACTTGTGATGATGGATTCTCATTGTGGTTGTGATGCTTCTAGCTCTGCATTCACTTCAACATCAACAGATAGTGAGATACTGTCAATCTTTCTGTAAGTCTTACATTTCCAGTACATTAAAACATCTCTATTTAGTATTTAATAATAATCCACAGAGTAAACAGTATAATATGCCTTAAGTTTGTAAGCTGAATATAAGTGTGTCAAATGAACAACAGCGATACTTTCGTAATTTTTCATCTTAATAAAAATATTTGAAATTATAAGTATGTTAGAGAAAGCTTCCTGCATAACATAATGTTATTCTTGATGATATTTCTTATTGATACATTCTTTCATCAAACATGTATAAATTCTATATTAAATCCTCACTGAATTATTATTACAATGTTATACAGCAGTTTTATTTCTATATAATGATTCCATAAGTTGATTCTTATAGCAGAGATAGTCAATATGAAGATCTGAGCTTTCACACACAAGCTGATGATGATGACATGACCATAATAGCAGATGGCATCAACTATGTTGCTGTCCATGGTAAGAATTACAGCACTGTATTGGATTCTATATTAAATGCATATAATATGAATGACAAATTGTGAGGTTTGACTTGTACATGTTGCTGTTATGTTCGCGCCATAAATAGTGAGAACACAACTTCAAATATGATTTGCTGTAATCTATATATAAAAGTAATTATTGGACCATATCTTAGCTCTAACAATAACTATGTAATGATTGTATCACTACTCGTAACACATGATTTATGACTATGAAATATGCTGTAGATGTGGGGGATCTGAGAGACTTTGATTCAGAGTCTGACATAACAATTGTAGCGGAGGAGATAACTCCTAACAGCATTGGTGAGTGAAACTTAGAAACAGTATTACTTATTGACTTTAATCTCCTTTTATTCACTAGTAAAATAGTTGATGTGTTTAACAGATGAAAATATTGTTTCACAGTATAGTTTTAACAATATATAGTGTTATATATTAACCATGATGTAAATTCATGTGTACCCTTTTGCGCAGGTAATAATAGCAACAACTCTGACATTGCCAACTTATCAGATTTTGATGTACCAGAACCAAACACACATCATGGTATGTCATATTCAGTAAATAGTCAGTGCATTACATGTCATATATACATTCAAATACAATAATATAATGTCACCAACATAAATAACCTTGTTTATATTTCTATTTTTATAGAAATTTTGTCTGCTCCATCAACCAGTTACCATACTGCAATTAATAACAACAATAATGTCATCAACTCAAAATCTGCTTCTGAAATTGACTGCAAAGTTGGTAAGTAATATTTTTTAAAGCATTATTTTTAATAAACAATTGAAATCTTCACGCTTTTAAGCTCGTAATTTAATTAAATTAAAAATGATGATTAATATAATCATGTTATTTGCTAAAATTGTTTGTCCATGTTCAAAGTTCGTTATGGTTCAAATGTAATAATTTCAATGTAGTTAAAAAGCAAATATTACGTTATAAAAGATATAAACTTTTTTAGCATATGTTTAATATGCATCCGTCACTTGTTAATATCTTTAGATAATGAGAGCAAAGCATTGATTACTCAAACATTCAGTTCAGTAAAAGAGAAGGTCATAACAGTTGATTATCCACAAGTAGAAGGTGTGACTACAGCTCGTTTGAGAAAAAGAATAAGAAATGCTATCACTGTGAAAGTCAGAAATATTAGAAAGTTATTTGCAGCCTGTTTCAACTCAGCAAAACACTGATAAAAACTTTTGACAATAGAATAATAATAGTAGTCATCTGCTAAATGCTATACTCACTGTATCTTCAAACCCTTTACATTATGTAAACATATACATATAACGTTATTGAAGATATTTTTATTAAAGCCAATCCAGTATTTTATCTTATATTTATTGTAATTGCATGTATACAAATGTTTTAATGTGCAATAATTATTTTTAAATACTATGTGATATATTGTCTTACGTGCAACTATAATATGCCATATTAAATATGATATATTGTATAAATTTTTAGATTAGATTTTTGCAAATATAATATATTATTATAGCATATGCCTGAATACTCATGCTACATAGTACTCTAGTATTTATAATCATACCCTGAGAATACTATATAGCTAGAAATAAACTTAATATAAAACTATAATTCTCAACCACCTATATTATGTAAGAATAATACCAAAATTAGGCATGAAAGTCACACCAATAATATTTAAATAATGCAATATTATAAAATAATTAAACAAACACATAAACGTATGACCTAATTACCATTCTAGTTAGAAATAGCATAGCAAGCGATGTACAATACATAATACTTTTATAAATATAATTATTACACACATTTGAGGCGAATCATTTTGGTAAAGTTTATATCCATGCAAATATTAGCTTTCAGTTCTGACTTTAAAACTGTTTCAGAACAAAATCATTCAGAGTTGCCTTCTGCCATCAACCAGTTATTTTTTATTTTTATCACGGGTTCCCAACCCACAAGGATGACAACTATAAACTTGTGCAAGTTTTTTTAATGTGAAAGTGGTTATACATTTATTACCCTTTTGACATATAAGCCACTTGATGGTACCTCAGTTTTGTTTTTGAGTTTCAGTAAACTAAGATGATAATTAAAGTGGTTTAATCTTAAATCCTATCTTGTTTATATATAAACTAATGAGAGCAAAGCATTGGCTACTCAAACATTCAGTCCAGCAACGGAGAAGATCATAACAGTTGATTATCTACAAGTAGAAGATATGACTACAGCTGGTTTGAGGCAATTAAAAAATCAAAAATGCTATTGTTAGTTAGTAAGAGAATAAGAGGTGCAATTTATTATATGCTAGCATGCTCTGCAGCAGCTAATATGCTTATAAGGTGCCCCCCCACTATCTCAGCTACATGAATGCCAAATTAGTGAAGTTTGCATATCTTTAAGCATGCACTTGCAAATATAATGCCACTCTATCACAAAAAGTGGTTGCATTTTATGTATTGATTTTTCAAAAATTGTATATAAAAGAGTAGCTTTCTCCACACTTGGAAAAGGCCAGCAAAATTGAAAAAATCCTTTATGTGACTTCTGTAAGTCATTGCATGGGTAGAAAAATTTGTAAATGATGCCACAATCAATTCTATAAACCTGTTTATAAACCATGTCTGACTTCATTTATTTCAACAAACTATGTTTGGGTTCAGTAACTCTACTTTATAGTAGAACTGTCTTAAAAACACTGAAAAATGAAGAAGAAGTTGTCTTCTTTAAAAAATTGTTCACTGGGATATTAAAGAATCACTGCTACATTTTATTTATAATCAATATTAAAATACTCTTATATATCTGTTAGAGGCTTGCACGGCCAGATATAAGTTTTGTTTTAAATTAAATTTTGTGCAAGCATGTCTTGAATTAATTTGGGATATTTAATTGCTTAGTGATGACATTTTGGCTCTGAAACCAGTGGTATATTATAACATGAATTTAGTGATTGTTGCTTCTGCTCATTGCATGCTATTCTAAGCTGCTGCAACACACAGCTGTATTGCTAAGTTGAAAGTTCAAAGGTTAAACTTTATAATACAATTATATAATGAATTAATTGTATTTTTGCTATCATAGAAAGATGAAACTGTTGTAGAGTCAGTGTCTCTTATAATAAATGTACCATATGGCTTTTGTTTTATACACAATATTTATACTGCATTTATCTGACTATTCACAATTGCTTTTACTTCAAGCGTCATATTTATATGTTTATATAGTTATATTGCATTTATTTGATTTTGTGAACCTTTTGGCGACATAACAAAAGATAGGTTGTCAGAATAATTTTAATTGGTTATCAATTAAGAATTGAATTGATAACCAATTAAAATTAGATATTAGAAATGATAAGTTTTGGTGCTAGACTTACAATAAAAAGAAAGTATAAACATTATTCTATGTCAAAAATTTAACTGTTTTAGCTCCAATGGTGTTAGCCTTTAAGATATAAAAGGTTGCTGATCTTCTGATTTATTTCAGCATGTTTAAAATTGAAAATTGGTTTCCTCTTATAGATAAGCAACATCCTTTTCAACAGACTTTTTACATAAAGAGTTTTTCTATTTGTAAGCATTATAATCAATGAAACGAATATATGCATAAGAGTGGTAAGACAATAAGCACCGTCACTTAATTGTTCTGAAGTTATCAAATTTTACATTTTATTGTTAGTACAGTGGTACTTGTTTTGCACCTTTCTTCTTATCTTAATAGATTAAATTATTTAATTTAATTGTTATTTAATGAGTTATTATCTGCAGTTTAGTATTTGTCTCTATTTAATGTATAATAATGCCAATTTACTGTTAGTCCAGCAACAATATCTTGGTTAAGTCTTAACTAATGTTTAATTTAATTTTGTTATTTTTTAATTAATTTCTTCTATGAAAAATAAGTATGTTTTTATTTGGGAGAATTCTTTTCATCACAAACACTTATTTACAGTGGTTCTTTGTAAATACTTGCAAGCTGTCATGGCAGCTAATATTAGTTTAGTGAGCAGCAACTATAGCTTTTCACTTCACTTTCACTCATGGTCAGTATCATTATATTTATAATATTATTGAACTGGTTATGACTTGGTCTATTTTACATATAAAAGAGATAACTCCTGTATAGGTTTACATAAGTCAAGGTTGCAAATAAATAATAATAAAAAACACTCTAGGATGCACTGATAGAATATAATATGCAATATCTGTAACCTCTGACAGATTAGAATATCCAACATTATCATAGCTATATAATTATGCTGCCAAGAAAAAACTATAACTATTAAAGCACACATAACTTGTCAAAATTATCTCTTAATACATTATCACTGAATTTTGATTATCCAATAAGCATTCTAGCAGTGTGCTTGTATTAAAGAGCTTCTTCTTTAACCAACTTATTGAGACCACCACTTCCAATAGTCTTGTTTTATCTGCGTATCTGTGTTAATCTTGATGCGAATTCCAAATTCAATTTGTGTGACATCTACAAAAATATTTAACAAACATTCAACACTTTGCAATATGTGACTGTAATATGTACCATTTGTCAGCAATTATATTTATATAGTTTACTTATAATTATTATTTCTATCTACAAAGCACATTATATGATATAAGTACAAATGCAAATCTTGTTTGTATAGTCACATAAATTTTACTAGTAATGTAAGATGAATGTTCTTCCGTCATAATGAAAGGTGTGGCTTTAGTATGTGCAACAGAAACTAATCTAATTATAGTTTAAGCCAGTCAGAGCTGCATGCAATAATGATTCAAACTATCACATAACATATTATTCACCTCATTTTCCGTAAAATTACTGCATAAAATTTTGTAATTTTGTTATTTCAGGTAAGAGAAACTGTATAGGTTCTTTTTATGGGAAAAATACAGATTTTCTTATTTTTAGTCAGGATTCTGCAAAAGTATTCTGTAACTTACGAAGGAGACATGACACCATCTCTCAGAAAGACAGATGGCATCAACAATAAACCTCTGCCACATGGTATTGTATTTAGCAGTAGATAGAAATATAGCAACCCACCTTTCAAATAAAAGCTATTTTTGCATTTGAATACTACTTTTAATAGTTTGACTATTGTAAAGGGAAGTCCCAACTTGTATGTTTATAAAGCCCGCCATGGACAGGTCTTGCTACCATATTTTACTTCTATTTAAGTGTATTTGACTTACTCACAAAGCTTGCAAATATTAGCTACTGTATTTTCGTCACAACTCAACCTTGACATGCATTATTGAAGGAAAAAAATTAAAGACTTGTTGATAAGTTTAGGCACAGTTTAAACCAGAATTATTTATATATATATACTTTATTTATAATATATCATAATAAAATTAAATTAAGCATTGCTTGTCATAACTCAACTTTGACATACAAATTAATGAAAGAAATGGAATACCTTTTGAATACATTTAAGCACATTTAATGTATAATAATAAAAAAATACTATTCTAGTTTGGTTTAAAACATAATTTTTAATAGGCTATAGCATGCAGCTGTAAGCCTATTAAAAATTATGTTTCAAACCAGCAGCCGTATTTTAGAGGTTAGAGCGTTGGCTTAGTGAACGCGAAGTCATGTGTTCGAAACCCGACAAAGGCCATTGGTGAAAAGCATCCAGTCATAATTGCTTCTGTGCTCCATTTGAATAAGTCCTTAGCCCGATTTAACAAGAACCCTTTCCATCAGGAGTTTCTCACAGGGATAGCGACTGTAAACTTGCGTGAGCTTTTTTATAGCATACAGTTGTAAACATTTTAACATAGCTCAATAACTATTGAATTGCTGTGCACAATATTTTTATGCTGTAAATAATTCACCATGCATTAGCCATTTTTCCAATTTATTAAAGTGTTCATCTACTTTGAACATAGTTAGTACCTAAAGCTATATTCTACTATTCTAGTGAATATTTTTACATTAATGGTAGAAAGTTTAGTTAACTCTGCTGGATTGTTGCAGTTAAAATAGTACATTAGTCAAGTCTTGTGGGCTAGGGGCACACCTTGTAAATACAATGATCTTTTCTATAAAATGTAAATAATAATGAGATTCACAATTTTACAATCATCTCACAATCATACAATTGTGAAACTTTAAATAAGTGCGTGTTAATATAGATATAAGAGAATTACTGAAGCTAACAAAGAGTTCTACAGTATGGTGATTCGATGAACTGGCAGTGATTTATTAGATAAGATAACTCCAGTACAAAAAAGTTTTGATAAACTATTTGAATTTGTACATAACTTTCAACAATCAAATTTGACGCAATGTCCTCTGCCATTGTTGGTACAACTTGCAATTGAGAAAGCTGTTACTGCAAATTTCATACCAGAAACTCTAAAATATACTCACTAAATCTAGTATTTACTTGTGATGATGGATTCTCATGGTGGTTGTCATGCTTCCAGGTGTGCTTTAACTCCAACATCAACAGATAGTGAGATGCTGTCAATCTTTCTGTAAGTTTTGCATTTTCGGTATTGATAAATACCCATCCACAGTGTAGAGAGTATATTAACAGTTAAATTGGTTAATTAAGCAACTAATTTAAATTGAATATACTTGTTTCAAATGACTAACAGAAAAATTATCTTTAATATCTATCATAATAAAAATATTTAAAATTATTAGTATGTTAGAGAAAGCTTCCTGCATAGCAAAATGTCATTCTCGATGATATTTCATATTGATACATTCTTTCATCAAACATGTATACATAACAGCCTTCCTGAAACATACACAATTATTTATTAAGTTATCACTAAATTATTATTACAATGTCCTGTATAACAGTTTTGTTTCTATATAATGATTCCATGAGTTGATTCTTATAACAGAGATAGTCAATATGAAGATCTGAGTTTTGACACACAAGCTGATGATGATGACATGACCATAATAGCAGATGGCATCAACTATGTTGCTGTTCATGGTAAGTTTCAGCACTGTATTGGATTCTATATTAAATGCATATAATATGAATGAAAAATTATGAGGTTTGACTTGTACATGTTGCTGTTATGTTCTTGTCATAAATAGTGAGAACACAACTTCGAATATGCTTTGCTGTGATCTATATATAAAAGTAATTATTAGACCACCTTAGCTCTAGCAATAACTGTGTTGATTGTATTATTATTTATAATACATGATTTATGACTATGGAATATATTGCAGATGTGGGGGATCTGAGAGACTTTGATTCTGAGTCTGACATAACAATTGTAGCGGAGGAGATAACTCCTAACAGCATTGGTGAGTGAAACTTAGAAACAGTATTACTTATTGACTTTAATCTCCTTTTATTCACTAGTAAAATAGTTGATGTGTTTAGCAGATGGAAATATTGTTTCACAGTATAATTTTAGCAATATATAGTGTTATATACTCGTATTAATCATGATGTAAATTCATGTGTACCCTTTTGCGCAGGTAATAATAACAACAACTCCGACATTGCCAACTTATCAGATTTTGATGTACCAGAACCAAACACACATCATGGTATGTCATATTCAGTAAATAGTCAGTGCATTACATGTCATATATACATTCAAATACAATAATATAATGTCACCAACATCAATAACCTTGTTTAAATTTCTATTTTTATAGAAATTTTGTCTGCTCCATCAACCAGTTACCACACCGCAATTAATAACAACAATAATGTCTTCAACTCAAAATCTGCTTCTGGAATTGACTGCAAAGTTGGTAAGTAATCTTTTTTTAAGGATTATTTTTAATAAACTTGAAATCTTCATGCTTTTAAAAAGCTCGTAATTTAATTTTAAATTAAAAATAATGATTAATATAATCTTGTTAATTGCTAAAATTGTTTGTCCATTTTCAAGGTTCAATGAAGTTAAAAGGTGGATATTAAGTTATAAAAGACATAAAGTCTTTCAGCTTATGTTTAATATGCATACATCATTCGCTATATATAATATCTTTATAGATAATGAAAGCAAAGCATTGGCTACTCGAATATTCAGTCCAGTAAAGGAGAAGATCATAACAGTTGATTATCCACAAGTAGAAGGTATGACTACGGCTGGTTTGAGGAAAAGAATAAGAACTGCTATTATTGAGAAAGTTAGAAATATTAGAAAGTTATTTACAGTCTGTTTCAACTCAGCAGAAAATTGATAAAAACTTTTGACAATAGAATAATAATAGTAGTCATCTGCTAAATGCTATACTCACTGTATCTTCAAACCCTCTACATTATGTAAACATATACATATAACGCTATGGAAGATATGTTTTTATTAAAGCTCAATCAACACTGAATCATTAGCTATATATTTACTATTATTATTGTGTGCATATAAATGTTTTTTGTGCAATGATTATTCTCAGATACTATGTATAGTACATTATCTTATGTGTAACTATATATGCAATATTAAATATAATATATTGTATTCACTCTTGGATTAAATTTTTGCAATTATATATATTATTATAGCATATATACCTAGATACTCGTGTTACATACTAGTATTTATAATCAGATCATCTGAAAATACTATATATATAGAAGTACATACAAATAAACTTGATTAGTATAAAAAATATAATTCTCAACCAATAATATATAATTAATAAGAATGGGACAAAAAATAAGAATGTAAAACACACCAATAACATTTAAATAGCATTATATACTATAGCACTATACTATAAAAGAACTAAACAAATATAAATACGTCAACTAATAATTTTCTTTAATTAGAAATAGCATAATGTATAATAAAAAGACCTCTTATAAATATTATAATTATTATATGCATTTAAGGTGAATCACTTTTGCAAAGTTTATATCCAAATATAACAAAACTTCAGTTCAGGGTTATCTTCTCCCAATAATCGGTTATATATATATATATATATAATGCTCAACTTGTTTGCTACATCAAGAAGTATTTACTCTTTTCATCCAAGACGATGCCTTTTCATGAGAAACTTGTTTAAATTTATAAGTTGAAAGTTATGAATCCCATTGGCATTTGCAAGTTGTTTCCAAATAATACGAGTATGTTGTTCTGTTTCAAATATTTAGCATAGGTATACATTAAACAAAATATTTTCATATAAGCTACTATGGTACCTTAGTTTTGCTTTTCAATTTACAATATAAAACTAAAATAATAATTACAGTGGTTTAATCTCGATCACATCTTGTTTATGTTAATAAAATGGTGAAAGTTAATGTATGAGATATTTGAAGTACTAATCTAGCTTTTCTGCTTGAAAAATGATAGACATTGAAGCCCTACAGTTTGATTAGACATGCTGATATATGTAACTGTGCAGTCCTGGATGTATCACAAGCTAGAGCGATCCTATGATCAGTACTTGTCACTACTAATGTATACCTGGACATTTTAGATCTTTCTTAGAATCAGATCAGGTTAAAGGGCTGTATATCCTGCTTGATTTATCAACTTGTTTGTGACATAATTCTATTAATGTTTCAATGTTTTATTTCAATTTATGTTGGCTGAAAACTAATTTCGGCATTGTGGTTTTGTTTCTAAGATTCAACTTATCAACCCCATTATTTGCAAATTAACAAATCTGAATCTGATGTGTTACAAGTACATTGATAGGAAGCTAGGTGGAACAGCTGGAGTTATGATAATGTTTTTTTAATAAAACTGGACGATTTTCCCCTTAAATAGCTGGTTAGGTTTTCAAGTAATTTTCATTAAATTATTTAAAAGAAAAACCATTTTTGACTATAATATCCTATAAAATTAATTTTTCAAAAAAAAAATTATTTTTAGAGTAGTTGGGCGACAAACTTTAATTTTTATTGTGTGACAGCATACAAGTTTGAACACAGTTTGTAGCATTTCTTTTGTCACCTTCACCATATTGTCACCATAGTTAATGGCTGCAGAAAAAAATAACTATTTATAATTTTAGTAGTGCTGCCAACCAGCCTGTGCAGTGAAGTAGTACAGGTTTCTCTTGAATAAAATAAATAAAAGGTTATTATTTAACTCACTGCCAGGGTTTTATATTAATAATGGAGGGAAAAATCTAGAAATGAAGAGTTGTCTACTCAATCAGCTTAGTGGCTGAAGGAGACAACTTTTCTAAAACTGATAGAGTAATATATTGCAGTTGTTGAATTTAAAGGTTGCAAGTTAGACATAGGAATTTGATTAGAGGGCAGTAATGAATGTGGATAATCCATATATCAGTTAATAAAAAATTGAAACAACTTTTCAATGACTTTTGCAGCGCTGCCATATTAGTACAAAAATTTGTTCTCTATTTCTAATTGATTTAGGGAGTAAACTAATATTTCAAGTTTTCAATTTAGGCTTTGAAATTACTGATTACTTTTTGCAAAAGTTGAAAATATCAACAGTCAATAAGCAAAATGTAATGGTGGTTTATAAAATGACTGGTTAATCCTATATATTGATTTAACTTTGCTGTTTTCCAGATACTATTTTCAAGAAATAATGCTATGAATGAAAATATAGTTTTACTAAAAAAATTGCTTTAAGACATAAAGCAAGCTATATAAGATAATATTATTTTTGTAAATATATTAGTTTATGCTATAAAATTCTGAGCTGTGTATAATTTTATATACAGTTTTACTAATTTGAAAAAATATGGCAGTAAGTTGAATTCCAAAGTCTGTACAGCTTATAATTGCAAGTATAACTGGATTTACCAAATTTGTGGCATAATGATTTAATAGCTTTGCAACTTCTGGTAGAATAGATGTATGTTTGATTTATTTATTAAACAATTACCAAACTGTAATAGGCTCAAAGTGAAACTTTTACAAACTTAGTACCATAAGTATGCTTTGCTTATTTTGTAAAGTATGATATGCATGCAGTCTAAAAATTGCTCATATTGTTTGTTATGCTGGAAAAACATGTCATTTATAACAATTAGCAACAATATTTTATCATAGACCTACGTACTTTAAAAACAAATGTATTGTATAATTTGTTGTCAAAGTTTGCTTTTTATCTTTAGTAGAAAAAACTGATCACTTTATAAAAACAACAAATTTTGGTAGATACCCTAAATTTTGCTCTCAATAATCATGTCATTTAAAAATGTTTTGTTAATTTTAAAGAATCTGCTATACACTATTAATTTTTGAAAAAAGTAAAGTGAGAAACATAAAATATCATATAGGCCTATCACTATTATAAACTTGTTCAATTGCAGGTAACTGACAAATAACTATTTAAAAAAAGGGAAATAAACTTTTATACATATGAATTTGAATAAAAAGTGCTAATTTTTCTTCAATGTGCTGACGTAAGTTGTGTCTTACATTCACATTTTTTCTTTAAACTGAGCCTTATTTCAGTTTTTGCATAAAAATGACTGTCAATCACATCAAATAAAATATAATACTTCAAGTAGTTAAGTAATATTGCAATTTATGAATTTTATTACATTTTTGAGGAATGTTGCTACTTTTGTACTAAATAGCTAATAAACTAAATGGTAATTAGTGCTTATATGTTAGTAGAACAAGAAAATAACTCAACGAAATTTAATGCAAATTATTTGCTACCAAACAGTTGTAAGCACAATACTTAGAGAGAAAAGTATTTTAATACTTCATCAAAATTAATTTAATTGTGTTCATTTCATATATATAATAATGCTGGTAGTGATGAACACACTATACAGATGATTTGTATACTGTGGAAAGTGGAATAATAATATATATTTGTTTATTTAACATGTTACGCAAAATTGTAACAAATTTTTGGTTGAGCAAACAGATTCTATACTTATATAAAGCAATAGTTGCCAATTCAACAGTCAACTGACTCTAATTATATAAGTAGAAACTAAAAATTACGATGAGCATAAACACAATTATAATTTGTGTGTAGTTACTTTTCAACTATAGTTTACTAATTAAAAATAAAAACATCATTTGAAACAATATTTTAACAATGCACTAGAGCATGGCCCATTCATGCAAGGGCATTGCTATTTAATAATATATTATGTTATCTGATTGGAACAATCTATAATGGTTGGTGAAAATACTCCTTGCAATCCAATATGAATAAACCTAGTACTACTGTAATGTTGTGATAAAGTTTGCACGACTCAAATATTGCGTGTTTTAAAGACCAGGTAAAGTAGGCACGCATTTGGAGTCGTAGTATGTAGACATAGCAGGGGGTGGAGTGGGGAAAGAGTGAATGTTATTAGAGGCGGCTATACCATTGCTTGAGGATCTAAAATATGCGGCTGATGGGTTCTTGTGGTACGAAGTACCTACTAAATCTAGTTTATTATTCGTAGTACAAGGTGTGTTAGTTTGGGGGGCTCCTGCAAACCTCATACCTGCAAAACAAAGTCATAATATAACATTAATATATTTAAATTAAATATCAGAAATTCATATTCAATAAAATTGTATTTAATTGCATACGATCGTTTGCTCAGGAACATAATACTTTTTGGATTAAATCTTACATACACATAGAATATATATAAAATATTTATAAAATATCTTTAAAATAGCTTAAGCAATATATGTATATTATGTACAAGTTCTTAACCTTATTGAGTCATGATTTATTTATATTGATTTTTAGGTATTTTAGCATTTTAATATAATAAAAATATACCAATCAATGCTTGTATTTTATTAATAAATATACTGTCTAGCATTGTTGTAACCACACAATATAAATATAAAGTGAGATATGAGTGGACAATCTGCCGGTACTTATGAATATAGCCATCATTGCTGTCTCTATTCATGGACACAGCACGTAGCTGTACTGACTCACTTTTCTCTTGAAATAAGAGTTCCTAAAGTTTTTCCCACGTAACTATTTAACCAGCTATGATATTTTGCAACCAGCATTAGACTTTGAGATATTTGAATAAATTGGTAAGACTATCATTAATACAGCATCTAAAGCTTCTCCCATGCTTTCTGTGAATGTGGCTTGAGAGTATTAGTGTTTATTAATTTGACCTTAGGCAATTTCCACAAGATTGGCTAATGCCAGTGAATTTATGGTTGGTAATGAGTGCTGGAATATAGGCATAGTCTGTAACTAGTTTTGTTTATCTATATTTATAAATACACACTTTTGAGCTTATCTGTTTTATTTCAGTTTTCCAGTTGAAATCACTAGCTTATGTAAACAGTTCTCACAAAAATGTTTGGAACTGTTTTTGCTCTTCATTCAAAATGGAGTTTAAAGTATTTTTTAAAAAAAGGTTTAAAGTTTAAACCTTTAAAGATCAAATGTTCAATGTATGCAATGTATGCAATGGCATGTGACAGCATGTGCACTGTAGCTATTTGTTGTAATGTAACAAGGAAATTTTTAAAGCAGTTATTTTTAAAATACATAAGCAGCAAATTGGCAAAAGTGTTAAAATATTTTAATTGTAATAAAATTAAACTGACAAAAATTATTAATGTTATGTTGATGGATAGCAACAATAATTAAATAAATTGTAATAATACTATTTTTATTTGCTCTGAACTTGGTTGTTACTTTGCATTTTGCACAACACGAAAGTAAACTTGAAAATGAATTTTGTTGTTAGTGCAGTTTTTAAAGCTCTGCTTTAGGAGATAAAACACATTGATATTACTGGTAGGGCTAAAGATAATGCCAGTTGATTTCTGCTATACACTTCCAGCCTGTTCATTGTTTAATTGACTCTGATGATTATATGTTTGTAATAGCTAATATAATGAATAGAAATTGCAGTTGAGGCACGTGGGATTCATTAAATCTTCTATAATGCAGGTAGAATTGCAATACAGACAGTGTGGCACCTATGCTTTTTGTACAGCGACATTATCAGATCCTTTGCCAATGGGTGAGGCTTAGCTCCATACTTTAGGTCTTCCCTAGCCGTGATTGAAATACTCAGTGCTGAAGCTATTCTTTGCATTCCAATTATAAATAGTATAAATATTATAAAATTTAAACATATGCAATTATTCTACTTTCAATAATTATTCTAAAAGTTTACTTCTCCTTTGCTACCTCTTATATTATATTTCATATTTTCTTAGTATTAGAAAATTAATCATAGCCCAAAGTATGCAATTTTATTTCAAAAGCTGCATATGTTATATTAAGCAGAATAACTTCACAAGGAAGTCTATAAAACATTTGCTACACATATTTTTCATTAATTTTGCTACTTTGTTCAAAGAGATAAAAAAATTCTTGCTATAAAATAAGTGTTGTTATTTTAGTAAGTTGAATAAATAAAAAATAAAGGTTTTCTATTAAACATATTAACCACCTAGAGTGTATATGCCCATGGCTAAACCTAATACGTGCATTGCAGGTAACATTTCAGTATCATGCTAATAATTCCAGATTTAGATTGCAGGTAACAAAGCGTGGCATTTGCTGCTGTAGTTTGACAAGTCAGTAACTAAGCTAATCTTGTTTGATTAAGACTCCCCCAAGTCTTCCTTTACAGTTTGGCATGTGAATGAATTAATTCTGTAAAAGCATTTCTGATTGAAATACTTTCATTTTTCACTAGTATGCTTATTATACTGCTGATATAGAAAACAAAACTGAAATGGCTATAAAACCCTATATAATAAAATGAATATAAATAATAAACTAAAGCTTGCTATTTAGGTATAGCTCACATTAATAAATTGAAGCTATTCAAAAGTTTCTTTACTCTATGTGGTTACTTTAGGCAGCTAAATGATAATTAATCCTTTCATTAAATCTATGTGTATTTAATTAATGTGAAATTTATAATAATGATATTATATATAATGTATTACATTTATTTTATTTAATTGATATTTAAATTTCATATTTGTATGCCTCTTTACAAGTTTTTTTATTTTAAGATTAAAGCTTTTTTTCAAATGAACTATTTATATTTACATTTATTACTTAATGCAATGCTATGCATACAATGATGTAATGCAATATAATTTACCTATGACGTGTACATATATGTTATTATGAGAAGATTATAATGGTGATTAATGTTAATGCAGCTCTTAACTCTTTTAGAAGGCTATCTTCAATGTAAATTAAATATGAAAATGGTTTAATAAAAAAGCATGACATATCAAGTTTAAGGACTGAAAAGTAGGCTAAATTCATCCTAGATGAGGGCTTTTATAATCCCAAAGCAATAATACGTTTATAAATAATAAAAATTTTTAGGGCTGTTATTCTTAAAAACAGAAACTTATTCAAAATAATTTTCTAGTATTATAATGGTAAGTTTTAAAAATACCCATTTATGCATTTCCTAAGTAGCTTGCTTATCAACTGTTTATTATTGCAACTTCAAAACTTAATTTTGTAAACCTTATTTAGACTTGAAAATTAAACACCAATAGTTTTATAGCAGTTTTCACTTTTATTATAGTATTCTATTTCTAGCTAAATTTATTGTTATTGTTTCACAAATAATTTAAATTGACTGCTTTTAGGATGATTTAAAAATTTTTGTTTATAATACATTTACACGTTTATACTATAATATGCCAGGCAGTACTAATATGAACTATGACTTCTAGCTAATAATACTATTGTTACATTGTTAGCTTTTTTAGGTTATAAACTTCTAAGGGTGTTTGATTAGTATTCATAATATTGAATTTGTATACCAATAAACAGTAATAAATGAACTGGCCAACTAGCATTGCTATCAAAGTTTACAGTCATGTATTTACCTTGGCTTTGTTTGTAAATAATTATGCTGGCTAAGAACCTCACATCTGAATGTTTTGCTAATACCACTGTGGGGTGTCACTGTCAAATTATATAATTCAACATGTTGGAGCAAATTAGATTTTGATGCCATGTAATGATTGTTGTAAGATTGCCTATATCAACTTCATTAGCACTAATTGAGCATTCATTGCTTATCATTCAACCAGAAATGCTTGTAATGACTTTTTGAAAACAGTTAAAAAATTGAGAAAAACTGTCCCAGTATGTGTCAAAAGCTGTAAAAGCATGTTGATTAGACTTCCTTTATTCTCATACAAAGTCGACTTGTTAGCTGCCATACATTGCTAGTGTTTAGTAAATAGTATGATGTAGTCAGTTGTTACTGATAAGCAACTTTGTCATAATATTTTAGTGATAACTTATCTCCGTAGCACTAAATATCATCTCAACTTTTGAACTTTATTAGTTATGTGATGAATAAGTTGAAATATTTATTTTTATGGCAAATCATTAAAGTTGGAAACAAATATTAGTAGCTACTCACTGTTGAAGAATTCCATTTGATATTGCTGCAGTTCTGAAGCTTGCTGGTTTTGTGCGAGGTGACAAGAGTACGCTCCTGTATTTTCAAACTGTGTATTCTGAGCTAGAACATTTAATGATTCTGGGGGACTGATAGGCTGTTTGTACCAGCCGTAAGATCTATTGTCCACTACCGGCGCCGCTGAATATGGCGAATAGTACTGAGGGGTTGCGTGCGTCCCACTGTGGTGTATAAGACTTTGGTCGTAGTGAGCGGCTGCATTTGGCCAGTCATAACCCCCGAAGCTGTGAGAAGAATAAGGCTTAATTGCTTGGCATTTCCTTCTGAAGCCTCTGGGTCTACGCCTGAAGGATCCTTCTTCAAACATAAATTCAGCAGAAGGATCAATGGTCCAGTAGTGGCCCTTCCCTGGTCTTCCCAGACCTGTAATACAAAAACTTTTTAGGTTCTGTAATCACATTTTTACAATTTTTGGCTCATGTGTGCAAAATCTAGCAATGGTTGCAGTAGCTAAAAATATATTTTAAAACATTAAAATTTAAATATATTAAAAAATACTTTGGTACACAGGACTAAGTTTCAACACTTGTCTATAGTTTTTTATATGCTAATAACTAAGCATCTCCCTATAATTTCAGAGTAAATAAATACTGGCTAGATTAGTAGCATATTATGTACATGTATATACGGAGAGAAAATTGTTTATTGGTAGAATAAACAATTGGATTGCATCCAGCAAGAAAATTGTCACAATATAAGGAACATAGCTAACACACAAAGTTTAGAGAATTACAGCATGATGGTTAATAATAATCTCAAGTTAGATTGTAAAAGTATATGGTTGTCATTTCTCCGTAATATTTACAATTTGGGAGAGTACAAAGTGTGACACCCAAGCTTATAATAATAGTTGTGCAAAGAAACTAATCTGTTTCATCATCAATCTCATGTAAAACTCTGTTCTGAAACTACATATATAACCATAACAACTCTAAAATAAAAATTGCGAGTACCATGACTTTAGAGTTAACTCTGTTTGACTCATAATAATAGAAGCAATAAGCAATAACTTTAGATGTTCCTAAAATCTTAGAGAAAATTAAATAAATCGAATAAAATTCTGCATTTACTATAGTTTGTTTTTACGTGGTTAATTGTACAATAAAATTTGTACAGCATAAGAAAAAAATAATAGTATTATTAAGTAATATGCAATTGCCATTTAGTATTCTGAGACATATATACATGTTGCAAGTTGTGTTGGCTTACTTATAGTTTGTTATTGTTTCATGCCTAATGTTTTATAAACAATTGAAGGAATATAGCTTGATGATGACAGCGAAACCAAAAAGCATCAGGACAATTAATTTAAGGAAATGCATTGAGAATAATTTAATTTTATGGAACATATAAAACTCATTGTATGGTAATAAAAAAGCTTATCAATTAAAACTATATGGCTAACCTTTGGGCAACTTGATGAAGCATTCATTAAGAGATAGATTATGCCGTACTGAGTTTTTCCACCCTTGATAACTTCCTCTAAAGAATGAAAATCTTTGTTGAAGATATGAATATATTTCAGAAAGAGTGCATTGTTTGGTTGGTGTAGATTGTATAGCCATTACTATGAGTGCTATATATGAATACGGAGGCTTCTCCTGCCTTCTCCCGCTAACACATTTCTTTTTCTCAGATATACTGTCCCCACTGACGCTAGCTTTATCAGAATTGGCGTCTTCTCCAACACTTTCTTCGTCTTCAGCTGATGGCTTCTGGTACGTCTGAGTTTCCTGTTTAGAAGTAAATTCTGACTGTGCCTCGTGTTTTGTAACAAACGGATGGAATTCTGAAGATGTGACATGATGTCTATCTGTGGAAGCTGTGGAATTGTCCAACTTAAGGCTCTCTTTTCTTGATACATGAAGCATTTCCCGTCTTATAAACTATAGAAATCTCAATGAAAAAGGGTGCGCAGAATTACAGCAATGCTCACATGTGATATAGACAACCTCTCACAAGCAGCTATAAACTCTGTGTAAAGAGGTTCAACTAGGAGGAGTCTTATAGTTTCCTCACTGTAGCCTTATATCCTTAAGGCAGACAGCTAATAGCTTCACCTTTAACCTTTTCGCTTGAGAGCAGTGAAATCTCAACTTATCCAAACATTGAACCTAAATCTATTTTGACAGCAGTTAAAATATAGAGTTATCATGGAAATTATAAAACATGTAAATAATACACTTCATCTGTTTGTATAAGAAATACTGCACTGCTGTCTTATAGGAGATAAGTAATGACAGCTAATGGATGCCACCCACAAAGAGTCATGTTTTCATCCACTAATTGGATTAATAGTATGTTTACTTTAGCAATCACAGAAAATCATTAGTAGAAATCTAATGACACCACAAAAAATGACATTTTAAGCAAATAGGTAAGTAACTGTTACAAATATAGAATTTATGGCTTTGTAATAATGACATTTATTCTGCCTAAATATTGTACCAGAAACCTCAGCAGGTTTAAGATCTTATATAAAATGTGGTATAATTAGGGCAAAACATTTGGTCACAATTACCAAATTATCTTAAAATAGTGTAGTTGCAAGTGCACAAAGATAGACAGCTTATATATGTATGAACATGTATTCATATATTTATGTATATGCGTATGTATGCATGTTCTCGTATGTTTATGCAAGTATGACATAATAAAATTACCCAAGGATATGAGAAAGTTATTATTATTTTATACTAAAGTGCAGTTAATTTCATATTATGTTCATCATGTTCAAATCAGAAGTTGTTATATATAAACATTTTTAGGAATTTTTTGTCAATGGTAGATGTCAGGATGTATGTAAATATTTGGTATACAAACAGTAGCATATTCCAAAATATGAATGTAAAATTTTACATATATATAATAGTATACCACACCCCTCTCCACATACTAACGAAAAAGCTGGGTTGTCTAATTGAAGATTTTAATATAACTAATCACTGAAATGGACACATAAATATAAACTTTCTATCTAAATAATGTAGCAGAAACAAATCTTAACATGATTGAAGCAACACAAAACATGCTAAACTCTTGAAGGAAAATTTTTTAAAATGTGAACAATCTAAACATGTTTAAAAACCTGCCATCTTTTAAATAATTTTCTGCAAAACCTAATTATATATAATTATAGTAACATATTGTGGGTGATGGTTATAATTCAGAACAACTGAAATAAGAAGCCATGTCACAGCATATATTCACACTTGTGTGATCACATTAGATAGCACGAGTTGGTAATATGACTAACTGTGAAACAAGCTGATGCCAAGTGTATCATTCTAAGCTGCAAAACTGCTGTTTCATTTGAGAAAAGCTCAGCTGTGGGAATTGATACTGACTCAGGGTGACATCCACTAAAATCAACAATGCTGACTTCAAGTGGTTAGAATTGTAGAACAATAGGTTATTTTGGCAGCTGTCCTGTCTAAATCTTTTAAAAGTCTGTAGCATTTTTTTACAATTTCTTATCATGATTCTGCTAGAAAATTATTTGTTGTGAGGCCAACGGAACCCCAAACACCTGGCTTTAGTGTTGGTGTTGCAGCTAGGTGTGTACCTTGAAATGTTAATTACACTATTTAAATAAATCAGCTTTAAACTAATACATGAGGGTTTCCTTGAATTATTTTTAAAATTGAAAGCAGTTGCTATTTATTAAGAGAGATATTCTAGTACTGTCTATGGCCAGTGTCATCTTATCATCAGAAAAATAAAATATAAACAGTTTTATATAGTCAACATACAAGTCTATAATAACCTAGTGCATGCTGTTGTGTTAGAATATTGCATATTTTTGGCTTATAGCCTTTTTACTGAATTATGCTGACTATAATTGTAGGAAGCTATTGTTATAAATAAATAGATTGTTATAATATGCTACCACTGTGTGTAATGACATTAAACATTTAGAAAGTAGCAAGTTTATATTGCAATCATTAAATTACACAAAAAGTTTGACATTTGGCTGTGAGCCACAATCAAAATTATATAAAGTATATCTACATACTATATGAAAGTACTTTCAACATTATCTTCCACTATTTTAAATAAAAATTCTTACAATATTTTTATGTTAACAATGTTGACATTTTACTTTTCTTCCATGCAAGCAACACATCAAGTATGCTTTTACATTTTTGACTCGATCAGTAGCTTGCTGTATTTTGCAATTACTCTGTTTGATTGTTTGTTAGTCCTCTTTATTCAAAGTTGGTTACTTGGTTAAAGTTCGTATTCAAGCTTTTATTTATTAGAACAAAAATCATACATTTGTCAATAATATGTCTGGCAACTTAGGTAATTCTAATAACAATTTTTGCACACTAAAGACTTTAATCTCAAAACTTGTTGTGGCATTATAGCCGATTTATAAGAATCTATTTATAGAGAAAAATTCTAAAGTAATAATTATAGAAAATATGTTATATAAGCTACAATTTAGGAATAATTTTACCCATAAGAATAAATTATATTGGTCATTATTAAAATGTGGTTGGAAAATCTGCTATAAATATAATACTAATCATTGGAGTTTATTTAGATCCTTCAATTTGTTTAGTAAACTTGTTTCATTTTTTCAAAAACATCAGAAGCAAGTGTAATATGTATATTATTAACTTGTTGTCTGACTCTATAAAGTTAGAAAAATATGCAAGTAAAAGTATATACGCTAAAGTGAATAAATGTAGGACTTCATAAATAAAGTGCTGGCAGTGAATTTAAATAGATTAAAAATATGGATAGTTTAGAAGAAAATAAAAATATCTTTCATCAATCTATATTGGTAAACTGAAAAGTCAAACTGATCAAACATTTTAGCAGGAAGACAATAGTTTTGTTTAGCAGATCAGTAATAATTGTCTAATTAAAGCTTTCAATATTACATAACAGTATTTGTGAGGTAATTAGTCAATAGTCAGTTGTCAGTTACTGGCAGCTGCTAGATCATCAGCCATAATATCTGTAAACAAATCATGTAATGCTGTAGCAGCAACAGCTTGCTCTCCTGAAATTACCTTTAAGTTTACTCTTAATTAAGCAGTTGGGCTATAATAATCGTGTCATATAATATGAAAGCTTGGATCTTTAAAAACTGGCTAGCAAAGAGAATGTTTGGTTGTGAAACTTGATTGCAGTCTGTTTGAGGTAATCTTAATTGGAGACATGAGTGAACTGCTCTCATGACAGACCCTGTGGTTAAATACTAAGGCATATTAGCACAATTTAATTTAGCAATTGTATAGTAAGTATGAATGTCTCCAAATTTTTTGTTATTAATTAGATTTTTTAATGCGCCTATTGCCAAAAATAGATAGTTTGATTTACTGCAGCATACCTAGCTAATGGGTAGCAGAGTTCTGTAGTGTAAACAGTGGAAGACAAAGATGCCTGCTGCCCATTCTCATATCTGAAAACTGTCATTTTATATAAATAGAAGTGGGAGTATAGCTGGCAAAGTGAGTAAAGTAGCAGTGTATTCGCAATGCCTGAGAACTGCCGAACCAGATATACGCTTATAATGCAAATTAATTTCCCTAAAGTGAATTCTGGAACCGAAAAGACAAGACAAATAATGGAACAATTATATATACATGCCATATATTGTAAAATATATTTCTATATTATATTTTGAAATATCTGGAAATAACTTTCATTGGTAGAACTAGAAACTGCTTTTTGTGTCTATTTATATATTGGGCATTTTTTAACAGAATATGCTAGTTTAGCCAGTCATTGAATAGCAACAACATTCAACACTAATGGAGTTCCAGTCTTTTAGGCATATTCTCATGTTATTAATAGCTAATAACATAAATATGCATTATATTGTCTTACTACGAAAATAGGTGTAAAAATAAATGAACACTACATAAACTTGGGTACAGCATTAGCACACTAATGAAAGTTAATAAGCGAGTATAGAGTAATGGACGTATCTTATGTCTACTAATGACACTGCCACTCTGGATAGTCAGAGAGTAGGAGCCGTGTCACCGTGGAATTAAATCCAGTTATGATATAAAAGCATAGATTTTTAATTGATCTGTCTAGAGTTCTAATTGGTTAACTAGTGTGTGCTTTTCAAACTACTGCTGACTCTTCAGAATATGTGATTTGGCGCCGCTAACGGATAAGGTAAAAAAGGCGTAGCCGGAGCCAATAAGATGCATATTAGTGCTTAGTCATGTTATTAAAGTTAATATAGCAGTATGTAGTGTAGCATAATGATTAGGCTCATAGGTTCAAGCTTGAAAGTGAACATATTGGGTAGCTTCAATTTCATTAAATTGATAAAATATAGAAGCTACATGTATTAAAAAATTGCAATTTTACAAGTTAATTAAAACAATATCTGAATTGTTTTAAATTATATAATAAGTGTAGGTATTTGAACTGTGCAGTCAAAATTGTTTATAATATTCTCACCAACAAGCTGCAACTGCTGAATGCCCATATTATGTTGTGGCTAAGATTAATAACTAGAGGACAACAGTTTACTGCATCAGACCAGATATCAAACTTTTTAATTGAACATACTCCTCAGTAAGCTACTTGTAGTAGTAGTTATGCAATATATCAATGTAATAGCAATAATGTTAATACCGGAATAACAAAGCTATAATAGCAGCACCAATATAGTCACCATTATAGTCAAACATGCTATTCTTAATTTTTCTGAGTAAAATTTTGTCATGAATTCAAATTTTTAAGCAACAAATTCTCGAACCTCGCTACTGCAGTGCACGTTATACTGACTAGTAAAGTAGCGAATAAGAAGTTTTTCAGGGCAGATGCATCGGGTTTATCTCTCAAGTTTTACAAAAGTAATTTTTCATTAAATGAATGTGCTGTAGTTACCACTTGTATCTTGCTAGCAGCCACTGTAAGCAAATCACAGCACTGGCAGCAGTCATAGATGGATACAATGCTATATGCATGTATCTCTGATGTCCACTTCGTACAGTATTTCTCATACTTATTATTCTATGTTCGTGGCACATTATTAGGGCTTGTAATAATATCACTTGTGTCTTAAATTTCATTTTAGATTTGCCTGACACGTCATTGGATATTGAGAGAATTTGCTGTCAAGTCTTGGGCTGTGTCAAGATGGAAATTTGGTAGTTTCAGAATATTTTAGCAATTAAATGATATAAAATGGAAAAACAAATGCAAGGGATAGTTAACCATTCCAATAACAAAGCTACAGTTATTACATTTTAATTAGAAGTATTTTGACCTTATAATGATGTCTGACCTGAGCATAATGCCTGATCAAACTGGCAGCAGCGTACCACAAGGCAACAGGAGCATATAACCAACAGTAAATTCCACTTAATTTCTGTCAGCCATTCCTAATATACTTTGCTTTATTCACGGCACCAGAAATTCTGCTCATCTGCCACAGGATGAAACTCTTTGAATGTTTCATCTTTAAAAAACGATGCCACGAGTATTCACAGAGTAAGTGGCCCTTAACCATATTCAAATTACTGCTATATAGACGTAACCTTATCTAAAGCTTTCGTACTTAAGTAGGTACGTGGCCAAAATTCTGCAATGTCAGCGTACAGTATTATATTAAAGTTTATACAATAAATAGTGTTACAAAATCTGCCAATTACACTTGTTGAAGCTTGTAAAGCAAGCGTGAGTTGTTTGATGTTCACTGATGAACAGTTTCACTTGGTGCTGTAAATCATGTTTTGCTGAGCAATAAAATTAGAACTTTGATATTTAAGAATCTATAAAAATTATTGCAAGTGCTGTAAAATTTAAATAGAGGCTTGTGAACTCATTATAGCGCAATATAAATGTGTTTGATTCGAGTAGTTTGTTTCACAAGATTATAGACTCATTAGAGCTGACCCTTCCTGAAAACACAGTAGAAAGTTATCACTCCAGCATTGTGTAAACTGACACAATATTATCCATCTGTTCCCAAATAGATAAGTTGATGTTGATTCACGTTTGCACCTCAAAGGCTTATCCTTAGATGTAATGGCTACTCCATAAAACATACAAGTAATAATATTTCTAAGAGCTTAATAAATGAACTTTCTTCTAATTTACTCGTTAGATTAGGGGTGTCCAAATTTTAATAGCGAAGGCCACTGAAATCCAGGAATATTCCTCCACAATTAAAACTTTATCTTGAGCTGGGACCACATCATCACTATTTTTTCAAATACTTTATTCCAAATTCTCATGAACCATTACACAATAAAGTCCCAATAACTCTGCAGGCTGCATGTTTTTTGCATGTATATAAATAAGACATTAAAAAGATGTTTTTTCCATTGTAATTCATATATGCAGGCAAAATAATTATATTTGTTATGCTATTGAGGGCCACATATAAAATGTCGGTTGACAGCCACATCCAGCCCTATAGGGTCGCCTGTTGGACAGCCCTGCGTTAGATGGTGCCATATGAGTATTAGACAGTGACCAAGTCAAATATTTATTACTATGTCCATTAATAAACTCTCCATTAAATGGAATAGCTATAAATAACTGCAAGCTCTTCACTAAATGACAATAACTATACTTGCTGTTATTTCAATTTGCAAGGTGAAGATTGAAACACTGCTTAAGATATTACTAGCCTATCAGTGGCATTTTTGTATAGCAGCTTGAGTTTTAGTATATTAAATTTTAAACTGCAACTTGAAAGTCATTTATTGATATTTCATTGATATTGTTCTCACAGTTTTCATTGAACTTACTACTCCTACTAAGTGCCTTTGATTCATTTCTGTAGTATTCTACTTGTGTACATATCTGTGCAATTCAGACAAATTACAGCGGCTTCTTCTAAAACATTTGATTTCTCTGGAAGCTGGAGCACTTCATGCAATTATAAATGCTTCAACTATGCTTTAATTATAGTTGAAGCTACTAAACAATGAGTCATACTAACACTGGAGGGGGAGGGGAGGGGTAAATATTGAGGTTGGTTTTTTAAATTATTATATTATATTGATATCCACAACTATACGAAACAACTTTCCCATACCTAAATATAGCATAATTTTTCAAAAGCACAAAAATTATTGCAGAAACAATTTGAAAAACTTTATAAGGATGTATTTTGCAACAACTCTAAGCTAGTTTGCACATCCTAATTATATTATATAACTGGTTACCTAATTTCAAATAGTTCTGTTTTAGCAAAACTTGTTCATAATTACATTTTGAACAACAGCTTTGTAATAAAATGCAAATATAATATAATATAGATACAAGATTCTGTTAGGTTCATAAAACCACAGGCTTGTAAATTGGCTTACATTGCTAGGTTTTACTTTGGGCTCACTTAAGGGCAAAAGCAGACAATTTCCAAGGCTCTAGCTCTCTCCTGCAAACAGTAACAACTAACTGCAGGTCTGCCATCAGCTATTTGTTTACACTCAAAGCTCATCAGCCATCTGGCTCTAATGAGTAGGTCTGTGGTTTATGCTGGATCTGACTCATTACAGAGTTACTCCTATACGGCACGTAGCACTGCAGACAAAGCTTCAAGGGCTGTTTTCTACTCATGATATACATGATATATTAGCAAGCTTTATTTTTGGAATAATATAATAAAATATAACACAAAAATATTCACAATTAAATTTACATGCCTCAAAAAATTTAGCTATTAATGTTCTGAGTGAAGCTAGAAACAAGTTAGTTCTTGAATGGTAAGCACACTATGCAGTAACTATTTTGTTAAAAAATTTTATAAACTACATAACTTTATATTAATTTATATTTTTCTAATGAAATCAATTCACTATCTTCTTCAATTTGATGAAAATTTGATTTTTGAGTTGAAAATAAGAACAAACTCAGGCTTCTTAAGCTCACGATTGACTTTCATAAAAAAATCTTTTTCAACTTTGTTGTAGCCAATACATTAATTAAACTATAATTAGATTGCAATTATGTACCTTGTAAATTAATTTGTAAATGCAATAAGAACTTGAAGCATTAGCCTTATAATGTACCTATAAAAATTATTTAACAAGCTTTCAATATATTCATTATTACCATTGCATCATACAGCGCCATCTATACAATGGAAGTTGTTTTCTTGTTTTTCAGGATATATGAATTATTAAATGTCTACAACTGCTTGTGTCTGTTTGAGCTTTAAATATGAAAAATATAGACACTAGCTCAACAGAGCTAAGTAAATATTAAGAACAGTGGTTACACTACAACATAATTTGCCATGTCAAGAGCTGCAAGTACACATCTAAGCAATGTAATCTAGGCTTAAATGAACCTTATAGATTGTGCTCATTGAGCAGCAACCTAAGCTTATAATTTCTACATATATATTTCTACATGCATTTTGCAGAATGACAACCGTGGAGCCTTTTATTATTGAATGTATATATTTTATTGTCAATTCTTTCGCTTTTCAAAACTACTTGTAATCTATTTGTTTTATTTGTCTTTTAGTTATAAGAACACCCTGACATATGGCATGTGTCTTGTTTTGTGTGCCATGAAATAACGTTGTAGGTGACTTTATTCTATATTACTAAAATGCTGGTTATATTAAGATTTTTTCTGATATTTGATCGCATTTATATACTGTTTTTTGAGCACTCTAACTATAGCCATGAATGCAAACTCTTTGACATTATTCAAAACTCGTAGCTCCTTAAGTTGCTTACGTCGTGATGTGTGTGCATGAGTCAAAGTTTGTTTATAATAGTAAAACAGTTAATGATTAAATGGTGTGCACACAACCACACCACTGAGTTTTTGAAACTTTAAAAATAGAGAAGGTAACTCTGCATACTTGATCAGCTCAAATTTTTAACACATCAACTCTAATGTAGCTAGCTGACACCTTTTTCAAAATTCAAAGCTACTGAATAAATTTGTTCAAAATTTAGGCAAAGAAATTTTACAGCTATTATTTTACAAAGCATACTTTGTTGGCAAACTTTGTTCCAAATAGCGTTCAACAAGTTAGTTGTGAGATGTGAATCTTTACATGCTATAAAAGTGAATTCATAGGCTAATGTCATCATATTTTCTAATCTAGTAATGCAGTTTTAGCAGCAATAGAGTTTCATTAATAAATACATTATTTGAGTGAGATTACAGCTGTATTTCAGTTATGTAACTGTAAACATAAATTGCATGAAATGCTACCAACAAAATATGATATTAAAATTTTATCCACTCTTGTAAAATAGCTTCAAACAGATATAGATTTATAAAACAACAGTATGAAACTGACTAGAATGGTGAATATGCAAAGATTTAGTATTAAAGTGAGACAAATAATAAAGTATACAAGCATGTCGTGGCATACGCAAAAATTACTTCAACTCATGTCTTTAGACGCTTACAGATATTTTTGATTCACAAATAGAATGAGACATGAAGTAGACATAAATACTGAAAGCAGTACAATAAATTATAATCTAACAAAATAATGAAACTTTGCCACAAATAAGTATGCTTTCTAGCAGCCATGGTGAGCTGCTAACAGTCAATGTATTTCTGATAAAGATGACTGCTACTTGTGCTACAATTTTTGAAAATGTTGCAGCCACTAATTTTCTCTACTGACTTATATAACACTTTGAATGAGCTATGCTATAGCAGGAACTTAGCAGCACTAGCCACACTTTATTTAGCAGCTATAGATTTTAAATAAAGCACTGTTTTCAGGTAAAAATGTTGCATTGAAACCGCTCGAATATATTAACATGATAGGGTGAGCGCAGGCTCTGTACTGTAGCAGCCCCATCATCTGTAAACTTGTGGAACTGGATCCAATATGAATTTTCATCCATTTCATCATACAAAGCTTTCCTAAAGTACCTGTTGAGTAAGTAATATGTGTAGCCCATACAAGTTTAGCAAGATAGAATATTGTATAAATATCAGATTATTGTTGGCTTTCCTTGTCAGTTACAGTAATGTGGTGTGCATGGAGGTGAAGTTGCAACAAAACAAATATATTACAATTATTACGGGTATATTTATGTTCACTATAGCATTTAGTATGTAAATATTTCTCCACTTTACAAACTTTTGCAACAAAAGCATCTGTTATGATTTCTAATGTGTATAGCACTAGTCTAGAGGCCAAAATACATGCACCACCTGCTGAAACTTTTCTAATAGCAAATTCAGTGACTAAAAGCTGTGTGTATATGGCTTTATAAATAAAGTGCAAACATCACGGATAAATGTCATATTCTCACCCCTCTACAATTAGTTGAGATTTCCAGCCACTGGTGATTCACCATCCAAATCTGTAGCCAAATTACTTTGAGATGATGGTGGAGTTGTCTCCCCAGCCCCGTGGGCCATTTGCACTAAAGACATCTTTTCTTCTTCTTCTCCGAACTCTTTACATAAAGATATAGAAATATGATCAAACAGAGGTTTAGATGGTTTTAATTAACTTGTTATCATTAGTTTCCTATACAAATTAGCAACAGCATCCAGAGAAACTAAATTGGGAAAGCGTAATAATAATATTAAGCAAAATAAAACATTAAAAAAACTCTTCATTAGATAAAAAGACGCACTAGCAAGTGATTGTTTTTAGGTTAACATAAAACTCTTGATTTTTCTCAATTGTATGAATTGCAAAGTGTGCTTGAGATGATTCTCAAATTGCCTTATTTACTTTTTGTTATAGGCAGCAATTGAACTCAAAATGGTTTTATAATACAAATAACTTGCTTGAAAGTCTGGTAAATTTTGTTTGAAATGATGTTAAAAGCTAGGTTATATGCTATAATTTATACCTCATATATGCAATTCAATGCTCAAACTTATTATAGACCAAGTACCTCCACCTTCACTTCTTTTGTGACTTTTAGCTCTAAATGAGTCATCAATGCTTTTACTCTTTGTTCCATAGCCCCCATCAGACTTGCTGGAGAGACTGGAACTGTGGTAAGGTATGCAGGGGGGATAATTATATTCATCTGAATTAGTACTTATGTCCTCACCAGCATCTCTGCTAAGTAAATAGTGTCTAATAACTATGGATATAAAACCACAGAAATACATATACAGTTATGTAATATAATATATTGATCAGATAAAATAATGCAAGGACATAAGTATAACGTATAATACAACATATTTCTGCAAACAAGTTATTATGATAGCATAACTGTTAAGGGTTAAGAAAAATGCTTCTAGTAGAACATTTCAAAAGATTGCTATTTACAAAAAAGTTACAAGTTTCAAAAGCAAATTTATATTTTGATAATCACTTTTGAGTTAAAAATATCGGAGAGTTTGTAACAAGAACACAACTTTACATCCTACACTGTTTTGCCGTGCAACAAATAAATACTTAGTCTGTACCTGAATTTCCACTGGGAATGAGATCGTTTTTGTTTCTTTCTGTGTGGCCTTCGACGAATGCGCTTGAAATTAGCAGGCTTTAGTTCTACCACTTGATCTTTAGCAGGTTCAAACTCTGTAAGCATAAGTAAGCACAAGTAAGCACAAGTAAGCATATGTAAGCAAAAGTAACATTAAATAGCCTAGTTAAAACTGTGTTTTACAGAGCATACCAAAATAATTAAATATCACAATTCACAACGGTTTTCATAAAATATCATTTTTCAAACTAAAGTAATCATTTGTTTAAAGCTACATTTCAAATTAAGCAAAAAACTAACATCTGTGCACTTAATATCCACACACTCAGAATATTGTCATACTACTCGATAATGCAACACATAAAGAGAAGCTTAGACAGTCTAGATTCTATATTGTAAAATTATTGGTGAGAAAAAAATATTAGAAAATTGTAAAATTACCTAAAGGTAAAGTAGTTGAATAAATGGGTACTTCGCACACAGCTTGTCGGCTTTCTTCAGGTTTAGGGGGAGATTGGGTGAACATTCGTATACCTGATTCAGTGGCTATAGAACTTTCTGGGCTCACAGAAGAGGTGTAAGGTCTAGGGGACTCAAACAAAATGGGCCCAGGTGGGCTTATCTACAATGATAAAGCATTTTACACTTCTTAATACTATCTCCACGTGTGTACTACCCAGTGTGTTGGAATAAAACAGTCTACCACATTCTAAAGTAGCACTACTATACCTTAGAGTTATGGTACGCAGTTATCAGTTCTTCTTGGTTGCTGGATACAGTAGCCATGCTGCTCATACAACTAGAATATCGACCAATTTTTCTGGAAGTTTCTGTGTTATGCAGCATAGTAGTATTAGGTCGGTACTCATCTGTCCTGCCCACGTGTCTCAAGGCCTCACTTGAATACACTCGGTTAGTAAGCAAAGAGTGGTAGCCATGAGGAACTGCAGGTAAATGTATCGGTGATTCTCCCCCATATTGAGCCAATGTCTACAATCACATTATTAAAATTCTACTGAAACAGGAAATTTGCTCAAGTTTCTATAAGGCAGATGATTTTCAGTAGAATTGTTTGCACGATGAAGTTTTGTACAAACGGAATATGATTAAAAGCCTAGCGTTACCTGATCCCCACAGTAGCGACAGTTTTCTTTTGTATCTCTGTGTATGTCTGTCAGGTAGTCCGTTTCTTTGCTCAGCTTAGCCCTGATAAAGCTGAGAGTTGGTGTGCATGTCTCATAATTACCTAAGCAACATAATGCACATACAGCTTTTTAATAACAGGTTGGGTGATTCACAGCAACTGTGAATTGATAAAGTTCATGAAAAGTAACAAATTATCTTACTTAATTTTGCTGATAATAAAAAGTTTAAAGCTGCAACTATAAATATTGTAAATTCAATGAGTTAACCCATTTAGGCAATTGAAGCCATAAGTAGTCAAGTGTCTGTTGCAAGCAATCAAAAACTTAAGAAGTATCAAGAGTTACTGAGATCTGTACAGGTTAAGGTCATCTCCTCATTATCATGACTCACATTGCTCCTTATCAGCATCTGTGTGGTCTGCTGGAAGGTTGGTGATGGGATGATTTAACAGCCAGACTCCAGAGTCTCCAGAGTAGTTCTCTCTTGGAATATCAAACTGACGACTGATTGGACGATGTGCTTTATGGTCACTAATGCTGGAGAAAATACTTTTTCTTGACTTGTTCCCTCCTGAAACAATCAAAATTTGTCAGCATTCTATACCACAGATCTTCAGCTTGATAATATTTTCTGGTTACAGCCACACATTTTATTACAGTTGAGCTTGTAAACTGTTTTATAAACACAAAACTTCCTTGAAAATTTTTTTCTATCTCTTTATAAAAATAAATACCAACACTGGTGTATTAGCATTTTATATGCCATCAATCTACTCACTTCTGTTTGTCATCACTTATAATAATTAATTAGCAAACACGTGAAAGTGTACAACATAGATTTTACATATGTATATATTTTAATATTTTGTTGAATCGAAAATTACAAAATATTTTTTCACCTAAAAGAATATATAGTGTATGATTCTGTATGACTTTCAATAGACAAGTCACTCATACCACATAAAAATTACAATCAACATCAGATGGATCATATGTACAGGTAGGGTGGTAATATAATTACATACATATTGAACATATATTATACTCATTAATATATTACTATATTAGTATACTTTAGTTATGCTAAGAGTGAAACCGAATATACTACCTTTGTATCCAAACATATGCATCTTCCTTTTTTTGAGAAAACAGCATCCAACAACCACAGCCAATATAATGAGTGACACCAGTATACTTATTGGTATTGCACTAATCCATTTGTTAAAGTGTGTAGTAGCACCATCGCTGTTATCTTCTTGCGATTGGGCCACAGTTGCTAAAAAAAATATTTCTTTATCGTGTTATTTTTCACAGTGAAGCAAATGGTGTTAATAGAATTTAAAAAGCTATAAACTACTAAAAAATTATATAAATTAGAAGAATTTTAAAAATAAAAATATATTTTTATTTAAAATGTATCAAAACTGCAATGTATGCATTAAATTAGCTGAGCTTAAAGACAAAAATATTGGCACTTACAGCCATCAGCAGCTAGAGTAGTTGCATTTAAATGAACTGATGTAGAGCCTGCAGTGTTATAAGCAGTAACCACAATATTATAAGATGTGCCCGGAAGTAATTCATTGATTGTTATTGACTGTAGAGAAGAGGTAATTGGACCCAACATGCTTCTTCTATCATCACCAAGTTTTCCATAAGTAATTCTGCAATATTGCATCGTTTGTATAACTTATTTGTTACCTGATCACACTGTCACTTCCTTTTACTTAGTAATTGATATTTTACTAGAGGCTACTATTAAATCTCAATCACTATAAGAATGTCAACTAAAACATTGGTGGGTGGATACCATAAGATCAGATATGAAAGCGTTGAAATTGAAAATTCAAGACACAAGCAGCAAAGTAATATGGAAATCACTAATTGAGTTGGCTATACAGAACCCCGTTCCCGCAAAGATAAAAACTGATACGATGAGAAACGGTGAGAAACAAGCATATCAACCCACACATTGGGTACTTCACACTTCACTACAAAAGGAAACTAAAAGTCTAATGTACAGTGAGAATTAAGTGTTAGAATTTATTTAGCCTCTTAATACTCAATTTACTATTGCATATAATGGATGTGCAAGAAATCCATACTCAGGAACTGGCATATATGCGAGCTCTTTAATAAAGAACTTAATTTTAAACGGATATAACTTTTATAAACAGGAGGAGTTGGAGTAAGAATTCATATTTTACTGCAATCTAATATTATTTAAAATTTAGCAAAGTTTAGGAAAACAGTTTTTGATTCATGAAACTTCAGCGTATAACCCTTGGCCTAGCATCTTTATTGGACTATAACTACAATTTAGATTATAGCAGTGAAACTCTTGACTAATTATGTTGCACAAGTTGAGTTAATTCTTCAAACTTTTTGTATAATAATTAGTATAGTGTTTCATGAAGCTTAAATATTTTAGAGAGTTAAAGACTAATAGAATTATGTTCACCTGAATATAGTGATAGGGCATCCATTATCAGACCACTGGTTGAAATCTATTAGCACAGATGTGTTGCTTAAGGTGCTCAGTGCTTTACCATCAGTCAAGGCTGTGGGCTCTAACATAGTCATATAATTGTTTATATTATATTGTAGACTAGCACGCAATATGCTAACATTTAAAGACATATATTAATTAATTAATTTTGATAAAACAATGACCATATGTTTTAGAGATGTCTATGATATGCAATTGTTAAATTCAACATGAGTGGTATTCGAGTTAGAAAAACATTACGAAATATTACAAATAATATTGTCACTCAGAAAGGCTGACTCTCTAATCATTCACTTTAAAAAGATACATCAGATATGTTCCAAATGTCACCAAAGCTACCAAAGATCATAAAACTAATAAGTAACTTTTTAAGCAATTTTTTGCTAAATGTTTGGGGGACACAAGAGTATCCCCAAACTTTGCAACCTTCTCTACTTACAGCCAGCTAGTCACTTACTTGAACCAAGAGTGGTGGCAGATACAGCATTGCTGTAGACACTGCTACCTTCCATATTTACACCTCTTATTCTGATATCAAAGCTCTGACTGCAAGGAAGTTGAAGGAACCTGTAGGACCTTTTGCTTTGAGGTAAGTCTACAGTTTTCCATTTCCCACTCTCACTTATTTCTAAGCTCCAGCCTATAAAATCATGCCTTGGTGTATAGAAAGAAAGCAGTTAGGATGACATGAATATTGACTCATTGCAACTTTGTTTAAAGTTTTAAATTGGTAACACAAATTTATATTTCATTTACAGCAAAAGTGAGTGTTCATTTCTGTTATTGAGCAATGTTTTTATCACTCACTATGGACACTAGCTTGAATAATTTTGACAAACTTACATAAGACTTACCTGTAAGCACTGAACCCCCATTGCCAGTGCTAATCCAACTAACTTGAATAGAAGAGGATAAAATACTGTCAATGGACAGGATAGGTGCTGATGGTAAACCTGCAGCAAATTAATTGAAATAGTGAAATCACATTTGAAATTATTGATGGAGTATGATGTAAAAATGCTATTTAATCTAAAGCTCAGTCTATTTGTGTAACATGAGAAAATATGTATCCAGAAGTATCCTTTTTTGCGTGAACTGCATTTAATAGAAGCATAAAAAGTAATTTGAAGCAATTTGTTGAAATTAAATATGAAGCATTTCCCTATAGGACTGAATTGCAATTATTATTAAGGCTATAGGCTATGTAGTTTTAAAAGCAATAATAATATAATAAAGGAATAAAGTTTGAGGGCAGTAATTGAGCATATGTCATGATACTAAATAGCAATTATGCAATGTTCAATACAACATTTGAAAAGTTAGATATTATACTACAAAGCCTACAAGAAAACATTAAAAGCAAGTTCAGACAAGAGAGGTGGACAAACAGACAACAAAGCATTCACTTGACAAATAAAAATAGCTACTGGTATATGTGTGTGTGGCATGGATAAAACTGTGTTTTATCGCAATGCTCAATCTTCTCATCACTTAATTGTCGATTTGAGAGAATAAGTTGAAAATAGTTAAAAATCTAACTTTGTCGAATGTCTATATTTGATTAGTTTTAAGTAAGAAAGTACAAATTGCCTAATTGCCAATTAAATCCATTTAGTGGGGTATTGTAAAGTATTTCTGGTAAAACACAAAATGCTAAGCCTGCGAAATATGCTATAGCAATACCAACGCAAATCATTCTTTATAAAGCAAGACACAAGTATTCTATAAGTCTTCATACATGTACAGATAAAATATATCTATTCAATCTTCTAAGAACAATGGGTAACTCACCTATTTCTATGTCATCTACAGCACAAATAAATGATAATTATTGTCAACAAGTAACAAGTGCTGAAGGTAGTTTTCTGTTAAGAGGTACATTTTGTGGGTATGTTAATGGGGGATAACTCTCATTATACTCATGTCAAAATAGTGTGCATTAAAATAGCAACTTATTGCTTTGACAACACTTACCAAAAACATCAAGTAAAAAAGTGGCGGTTGTCTTCCCGTGTAGATTAGTAGCAGTGCACGTATAGTAACCCGAGTCTTTCTTATACACTGTATCTATGTATAGGGAGTTGTTTTCTATGACTTTGAAGTGGTCTACAGACATGTGACTAGAGCTACAGAGCAAAGATATCTTGTCACTTAATTATACATTTGTTGGTGAAATAAAGTTTTATTGTATGACTAAAATGCTATGTTAGTTATGTGGGAATTATCTGTGCAATAGTTCACTTGCTTTAAAATATCATTAAATATGTTGACATAAGAATTAAGCTAACAACACTTTAACTGGTTAATTAAGTGACTGCATAATATGGTTAATAATTAAAATAGTTACTTGTTTACAAAGTAATGTACCATATTTTATAAAATAATAATAAACTAATACCGAGCTTAGGTGTAATTCTTACAAATAATAAGCAATCGACAGCCATAAAAATTATATGCTGTTTTGCACAGAATTATGGCTGCTACTAAATAAAATTTATTATAATGTAGATGCAGGTTGAAGTTTGATCATAAAAAGAACTGCACAGAATGTTTTGGTTAAATTATCAGCTGGAATTTCAGGTTGAAAAACAGCTGGGCTAATAATTTTATCCCAGCTCATTAGTAACTAGTATAACTTTGCTTATTCAGAAAGCTTCTTATGCAAAATATAAGCTACAAAAGTTCGTTATATTGCTTTCTAAGTATCATTAGTATTTACTGTAACTAAACTTTAAACTCCCTACAACATACCCTGCCTTAGTCCAGTCAACAGTGGGTTTTGGATCCCCAAAGGCAAAGCATGGCATCAGAAAACTTTGGTGATACTCCACACTTATTCTCTGTTCCATGGTAGCAATTGCTGGAGTAGCTAAAACATAAAATGCTAAAGTATTACAATAAGTTGTAAACAAATCGGCAAAGAAATAATATAACCCTGCACTTCATAGCATATTGCGCTTACCTTGCAAAAGTAACATTTTTTAAAAGAAAACTTTTAATTTAAAACACGTATTGATACAAAAATTATCATTCTGGCAAAAAACTACTTTATCATAGAAGCAGGACACTGAGTTGCGTAGATATTATAAACGTCTATCTTAAGCTCAATGGGCTGACTACTCTACAATTTCCTGGCTAGTTTATACTGTTAGGTTACAGGTAACGAAAAGACCTGAATTTTCTATTCATTATTCATCATAAACTATCATGTAGCTGTTGCCAATACTATGCAGTATGCAGAAACAAGCTTCTGTAACCATTGACTAGTTGTATATGTTTAATCGAAGGCGCCCAACTGTCCTATTTACCCTAAATCTCTATTTACAGCTATTCTGAGACATCTAACACAATTACCCATAGCTTTTAATGACAAATCAAGTAACAGTTACAGATCATGCATATTCTTTCAAGATCAGTGGCCAATTATAGACCATGTCTAAAATATAGGCTAAAAAATATATATTATATACCTTAAATATTGGACAAATTTTCAGTTTTCCCTAGCAATGAGTATAAAGGCTTTGAACTAGTACAGTGCTGTATTAAACTACTAACCGTTAGAAAATGGTGTAGCTGTGACCAAGTCACTCTCCAACCCATACTCAGTCCCAAAGTTTTTAGCCTTAACAGTGAATCCATAAGCCAGATCCTGAGCGAAACCGTTGACCACGTGGTGTTGAGTGGCAGGCTGGTTGATGGTTATTTGTTTTAAATATTTGGAACCTGCATTGCATAATTATTTTCGTACATAAATTATGAGCATATATAACATAAAAATATTTCTAGCTTTTGATGAGCTCAATTCTTGTTGAATCACAATGAAAGTTGATACAATAATGGCATTGTGATTATTTCTGTTATACCTATTTGTATTTACTATGCAGCTAATAAAATGCAAAGTGTGTGTGTATGTGTGTATCACTCCAACCAGTAGTAACAGTTATAAAAAAAAAACAAATTATTGCATCACAGTGAAGATAAGAATATTAATTTTCTAAAAAGGGTAGTAGTTGAGATCATGTTATTATAATTATTAGGGATTTGTTATTTAATGCACAACTGCTTGCTAATAGCAATGTGTGTGTGTGTGTGTGTGTGTGCGTGTGCGTGTAGTATATTCAGGACTGTAAGTTTATTTTACTATATAAATTAAACTAACCTGAGTAAACTGTAACAGCATACTTTTGTAGGACTCCATTTGTTTTGTTTGGTTTAAGCCAGGACACTAGGACACAGGAGGAATTTATAGCATGAGCAGATACACTTAGGGGTTCACCAGGAGCTAAAAATATTCCAATGTATATAAGTACCTGACATTCAAGTATATGCTATATACTTCACTCAAGTTTTTGATTAAAAGTTGCAGATAAGTCCAAAAGTCATTGTAGAGTCTTTATGCTTAGCAGACTCAGCAGATTCTAAGTTCTATAAGAAAATTAAACAGTGCTATGTATTGGTAGCAGAATAGTTCCATTAACATGTAAATATTTTTTACTCATTAAAACCTTTTTTTGGAGTTTGATTTATTTTCAACATGAGAACTGACTCAGAAATCTACGCTTTATATCAAAAATTAGAAACTCACAATAGTTGAAATTAAAATATGAAAATGATGCAAAGTATTTGATTTGCAATAAAACATATGATTATTCCAATTTTCAAAGTAGAAATTCCAGTTTAGCTTTAAGAAAACTTCTGCTTGTAATATCAGCGATAGACTTATTGTATTAAAAACAAATTGAAAAGTTTGACATTTTATGAATACCTACATGTACATACATTATATAATGATTGTTGTTGACTTAACACAATGTACAAAAATATCAAGTGGAACGGGGACTTATAAAATATTCTGAGACACTCACGTGCTGGAGCTGTCATTGTAAATGCGGGAGAACTACGAGGGCCATTTCCTTTAGCAGAATATGCTAGCACCTGTATGCTGTAATTAGTATAAACATCAAGATCTTGAAATGTTACTTCTGTAAGTTTACTAACTTTCATATGTTGTTCTCTTTCATCTGAAAAAAATATACACAGCTGATTCAAAGAACAGTTTTTTTCTCTAAAATTTAAACACGCTTAGTTTTAGGCTACTTCTAATAAACTAAAATGCTATTGCTCTTTCATTCAAAGTATAACAATAAGTTTTCACAACTTTATTTTGCCACTCTTCAACTCACTTGAACTTTAGAATTAGCCTACGTCTAATTGAGAGTCCTGGATGACTATGTAAGTAAAAAAGGTAAATCATGTTTTATTATAACCTTATTTTAATTGAGACTGCATTTATATTTTCACTTCTTATAAATAGTAACATTTAAGAAAAAGCTACTCTATTTGTAATCTTTCTTTGTTTATATGACCCAACCAAAGTAATTTTAAGGCTTTTAAGCTATTAATATTTTTAGTTCCCAAATTTTGAGATGTTTTGTCATCAACATGCATAACACTTAGAAAAAGCTAATTGTACTCCTTTTGCAAAACATATGTTTGTTATAATAATTGGAATTAGCTGCATTGTTTTGTTGCTTTTTCAAATTTTTGAAGTTCAAGCTATATTACCTTGATGTGCATTAGCCTGGTAAATGAACACCTTGTAGCCTAATATTTCACCATAAAAACGAGGTAGATGAATTTTCTCCCACTTTACAGTCACAGATCTGTTGTATGTTTCTAAGCCTAGACCATCTGGAGCTTTATTTGGAACTGTAAAAGCATTGATAGGTTATGATGGAAATACAGCAGAACATAATACATGGCAGATAAAAATTGTTGAATTGTATATGTTCACTAAAAATTATTGTTAGACAGAAATTATAGACTTTTTGAGCCTCAACTTAGTTTAAAACAACCTGCTTCTTACAGTAGAACACAATGCAAGTAAATATTTTCAAATAGCAGAACTATTGTCAGCGTATTCTTCTTTACGCAACTAATAAATACTTAGTTATTGGAGTTGTCACCTCCCAACATGACAAAATTAGTTCATTTAAATGGGTGTGATCATATTTACTGTGAATATAGTGTAAGTATCTACAATGTAGTCTATGTTCTCAAGTAAAATTTAGATCAAAGTTAAACATAGATTTTCAATTTAAAAAGCTAGTATTTGAAGTTGTCAAAAGAAATCTTAAATAAGGAGAATGTTTGCATCATTTTTAAATAATTTAGAGAAAGCAAATTTAGAAGCATTTAAAAGTTTAATTAATCCATAAATACACTTAGACTTCTATAACTCAGGTTAACAACTAATTTGCTTTTAACTATCAAAGGCGAATGACTTCGGGTGCAGAGAAGCAGGTTTTGCTTAGCATAAGTTCGCATTAAAAGCTGACTGTTTTACTTGACAGACAGACAACTTCTTATCCTATAAATATCCACCAGACTAAACATTTGTCAAAGAATCTGCAACGCTGTACCAACATTCTTTTTAACCACGTCTACTAGAAAACTTAAATTGCGTCAAGTAAGTCACTTACTGTCTTCAAAAGTGCAGGCCTCAGCTGGAACAGATGGGGGTCCAAGCCCTTTACTGTTGAACGCGGCGACCGTGACTAAATAGCAGACGTTAGAGAAGAGGTTTAAAAGTTTAAAGTTGTCCGCAGACGCTGTGTGCAACATGGCATACATGTAGTCATCTGATGAGTTTTTGGACTTGAATCCAATCTTATATCCAACAAGTTTCCCATTTAATAAGTTGCTCTCAGGTGGCTAAGGTATAAAAGCATCACAGAAATAAGTATTTCTGAATAATGATAGGTAGAACTTTGAATTACTTCTGACAGATTTTAATTCATGCAATCTTGCTTTACGAGAGTGAATGTCAGATTAGTTGGTATGCAATTATATTTCAACATCTTATAAAATATATTACAATACAATAAAACATAATATCATGGAATATAATACAATACAACAAAATAAAATACTACCATACAATACAATATAGTACATTATAATGTAAATTTACAATATAATATATCATACTACAATATAATAGTGCAAAATAATAAGATAGCAACAGCAAAAGCTGCTTGTAAAAATGTGAATATTCAACCCCAATTATTATTGCTTAGTAGGAGCGAAGTGTGAGAATTTGAGCAAGCATTAGTCACTGCATGACCACCTAAACATTATAATCTATTACATGACCTTTATTTTGTTAAACCTCTTTACATCACTTTATGTTTCCTTGGCAAAGTTGTTGGAAAACCATTTTTAATATCAACACAGTAAACTTAACATAGGTAAACAAATCAATTAAAATGTTATTTAATTGGTATGTTGCATAGCAGTACACCGGCAGAACATTAGTGGTAAGAAGTGTTCTAACAGCTTTTCCAGAATTCACAAACTGCCTTTAAATACATTCATAAGTAACAAAAACTCACCAGCCAGGTTATAAGAAGTGTAGTATCACTCAATGTTTCTAGTACAATGTCTGCAGGAGGTCCAGATGGTGCTTCTTCTGCAGTAGTTACCTCGACTTCTTTACTGGGCTCACTTTTACCCACAGCATTAACAGCAATTACTAAAATTCTGTAGTGAGTAGCAGGTTGTAAACCTGTTAAGACCTTCTGTGCTGTGGAGTTGATGATAGCTTGCTGGGGGGTAGACTCTTGGTCTTCTAAGTATATTTAATAGAGAAGCCAAACTAAATTAAAAGTTGAATTTATTTTACTTTTTAGCTAAATTTGCACGCCTCAAGGTGATACAAAATTAAACATCTATTTTTAGAAAAGTTTGACAAATGTTTCAATTACAAATCATCACACTTTTTCCCTACACATAGCCGAATTAATAATTAGAAGCATCCATTCAAGTTAAGTTTTGGAATTGAAAAGATAAAAAAATTGTCTTTTTCTGTTAATACTAAAGTTGCGTTAAATTTTAAATTCTTTAGCTTCTAGGAAATATTTTTTATGTAGTTGGGTTGTATTTGAAATATTTAAAAGATTATCTTGTAAGTGAAGTTCTTACATACTTTTTATTGGAAGAAACTGAAGTGTATATCCTGTAATAGCACTGTTTCCATTATCTGGTAAAATCCAAGACAAGACAACTTCTCTACTCTTTATCTTAATCACCGTCAAATTTGTCACTGCAGCTGGTGCTTCTGAATTACATAACAGAGAAATTTTAGACTGTTGGTAAACAATTAGTAAATTATCTGAGGGTATTCAGTAGGATACTTTAACAATTTTAATCAAGGGTCTTCAATTAATTAAAATATACTTTACATAGAGTTCTATATTAAATTATAAGTTTAAAATAGGAAAAACGATGGCACAACTTCCCAAATTTGGTATAGCCAAAACATGAGAACTACCTACTCAATATAATACGCTCATAAATTATAAATTAATTATTCAATGTTAGATGACTAGAATGAAACTTAACTTATGAAGTTGCAGTGTCGCGTTGACAATGTTAAAAATTTCACAATATAATGATGGTAAAATAGTAAAGGAAGCATAGTAATTTCATATAAAATTTTATTTAAATTATTGCCTCAGCTTTTTTGAAGAAACTTTTTTACTTTTGTTGCCTGTTGCAAGTGAATTCGAAAAGACAAAAACCAGATGTGTATGGATCTAGCCAACCATATCATGAATTTGCACAAATTTGCATAAAACAAAGACAATATTAATTGATGTCACAAGTGTGCTAGTCAATAAAGTACAACCGGCTTTACTGCTCATGATAGCATAAAATTTAATAAAATATTTGTAGAAGTTAATTCAGCATGCTCAATATGATAAGATATAGATCTAGAGTTATCTAAACATGGTAACATAAATGAGTGTAAAACCTTTTACTAGGAGCTGAATTCTTCTGTGAGTTTCACCAAAATCATTGGTTGATGTACACCGGTACTCTCCGTTGTCTGCCCTTAATAATGAGCTTACTGTAAGCATGGATTTCTGCCCACTTGCAGTCTTTTCTGTCATCAGATTCAGTCTACAGAAAAAGGATTAAAACCCACTGCATATACATGCCTCACCTTTCACAGCCATGCCGTGATCAGGTGGCATATACATGCATAGTATTAAACTAGCATCTGGTGTCACAAAAGTTTATACTTGATTGTTATTAGTATAAAAAGTAATTTATTGAGATTAAACAATGAAAAGAGCTATGTCCCTGTTACTTTGCTATCTGTACAGCACTAACTTGATTACTAGTACAAAAAGAATGAGTCATTATTCTCTACACAAAACTAAGAATGAAGACACAATAATGAGTTCAACAAGTTTAAATTTTACTCTGGCATACTGGTTTTTTCTAAATTCAATTTGTTGTCAAAAAATAAAAGGAAATGTAGAATGGAAAACCTTGAACTGGTGAGTGTGTCAAGCTGTACCCAATCTGTTTCTCCTTGTCTTTTGGCAGCCCAGACAGTGTGTATTGGAAGGTCACCGACAGCATTACAGATTAGCGTCACTTCTTGGCCAACCAGAGACACTATAGTGTCAGTAGCCTTTGTGTATTTTACCGGAGCTAAACATGGATCAGTTGTGTATCATACAATCATATCAATACTTATAAAAGTTAAAAACTTAGTTTAAAAATCATTGTTCTATTTTAATAATTAAAATAAGCATCACATGTAAGTTATATTCTTTTTTCTGGATTTGAAAAAACTTTTACTCTGTTATTAGTTCTGGCAGGTTTGTAGCTTTACAACATTATTCAATTTAAAACATTTTCAAATTGTAAAATTTTATGCTACACCAAAACGAGGAGCTTAGCTAATGCTAGGAAGACACATTTGTTTATTTATATCAATTAGAATGATAACTAGAATTAATAAATTCCAAAGCTTCATTATTGATAGCGCTGCATTATTATAAAGTTCTATTTTTTCTTCGAGTTATAAATGTATGCATTTTGTCTATTATATGTGAAGGTTACAATACCAAAATATATTGACAGCTGTAGATCTTACCATTTACAGTGAGCCGTATGATTTGACTAATATCTGGGGATATCCCGTTACTAATCTGACATATATACTGTTTTTCATCAGCAAAAGTTATGTTTGTGATGAAAAGAGAACCGTTGTCAAGCACCTGTTGTCTGCTGTCATTCTTACTATTGATGGTTTGATAAGATTTGGGATTAGAGTCTGAAAAAAAACAATAATACTATTTTTTCTCAATTTATTTTTTATTTTCTATATTTATAATTGTAAAAATTAATCATGATCAGTCTAGCTAAAACATATTTGGAAATGAAAAGAATGTTAGTTGAATTTTAGTAATTATTTCTCTGAGAAGTCATTATCTTATAGTCTGGAGGTATGAACTAAAGTGTCCACTTCTAGATGCTTGAAAAGTATGACTGAACTGCATTGAGCAAACAAATTATTTCTGATATATTAAATTCTTTAAAAAAGCAACCTAATTTATTATATTATAGAGCTAATCTACATTTAATAGATGTATTATAAATCATCGAATTAAAAGTACATTTTATTTAGACTGCGGCTAAGTGATAAACAATGTGTTTGGGCCAAAAGTTTGTGAACTGCTAATTATTCAAGTGCAGCTGTGAAGTTATTCAACATTACAGACTAATAGGCATAGAGCTTAGACGGGCAACATGTACTTACCTATAGCCTCTTTCCAAATAACAGTAGGAGGTGGTGAACCACTGCCTCGACAGAGAATCTCCTTGGTGTCTTCAAGTATTGCTTCACTATCCTTGGGCTGAACAATCCAATAAGGACGAACTGCAATCAGAAATATCACACTGTATATAAACTACCATTACCATATAAAAATATGAGAACAAGTTTTCATAAAGTATATAATTTAACACAGAGACTAATAAGGACTAATAATATTGGCAGATTAATTTATATGAAAGCACATAAATAATAAGAATAAAGTAAAACATTTAATGAACTAAGACTAAAAAACGCAAGTAAAGGTCTGTGGATGCTCCTGTAAAAACGCAGTTGCTCCTGGCTATCACAGCAACTACACAACATACCATTGACTTGATGGAGCTGAGCCGTTGTGCTGACAACTCCCGCCTTATTGGATGCCACACATGTATAGTTGCCAACATCAGTGGTGCCGATGCTAGAGAAAGACAGTGTGCTGGATGAGTCTGTATTTTGCTGCAAAATATAAATAAAAATCTCTGCTGATTAACCCAGCATTCACTATAAGCTATGGTAATAATAGAGATGTTCACCTAATTCAGCTCCCTGAGGCAAGTCAACTCTGCTACAAAACTTATATTTTGTAAATTTATAAGTTATACATTTCGTATCTTGTACTTAAGAGCACATGATACCAAATTCCACATAATACGCTATGTTAGAATAAAAGACAACATAAAAAAATATATCCTGTACATGTTTTGACTAATCAGAACTCATGAAACTTCTAACAAAACTAGACAGGTATGCTGTAGGCGAAAGTATTGCACTGGAAGTATTTAGTAAATTAGTCATTAATGTGGCAATATTTGTTAGCTGTTGGAGCCACATTGAGCAAAATTTTTTGTGCAAAATCATATGCTTTAAAATCAGCTGAGTTACCTGGAACAGTTAGGTTGTCAGTGAACAAGACAATAGAAGCAATTGATTTGAATGAAATCATAAAACTAAACTGTGTGAAGTGGCGAGTTAGCTAAATGGCGATCCCAGAGTAATAATGCAAAGGCTTTTTACAGTAATCATTTGGACCACATGAAATCAACACAAACAACCCCTTTTCTGCTGATACAAAGTTTTCCCTAGTCAAAATCCACTTCAAGTTGTCTTCCACTAGCTATGCTGTGGTGTCCCAAATTGAAACAGAAGAGAAAATGCGAAATCACAAACCTTGACTATAAGAAATGGAAAAGAGTTTAAGGTTATTAGCTGGCCATTCTTATACCATGAAAGCTGTATGGGTTTATCTCCCCCTTTAGTCTGACACAATGCAATATGGGAGTCTCCTTCTGTTAGAGCAGGAAAGTATAGTGGCACCAACTTGGGCTCAGCTAAAATACAGTTCAACATATAAATTTATACTTTGCTACTATACACTTAGTATATAATGATTCCTATACAGGACACTGCATGCAAACTATAACAATGCAGTAATGAAAAAATTGGGAAAAGCCTGTATTTTAGATGAACATTTAATAAAGTGCTAAAAGAAGTTAGGCTCTCTCCTTGACAATTTCAACCTTCACCCCAAACCAAAATTAAAAAAGGAAAAGCTTTGAAATCTTTCCGCTACTGCCACTAAAATGAACTATCATCACGACAACACGAAAACTTTGACACATTCTTTTACTGCATGAAACATTTGCAGCAGGCACTATATAGAACTTTCTAGAATTAAATTTTTTGAGAGGTAAATGCCAACTTACTGATTACTGATAGATAGAGGGAACTATTGGAACCCTGTCCATCTTCATTTACTGCAGCACATGTGTACCAGCCCTCATCCGAGACGGACATTGGGTTAATGGTAAGTTTCCCCAAACCAGTATATGATGCTCGGTGATCTCCTCTCAAGATGCTGTTTCCTGTACCAAGCACATGATATGGCAACTATCATAATATAGAGATGTGTCTGAAGCCAAGCATGGCTGTCTGTAGCATGGCATAGCATAACCTCCTACCTATTGTAAGCAAGCCACTACTAGTACTAGTAGTGGCTTACATAGGTAGAAGGCTGTATGCCTAAATCATATAAAAAAAAGAATAGATGGTGCATAGCTCACTTGATTGGTTGTGGCTAAATCAACTTAATATAATTACTAGTTAAGGTCAACATGATATAGCCTTTTAACCTTTTGGTTGAGGTACACTCGACATTTTTATATTTATTACAAATTATTTTGTAAACAGCTCCAAGTTGGGGGTGATTGAGTGCAGTAGTTTGGGTTATTGAGTTTTGAGTTGGAGATATTTTATTGAAACACCCGGCTTTTAACTTGAGAGTTGAAAACTACCACAGTCAGTCGCCCCCAACTTGGAGTTGCTTATAGCACAATTCATTTATTACTGGTTATAAGAGGATGTCTCATTTAAATAATATGTATATAAGGAATATTAATAAGGAAGGTTGAAAAAATTACGGAAAACAAGATTCATCTTCACAGTATATTGGGGTAACAGCTGATACTTGTATAACTTATGTGTTAATATCTGACCTCTAAACCATGAGACTGTAGAAATTGGATAACCAGCGACAAAGCACTTTAAAGTAAAGATCTTGTTAGATACAGCTGTTTGGTTTTCCATGACTCTCACCACAGGCACACCTAAACATATAGTGCATTTGTAAATAATTATTTAAGCTAAAAAAAGTTTCTAAAATTTGGAATTGAAAGCATTTTGTTGAAGAAAAAAATTTTTAAAGCGTTTTTGTTCAGTCTACTTTACCAGATGATTAAGTGCTTTAAACAAGCACAATTTCAATTGTGCAAATAGTTAAATTTAATACAAATCTTTAAAGAACAAAATAATCTTCAATTCTAGTTTGAAGTTGATTTATGAGTTTAAATTTTAAAACAAATCTCAACTATGGTTGACTATGAACTCTCCAAATGGCTACAACAAAACATAAATATATATTACAGTAATTATAAGCAAAAGGCAACACAAATTGAGAACTTCAAAATTCCACATCACATGTATTTGCTGTGGAACTTTTATGCAACCAACTTTTTGATTATCTATAGAATTAGGCAAAATTAGGGTAATATTATTTTAGTGTGAATTCAGAAGCATATGTTTTGAATCAGTTAGAGGCATTGTGTTGGTAGTAAAGACCAGCTAGAGTTTGTATGCAGTAGCTACTTTGGCTATATATCAGATATAGATAGTACAACTCCAAGGGCTCAGCTGTGAATGATGAAATATAACCATAGTTGATTGATTTGTAAACTAATAAGTTGCAGAATATTATGGACAAATTGCATATACTGTTAGGATAATTTGTCTTGCCTAAAGATACTTCTCAAGTTCAGTACATGCAGTGGTGTATTACAATAAGAAATAACTTACTCACCATATATATTAAGCTGTTGAGGTTGCTGGGCATAGCCAATGGTGTTATTAGCAGTGCAAATATATGTCCCACCATCACTGATAGCAAGAGAAGATATGTTGACATGACTCACAATGTCCCCCTCTGATGTCATATATTGGCCTACCTAAATTATGTCATCAACAAGGAATAGCAAGTACAAGGACACTATATTATCTTATAATTTACAAGTTTCATAGAGTTATGCAATAGATAACGCCTTAATATGCAAAAATTCATGGCAAAAGTCTCTCTCCCTAGTATATACATTAAACTATGTGCAGATATTACCATAACTTGGTGTACATAATATAATAATGCTAATGTGTTTTATTGGAGAGTTGGCTATGAAGATAAAACAACTAGAGCTTGTCAACTGTTACCAGCTAAAGTCAGCATGCTGCCATACCATTAAAGTGCAGTAAAGAAAACATTTCATTAGCCTAAGTCCCTTCATTTTCTTGATGAACTTTAGCTTCCCGGAAGGGGGGTGGAGGCAGTTTGAAATTCTAGCGAAAACATAACCTCTTTCGCTACATTTCTCATTTAGACCTACTTCACAAATAATTCAGTTACATGCTACCTTGATACGTTGAGAATCATTTGTTGGCAACAAGAGAGCATCAGCTAGCATCCAGTGTACTGAAGGTGGGGGATTGCCATACACTTTGCACGTGAGTGACACTGAATCCCCACTGTGTAAATACAATGCCTCAGACTTGTCATGGAATACAGGTTCGGATACTGGAAATACATTTAAGTGTTGAAGCATTACAGTAGCGCGGTGTATGTATATTTGTGATGCATTTCATCGAGGCATGCAAAGCAGCTTAACGCTAATCAGTGCTCAATATTATACAAGTTCCGGTAGAAGTAAACAAGATTAATAGTATGAAAAGCCATCAACTAAATTGCAAAATTTTGACAACATTCTAAAATTATATTAATTCAACACACACACACACACACACACACACACACACACACACACACACACACACACACACACACACACACACACACACACACACACACACACACACACACACACACACACACACACACACACACACACACACACACACACACACACACACACACATATATTTTGAAATGGTTTTAAGTGTTTTGCAGACTAACATTGATGCAAGTAATAAGTTATGTTTACACCTAATTATCTGCAATAAACAAACTTAACTGGAGCAAGAGTAGCACTTTACTTATACCAGGTAATTTTGGTCATGAATCAACTGCTAATTAAATTGTTTACTTGTAGCACCATAAAAACTTAGTTAATTAGATCTACATAGACTTAGAATATGATAATTTTAGCAAATTAGCAATTACATGAGCCATAAAAGCTTGAGCATATAAATAGACAAGCTGGCATCCATTGTTATTATTAGTCTGCAAAGCTCTTAGCCACTGATACTGATTCATTTATTAAGGATACTTTTACCAAAAATGAGTCAATTACAAGAACATTTAGTTTCATTATAAATTATTCCAATTTATGTTTCAGATGTTTTATATTCTTGAAAAGTCTATTGCAAAATATTAGCAAATAATTCATAATCATGAGAATCCTTTATAGTAGTTTATACAAAGATAGTGGTACAGGTTCTTATTTGTTAAAGCTTTTGATATATTTTTATAACAACACCAAAGCTGTGTGACAAACCACAGCTGTTTTTGAATTATTTGGTTTCTGATAATTTCAATAGCAACTATCAGTTGTTTTTAAAAAATTGTCCAAAACTGTGGGGGCCTAGCTAGCGTCCCCTACCTACTGTACACATAGTGAGAAATCATTAGTAGAACATCAAATAGAACAATCAATCTATATACAGTCATAGACCTTTGAAACAACTATGAGCTTAATGCAAAATTACACAGTGAACACAAGAAATTATTTTCTTTAAAAAACGATACTCAAAATTAAAGTAGACCTCGTATTATTAGCATACACTTTTTGGAAAAGAGCTTTTACACAAAAAGCATAAATTTTGTAAGTGTCCCCTGCTCAAAAAATATCTTATTTGCTTAGCACTGCCTTATCAAAATCGAGTAGCTCACCACTTCAACGTGTGGAAAAACTATACCTTGAGAACTCACATATGGGTTTTAGTAGTTATTTTTGAATAGTACAAACAAATACAAGGATAGACCACGTAGCAAAGTGTGAAAATTACTCTTGACACTATACTTACTATTGCAAAGTCAAACTTTGCAAGAGAAAATTGCTATTGGAAAGCTTTTACAGCTTTAACTTTTTTAAAAACTAACAGCTTGTCTCATTAAAATCTCCTGTGCCTGTTTGATGAACTGTAACTAGTCCTGAACTATAATATTTCACTTGAATATATTGAACGGACTTACCTCCCAACTGAAGTTGAGATGACGCTTGTACATTGTCATAGGATGACGAAACCAAACACTGATACATTCCAGCATCTTTCCTTGAAACTGATTGTATTCTTATGTGAAAGTCATTCAGTTTTCTGTATAATAAGTAAAAATTATTGTAATTAATTTTATATTTTAAGAAATCAGAGAAATAATATTCAAGTAGTATTTATTATTATGTAATCACAGTATATAACTCTATTACATAACTATACTATAATACTATATATAGTTATGTTATACTATATGATTTTTTATTATTTTATATTGTATTTTAAACTATATTACATTATATTATATTGTATTGTATCACTACTAATATAAGATTAAGAGCATGGGCTATTTTAAAAACCAACTAATTAATCAGTCACAATAGAATTTGAATTTTACATTGTTGGTGCAATGAGTGAAAATTAGTCCACCATGTCTTAAAACCAGCAATAGTTGAATAACAAGGTAAAAAAATATAAAACAGATCTTACCCTACCAACAAATCAATGTTTTTTTATATAATCATTGAATAAAGAACTTATTCTTCTTTTAACTAATACTGCATGCAGCTATTAAACATTGCTCAATGTTTGAAGTTTAAAAGAAAGGCTTATAACCGGTTGTGATGATGCATATCCAGTATTATAATTTTGTTTCACTGCCTTAATTTTTATGCAATTTGCGGCACTGAAGCATTACGTTACACAATATAACATATATTGTTATGCCCCATCTTAACTTTGTGATTTACAGCAGCGGTTAATTGCTTGAAACTGCATAGTCTATGATTTAAAGCAGCAATTAAAGTAGCAACCATGTTATTAATTAAAGTTACAACCATGCTATTAATTAAAGTAGCAGTACTGGTAATCAACTAAGCAATTAACTGATATTTAACAAGATTAACTGAAGAAAACTGTGAGATTATGCACTATATGGTGGATTGAGTGGCTATACGCTATTTTATAGTTTGTCCGGAAGTGCTTTGAAGCAAGTCTGCTAGTACAAGCTAATTATGTTTCCTAATGTTTGCTCAGCTTTACCATCACTTCTGTCTTCTGTCTAGACTATTGCACATGGCAGAGGTTTATTTGTATTAATAGGCATTATTAAATGGTGACCAGTTACTAGGTTTTAGTAATAAGTTTAGATTTTGACCGATTTGGGAAAAATTGTTTTAAGAATATTACAGAATAAGCATTTGATCTTTTCTGTCAAGCTATGTTCTAAAAAAGCCCCTGTTTCTCCAACTATCCACCAACATAGGATTTTTTGTTTAGGACTAAACTCTACTTAAAGAAAAACACCAAAATCTATTCCCCATTAACTTATAATTCCTTAGCTAGGTATAATTTCTGCTAAATAGGGCAAAAGTAGTCAGAAAATAGAAATGTTAGAGTAAATTTGAAAAAAGAATCTTTTAGTTGTTGATCAGTTTAGATTTCCAAAACCAAGTTCAAACTTGTTCATATTTGAACCTGAAAACAACCTATAAGAGTTACATATAAATGCCTAAAAGCGCTATTTTTAATGTAAGTAAATATATTGGGTTTGTATACCTGATGTTATTATTAAAAGTGAGGAGAGACCCATCTTTGTACCACATGACCTGTGAATATGGACTCCCAGAAACATTACACAGCATATCAGCCGGCAGATTGGCATCTCGCTTTTGAGACTTTGGAAATATCTTCACTTGGAGCATTTCTAAAATAGAGTGGAGCACCAAGTTTAGATACAGATCTACCTGTTTCTTGCTGTTGGTTATTCATTTATTATTAGAAGTCTAAATGTTTTGTGTTAGAAAGTTTGAAGCATACTAATGTTGCAGTTGTTTGCACTACAACAGCACTATACATGCTATGATATGTATAAGGAAAAAATGCTCAAAGAGGAATTTTACCTTGCATATTGCATTCATGGGCTACTTTGCTTTCCGGATCATAGACCTTGTTTTAGTGCACATATTTTATGCTAGTTAAAGGAAACACAAGCTCTCTGATGATATAAAACGTACTAGGTGGCCAAAGTCTATGCTAAACATGTGCAATGAGAACAGGTAATACTATGAAGCTGTATTAGCATTAGCTCAGCTATTACCACTTTTTCCCACACTTCTAACTATTGGAAAACTATTATGTTTGCAAAAAGATCAATTTTTAAGTAATGCTCAAGGTGATTAGCTGAATTGTGATCTAACTTTAAAATAGTTTGCAGCCAAGCGCTGTGTGTCAAGTAGTCAATCAGCATTTTGAATTAAATAGAGTGCTCGGTGAGAATAATTATAAATTACATACTAACTTTAACCTGAATCAAGAGTCACTAATCAATAAGCTCAATACACATGATACATGTGTCACCTACACTAATATTCTATTCCTGTTCCTATGAGGATATTTACACCAGCAAAGAGAACAAATAAACATTGCATATGAATGAGTTTGGTTGACACGGTTGGCAATCAGCTAATAAATTTTTAATAATGTTGCTCTTTCATGTTTCGCTTATTGCCATCTTTACAAATTTTGCAATGGATTAAATTGAAGTTTTATCAACTCATGCACTGCAATGCTTAACCTAACCTTTATCAACAAATTCGTAAGAAAAAGTCTGGTCTATGAATGAGTTTGTCAAGTTCTGGCATCAAAGATTTAAAACTTAAAAGGGTTAAAAACTTATAGGACTTTCATAATGAAATCAGCCAACACCAAATCTTGTAAAAGAAAAACTTGTCCACAAATTCCAAGGCTCTAACGTCTTAAACAGTTGCTTATATTGTGCAGTAAGATTTTACAATATTTAAACAATAAGAAGTATATGGAATAAGTTGCAACACCGAAGATGTCACATAAATAACACAGTCTCTTACTTGTAACTAAGAGTTTTGTGCTGACAGCAGTGGAGCCATGCATGTTGCTTGCGTTACACAGATAGACGCCTGAGTCATTGACGTTTGCACTGAGTATTCTAAGGTAGCCATTGCTAGCTGTAAGACTAGCAGACTCTATTATAGGATTCCCATTCTTTGACCATGAGTAACTGAGAATAAATATACGAATAGCATATAATTTACACGCACACACATATCTATATATATATGCATATGTATATGTCTATATATTGTGAAAATTCATATCCATAAATACCATAAAAATAAAGTTTATTCATTATATGTGAATGCATAGTGGTAAATATGGACATGCATATGTACTAAAACTCACAGTGCATTGTCTGTCAATTATGCAGAGCTTACTCCACAAGATATTTTTTAAAGTCAATTTGTCTGTGAAGTAAGAGATAAACCACAAAAGCTCAAATGTGTATCTCAGGTCTTTAAAAACAAGAAATTAGTTTTCCATTACCTGGCCAAGGGGAAAGCCTGAGCTACACAAGGAATAACCACTGGCAGTCCAAACTTGCTTATAATTCTTTCACTTTTATATTCTATCGCTGGAGCTGTTAAAACAGGGTCTACAATAAATATAATGTGCATTATCCTATCTAATATACAGGTCTAGTACATCTAGTAAATCATAATACACCAAATAGTTTTTATTTTGTCATAGCTAGTAATTTCACCACAATTATCACTACTAGCTATAAGGAAAAAAAGGTATTAGTTGTATACCACATCTACCTTGTAGGACTAACTGTTCCATATATCTCATCATGATGGAAATAGCAAAATTTGATATGATATAGAAGTTATGCAACAATATGTAGCGCCTACTGTGCTTGCATACCAAAATCATGTAAGAGTTATATAATAATAGGTAGACCCTACTGTGTTTACATACCAACAACAAACAGCGTTGCTACTCTGCGGCTTGATTTTCTACTGTTATTGTTGAGAAAGTTTACAGTCACACATTTAACCTTTTTGAGATGATCTGCCTGCGTTATGTTAAAGAGATGGAGTGTTGAATCTATCATCAAGTATCTACCACCTAAAATACACAACAAAAATAACTAGTAATGAAATGTAAGGCAATGTGCTATAATATAGGCTTTAGAGTGTAATATATAATTTAATTTCCAATCATTTTTCTTTACACTTGAAGCCTTTGGGCGACAAAATTGTTAAGACAATATCTATTTTATTTGATGGTCTCATACTAATAATTTATCTCAAATTTAAGCAACATGGATGATGCACTTTTGTTCAAATAATTATAATTGTTGTAGACTTCTGTAATACTACATAATGTCATCTGGTTATTTTAGCGAGCTGTGTTGGTTTTATTTGATCTACCTTACTTTTGCGAGCACGTAGAGGTGTAAAGATACTATGACCAGTATAACATGAACATCTTCTATTGCCAAAATATGCTATTTTTCTCTCATTCATAATTATTAAATTGGACATTTGGCAACATGCCGCAATGTGTATATACAGCACAATAATTCTTTAAAGATACCTTGAAGAGCTACTTGATACAGAAACTTAGTATTGATAACATTCCATTGATTTCATTTCAACATTACGTCAGCATTCCAGAGTTGTGAGAGTGCATTATGTATTTGTGAATAATAATATAACTACAAGATGGATAGCACATGCACACTGCACTTGCAGAGAGGTCTAAACACATTGTGCAGAGTTTGTGTATACATGGATAACATCACAAGGTTTAAAATGCTGTTTATGTATGATCTTTTAAAGTTTCTAATTATTGCACCGGTAACATATAGAAAGATGCCGGACCACCTAAAAATGCACAAAATTATTGAATTAATTTCGTTCAAATTAACTAATTAGTACAGTTCTGTTATTGACCATTCACGTCAATAGTACCTACAAATGAGGAGGTATAAACATCACTAATCAATGTTATTTGCAACAACATCACTGTTAACAAATAATGACTAAATTACCTTACTAGCAAGGCTTTTTGCAAATGATCGTTTTTAACCAATATAAAACTTCACATTAACATTTGAATTAATGCTATAGCTGCAAGATTGTTATATGCAAAAATTTTCTAGATGCTAATCATAATTGATTATGGTAAAACTATTTGCATACATAGGCTAAACCTTAAACAAAAAGCCATAAGCAAAAACGTAAAACAATTAGAAATTACACAGCTTAACTATAACAGTAAAACTGCTTCGTTTTATGCTTTAACCTTTTTGATACCATCAAAGCAATTTATATTTTGAGCCTACAGCTTTTTTTTTTAAATTTCAAATTAATATTGGTTTTGCTTTATTATTTATATTAAACACTAGTTTATTCTGAAGTGCCCAGTAATAATGAACTTTAAAAAATCATTTTTGGAAAATTTACACCTTATTTTGGCAATACTTTGGTTATTGCAAATTATAACATGAAACATGCTACAGTAACAACCTGGAGAAATTAAAGAGATTTGATTAGCAGTACTCTGACATAACAACATGCTGAGGCAGGGAAGATGTCCTTAAGAAGGTTTGTAATCTCTGGCCACTGTTAAGCATTACATAAGCTGAGTGGCAGGGGTTTAAGACCCAACTAAATCCCTTCTTAATCAATTTTCATCTCACACCTACATGATATGTAAGTGACGGACTGCAGTCCTCATAATCAATTTTATGTTAGCTAGAGGTGTCAGCACAACCTATCAGAGATGCGTGACCACTTGTATAGCAATATATATTCATACCAGTGTATAGTCATACTAGTGTACAGTCATACTAGTGTACAGTCATACTAGTGTACAGTCATACTAGTGTACAGTCATACCAGTGTATAGGCACACTAGTATATAGTCATACCAGTATATAGTCATACCAGTATATAGATAAACTGGTGTATAGGCACACTAGTATATAGTCATACCAGTATATAGTCATACCAGTATATAGATAAACTGGTGTATAGGCACACTAGTATATAGTCATACCAGTATATAGTCATACCAGTATATAGTCATACCAGTATATAGTCATACCAGTATTATATAGTCATACTAGTATAATATAGTCACACCAGTGCATATAAGTCATACCAATGTATAGTCATACCAGTGTATTATATATGCTTACCAGATGTTATTTCTTCAAAATCAACGAACCAGGAGTGGACATTGACAAAAGGTCTTACAAAGGAAGGTCTGATGTCACATGTAAAGACAGCGGTGTTGCCCCTCATGACCCAAACATTCTGAGTGTAAACATCGTATTCACCATAACTCTCAGTCTTCACTGCAAGATTGACAAAAATTTTGGGAAAATAAAAATGAGCCGCTACCAGCTGTTACTTGGAGGCCGGCAACATTACACTTTGACCAGTTTTTTACCAGTTGTATATTTTACTTAAATAATAGCATGTAATGCTGACTAAAATGTTGTTTGAAATTATTACTTTTCAAGAAACAGTAATTAAACAATGTATACGTAGAACATGGTTTAATCTCATATTATAAAGTTTATGGATAACTCTATAGTTTTGCAAGCTAGAAAGAGTTATCAAAGCTGTGTGTCTACCCAATGAATTTAAAACAAAAACTAGTTGAATATTTCAGCCTTGACCTTGCGAACTCTGCAAGCAATTAAACCGGAATAAGACAGTAAGAAGTAACTGGAGAAATTACTTAGATATCAAGTCAAAGACAAATTCAAAGTCAGTAATCATCATATAATGGAATGAACACTTGGAAAGATCAATATAATGTACATGGACAAGTGTAATTAATATTATAATAGACTGCCAGCTCTCTGCTGTCACTAGACCTATGCCTCTGCTGCCGACAGCTTTTCAACACATAATTATAGCTGCTTTATCCCATGACAATAACATGAACAATTACTATAATGTAGAGCAGCAGCATAGTTATTTGATGCTGCCTGTTATATGCAATCACCACTTTAAACCTTTGGGCTAAGTACCAGAGCTGCATTATAAATATTATATAGAAATATCTATAGACTAAGCTAAAAGTAATTGAATTTATTAGTATATCAACAAAAATCAAATGTTAGGCATTGTTTATTGTAATCATTTACATGTGTAGGCCTCTGTACAATTATAGCCTTATTTATATAATAGTCCTAATACTGTTTACTATTGTAATGGCATAGCAGCAAATAATTAATAATTGTTGCTACATATGTACACTGCAGGCATTTTGCATTGGCCATTATTTTGTAAAAGGTGTTGTCACTAATAAAGCACCTTATATCAATTATTTATATCAGTTGCAGCAAGCTTTTTCTTTGCTTTTAAAGTTATCAATACTTTACATTTAGTTTAATAGACAGAGCTCAAAATCGCAGCAAAATCAGCTCAAAAATGTGGCTGCAATATGGAATCATGTGACCCACCTGAGGTTAGCAAACATTATTACAAATTAAGAAACATTGCTCAAAAGGTTTTTACTATATTAAAAGATATAATAAAATGAAAAGTAAAAAATGATGAGTCATGTAAATTAATCAATATACATTCACATGTATTATGCCAATAAATCCAAAACGAAGAAATTTTGTTATACTAGCTTCACTTAAACAATTTCAGAATTAATTTAGGATAACCAATAGAGCACAAATCTACAAAAAAAAGTTTTTATCAGTATATATATATATATATTTGGTAATTGGTGAATAGCAGGCGATACCTGATGTCTATTATACACTGAAATCCATTAACGTAATACTTAGACAGAAGTGGAAAGTTATGTGTACTTCAAACTCTCTCTGTATAAATTATCATTTGTAATGCATTTATAAATAGGGCGAGTCATATATACAAAAACCGATTGCAGGTGGTGCAGATGCATATACAACGATATGCAGTTATAGGAATATGAATTCCTCCACTGGCAACAATTAGTAAGTAAATTGCGGAATTAGCCTCAGCAGGTCATACAAAGTAAGTTTCTGGCTGCATTTAGTTGATTCATCATGGGGAGAATACGAATGCAATATTTAATAACCATTATGTATGTTTTTACTAGCATAAAGTTTTGTAGTAGGCTATTCTATTTTCAGGCTATTATGAGATATATTACGTTATTAGAATTCTATTGCACCATTTTCAAATTAAGTGTTTACAGTCAAAAGTCAAAAACAGCATTTTTATTATGATTGGTAAATATTTAGATTTATACACAGTCTCCTTAAACATGAATACAACTGATCAATGAAATGTTGGTAGACAAACATTTTGACATTGACAAAATTCACAAATTCTTTCTAATTTTAAATGAAACACCTAAATTACAGGTATCAAATTTCTTAACCTTAAGTACTATTTTACTTCCATGAAAGTGTTGTAGAAAGATGCTAGAAAAATAAAAGTATATAATTATATACCTGTTTTTATATGTACACTTCGGCTAACGACTTCACCAAATAAGTTCTTAGCTACGCATCTGCAACATAATTTGCAAAATTCCATTAATATTAGAATTATTGCGTTTTTAAATTATTAAGTTTGGTTTCCACAAGACAAATGAATTCTAGCAAAATAACAGATTTTCATTTTAACAAAGAATATAACAAAACCATATAAAGATAACGAATGCAGCCAACCAGTAAAGTGTGCAAGGCATAACATATTTTCCTTATAAGCTAAGTCATTAAAATTGTTTATAAAAAACATAAATGATACATTACCTGTAAGCAGTTCGATGTATTGTGCTGTTCAAAGGACCAACAAAAGGCAAAATATGAAGGGAATTGTTGGCATGTACTCGGATATATTCTATATAAAATAAATCAAATAGAGTTATCTTACATCATGCTAATTATCAACAAATAATAATTGTGTATTCTTATAAAACAAAACTTAATGTTCCTACAAGCAGTCAACACTATATTAGGTAACAGGAAATATAAAACTTACTGTTGTCTAAGGGTAATGGTAAGCCATTGGCTCTCTCCCAGCTCATAGTCGGGGCTGGTTGTCCATGTGCCGAGCATGCTATCATCTTGCCTACATGGCTATATATTAGTACATTGCTAGGTGGTTCTAGTAGGAACACTGGCCCTGCATCAGGTTCCTTGCATTCACTGCTGCCAAATTCTATGAAGCAGAACACATTGTAACATAAGTATCACTTGACCTAGAAACGCTACGTAGGCTGCATAAGTAAAGTAAGTCCATTGTAAGTATATTTCTAATATTCATAGTTTTTAACTAACCATTTCAAACACAAGCTGGATATAAATTTAATCTATAAGAGCTGTAAATCCTAAGTTGTAAATTTTAGAATTTTGAAAAGTTATTAACACTAATGAATAATGTGCAAAAGTTATGATTTTTGCAAATTTTTGGTAGTATGCACTCATAAGTTTCTAAAAGTCATCTAACAGTCTCAAAACTTGAAAACAAAAATGTTGTTTGTATTCTTACCTTCTATAATAAACAATAAGATAATTCCAGTAAGGAAGTGGAAGTACTCCATAGTCAACGTGGCAGATCACCCGATGCCAAACATAACAATCAGGCAGTACCAATAGAGAAATAGCTTTTTCTCGTTAAAATAATCAAACAGGTTTTATTGCTAAAAGCATTGTCGGTGAATATTAGAAGTAAATACAAAACCCTCCTAAGCATTCAATGAGATTACAGTTGATAGAATCTGCCTTACATCAGTTCATCTTCACAGGAATACAAGTTAGCCAATCAGAAACGAGGATAGAACATGTTTAATTTAGAGGCACACGACTCAGCAGCTGCAAAGTCATTTATCCAATCAGCCAATAATTACCCTCTGTTATCAGTCATATAAATAAGCAGGTGCAGTCTCTTTCCAGGTAGCACGACTATACACAATAGCAGTGTCCATTCATGTCTCTAAAACTAGGTCACCAGATCACGGGCTAATTAGCAACACACTCAACTTTGTTTTAAAAGAAATACCCACCATGTAATATTCAATAGATATGCTTGGCAAAGCAGTCTATAAACATTGTAAAGAAATTCATCCAGTACATATAATTGTTAATTTAGGGATGCTGCTAAAGAAATATCATATTGTATGTATGTATGTAAAGAAAAACTGTGCTTTTACGAAAATGTAGGTGGACACGCATAGCATGAAATCATATTATCTGCTAAGACAGTTGCACTTGGGGCTCAATAGTATATGGTAATAATTGTAAACCTCTGCTAATGTGCACAAACAAGTAACTCAATCTATAAGTGGCTTTTAGCTGTCGTAGTACTGCTTCAGATGCAGCTAATTCATAATAGTAAAACCAACAAGCAGCAAAACAAACACTTAGAACTTCTACCTAACAAAAAAAGTCGATGTATAATTTTAGTGTTTTCATCATTCCTTATTCAAGACAGATCTTGGAGTTATCCTGCCATAATATAGTGCTGACATGTTTTCAGCACATATGTTATTAAGAGTTTAAAGCTATACTACCAGAGAGTAAAAACCGTAAAGCTTAAAATATCAACAACTTGTAAATGTAATTGTAGCAAAATAAAAATGATCTCACACCAAAGTTGTTTAAGTGCTACAGATTTTGTGATAAATTATTATTGAAAAGTCAAACTCCTTGTGTGGCCTCACTGGTGATCTGGGGAGCAGCAGAGTATCTTCACAAGTACAAAAATACTCAGTATAGTCCAGACTCTAGAGCAAGGCTGTCCAGCAAGCGGCCCCAAGGCCGGACAGAGCCCCCAGCCTACATTTATGTTGCCCTCAAAGGCATAAAGCTAAAATTAGTTTTCACACATATGCATGAATTAGAGTGAAAAACCACCTTTCAAATGTCTTATTTCTACATATGCTACAAAGCATGCAGCCTGGAGTAACTATTGGAACTTAATTGTGTGATAATTCATGCGAATTTGAAATAAAGTAATTTGAAAAATACTAATGCTGTGGCCCCCAGCACAAGCTAAAGTTTACAATGTAGCCCTCATCACCAGAATATTCCCTTTCAGTGGCCCTCGGTCTGAAAAGGTTGGACACCCCTGCTCTAGAGCATAAAATGAAATAACATGTTGGGTTAAATTTTGCTTCCTTTTAAATATCATACCTTGCACAAGTAATTGATCAGCATAATATGCATATATATTATATATGCTGTAGCTACTTATAATAAAACTATATAGAATTTCCAACAAGCCAGAACTATGGTATGCACTGGTTCTTTAAGTTGTTGTTGAGTAGGCTGAGTAGGCGTATCGAAACCCTAGTGTTTCTAACCCACTGTGATGCATACTTTCTTTACAATTATTATGAATGCCTTATTAATAACTTATGTTTTGGAACTCAAAATATTTCATAATTATTCAATACCCTTAAAGTACCTCAGACTGTCGAACTAAAAGTATTTGACATGAATTCCCAAGTCACTGAGGAATATGTGTAAACACAATGTGCACAGCGGAGGGCTTGTGACTTTTACTATGTATTATTTATTTAGCCTAAAGTCATATTATATGTTTGCATTAGTTATACAAGTTTTTTCTAGATTACTTTTCAATTTCCAAACATACTGTTAGTTGGTACTGCAGAACATCATTTTGGGCAACATTTTTGAGCTTATTGAAGACTTCTAGATTATAGGGTAAAATATTTTGAGTAAGTAAGCAATAGCATTGCATGAAATATAGTTTCTCATCACTTTTTTTTTCAATAATCTTCATGGTATTGAAATTTGTTTTGCAGTTTAGTTTGGAAACAAGTAATCAAAAGGTGTGTTATTATTTTTTGTTTACAACTAAACTCATTTTAATCATTTAAATATAAGAGCAAAATTTGGGCTTACACTCTGAACATTTTAACCTAGTCTATTATAGCTTTTTGTTAAATAACAAGATTTTGAATTTCTTTAGGTGTATCGACTTATTTAAACTTATATTTGTTTCAAGAATAAGTTTGAGATGAGCCATCGATCTCCCTCAACATATGATAGACAATAAACTGCCAACACTAATGTTAATGATGTGTTGTTTAACACAATATTTTGAAATTAAACATCATATTATGCTGACAACTATTATAAGATTGCCTTCACATTCTAAAAGACAACATAAGCTTATTTCTAGCAATTAGAAGCTTGTTTAGGAGTTATTTTCTCTTTGACCCTAAAGGAGCTCATAAATAGCTAAATCATGGGATTTTTTTAGTTCTCTCTGGGATCACACTGATATAATTCTCACCAATAATAAGTTTATTTTATTGTTGTTGGTCACTAATTTTTCTAGAAATAATGACTAGACAAGTTTTACAAATAATTTTTTTGTGGCTCTATTTCAAAAGTATTTTGCACGTTTCATGTTGTGTGTCATTTCTTGAGCGCATAAGCTAAATTTTACTTCTCCGATGTTTATTAATACCATGATGGGTTGGGCTACGAGTTTTCCTAATTATCTGTAGATTTGTGCTTCTTGAGCGAATTACTGCTGTCTCAAGCTTCAACTCAACCCTGTATGATATATACTGGCATGCTATCGTAATCTTGAAAATAGCTTGTTATATTTTACAGAGGTAAAGCTGGTCAGTTGGTTACCTCAATTTCTAAAAATTCAGTTTCTGAGCCAACTCCTTCTTTTGAAATAGGACCAGCTCACTTGTTGTAGTTTTGTGCAACTCTTATAAATTTCTCTACCCGTATATCAGCTCTGTGCATTCCCTGTTTGTGTTGCAGGGAAAAACATTTTGTTTCGCTTCATTCATTCAAATATTCAGAACTTACCAATGAAGGCTTGAGTTATTGGGTTATTTAGCTGAATTCTAGTTGTTGGGCCCTATTGTGGTGGCTGTGGAAAGTATACCCCCAACCTCCCATGTATGTAATACCTACAGCAGGAGGTGTGATATCATATTATATTGTAAATGTTCCAATGCGATGCCGCAATCCCATGTGGCACCGCACCACTTCTTACGGTGGCACCGCCGAAACCCCACCGGCTAATCAAAGCCAACCTTTCAGATATAAACAGCGCCTTCCGGCGCCCAGCCTCAGTTGGAGGATAATTGTCATGTAGACTAGGATAATATTATTGTGTAGCTGTTCTATATGTGTATTCTTTTGCAATATTGCTGGTAACTTTAATTGTATCTAATTAGACCTAAGATATAAATCTTTCACAAACGCTAACTACTTCGGTTTCTCTCTCAAACCTTGTAGTAGGTCATGCAGCAGTAGTTCGTGTATGCAATAATATCCCACTCTCGTAGTGCAAATGCAAAACTACAACACTATTTCTTGAGATCGTAGAAGCTTATTATGATATCTATTTTAGGAGTTTTGCAGTAAACACTGGCATACATCTAAATCAGGGGTACAAAATATGAGCAGGTGTTAGTAAAATCATCTTAATTTTCAAATGAGTATAAATTTAATATAATTATAGCTGTGCTTGAAAACTTCATTTTATCTTTCAAAAATGTATAAATATGTACAGTAAATAGCAAAAAAAGTAGTCAAATTAAGCAATAATATAGATGTTTATAAATTACAATAGATGTCATATAAGGACATATTATAGAGTATGTACTCGTACATTGCAAGCAGAAGATAACTCTATAATGTAGTTATCTAACACTCGATATAACGAGCATTGTATTAGAATTTAGATCTTAGATTAGATTAATTGTGTCAACTAGGTAAAGCCCATCGAACTCAATAATAATATCTTAATAATATCAATAATAATTATGGTCTTTTCCAGCTCAGTGGTGAAGCTAGTCTAAGTCGGACACCCCCAACTCGGTGCTGCTTCTAGCGATATTTTAGCATTTCAGTCGCTCCTAAAGTCATAATACTGCAGATAATTTTGGTCCTGCAGTGCCAGTGAAAGGGATTTATGGTATTCACTATTTAGGACTAATAAAAAAGTTACCATTACTATTAGACCAGATTCATAGCTACACATGTCATCTAGGTCACAAGTGATCTTAATCAATCCATTGTCATACAGTCAGTGACCTTTACCAATTCCATCATAAAATTAAAATAAAAATTGCAATACGAATAGTCATACTCAAGTCATAGTGATACCAGTACCACTACCAGTTTTTTGCTTTTAATTTAATACTAATACTAATACTAATAGTAAATGCAATACTAATACTAATAGTAGTAGTTATACTAATAGTAGTAATACTAATAGTATTACTGTAATAGTTTTATACTTATAGTTATAGTTATACTTATAGTCTTGTAGTAATATTTTTGCTCATGGGTCATGAAAATTGGCATAATCATAATCACTATCATAATAATAATGAATAATGATCATCATAATAATAATATAAATTATTTGATAATCAGAATGATATTGATAGTTTAAGACTAGCTCTAAGTGATAGGACATAAGTGATATCATAGTGATAGTGAATGTGATAGTATTAGTTCTACTTCTAGTCAAGTTCTACTCATTGACTTTTAGTTTAACTCCTTAGACTGAGTTAGAGTTAGTCGTAGACATAGTTATCGTGATTGTCATACTGATACTTATTGTGATTAAATAGTAAATTAAAATACTAATACTTACTAATAGTTATAGTAATACTAATGGTACTTCTACTACTACTAGTAGCAGTACTAATACTAGGGTTACTACTAGAGTACTACTATAAGTATTACTTTTAGTCATACTCATGGTCATGATGATGATGACAGTGTAACTCACTACCAGTTATCATTAATGATCAGCTCTGTACACAGAACAGACATTTCAAAGTTATTGCTTCTTGTTAAGTAATTATTTTAAGTGCAATGATTATGATTATTAGTTATTGCTTATCTGTTTATAGTTTCTTTGATTATTATATATTGGCAACGGTTTATGTCAACTGTTAGTGGTACCATCACCATAACCATATGATTGTTTTAAGGGCTAAGGCATACACTTAATGAAATTGCGTTTACGTAGTACTTGAGTTGTATAACCGTTTATACTGGCCTACATAATGTTACGTCTTCCTCCCCCCCCCCCACCCTTGCAGACAAAAAATCTTCATCTATAAATGAAGCTGTGAACTCTTTAGTAGTGAATATTCTGCATCTATATGAATTTTATGCCTGCATTAAAGCATAAATCTAAACTGAAGTAGATCATGCAGATTATTAGACTTGCACACCCAACTAATTGGTTGAAGTATCAGTAGTAATGGAAGCAAAATTCTATACAATATTTTGCATTATTATGTTCTTATAACACTTTCTGACCAAGCTAAAATGGTACCAAATTTGTTATCTTGTGTCTTTAAAATCTGTGACACTTATGTCTGTCATATTCTGTGCATCTGGGTTACATCTTTTCTGGTTAGGTTTTTCTATGTGCTGGACCAATTATAGCTTAAAGTCAACGGCCAGGTTTTCAGCGATAATGTCCTGTGTAGGTAAGGTAATTGTTATTAAACTGTTGACTATGTTATTCAAATCCCACTTAAAAAAGCAAGTTTTACATTCTCATCTGGATTATCATTTTCACCAACAACATGCCTTGGTTTTAGCTGTTCAAGGTGTCATTGTCATATTTGCTTTTAAGAAATAATTTTGATAGTTAAGCTTTTTGCTCCAACAACTTTAAAAACCTTGGCTGGAGCCCACTGAAATATGTTTTTCTGCTCAACGCAGAAAAACATATTTCAGTGACTTTAGTAGTTGGGGACATGTGTAGTACACTGTGCCTACCTCCAGTTTCTCCGTTTCGTAGTTGTTGAAGTTGTGTCCTTAATATTCAATTGAAAATTGTATAAAACTGCATTCCTCCATCCTGCGTGTTGATTTTTTATTTGATAGTCTTTGCAGTAGATTTTTTAGAATACGTAGATGTATAGACGTTATTTTCTGTAACTGAAGTTTACCCTGGTAGACTGCAATTCCTGGCAAAATATTGGGTTTGCTGTTTTAGGAAATACCGTGGGGTTGATCTGATACTGAACAGTAGTCTCTTTTGCAGAAATGCTCCTCTATAAATAGATGATACTAATGTTGGTACTAGTGGTCGTTAATTTTATACATCTTTCAAATCAGTTTTTGATGTAGCCATATCATTAAATCATTTGGCAGTGATGTTGTGTGCGAGTTTCTAAGCATGAAGCAGGATTACTAAAAAGCATAAAGACTTGCTCTTTTAAAATTGTTAGTTTCTGACCTTCCACTTAGCTGAATTTTATTTGGAAAGTGAGTAAAGTAGTTATCTAATACTATTTTTTATTCAGACAAAATGCTTAACTATTGTAGAATGTTAGAAAATGACTAGTTTGGCAAACTGTCCGGCTCATGGGTTGTGGAAACGATCGGCTACTCTGATGATGATTGGTCCTGGTAAATTTGGAAGGCCAGCTGTACTCACGGTATGTTTGAAGAATCCTGCTCATTCTGCCCATTTGTGTTATGCCCATTTTCATTCTGCACTTAGGATATAGAAAAGTGGCATTTCAAAGTAGGCCTATTTTATAGGCTATTTATTAAGAAATTGTTATACTGGTTGTAGACTGTATACTTTTCATAATCTTCATTTCCGAAGTTTTGTTGGTCTATATGTAAATAAATTTGGTGTTTTGTTGGTGTGTTTTATTAAATATATAAGTATATTCAAATATCATGACAGGAAAAAGTGGCTTCCAATCAGGAATTATCAAGTGGTATTTATTTATGAACTTGGAGCAGCAATGGTCTAGGGGTTAGAGCGTTTGCCTAGTAAACACGAAATCATGGGTTCGAGCCCTGACAAAGGCCATTGGTGATGTTAGGAGGAGCATCCAGCCATAATTGCTCCTGTCCCCCACCTGAATAAGTCCTCAGCCCAATTTAACAAAAAACCCTCTGTATCATGGGTTTTCTCACAGAAATTCCGGCTATAAACTTGCGTGAGCTTTTTATTTATTTATAAACTTGTATTTTAAACCCACAAAATCTCACTATGTGGTGCTTCTTTAAAACTATTTTTTCCTAGTGCTAATTTTTAAAAGTTTAATAAACTTGTATATTTTCTAATTCGGAGTTTGATAACTTTTGATGAAAAGAATATAAATTTTATGTCTTTAGGTAAAACGAAGTTCAAAAGCTACCTTTATGCCCAACCACATAGTTTTTCCAGGTGGAATTTGTGAGACAGGTGACTTTTCTAAAACTTGGAGCCACTCCTTTCCAGATTTCAGGCAATTTAACATTAGTTCAGAGGCTAAACACCCTGATATATTTGTTAATGAAGCTAAAGATAAACTAGATGTGAGTTGATTAATAAAATGCTTACGTAAATGTGTATTTGCAATATTAATGTTTGAAACCCATTTTGGTGAAGGTAAATATTTGTTTTAGGTTCAGTTATTGATATGGTCATTTGTAGTTATAAGATGTGTGTGTAAGTTTAGACAAGAAGTTTACAGAAATATTTAAAAAAAACTGCAGTTGCTGGCTTGATGTTCTTGTAATTCTTAAAATCACGTGATTTTGCTAATTTAACTTGCTGATCTGCTTCACCTGATTTAACAATTAAGATCAACTTGCTGTAAATATGTTGTGTTCTAATTGATAAATGTGCTCAAAACTATAGTTGCAACTTTTTTCCTTTCTAAATTTTTGTAATTTGAGTTGCTATGTATGCAACCAGTACTACTTGTGATATGTCATTACTACAATAGTATACTTTGATGAGCATTGCTCATGTTGACGTGTCTCAGAGACTTAAAGGTCACATTGAGACTTTTCTGTGAAAAGCAAGTTTTTGGGCATTTCTGTTTTTAGAAAACCAATAACTGTTTTAAATACAGTACATTGTTCAAGTCATCTAAATAAACAGAAGATTTTTAAAATTGGTGCAGCAGTTTAGCCAGCAACTATTTACTTACAAACTCTTTCAGGAAGAACCGGGGAACCTAATTTAGCAAGTGCCACAAAATACCTTTATTTCTGTTGACTATGTACAAACTTGTGATAACAATATCTGAGCATGTTTTAATTTCCTATGTGTCTATCCTTTTTGTGATAACTGGTTTCAGTAGCCATGTTTTTGGGGGTGAGCACTTCCCTATCTGGCAATTGATGTTTCATTGATTTTAAACTATGCTATTCGGAATTGTCTCATCTAGGATTTAAAAATTAGTTATTTATTATTTTAATTGGCATGTGTTTAATCAAGAGTTATAATGTCTTAGAGCTGGTTTGCTGTTAACCTGAGAATAAGACGTTTAAGCATTGCAAGTTGTTTTGTAGGAGATATCTGCTCACATAGGCTTTAGAATTACAGCAATTCGAGAACTCCTTGAAGAAACAGGCTTACTGTTAGATAAAAAGACTGGTAATAGTTTGATCAATAATGTTGCCACTAATTATATGTTTCACCTACTTAATTTAATTTTTATAACTTAAATTTCAATCAATATTTGTAGTGGTTCTAGTACCTCACAAATTGGTGATATAAACTTTTAACTCGAAGGACTTGTGTTTGGTGTCACTAGGAGGTGCACCTACATCGTTTTATAAATTTATTTATGATGGGTTCATAAAAGATAAAAGTGCTGTCCTCTTGCAGAAGTATTTATAATAAATATAGTCTGCGCTGCTGCAGAGGTTAATGCAGTCATAAAGATACTTCCACTATGTTATTACACAGTCACCTACTTCTCCGAATACCAGTAAAACATACATATGCTTGGTGCATACAGCAGGTGCATGCAATGTCTATTATTTAATCTTATTTTAATAATGGTTATTTCATATTAAGTAACTTAATCTTTGTCTACTGTAAAGATTATAGCTGTTAGCAGGTGGTGTACTTCAGCCTATAGCTGAGAACTGTTTTGCAGGAGTTCAGACTGTCAGTGATGAATTCAGACAAAAAGTTCAACAAAGTCCAGATCAGTTCTGTCAGCTTCTCAAGGATATGGATGCTGTCCCTGACATCTGGGCATTGCATGACTGGAGCACCTGGCTCACCCCACTAGGTCTGAAAGTGCGTTTATTGGCAATGTTTTTCCTAGTACTTTTGGCACAGGTTTATTACACCAAACTTTTATATTTTAGAATCTAGTTTAAATTACTAGAGTGCTGTGTTGTTAATAGCTCATTTCTTATAGTTGAATAACAACTTCATATATTTTTTTGGAATGTATTTCTACATTTTTCTAACTCCTCGGAGAATAACACTAGTTATTGAAGGACTCTGGTTAATTTCTATTTATCTACTGATTGTAGCAGTCAAGTCGAAGGTATGATACTCAGTTCTATGCTGTTATTCTTGACAATGTACATCACCTTCAACCTACGAGTGATGATTCTGAAGTATCAAACGTAGAGGTTAGTGCCGATCTTGTCTTAATTCTTATACAGCGCTCCCTCTATATCTCACTGAGCTGCGGGTCCCGAAACCTAGATTTGTGACATAGTAGAATACCAGATTTAACTCACGGATCTATTGAATTCAGCTATTTTGTCTCTATAAACACGTAAATAAGCCAAAAAACCAAGATCCAAGCCCTTCTTTGACCTATGGAATTTCATGAGAAATAGAACCGTGAGATATGGAGGGAGTACTGTAATTTAATTTTTGCCCTATCTCAGAAACCAATTCATTTTATTTATTCATCATGTTTCAACTTCAGTTTCTGCAACCAGCTATGTTTGTATTAATTTTTATACCTAAACTTTAACGCATTGTTAAAATTAAATATTTGCCAGTATATAATAGTGTTGTCCAATACCTATGATACAGTATATCATATATGTATTGTGAAAACCTAGTTCTGGGATGTTGGGGAGATCTTCAGGCTAGCCATGGTTGGTAAACTGAGAGTTGCCCCTCCACAGCTCTATGAACTGAGTCGACTACTGAACTTCCAATCCTTAGATGAATTGAGACATTATGCTAAAACTCGGAATAGATTGGGTACGGAGAGGATGTTTCCTGTAGGAATTAAATGTCTAGACGGTGCCCTTCGGGTTTTACCAGGTAAAAATTAGCTATTCTATGCATTTTCAGATAAATTTCATCTTATTTCATTAAATGATATAATATACATGTACACAATTTATTGATGTTTCTAAGAAATTGATAACTTGCACCTTGGACATGGATAGAAAGATTTCTGAAGTTAAGTACTTAAGTACTAAGTACTAAGCATTGTCAGAGTTAAACATATTTTTATGCAAAGAAATATATCTGTGGTAAGTGGTAACTGATGGTTAAGTTTTTATATTGCACACAAGTCTTTTGCAAGTATATGTTTTCACAAATAAAATATAACACTTAGGTAGATTAAAAGTTTTCAGTCTGTTTCAAAACAACATTAAAACTCTTTGACAAATTTGTGTAATTATTTTTCACTAATCATTAGTGTGCAAATTTAATGAGAAAATTCATCTCATTTGTACTATTATCTTTCTTTGACATAATATGTAGATGAGTACAAACCTCAATGCTGGTTTATAATATTATGCTAAATTGTGATGATAGTTTGTAATATTTTAGGAGATAGTTTGTATCCAGAGCAGCCAGATTTACTGGGTACGGCACCTGCAATAGACAGCTGTTCAAAATTGACTGTGGATCAATGTATGATGGAATATCCTCACCACCATCGCATTGTCATAAAGTCGGATTCTAACAAACCTGTGATAAGAGTAAACATTAAATTAAATTTAGAGCAAGTAGGTCCTTTAGGTGCAAATAGTCAAAGTAGTCTTTAATTTATCTGTTAGAAGCAACTACTATTCATGTTAATTTTGATTAAGATTAATTTTTTTGCTGATATGTGGCATAAGAACTACAGACTTGCAGTTTTTCGTTAAGTATTTGATTCAACAGATAATTTTGAAATAAAAATATGTTGATTCATTATAATTTGTTAATCTAGAACCCCAATCCAAAATTGAAAAGTAAGCTAAATGAAGACCTGCCACTTTTTACCTAAAAGATAGTTTATGCCAATACAATCATTATTTGGACTTGTTGAGAAAATTTATTTTTGTTCAGAGTTAATTTTGTTACTTAATATGAAACCAATTTTATTGGTAATCCATGAAAATTCTGGCTTCTGTCTGTTTATTAGTCAGAATAATAAATTGAAATTATTTTTTAATCATTCGGACTTTTATCAATGGAGTTAGATTTATTCTTCACCTGAAAGGCAAGGCATAAGCCAGCCCTAACTGTGTAAATCTAATTATTTGAACCGCTAATAAAATGTGGCTGCTATGTGTTGTCCGGTCATTAGAACATCAGTGTAACAATCAAATTAGTGCTGAATCTGTATTGGGAATATCAAAAACACCAAAAATTAGGCGGTTGCTGAAGTTTTGGTACTATTGCTACTGATTTTTTTATTGTGTGATGGCCGCATTTTTATAACTTTATATACTGTAATTTGTATTAAATGTGTTTCTTCATCAAAGACCTTTTGTGTACTTTGATGTTATGTGAAATAATACTGGAAACAAATATTACTAGAAAAAAGTGTAATTTGTTTAAGGGTACCTCGTAACCATTTTAATACTCACTGTTATGGAGTTGGTCGTGAATATACCTATAACAAATGAAAGCACTAGATTACGTAACATTATGGAGCTATAATGTAGGTGTCAAACATGTGAAACTTTCATAAATAGCTGATTTATGGCATGAGTAAATTTGTTGATGTGGCGCCATAATTAGTCTTCAGAAATGTTTCCAAGCATTTATATTTTGAATTCTATGAAAAACAAAACTCATATACACAAATTCAATGAACAATATAAATTTACTATGATATATTAAAAATAGATATTCTCGACAATGTGGTTGTATCACTGTAAGAGAAATACACACACCCATATTAACATTATATCATTATATGCAAGTAATACAACAATGAATATGCATTGCACACTAGCATATTTTTGTATTATTGCTAATTAACATTCAACATAAGCCTTATACTTAAAGATTGCTGTATACATACCTAATTATACATGCATACAGCAAGAGAGCCATCATCATCCTAATCATTAGAGTGAAAAATATTGGGAGCTCAAGAGGATTAATAAACAGGACATTAGCACAGTATTATAATTCTATTTTATACTCTCAAAATGATGACCACATCAACATATTCAATTCTATACACTCGTCTTATAAATATCATTTTATTCTAGCATACATGACGTATTGCTAAAGTACTACTTTAAAGTACTTTAGTGACTGATACATTAGAGAAAAGAAGCAGTTAACAGTATATACATAATCCAATACTTTATAACATAAATGTGCTTTCCTATGCATAACATGCTTATTTACTTAGCAAATTATTATTGCTAGGTAAAACTATGTTGCAGTAGGCAATAAGTGAAACTTATGGAATACTTGTTGGCATTGACAAATTTTACATAATGTACTTTTAAAAACCTACAGAAATAATCATATCATATTGCTTATGTAAGGCCTAAATGTTTAAAATATGCACTTGTATAATTGTGGATGTGCTTGTATTATAGGTGAGCATGTGAAGACATGTGTTTCTATGTGTGTAGTAGGTTGTGTAGGCCTGGGGTGCTTCTGTGTTGGCAGTGTGTCTAATTGTGTTTAGGTATGCTTGCGTAGGGGTGTTTGTATGGGTACATATGGGTAGGTGAACTTTTGTAAAAGTGTGCTTGTATATGTGTGAGTAGCTGAAATGTGTAGATGTTTGAGTAGATGTGTACCGTCACAATATGTGTCTTATGATTATAATGTTGTGAGAATTGAATAAAACTTTACAAGCTTTAGATCATCAAGTTTTATTTTCAGAGACAAATTAGGTGTACACTAAAGCATCAGCACCAGGCTAGTATAGTAAATGTGTAAGGTCTTGGGATATAGCACAAATTTTGCTGGATACTATAAATTTAGATGCAGCTCATAATTAAAAGTAAATATTTATAAAAAAATTCTTTGAGCCTACAAAAAACATGATAAATTAGAGTTATCAACCCTATATCAATTATTACTTCATACAACTCATATGTTCTTGTACTTAGGTAGGCTGCAGTGACTCGCAACCATTCAATCAATATCTATTAAAATAGGTTCTGACAGCTATTTAGGGAGTAAGTGAGGGAGAAATGCGGTCATCTGGATTTTCATGAATAACGCAAAGTTTATGATAACAATAATATTGCGTTGATACTACTAATAAATTGAAACTTAAATCCTCGTAGTTGTATTATTTTAATGAATACGACTATTTCGGCTAGCTGTCCTGCAAGATCTTATATAAGGAGTTGTCTTACAATTGCCTGTCTAATATTTATACGTCGCTATAACGACCTGACAGGTGATGTCTTGCTCAACATTGCCGCAAGTTGTGCTGCATATTTTTTCTTGTAGACGCATAGCTATGAATGGAAAGAAATAGTAAAACTTCTAGCTGTATCTTTTATAGTATGTGACTACTTTGTTACTCATATTTTTACAATAAGCAAATTAAAATTATTTGTAAATGTAACACTAACAGTTAACCATATTCATACTGATATTAATATTATTATTTATTAGTATTACTATTACTATTACTATTAGTATTACTCATTAGTCATTAGTAATAGTAATACTAATGACTATTAGTATTACTATTAGTATTAGCAAAAGCAATTTTTAGCTAGTAAAGTTAAAGTTTTATTAGTGTTAGTATTATTAGTATTACTATTACTATGAAGTATAAGTATAACTATTAGTATAAATATTGGTAATACTATTACTATTAGTATTAGTATTACTGATAGTGATACTATTACTAGTATTAGTATTAGTTTTTACTATAAAGTATAAGTATTACTATTAGTATTAGTGTAAGTATTAGTGATATTTAGTTTTACCTTTGGCTTTAAGTTTAGTTTTAATTAAAAAACTTAAATAATAGCTAAGTTTTAGTTTCATATTCTAATTCTAGTTCGGATTTATCTTTTTATTTTTTCTGTAACTGGTGGTAAACTCAAGCTGACATCTTGAATTTTGTATTGAAGATTTTAAATCAAGTTTGATAGAAATTCCATAATTTAATTTAACCCTAAGCTTTATTTTTCGCCTTAACTTTTAGAATTTAGATGAGTGTAGGTTTTAGTTTATTTCAACAGGCCAATTGTGACAACGATTGTATGACACAAATGATCATCATTTTGATGACGATTGCAATAACTTGTAGCTACTAATACTGCGTAAACTGATAGTGTATTCTAGTGGTATTAGAAGCAAAAAGATCAATATGTGTTTACTAAAATGCATAATAATTTATACAAAATCTTTTTGTTTATGGTTTCCAGGACTTGAGGCCTCCGCTCCAGTAACTCCTAGATTTAGAGCTGAGAATAGTGCAATTAAAATGTAAGTTGTAAAACTAGATGCCAACTGCTTTACAACTATGCTAACTGTGACACTCACGTGGACAGTTGTTGATAAATTTGAAGGGCTGACCAATTTTTACACAACAGTTTAAATAAGTATAACACTTAATCAATTTGATAACACACTAACATAATCAACTTCACTTTTCATGTGATATACTGTAATTTTATAAAGTTCATGTAACTTTGTTTTGAGTAAAATAAGTAATTTGTCAGTTTTCTCATTATGCCAAGAAAGTAGTAGGCATCCGAGTCCCTTAAAGATAAACTATGACAAATTAACTAATAAAATCAGTTATCATGCTTGTAATATTATACAAAAAGCAACTAGTAAGTCACTTGTTATTATCTTTGTTACGAACCCTAATTTATATAATGCATGTACTAACTATACTCATCCAAAATGATTGTCATGATCATGAACAAATTGTTAAAGTTTTCCCACTTCAATCGAATTTAAAGCAGTCAAATAGAAATCCGGCTGTAATACTGAAGCTTTTGCCTCACATAAAATTCTTATGCTTCTATAACCATATTTTTATTTTTATGATGTATTTAATTTTTTTAATGATTGCATTAGTACAAGCAATATATGAGTATAAGAATAATTGTGCATCTTTATTACTCTCAAATCTTTCTTTAAACAATATGTGCATGTTTTGTTTCTGAAAAGATGCATTTTATACTGAACATTCATAGGTAAAGTTGTCTCTATGTAAATTGGTGGTATAAGCTATGCATTTATTTGACTTTAGGTTTTGTTATTAAGAATCTAAAGCCAAAGAGCATATAACTGAAGCAACGGAGTTTGATGATGGCATTATCTAAAAAATCGGTAAATAGTCAAACTGCTGCTTTTGCTACTGTGGTCTAATAAGCTGCTGGCTGCTACTATTTTTTTCAAAATGAAGCTTTTATGATTTCATTGGTAAATAAGCATGGAACTACATAATACTTTGAAGTTGTTTGTCTTAATTTCATGAGATATTCAACAGATCTGAAAGTAGCATCTTCCATATTAGGCCTATTGTTAATCATCTCACTTGATCGCATTCAGATTTTTGTGTGCCATATTATGTATTGTATTCATGCTGTCAACAGTGCATAAGTCATACCTGGGTAGTTATACAGAATATTCATACGGAACTCATGCTAATATCTAGAGATGATTTGCAGATTCTAAAAAAGTCTACGCAAGCTGCTTCAGCTCTGAACGAATTGGAGGCTGCCACAACAGTTAACGAAGTTGGATCTGCTTACCATGTAGAGGATCAGCCTCAAATTCAGCATCAGTCTCTTAGGCAGAGTCTGGGAGACAAGGTGATGTGGCGGTTTTGACTTAATAGCTATTGTTGTTTCATTTCTTTGCATTAGATTTACAATCTATTCACTGTTTTTAATCCAAATTTTTAAACAAACTATAAAATTTTGTTGCTTTTGAACATCAAATTTGCTATGTAGAAGAATAAGTAGTATTTTAGTGAAGCATATTTTTTCATGTTTCAGTCAGTAGACGGTTATAAAGCTGTTTTCTTTTTATGCATACTATTGAAAGTTTGTACCAATGTCACCTTACACTGTGGTTTTACTTGCTTTCACCTATTTGACTCACTGTTCTACTTGAATATATGCTTAACCAATAGGTTTATATGTCATTTGCTTCAATGCTTTTTTATTACAATAGTCAAAACAGCATATTTCTTTTTAAGAATATTAAAAATTAACAAGTTTTTAAAGGATTAATAAAAAGCACTTTGAGCCCTTTACTGCTGATGATTTTTCTATTCCATAAAGGCTTTATCTCATTCTGCATTTTTAATAGGAAAGAGAAAGAAAATGGATTCGCTCTAACATAAGCATGAAGATATGCTGCAGCTATCGAGAGAATCCCAAACTGAAGTGAGTAAAACTTGGTCTCAACTTGCAAGTCTCCGTGAAAGAGAGCTAACTTTGCATGTTGGTACAGTTTGCACATGTTTCTATAGCCTGAAGTATGTTTTCAGAGACCACTGCATGTGTGGGCGCCGTAAGCATAAGGAGCATACACCCGAAGCCCTTGATAATCCATGTGAAGGCAAGTGGAGTGCTGACTCAGAAGAATGTGTTCAAGAGATGCCTACGACAGCATATGGAGAAATTGAATTTCCAAACGCAAACATTGCTAAGGTACCTACACAGAAATTTTAATGTCTTATGTCATGTAAAATTCTTTAGTGCTCCTCTTTGTTCATTCAAGACCTGCTGCCTTATGCCATTTTATATCGTACTGTGTTATATAATATCATATTATATATTATATTGTGTTCTATTATATTGTGTTGTATTGTAGTGTGCTATACTACACTACAATGTATTACATATATTATATCGCATTATATTATATTATATTATTATTTACTGTTCTGCCCATCATGTCTGCTGCCTCACATTGTAGTTTGTTCGTGTTGCTGCTGACACTGATATGGATGACGTCATGTGTCTTCTCACCAAGTACTGGGGCCTTCAAAAACCCAATCTTCTCATTTCTGTAACTGGTGGTGCTAAAAATATCACAATGTCAAAGAAACTGAAAGTTGCCTTCAAGACTGGTTTACTAAAAACCGCCCAAACTACCGGTAAGCCTAGGGCCACACTGTGCGTATTTTCGCATGCGAAAATTAAAATCACAAGTAGCAAAGGCGTCCACTGTAGCGTCAGTGATGCGTGATAAATAAAGCTTTCATTTTTAAATCGCACTCGCTTTCAATAAAACGCAATTTACTGGAATATAGCACTAAATAAAGAAATTGGGCTCGCTGAATAGCTACCAGCCAATTAGGTGACGACGACAGAGACGATTCGCACTTGCGTTGAAAATGCAGAGCGACAAGTGCGAAGGTTTTCTCAACGCGCACAGTGGACACCTTTGCTACTTGTGATTTCAATTTTCGCATGCGAAAATACGCACCGTGTGGCCCTAGGCTAAATCTTTTCAAACACGGAGTTTCCAAATGAAAGTGTGTTTATATGGTTTAATTGTTTTTTTAAGATTTTATATAACAAAGAACAGTGTGTGACATGATGTTGAGCGACTGCTGCAGTAAGTTGAAATAGAACTTACATTTTGTTGCATGGATTTTGTGTACATTAGTCTTTGGCCCTGTATTGCTTGCATTCTGTATGAGTCATTTAATTCAAGTCAACGACTTACCTTTCAGGTGCATGGATTCTGTCAGGAGGAAATCATGACGGTGTAATGAAATACGTGGGTGAAGCTGTGAACATGCTACAATCCAGCAGCAAAGTTGTAGCGTTTGGAATAGCACCTTGGGGTACTGTGGCAAACAAGCGTGAACTCTCCAGTGCCCAGGTATAATATTAAAAACTTCATTATTAGTTTATACACTATCTATTATAACTTAGCCCACAGTATTTTAAATGGTTGTATTTCTATACAACATGTCCCCAGAAAAAATAAGCGAGAAAAATCACACCCGTTACCTCAGAAAGACATATGAAATAATTCACAAAGGACATTATTGCTTCATAAATCAAAACTTAGTTTTATATGAAGTTTACTTTTTGTTTGCACAATATTATTAAGTTAAATTACATGATTAAGGCAACTGTGGTGTGATACGGTTAATGCCTATCGTATCATTTCTTATACTAGAGTGGTTACATTGTCTAAGGATTTACATAATAAAATAATCAACTTACCCTAGTTTAACTTTTTACTTCAATTCTCATTTCCGTAATGAACAGTTCAAACTATTTATACTTACACAGCAACTGCCTTAGGCTAAAAGATGTGAATGGTAGTTGGTTAATTGTTTAGACTTTCCAGTGTTACCAAAATTGATTTTTCATTGCAGGGAGTGTGGCCAGCCTACTATCAGCTGAGAGATGAAGTGTCCAAAGGATCTAAGAATGCTAACCTTGACCCTAACCACACTCATTTCATGCTAGTAGATAACGGAACTTTTCGCCAGTTTGGTACGGAGATCAACTTTAGAGGGCTCCTGGAAAAGCGTATTTCTCAGATGTTGACAGATGCTGATGCTGCCAGTGCTACTCATGTCCCTGTGGTTTCTATTGTGGTTGAGGGGGGTCCTGGTACCCTCACCACTGTCAGGGCTGCCATAGATAACGCCACGCCTGTTGTAGTGCTTGATGTGAGTTTTCGTTACAGAATTTCTCTTCTGCTTTTCAGGGAGCAATGGTACTTCATTATTGATTCTGTATGCCTATTCATTTGCATCAAATAACCACATTGATGCAAACTAATGTTTACTGCAATTTTAATGTTGTGATTATTTTTTCATTATTTTAATTAGAACACAGAAAAACAAAGATATCTTTTCCATGCAGTGGTATCTTAGTTGTATATGTGTATATAATGTGTGAATTAAAACCAAGTTCTTTTCGGAATATTTTTAACCAACCAATTATTATAATAGCTCGTAGAGCAAATTTTATTCCACCAATACATTCTAATCGATATTTTAACCACAACAATGCTGTAAGGTTTTTGGTAGTCAAAAACACCTGAATTTTAATTAAATTTTTTGGATATCAATTTACTTTTGTTAGAAAATGTGTTGAGTGACAGGATCATGTATCATAACGGTAATTGTTGCTTGTACAGGGTTCAGGCCGGGCTGCTGACATGTTGGCCTACGCATACAAAAACACCGAAGAAGAGGAAATAGCCTCCGTTGATTCTAAAGGTAAATCAATGATTGAAAAAATACCACGAATACCAGATGATATCAAAAAGAAACTTAAAGCAAAAGTTGAAGCTGAATGGCCAAATAAGGATGTAAGTCTGTCGCAATTTCATTTCTTTATCTTTTGCAGTCAACGTAATATGAAGTGGTGGAGTGAATTACTAGGAAGTTTTATTTTAAATTCCCTCTGCTAGTAGTAGTAACTATCCTATATTTCATTGAAATAAAGTCTTTAAATTATCTTAAGTATAATTACTACAAGGTTGAACTATAATATCTCAGATAGTAGTTTTGGTACCATGCATCTCTAATCATGGCCAAATATATTTAAAAAATAGGGTAAACTTATTTTTATTGAAAACATGAATCTACAATGTAGATTAAAATGTCATCTGTATTACATTACATGGAGCCTACTTTTATTTTTATAAACATTGAAGAAATTGTGTATATTTGGGTGACAGTTCTCAACTCTTATTTCATAGCTCTATTGGCTGAGCTACTATTTACTTTATAATATTGTATAGAGTGAATGTGTGCTTTAGCCTGATGTTTTAAGGCTAAAAATAGCCTTCACGCAACAAAGGCACAAACACATTGGGTGAAACTGACGCAAGCAACCACAATCCTCCACTCAAGCAATCACCTTTCTCTAATCAATAGAGTTTGTTAATTTAATTACTGCTGCATTACACAGCATTATAGCAGCTGAGTTTGAATTGTTTTGTTGAAACTTCTATTAAATTAAATGGATTTTTTATTGGCCTCAACAGAATTTACCAACAACGCAACACTACTTTCCTCAATAGAAATGCATCTTCTCAAGCAGTTTAACCCCATGGGTTTTGCAGCAATTAATAGATGAAATTCAATTAGTCACTAAATGTCAGATATTTTTTCCTAGTACAGTGCTCCTTCAGTACCTCATTGAGCTGAGGGTCAGAAACATCGTGACATAGTAGAATACCAAATTTAGCTCGCGGATCTATTACAGTTGACCCTTTTGTTTCTATACACACATACATAAGCCGCAAAACGGGGTTTAAGCTCTGCTCGTGACCTATAGAATTTCATGAAAAATGGAACCATGAGATACGGAGGGAGCACTGCCTGTTTGATTCTTTACTTAATATTTGCTTCAGAAATGCGATAAACTAGCTTCTTAAGAAATATGTGCCACATTTTGATAATAAATTTATACTTTTCTCTCACTTCATGACTTTTTTAAGTACATGCTTGCTGTTCAATGACTCATGCAGGCTGATGAGCTGACTCAGACCATCATTCATTGCGTAATGAGGCGACATCTCATAGTTATCTTCTCTCTGGACGCCAAAAACACTATGAAAGATATAGACATAGCCATATTGCACGCCATCATGAAAGGTGAATGGAATATAAAAATTGTGAACTTTGTTTTTTCTGCATGAAACATAAATAGTTTTTTACCACTTTGATAGTCTATTTTTATTTTGAACTTATTGTGTCACCCTCAAAGTGTCTGTGGACACAATTAAAAAATTTCTTTCCCTTGATTGTCTGTCATCAATTGCCCATTCTATGGTTGTTAGAATATAAAGTTAGTTCCTCTGTTTGACAGTAAAAAATCAAAACTTCATATTTTTATTTTGTATGCCTCTGCTCAGTGTAAATCCATGTATGTGTACTAAAGATTATATACAGAGTTGCTCTAAAGAAATACCGAGGTGCTGGAATAGGATAAAATGTCAGAGCAAGGGCCATGTTTTGTATTTAAAACGATTTCTTGACTTGAATTGGCTTCAACTCAATTTTATAAAATGCTGCAAGGTTAATGAAAAGTTTTGAACGTTATGGGTGTCATGTAGTAGTGGAAATATCTGAAAAAAGCCCTTTTAAGAAGTTGTGTTAAATTAGTTTCATTAGTAATTTGACCAATTTCTGAGACCATAATAACAGCTGGTGAGTTTCTCATGATATATACTGCAGTGTTACATCACACTAGCTATGATGTCTGTACATCATACACTAGCTATAATGTCTATACACCAGACTTGTGTTACAGCTAACAAGAATGACGCTATGAACCAGCTAAAGTTGGCTCTTGCATGGAACAGAATTGATGTTGTTAGGGAAGAAATATTTACAGAAGATAAATCTTGGGATGTAAGCCTCATATTTGATATTGTCAAGCCTTATTTTTTGACCTTTTGTTTAAAAAATGTTACCAAAGTTGCCATTAATCTGCATTAGAGGCAATATTTTCATGCTTTATTTTGTCCGGCAATAAATACTTTTAAAACACAACTTGAGTAGTCGACACATTGTGTCTGATAGGACTGAGCTTTTTTTGTATTGGAGAGTACAGTGTGGTAGGGTTCTGTCGCTCTTTGAAATTATTATGTATTTTAGGGCAAGGAGCTGGAAGACATATTGTTGACTGCTTTGATGCAAAACAAGGTAGACTTTGTTGAGCTGCTGATGGACTACATTCACCTCGGAAACTTTGTAACGAAAAAGAGGCTACTTGAACTGTACAATGAAGTTCCATCTAATCATTTGCTGTACAGAATTCTGTTGGCTCAGAAAGACAAGGTATGTTTAAAATATATACATTAATAGAAATAGCAATGAGTTTTAATCTTGAAGGCTGCTAATTAAACTGTCATGTGACAAAATTGATGCATATTTTTATTTTGGCAGTAATTCTCAAGTAAAGTTTGGTTTATACTGTTGATTTAGCTAGGCAACTTTTAACACATGTTCTAGGATAAAGCAACCGTGTCATTGGCTACTGTTGGGGAGGCAATTCAGAATCTTGTTGGTGATTTTTTCAACCCGCTGTATATGAGGGATGCTCGGTACAACACCTTAGACTCAGATACTATACTGGCAAGACGTCCTAAAACTACTAGAGGGGGCCGGAGATTGAAACGAGGTGTAAGTTGTTCATCACATGTGACTAAAGTTTGGATGCTGTATGATTATTATTATTATGCTAAACAAACCCAGTTCACTATGGAATAACACCTAAACTTTTAATTTCAGATTTGGTGATGGGTTTCTTATAGTTACTACATTGTAACTGTTGGTAGTTATATGCATCTACCTAGTTGAAAGCAATATGTCCACAGTAACGTATATCTACCCACTGGGAGTTAGCAATGTGACGTATGTGGGATGAGCCCACAATGACATTTATTTCGATAAAATTTATTAACATGAACGCTGCACTAAACCCATAATAATAATAATCCACTATAATGACATTATTTTAGCAATTACTTAAAAAATCAATACATTATTGTTTGGATAATAATAGATAGACTACAGTTTGAGTTTATATTTCTATTTTTAATCAGTTTTACTGCAGAACTTCTGTTTAATTATACCTAACCAAATCAAGTCATGACCCAACACAAAGTATATTCAAGTCAAGTATAACAATATCTCAAGTCACTCAATTTGCAAAGCTGTGAAATATGTTAATTCTTGTAATATTTGAGTGTATATATTCCTCTCAGATGACGTTCATGAGACGAGAAGAAAGCAGTGACAGTGAGACGGAAGAGGTTCCCACAGACACGGCTGTTATATCAACCAATGATGTCGGCTCAGCCATCAACTCCAAGTTCGTCTCTACATCTAAAAACAAAACTCAAGTGGCACCACATACATCTTCCCGTAAACCAAGTATGTTTACTTGTATTCTTTACTTGCTAATAACTCACTTTATTAGCCTGCTCTGAAAGAGAGAAAACTCTCCTGCAAGGCTGCATATTTCATCAAATGATATCATCTTCTATATTTAACCTATCAATTTGGTCAGTTCTTCCTCTTGACTATCACTTCTTGATCTCTACTATAACTCTCTCAAAATCTTCCAACACCCCTACAAATATGCTGTTATTATAGAATTATCACTTCCATCTCTGCCATGTTTTTTATGCTATGATTTCTCAAATAGCCTTTCCATTTATGTAATGAAAAACTGCAGAGTTTTGTGGTGCTCAACATCTCTCCTGCTTTTATAGCCAAACATTTACTTACAGGCGACTCTATTTGTCTGACTATTTCTATACGCTTACAGATAACTATAAGTTTAATTTTTAAAGTTGAGGTCAGAGTGAGGGGATTATATGCCAGCTATAATATGGATTAATGCATGTTTACAAATTCTCATACTTTATATTGATTATTCTACAAACAAATGCATATCATATTTATGTACAATGCACACAACTTGTCTAGGAAATCAATCAACTATTAAATGTCTTGAATATCAAGTGAATTTGAATGCTTTTTAAATTATAACATACAGACTCTCCATGATGGTCCCCATCATAATATATGGCTGAGAATAAATACTGCCTGTCAAGATTCTGTGCTCTTTGCACACTGTACCCAATGTTAATATAAACCTATATTGGCATGTATTGATTGATTGAAGTTAGTGAATTAAACTATGGAATTTATTGACTCAGTGTTCTATTAGTGAGCTATGTATAGAATCGATAATCCTTTATTCATAACAATATATGGCCGGGTTGCTAGTGAACTAATATTGCGAATGATTTAAACAGGAAGTAACATTTCATATATACTGAGGCTCAGTTATATTCTGATCTATTACTGCCATCATCTCAAGTTTTACTGTTTATCTAAAATATATAATACTACCTTTATTACTCAAGCGATAGTCTATCCCAGTACTAGCTATTGCTCCAACTATGCACTTCGTAGTCATTGAGCTAACCTCTACGATTTAATAGCACACACTTATAATTTATTCAATCTAAGTGAAGACAACTTCGTATATCCTGATATAAGTAAAACTTATTTTGCCTTTGGTTTGAGTTTCCTTGCACTATTATATCAATGTAGCAATCTCAATTTAGGAATTTGTTTTCTATAGTGAGGTTTTTATTCTTGTAGTTCCAGCATGTACCAGTTGTCATCATAAATGTTCGGAAAAATGTCCCAGATGAAACTGCTTCATCGTAATGAACTATGCATTTCATATTTCAGAAAGAGTGTATGATTTTGATTGGCCAGCTCGAGAGTTGTTTATCTGGGCAGTACTCATGAGACGCTCAGAACTGGCTTTATTATTCTTAAGAGAAGAGAAGGTGAGAGTTACCCAGGCCTCGTGTTACACTGAGTTTTTCTTGTTTTATAAGTAGCTTTAAGTTTTAAAGAAATACAAACATAAATACAAATATAAACACTGAAATGCAAATATGAACACTGTTCAGATTGAGAGGTTTCTGTGAAAGACCAAAAACTTCCCAATGTGGACAGACCTTATGATTTGTCAAGTATAGTGGCTAGTCTCTAGACCTGACTAGGCAGCTATCATAGCCACCCCCCCCCCCCCCCCCCATATAAAGAGCATGAGGTATACAACAGAACTAGTAGTGATCTCAATATGAAAAAATTGAGTTTACTATAGGTGACCTAATCTCTCAGTAGAAAGTGTGAAAATATTTACAGCTTGCGGCCATAATAAGCATGTTCTGTATGATGTAACCGGTATGTTATAATTTAGGTGTCCACTAACATCTAACAATAGCTCACAAACATGTGATCCTTCCTTTAAATTTCTTTACTTTGATACATTTCGTTGACAAATTATTCGAGTTAAAATATAACTCAATTTTAATAACAATCCTAATTGAAATTGATGCATTGGTGTGGTCATTGACCAGCAAAACCTAGCTTTACAATTTTGCTATTATAACCAATGTGCTCATCTGATTTCGGCTAAATCCAAAGGCACCCATTGAGTCCAACCTTACAGAATAGCAGTTGGTCCTCCTGTAATTGCCTTTTCTCTCGGTGTCTTTCAGTTGCTGCAGTGTTTATTCAAAAATTTTACCAAGTTTTAAACTTGTTTGACTGATTCTGTGTTTAAAAAATAGTTATATATGTCACAGTATGCTATCGCTCCCGCTCTCTTTGCCTCCATCATCCTCAGAAACATGGCTCATCAGACGTACACTATAGATGCTGAGGTCATAGAGGAAACGCAGCAAATGGCCAGGTACAGTGTTTAGTTAAAATACAAAGGGGTGTAATTAATCTTCCTAAAGTGCAAAACTTTTAAGTACCAAAAAGTAAATCACCGGCTTTCCATGGACCGATCTCAGATCGATCTCAGTCGATCTGAGCTGGTCGGTCTGTGGAGCTCGAACTCAGATCGATCTCATGTCAATAAGACCATGGAAAGACGCCAGATCGATCTGAGAAGTAGAAAAAGACTGCGCGCTACAATGTTGTCTGCTAATAAAAATGATAACTTATTGATAATTACTAAGCAAAGTATTAAATAATTATGATAGCCACCTTTTCAGATGCCAAAACTTTGACTTTCAGTACAATGATTAAGAAAATTCAATTATATGCAGCAGAAGGTAAAAAAAATAGGAGAATTTAAATTGAATTTAAATGACTACTAAAACTTAGTTTCATTAGCTATTTTCTTTGTAATTTTAAGCCCAACAGTCCTGTAAGTTTATTAATAATCTGCAAGACAGCCATTAATTTTATATAAGCTGTCAAGCTAAAAAATTAAAATTAATTATTTTAAATTGGCCAAATTACCATACACTGAAAGTTTTGCTGCGTACAGTTTATAGCTGGGATTAAATTTTAGACTACGACCATCTTGTTTTCAACAGTAGTAGCTTTAATCACTCAAATAGGTGAACAAATTATACTTTTAAAGTATCCTTCACTTAAGAGGAGGCAACTTCGTGAGATCGATCTGACACTCTCATGGAAAAACGATCGGTCTGAGAAATGTACTCAGATCGGTACATGGAAAGCCCGTGAATGAGTTATTAGAAATTCATTGACTAACCTAATGGGTAGCTGAATGTTCTACCTCAATGATCTGCCCTGCTGGCGATATATTGTATACAACAGTGCTTTTATGAAATATTAAACAGTACTGCTACATAATGCCAGAATCTTCAATGTGAAGAGCAATTTTCAAATTTTTCACCAGGTGTGTCAGGGATGCTACTCTAAGAATTAGCATTTGAAATCTGCATTATGCAGCAAGTAGTTGAAACCATAAGCCTTCACTTTCATTCATTATGCAGTTAGCATAATTAGGATCCGACACAAATAATTTTAAACAAATTATTAAATTCAGATTGGCTGCATGCTGAAAAAAGTGATAAATATTATGTAGATGTAAACAAAAATATTCAACAAATAAGAATAGTGTTTTTAAAGTCTTGTCACTTAAAGTGCACGAAACTGGCTTTATTGTGCAATATTATAAATTGTTTTATTTTGAAATGTGAAATTGATAGAATGACAAGAATGTAGCATTGTAACTTGAAAAACAGAACCAAAATAGTCCTCAGCAAATCAGATCACTACGGCAGCCCTATTTTTTGATGTCAGTGCGAAGTTTTCAGTAGCAGTCTATGCCTAAATTTACTCTGTATGCCAGTACATTTATTGTTGCCCAATACGGTGATGAATTTGTGTTCAACAGCTGAAATTTCAATTTAAACCTACTTACCACATCGTTGGACCCTTTCAAGGTAAAAACTATATGGTTAATGGTGGTATTCTTTCTTTTAGCGATTTTGAAGGAATAGCAATTGGTGTTCTTGGCGAGTGCTTTACTGCTGATGAGTTGAAGTCAAAGACTCTGCTGATTCGAGTTATTCCCAGCTATGGGGAAACAACTTTGCTGCAACTTGCTGTAGAAGCAGGCAACAAAGAGTTTGTGAGTCATCAGGCCTGTCAGAATTTACTCAACAATATCTGGTGGGGAAAGATGGATGAGCTTCAAGGAGAATGGAGGGTAAATACTAGAAAACATGTATTGCAATGCTCAGTGCTACTGGGGGGTTGTGTGAAACTATTTTATTCAATTTTTTTTATTTCAGTTTTACTTTCATGTAAGAAACACTTATTTCACTTTTATTCCGGTTATATTTCTTCTTCTGTGTATTGAAAATGATGCACCCAATTTTATTAGAGTTTTAATATAAGAAAAATATGTAAAAGTTGCTAAAATATTTACTAAACTATGATAATTGACTTATTCAAAATTAGCAGGCATTGCACTTTAGCAAAAGGTTAGCAACCACAGAAAACTTCAGTTATGTATTACCAGCCATATAACATAAATTATGTAAGTACAATCTTAAAAAGTATCAGTTAATAAATACGTGTGGGGAAACTTGTTACCTTAATCTAAATTAGAGGTTTCGATCTAAACTTTTCGCTTATACTGTGTTCACTCAAACTAACTTTTATCTATAGTGAATCCAATAGGAGTTCAACTTGCCACATTTATTTTGACTCAGACAAATCACTATAAGTAGAAGTATTCCATGTTCAGCTTTATAAATGAAGTTAATAATTACAGTTGTTAAGTTCCAAATTGATGTACAACAAATTGATAGTTTTGTTATTGAATTTGTAAGATCAGACTTTAAATCTGTTTCAACTCTCAAAATATCTCTCTCTACAAGTGTTGAAACTGTAGCATGTGCATTGTATAAAGACCAAAATACAATCTCGATGATAAGACAACTTCGTCTCTGTGCATGACTCGTGCATATTTCTCATGTTGTAGCTGCTGGTTAGTCTGGTTTTCCCTCCTTTACTATTTGCACTCATTCATTTTCGGAATGAGGAGGAGCTCCGGGAGAGAAAGCTGATGCGTCAGAAAAGGGCAAGTAGAAAGGTGGGTGCATATGGTTGTTAGTGTGTGAGTTAGTTGATGATATTTATGATGTGTCACCACTTTTATGCATATAATTGATACTGTATGACAAATTTAATTTTTCTGAAATTCATAAAGGAAATCTGATGAACCAAATAGAAGTTGTATTATTTTGTACCCTGGATAGTCTCTCTGTTACCCTGAATAGTAAAGGTCTAATGAACACTTTTTTTACAAATTGTTGACGAGCTGACTCATCTTACAAAACTATTACCATAATATGCATAGTTGAAAATGTATTCATTGTAGAAGCGCATGAAAGCTTTGGAGAACAACCCTCTCAGGACAACATTAGATGAAAGGTTAGTATAGTTGTACATTCACCAGGTTGTTTATTTAGATTATGTCATCATTAAAGTCTAATTGTTTTCTTGTAGTATGATTTGTTTATTACAAGCAAACGTACAATGTATGTAGAGCCAGAGCTGCAGTTTTTCACGTCGAGTGAATCTTTTTAATCATTAGCATACTGACTGTGCTACAATTTTGTTCTTCAACTGCAAAAAGTGCACAATTAAAACAGTTATATAAAAACAACCTTGAAACTTCTACTTAATAATGGAGACAAAATAATTAAAACTGTTTTTGGCTGTAACATAAAAAAGACTTATTAACTGTTTACTCTCACATCTACATGTCATGAGACATGAACCATTAGAGTAGCTACTTTTTCATTGGGCACTTGGAGTGCCACCAGAATATGCGTACTATAATTTCAACGTTTACTAAATTAAGCAACTTTCATCAAAACTTTGTTAAATGTTTTTACTGAGTACTACATTAAGATACAGAATTGATAATTACTTTAAACACCACTAGCTGCATTTTATAAAGTAATAAGGAAACCTAACATGCATGTGTGTTTTACAGAGGTTTCAACAATGATACTGTCGATGATTTAGAAGATGATCCTACAGAAGACGAAATCCTCACTTGTGGTGAAAAGATTGTGGCATTCTTTAATGCCCCAAAAGTCACTTTTATGGCCAACACGGTGTGTGAACTTTATATGTTTGTATGCAGGCATTTATAACACTAAATCCTTACAGTTACACATTGAATAGTTCAAAAAGCAGCGTGTGAGACATTACTCTTAAGAGTAAGATATATCAACCTCTCTAATGATATAAAAAGTGCTAGGTGACAGAAAGCTTGTAAGTGGTTTTTATATCAAAATTATTCTTTAACTTCAGTTAGTTTACACCTCAATTTTTGTCTTGCAGGTATTTTACTTGGGTTTCCTGCTGCTCTTCACTTACATGATGGTGTGCGACTTCCACCCCAATGATGTCGCCAGTTACACAGCTGTGGAGATCATAGTAGCTATTTGGGTCATTACTTTGTTCATTGAAGAGTTGCGGCAGGTATACAATACACGTAGTAGTAGTCAGGTATACAATACACATAGTAGTAGTTGGGTATACAATACACGTAGTGGTAGTTATGCAGGCAAATATATAGTTAAGCTTAGTCGTATGTTGGCCAATTTTTATAAACACTGGAGATAGCAGACAGAAGTCTGGTGACAACTCACTTTAGCTCTTCAGCTGATAATTTCTATAAGATAGGTAGCCAAATAGACTGCCTTACTGATATATCTGAATGAAAACCATTGTTCTGTAGAAATATCTACTAACCAGTAGTAGTAGTAGCAGTAGGAGTAGTAGCAGTAGGAGTAGTAGCAGTCGGAGTATAGCAGCAGCGGCAGCAGTAGTAGTAGTAGTAGTAGTGGTACATTTAAGTGCAGTACCCGACGAAGTTTAATAACTTGAACCCCTTAATTGTCTTTATGAGTTTTGGTTTTGGTAGACATTCTCACAAAAACATAACATCTTTTGTCATATTTCTCATTAAAAACACAAGTTTTGTAGCAGCTAGTGTCATCCAGCAATTGACTTAAATGGCCAAGATCTGTCTTCTACATTCAATATACATGTTCTAGTTACATATGTACTCCATGTCTAACACTGGTCTTACTGCTAGCAATTTTACTTTCATACAGTTCTGGGTGGCAGAAACTAACAGCTTCAAGATGAAGATAGTCAACTACTTTAGTGATGTCTGGAACCTCGTAGACATTGCCACTGTGATTCTCTTTGTTATCGGATTTACTCTTCGAATGATTGATCACGAGTCTATAGTGACACAGGTAATGAGTTTCTACTCTATTCATGCATCACTTGTATGCAGCACTATGTTTTCTAATGTAATTATCAGTCTTGCCTCTGCCGTTACTGCTCTAGCATAGTTGGTACTTCTTAATCTCAACTTTGAGGTGATGCCTTGCATCATCTTTCGTTTTATTTAAATTTTATGTGAAAGTTCGGCAAGGTTTTACCAGAATGTTAAAAATATGCTTTTTTTGCAACTTATTATTAAATGGTTTCTGTGAAGATTCTTATTTTAGCCTTTTAGATATTTTATCTAAACTATTGAGTGTTTTGACTTGTAATGTTATATAACTAGAATGTAGATAGCTCCTATGGTTAATTATACAGGTATTAATGTTAATAGAAGTGACTTTAATTAAGGTTAGCTGCTAGCACACTACATCTATAGAGTGTATTGTAGCTGACATACAACAGGCGAGAGGAACTTTTAGCAGAAAGTCTAGACAAGCATGACGCGTGGTTGTATTACCGGAGAACTGACGATGAGATTGTGGAAGACAGATACCAATACTCTAGAGTAATACTCAGTCTGGCTCTCATGACTTTCTGGTTTAGGATTCTTCATATTTTCTCAGTGATTAGAGCTCTTGGCCCTAAGTTGGTTATGATAGGACGAATGGTAATTTCTTTACAGTACTTCACTTCTGAATAAAGCATTAATAATTCTTAGTTATTGGATTATCATTTTAAACAATGACACTTTAAAACTATTTGTGCTTTTTGAAAGCCACAATTTTTATAAGCTATGTTGCATTGTGATGAACATTATGTCAAAGCTGAAAAGTAGCTTATTTTCATATATGATCTACTTGTACAGTATATATTATGCAGATTTATACGTAAGAGTATGTTGAAAAAATTGTACTCGTTAGCAAAGCTTAGAATAACTAACTTGATGAGTCCCATTCCTGTTAGACAAAAGTATAAATTACAGTAAAAAGTGTCAAAATATCTCATTAGCCAAAATTACATTTATTTTAAATGAAATTGGAAAAGCTAAATATGTTTCAAGATGACTCATGCAGACAGTGCACTGATTCTAGATCAAGGATTTGTTGTCGTTTGGATTGATTCTGGCAGTGTTCACCGCGGCCTTTGGTATAGCTCAGCACGCTATAATGTACCCTAACGAACAGCCTTCCGCGGTACTCGTGTATGACATACTAAGGATGCCTTACTGGCAAATGTATGGCGAACTGTTCCTAGAAGACCTTGAAGGTGGGTTTTCACGTTATAGAAGGTTGATTGTAGAAGCAGAGACATTGAAATTGTCTGGAAAATGCACTTTTATTGAGGAAACTTGTTCAGATCTTTTTGATGGTGTATAAGTGTTACTATTTTGTGCAAACTCCTACATATGACAAGCTTGAATGACCATAAGCATTTATTCTTGCATTTTGTACTATATTCTTACATGTGAACTTGTTAATTATGAAGTAACAAGGTTTTCAAATCCCATACAATATGTTGCAGGGCAAAATTCTGATTCTTGTACCGACGACAAGCTCTGTTTTTCGGTGAAAGACTTTCTAGAAGACAATGCTATTAATAGAACATGTGCTGATGGTAGTCTACCTACAGTTCTCGGTGTGTGCTCGGATGGCTCTACACCTAGTTGCTATGGTAACAGTTTTGTTGTGCCAGCAGGATTGCCAGAAACAGCATTTCCAGATGGAGAGTTTGTGTTCTGCTACACTAACAGGTATTTATCTATGTTAGGCAAAATTTTGTGATCAAAGATAAATTAGATAAAAGTATACATAAGAGCTGCACCATGAAAAACAATAAGATACAAAACAAAAGCACAGAAAAAGACAAAACAAAAGCACATAAACAAAATGTGTAATGAATAAGAAGTAAAGGAACAAAAGCGCTAATGTATACACAACAGATATCAGTTTCTCAAAAAGCTCGTTGGTTGCTGATTAATCCAATTTGTGAGAGAAGCTAATGCAGCTGCATTTAACACAGTGACAGCATCGAACTTTTGAATATGTTGGTGTGATATGAGGAACTAATTTTATTTTATATATATTATATATTTTAGCCACTGTATTGTTTGTTACATTGAAACTATTGTTGTGGTATTAAAAACAATACTGTATTGGTAGAGTAGAAGTGAGATATAGCACTTTGTTGTTGCAGCTCTGGTGTAGATATTCCGGAATGTGACCCGGATGCTCCCCGATGTCCGATAGTAAATCGAGTAGTGCCCATCATGCTCGGAGTTTATATTCTCTTCACACAAATATTGATGTTCAACCTTCTTATTGCCATGTTCAGGTACATTATTCTCTGTAAATTGCCACGTCGTCAGTACCTTTGGTATTTTCCTTAGTAATATCTTATCAATTTTTTTTAGTCAACATAAATTGCCTCACTAATTAAATTCACCATGTGGCATTTTGGATAGTATTTTTATGCCAATAAGCTATGCTGAAATTTAAAAATTTCGCTGAAAAATTAAAAAAAGATTTTGTGAGGTAGAACAGTGTTCAATATTTGTTGCATCATAGTAGCACTTTCTATGCTGTAAGTGTAATGAATAGCTAACCAGAAGTCAGTAAGTATCCCTTAACTAATAAGAATGCAGCACACCATGCTTGTCATCATAACTAGAAACTAGCTAAACTTGCCAATATAATTTAGTCAAATTTATAAAATTATATTTGCTACAAATATAATTCTTGTGGTTGACAGTTACACGTTTACACTGGTTCAAGAAAACACGGATATTCATTGGAAGTTTCAACAGTATACTATGGTGAAAGAATATTACACAAGACCACCCATACCACCGCCTTTCATCATATTCAACCATCTTGCTCTCTTCATTAGATTCATTTATAGAAAGCTCAAAGATAACAACCAGTTTATTGGAGATGATTTCAGTAAGTTGGAATACTCTTGGCCCACTCATATATTATAATATAACATTGAATAGCATATATATTGCAAGCAGGAGCACAACCTTTAGAAAATATCAAAATACAAACTTCTAAAAATAGACAAATTGAAAATGGGACAAAACTTCAACTAATTGCTTAGTAAAAGAAATTGGAGATAAAAACCTTTCAACAAAAACTGAAAAATCCCAACACTGAAATGAACTTTCCCTTGCTTCAAGTAGTCCACATTTAAAATTTCCCACACCTACACTAAGCTATCTTGGATTTAATGGATTCTAGTTTACAGTTTTTCAATCTGTTTCTTGGTGACTTTTTCAAAAAGTCTTGGATTCCTAGCAACCATCATACTAAGTATGCAGTTTAGGTGCATATCCGTCACAATATTATTATTATTACAGTGATGTCTCTTGAGGAACAACATGAGAAGCAACTGGCACTCTGGGAGAGAATCAACTTTGAAGACTATAGTAGAAGGCAGCAAATTGTTGAAGAATCAAGTGTAGAGTTCAAAGTAAGATCAAGAATGATTTACCAATATGTTTCATATAATTTTTTTATGTCAACAGTTTTATGTTTTTATACTTCTTTAAACTTATTATATTTGAAACATTTTTAGTCTGCGATAGCTGGCAAGATTATACAAAGTGGTTTCATGTATTTGTTTATTTATATGCAAACTTGTTTTGGTCTATTTAACAACAACTGCTCAATATCCTCATGTTATCAGGTGACGAAAAGTAAGAATGACCTTGACTGCTTGACCTCTACAACTGAAGCAATGGGAAACCTGCCAGTTTTATTTGACAGAGTTCAGCAGATGGAAGCAAGAGTAGGCTTTTAGACCTTTGATTTGCTTAACATAGAAATAGGTCATAGTTTTAACTTGCTATGACTGAGTGGGTTTGACTGCTCAACTTAAACTTAGTTAAGTCAATCAGTCATAAGATCTATTTGCGTTGAGTATATTATAAACTAGAGATGTAAAAAATTTAGGTGCTCAGAAATTTTCATTGCATCACCAACTAAGAAAATAATGCAGTGTTAGTAATAAAAAGCAATTATTGCTATTAGTATATTTGTGCTAGATCATTTAAATGATCATGTTCAACTGCCACCAGAGTTTTCTCGTACTATAATAAGCCCACTAAACTTTTATGAAAGTATTTTTTCTAAAACTAATAAATTGATAGCATGCGCCTTGTATAGCTTAGACATAAAATTGAAAGTAACGAAAGGAATGTCCATTGTTTTGCCCAGACTTACTTACATAATTCATGTAGTGTCTTACAGCCTGGCTGTTGTTTATTTTAAAAGTTGAATCAAACTGGTGAAGCCTTGAACTGGATCATGCACGCCATGGCTAGCAGTAAAATGGGCAGTAAGCCTCCGCTACTTAAACAACCTGAAGATGAGGTCACAAGACAAGAAGTTTTGGATGCTGAGGAAAAGCTTTTTAATTCATGGAAAGCTAAGAAGGGTGGTTTTGTTCACATTAAATGCAGAGCTTCTCCTTACTGGAAAGCTGCTAAAATCTCTCGGTTCCCTGTCCCACTCACCAAAGTGTACTGGGAGGTAAGATTCTAGTCGTACTTTATGTTAACTTGTCAGCAGCTGGTGACTGACTCCTTTAACTTAGTGCTGCTGGCACACCTCTGTTCGTACATAGATGATTTTATATTATACTAAGTAGTTGGTATAGATGTAATTTTGATATTTGTGTGCGTCAGTGTCAAGGTTGGGCATGTTTTAAAAAACCATTCTAATAAACCATGTTGCATGACACCTGCACTAAGTTGGTAGAGTAAGTTTCAGTACAACCATTGGTGTTGCCAGGGAGAGCATTCACTCATAATAGTTTCTGTGCCATATTAACAACTCAAGCCATGTTGCCAGCATGATTTTAGGCTAAATATACAGCTACCTTAAAAACCCTTGCCATTAAGGTTCTCCAGGAATTGTGGCCATAAACAAATGATATAATTTTTTCATCTCAAAATACATTGCTTCACCTTCTTTACAAAATTGACTGTTATTAACTTTTAATATAACCAGATTGATTGGTCTGGCTATCAACCCGTTCATTACACGTCTGATGTTATCTTGCTTGGCAAAGAAGGATTTATTGATCCTGACATTTCTAAAATGTAAGTAGCTTGATATGTTATTGTGTTTTGTTACGTAGTTGACTGTTTACAAAATTTGTTTTCAATATAGATTTCTCCATCATGTGAGCTAAAGATTCATATAACTAAATTTATAATCTAAATAAATTATTGACCCAGTATTTAGGTTATATATACAAACAAATATTAACATTATTCTTTGGTTCATTTGAAGTTTTACGAACTATCAGTTTTATTAGTAAATTTATTTCAAGGGTAGTTGAAAATTCTGTGACTTTTGTTTCAGAACATAAGAAGGTGATGAATATTAAACAACTAACTGCTACTTGGTATAATACATTAGTGAATATTGTAAATTTAACAATAGGAACATACATGCCCCTTGCTCATTATTTTATAAGTGTATAACATATTATATTACAGCTGTATTTTCATGCACATTACAGGAGTAAAACAGAGATAGAGTTGAAGTTTAGATTTAATCAGCAAGATGGAGATATATGCAGAGTCAGTTTTCATGGAGCTTATCAGCTCAGTGAGTATTCAGTGCATTATATCCAACTAAATTATTATAATATACTTTTAACTATTCAGATCAGTTGGTGAGTTTGTAATACATAGCATCTTACTATACATTAATTGCTAATAATTGATTAAAGGTAACTGGCTTTAGACCTGTTGGATGGCAAATTCTATTCAACATAACTACTACAAAGTATCACTGTAAATTGTAGTAATTGCAGATCAATGGAGTGAGTCAAGATACAATTGATATAGTATGATGTTTAAAGTAAAATTTACAATATGTTATGGACTGAATTTTTTCTGTGTTTATACAAATATTGTGCTGCTGTTGTAGATAACGCTGGTATACCATTGAATCCGTTTGGTAGAACTGGTCTCTCAGGAAGAGGCAACCTGGGTAGGTGGGGGCCAAACCATGCTTTGGACGCTATCGTCTCTCGGTGGAAGCGATTTCCTAACGGTGACTTTGAAATCAAAAATGACAAGAAAGTTCTGGAGTTTATTGGAGTGAAAAGAACTGATGTTGAAGAGTGGTCTCTACCAGGGGTAAGCACTGGCAGATAGCTCTGTATTACAACATGTCTTGGCAACCTGCTATATAGCAAACTTTCATAAAATACCCCAGTCTCAAATAAGTACACAGATCTATGTTTAAAAATGTCTAAAAATATTTTCATACATACTTTGCTGCTAAGATTTTTGATGCAAGTGATATGCGTGGCCCCCTTCATGTCTATACCCATATAGAAATAAAGTAATATTTTTATTTATTTATAATGCATATTTTGTTTCTCAAGAATTATACTTCTCAATCTTTTTAGATGTTATATACTGGGCCAACTTGGCAAATGGTACACATTTGTTGTTTCATTGTAAACCCCTACCACGATTTTTGTTGTGCAGTTTTTAAAGCACTCATCTATGCTTATCTGAGTTTATTATTGATTCCAACCTTTTATATTTACTTTGCATTTAAACACTAGAAATATGATTATTTTTTGTTAATATGGCCAAAATATTGCAAACTATGAAAAAAACTGTTTTTAGTTTGAGATGCCAATTTGTTTCACTGGTTGCTATAGTTACCTGATGTGCCCCCTCCCCTTCACGTCATTCACACATATTTTAGCACAATATTTTTGAAATAGTGCAAAAATTAAATAAAATAGTATTTTTCTATCTGTCATGCTCTAGTTGCAGCATAGATGAGTTATTTAGGTGAATAGCTTTGCTTGTCGTGCAAATGTAGTGTACGGAAGGTCAAATGTTAAGCAACCTTTGCGCCCTCCTTAAGCAAACTAGTTTGATTAGAAATTTTACTTGTAATAATTAAATGGAAATATCATTTTGGTACAGTAAATGAAAAAGTTGAATTGCTTAGGTTCTTTAAATTTTAGATCAGGTTTAAATTTTCAAGAAAACACAACTTCTTTTGTTACATTTTTTATCTAGAACACTAAATTTAATCATTTATTACCTCGAAAACGCATGCCATGTCATTGCAACTGGCTTTTTCTAATAAGTAATGAATAACAATTAATTACTTATTAGAAAACATGTATTAAATTAAACAATAAATTTATTCTTTAGTTGATGACTGATCAGAAGAATAATGATGGTAAAGAGGCAATAGCTCTCTCCGCTATCAAAGAGAAAGCCTTTGGTGATTGTATGACTCCAGATTGTCAGGCTGCTCTCGAATCTATAGCTCATCCTGTGATTGTGAGTACCTATACTCCAATGCAATGACTCCTGGGCCATAGCACATGGCTACATTAAATACTTGTCAGAATTCAGACAGTTAATAATATTTTATAATAAGAAATTCGATATAAACTAAAATTTCATTTCAAATTTAAAATTAACCAAGTGTAATTGCATAAGCAAGGTTAGGAAATGCATAAATACATTTTTTTGAATTTATATAGATATATGAAGGTTATTGTGATGATCCAAGAAATACAGATAATGCTTGGGTAGAGACACTTGCATACAATTTCCATGATGAAGGTGAAGGGACAAAAGATTTGACTCTGAAGGTAAATAATTTCTATGAATGAAAACAATCATTTTTGCCATGACTTCTGACCTTTTACCACATGTTATATAATAAAAATGAACAATTGCTTTAAAAGCAGAGATGCACACTTTCATTTAAAGCTGGTGTCCTAAACTTAAACTTATGAAATAAGTTTTAATTAAGGTTTTTAGCCCAAACATTTTCTTGTGTTATAAAGCATGGGTATCATGTAAAATTTTAAGAGTCCTTAAACTAGTTTTAGTTCATTGTTAATAAGAGTACTGTGGCCGTGGTACATGTATATGATGTGGGTGGACAAATCCAAACCATCATGTTCTTTCATTGCCAAAGTGTATGCAATCTTGGTTCTATGCTTATGAGGGAAAAAATCTTTAAACAGTAACTTGGGCAAAGTTGAGTCTCACACAATATATTTATGTGTAAATATAGGGATGTATTCAAAGCTGTGAAACTAGCAGTTGCAAAATAATACGTATGTCCTTATTTTTCTTGGAATGTTGCTGTGCATATGTAAATTTTTTGCTGTAGCCTGGAGTTAAAGTAAGTAAAGTTGGTTGGATTGATGCCAGTTCAGATTTACTGCTGTTTGCTGGACACGGCATGATCGTACAGAAACTCATACAGCTACATGATGCCGCAACTGGGTAGTTAATAAACTAGCTTCCCTTTGGAGATTAGAATCGGATTTTATTAACCAATGATATTGTTCAGCATATTTTTGTAATCTTACCCAATTTATTAAAGGTTATCGATAAATTTTAAAAGGCTTATATTTTTACATTTCAAATTTGTTAGCATTCAATTTCTAACCATATTGCTTTTTCATTCTGTGATAATTATTTTTAATCATTATTGTAGACTAAATATGTTTATTTAATGAAAACACAATAGACGCCAAGTGTCCTTATTCATATTATTGTGTTTCTTTTATAAAATTTGGGTCCAAAGTTGCTTTTAATGTTGAAACCGTCCTCAAACTTGTTTTTTATTATAGGCAGTAGAATAATTTTCAAATTTTTATGTTTTACAAAGTAAACATTCTATACTTTTTATTGATATGGTTTATTTATGATTGAAATAAAGCTCACACAATACAATATATAAAACCATGCAAAGCATACACTGGCATTATTATATACCTTTCAGTCAAATAGTGTAAATGCCAACAGTTCGCTCAACTAGGAGGCTTTCTGCTGTTGCATCTGTGATGTTTGTGCTTGTATCTTTGATTGTAACAGCTCCATTATAACTAAAATTATCGCAATAAGTTATACTTAGTGCAGCTTGGATTTATTTCATCGAAATATTTCATGAGTTAACTGATACTAAAATAAACTCAATTTGTTTAAATTGGTTAGCAAATTACAAATGCCAATCATATTTGTTTACCCGATCAATGCTAGATGCACTGTATATAACTCAACTTACAAGGATAGGTTTCCTAAATCAGAACTTGCCAGATTATAACTATTTTTACATTTTCAACTAAATACTTAACTTTTAATATCATGGACGACTAGTTATAAAACTTGTGATGTTTTGCAATAAGATAGGCAAAACACAATTATTAGATGCATTTGACCCTTTTCCATGGCTATTGCTATGCATTATACTATAAAGAAACTGCAAGATTTTCTGCTTGCCTAGTTAGTGGATCACATGATCACTCTCAACATTGCATAGGTATAGCAAGTTCTGTATCCACTAGCTACACTGGTGATGCATTACTAAACTGTGTTAATCTACTAGGATTTGAGCAACAGATAAGCTTTGTCATGATACATTTTGATCATTAAACCAGAGTAATGGCAGTGCACTAAATGAGTATCACTTATTAAATAACTTGAGGAACCATTGAAACTATGGCAATTTATTTTTTTAAATACAAAAATAATTTAATTAGTTAAAACATACGAATTAGGAATTTTTAAAAAAATTTTAAATTTCCAATGATTGCTTGTTCTACAGAACTACAAGTTCGAATTTATAACTTGAAGAAGGCTTTAACCCATATTCAGTTTGTGGTGCATTTTAAAAATAATTTATAATGGCAGAAATTCAACCAAAGCCTGAACTGGAAAACCGTGTTCGTTTTGTTTTCAAATGAGATTTAAGATTATAGCACAATAATACAACAAACTTACCCTGCTTAAAGTTGTATTTCTCAACCAACTGCTTTTGAATCAGATCCATTTGCTTGGTAATAAATTCAATTTTTCTTTTGTAATATAGGCTTGCTTCATTAATTGTCTAGCAACAAACCATGTAAAAAATAATCATCCCAGATATATGTGGGAAGGTAAATAGTGAAATTACATTTAATGTGAATTTCCTTTTAAAAAACTCTACATACAGTAACAGGCCTAAAAATTAATATAAACTACAAATAAGTAATAACACCCAATATTCTAAGACAAAGTCGTGAAAACCATTGTTTCACTGGACGTTTTTGCAGGGAAATCTGGTATGTATCAAATTTATTTCACTATATAAACAATAATATTGAAAGAAGACTTTGAAAAGTTGACTCAACATTTTAAGTGAAGTGAAGAATATGTTACCTTTTCAACATAATAGCCGGTACCAATATCTATAAGAACTTTGTTATCACCAGCCAAAGTGCCTGCAGCATATAACTGAAACAGTAAATTAAGGAAACGCCAACCATTTTAAAGTTTCAGCAATATAAGGATAAGCAATAAACCTGGTAGTTCTATTAGTTGTTTGGCTTATTAATGTTAACATTATATTGTTCTACAATTTGAAAACTCTTCACATATTAGCATTGGAAGAATTGTTGAATCACATACAGCTGTAGGATGGCAATATGCCATAACTAATTTCAGTTTTATTATAAAGAAATGCCAAAATGTGAAAAAATTCAAACTTGACATTTTTTTCAAAACTTGATTTAAGTTCTAGAAACCCAAAAAAAGGTTTGGCTACACAACAGAATAACAAAGGATACAGATGAAGTGAGTGGAACCATAATCTCCTTGCCAGCATTCTCTGTGTTGACCGATTTAAGTGTATCCTTTGCTGACACGAATCTAGATTGAATATCTTTCATTTGTTGCATTGAGCTCTGCAGATAATCTAACTCCTAGAAAAACAAAGTAAGTAACACATACATGTACAGTTATCAAAGCTGTCCATTCTAGCACATCCTTATACAGTAGTTAAAACTATATTACACATTTTTAGTTGGCAAATTTGTCATTGTTCACGAGATAATCAATTAAGATAATAAACATATTTTATTGATAATCTTTGTGTGAGTTCATGGATTAAAAAAAGTACAGCTTTCAACAAAAGGTTTGGTCAGAAGCTTACATACTTCTGTAGCAAATATTGGTATAAATTCATAAATCTCTAGAACTAACATATAGATACTTCTTAGTAAAGTCTAGTCTACAACCTAGACACTTTAGGCAACAATACCTTGTCTAAGCTTTGTGCTAATTGATTAACTTGTTGAATTGGGAGTTGTGCAATATCCACCACTTGTCCATCAGAGCTTTTAGAATTTGTTGAATCATCTTTTGAGGTTGCTTTGGATTTTCCAGGAGCCATGTCTCATAAAATAGTTTTCCAAATATACAAGCCTGAGAATGATTGAACATAATAGAAGCAGAAATAACTCAGGTTGAAACTGATACTGGAACATTTATCAACAGTAGAAGAAATTTTTTTTCTGACTATTACAAATATAAAAGTTTATAAATAAATATTAATCATGATAATTTGCCAAATTCAAATTTGATGCATCAGAAAATCAAAGCGTTAAATCAAACTCATTTAACAATCCATCAAGTTTTAATTAGTTAAAACAATTTTTATTAGAATAATTATGTAGTGAATTCGAACCATTCCATAATTTTTCCATAAAAAGTAATAAAGCAACATATTTATTTATACATAATAATTAAAAATCATCACTAGAGGTGCCTTTAAAAAAAGAAAAATTAACTTTACATTGTATAAATTCAATGAAGATATTTATAAAATTAGTCCATATTATTATTTATTATAACATTTTAAAATAAGGGTTGTAATTAAGTCGTAAACTATCACCCATAGCACTATTGTCATAAGTTAGATTACTATTTTGTACAAAATACATTATGTGAAAAATATAATGTATACTTTTACTGACTGATTTCAGTGTATATCTCATTTTATTATTCATTATAAATAGCTGAATCTTATGTCAAAAAGTTGAAATAATTCTTTATCTCTATGGATCCAAAAATAGTTTTTTTTATTATTTATTGTAATAAGGCAGAAACATATACACATGTTAATAAATATTATATAGCAGTTCCTGTAGCATAAATAAAAAAGATCATCAATACAGTGAGTTTTTATAGCATTACCAAAAAATGTAAACAGAGAAAATATTAATTAACTAATCAATCAAATTCCAATTGAGTCAATCTTTGTTAGACACAACCAAACCAGTAAGCACTGTGCATCCTAGGGATAAATATATGACCAAAATAATTATAAAAACACGTGTAGAGAAGTTGATAAAAATTTGCTAAGGCAAATGAAAACTAAAATGGCTTCAGCCACTAGAGCAAAATTTCAAGCCTCATATAGAACACTTGGTTTAAGTGGAAGTTACCAATTGGTTCTAGGCTTACTTTAGTGTCAGTGTGAATGTATAGGCAATGTATGTGAATATACATCAAATATAATTAGAAATTCAAGTGCCTAACAAGTATATTTAAGGGAAGGGCTCATACTTAAAGCAGAAAAAATATGTACTATAAACAGGAAATTTAATAACTATTTGATTAAAAGTAAAACCATCCTCAGTAAATTTTCTCATCAAACATTTGATTTATGGTAGTTTCAAAATTTATTCCACTTAGGTCGCAAAGATAGTCAACCAGATCTACTAGTGGTATTACTCTATTAGTAAAATAATAAGCAAATTTATATTTTACATAATGATAATCTTCCATCATCATGATACTCATAGTAATATTCACATTGATAACAGTAAACAGTAACAGTAGTCATAGCGGTAGCCCATGACTGACAAGTGTGACAGTAATAACTAATAAGTAATAAGTAATTAATACTAGTACTAGGTCTAGTAGTACTAGGTCTAGTAGTAGTACTAGTAGTAGTAGTAGTACTAGTAGACGTAGTAGTAGTAGTACTAGTACTACTACTAGTAGTAGTAGTACACGCATTCAATTTTTATTTTATAGTGAAGCTACGAAAAGCAAGGTGGTAGTTAAACTGGTAATAATAATGGCCTTATCACTGTTATTTATGATTATCATTATCGTAAGACTAAGCATAAGCATATATAAAAATTCAAGTTGAATAAAATTAAATCAGCTTCGATGTTCAATGGATTGTATCCAGCACAAAATGAAAAAGCTTTAGAAACGAATTGTTGTACAAGCAGCTCGGAGTTGAGAGTGATTGAGTGCAGTAGTTTGTGATTCTCGAGGTTAGAGTTGGGGCTTACAATAAACATCAAACTCAACACTCTAGAACTCTAAACTGCTGCACTTAATCACTCCCAACGTGAAGCTGCTTATAGAACAACTTTTTAAAAACGATTATGAATTAGTCATCAAGTAGATATTTTCACTAGCGGTACTGGAACCTAGACTAATTATTTATCATAAAATAAATAATGGTGGGATAACTCTATGTTACAATTTGAACATTCGATAAAAATATCAGTGTTGCCATCTTTTGTTAACGCATTGAGCAACATACATAGGTGATAGATCTCTATATGAAAGTGGCCGTTCATTAAATGGAAAGGAAGCCCCCATTTAGGTTGCCAGTCTATATTATAAAAATTCGAAACCCTTTCAGCCAAATTGAGCAGGCTACTACAAAAATTAGGTCTCGGTTCTGCACACTGGATTTAAAAAATTTAACTTCAAATAGTAAAATTACTTTGTTAATTTGGTTGCTTAATTGGTGTTAATTTGTTAAGTGGTTTTAAGAATACAGCTGCAAATTGTTATTTTGCAGGTACAATAGCACAAATAGCAGCCAGTCAGAAAACTATTGAGGATGGAGGAGCTTTTTTAATGTCAAATTTGAAGAGTTGAACTTTTTAATCAAAGCTTACATAGATATTAGGTAGTTATAGGTAACTTCAACTTATATATTGAGTTATTATTTTTGATCAAACAACAAATAAATAGTTTGGGATAGAGAGAAGAAATTGAACAAATTAGCTTAAACTCTAATGACATATAAATGTTTTAAATATGTTTGACACTTCTTGTTATATAACTGTCATAGAACTACTGTAGTAATGTGGGCAATCTAGCTGTGAAGTAAAAAAATTTAGAACATTTACACACACGTACTGCATACTTGTCATTGTTCCTATATACTGAAACAATGACAACAGTAGGAATTTATAGAATCAAATTAGAATAACAGCATAAGTTATTCAAGGTTGCTAAAAAGTGTTTTTTACAACTATTTAACATAGAAAATTGCATCAAAAGTTATATTAAGCATCGCATAAAACTTAAAGCATAGATTTTATGCAACGTACTGTGAAAGTCTAAAAGATTCCATCCTGGCAATAGTGTAGACTGTAGAGTGTGCCATGTAACAATGACTATGTGCAATTTTATCATCTCATTTTACAAAATAGGTGTTCTCTTAGTTTACATTTCCAAAGCAACTAATGGTTTCTAAAAAGTAATGAACATTTAGTATACTAAAAGATGTTAAGTATTATCTAGATTTTAGATTTATATATACATTTTTTTGGTCACAAGCTACTTTAGTATAATTAATTCAAATGTATACAAAATTCAGATTAATTTAAAGAAATCTGAATATTTGTCATGGTTTTGCTTATGACTACATAGCATAAGTAACTATAGAGTCTTTTGACTAACAGAGAGCAACAGTGTGAAGATAGCAAATTTATTGCAAGAAAAGATGAAAATATAGTAATTGATTAGTATAGTCTACATGCAGTTAATAATATATTTTAAGTGGCTTAGACTACATACAATAATTATTTTGTCAATTCAATTAAAAAGCTGTTAAAAACATAAATATTTCATTGTCAGGCTATCTAATAGGTTTAGTACAAAGGTTAGAAATTCAACAGTTTATCTTACTACAATGTTTATAGAATGATGTACCCGAGTCATCAACTTATGGTGACTTGGACAAAATTCGTTGCAAAAGTTTATGTAGCAATTTCTCCGTCCATGGAAGAGTCCTTGGCCCGTATAGTTTCATAATGCTCATCTGCAGGATTCACTTTATGTTTACTAAGATAGACGACAACTGCCAGTAATACAATGGTGAATACTGCGAAGACGGAGATTAGGGCCCAGTTGACAGCACCAGCTGGCTTGATACCAAAGAATGAATAGTTGCAGGACAGAATTTCTTTGCCATCTAGACTCTCCTGAATGGTTTCACGAGACTCAATAATGATATCTGCAAGAGTTTCAAATAGAGATCAATAAAGAGTTAGAACAGAACTTCACAAAAAATTTAAGATATGTTATTAGATCAATTAGGACCTAAACTAAGCAGGTATACAATGATATTTGCTAGCTCCTATGCTGATATAAGTCTGTGCCAAAGCTCCATAATAAAATAAAATAAGAGCTAAAAATATTATTAGCATAACTTTTAATGTATAGCTATAAATCTGTTCAACTAGTAATTGGGCTTTGAAGAATTTTTACCACTAAATGCTAGAAAAAACTGCTTTCATTAATAGAAGTTATTTGTCCAGTTATTAAGGCAGTTGCATTTCTGTCTAAAAATCAGGCTCTACACAAAATAAGAGGTGAATAAAATACAAGTGATTTTACCTGCAGGCAGTAGAATAACAGACAGACTAAAAGTTCTTAGAAGCTCAGCAGGTAAATTCCACTACTTACTTGTATGTATGAATCTCTACTAACTTACTTCACAGAACTTTATATAAAATATACGTAGTGCTATTAGCCAGAACCCATACACATACCAACCACATGACGATCTGGCAGACTAGACTTGCTGTCATCTGCTGTATGAATTGAGATTGTAAGGTTGACGTTGGGTTTATCATTTTGTACATCATCAATGCTGGTAGAGAGGTTGGCACTGAAAACATAAACAATATACTAAGAATCTCAGCAAACAGTCGTGCTTGGTTAAGCATTTCTATTGAATTTGATTTATTGAAAAGAATTATTTACTATTTCTGTCATCATTAAAGTACAATGAGTTTTATGTAATTATTTATATGGTATATTATATAATCTAATATATACAACACTACACTGCTGCAGAAAACCTTTAAATAAATTTGACCTCGGTAAATTAAAATTTAGTATATATATTAAAATAAATTATGTTAAACAAATTATAATAATACAATTTATGCAATCACAAGGATAACAATATTATAGCCTGCAACATGCAAATAAATTGCTCAGACTAAATATGTCAATCTTCAACTTCAATGTAATCATCCACAATGTGCTAACTTCTGCAATAATCATTCTATTATATTAAAAAATAGTATGTTCTGGAAAAGTGTAGCAATTCCTTTTTTATCTAATTACTTATACATATTTGATTAGAGCTGGAGTTTCCAAGAACTATTGAGAAAGAGTTCAAGCGCACTTCCTTCAGGGTATGTATATATTGTCACATTTTCACTCCTTAAGCCTAGGGCCACACTGTGCGTATTTTCGCATGCGAAAATTGAAACCACAAGTAGCAAAGGTGTCCACTGTAGCGTCAGTGATGCGTGATAAATAAAGCTTTCATTTTTAAGTCGCACTCGCTTTCAATAAAACGCAATTTATTGGAATATAGCACTAAAATAAAGAAATTGGGCTCGCTGAATAACTACCAGCCAATTAGGTGACCATGACAGAGACGATTCGCACTCGCGTTGAGAATGCTGAGCGACAAGTGCGAATGTTTTCTCAACGAGTACAGTGGACACCTTTGCTACTTGTGATTTCAATTTTCACATGCGAAAATACGCACAGTGTGGCCCTAGGCTTACTGCATATTCTCAACGCCTTATTGGCTATGTACTTTCTTGTGTATATATAACTCTCTCTACTATATCTAGACGGAGATTTGCCTTACCATATTACTTAATTTATAATTATATTATAGAATGCTCTATATCTGGACAGGTCTTATTTTACAAACTATTTTAAACAGTTTTAAAGTATGAAACATGTCAAAAATATATAAGAAGTTTCTCAAAAATGTATTTTTAAGAATAATTCAACACTAAAAACTAAACACTACTCAAACTCACTGCCACCTGCATAGCAAACATGTCATTCTATAACAAAGTGTAGTGCTTACTTTTGAAATAATGCTGGACATTTGGTGTCTTTCTCAGCACAGTACCTTTCAGCCTCCACAGTAATGGCCTCTTTAAATTGTTCTTTAAACTCCGATGTGAGCTATAACAAAAGACTCAATTGCTTAGTGGTTGTATAGTCATAATGTAATATTTAGATCTATAAAAAACCATGTAAGATATGAAGAATAACTGATCAAAACACGGGTTCTTCCATATAGCAAGATGGCAAAGACACTTTATGTTTTTATTCAGTAGAGTGGCTCTTAACCTTTTTCAGAGGGCAATCCAAATTATAACAATCACTACCCTACAGTGGAAAAACATTCTGGTACAAATATAGTTGCACAACACTGTTCATAACAGCTTCATTGATTTTACATACATTTCACATATAAATATAGAAATGTTAATTCGTATTTTCTAGTACAGTATTGTGTAACTAATATTGGAATCATTTTTCTTGGAAAGTATATCATAGTAGTATCACTTTACTTAAATATACATCGGCTACAGAAATTGTCATAGCAACATACATGAAATTATCAACAGAAGTTTTTTGGTGGGTGTAGTGTTTTTAATATAAAAGTGTGTTTATTATTGCAGACTGAATGAAAAGAGAAAAGATATTGAATAACAGAAAGTGTTGGGTTTATAATAGTCTAAAAAGATATAGTTATTTTGTGGTAGCCAAAGTCCTTTTATTTATATCAACCAATCACAACAGAGAAAAGCATAATGTAGCCAACATAGCTATGAGAATACAATAAAAGCTGTAACAAAAGCTTTCCAAGCTCATGTAATGTCCCAACAGTGGGTAGTAAATTTTGAAAAATCAACAAAAAGTGTTGGAAGATCACTAGGATGTAGTACATACAAACTGTAATACTGAAGACACATACATACTGGACATAGCACAGCTGCATTTATAACTCAGAAATGTCAACAAGAGCAGATTGCTTGATTGAATAGCTAATTGCTGGTAGCTGCATGATTGATTTGCTAATCAAAGCCTGGGCTAAGAAAATTTGCTGGGTTCATGCTTCTGCTTGCAACTACTTGCACGTATAGATATCAGTTTCTATTTTACTTAGTGTCTTAGTTATTTGCAGCAGATAACTTTTCCTAAAACCATCACATACTAGACCTGGTCTTCAAGATAAACAAACATAATTAACACATGTCTTGCTAGTAACTCATACACCAAACAGAAGAGTGGGCATTGTCTCATAGATAATGGCATAAAAGAAATAGGGAAGCTTAGAATAAACTGACAAAGTTGTGCTCATTACACAAAAAGATTAGGCAATGCGATAGTTGCTCTTTATAGTTGTAAGCATTGAACCGGAAAAGATATTTTAGGTTCATTGGTTGTAAGTTTGAATTCCAAGTGCTATCTACAGCATAATATTATATCACTATTACCACCATTCAGTTTACTGTAGTTTTGTTTTATTTCATGTATAAACAGATAATATTATTCTTTATATACATGCACTTTCAAATAATCATACTCTCTGTCTCTACAAGTACTGTAGTTACAACAACTATATCATCCTCTCCCCAGAGCACTCTGCTTCATGCCAGTTACTACCCATCAGGTTTCTGAATGGGTGCACAACTTCAAGTATACTCTGGCTAGATGGCAGTGTAGATTTTAAAATTATTCAGCTGTAATATTTTCACTTTCACTGAAGCTGAACCAATACAAATTTGTGTAATTTCAACTGAAAACTGTATTGGATTGTATTTTTGTAAAAAAAATATGTCTTTTGAGTCAAAAGAAATTAAAAATTCAAATATAAATGAGTTTTTGCTACTCTAAGATAACAATTCACAGGACTAGCAACTTTCAGCCTTAACTTATACTTACACTGCTGGAGTCAGTATTGTAAATAGTAACATTCACTAGAGCATCCACTTGAAAACAGATACCTACAATATAGATAACGTAGAAATAAGGTTTGCCATTATAGCCTATAGACATTTGACAAGGCCACTCTAAAACTATGGCATGCAAGCCTTATCTGCTTAACACTGCAGAAATCAATTAATCGGCTTCAATTTTCTGCTCATTCTATGTATATAAAATATATAGTGTTTTTCTGCTATACATACTCTGGTCAACGTGATATTTTATTAGAAAACCAAGTATAACCCACTTTTAACAATTTCCACGAAAAACTGCTTTCAGATCTACTATCTTGTGTTAGAAAAAACTATTTACTGGACTGCTACCCCTGGAAACTGCCGATACTTGTTTGGTATTTTACATGAAATACTTGCTAACTGCTACTAACTCATTTAGGCATACCAGCAACAACTCTTGGCAGGATGATGTGGTTCATTGATTTGTTTACCAAATTTGGAATGCTATGTAATACGATTGTTGAGAATGTGTTTATATCTCAGCACCAAGCTGAATCAAACAAGTAGATTCAAGCACTATTAGTACCAATCTGAAATAAAGCTCTGGTAATCTTACATCTACTGAAACCTTTCACCAAGGAAATGCTTTTTTCACATACGTTGTTAGCATAACATAGAGTTTAAAATAGGAATATAATAAAGAAAATTAGTAATATAGTAATACAGCATATTTGTATGCTTAGGGTAATGGGGAACTTCTCAATATAATATATATCATTGTGTTGATTTGGCTTAGTCAAGTTAAGATCATTCAGTAGTGTCATAAATACACCTGATCAAATGCATTCTACCTAAATGAATTTTTATACCTGCAGAGTCTATCTACACCCCACCTTTGTGAGCTTTTTAAGACGCAAAAGACAATGGTACCCTAAGAATGTTTACATAGAGTAGCATAAATTTGAAAAAAAAGTAACTAAAAGTTGCAAAAAGTGTCTGTTTACAATCAACTTAAGAAAGTGTCTCTGTATTCCCAACAGCAGCAGGCAATCTCAAGAGTTATCTGATGATAAGTCATTAATGCCAATAATCATAAGGTTGATACAGAAAATTATATGCGGTATAATTAAGTAATACCAATAGCAGTAGTTGTGAAAACCTAATTTCTAGGCACATATACTCTAGGAGAGGATATGATAAGAGGAATGTAGCCAAGTACTAAGAGTTACTCTAGTCTAGCAGTAATCTTATAACAAAATTTGCATGTGGTAGTCTGAGTTCTAGTAGTACGGGAAGATGTGTCTCAAACTCAGCTCTTTTCAATACTTGGAAATCGGAATCTCACAAAACAAGCATTTTTGCACTTTACAATCAATGCATGTAGTTTGTTGACAGTACTAAGCTGGGATCTGAAACTAGCTAGAATCTGCTATAGTAAAGCAGTACAGTGAATAATAAGCCAAGTATTAAGCGACAATAATAGTATTTCTATACCTAATAATATTCTAAAATCTAACAACCATTATTTGAAAAACTCTGTGGTTATAGCTAAACTTTTGTAGCTTTTTATGTTTTCAGAAATGTTTTATTCCATATACAAGTCCTGAAACTATACCAAAATTTCATCTTCTCGTTTGTACAACCCTTGTTTCATTCTGCTAAGAATGCATTAAAAATAAAGCCAAATTTATTTTGAGAGAGACTTTTTGCAAGCCAAGAACAATTCTTTGCTTAGCACAAATGAAGAACCCAGGTTCTAAGTGCACAAAATGATTTCTTAGTAATAACTTGCCCTTGCAAGCATGCTGTAAACTTATCAGGCTGCTTTGGCCGATAGTCGTGATTACACGTTTATACTCTAGCCACCTGCTTATGCCTATTCATCCTAAGGTATTTTTCATTATTCAATTGCAGTATAACTACAAAAATTAAATATTATTGGATCTAGACATTGACTATACATCTTTGGTTGCAATTTGTAGTTTTTAAAAGAGAAAGTTGTTTTTTGTGTTATATCTGCTTATACCGAGGCTGTTAGAAATACCTCCATGCTGAATTTGCCTCTTTTTGTAAAGCTATAGAAGCCTGTGACCCCAATCAAAATACTTCTATGTTATGATATTACTAATTTTTCTTACCTTTCCCTGCCATGTCCTGAGCGGTGGCAGGTGATGATATAACTAATACTAATAGTAATACTTTAAAATTAAAGTAGAGGTCTGTCCACAATAACTCAATATGTGATAGCATGTTGTTACACAACAAGAAAATACATAAAGATTAAAAAGAAGAAAACTTACCCAACAGAATAATACATTGAAGAAAGTATCTGTAGCTATTCTTATTGCCAGTCATGACGATAGTGCTTGTTAAAAGTTTCGCAGATATTGTAATTAAACTCACAACGCAGGTGAATGAGATGCTGTGTGAAATAAATATCCTCACAGTCCTTCGTGTAATAGAAATGGAAATGTAAATATCAAATTAGGTTAATTAGCTGGACTAGTCGCGTTGACTAGCAATCACTACAGGCAAGGTGACTCAACCGAGCGTCCGGTATAGTGCTTCTCCCTTATCATTTATCTCTCAGCTCAAATTTGTTTAGTTACAACATTTGCGCAAAGAGCAGTCACTTCAGCTAGAAGAGTGTTGTACAACTAAACGGTTGAGTGAACAGCTAGTAAATGAAGGGACAGCTGCAAGCAGTCACTCGACGTTATTAAATGACTGCCTTTGCTGCAAAACCGGCATAAGTTTAGCAACTTATACAAATACGTGGGCGTACAATTACATCTAAGATTAGACAACGATGGGTAACCACTCTACCAGCTATGCAGACGAGCTTATTTTAAAGTTTATTAGATGCGAATATTTTTCAATAAGCACATTCAAATACCAGCTGCTGGACAACGAGCTAATTAATTTGTAGTAATTCTCATAAATATGCAATGATTAAAAGCAGCATTGTGAGCTGTTGAAAATAGATACACTAAACTGGTGGATAGAAATGGTGCTTTTCTAAGCTTATATACCAATTATGCACTAATAAGTTTCTTTTTATGCCAGAAACAACATTGCACCAGCAATAATTTTTCACATAAACTGCAATAGCAAAAAATCTCACGGCAGATTCTCTAGCTAAGAATATTTTCTCTTAGTTGCACCTGCCTCAGAGGTAATTACATACTACAGCAGTGCAGATCCTCATATTGTAGATGTCTAACAATTATAATGTGGTGCAAAAGACACCTGGCTTTCTAGAAAGTTAAAGTAAGTGAACTAATTTACACACACAATTCATAGCCCAAATTTGAAACCATGGCATCTTAAACCATGTGCAATTTTTATGTGAATAATTTTTTTAAGAACAGGACTCCTTTGCTTGACAATACTTTTTGATGTTTCATTTTAATTCATCTTAAAAAATATTAGAGTTTGTTATCAGCATTGTTTAATAGGAGGGATGAGTGGATGCAATAATATAATACACATGAATGGAAAAACCTACTCGGTAGGAAAGATATAGGGAGCTCCTATTGAACTTTATAATAAAGGTTCCTACACATATCTAAAAGGACACTAGGCTAGTAGTCTTTTAGGTCCATTATAAAAGTTCTAATCTGTGGCTGTATAAAAATACTTGTTGGTAGTATTAATGTCCCTATAATGAAATGCTAGCTTGATGGCTGCAAGAAATCAGAGACAAAGCTTTAGAGAAACACAGCTAACAGCTGTTTGTTAGCTGTGTTGCCTCAATGTTACCCAATAACGTTTTAATGTCTTGTCAAATTAGGCTGAACTACAAAAATAGGTGACTACCTGCTTGCTCTAAACACAGATATAATAATCTTTGGTTTGCAGTTTTAAACATAATTGAAATATATGTCATACGACAATAATTTTATACTACTGCTCAGTATGTAATATACAAACGAAGTGTGATGTGTTTAAAAGAGTCACATAGCTTTTTTTGGCCTTGCTGAAGTTAATTTTTTGTATGCTATATAAATGTTAATACACCATTGCGTTGCTGAAATTGAATGGAATAAATTTGGCATTTTTGACTCCATTAATGCATTACCTGTAAAAATATTTAAAATGCAGAATTATATATATATTTGATTACAGGCATTATTTGCCTGGATCTTGTAAATAATCCACGGAGTAAAAACTGCTAAATTTTTAGCTGCTTCAACCTAGCGGTAATTTAGTTTCTATCTAACATAAGCTTTTCAAGAATCAAAATCTGCATTGAATTTTCAAGGTAAATTCTTAAATTGCATTTTGCTGTATAACTGGAAGACATAAAATCTAACTCTTGCAAGCTACACTGCAAGCTACACTGGTTTAGGTGTTGAGTTCTAAATATACATTTTTGAGCTGTTATTTGTGAAGCATGCCACTCAATTGGTCAGAAATGCCAACATAGAAAACTTACCAGCCTTTGAATTAGCAAATAGTGCAGTTGAAAAACACCTGAATTAGCAAGCATACTTTTAAAAACCAGTGTACCCTGATAGCCAGACTAAGATGTTTATATAAAACATATATTTCTGACTTGGCTCATACTCATGCTCATTAGCAAATTTCTTTCTAGCTTTACAAAATATAGGATTTATTTTAGACACAGCTATAAATAAGTAGATATCCTTATTGTTGAATATTTTGGAGTTGTTTCCTCAATTTTGCAAATGGAAGAGCTTGTATGTGTACCAATAAAAAGTGTATATTCGATGTGTTCATACACTGAACTGGAAAAGAATAATATTATTATTGAGTTCATTGTGTTCACACCTCACTAAGCAGTCTTTTTCTTTCAAGTTGCAATTTATAGTTAAAATCAAAGAGAAGGAAAACTTGATAAATACTTGAAACTTTAACAAAAAGCTGTTTTAAAACTTAAGGAGAAGAGTTGTACTGTACGGTGCTCTAAGACTACACTCCTAGCATGATGGTTTTAAAATAGTTTTTTACAGTCTATAAACAATTGCACAACTAGCCAGATAATTAAAACAATAAGTGTTATTCCAATGGAATGGCTTAGATTGCATCATCTGCCATTTCATGAAGGTTATTCAATCCAATTTGTCTCTGCTGAAGGTGACATTAATTGTGTTGAATTATGACTAATAGTGGCAGCAGATTAGATGTGCCAGCTGCATGTTGGTAGACTAATATAGGTGGAGTTACCCCTATTGCAACAACACTTGTACTATTAACATGCTGAGTGTATGGCTGGTATTATAGCTTGATCCTTCCTTGTCTTTTAGCACGGCTTCTGTTACAGTTTGTATATTATATTAGTTGTTCTAAGCTTCCATTCATCCATAAGACTTATCAGAACAATGCTATATTTCATGAACAATGCTAGACCATTGCATCCTGGATTTTTTGTGAGAAAGTGTTGATTAAACCACAGCTTTGTTTAAAGACTGAAAATGGCTAGTGAGCATAAAGGTCAAAACATACTACAGATAGTGGTGTGAGAAAACACTACAAGGGTATGAACTTTGTGAAATTTCACGTGAAGCTAGTATTTTTGTGAATGTTGAAAAAGCTTTATTAACAACAAACTCACACAGTCTCCTATTTCATGCATAACAATGAGTGGTAAAAACTATCAGCACCTAATAATAGAACTAATGCACTTTTGTGCAGCAACTTTTAATAATTATTCCTAAAAAATAATTCATTTCGCAGGCGTATAATGTGATGTAGCAGAATAACATTAAAATAATATATTCATGTACATTACTGAATAAGTGTAAGTGTCAGGAAACTAGCTTGTTCAATCATATCACGTAGGCAATATAAAATATATAAAAATGTTGATTCATTATACATGAGACATTTTAGGTAAAAAATGCAGCTTATAACATTATGTATATGCAATAAGCTGTTGACTTGGAACTTGTAAAAAAAATAAATATATTTAATATAAAAGTACAAAATATAACATATAAAGCTTAATTAATGGGGAAATAATAGAGTAAGAAGGTTTGGACTTTGACGTAATCACACAGCTCACAGATACTGGAATAATTGGAGAACAGCCATCCTCTTTTTGGTTTGATTCTTCAAAGCAAGAATTATTCCTGAAAGAGAACGAAATCATCAATGCAATGGTGCTTTCCTGTAACTCTAAAATACTGCAGACATGACTGCGTGCACCCCTATCCTTGAAATATGATAGCTGAATGCAATTGATGACAGATTTGCTATGATGTTGGTTATTTTAAGTATCACGGAATGTCATGGTTGATTATGCAAGCAGTAGGAAACAGCAGGCAGACTATGGAATAATTGAAAATTGAGTCACCCTCTTTTGTTTCTACATTCCCAAACATTATACATAGCGTGAAGTTGGGGTGTGTTCTGTGTATGATAAATCCAATAGAACAAGAATAACAAGCAAGGAATACAACACAAATGCTCCTGCTCCATAGCCGTATACCACCACTTTCAATAGACTTTTACCCAGTTTCATACTTGAATAAACTTTAGAACATTGATCACATAAACATGGCTGTTTGTAATAGATACTAGAGTTTTTTATTTTAGGTGAGTAAAACTCCAGCTTGGCTGCACTTGTACAGCTTTGATTATTTGGGAGGGGAGGTTTGAAACACAAGTATAATCCTTCAACAACTTGTACTCTGGTCTGAACTTTTTTCAGAGTTGGTAAATAATTCTATATCACAGTATGCTGTCAAGCTACTCACAAGTTAAACATTCACGGGGATAGGAGGTCTTGCTGCCGGCTTCAGATTCTTCTTGCACATTGGGCATGTGTCATGCTGCCTAAGCCAGGGCTGCAAGCACTGAACGTGAAATGAATGCCCACAGTGACTTTTGGCAATTTTTTCTCCTAGCCTGTAATCTTCAAGACATATTGGGCAGAGGGCTTGAGTTGAAAATACTGCAATGGCCCCATAGCGGGTCTACAATACATTTGGATATTATCTCAGAGGTATTAAGTGTGTGAAACTTCCTTGTTACCTTATACAGAAAGATATGTAATGGCTCATCAAGTTTAATAACAGTAAAACAACAAATCCAGACAAATTATTTTAAGTTTTACAGTAGGCTCACTGTTGACCACCATACACCCAAACCACTAGACTAGAACACAGGCTAAATTGTGTATGAAGAGTACAAGGTAGCATTGTTTAGATATACACAATGCCTTTCAGTCATTCATGCTAATTATTGTTTAATTTTGTAAAGATATGAAATATAAAGTCATGCTTTGTGTGTTTGATACAAAAGGCAAATTATGAATAATTTGAAATAGAGTGGCCGGAGTTTTAAGTGCTATTCATAAGTGCAAAAATGTTAAAATCATTTTGTAAAAACACCTGTGCAAAAATACTAGGGGTGCTTAAAACACAAGTCCGATCTTCAAACATATATTGGAATTGCATATCTTTGAGCAGTCAAACTTCAGTAAAAGATCTTCAGTTAAGTATGTTTATAGTTTATAGAACCCTATTATATTAGCTATATTATCATCTAATGTCAATTGTTTATGTTTATGTAACGGATTATAAACATATACCACCTATAGAAAGGTTAGTACCTCTATAGTATATAAATTGCCAAGTCTAACTTGTGATTCCATATTTTGCCTAATAGAAAATCAATGCAAATTGTTAGAGCCCTAAAAATTCACTCAAATCTCAAATTTTAACTGTACTTATTTCTACAGTAACCATATTTCAAACAGAAAAGCAATTCTAAAATTTTAATGCACAAATATCCATTTAAATGCTCTTTAGATCACAGAAATCAAGTAAGACTGAAAGATTAGCTGCCAATAAAATTATATATCCTACAATCTAGAAGAGGATATTTCTTTCTCACCTTTCACCACCATGTCCTGATCCGGTGGCAGGTTTCTAGACGAGGATATATGACCTTTAAATCTCAATCACAATAAATCATAAGCCAAAACTTGTAATAACAACATATCAAAATAAAAACTGAACTAGGTTTCATTATTTAGAAAGTGCTACTTGTAGCATATTTGCATTTAGTATCACGTGACTACAAGTGACTGCTAAGACCTCTGAGCCATGAACAGTAGGCTACAAAGATATAAAATTACCCCAAAACATACAAAACCGCACTGAATAGTACATACATCCAATAGCTTTGGGTATTTTTTGAATCTAGTGCCTTCAAATTTATCATTCAAACAAGCAAGTACATTACTAGGAAGGCATGTAGATATCATACTAAGTAGAAAGGGAGCTTACACATTAAAATGGAATACAATATTCTAGATCAGCAAGTTCACACATCAAGTCAAAAGAAAGCTATACAACTACAAAAGACCACTGCAGCCTATTGTAGCCTACTAGCAACTTCAAAGCACTATTGTATTGTGTAACAGATAGTATTATATCTGCTGAGGGAAAATCAGATTTGAAACTTTGTACAGCTAAATTACTGCTTGGCTGACTTTATCTATGCTACAACTTGAACACACAACATCTACTGCCACATATAACCTTATGGTGGGTTACCAACTCTTAAAGAATTACTAGCTGCACTACTAACTATATGTAGCCCTACTCAAAATGCTTTATGTCAGTTTTAGAATCATTTTATAGTCACAAAAATACAAGTCTGTACTAATTAGCTAAGTGAAAGGAGTGTAATGAAAATACCACCACTCTTGAAGAGTCACAAAAAGAGGCTTAGCCACGTAGTCACTTAGTAATAAGAGGCATGGCCAACAAGGAACAAAAGAAATAAAAGTTTATCAAAAGATAAGAGTAAATTAACAATCTAAAATCTAAACTATCAATGCTCTGTAAATGATTAGTAACAGACAATTACATTCAGGTGACTCAGCACTGGTAGCAGTAATGAGTAAACAACTGAAGAAAAGACTAGAATCTAAATAGACAACCTAAACAGAGCATTACATCCTATAACAAGTGTATACTAATTTGAGTAGCTGAGCATGTCACTGTGAGAGATGCTATTCATCACGTAGCATCTACGTTGAGGAAACGCCTGAAGACAAGAATAATAAATGCACTTGAAATAATATGAAAACGATAGACAAAGCTAAAACTAATTGCAGAAATATGCAAAACCTACAGCTATCAAAATTAATCACATAACTAAGATATTTTCTTCACAGAGCAATTTTGCACTAGTAAGGGTAAAATCTTTACCTTTACAAGAAAGCAGATTGAAGAAGCCACCCAAGATATAGCTACCAACACCAAATTTTACCATGAAAAAAAGATAAAATTTCTAACAAATACAATTAGAATTTCAAAAATCGATCAGCGAAGAACTCAGGTCATATTCATGATAAATACAAATTGAACTGTACTGGAAATCTCATGACATATTATAGACACAAAAAGACAATAAAATGTACTCTTGAGGACTAAGTTATCTTGACTGACAGTAAATGGAAATTGAGCAGAAAGCAAGAGCTTTCCAGCTAATGTATATCAATCCTTGAGCATTTGGAAAATGTGACTTTGGGTGTAGTCAGTAGTGACTACAAGGCTCTACAGTCTGAAGTACATGCATTGTTACTTCAAAAGACACTCCACAAAGTGTTTCAAAACTAGGGATAATAATACTTCAAAATAGTTTTTGTTAAATAGCACCAGCAAAGCTTAGTTTACATGACCAAAAAGACTGAAATTGTAATCAACCAAACACCTCCAGAATCAAATTCAAATTAAGCTATACTTTTTTAAACTGTGTATAATGCCTACTTTAGATAGGATTAAGGGTCAAGGGAGTGACAAAATAGAATTCTGCACCCCAAAAGTTATAAAACTACTCTACTTAACGTCCCGAAGGAAAATAAAATGTAAAATGCATGTATACTACATTTTATGAGCATAAATATAGCAAAAGCGATGTTTTTTTGTAAAGCCTAATTTTGGCAAATAATCATAACATACCTGTAACTTTTTTAGCACTTATGCTATAAACTAGTGTCATGCAGAGGTAATACGTTGCCACCTGTCATGCCTGCCTCTTTAGCTGGGATTTCCCCAGTACTCTGGCACTGGCTGGGTATATATTAACCGCCTTGCATGAGCGGCTCAGTGAAAACTAATGCTAATCAGATTATGCATAATTACCTACGATTAGGAGCTTAAAGCACTTGTTATTGCCTGAAGTTACGTAAAGATCCGGAACATCTACTGCTAAAACCCATCTAAAAAATAAGACTCTAGACTCTAGAGGTATAAAACAATTTTAAAATATAGAATGTATTTACCAGTTTAAAGCCAGCCTCACTTTCTCCCAGTCTTCTCAGCCGGTACAAATAAAGACAGAACATCAAACTCATTAGTAACAGAAGACCAGCAACTGCCAACAATGGCCAAATTCCATACCCAAAGAAGGCCATAATAAAAGCTGCAATACAGAGTTTACAGATACAAAACAAAAACTTATCAGTATAGTAATACAAGTATAAAACAACTTTTTAGAAACACACTTTTTAGAAAATAATAGGCTTCTACAAAATAAAAACCAAAATAATTTGTACAGGAAAGTTTTGAAAATTGTTGAAATTTAAATTAAGACTTTTTTCATTGTATCTCGCACTTGTTTTGCAATACAAGCAGAAAAAACTCTTCCAGCTTCACCTGTTGTGATTTATCTCACTTACTTGGACGTTTAGTTGGACTGTTTTGATGTAGATAACTTCGTGAGTGGTAGGACTGAAACCAAACCACACGTTTTCATTTCCTTTCTATAATAGAAATGACAATTTAAAAACTTAAAACTGATTTCTTAATTTGGTATACACCTTGCCATTATAATAAAAATTAACAGTCTAATAGTAATACTTATAAAGGGTATAACATCTATCATAATCATATCACCCGTGACTCGTAATGGTAGTCCTAATGACAATCACATTGAATGTGATAAGCATAATTGATAATCATAATGACGACAATCCTCATAACTCATAAGACTAAGGTAAGTATTTTAATTATAATTATTCAAAATTATTATAATCATAATCATTATGATAATGATAATGACCATACTTCTAATATTAATAATAGTATTCATAGGGATCACTATAATATTAAATTTAATACAATTGTGAATTGAATTAATTATAAAGTTAAACAATAGAATAATATCAACTAATACTATAATAATTTATAGTTGAGTGATACTCATACTCATAGTCATACACTTACAGTCAATCACTCAAAGTCAATGTCATACTTATACTATTACTATTAAGTATTAGTATTACTATTAGTATTAGTATTAGTCATAGTTTAACTTTAACTTTAAGTTAGCAAAAAGTCAAATCTTTATAGCTGCATTTACATGAATTATAAATAACAACTATGTACCTTCGGTCAACTCGCAGCCACCTTCTATCTGGCCTGTCAACTAACTGATAGGAATCATGAAAATATGCTAACTCTAACTGTAGTCGCCTATTACTATTAGTATTAGTATTAGGTCCAGACACCAGAGGCATGAGTGCGTTGGTAAACATTAGACACGTGATCGCGTGCGTCCACGCCACATGAATATTTGTGTATTCTTACGCCACTAGCAACAGTATTAGCAAATATAATTGTGAATAATTTAACACTTGTTTTATTATAAATAATCTTTTTTATGTCAAAAATATTTGAACAACATTTTTATTTGCATACAATTTTAAATATCTAATTATTCACTTTAGTAGGTGTAAGGTGATAGCGTATAGGTTGTTGTTATTTTGTGTTCTTAGGCCGAAGCAACCGCGGTCTATTATTAATTTTATAGTTTCAACTACTGATTTAGACTACTAGTACTACTACTAGTCTACTAGCCAGTTTGACTATGACTACGCTTACAATTCAGTAGTAGTTTAATTCATGTTTGTTGCAATTACCTATTAATTAGAAATTTACATACTAAGCACATTTTGTAATATTCGCTAATTTTAGTACTATTAGTATTTATTCTAATTCAAGTAACAAATACAAAGCTCTCATCACTTTACTATTTGAATTAAATATTTTCACTGGTCAAAATTTTAGATAATCATAATGCAGAATAAAAATTATTTTGTTATGGTACTTATGCTTATAGTAAATTTAAACGTGCTTGTATATATTAATATAATACTTATCAATTTTTCCACTTTAGCTATGCATCTCATAAGGATTTAAGTTATGACCTTGTGAAGTGACACTGATTGCTGAACAATTGTGTTTGCCAGTGTGGTGGTAATTGTAACAGCCCATAGCTTATAAGTTTTTGGAGAAGCTCTTGTAGCATAATGAAATTTTTAATTAACAATTTTTTCACTAAATACTGGTTTATTTATAGATTGATGACCTATTTGATGAAACAATTATTTGTATTATTAGCATAAACTTATGAGCAAGAATTTGCTAAGATATTATATTCAAATAATAGAGTATCCTCCTGAAGTAGTGCTAAAAAGACTACAGCTGCTGGAAAATGCTAATTTAATATTTTCTTAATCAAACATATATGGAGGCCTTGTAAACTATTATACTTTTACAGCTACTCTGTTATTTTTCTTTATGTTGCGGTTTTATTAACCTTGTTGCATTGATTATGTAAATGTTATATCTTTTAATTTTTATCATATGAAAAGTGATTGGTTGATTTTATTTAATTTGTGATTTTATTTACTTGCTTTTGAAATTTCATGTAATAGGCTTAAACACTTCACTTCACACTAAAAGTTTTACAGAAGTTCGAATATATGAAATATTATTGCCAAAAATAGTTACATTATCTGTTCTCTGGTCATGTAACAATTTGCTTTGTAGTAAATTCTATTAAGAACTAAGAAAAACTAAAAATAAAAATGTTAGAAGCTACTTCGTACAGATATGAGGTGATGCAGCCAAAGCAAAGGACTTTAGCTAACACAGGAGCACAAGCTATTAGAATCAAGGTAAGAAAATTTAAACATTCAATTTTTTTAAATGAAGTGTAAGATAATGTTCAACTTAACTCTTTACCAGCTTACTAAATGTGAATCTAAAGTTTCTCAAATCTGGACTCTGTTTACTTGAAAAATTGTAAGAAAACTTAAATAAATGCACTGTAATTATATTGGACCATTTGTTTTCCCCATACAACAGGCGGGCTACAATATACAGTTGGGTTACACACCGCTACTCTTTCTCCCTGAATGTAAAATATCCTGCTTTTGGCATCATAATTATTATATTAGTCATCAACATGAAGTTTTTTAAATAGCAAATGCAAGGCAGAAATGATCCATGGGATCCAGAGCAAGTGGTAAGATTACTATATATGCACTGCAGTCAATATTTCTACCACATTTATGTTAAGGCCCTTGTGGACAGCTAAATGCATCTGGAAATGAACATAAAACTTTCAGATATTTTAGTACTATCTCATCAATGATTGGCTAATATGGCAACCAGTCTTACTTTTCTGAACTCTTAAATCAAACAGTGACTTTCCATAGCTGATTGCGAAAATTGAGAACGATTTTAAAATAACTGTCACTCTTGGCATAAATAAAATTGTGCTGCAACAATATTGTTCACTACTATAATGAACATAGCATTGGATTAAATAGTAACTGTTGCTACAACTTCCATAAGAAACTGTTCTAAGAAACTGCTGAAGAGAGATTCTTCTGAAGGTTAAATGTAAGCCAAATGAAAATATTTTATTGGAAGATGTCAAAAACTGCTTAACTTGATGCTTACTTTGAGCTTCGTGTTCATTTTCAGTTGCACATGGTGACTAGGCAAACTCATTCTATGTTTTAGCTGTCTGCATGGCCTTTCCCTGCCTCAGCACGTCAAATTCTATTCTTTTTCTGTATAACGTTTTGCACTGCAGTAAGCTCAGTTTATTGCTAGTTAACACCATTACGTTTATCTTAATATTATAATTGTTATACTGATATGACTCATCACAGTGATCCAATGTACTTTAAATATATTTCTATTGATAAAATTTTGATCTTGAATTTAATTATTTCTGTATATAATCTCCTTTCTGTATTTGCTTTGGATTTCAGTCATTTGAAGGTTTTGGAAATTTTTAAAGGTTTTGTCTATGCGGTTCATTTTTTCTGGATTGTATTTTGAAAGTAACATTGATTTAAGGTTCTCAATTCTCCATGATTGACTACACAGATTTTGAATTGAGTTGCAGCTCAACTGTCCAAATCATCTGACTTCTTTCTGTTATCTTTTCTTCTATGATTATATATAAATTATGTTATGAAATAATAAATACTTGATATTTGTAATCTTGTAAAGTAGGGGTAGGGACATGAATCTTTTGCAGTGAAGAATAAATTACAATTTGCAAAGAAAATTGGCAGAAATTATAAAAATCAACACCGAATGTAAAATTGTATGCTAGAAAATTTTCTGTCTACTGTAACAATCATAAATTTAAAACTTCCATTTTAAAAAGCCTGTATGTTGTGAATCAAAGAGTTATAATGTTTTATTTGTTGTGTCCCTTATGTGCATTTTACACCTTGGTTTTGCTTCTCAAACATGTTTATTTGAAAATATTAATGATTCAATTTATTGTGTTGACTCAAGTATATAACAGTGACCACTTACTATCTAGTGAATATACATTGCTTGAGAATTGCTACTTGTAATGGCTGTTCTCAGACTAAAAGGGATATAGTAAACTTTTTACAGTTTACCAGCAAAAAATATTCCAATAGCCTACCATGACAATTACACTAGTGTTTAACTATAGGACAGCTTCATTTTATTATATAATAATCTTGATAACTGATCAACAGCACGTATAGTACTTATAGTCTACTGGTCTAGGTTTTGTACTCTAAGTTAGGATAAAGAATAGTCTGCACACTAGTAAGTAGAAATCATTACTAGAATGTAATGCAAGTAGTATAGTCAAAAGTTACTGTCAAGTGACTATTTTTTGAAGAAGCTGTGTGTTTAGAGTAGAGGAGAAATCCCTTCCCCCATGTGTTTATTTCAGCCAAGTTACACTCTGTTTTTAATTTTGATCACATTGCACCAACATCACAGCATTTTAGTTTTTATTTGTTTTCAATTATTGTATGTTTTCATGGCTAATGTAAATATTAAACATGGCGCTGATCTGGAATAATAAAAAGTAAACTTTATCTCTTATTGTAATAACTCTGCAAGAACATTTCTGTCTGAAGAAAGTTAAATATGCTGTACCTTCAATAATCTAATTAAAAAATGGTTACACCTAATTTTTTAATTATAGATAAATTCTTATATACATTAGTAAATGTGACCACTGACCACCTAAATCAAAATACAGTTACATTTACTGTTTCATGCAAACTAACTTTAAAACATTCTTTGGAGTTACCTTTCACCGAAAGTACAATTTTATCTATCCCTCTCTTTCAATGCGGACCTGTGGGCACAAATATCTGTCTGCTACAAAGCATTCACTTTACTCTAATTTCATATTTTTTAAAAAAGTTTAAAACTATGATTTCCTAACTAAAACAAAATGTCTCCATCTGGTTATGTAAAAGAAGCACTGCTCACTTAATTGTCAATTCATACAAGACACTCCTTGAACAGTTCTACACTGTTCATCCCAAAATGTGTTAAAATATTTTGTCCGTTATTAGTTTCATTTCAAACTGTGAAGAAAAATTCATAGATATGTTGCCCTTAAGTTAATTTGGTGTTACATCAGCTTTAAATTGTTTTGTAGGAAGATGAATTTATTGAAGCTATGGAACAACAATTAAAAAGGTGAGGCTATAGTATAAAAGTTTGAAGAATATAAGTCTAATAATTGCCTTGCATGTTATAAGCATTGGTCAAAGTTAGAGGGTAACAGGAGTGGTGTCAGACACCTGACAAGTACAGTTCACTGTACGAAACTATTTAGTCGCGTGAGATTTTTTTAAATAAAAAAAAAAATCTTTAATAATCTGAAAGTACTACATTGTATTAGCTCTGTCACTTGTGATATCGAGCACTTTACTTTGCTGGAACACCAAGTAGATTGCCAATCAGGACACATTATATATATATATATATATATATATATATATATATATATACACACATATAAATGAATGATTTTAATATTTTTATATTTAGTGGTAATCAAAGGAAAATACGAACTTACTAACTGTAATTGTCTTTTGCTACTGATTATCAATTCATATGAATTTGTACACAAGTACATACATATTCCATATTTGGATTTACTTCTGTTTTATATGTTCAGCAGCATTTCTCACCAAGTTAACTACAAAATCTTGACACAATTGTTTCATTAGTTAGAATGTAATAAATTTTTTATACCATAGGGAAACCAAGATAAATCAAAGAGCTAACTGGGATGACAAATGCCAACTCAAGACTGAATATAAAAGAATAAAGGCAGGAGAGTCAATAGTTAGAGGAGAGATGCACATTGCTGCTAAATGTTTAGTAGAGGTATATTTCAACACTTTATTTCATGCTTTCTGAATGTCGTTTTTAAAGCTCTGGCAGGCAAATTTACACTCTAGCTAATCTACCTACATATATTCCAATAAGTATAAACATAGCAACATGGCTAGTTAGAATTCTCAAGTTTATGGGTTGCTTAGTGATGCCATTTTCGTTCTCAACTCGGCTGCAATGTCACATGTTTCTAGGTGAGAAGGGCAGCATTGAAAAGACTCTTAGAAGCTGAGATGGCGCAATACACAGAGGAACTGAATGCAAGTGGAAAAACCTTTCACAAGCAGAGGATTTAGATAACAACTTTCATTTAGTTACATGTCACATCCCTAAGATGTTCTATAAAGTGAGATGATCCATTTCTTAAGATACACATGTAATGGAGGAATTTTTTGTCAATTGATTATTATTTTCCAACTTTACACAATAGTATGGTGTATTTCTGAATATTTATAATCATTATATTTATGTGAATCATAATGCACAATACATTTCACACAATAAGTTAATTGCATTAAGCCTACCAAAGATATTTAAATAATCTATACTGCCAACCTAAGATTAATTCCACATGATATATCATACAGATAACATTGTTGAAGTATCATTAAAAGCACAATAGCATGTTATGCATCAGCCTAGACGATTATCTTTAGCAAATAAAAAAGTAACTACTAAGAATAATTACAATTTTAATAGATTTACAAAAAGGACAAAATGGAATAACGCTTTTAATGAGCCTATATGTATGTAACATTTGGTAGATATTGAAATTTTGCTGATGTGGCTAATGCAGTTGTGGAATGGATAAATATCTATTGCATTTGGTGTCTATTTGACATTTTTAAGTTGGTTAGATAGCCAATCAAGACCTTCGTATAAGCCTTCACCATTGGTTGCACATGTGGCTTGAATATACCAGCTACGGTTTCTCAAAGACTGTAAGCCGAGTTTCTCTGTAATCTCTGATGGTGACATGGCGTTGGGTAGATCCTAAACGTTGACAGAAATAAAATAAAATTTTATTCAAAGTTAGTAATTATATTTTTTAGACCTATCTATCTAAAACAAAGTAGGTTTGGAAGTCACAAAGCATATCAACAAAACACTTATTTTATGGCAATTGGGGGTTAGTTTTAAAAACTACTGGTTATGCACAGTAGTCACTGGTCTGTAACCCCTTCATCTCACTCCTTCAATATTTTATATGGCGTCCGAGAAGGTACAGTGAAAATCTGATTAGAAGAAAGGGATCAGGTATGATGCAACCACTAAAAGACAGCAGCAAGAAGTTGAGGTTTTTTTTAAAAGAAATGATTATGAAAATGGTTAACATAGTTGCATTAGTAAGAAAACACCAAAATTAAAATATGAAATATTATTTAAATAACTGAATTTAAAAATAATTTTCATTCTAGGAAAAAAATAGGCGCTGTCAATGGTGGAACCAATAATCTAAAAATTATTATGAAAAAGCAATGTTTAGGTCTAAAATTATTAATTTAGGCTATTTGATAATTGTTAGAAATTTCGTAGTCAACCTGCTTCAACAGCCTTCTATGTTGAAATTCAGTAATGTTTTTTTTACCCAGCTAAAGCTTGATTTCATCACATAAAAATTAAGAAAGCAAAAAAGTATAATAGAAATATGCTGCTAAATTCTACCTGTTTGTTTGCAAATACTAGAAGAACGGCATCACGCAATTCATCCTCATCCAACATCCTCTTTAACTCTTCTTTTGCTTCTGTAGCACGCTCTCTGTCATTACTATCCACCACAAATATTAAACCTGAAGCAAACACAAAAGGAAGCACTAACAAGATGTCACATGACAATACTTGAATATGCTGGTAGCACGGCCACCATATTCAGAATACTGTGCAAATGAAGTGTATGAGTGACGAGAAAAGAATATTTTGAATTGGAAATATCAAGTTAAAATTTTCAAAAATTGGGTTGATTATTTAGACATTAGCAAATTTTAAGTAGTTTCTAACCACAGTTTTAGTCCATGAGATGAATTTTAATCAGGGATTATTAAAGTATTAAGGAGAAATCTGCATGAACACTTGGACTGAGCCCCTATAAAAATATTGAGAAAATAGGGTTACCTTGTGTGTTTTGAAAATAGTGTCTCCAAAGTGGTCTGATTTTATCTTGTCCACCAACGTCCCATACAGTAAAACTTATGTTTTTGTATTCAACAGTTTCAACATTAAAACCTAAATAAATTTCCAACAAAAGTTATAAGAGAACAATCTTACAATTGACTAGGGTTAATATTTTTTATCTTTCAACAATAAAAGATAGTATATATATACAATGATAAACACTTTAACAATGTTATAAAGATAAAAGCACAAGTTATGATAGACCACACCATTCAAAAGTGTTTATAGTTGACACTACATACCAATTGTAGGTATAGTTGTCACAATTTCTCCCAGCTTCAGCTTATACAAGATGGTTGTTTTACCAGCAGCATCTAAGCCAACCATAAGGATTCGCATATCCTTTTTACCAAACAGAGCTTTCAAAGAGTTAATTATATTACCCATTGCACTGCAGAATTGGTTACCCTACAACAGAGATAGCATGTGAACACATAAAACCCAATGCAACATGTATGCAAATGTACTACTCAGTCAGTTAACCAGTTCAGAGCTGCAATGATTAAATTTTACATTGCAGAATAGTACAAGAGTTCCAGCTTGTAAAAAATACTCTGGTCCACATGTCTAGAAAGACAGACAGTAATTTTTAATAGGCAAGATTGCAGATAGTTTAAAGTAATGACAATCAGACTCTAACAACTTCATTGCATCAACAAATTTACAGTTGACTCTATATTGATGCAACTGCTGGCATGTGTAGGAGCTTCAATGGGCTTGCTTAAGTGTTTCACGGTTATTAGGTAATACAACATTTCTAGAAACTAGAGTGCTACTTGGAACATTTACTTACAATGCTTTACATTTATTGTGCTACATATTGACATTTGTATTGAATAGAAAATGTTCAACATTTCTAAAACTTGTTTTGTATGTAGAAATTAGTTCTAAATATGTAAAACAGATTCTTTCATTTTGGCATAACTTTTAACCTGCAAATGTAATTTAATAGCTTAGAGTACATCACATGATAATGGCAATACATGAAATCAGTCATTTCCTGCAAAAGCATCTACAGAAATTGCAATGCTATGGACTCTTAACATTACAACTTGAGTACCAGGAAGTTTTGCAAATTAATTGTGTCTACCAACTACCCAGTCTCTACATCTTTTTTCCATCAAGCATAAATAATACCATTTTCTTGCTTGCTATAAAATAAATACTGAAATTTGAACTTCTCATTTACTATATTTAATTGAAAACTAAAACAGAACTACCATAATTATAATCATAGTTGAGTTTTAACTGCTATGGAATTATAATCCTAACAGCACTGAAATTTAAATTATATAGAAAAACCATTAAATATTTATAACTATGATTCAACTAATTTATTTTGAATGCCTACTACAACTATGCTGCTAAAGCTACATTAAACAACTCAACTCTTGACTTTGGAAAATTTCAAGGATTTACAATAATTCAATATTATTTGGGTCAGCTCAAATAGAAGTTAAGCAACCCAAGTTGATGAAAAATTAACCTAGCTGAAGAATTTTAAGTACTTAATGAATCAACGTAACTTGGAACTAACTCGGATTATGATGCTATAGTCATAGAGTATCATAGTGATTACGAATTTAGACTTAGCCATAGCCATTGTGATTATCATCAAATTTAATATTATACTTATTACTAAATAAAGACATTACATTTACGTTTAATTTAACTATTAGTAGTTCTTATTCACTTTTTATTGCCATGGTTATTGATGAACAATTAGCATCACTAAGAGTAACTCTAATAATAATGAACTATTAATTAATTACAATAACAATACCATAAATATTTTGTTATATTTCACTATAATAATAAAATTAAATATGATTATTATCAGCATTACGTTTACTATCAGTAATAGTACTACTATTACTATTAGTTATTACTATTATTACTACTACTAGCACATACTTAGTATTTACTTAATTACTGCAAATGTATACGAATTACTATTAGTATAACTATAAGTATTTATATTATTATATTTCAGATTTATAAAATTAGATTATTATTAGATTTAGTCATACCAAATTTTTACTTAGTTGTTACTGATAGTGATTACGCATAGTCATTACTGTTACATTATCATTATGAATATGATTTAGATTAGTGAGTATAATTATTTAAAATAAAATCATTAGCTATAAGTTAGCATAAGACTAACTTTAAGTATATTAATAATAATATATCATTATTCAAGTATAACTCAAGGTCCTCATTTACAGGACAGTAATAAGACTGGTGCTATTATACGGAGTGGGAACATGGCCAGTGACTGATTACCTTGCGGAGAGAGTGAGCGTATGCGAGATAAGGATGCTACGCTACTGCCTAGGAATTACTCTTGAAGAGCACAAGACCAACGAAAGCTTAAGGCAAGAAGCGAAAGTAATAAATGTGTTAGAACTGATGAGAAGAAGAAGGCTACAGTGGTTTGGACATATGTGCAGAAGAGAGAAAGAGGATGATATCAGAAGAGTGCATGAGATGAAAGTTGCAGGAAAGAGAAACCGGAGACGCCCAAAGCATAGATGGCATGATACTATCAGAAAAGACCTCCAATCCTGTTCCCTCAACGAAGAGGACACTCTAGACAGGGTTAGGTGGAGAAGCCTAATTGAGCTAGGCCTCCAGCAGTCACCCACTACCCAAACAGGACAAAGTGGGGATAGGTGAGAATAGGTGAGGTGAGAATTTAAAGCATAATTATAGACCTAAGTATTATTATTACTATTAGATTTAGTAAAACTAGAACTAGTACTAGAAGGTAAACTTAAAGCATAGCTTAGTAAAAGTAAAACTAAGCAGTAAAACTCAATGACTAAATTAAAATGAAAATGCTATTATTTTCTATGTTCTTAATTACTATTAGTACTATCAGTATTACTATTAGTGCTAATGCTATTTTAACTTAGACTGCAATACTAATAGTAATAGTAATACTAATACTACCATTTATTATTATATTATTAATATTATTAATAATAATATTATGATGAATAATAATAATAAAATAATATTTTAGTTTTTACTTTCAGTTAATAATATTAATTATTAAATTTAATTATATTACTATTAGTATTACTATCAGTATCATTCAGTTTCACTATCACAGTATCAGTATGAGTATGAGTATCATAACTTAAAGTTAAACTATCATTAAATTTAAAATTAATCATAATCATAATGATCAAAGTTACTAGCTGTAGAACTAGAGTCTAGATGGACTACAGGTAGACGTAGTGCAAGTACTACTACTAGTACTGCGTCTACTATTAGTAGCAGTAGCTACTAGTATTAGCTAGGCATAGGACAGTAGCCGTAGGAATGCCCGAGTACCGGAGTAGGGGTAGGGCTAGTGTTACATTTTCAATTTGTAAAATAAAATTATGATGATATTAAACTGAAACAATACTGCTGTAAATATAATATGCAGAACACACCCACAGGATTGACTATATCACGCAAGACCGCCTTTGAATTACAATGTCAATGGTGAATGAAAATTTATTCAGTTTTTGAGGGTACTACCGTGAGCTACTTGGAGCGGAAATGAGTTGACCTTAATAAAGCAATGGCGTCAATGGTGCGTGATGATTGGTTGCACTTCATGACAGAAGAAAGTTAGTCCGAATATTTTTACCCGCCAATCAGCAGAAGTTCGACTGGTTTGGCGAAAACGTTCAATACTTTGGCGTCTTTTTGGCCTTACGATCTAAAAAATATATAATCGCACCTGCTCTAGCCTTACATGGTCGATGTCTTGTTCGAGAAGCACACTTTAGTGCTATTCTAAACTCGGCACTGTTGTTCTAACCGCACAGTCAGAAATTGCGCTGCTTTCACCTGCCTAGTTATAACGCGCGCGAGAATTGTGGCTCGCTGGCCTTATAATCCCAATCACAGCACAAATTGAAATTGTAACCTCATGGCTCATGCTAATCATAATGATGCATACGATTAACGTTATAATATTAATATGAAAAGAGTGTAGGAAGTAATAACCGAAAGAATAATATATTTAACCGCTCAATAAAACTAAAAGTGATAGAACTCAAAGATCATATTTTTGTCCTTGCATTCAGTTTCACAGTTCACTACCATTTTCATTTTGACTTTTTCATTTTGATTTTAATTTTATACTAAATCATAAGTAAATCTAATAATAATACTAATAGATTAATACTAATAGTAATAGTAATGCTAACTCTAACACTAACAGTAATACTAATAGTAATACTTATAGTTATACTTATGGTTATACTTATACTAATACTACAGTGTAAGTATTACATTTAGTTTTACTATTAGTATTAGTGTTAGACAGTTAGTATTAGCCGTTTTTCAATTTGATTTTGCTTACGCCTTCGGCCTTACAGTTACACCACCACTCACCACTTGCACTTTGACTTAGGTTAAGGTTTAGACTTTTGTCTTAGAGTTAGAACTTGGAGAGAATCATACTGATACTTCAACTCACTGACAATTTCAGCCACAATCACAATGACATCCTGAGTCACTCTAACAGTCACAGTGTCGGTGTGTGACAATGATTCATTTTCACTTTGAGCATCACAATTACTAATTGAATGAATATTCTTGTCAATGAAATTCAGATTTAGTGTAACAATCTGAATCACTAAACCACAATCACAATGGCAATGACTATGAGTGATGCTCAAAGTGAAGGTGAATCAAAATGAAAATGGTCGTGATGTGCCGTGCCTAAACTAAAGCTTAAACTTAAAGTTAGTTTATAGAACTAGTGACAGTCATATAAATAGTGGATAGTAAAAATCATGACTTATACTAGTAGAAATAATAGTTATAGTAAATCACTAAATGTAATACTAATGTCTAAGAGTAAGACTAATAATGTAAACTTTCGATTTTAGGTAAAAATAGCAACAGTAAAAATGACACAGGTAAAAGTGGCATGGTAAAAATAGCACAAGTAATAATGGCACCGTTAATAAGAGCACAAATGGAAAAATAGGAAAAAATGGCTCACTGACGTTAAATTTTCCAAAACCCCAAACTCAAATCCCCATTCCCAAACTCAAATCCCCATTCCTAAACCCCCATTCGAAACACCCAATCCCACCCTAAACCCAAATATTGAAAATGTGCCATTTTTATCTGCTTTGCCATTTGTGCCATGTTTACCGGTGCCATTTTCACCAAACACTGTGTAGGTCATAAGTGATACTAATGTTAATACTACTAATAATAATAGTATTAGTAATCACTCACTCACTCACTAAGCAGTCAGTCAAAAACGACTACGACTGACGATATTTCAACTTTCTTCACAGAGTTCTGTTTTGCGCCAAGTTGTACCAATTGTTGACATAAATACCCTTCTCTTTGAGGTGTCTCTTGATGGTGTCTTTATATCTTAACTTAGGACGTCCTCGTTTTCTATGGTCAGACACCAGTTGGGAGAATAGCGTCTGCTTGGGTAGTCGATGTTCATCCATACGCGCAATGTGACCTACCCATTTAAGGTTGCGAATTATTACTTGATCACATATCGGTGCTAACTTTGCACGTTGCAGAATTTCAGTGTTAGAGATTTTTTGCCATCATTCAACTTTCATGATGGACCTTAACTGCTTCATCATAAAGCTGTTAAGTTTTCTAACTTGGGATTTGTACAGCGTCCAAGTCTCAGAGCCGTAAAGTAAGGTGGTCAGAACAATAGCTCTGTAGACTTGACATTTCACTCTGATTGTCACATCATTGTTGTTCCATAGTTTTTCTCTAAGTTGCCCAAATGCAACTGAAGCTTTACACATTCTAGTTTGTAGTTCAGTGTCTAAACTTCCGTCATGGGTAATCGTGCTCCCAAGGTATGTAAACCTGCTTACATTCTCAAGCCGTTGGTCTTCAATTTGGATATTGTCAGATTTTTCAGTTGTATGTGCACATGGTTGGTACATGACCTCTGTTGTACACATATTTATACACAATCCAAAGTCATGGGCAGCTTTAGCAAAGCGTGATGTAACCACTTGCATATCCTCCAAGCTGTGTGCTGTTAGTGCTGTGTCATCCACATACATCAATTTACGAAGCGTAGTCAATTGTGTACGACTCTTAGATTTAAAAAAAAGCGAAGTTGAATAGATTAGCACAAGGTCTGGTTTGCAAATAGATACTCTGGGTAGTGTCGGAGAATGCTTCGTCAAGTACCGCCGCGAGGTATATGCTAAATAATGTAGGCGCAAGAACACAGCCTTGCTTTACTCCATTATTGACGGCAAATGGTGGTGACAGCTGGCTTTTGCTTGATATATGTGCTTCCATCCCAATATGGAACTGCTGGATCAGCTTAATCAAGTGTGATGGAACACCGTATCTTCCAAGGATGATCCACAGTGTCTCTCTGCTAACAGTGTCAAATGCTTTGGTAAAGTCTATGAACACAGCGTACAAAGGTCTTTGCTGTTCTCTACATTTTTCTTGCACTTGCTTTAATGTGAAAATCATATCCACCGTACTCTTCTCAGCTTGGAAACTGCATTGGGTTTTTGGCAGAATAGTAGTTTCAGTGTGATGATTTATCCGGTTAAGCAAAGTTCTTGCCATGACCTTACCAGGGATTGATAGCAGGGAGATACCACGGTAGTTACCACAGTCGCGTCGATCACCTTTTTTAAATATAGTTATCATGGCAGTGTCTCTCCAGTCTTTAGGAATTGTACCACTTCTCCAAACTCTACATATGATTTCCCACAATGCCTCTTTCAGAGATGTGCCACCTTGTTTCAATATTTCACCAGGAATTTGATTGTTACCCGGTGCTTTGTTGTTGGCTAGTGCGTTAATTGCGTTGTCCACTTCTAGGAAGTCAGGTTCTGCCTCCAATTCATGAGCAGTTGGTATGTTTTTGATTCTGGTGATGACTTCTGCTGACACAGCACGGGACTCATTGAGAAAATCATTGAAATGTTCTGCCCATCTGTTTAGGATATCCTTTTCCTTTGTCAGGGTGGTTCCATCTTAGCATTGATTTGGATTGTGTGTCTGGTGGTGATGCCCCAAACTGCTTTCAGGCTGTTATAGAAAGCTCTAGTGTTGTTTGTGTCAGCAAGTAGCTGTAGCTGTCCCGCTTTGGATTTCCACCAGGCGGTTTTCAGTTCTCTGGTTTTTAGTTGGAGTCGGCGACAAGCTTCACGGTGTATGGCTTTATTTGCACGAGTTGCCCTACTAGAGAGTAGCTTATCCCGAGTCTTGTTCCTATCTGCCAGAAGCTGCTGAATTTCAAGATCGTTTTCGTCGAACCATTCTTGATGCTTGCGTTTGTTTGTTCCAAGTGTAGCCAATGACACACCTAGTAATGTGTCGCGTAGTTTGCACCAGGTGGTCTCAACACTACTGTCTATGAGCACTTTTTTCTCCGTAAGTTCTTTGGTTAATGCATTATCAAATTCTGATCTTTTGACTAGGCACTTGAGACTGTTGAGATTTATTTTTGAGTAGACTTTTATAGGTTGTATGAGAAAGGACTTCTTAAAAGCCATGTTTACTGTTGATCTTAGAAGTTGGTGGTCAGTGCTACAGTTTGCACCTCTCATAGACCTAGTCATTTCTGTCCTTTTGTCTCGTGATGGTGAAATCAATTTGGTGCCAGTGCTTAGATCTCAGATGTATCCAAGTTGTTTTCCAAATGTCCAGAATTTTGAACAGAGTATTGGTGATAATGAGACTATTCTCAGTACAGAATGTCAACAGCTTTTCTCCATTCCGATTACACTTGCCCAATCCATGGACACCAAGAGCTTCAAGCCAGGATCCATTGTCAGACCCAACACGAGCGTTGAAATCACCTAGTATTATGAGTTTATCCGTGCGACAGGTGTTGATGGTTTCTTACAATTGCTGATAAAAGCGGCCAGTGTCTTCTTCTGGGTGACACATAGTTGGGGCATACGTACTGATGAGTATTAGTAATACTAATAGTAATAAACTTAGAGTAATTGTAAAAGTAAATGTTGTTTTAAATGTAATACTTAATCAAACTAATAGTAATTCTAATACTCATACTGATGCAGCATACTCTTAGTCATACTCATACTAATGATGATAGTGATGGTTATGCTCGTGCTCGTACTCGTACTGATGCTGTTGAAGTAAAACTAATACAGTACGTACTAATAGCAATAGCATCAACTTGGGTATTAGTATTACTATTACTATTAGACTTAGTTAATCATTGGTACATCACTTACATTACAGTCATTACTATAAGTATAATTTAAATTAAATTTAATATTAGTATAACTATTTATTAGTATAACAGTAACATTACCTAGAAGTAAAATTAGTATAACTACAACATAATATAATTGTAATAATATTTTTAATTATACCAGATATTCATATAGTATAGTAATAGTGATATTCAATTTGAATTCCAATTATATCATTTATCATAATAATAATGGACATTTAAACTTATAGTTATTAGTTGTATTTTTAGTTATGGACTATCACTATAAAATATAAAGTAGCACTATAGCATAGTGATAGTGCTTGATTGCCAGTACGTTTTTATTTGCTTTCAGTTTTACTCCAAGTTAAACTTTTGCTTTGTCTTGGAGTTTTACTACCAGTATTAGTTTTACGTATGGTTATATTTATAGTGACAGTAAATGTAATGCTCGTGAAATAGTATGTTTATGTTTTATTTTTCGTTGATTTTTTTTTGTAAATTTAATTTTAGTTTGGTTTTAAAATGGGTATTTCAAATTTTAGTCTAAATTTACTTTTATTAAAGCTTTAAGCTTTAACCTGAATACATTTTAAAGGTTCAAGATTCTCAACAGGTTCTACAAAGTTATATATCAAATTAGCAATAAAAATAGCTAACAATTTGGTTTGAAGTTATTCGTTATTCGCTGTTAATTTTAGCATAGCAGCTCTATTAATTAGCAGCTTTTTCTCAATCTTGGAATCTTCAAATTAACAAAAGCAAATATTATTTAAAATTGCAATTTCAGGTATATTGAATCTTTGAATTTTTGAATATACACTTTTATTGTCAATATGCACTTCCAAAAACCAATTTTTCTGAAAAATTTATTGGGAATTGCCTTTTTTAGGGCACACGCATAAGGTGGCTATAATAATACGATGTAATAATGAAAACAACATTTTACTTAATAGTGTTGAAAAATTTGGTATCATTTATCAATCAATCTTTTATTTCACTTGAGTTGAAGTTTTGAAAGAAATCTTATGTAAAAAAAGTTATTACCATGTAGCATTTTGTAAAAAAAAGTGTTTTCTATTACTCTTGAGCTATTTATGTAGCACGATTACAGATTGCAAGTTTTTCATGCTGTCCATCATAATTTATTAAGTTGAAGCGTTCTTTACCTATAGCTGCACAATTATACTATTTTTGTAACTAAGATGACAACTCTCAGTCAATTTGTAAAAGTTTTTTCATAAATTTATTTTTATAGAATTTAGTTATGGGCATATATATGGTAATATACTTTTAAACTTATATTGGGATTGGCTATTTTTCTAGTTGCATCTAGCAATATATAATCATAAATTTCTTTGCGAGCTCATTTGTCTTTTTTGTAGCCAATATACAGTTTTTCTTGGAAAACCTTGCATTGGGCTATTGTGTTCTGGTAATTAATTTTCACAATTTTATAATAGTTTTAAGTTTTTGGTACTTGAAATATGAACATTTTTAAAACCGGTTAATTTTAGATAGTAGCAGAGTCATATTGAAAATGGAACTGAATGCAGACAACCTTCAAGCATTATCCAATTACCTTCAACAAACCCTTGGTCATGAGGCACTCGCCAGGCGTACGGCAGAGAAATATTTAGAGTCGGTAGAAGGCAATAAAAACTATGCACTTCTGCTACTCATGTTGGTCAACAGTAATGAGACAGCTATGCATATTCGTACAAGTGCAGCCATTACTTTTAAAAACTTCGTAAAGCGTAATTGGCGAGTGGTAAGTGAATTACAGTAGTGAATATTATAATATTTTTGACCACCTGTTAAATATATGTTAGTTTATGTGTGTATTATTTAATTTGTCTTAACTTATTTGTATTAAAGTAAAATTAGTCAAGTTAGTCAGTAGTCAAACTGTGAATATATGTGTTGGATATAATATATATATAATTAAAAGTATATGTTTTTGTAGGATGGCGAAATTTAAATTCTATTATTCAAAAGTAAAACCCTTTAACGTCTGTCCAAATTAAAATATTGTCAAAAAACATGGTCATTTTTAGCCACCACTATTTCAAGTTAACTAATAACTATTGAAACAATACATTTTGCACAATCAGATGTTTAAATGCACAACTATCTTCAGAACTGATGTACCCTGATTGTGTGCATATATCGTTATGAAATTCACTGTAATCACAAGTTTACAAGTGCAGCATTAAAGTTGTTACTCTGTTCCTTATAGAATGCACAAATTTTGCTAGCGACAACTTTTTATGGTATAAAGGTTGCTGTCAAAAGCTCTACCTTACTACTAGCTTTACCTCTACCTTACATCTACCTTTACTTAGTAAAAAGTCAAATCATTTCAAAAGGTAAGCTGAATAGTTGGCACATTAAAAGCTCTCTCCACACTACACAGAGGCCTCTTTCGGTTATTGGATTGTGTAACTCACTAGGCAGTCTTTCTTTTTAAGATTTGGTCTAATAGAACAGTTAGGAACTACTCCAATAGTTCAGACCCCACTGGTGGTATATTATCTTTTTCATATTGATAGTAATGTTAATACAGGTTGATGATCTAAATGATCGGATTCATCAAGAAGACAGAGATTTAATCAGAACACAAATTGTGGAGTTAATGTTGAACAGTCCAGAGGCCCTCCAAAAGCAGGTGTGTTTGTAATTTTTGGTATCGTAAAAACTTTAGATTCACCCATTTTACCCAGCGTGCATTGCAAGTAGAATGTACAGTATGAACTGTTGTGAAATATAGTTCATCGAGATATCAATATTTTTTACAAGTCGAAGAGGTTAATTGGACAATTATTGCAACGTTTTTTATTGTAAAGTTTATATTGGATACAGTATGCAGATCTTAAATTTTCTTATTGGTAATTGAATATTAAATGAATATTTAAATTATTCCAACTCAGTTTGTTTGGTTTTATCATTTATAGTGCCTTAATTTTCTGACCAACTTTATTAAACTAGCTTGAAACTGTAAAACAAGAACTCTCACACAGTTATAAATTAGTAATAATTGTTAAAGTTGTTTAAACATAGTTCATATTGTGATATTTCTGCTCTTTATAAAGCAGTTTGTGGTTATACAGAAATATAACCTCTTAGTCATACTTCAAATATTTAATTCCAAGTATGTGTAATGATTTCGTCTAAAATCAAAGTTATTAATATTAAATACACTCCACATGTGTTATTTCAATTGCTTCAACAGTCAACTCCTCAGCTACCTAATTAAGAAGATTGTAGTATTTGCAAGTTAGACAGGTGTACATGATTTACTATGTTTCTAGTTGAGTGATGCCATAAGTATTATTGGCCGGGAAGACTTTCCAAACAAGTGGCCCACATTGATATCTGATATGGTAACCAAGTTACAGTCTGGAAACTTTCACATAATCAATGGTGTGCTTCGTACAGCACATTCTGTGTTCAGAAGGTATTTGTTCGGACTCATTAAATGTTAACTCAGAATAATTGTTTTTTGTATTTAATTATTTAATTTCTCTCCTTGTATGCTATAAGAAAAATGCATTTAATTACTATAAGTCTAATTTTTACGTATGATATCGAAATTTTGTCATGTAGGCCTGGAAAGAAAGAGCAGGTACATTTAGTTTAAATTTGCTAAAGTGACTGCAAGGGTTTTGCATCTATTCTTGCACTGTGCTAGTAGGAGCTTTAAACTTTCAAAGCAACTATAGAACACACTTCCCTCTTTCCAGCTGCTAAAGATTTCAAAACATGGCCACTGTCATCAAATGATTGTTTTTGCTCATAGCTAACTGAGGACTATAAATCACCACCCATGAATAGTATTGTCATGGTTTCCTGCTTTTTTTCGAATCTTCAAGTCAATCAGCAACTTTCACCATTAAACCACCCATTTATATTCTGACAGCATATTTGAAGTCATGGACAATATCTCAACTATTCATTTTAGGTATCGTCATGAGTTTAAATGTGATGAGCTTTGGTTAGAGATCAAGTTCGTCTTGGATCAATTTGCTCAGCCTCTCACGAGCCTCTTCAATGTTAGTAGGACAGTCTATGTAATGTGTAGCAATTTTTTATCACAAGTATATACAAGTTTTCTAATAAAACTATTGCCAGACATTTGCTTAAGCTGCATTCTGTTAGGATTTGGCACAACTTGGTAACATTAAAGAAGTCATCTAGTTTTGTATTTATTAGACTTTTTGCATATGATTAGTTTCGTTTATGTTGGCTTTTCAGTTTACTGTTATTTGTTTTGTGTTTAGGAGACGATGAATTTGGTGAAGGAGCATTCGGGTAGTCAGGAGGTTCTTCGAATTCTTTTCAGCTCTTTAGTATTTATCTGCAAGATATTCTACAGTCTCAATGCCCAGGTTATTTGATATACATAGTTGCCCATTATTTTAACAAATCATATGAATAACGGATTTGTTTGTTTAGATTTACTGTGGAGGAAAGATATCCAAAGGCATTTTGCTGAACTTGTAAATTTTTTCGTGTTATTCTAATTTGTAGTTTCGTTTTGACAAAGTAATTTGGTTATGAGTTATAATTGAAGTTATACCATCGAGTCTGCAATAATATGGACCAAAAAGGAGGGTTTAAAGACAATCATATATACATGCTGTACATAATATTTTAAATAAGTTGTTGATTGATTTTCCTAGAGCTGTTTAACACAAGAAGCTTACTTGAAGGAAAAAACGGCATTGTTCACTCATTATATACGTTTCGAGTTTCTATTTGAAAAAGTTTAAAAGAAATATCTTTTACCTGAAGCACAATGTTCAGAGCATTGAGTAATCAAAATATGTGTTTCAGGACTTACCAGAATTTTTTGAGGACAACATGAAGTGCTGGATGGAACATTTTCACACTCTCCTGACAACAGATCATAACATGCTGTCTAACCAGGTTAGTCACTGGCACAGATTGTAACACTGAGGTTTTGTCTTTACTTGAACTTACAGTCCTGTAATGGTGAGATATCCTGTCAACGGTTGAGAAGAATCATTACCCACAATCACTTCTCTTTCTCAATGAAAACTATAGTTTCATATTTCCATAAAAAACTTAACCCCAATATTAGCATTTCCATTAAAAATATAAGCAACAGAAAATTTCAAACATTTTGTTGAACTGGTAAACGCTTGTATATATGTCATATATACAGTGCTGTGAAAAAGTTTAAGGACGCTTGCAGAAATTCCTATGTATCTTGTTTAACAGGCATTTCTTGGAAGTTCTTAGTATTTTTCTGCAAGTTCTATATATCAAGATGATTCTTAGAATGTGCACTACAATTTCCTCCTCATAAATTTCTACTGCTGTAATGTTTTCCACCCATTTTCGGGCTAACTACACAAGCAGCTAAGAAAGCGCAACTCCTGTGTTTTTATGTTTCCAAAGTTTATTGCTTCTGATAACCACAAAAGGCTAAACAGTGAAACTTGACTTTGTGCATGGTATCATGATATCATAAAGTATGACTTTCTTCTATAATTTGAAATCTGTCATTTAGTTGTAAGCTTTTACATGGTGTCCAGTTAGGTGATGCGCATAGACAAAATGAGAGCCGTAAATCTTACTTCAAAAGAAGGTTTGTAATAATTTTCTTGCATAACAAAGGTTATTCAATTAGGAAATTATCTGAAAAGGTTGGCAAAGCAAAGACAACTGTACATCAAATTATCAAGAGGTTTATGGAGACTGGCAGTGTAGCAGATCAACCTAGAAGTGGGCGACCAAGAATAAGCCTACCCATAGATGACAAGGTTCTCATTAGGATCAGCAAGAAAGATCGTCATAAAACAAGTTTTGAGTAGGCAAAGAATGCTCAGAATCAACAGGAACAGCAGCTTCGACATCCCAGATAAGGCGAAGATTGCTGAGCCATGGTCTACATGGCTGCAAAGCAAGAAGAAAGCCTCTACTGACCAAGAAGTAGCAAAAAAACCGGCTACGGTGGGCCAAGGAGCATGGTAGTTAGACAGTGAATGATTAGAAAAAAGTAATTATTTCAGATTAATCTAAATTTTATGTAAACAATCAAGCTGGACACTGTTTTGTTAGAAGATACCAGTATGAGGAATATAACCGTCAATGTATTCTTCGAACAATTAAGCACCCTATCGGTATTATGCTCTGGGGTTGTATAACATCAAAAGGTTCAGGTCGACTCAGTAATTGCTCTGGAATGATGTTAATGCCTAACAATATATGGAGAATCTCAATGCTAAACTTCTTCCAATCATAAAAAACTTCTTTTTCAATAAAATTAACATATTTGAAGATGACAATGCACCATGCCATTGGGCAAAAACTGTTGAAAAGTGTATGAAAAAGCAGATGGTCTCAACGCTTAACTGGTCAGCACAAAGCCAGGACTTGAACCCAATAAGAAATTCATGATCAAGAATAGCTAAAATAGTCTCCTCACAGGAGCCAACAACTAAAGTGAAACTCATAGAGCCTGTAATTCATGCATAGCATCAAGTCGTGACTGAAAACAAGTTGGAGAAGCTGTACGAGTTGATGCCTCCTCGCTGCCGACTTGTGATTGAGAATAAAGGCTGGCCAACAAAACATTGATACCAAAATTTAAAACACTGTGTGTTGCAATACTGCTATAATGTGTATAGCAATTCACATATAATATTTTTCTATGTTTCAAATAAAATATTCTGATATCCTACAGTACACACAAATTATGAAAACATCGAATAATTCCCATATATGCATAGTATCTCATTGTTTCACCCAAATTTTGGAAGGAAGTGAAAAGAGACACTAATAATTTATATAAATGAAATAAGAAGACCTTAAGGATCATTTTGATAGGCATCATGCCTATGGAAATGCTTTTGTTATGTCTTAAAATTAGCTTGGAACATTGCTATTATGGAAAACAACGAGCCGTCCTTAAACTTTTTCACAGCACTGTATGTCATACAAATGCATATGAACTGAAAGCAGTTTGAACTGCTGTTGACAATAAAATGGCTCCATTTTGTCAGATAAAGGCTGAAAATGGGCTGCTTATGCAAACAGTAGGAGTTTTATCAGCATAACCATTTCTGCAGCTTATTTATTGTAAAATGCTGTGGATCTCAACAAGTCTAGAAAAATCTGTATCACTTACTTAATGAGGTTTGCATATAGATCAATTTTTGCTGTGCGTTTGTAAGGAAAAGGTTGTTATTAATGATTAATGCTACAAAATTGCTTCATAGTTTCACGTTCATTCTATTTGAAATCAATTTTTGCGTAACACTGACATGAATTACCACTTACATTAACTTATTTCCTCTGTCGTGCTACGGGTGATGGTTTCAATTCTAATCAATCACACTACTTTGATTTAGTATTTTTGACCCTTATTGCTCCATAGATGGTCTCCCACCACATTTACTTGAGTCAATTCTGAGCATATATATAAAAACTTTTTCATGAACTCCTGTATCCAAAATGAAATAAATGATACCAAAGGAATACTACATCCACGCAAGAGGAATATTCCTCCAATAAAGAACCAAGTAGTTATGTATATTATTCAGCTGGCACCTCCTTTCCAGATCAATTATTAGCTACGAACAATCGCTTTATGCTTTGAGAAGTCTCACCTCTACTTCTCTGTAGGAAAATAGAAACATCTTCAGTTATATGTACAGACTAGGCTAGACTGCTTTCACTGCTGTGTTTCATTTTGCCAACTTCACTGAAAGTTTCTATCTCAGTGTCCTGGACTGATTCTCTGAAGACTATTGCTGAACAGAACTAGTAGTAAACTTGTCTCATAATTCCTTTTCATTTTATCAGTTACAGTGAACCATAAAGTCAAAGACTGCAGGCATTTGTTCTATTTCACTTGTTCATAACTTGTTCATATAGATTACAGAATATATGGATGTTACTTGCTGTAGGCTGAAGATGAAGCTGGTTTGATTGAGCAATGCAAGTCACAGATCTGCGACAACATTGCTATGTACGCACAGAAGTACGGTGAAGAGTTTGCCCCACATTTACCTGTATTAGTCACAGATGTGTGGAATCTGCTAGTCTCATGTGGCAAACAATTGAAGTACGACCTGGTTGGTAGCTTCCCTATCAGTCACACCTCCCATATCTCTTGTACCTTTCTTTTCATTGGCTGCTGTATTCTATATTCTATACTTGTCTGTGATTGGCCACAGATTGCGTTCTGTAAGTCAGCTGACTCTGTTTGTAGTTAGTCAGCAATGCTATACAGTTTTTGGCTCAAGTGGCTGACCGACCTTCCAACAAGCACTTGTTCGCTGATGGCAACGTGATCAACAGTATCTGTCAGAGTGTCATTGTACCAAATATGGAGTTTAGAGGTAGTGTGGTCAAAGTTCTCATGCATGTTTGTATAACTTTGATGTATGTTTCAAGTTTGACTGTATTATCTTAATGCACATTGCTGTCATATGCATAAACCAGTGGCAACGGTTATGTAGATAAAAACCTTGAGAAAAAGTTTTAGCAATACCAGACATTCAAAAACTTATCATATTGATATCACTGTCTTAATAATATAAAGGACAAACATACTTGCTTTTACAGCTGAATAATATCGTCATATTATATACACTTATTTTGTAAAGATTTTTTCAAAACTCTCAACTCCAGCCATCAAAATTGGTGCGTGGAATTTTAAATCAATCAGTTTGGAATTATTTTCTTACTCCAAGCATGAGGCACTCTTGACTTCTTCACCTACTCATTGCAAATATTCTGTCAAGACATCCTGAACGGCGTTTAACTAATGATAGACTCGTACAGCTTTATTCTGAAATTAAAACTCAGAAGTAAAAATTGAAACTCTTCTAAAAGGACGCCATGCTTTATATGTTGTCAGCCAAATATGTGGCTGGACTTGATGGCTGCTCAACAAACATGCACAACTTACATCACAAACCTGATATGAAGCTTAGCATAAAAAATAAATATTTTAAAAGTGAAAAAAGAAACGAATTTGAAGCTATTTTGGACAAAATTTAATGTAAAAATGTTTGGATCTACATCCAGTATTGCCTCTGGCTGGCATATAATGTAGCCGTCATGTAATGTAGAGACTGTTGTTTTAGACGAAGATGAAGAGCAGTTTGAAGATAACCCTGAGGAGTATATTAGGAGAGACATTGAAGGCTCAGGTAACTTTGTGAAGATAAAATCTAACAATGCAAATGGTTTTCTACTCAGAATATACTATTTTAAGACTTTGATGGTGGGATATACTAGCCTACTCTCATCATATGCTAATGAAGTGAAGCAGAGATAGTGCAAGTTCTAAGAGTATTTACTTATAGTCATAGTGATACTCACATAGTTCAAGTGAAATAGTGATATTCAGCCATATTTCATTGCAATATTGTAAGACCAGTGTATGATGCTTCAAAGAGTGGCAAACTCTCATTTACTTAGAAACTTGAAAATTTGAGACTATGTCATGCAGCTTATAAGTAATGAATTTGTATATGAGTGCTGGTGTGTTGTGTAGATGTGGACACAAGAAGGCGAGCGGCTTGTGATTTAGTCCGAGCTCTTATCAAGCAGTTTGAGGGACCCGTAATTCAGAACTTTTCTCAGTACGTAGAAGCAATGCTAGTAGAGTATGCCAAAGACCCACAGGCTAACTGGAAATGTAAAGATACTGCAATATACCTTGTAACCACCCTAGCTGCTAAAGCTAAAACCCAAAAAGTAAGCATCATCTAGATGCATTATAACATGCCTGTCATGTTAGACAGCCATTGTATATTGTTGTGGTTCTTTATCTGACAGCTCAGTTTACATTAAGTTCTACAGGTTCATAGACAAATTCATTATTATTAATAGGCAATCCTTGTTCTTATCAGATGTTCAATATATTGCATTACTAATTAATATAAGTATCCACTGCATTGATCTGTTGGGCTAAGTCATTACTCCCTGATTCAATGACACCCTAAAGTCTAAACTATTATGTGCCTCTACATATTGAGGCGCTAATGAGTGGGGCTGTTACCTTCTATCTTCAATTGTAGCATGGAATTACACAGACTAGCGAACTTGTCAACATCGTAGACTTTTTCAAAGCCAATATTCTACCCGAGTTGGATCGGGATGATGTCAACGCGTTCCCAGTTTTAAAATCTGACGCCGTAAAGTATACTATGACATTCAGAAACATGGTAGGTCAACTATGTGGAGTGTAGCATTTTATTTATTATGTCACTAATGATGTCCATTCTACCAGCAAAAGTTGTAAACTAAATAGTTTTAACAAAATATAACTATAATTGAAAGGTTTTTTATTATTGGGAATTGTCTTCTTTTTTTCAAACAACTGGGGATTCAGCGTTTTAAAGTTTGAACAAATATAATGTTGAAAATTTGTGCTGTGCTATTAAGTCGAAGTTAAACAATAGCAGCAGCTCCTAAATTTTAAAACTATCAATAATGAGAATGTTGATTTTTACCTCTTGCTTCCCATTACTTATATGTGATGATTCGTTTGGAAATCAAAGTCACTGCTTTCTGAGTTTCCTAAATATTTGTGGCCGCAATTTAAAAATTTTGCGCATAAAATTTTATTTGCTAGACATTTCATGTTGGATATTTTCTAATATTAATATATTTTATTGGTAGATCAGTAATAGCGTCGGGTTTTCTAATGTTTTGCGCCGATATGAAAACAAGCTCCTATTTCATTCTATCTTACCTAGAACGCCACTTGCAGAATTACAAATACAGAGTTCTGATGACTTTGTGTCTGTAAGCCAATAGGGTTTATTTATTTCCCAGCTGCCGCAGGATGTCTGGCACCAGGTGATCCCTAAACTCATAGGGTTACTGAGAGCTGAGAGCTACGTGGTACACAGTTACAGCGCTCACTGCATAGAGCGAATCTTCACTCTGAAAGCTGGCAATGGATTGCCATTGTAAGTGCTTCATTACTTTTACATTTCATGTTCGAATTTCATATACTTTATATTGAATTATACTCATATATACTCTTTGTTTACTGTAATTGGAACAAGTGCAATGGTTTTACATAGCGTTATTGTAAGTGCTCTTACCATAAATATCTTTAGCAGGAATACGTTGTAGAAATTATATCTGATGTAATATTAGAATATCTGATATCAGAAGTAATGAGAATTAAAGTGAAATAAAATGTGCTGTACCTGAGTTGTCTCCTCTTTAGCAGTTTAATAGTCTGGTAACACCTCAGTCATTTATACACAGAGTTACCAAAGAGTCTTTAGACTCGTGTGCCGAGACACTCCTCAGCAATCTCTTCTCGGCCATGACTCATAAGGGGAGCGAAGAGAACGAGTATATCATGAAGTCTATCATGAGGACAATGTCTCTGTTGCAAGAGAAGATAATTCCTGTTGTGCAGGTTGTAGTCAGTGCACTCACCGAGAAACTAATGCTCGTAGCCAAGGTTAGCCAGTCTTACATTTACTACTGAAAGTAATGGTGTGTGCCCACACGTATGAATAACACCTGAGCACTTGGTTTGCTCCCTGGAGATTACATATTGTGAAACTTATCTTTGGTAATTCTAGAATAATCATTTTTATCTTATTTTATTAAAACGTGAGCAGCACACAATTTCATCTGAGCAGTAGTGCTGCTTTTGTGGTTCTTACGCCGCTGTATAAAGTGTTAGTTAGCTCAGTCTATGCATAAGATTATTATTAACATTTATGTCAAGTAAATTTTATTTAGATGTTATAAAGTTGGTCTGTTAACTGTATCTGTAACAAGATCTGAATGACTGTTTAAACCGTCACTGTATTGTGGTTGATATTTCTATAGAACCCGAGCAAGCCCCACTTCAACCACTACTTGTTTGAGTCTATATGCATTTGTATCAGAAACACGTGCAAGACCGACAACTCCCGCGTATCTGTATTTGAAGAGAATCTCTTCCCACCTTTCACGGAGATACTTCAACAAGATGTCACTGGTAAGTTTTTCTCACTTCTATCCAGTTGTCTTTGTATGAGTTGATAAATGTTTGATGTTGCTTTTGACATGTTTATTTGATCATAGATAAACCTTCAGTGCTATTTGCTATTATAGTATTGTTATATTTTTATTGTATTATTAGCTATGGTATGCATCATTATTGTATTATGAGTATTTTATGTACATTCACTAATTGGTGTTATCTAAAACTTTATGTTATTAATTTCACTTCATGCTGATTATCTTTATATGGTTTTGAAAAGAGCAAAACAGGTTAGCTTCTCATTAATGTATTTATTATGGCAAATTTCTTCAAGTCTAGTATCATTATTTTAACACATGCTTAATAATAAATAGATTACATGTGCCTTTGATTTCACAGAGTTTATTCCCTACGTGTTCCAAATCCTGTCACTGATGTTGGAGATGCACGAGGGCACAATTCCTGAAAGCTATGCTGGACTCTACACATTTCTACTGGCTCCAGTATTATGGGAGAGAATGGGGAATATTCCTCCCCTGGTCAGACTTCTACGAGCCTACGTGGAGAAGGGAGGAGATCAAATCCTAGGGAAACTGGTAGGGGGCGTGCCCGGTGTTTTGTGTGCTCACAGCTACTGTCTTTGTTTCACATTTATAGTTTAGGAAGTTTTTAAAAGATTAGATTAAATTTTGTTTTAACATTGTCTTTATTTATTGAAAACATGTTTAGATTACCAAAGGCCTTAATTGTCTGTCCAATAATAAGTTTTAGTAATGGATTGTTTGTAGTCATTACTCTGCCTCTAAATAGCCAGAATATATTTCTGAAATTCCGCTTGATAATCCATATATTCAATAGTTCTGCTGCTTGCTTTGTTGCCATTTCTCAGCTCATGAATGTTTCTCTAAACAAATTCTTTTACATGTAGGAAGGTCTGCTGGGAATATTTCAAAAGCTGATTGCATCTAAAACTAATGACAACCACGGGTTCGATCTTCTCAGCACCATCATTCAGAAAGTTCCCCAGTAAGTTTACTCTAATTATTTCGTTTTTATCTCCTTCAATCATATTTGTATATAATGCAACATCTCAAACTGCAGATCTTATTGTCACAATAGTATCTTATGCTAGTATCAGGGTAAACATTTTATTTTGTTGTTAACTGCTTGCAGCAGAAACCAGTCTCATTGGCTTCAATCTACTAACTTTATCTCCCTTTCAGTCTTCACCTTCCCCATGCTTCTCTCTACAGCTGTTTGCTGCTAGTACAAAGTGTATTGTCTTTATGTTATGTAGCAGATCTACAAACATTTGTAATATTTTTAAAGGGAGAAGATGTCTTCATACACCAAACAGATATTCATGTTGCTATTTCAGAGGTTGACCAGCTCTAAAACTACTAAATTTGTAAAAGGCAAGTTTTTTTTATTTTGTAATTTATGTTGAGTATGTTGGCCAGCCAGCAAGTTGTAATCAATCAACAATCAGTTGGGTATCCACATGCAAGTAACTTCCATTCCTGTACATGTTGCATAATAGGTCAAAGTAGGTTCAACAATAAAATTAAGTTTAAAAATTATCGCAATTGAGTATTTGATAATTATACATATCTACGTTTTCAAGTATAATGAGAATGCTACGTATTTAGATTATTTATCAATTTTTTTTCAAAAATTGTTTGCTTCTGGTGATTTTAAATGAATGAAACTGCATAGTATATTGTATGTAGGTAACGTGATAATATGTGAATATTTTATGAGAGAAATTAGCGCAAACCCAGACTGTGTAATTTGTTTCTGTTTAATTTTGTTATTAATCAAATAATTTATTGCAGGAATGCTGACGTTCTTCTCATTCTACTGTGTAATGTGTGGTGCTCAGAGGTTGGTGGATGTTGTGGAGTCAATTCAACCCAAGTACGTAGTAGTTGTCATACCATGTCTGTTGCTCGCTACTGACTGTATAATATTACATTAGGCAATATGTGCGTGTCTTGTCATACAAGTAAACTATATAACTGAGCGTGCTTATAATAAGTATGGGGGGGGGGGGAGGCTCACAAATCAGTTGAAAAAGAGGGTTCTGTTTCCCTGTTCATTGTGTCCCACATTGAATAAGAATTTATTAGATTTTCTACAAAATGAAGTTTTGTGTCACAGTGCTAGGAAAAAATGTATATTATTGACAGCGGCAGCTAGGTTGTAGCTTATGCAAGGAGAGGCGATACAGTAAAGGTAAAAAGTGCTTCTACACTGTTTTACAACAAGTTGACATCTGCTATTAATTTGACAATATCAATTGGTTGGATAACCAGAGTGTGCTTTAATTGTATTATAGCACAAAAACTTTTTTTTAGAAAAATATCACTTATGAGAAAATGTTATGTTACTTTTTCAGCAAAGTATAAATCTCAACTTACTGTAACTTCGTAGGATCAACATTCAGTGGTACAGGGTTGGGTCGTAAATATTTCTATCTGAAAATTTGCTTCTTGGAAATTTTAAGTTGTTGGATTCATGGCTGATTGTCATTTGTTTATTATAATATAATATTTATAATAGTTTGAGTGATAGAAAATGCAAACACCAAGCAGATTAAATCATAGAAATTTATTTCCTATGTTACCTCATAACATCACTATATAACTGAATTCGCTGGAAACAACTATAATTAATAACAGCTAAAAATTACTCTTTCACATCGATTATTTTGTAACAACAACCTCAAGACTGGTTGCTGTTTAGTCAGCATCTTCTATTGATAATCAAGGAAGTCCTGTGCTCATATAGTATTCAAAGTTTATTGCAGTTGCAGGCAATTGTTGAGTTGCAGTGGTTAAAGGATTGCTCTATCTTGTCTAATAAATGGCCATTTAGGTCAAACACACATAATATTGTGTTTTTCTAAGCATGCATTGACAAAAAGCATTTGACCAAAGGTAGAAAAAGTTAGTTGAAGTTGAGGGTGTAGATTGGTAACAGCCAAAACGCCGATTTTGAAATGAGCTGGGAAGTGTGACGTAACAGCGCCAGCATTCCTGCTGGTCACGTGACTATACAAATGAATAACTATAGAAATATGACTGTGAGATGTGATCTTTCAGCTCGTAATTTGTATATTTATAGAAGTGCAAATGTGAATTATCTCAATCTATAGTTTTTTGACATGTTAAATAACATGTATGTGATAACATTAGGCCATATTTTGCTTGTAAACATAGAAAAAAGCATTGCAAAAACATGCATTCTTTAGGATGAATGCCTGCGATCGATCTAAACTAGGTCAGATTGTGCAATATTACTGGCGCACCAAAGCTGACCTATATAGCGCACTGTAACTGCTTGAGCGTTATTGGTTGATGTTGCGCTCAGCAACCTTGAATACTAGCGTTATTGTTAGCACGTGCAGCATAGTTACTGGCGTTCACACGTCACGTATTAGGCTATTCTTTTTCATGGCTGATAATTTTACCTCCCTCAAAATTGGAATTTTGAAAAGCTGTTTTCTAGGCATATATCCCTTTGCAAAGTCACAATTGTTTGCATACACATTAGATTATAGTTCATAATTATAATGTGATTGTAATAAACTAAGATAGAGCAATCCTTTAAATTGTTAAATCAGAGTTTGACTGACTAATTCACACTGAGTGTGTGTGACTGATGGTGTGAACTGTTCTACTTTAATGATTGACTGATAGTAATATGTAACATATTGGTGTTCTGGCCTTGATAAAAACTTATATATATATATCAGTTCTACCTAATTTGCCAAACATATAAGTTGACTGTATGACTGTGTGCTGTATATAAACATGTAAATTAACCGTATAACAGCTCTGCATGACTAATCATTGCAATAGCTCATCCTAAAATTACATGCACAGGTAATCTAAAAACACTAGAGCTGAAATATTTTTCTCTTTATCCTCTCTTCACAGCTGTTTGGTATTAATAGTTATCAACCCAATGTACATCCAAATCACCAGGTGTGGACTTTACTATTTGCCTATATTAGTGCTCCTGTGTTCACCGATTTTTGGGAACAATTTATTTGCTCTTGATATTCTAATGACACATAGAGAGTTGTTTATATATATATCATAATAATGCATAAAGCTCATAGACCTCTCCCATTTATTTTTTAAACTACAGCCTCTTTTACAGGATGTTCGGCATGGTGATAGAGAGGCTCTACATATTGGACGTGCAGAAGGTGTCTGGATGTACACAGAGAAAAATATGCGCACTGGGTTTAACTAAAATACTCACTGAAGTTAAGCAAATGGCGCCATCTGGCGAATACGCACATCTATGGTACTTGCTATAAGTTTCATGTCTTGGGCCACTCATTCACTTGTTCTGATCTTCAAGTTGTATTCTCTATGTCAGAATGATAAGTAATATCAGGTTCACCATATCAGTTGAGCTGTGACCATATTCTTGCCATGTGTTGTTAGGGTGCCATTGTTACAAGCCTTAATCGGACTGTTTGAGTTACCTGAAGATGATGAGTTGCCTGCTGGAGAACATTTTATAGAAGTCGATGACACTGGTATAGTTTACAAATACTCTGTGGAACTTAAGCTGTAAATTGATAAACAGAGGTGGAACTTGATGGTGGGAGAGTAGAGTGCATTGGCTACACCTAGGGTTCAGCTGCAGGGAATTCTACTTCCAAAATCTGTAACTGCTAGTTATGTGAACCAGAGTTTTAGCTTTGGTTCAGAAAATTTTCATGTGGCATTTACCAGCACAATACTCCCTCTCTCTCCCCCACAATGCATTTGAAAATGCACTAATTGCATTTTGATGTAAATGATGTTTCTGGCTTGTAATCACATGGTTTTATGATGGAACAGATAATTTGCATTTACACTTTGGTGTAGAATACATTAAACCACCATGTCTGCTTAGTCTGCATGCACAGATTGTTTGGGAAAATCATACATCATAGGTATGAGTGGCTCTTGTACTTCTCAATGTAAAGAAAATTAATGATAAATTTTAGATAAAACCTGTCACCTCAAATATTTAACAGGAAGCTTGTCAATAGAAATTTCAAACCATGAATTGCTTATTGGGCAGATGAAACATTTTCTCCAAAATATTATGTTTAGAAAAGCAGTCAATCAATGTGTTGCATAAACTCTGGCTTATGCCCATTTAGGTGGGTCAAAACTCACCCACTGCTACATGACTCCACGCTGATCCATCTCTCTTTCTATTCAGCCACATAAACCTCTTTTCAACATATCTGCGTGTGATGTTCACTTTTATATTGGAGGCAATTAGATTTGTTTAACAGCTGCTCATTAAATGTTTTCTAACAAAATTAAAAGTAAAAAGCTGAGCAGTTTTAAATTCAGTGAAAAAGAAAACAGTTTCTTTGACTTTCTGTACACCATTAACACTTTTCTGATTAATATTTAACGCTCTTGAAAGTTGCTTCAAATAGAAAGAGATAGCTACAATTTTGCATATAGTCAGTTTTTTATTACTGTTATTGCTTGATATTAAACTGATTTAAGCTTCATAAAATTTTAATCATCACTTTTCAGCATTAGCACTGAAATAATTAAAATAGAGTGCATAAGTTCTTGTAATTTGACTATTTGAGAAGTAATTGGCTAAGGAGGAAACCTCCTTGACCATAAAATAGCAAATATTTAATTTGAAGCCATCTACTAGGTACTTGCTAGTGGAAGTAATGTTGTCCTAATATACCTGCCTCAAGCCTATTATCTGGTTTATAACATATTAGTGAAGTCTATAATGGCCAGCTTACAAAGGTGTGACTAGAGATATCGGCATGCTCAAAGTAGTGTCCGGAGAATTCAACTTCAAATGCATAAAACCATTTTGGAATATTTTCTGGGAGTTCATAGACTGAAATTAGCGGAATAAAATAATGCAAACTTCCCTATTGTGTTTTCAGAGTACAGTGGGGCATATTCACAGCTTGCTTTTGCTGGCCGTAAAGAAAATGTGTTGGTTGAAGGAGATCTGCAAATGGCGAAACACAACCTGGCGAAGCAGCTAGCAACTCTGTCAGCGAGTCATCCTGGTCATGTGAGTAGAAAGCTGCTGCCTACACTGCCATGACTGTCACATGCCATTTTTATAGCTGTGTTTTATTTGCACCAGCTGATTACATGCTAACACTAGCAATCATACACAATGTTTAAGTATGTTAGCAGTTTTATTGCACCCTCAATTATATTCTAATTGTACTTACAGTTTTCCGTAGCCATTCAAAATGGACTACAAGCCAATGCTATGAAGTTTCTAGAAGGGTATTTGGCGCAAGCTAACTGTCAGTTGTGCTGATTGACTAAACTATGGATTCTGTTTACTCAACTGCCACTATTCTAGTTTAACTGCGTTTATGGCTGCAATACATTTTGTATATCTTATTTCTTGGGCTATTTTTACCTGTGACCTAGATTGAGACTTTTTATCTTGCCTGAATTTTGTGTTGGTGTTATTAATAATTACCTTATTATAAATTTTAAGTGTCATTGTGAGCATTTGAATTATTGATGCATATTGTTATAACACCTTAATACATGTACATACCAACTCTGTCCGGCTTATATTCATTTTGTGTGAACTCAAATATACAACTATCTGCTGTCCAACTAATTATATGCAGCTACTGAGATAGAAAATAATATGTTGACATCTAATAAATCACAATCACAGTCTGACACTACTGATGATCCACTTGAATAGGACAGGCAGTAGTAAACTGCTCAGTTTAGCTACTTACAACCTGTAATAGGTAACACGATATTGCAGTAAAGTAGAGTAAATCATATCAACTGCCATTCTGGTGTGTCAAATGCTTACATGTTAGTAAACACAATGTCTTGTCTAAATATATTTTGTGTTTAATACACTGTAGTAGTTGCAGCCATTTAGTGTCTCCATTCTCGTGAATATCAGCATAATATTAGATGTTGAACAACATTATACTGAAATTCTCGAAAGCTTAACACCAATACATCAGGTTCAGCTGATAGATATCCTGGAGGTGAACATAAAAAGTGGGCCATTTAACTTCCGTCAATGTGGTGGTTAAAACACTGCATTATTTTGAGTAAATTATTAAAAACCTTGTTTCTATCATCTTGACTAGCTATGACAGGCAAGCTAACATGGCAGAAAGTGATCTTGGCTTTACTGTGCTCCACCGCCACTTCAGCTATACCCTGAGATTACCAGAGATAGGAAGTCCAATTAAAGTTTCCTTTTCCTTCCAGCATAACTTGAGAAATCGGCTATCACCTATCAAAGATTTTATTTAGAAAGCTTTGCCCTTTAGCAAAATAAGTTCTTATAAAAATGGTTAGATGATTTCCAAATAAAACTCACATGTATACAAGAATTTAAATCAAAACTGCTGAATCTTTTGTGAGACTTTGAGGCAACTCTGTCAAAGACCTCTCAGCACAGAGATCTCTTGCAGGAAAGAAGTCTTTTAGTTAGCAAAGATTGTTGCCATGCTGCTTGGTTTAGGGCATGAGACTGTGACCTACAACAATGCGACTTTGAACAACTTTTCTCTGAAGCATAGAACTTTTTAAATTGCTTTTATTAACAATACCATTTCACCATGCCACTCCTTATTGCAGAATTGGGGATACCAACTACAACTAAATGGTACAATGGTCATACATGGTCTAGTCTATGCAAGCCATTGTAAAAGAATATTTTTGACTTACCTTATACGCAGCAATAAGAGCCTATACAATCACGCTTGTTGACACCATGAAGTACCTGTTTGCAATGTCATGGCTGGCATGAGACGTAGCAGGTGTTTGAATGACTGCTTTCAAAACTTGGTGATAGTAGATACCACAAACATATCTTGGTAGTAACCAACCACTTTACACAAGCACCAAAACTTCATTTATATCATAACACTCTTTTAATAAAGTTAATCATATATCTCTATGCAAATATATGCTCAGTGAGTGCGTGAGACAGCCTGACTAAAGATATAAAGCTAGTTTTCTGATAAGAAATCATTAAGGGCCATTCTTAACACTCCTTAGTCATAGCACGATTTAAGACAGTTAATCAGTTTAATAAAATTTTGCTCAAGCGTTGTCGTGGCTTTCCTAAGCATTTTTAACGATATAGTGTAAACTATAATTCAATTTTGTTGTTGACATATAGAAAGTCTAACAACCAACATTTTGCAGTAAAGTTAGTTGTTATTATGATAAACGTACAGTTTTTAATACAATTTGCTAAACATGAATGAACCATTGTAGGTCCCCAAATCCTACGAAGCTAAATGATTGTTATTTTGAAGTTTGAAAACTTCATCAAAATTTCATAATATCTGACAAATAACAAGTCAATGTTGAAAAACTGGCATGCAAGTTCATATTTCAATCATCGGCTCAATATACACATACACACATACATACATACATACATACACTCATACATACATACACACATACACTCATACATACATACATTCATACATGCATTTAGGCTTTTTAGCCACTACAATGAAGTGCTTTATAGCTTCTTTACTGTTTCAACAAGTCACTCCACTTCGTTTTGAAAATATCGAACACTAAAGATTCTGATTATATAGCTATACCAGCCCACCTAAATGTAGAGAGTGATATTTATATTAGAGTGTACTTTGACTCCTACCATGAATGGTGTGGTGCATAAATCCTCTATCTCTCAAAAGTAGACAATATATAAAGAAACCTCCAAATGTCTTCTTATCAGCTAGAAATACCTAATGCTCAATGTATTTAGCGCAAGCATTCTTAGAACGCCTACCCTTTACACTGTGTAAATTAGCATTGCAATATTATGGTAATTAGCACAGACAGACTAAAGGTGACCATAAAGTATGTATATTATATGCATACACGTACTAGCTGTATTATACAGTACAAATACCTAGCTTCCTTTGTTATAATAACACAATTACTAACTTAGATAGTGCCTTCTCCTTGACAACTGTAATTACTGCAGCACTGCTAAGCTTTTATAGTAAAAAAACATAGAGAATAATTATTTTTTAGGGATTTTTATCAAATCAAAATGAAACTTTTGATTTGTATATTTCAGGTCAGATTTATATGTTATCTTATCATGAAAAATGATAATCATTTACAACTGCTAGCTGCCTTTGCTCACCTTTCACCAACTTTATTCTACTTGGGTGGCGGATTTTAGGTTGAAAAGAAACCCCCAATGACCTAATATTCTTTGATGTACAAGTATGTTGTGGCATTGTTATATTTGCCATGTACTGCAGTATTCTAGTTGAATCAAAGTTACATTTAACCAGCATTCTCTATGTGCCCTAGACTTTAGAGCTAGCCTTGGATCCAAAGACTTGAATATTTTGTTTTCTAATTCACTTGATTCTAATAATAGCTTTTTGCACTAAAAAATTCAGGAATGAGTTCAAGTCAACATAGACCTCTTTGATTTCTAATTTATTCGTTGACTATTCCCCAACTTCTCCTTATCAGATACAATTGGCCTGATTTGAAAGTTTCATGCATTAGGTTTGCTGAAGACTTTGACAATAAGTTGAACAAGTAAAATTTGTATCTTATTATTTACTTTTTCAATAAATAAAGCTACTGTTGACAACTTACTTTGATTCTCATAATACATCAATAGGACAAGAATATTTTATTACAAAATTATTTCAAGTGAAATAGACAAAATTAAATAAGTAATTTTAGCTTTGAAAAAGGATATTAACATTGCGGCTATAAATGATGTTCTTGCTAAATTATTATTGTTCATTAGTTATAATGTTGAATGTTAGGTTCATATAACCACTTGATTTCAAGTTATGTGAGCTTTATATATACTGTATCAATCTATTTTCAACAATTAACCCATATAATGATTTATGATACATTAATTTGAATAAATTCAGCTGATTCAACTGCTCATTAGTCTGAGCCATACAACAAGATATAGATTGTCTGCAGTTCTAAAAACATTCATTAAAGTTGAGGTAGCCAAAAAGTCCACAGGCCTGCATTATCTTCCTCTATCATAAGTTGCCCTTTTGTCAACATTTGGGAACAAAGTAGCTGTATTTGGAATATATTTGTTGAGTTGTAGTTGCATTATGCTGTTAAATATTGAGCGTATTGTAGGTTTGAAGTGCAACGGCCTGTAGTTTGTAGCATCAGAAGCCAATAGAAGTGCAAAACCTGTAGAAAAGCTTGATCAATTGTGCTCCAATGAGAGACTTCCACAAAAAAATTTGTTCTCATAAAATAAAGTTTTAGCCCAAACTAAAAGACCAGATAAATCTGAAAATGGTAGCACAAGTGTCACAGTTGGTCTTACCTAATAATGGAAATGCATTTTTACTACCATCTAATTATAAGCAACTGGGAGTTAAAACTGTTACTATCACAATATTTATTGTAACATTAAATTACAATAAATAATAATATAAGCACTAAAAGCTCTTCAGTTCAAGCTAGGGTGGATGATGCCAGCCAATAGCAATTTATGTAACACAAAAACCTGAAGTGGCTGCTATTGATTGGATATACTTCCAGGTTCTACTAAAGGGCTAGGCGAACAGTTTTGGAACACTGTGCCTAGAATTTATCCACTTGCCATGCTGATTAGTCATCCACAAAATAAGTTGACATACATTAAAATACAATCAGCATGTTAGGCGTCAAATTAAAAATTCACAAATGATTCAAATTTACTAATATTAGCTCACTGCTGTATTATTACATGAATAATTTAATTGTTGTATACCAATATTGCCAAAGTTACTATCGTCTATATAAAGGCTGCTAAGGACACATTTCTATAAGTTATACGCTAAGCTGTATACAAGTTTTGTCTACTTCATGAACTTTTAAATAGTAGTTGTCAGGATACTAAGGAAAACAAATTTCTAAACCAATTATTTGAATATCTCAACATTTAATCAATTAATAGCATATAATCCTATATCTGAGCAATAAAAAACTCCTTGAGTAGCACATGGCTTATTTAGCATGATAAAAATCATGCTGCATCACAGAAATTTTCCCGTAATGATGTCATGTTTTCAAATGATTTTTGTATGTACTGTAAAAGTTTAAACTTTTTACCACAAAATCACCTGGCAATATGAAGTGTGCTTATATTTATTACACCTCCAGATTGACCTGAGAAAGAGCAAATGGCGACTCCCACACTAGTTACTAGGCGAGGTGGTGCTAACAAGGTTCAAGCCCTACTACCGGCAAAAGAAATAATAGATAGCCTATATCATCTACTCTACAGGCCAGTAACGTACAAGTTCAACTTCAGCACATCTAATACAGCCTAAAGCAACATGTTAACCTTAGTTTAGGTGGTCTCACTACTGAGAGAGCCAAATAGAAATTCAACAGGAAAATTTCTTAGCCCATTACTATGTTTATACAATTAGAATAATGTTCTTAGTTTCAGTATTGGTTCACTCTACTTACAAAAACAAAATGGAAAATTATAACTGTACACACTATAGCTTGTATTGAACATTCTCAATTAATTTAACCTTACATTCTTTTTACCATGAGCAATATAAACTACAACAGCCACAGTGTAAAGGCCTGGCCTCACGCTTGTGAAAATCACACGAAACTCGTATGACAATTTTCGTGAGTTATCCTCTCGTTATGACCAGCCACACACTCGTCGGACGAAACACATAATAAATAGTCCGTGAACGACTCTTGCACGAGATACAAACAGCAGAAAATTGCCCAACAGAGAAACGTGGTAGAAATGAAATAATTACTGTTGCTAAAATTCTATTGACCAATCAAATGGTGCTTATCGTCGATGGTGATTTTTCGTCCATCGTCATCGTTGTGTACACCCAACGAAGACGATTTCGTTTGAATTCCCTCAAATTTTCTCGTACAATTGTTTTTTTGTGTCAAATAGACGATTTCGTGTGATTCTCACGAGTGTGTGGCCAGGCCTTAATCCAGAAAAGGCAATCAAGGCTATAGAGTCATGAGGTAAAGCAAATATATTTCTTAAGTTTTTTAATCACAAAGAACATTACAGACTATTACAAACATATATCAACAGGTGACAAAAATGCTAAATTTCTACAAGCACTGCCTAATTGGACTTTACAAGAAAAATTAACTGACATTAAAAATTCGTATAAACCAGTTCTACTACACAAAACCAAAGGCTTTAGTTTTAATAGCTAGAATTAGTTTAGTTTTAAGAATTTGTTTGCTAGAGTATAATGGTATGTACAGCCTAGATATACAAGTGTTAGCAGTAGGTAAGTGAGTGTCATCAGCTGGTCGGATGGTTATTGTGGGCATCGGCTGGAAACCCTCCTCACTAGCTGGCAGTGCAGGACTGGAGGTCCAGAAATAAACCTGGAATAGACATGACATTGTTTAGGAACATGGTGAAGAAATACACAACATTAGAAGAGAAACAACTTTGTCAAACTATTTTTATGTCCTAATGAGGGACAGTTAATATAAAATAATCTGAACACTGATTACAAGTCATTTCAAGGTCCTGACTATCTGTTATCTAAAGTACTAAGAGCAGTCTATGCAGAATTAAACCTTAATCATAGTTAAGATCTGTAGACAACCTACCAGATCTTGCCTTTCTTGAGCGTTCATCTTCTCAGCTATAGACCAGAACCACCGCTTGAACTTCTGCACTTTATCAGAGCTACTCTCACCTAGAGTTTAGAAAGCCAGAAACATTCATTAGTTTTACAGACAGTGCTATCAATAATATGACCGCAGAACACCAAACTCAAACATTTTTGAAAATAACACCAGCAGCATAACAAAAAGCCATGAGCTAAACCTAACTGAAAAAAAACAGACTCCATTGTAACTCTTCATACACTGCTGGACATAGTGCCTGTGATATGCACAGATGTAAAATAAGCTGTTGGGAGTGTACAAGGTAAGGTATAAGTTTCACATTTTCTCACTGTGGCTACTGGCTGATATTCTAAAATGGAGAAGCAGCACACATGTTGGCAAGTGAGAAACCTACCACTTTCATCATTGAAGGAGGTGTAGCTAATGAGTGTCTGCACATCTATATCATTCTGACCATTAAGCAAAAGTCTCAAGTCCTCAGCATATAAACCATCGAGAGAATTTCTAGGTATGACATCGTGTATGCCCGACTTGATTTGCTACAACAATGAGTAGTTTGTAGTGACATGATCAGATGGCAGGGTGCTGGTAGAGTTTCCCTTAGCTTGAGTTTACAATTTTGGTTTGGTGTTTAGAGTATGACAGACAACTAGCTATTAAAATAAAGGCTGTTGTACACCTAATATGGCCGTGAGTGTTCGGTAGCAGCGGCAGCAGATATAGCAGCAAAAGCAAAGGAAGCAGGTCAAAGGTCTGTCAGGCTGCTAAGAGGGCCTACTAGCACTCTTATACTAACTCCGTGAGGTCATGAATGATAACACAAGTGTTGGTATCAAATACCTCGCACGTCTTTATATTTTATATATCTATGATTTATACCCCCAAGGTTAATAAAACATCCACTATACACAGAAACGCCTGCAATTCCATAAACAGAAGGTTGACAGTTAGTTTACAGCAGTTGAGTATAAATATCTGCCATATGATTCCAAGACTGTATATTTCTAGCAGTTATTGTTTGCATACTGCTGATAAGAGTGACTAAACAAAGCATTAGCATTGCCACGACATAAGCTAGCACTTATCAGCCTCTTCTAAAGAGACGCTATGCAACAAGTCAAATGCTGCACCCTACAATACAACAACTTAATTTAATGAGATATCTGAAATGTTAAAAGGCTAGTTGAGCAATTAACAGCGTAACATAAACAAACCCCCCTATCTAATCTCAAGGAGTGTAATTATTAGTTGCCAACCCCAAACTGTCAGGTATATTTACATTACCTATGCTGAAGGTTAAGCATATTTACTGAAAGCCAAAATTGAGAAATTCAAATACAGTTCTTAGATGATTTCCCTTTGAATGATATACTCGATTCCTTAGAAACCCATGCTTGGGTACAAACAAACCGCTAACAGAAATGGTGTGATGAAAATGACACCTTCGAATAGCATGAGATCAAAGTATTCTATGGAACAACTGTGGACAGGGCATTCAACTCCACCTACTGGTAGCCAACAAGAACTCAGTCTCTCAACATTTCATTCTGCCCAACACTTTCTAAGAGGCTAATTTCTATCCCAGGTTCAACGAGAAACAGCAGCAGCCACTTGTCACCTGACTGAATGCAGATAAGCTTTTAGCTAGAAATTCAAGACTAACAAGAATAGTTTATAATATACTAGTTACCTCCAATGCAGAGTCACAGCATCTCACCATCTTGTAATAAGCATACTTCCTAACATAACAATAAATGTTATGGGGAGTTATCGGCACATCAGCACCTCCAGGTATCAATTCGTGAGTCACGCCACTCAACTAAAAGATATTAAACTAGTTTACAATAGTGACCGAGGTTAACACCCTCTTATATAGTGATGACCTAATTCAACCTGTATGTACACACAACTGAATACCTTTTACACAAACAGCTAGTTGGATGTATCCTTACATAGCATGAGCAAAAAATAGATGTATGAATTCTCTATTCATATTGCCTTATTTAGTAAAATGATCAAAAGTCTCACAATAAATAAAGCAGTAGAACTGAAACTCTACTTATTAGTCATCAGAGTATTTAAATGTAGTTCAATTGAATTTATATTCTACAAAATTTGTCAAAGCCTTTGATGAAAAGCATTATTTATAACAAGTTTCCACAGACAAGCAAAATCTCATAAAAATAGTAAACCTGTGGACAGATGTTGCACTGATGTATATAAAAAGGTAACACACCTCATCATCAATAGTAAAGGAGAGATCGAGGGCAGAAAGAATCTGGGCAGCATCTTTCAATTCCGTGTCAGCGAGCAGCTTACGTAAACTTTCGTATAAAGTGGGATCTTGGAAAGCTAAATCGTGCCATTTGATTGGTCGACCAAGAATGTATTTGAGAACTGGGCGGCTAAGATAGAGTGGGCAGATCTCATTTTGTAGAAGACATAGTCCTATCACCCTGCAAATGATACATACAGCTACAGTATCTTGGAGAACTGACAGGAACTTGATGAAAACTTCACAAATTTCTGCATCTACATGAAAATGCTAACAGACACACGGACAGACAGACTAGCAGTAGAAACATAGTGGTTAGGTGACAACTAACCTGCCAACATTTCTAAACGCATTGAGTCTAGTAACAGAACCACTGCCCTGGATTGGAGAGTAGTAGCCTTGTTTTCCAGGTTGGTGAAACAGAGGTAGGGTCTCCAAATCCACCCCCTCTCTTACTTCCAGCTTTTGACCAGACAAATCATCTTTAGATCTAATTAAAAACTCAGAACTTAAGCCAACACTGCAAATTAAAAGATAGCACAAACAGTTATTCCAACAACACAGTATATATAGTCAAACAAAAGATTCTAAAATTTTGATTTTGACAGACTCAATACTGTTTACCTGGTGACAGTAGTGAAGGCACTAGCAGAGGTACCTCCCACCAGCGGCTGACCCTCAGTATTAGACTTGTCCGAGGGGTTCTGAGCTCCACCCCCTGGCTGCTGACTCACACGAGCAGTTTCGCTGCCGTCGGCTTCTCTCAGAATGGTAAGAGCTTCATTGACCTTCTCCTTCAAAGCATCATCAGAAGCACATATCAGCAGAAGTTGGCCGGGTGACAACTCAAGTAACATTCCCGTTATCTTAGATGCCAACCCCTACAGAATACACACTGTGCATCACTAGTCACTACACCTACTGAGTAAAACTTACACCCAAATGCTTACCAGAAATAATAAAATGATTGGTGCGCGCCTTTGGTTAACCTATAAGCCATTATCTAGCTGTCTGGCATTGTGGAAAAACTAGACCATGCTGCCAGTGTCTGTCTTGAATCAACCATAACATATGCAGGTAATTTACATCTTCATGAATATCAATTCGAGTAGATACTCATAGAAGACAGCCAAGAATAATAATTTCTAGCGGGAAAGCGCAACTTGAGTGAGAAGTAGAAGATAGGAAGAGAACATAACTACTCACCGGGTGTAACTTCTGTACACGAGGTAATATGCGTTCACCGAGATGACGTCTGGGAGCCGGAAGGTTATGGTTGAGTTCGTGTCTCTCCGCGTCTGACATTGGAAGGTGGTATGGGGCGGCGGAGGCTGACATTTGCTTCTTTTCACTGGAGCTGAGTCTACTGAGCGTAGAGCTTGATGCGTTGACACCTTCTCCTAGGGAAGACCTGGTACGGGCCGACGAGCTTTGCTTAGTGGAGGATCGCTTACCACTGACTGAGGTGCATACATCTAGTTTGGGTATTTTCTCTGATGACAGGACAGCCTGTGAAGGTAGAGCAAAGTGCATGTTTCATCATAACAGAAAACAGCACATTATTTCCAACTAAAAAACACATGTGCATCAACTACTCCCTGCAGAAGTAATGAAAATATGAGCATGGCAATCTCCTTACCCGTGAGAAGTCATTGTAAAAGCTACGGGCAACTCCGCTCCCTTCTCCTGGCTCATTCTTGAACTGAGCTTTGACCCTATGGACAGCGAGGATAGGAGTGTAGGAGTTGTAATGGGCTCTCTTGCTGTACTGGACATTCAGCTGCTTGATGGTTTGAACAAGCAGGAGATTTCTTTCCCTCTCAAGCTAAAAGAGCAGAGGAAGCACAATGTTATGAACTACCAGGGAGCGATATTTTCATTAGTTTCTAATTTGCTAGTATAAAACTTTCATTCTTGGTGCACATGTTACTCTATTGAAAGTATTGATGGGTTCTACAGAACTAGTTAGCTTTAAGCACCTCAATAGTTAAATCTCTCTGTTGTGAATTCCTCAATTTTTCCATTTCTCTTCTAAACTTGCTTTCTTTCACAGGAAAGCCTCCAAGATCGCTAATCACAGAGCCAGGTTCGGCACCAACATCGTCACAGAAGATGTGACCAAACATCTGTACAGTCTGTCTCCATCGCCCAACCAGACACTCATAAGTTATAGATTCGCCAAAGAAAGTTGATCTAGATGAAACAAGTAGGCGAGTACAACAGAACTGAAAAGTTATTAAGCTTACCAGTGATTATAGAACTTCACAATATTTTGATACTTCGAATTTTAAAGTATGTGCATGCACAGTGGGGATAGCATTATAAAGCTGTCTTACACATTGCCTGCTATATTAGACTGGCAAATACGTAGAAGAACTGTAATTACTATATCACTAACAACATATCGATTGTTCATCACCGTAATTTAAATAAATCTTTTGAGAAGTTTTCCTAATGACTAAATCAATCAAAGTCAAGGTTAGTTTGAGAAGTATCTGTACTTTAATGGGATTGTTATTACTGTGTAACACAGCATAATAATAGCAGCTATCACATTACTGTGCTAAATCACTCCATGACATAACAAAAGTAGAATACATTTCCCTTAGCCTTTCCTTTTCACAATGTACATGGAGAGTAAGGCAGTGTGGATACAAGTAAATCTCACCTGTTTCCAGCAGAGTGAACCGTTTGCTCAGTCAGAGTTTCTCCCAGTGAAGCAGGTTGGCAGGTGTTGGTGGTGTCAGAGATGAGGGACTGGTTGCTAACAATGACACTGGTTGGCTTGCTGCCGACAGGCACCAGTCCACTGCTGCCAGGATCTTGTACCGGAGAGATGGCCGCCATACTTAGCACGTTGCTGAAGGACGTGGAAGTCTTGCCGGGCTCAGTGCGAGGAATACTCAAGTCGGCTGTGACGACAGAGTGGAATAATCAGAGTACAAGCGCAGCTAATTCAGAATCTAGCACTATTGTCAACACTATAGTAGTTAGTTCAAAGAATTGCTCATTTTACTATATTCTATGAATTTGGGTGCACTGGGAATGTAATTACCCACTTGTAAACCCCAACTACTACTACAAGAGATGAGAGTTCAGCAGAGTTGCTGGCAGGACTTACCTGGCTCATCTTGAGGTGGATTGTCAGGTGTGTATGTGCCCATCGTATCTAGTCTAAGACTGGCTTCAGAGTCATTGCTAGAAACGTGTCTCCCAATACCCATGTGAATAGGCATTTCAGAGAACCTGCTGCCTGCATCCTGTAAGAAATGCAGTGCTGTCATAGAACAGGTAGTAAGACAGGTGCAAAACAAACAAGTAGTTCGGGGAAAACTGCTAATTATACTGACTATTGAGATATCAGTTTAAAGATAATCTTTTTGGAGTCATTAGGACTCTATAACTGCACCTGATCTTTTCAACTTGAAGTTATCTGCTCCATAGGCATTAACATTCATATCAACAGTAAAACAGCCGACACAAGTAGCACCTGAAGGTACCCTTATTGGCAGCTGCCTTATGCACCTTATTTTATGGTTCACCTTACTCTTGTGGAAAATACTGTGTTCCTTTTTTTCTAAATGCATTTAAACTGTGTTTACCAGCAGCTTAGTTCACCAAACTTAGGTAAATCATTGAAAAAACTGACAAATGCTAGCCTAAAATCTAACTTTCTTGGGTTGATAGTGAAAGCTTACCAATTATTGAAATTAGTTATTATATCTTTATGATGTACACCTATTATAATCTTGATAGCAAAGCATAAACAATATAGAAACTAAATTACACAGAAAAATTAAACAACATAATAATGGCAGTTAAAATTCAAATCTCCAAATTTATAGATGGTGCAATTAAATGAATTCAACTATCAACAGTTGCTGACTCTAAGAAGTTGACAGTCTTCATATAGATGCGTCGGTTGACTAATTCAGCACAATAGCATATAATTTCAGACATGGAGTATTGACAGCAAATCTACATTTCCCATAAAATAACAACAGGCTATTACCAGGTTTTTATTGTATGGCTGTTTGGAAATCCCGAACATCTCCTCCCGTCTAGCTAAAGGATGGAGAAGCTGAGGCCGTTCAGCCAGTGGCAGAGCCTGGACCAGAGGTGTGTGTATAGGATCAGGGGAGACACAGCCTAGAAAGGTGGTAGACTCAGATCTCTGGAAGAAAGGGTGTCTATTGGATGAGCTGGTCAAGTCTTCTGGTGCCACGCTGTCGGCTGACATCTAAAATGCGACCAATCATATATATGATGTCCTAAATAAGGTTGACAGAGGCAGGTGTAAAGAGACTAAATGTCATTTATGTGTGCCAAAGTATATTTCTATCTACTGTATGATACGCTATTGATCAGAATAATATCCTCATTTAGACAATGAAATTAAAGTGGACAAACAAACATGCATCCGACTTTAAAGATGTTACATTAAATATTATCAATATCAATTTAAACATTCTGCTGACAAAGGCTAGCATTGCTCAGGTCAATTATTAGAGGTGGAATTAGAACTTAAACTTTAAACATTGAATCTAGACCCACCCCCACATATGAATATAGCTATTAATTATTTGCAGCTCTAGAATACCTTAGAGTCGTCATCTTCTTGCTCAGCCCAGGACTGTATGGAAATCTTGTCATTAGTGATGAGCACATCTGCTTCATCTTCAACCCCTGACTTCATGTAGTAAATCATGGCGTCAAACACATATGCCACGTGTTTCAATGCCAACACATCCAAGCTAGGTATACACCCTGCGTGCTCACTGTTGTAAGACCGCATTAGTGACAGGATGTAGGAGAGGAAACCATGGCGACCAGATACCGCTTCTACAGAAGTTTAGAGAGAGTTTATAGAGTAGGGCAGGTGTTACAATATCACATCTTAAACCATTTCGCAAATGCTTTTGCATCTCTTTTTAGACTTTGCATTCTAAATTATGAAATATCAAGAAAACATGTTGGTATAACAAACTATGCACTTATTTTCCAAACATTTCCATAAGTAAGATTATTAAAATCAAAGCGCTATTTGCTAAAATGATGAATACAAATCAGCAAACTTGTGAAAAGTTTATCTCTCAACTAGTTTAAGTGTAGAGTGTGAACATTTTTACTATGCCATACTTTAGTCGACATACAGCAATTAAATAGCCACACTACAGCAACTAATGTCCAACTCACCACCACCGGCTAGACGAGGCCTTTTATGACTCAACCCTTGAGCAGCCCTACTGTTTGAAGATCTACCAGCTGCGGCCTGTTCCATCTGCCGGCCATAGCTCGGGTGCATTGGGTGATTGGGGTTGTTGGAATCTGTTGAACTCACAAGAGCTGTCCCGAATCTCAGCTGAGCTTCTGTCGCATCCATCACACCTACCATCCAGTTCCAAGGCATTCTCAACTGATCCTCCACATGAGACTGAAAAATAAAAATACAAGTATTTATATGAGAGATAACTTCGACATCATCACTTGTTTATTAGCCATAAATTTCATAAAAAGTACATAATTGAATTGTATTTTACTGATGTATTTAGAAAATGTGAAGAATATATAAAAGTACACAAATAGCTCTATGTGAAGGTATCAACAAATCCACATAATATAAACTGATACATGTTCAAAGCTGCACCTGTCTAAAAATTTATTGGCTAATTATCTGGCATCAACTGGTAGCAGCCTTGATGTGAAATCATAACTTAGTGAAGATTACAACACACTCAATGTACCAGACAGTAAAATTATTGCTCATAAAAATATCTCCCATGTTTGCACTTGCAACACATTTATTCCAAAACATGGTATGGTACTAGCATTGTTAGAGTACCTGCATTAGTTGTACATCTTTTTCTGTGTAGTCAAGTACCCTGGATAGGTTAGGTGCTAGTGCCCGGTAATCTCTCATAGTGTTTAGTAAATCAGCAATCTGCATGGACAGATGAACAACTAGATACATGCAGCTTAGCTAGATGCATAGTGTAACCTTATTTGGTTAGTGTGTAACCATAACAAATGAAAGTTATGTTCTAAGAACAGAAAAATACACCAGAAACATGAAGTTGTATGGCAGGTAGGCGTATATCTAGTTTCACACAGTTTTCAAGAGAACACACCTGTCTAAGGATGATCCCAAAAGCTCTGCTTAAGTTGTTGGCAGTAGCAGAGGTGGTTTGTGAGGCCAATGACTCATCAGCCGCTGCCTGCGAGGCGGACAGGGCAGCAGATTGAACAGTTTGAACAGCTGAGCTGATAGCACCATTGAGAGAAACGGCATTGGATCTTCTCAAGTTGACTGGGTCAATGTAGATGAGACCACTGGATGTGGCGGGATTGGCAGAGGAACTACCAGCTGTGGGACGGGTGGAAGAGGACGCGGTGGTAGGCTGACGTATTGCCCATCTCATAGACTGAGGTGCCTGGAGAGATCTGTGGCTAACAGCTCCATGATCTGAGACATTGAAATGACAGGCATACAGAAGAATATATATATATATATATATATATATATATATATATATATATATATATATATATATATATATCTTGTGATTGATAGTCTTAAAACAAATAACACTTCCTTTATACATTTTACTTTATACAATACAATGTCATAGGAAAAAAATAATTAAAATTTACAAAGTATTTTTTGTAATATTTTATGGGAAAACAAATAAAAGCAAATTCCTGTTCAATTGGTAATGAATACTGCCATAGATGTGGCCAATACCTGCAGAGTGGCGTTCTAATTGGTCCAAATCGAGGCCACCTTCATACTCCTGGTCGCTGTCTTGACCTTCGTCACTGTCAACTTCCTCGTCACTCAGACTGGAGTCCTCTTCTGAAAAGAACGCCAACTGATGTATACCTGTTGGAACAACAACTAATATTATGATATAAACATGAATTGTTTTCACTAAGAGTTAACTACCTAATGAAATGATAAGCATATGAATAGAATGCATCACTTCAAATCAATACTAGCATGAGAAAAAATTCTGGCATCAACTGCGGAAATGTGAAAATATCAGACGCTAAGCAGTGAACTACAAAAACACAAAAGACTATGCCAATGCACAACAAATAGGAAATAATAAGATGAACCATCTGAGGAAGTCATGGCTGTAGTGTTGTTTCTACCAGTTGCACCTTGCCCTCCCTCCTCGTAAGCACCGACAGAGTGGACGCTGCCGCCATGTACACTCTCGTTGTCAGAGTCAGACTCAGCAAGAAGGTCCAGGTCCATGTCACTCTCTCCCTCTGGCGCATCAGCAACTGAGATCAAAGAGATGTATTATTCTTTACGCTAGTACATAGCAAGCAAGGCTCAACAAGAATGGAACACATACTGGACTACACAGTTATATAGTATGCCATATACATAATGGACAGTGTGACTTACCGTACTCTTGCTCAGCCTCCTGGTCCATGTCCATTTCTACGGCATCAGACAGAGGAATTTCTCCTTCAGCAGCACTAGCCTGTCCTGCTGCCTGTAATCACCAACAGCAAACATGACAAAGAATACAGCAGTGTGTTTATATATATATTTCTGGCAGCAGCATGCATGAATACAAGTTTACGCCATTTGAACATTCTAACAAGAAGATACACGGAGACAAGGGAGAGTTTGTAGCAAAGCATTATGTTTTTCCATTTCACACATATATACAGCATGGAAAAGTAATACAGTGATTCTGATGGTGAATTGAAATCTTAAAATCAATATAGTGAGACAAACTACCCAGGCCATTAGGCAATACATAACAACTCTCATTTAAATTGAACCATCATATTACACACAGAGAAATGTGAAACCAAATTAGATTAGCATTACCTCAGGAATTCTAAAAAGAAGCAATGCAGCCACTGGCACTAGGAAACACCTAGTTAGCTACAAACTACATTTTAAAAGCTATAAGCCAATTTATTGTAGGCAGGTAACACACAAAATTAGGCAGTAGTTAAAAGCTTCTCGACCCAAGCAAGTATTAAATGGTGAGTAAAATAATCTGGTAGTATAAGGAAAATCTAGAATAGCACATACATCTAGCATTACGTCACTGATGTCACCACCTTCGTCCTAAAATTTAATTCAGCTCAGAAATCTCCAAATTACACATGACATAGAAAAGAACACAAGCTCAAAGCTGGAACACAGTAAGGTTGATTAACATGAGATACAATCAGAAAACTGTAAGCTTTACTTTTAGCAACACAAAATTTACTGTAAGATGACACTAAACTATGTTAGAAATATTTACACATTTACGTAATAGAACATAGTCGCACATTAGAGTAACTACACTTCTTTGAGTGAACTTCCAGTCAACAAACTTCCATGATTGCCAAAACAGCTATCGTTTTATAGCAAAATTTCTTAATTTCTTTGCATTTTTCCAAATTTATCAGTTTTGAAATTTCCAATGCAAAACATTCAACATTTAAAATAAATTACACTACATATTTTAATTTAACACTAAAATCTGCAAAAATATTTTTGCATCCCGAAAAATTTCGGAGTTTTTATAGAACAACGCTCAACTACGATATGTAACCATAAAATGAAAAAAACCATCTATAATGCAAAGGATTTTTTAGTTTTTAGCATATCAACTGTATAACCTGTTTAAATTTCGTAAATGATCCCATTGAGATACAACAGATACCAGCTGTGCAGTATGCCTGCATCTACTATAAGCAATAAATGCAACTAGATTGTACTCAAGCTAATTTTACAACTCACAAAATGAGTATTTAAAGTAGTTTATCAAACTACCAACAGTTTTAAAAACAATCACTTGAGAAAAATTTTTTTCCAACTATTTGCTGCCAGACAGCGCCAAAAAAAGCAGCTTGATTATGGTACTATTGCAGAATTGACAGATATTTGATAGAAATGTTGCTACAAGTACGCCACGCCCATCATACTCACAGGTTCATACTGCTCTCTGGCCATACTGTCCAGTTCCTCTTCATCATAGAGGGCGCTGCGATCAGGCATATCGCTCTGTATTGTACTATCTAGAAGAGCATGATGACTGCTGGGCTGACCATCTCGGGGTCTCTTTGGGAGAGGGTCGGCCACAAAAAGGTCTTCAGTGTCGTGAAGCATCTACAAGTAAGTAGAACAACTGTCAGCTACCTGACGTCAAGCTAAAGGCCGTGTGCATACAGTGAATATTTAGCAATCATTTATTCTATAACAGAGATAATTTCTGCTATTTAATATCAACTAACTAATCATATTTTTCGACCATTTACGGTAATTTTAAATTTTGGAACCCATAATTAACACAGGAAGAGCAAAAACTATACAATTTAAAAAAAATTCAGGTAAACAATTTTCATAATGGAACTTCGAGAATTTTCACATTTTAAAAATGAATTTTGCCAACATTTCTTTGTCCATTTAAAAATATATAAATTTAGTAACAAGCCTATTTATTAACAAGCACTATTATATCTATGCCTGAAAAGAGCACATGATTCCAAACCTCCATGCTAGACGCAGATAAAAGAGAAAATGCTGACGTAGGTTTAAGGACACCCAGTGTGACTGGCAGCAAGACAGCATTGGCAGCTCTACATAACTCTTGAATAGCAATGTGCACAGTTGACTGGAACACACGTCTGCATTTGGCTACAGTCGTGTTGTTGATGCTATAGCTACTGCCACTGCTGCAAAATATATCACAATAATTGGACAAATATATCGATAAGTTAAATAAATAATAGTATTATATTTGGATAATAATGAATACATACTAATAATTCAAAGTAGATACTGTATCTATAGATGCTTAGATGATTTTTGAGCATTTAAAATAATCAAGTGCAACTGAAGCATCTTTCAACATGATAAGCAAGAGATATGCATCACAAAAAGTGGCATACATGGTGCAATACAGAGCCGTATAAAACAAAGTTTTAAAACTAAAGCAGGCAATAATTATTTACCCAGAACTACGAGCAGTCATGGACAGGCCTACAGAATAATGTTACTAACCTCCTAGGCATCCGGGAAAGTTCAGACGCTGACTCAACACTCCTTACTACAAACACTCTGACTACAGATCTGACAAATCTCCTGGTTACCAGAAGTGCTTCCTGCTTACGTTTAGAAATGGACACATTCTGTATCTCCCGTATCAGTGTAGTCAGTAGTGTATCCAACATCTAGCAAAAGTAGACACTAAGACAGCGAGGCAAAGGGGAGATCTTGACAGAGAAATTTCTCATTAACAAGATATAAAAATTATAAAATATTTCTAGTCAGTTCTTGTTTGGTGCAAAGTAAACAGAATGTTTAAACTCAAATTACTTATAATAAAAACGAACTTTGTCTTGCAAAGAGTAATTTAAGTAAAATTTAATTTATGGCTACAAGAAAGTAAGTATACGGTTATTATATGACATATACCGTAGTTTCTTTCACGTTCTATTAAGAATCGGTGTAATGAAGTGTACAAATCAATATTTTTAGAGTCATAAAGAAATAGATTTTTCAGAAGAAACATTAAGCCCATGTTAAAACTAATAGAATAGGCAAAATTATCAGTCTTTTCAACATGCAAATTCACTAGAGTAATTGATTAATTATTTGAAGTACTATGATGGCGAATGGCAACAGGGATGCTCTTTTATTCTACTCTAGAAACAATAGTACAAAGATCATCAAACCTCCTGGCTACACTTTGACAGCAAGCAATGAGTAAACTTGTCCAGCAGGTGAGTTCCACTCTGTGTTTGAAGGAAGGTATGGTCATCGTGCATCTGTTCACTAAATCATAAGTATAACTCTTAAAACAACTGCCTTCTCAACTTATATCAATTATAGCTGCGATAAAACACTAAGCTGTGTTTAATGCTTTCAGAGATAGTTTTCTAGTTTTAGACCAAAACAAAAACAGTGAAAAACTCAATGCATTATAACATAGTGGTATGAAAAGTGACGGCTAAAACAATTGATTGTAAAACCTAGGGGCACATTGCTAATATATATATATATATATATATATATATATATATATATATATATATATATATATATATATAAAGCCAGCTATTGCCAATAATGACGGCAACATCACAAACCCATAGCATTTGGAAATGATGCATAACATCCACAACAATACTAAAGTTAGATCTATTGATGCATCATTTTAAACAATAATTTCTAGTTACTGCATTTTAAATATACAGAACATTTTAGTGCATTTTATACCCTGCATATTTTTTTAAAAAGAGCACAAATCTACCATAATCAGAGAGCGATTGGGTGCAGAGTTTAACTGAGATGTAAAGCAACCATATAGTCTTAAACTCTGCTTAAACCTTTTCAGACACAAATCCAGTAGAGAATATGCCAGCAACTTTATTCTGGTGGACACGTTACAGATTATTGTTGAATTGACATACGGGACTTTTAGCCAATCTGCTATGAACTGGGTCTATTGTGAGATATTTACCCAGAAGACTCTTCACTGTCACCATTATAGCCAGTGAGCAGCATCGACTTGACAGCAGTCCAGTCAGCTAGGACCCTTTCCAGTGCCTTCTTGGCAAACTTTGGAGGTTCAAGGTCATGCTCGGGCATGGCCGGGTCAACGTCTGCAGTGTTGGCGCTAGACTTCCTGACTACGGTTGAGCGTATTCTTCTAGTGAACTGTCTCTGCTCAAGGTGCTGTCTACCCACCGTCTGTACCAGGAAGAGCAGCACACCTTCTCCCCTGCAGACACACATCATCGCTATGAGATACACGAGACATCATTGCTATGAGCTACATGAGACATCATTGCTATGAGCTACATGAGACATCATTGCTATGAGCTACATGAGACATCATTGCTATGAACCATTAAGCCAATAACTGCTACTTTAAACATATCCATAAACTATGTTTTCCATCAATCGAAGCCATGGCTGCAACAGATGCACAGTGACTTGGACGCATGCAAAGACATTGATAATGAAATGCGTCACCAGTACAACCATTGTATATACTTGCTAATTTCCTAGTGTGACAGAATAACCAAATACTGAGGTGTAGCTCACTTGCTGTTGGGCTGTTTGACTAGATCTGTTTCGAGAAGAAGTTTACTGAGTAGTTCCAGACGCGCGGTCTGATTGCCAGCAATTAGCGCTTTGCACTTTGTTTTCTCCCAGCAGTCACAGTATGCTGTGGGTGATGTGACTTTGAGCTTACAGCTGTGACGCTTGTGACAGACTCGAGCGCACTCGGAGCAGCAACACAGCGAGCCAGTCAGACCACAGCTCTTACACTCATATATGTCCTGCAGCAATAGCAATAGCATGTGTGAGTTCGGGAGTCACTCACTCTCGGCAACAATGCTTCAATGTATCAACACCTTGATGTAATTTCATTCAAAATAACAATTCACCATCTAAACATTACGGTGATGAGAGCTACCATTAATATTATAAAAAATCAAATATGAAAGTTACTTTGGAGGTGTAAAAGACAAATATATTTGACATTTATGAACAAGTTAGATCACTTAGAGTTCTACTTTTTATATTCACAGAAACAGTCCGTATTACAATGTCAAAATATCACAGTTTATAAATTCACAATGGATAACTTTAAATTACTACAAGTTGAAAAATCAATCCACAAATATAACACAACTACATTGTAAATTATGAGCATGTACATCATGTGGTAGTAGAGCTGTGTGTACTTGAACTCCTATGAATTATTTTAAAACAAGGAACATAACGCACTACTCTTTCAAACAAGATTTACCTGGTTAATATGTTGAGTGCCTGTCCATGTAAAGCTGCACGTATCATTGCAACACAGTAGATGGAAAGGGTTGTCATCAGCATTGGAGCCGGCTGGGTAGAGCATGTTAATGAACGCGTCCTGATCTATATTTCCACTCACACAGGCATTCTGCTTGGCTACATGAATGAGCACTGCTGCCGCATTGTACGCCCTAGTACTGACTGCTTGCATGAAAGGGGTCAAACCATCTGTATTCCTGTAAACAGAGCATAAACACCAGTATCATTTCTGGAAACTCAGAAGTAAAAAAGGTGTGTGTGCTGCAAACAGCAGCTTCATTGCCATGACAACAGTGCGGTTATTGTTTCAGCAGTTAATTTAAATATTGAATAAAACGTACTTGGATGAGAGAAGTGAGCGGAGACACGGCTCAATAAGAGCAGATTCACACAGAATATTTAACAAGGAAGCAGCATTACTCCTCCTCTCCTTGTCCGAACACGACACTGGAGACATGCTCCACATAGTAGCAGCTGGCACGCCGTGTAAACCAGAATTCCCGGCAGCAACAGCCCCCATTTCATGTATCAGTGACCAGGCGAATGTGAAGTCTTTGTCCTGTGGTGCACCTCTCCTGGGAATAGGATTCACTTCTCTAAACCTGAAAGCATAATTTTCAGAATAAATACTCCAACACCCGGTAGATCTTGCATAGCATTGACAGACGGATAGAAAATGCAAGCAGATTCTATGGGGACAGTATAGGCATAAGCATGCAACAGGAAGAACTATTGTGCTAGATCACATACAAATTTACTGAGAAAGTCGCCGATTGGTTGGTTTTAAGATATACATACACCATCTCATCCCCTCTGTACGCCCCCAACGCAGCCCCTAGACTACTGGTTGTAATCTCATCAGTCTCCTTATTAGTTGTAGGAATGCACATTGCAGCACATAAATGCAGTATATTCTTCCCTCCATCTGCTAGCTGGTCAACTATGCCCTGTACAAGATTACTTCGGCGAATACCATTAGGTTCTTGAGCTATGTTGGCCAATAGATTTCGAACTCCTGTCACATCACTGCGCAATATACAGCGGACAATATCCGCACTCTACAATCAAACACACAACATATATAATACTGGTACAGCAATACAGATGGTAAGCCTTTAAACATACTTGTCACACCAGCTAAACTATGGAGTATCCATACAAATTGGTGACTTGAGAGCTATACCTTCAATAACATATTAGTTAACAAACTACGATTTATTCAGTGCACTTGACTTCTGTCTTTTATCAGTTATTCAATTTGCATCAGCTTTAAGGTTGGTTCATAGCAGAACAAACACATAAGCTGTAGATAAGTTTCAAAATATCAAGGAAAGATTAACTAAAAATTTGAAAGAATAGTCCAAAATATTTTATCACATCATTTTATCAAATTAACTAGCCATGAATGTGTGGCCGCTGAAATATCCGGCGAATTGTGCCTTGTAATGTTTTTTAGTTAAAACAAATTTCTCAAACCCTAATTAGCATGGAAACAAAACTGTCTAAAAGACAAGCATCTCTTTAAACTCCCCTAATTAGCTTAGAGTAGACAAGGCAGAGAGGTACAGTTAATATAATAAAGTAACAGGATACAAACCTTGAAAGCAAGGGCAACGACAGAGACTTTATGTTTAGTAGTTGGTCCGTTCACAGTGGCCAGAGACTCACTGCGAGCAGCAATACTTTGAACAGGAAGTAACTCAAACCAACGAGGGTCAGTAAACGTCTGAGTAGAGTTTCGTACAAGTGGATACAATGTATTGTTTCCATCTTGAAGCATTGTAACACCTCCATCACTATAGAAAAACATGAGTAATAAACACGACTGAATACTTTCGATGATTTTCTGTAGATGTTACCAACTTGGTGCACAAAGTAAAAGCTTGTTATACATTCGGCTAAAATTGCAATAAAATAGCCTTTTAGCATTGCTTTGTGAAATACAACTATTGTAGATGGTATGACATAAATGTGTGGCAAGCTCAAATGGGCAAAACTACATTCATATACTAGCTGAGTGCTGAGCTTTTTACTATGTTTTCATATCAATTGAAAATGTTCTGTTGCATTGCATGGATTAAAATAATTCACACTGTAAACTCTAAAGATACAAACCAAGGGGTGGAAAAAGAATCTGTATTTATCTGATGTTTGAAGAGGCTCACAGACTTTTTGTTCACCATGATATCATTGTGAGCAGGTATGACACAGGGCTCACCAAACTGATTGGTCGTCATATCATAAATCACATAGGACAATGTGTTTGTTGCGCTGTGTTGAACCACAAGGTGAAACTCTGTAATTGTGAATAAAACAGAAATATTATTAGACTTGGCAAAAAGCAAATGGAAGCAATAAGATGACCTATAAACTGAGCTAATGCCGGCATATCACACAGTCACTCACCATTTTCCAAGACAGAGACGGCTAGGATTTGACCTTGAGTATATAAAACCTTCCGAGGTGTATTTTGAAACAGGTCAGGTAGCTTATTGGCTGCTGCACCACGAACCACCTAAACAAGATGTCACATTCCCATTATACAGGCGTATGATCACATAAGCTTTTAAACTCCAAAACAGCTTTAGTGAGCAACTAGGGATGTGATAGTAGTATACTTACTTGCAAATCATCTTTTCTAAGTAATCGGACATTGTGTAAAGGGTCGTCAACCGGGTCACTGGTATTAGAAAACTTTACAGCAGCAAATGAGCCATCAATTTTGATTACTCTGCCAACAGGATTAGCTGCCTTTCCATCTTCGATTATTACACAGTCTTTTATGTTCCAGTCTTCTTCATCACACAAACCTTTATCTAAATCTTTGATTGGCGTTGGCTGACGTTTTCGTTCTATAACAGATTAGAGTAACAAAATTATAAAGAAAAAACCAATTTGTAAAAAAGGTTTTTTATTAGTTTGTAGCATAATGGTTGATTCCATTTAGGGCAATGTTTTCGTTCTGTAACGAATCTCAAAGTTTGCACATATCAAAGCAACAAAATTGCATAAAAATCTAACTTAAAAAACGTGTTCGTTTATAGCTTAGCGATTGATCACATTAGGGGCAACCCTGTCAGCTAAAACTATTTAGGAAACCTTTATGTGGCCCTCCCCGATTTGACTTTGTATTCCCTGAACGACACATCATTAAACGTAAAAGGTATTTTCATACTCGATCATTATTTTTCTAGCTGACCCACATAAAGATTCTATTTTTGTATATACCTTGAAAGCTTTAAAAAAAAAGATCTTTTTAAACAACTACCGAATTCAGCAAGATATGAGCCATAGTATACATAAACTTTTCAAACTCTTTAAGACGTATTACCAAGCTTTCATGTGTCGCAGAGAAAAAAATGTACAAACTCTAGAAAGCATAAAAGTTGACAATAATCTGGTAAAATGGATTAAATGAATGGACAAGTTCAAAAAAACAAGAGCTTGGATACACTATAAAATGATATAGACAGCACACACCATGTAACATGTAATATAGACAGCAAACACCATGTAACATGTAATATATACAGCAAACACCATGTAACATGTAATATAGACAGCAAACACCATGTAACATGTAATATAGACAGCAAACACCATGTAACATGTAATATAGACAGCACATATCATGTAACTTGCAATATATACAGCATACATCATGTAACTTACTTGCTGTTGCTGACCCTGGACTAACCAGAATTGGACCACTTTGTTCACTGCAAGTAGAACTAGCTGGCGAAGGAGGTGGAGGCATATCAAAATTAATATCAGAAGATCTTGTAGACTTCACATCTTTACTGTCTTGTTTAGAGTCACTAAGAAGAGAATAAAATTATGAAAATAAATGATCAGATCTAAAAGATCTATTATAAATGCCATATATTTTAATTAGGATTTTGAGTTACAAAAAAGTAGAATGTGCACAAAAACTACGATCCAAGAATGAAAATGTTTACTCTTGGCTTGTCAAAATTTTAAATCAAATTCAACTGGAATATATCCATGCTGTACATTACATGCAAAGCATATTGTAGAGACCCATAGCAGATATAGTATTATGGGTATAGTAATGCTCATAAATGCCATGTTCTTTATCCTAGCTAACACTTATTTGATCAACACAGAGAAAACATGGACAGCTTGTGCTATGCTGAATAAATAGTATTTTAGGGATTCTACAGTCTTTAAATAACCTATATTTATTGAAATTAAAAAAGAGAAAAATATGCAATGCATGGAAACATTAGATATCGATGTATGAGTTAATCTGCGTCTAATTTTTATAAAAATATGGTGAATTTGCCTATTCAAAGAATTTTCGAACAAAAACAATATATTCATAAAACTCACGCTGGTATTGTGGTTTTCTTCTTCAACTGAAATCTGCAAACATCTGACCAGCTCCAAGCTGCAGCCATCAGTTGTCCAACTTTGGGCATACTACCACTTATGTTGAAAGCTAGAGCCCCATTGTGATACAGCGGGTTGGACTTCATGCAAACCTGTATATAGAGCACATCCACTAAACAACACAGTACCAGCAGGAGAGCTGCTTTAATAACAGAGTCAGGAGCAACAAATAAGTTACTAAACCTCATCAAGTAGATGCACCTATAAGTCAAGCTAAATCTATTACAGGGGTACCTTTATTGCTCAAGTTATGTTCAATAATGGCTACATGATTCGTCAGCTTAATTTACTCATGCTGGTGTAACATAGCAGGAGATACTTCAAACTGTAGCAGGAATGAAAACAGTGCTATAAGCTAAAAAGGTTGGCAACTGCTAGTCTAGACAAATGTTTCAGAATAACAGCTGCCTGAGACCAGGATTAAGAGCTCTGCACATTGTGATAGTTTTACCTGCTGTCCAGTGACAATGTCATTAGATGTTGATTTGTCCTTATCCTTGGATCTCTTACTTTTCTGAATAGCTCTTTCCAGAATTTTCTTCCTCAATGGTGTAGGGAGCACTCCCCTGAAACATACAACACATCCTAAATGTGACAAACAACATGGCAGACTAAGATCTACCATGCCACATTGAAATGTTTCGTGTGTAGAGTAACATGAACATGTGTCAGAACATGATACTCACCACCAGTATAAAGAGCCATTCTCCAGCCATGCACAAGTATAAAGAGAACTGCTGAACACAGACTTGATGGAGCTGTTCTCGAACTCAGGAAAAGTTGTAGCTGGAAATTCTAGCTTGTGTGCAGCTAAAGCCAATGTCTCATCAGGCCATACTGCCACCTGGGAAGACAATTTTTAAATACATCTTACTTTGAACATGCAATTGCCAAGCCAAACAAGTGCAACAATAGCAAAGCAAAAATATTTCTTTCAACCAAAATTCAAGTTACTTTAAAAATAAGTTGTGGAGGAAATGCATAAAAATATGCAAATAATAATTAATGAGTAGAGTGTAAGACTGTCAACCCACGCCACACATTCAATTTGGCTGGAAAGAGTTTAATGAATAAAACATGCCTTCAGTAGTCACGGTTATTACAGATCTCAATATAAAAATGTTATCAATTCATCAAAAATGTTACAAAGAGTTGCTGTATGACAAACCTTGAGGTTTATAATAGCTAATAAATCATAACTCCAAGTTACTGTATTTGAGCATAAGAAATGGTAGAGCATACCTTGGATGATTCTGTCCACACAGAAGCACGCACAAGACTTGAAGATATTCCTATGACCTTTTCATTGTTCAACAGCATAGGAATGGTTTTAGGGTGATGAATACCAGGGTTCTGTAGAGACAATATATTACACTAGGTACAAGATGTCACAGGACTGTAAGCATGGGGGGGGGGGTAAAATCTACATCAGTGTAAATTCAACTATGGCGCTACACAAAGCAATGAACAAAAGTCAACAGGTGAATAAGGTGAATAAGGTAAAACATGAAATGAAGCCAGAACTTTCCATCACTTAACCGTAATATATCAATGTGAAACGCTTCAAAATATACAGAACTAAACCCAGCAAAGCCCTACTTGCCATAAGATCTTTTCATATACTGCCACGACATCTACTGAAATAAACATAGACAGAAAGCTACATTCAGCCCTTATTGTACTTAAGGACTCACCTCTGGAGAGCTATACGAATCTTGCTCTGACCATTTCCACTGATGTAGCTTGCCCTCACTGTCTAAGACTAGCAGTTCTGAATACATAGCAGTAATCTGGCAGAATGTAGCACCACTTTCCTGAAGTAAATGAATCAAATTACAAATAAAAGTAGCTCTGGCACAACCATAGATAATCAGATAAAAAGAAAAGTAGAGTAACAACCATATTCCATGAATAGTCAAGTCAAGACATAAGTCCATTCACCAGTAATGAATGTCTTATGTTATTTATATCACTCAGTTTCTGAGAGGAAATGGTTAGGAGAATACACTAAAACTCACAGGCATACTCATGAAATGCAGTTGTTCTCCAAACACCAAAGCATTCTGCATGTTAGTAGTTGAATTGGTCTTGGCCTTCTCAGTTGGTGTCGGTGTTCCAGAGTTGGATGACCTTGAAGCCTTTGGTTCCGGCTTTTTAGCGGAACTACTTTCTGAGTTGCTGCTTCTCATGAGATTAAAGCACTGCAATAGATATAGAGACCATTATAGTTATCTGTATTATACAGCGCTATAGTCATCTGGTTATAGCACACACATGCCTATCATCAAAGGTTGTGAGAGTAATCTGAAATTAAAATCACACATTAGTTCTCATTTATTTGAAGAAGTTGAGTTACCAGGAGCAAGTGGACATTACTTAATGTAACTCCAGTAAAAATTATATTAGAATTATTATCAGCAGCTAGTTGATGAATACATTACACTACAAAGAACTTGGCATGATTTTACATAATTTTACTATTGACTCAACACATTCACAATGTAGCAATAAATAGCAAAGGTACCCTTTCAACAGATGAACGAATGTCAGCTCCCTCCTCTCTTAATGCAGAATCTAACCATCTTCTTTCCCTCAGTCTAAGAAATGAGGCTTCTCGATCACTCCGTAAGCTATCATCATCTGCTGCAACTGCTGCTGCCGCTGCACTTGCCAATGCTGCTCGACCTAGTTATGACATAATCATTAAAATGGCAGGTGTTTGGTTTAAAATAATACTTATAGGAAATAATGAGAGGAAACTGATACTAAAGTTACCAAAGTTACAAGATAGAATAATTTCCAGCAGTTATTTTGATAACTGAGTCCAAAAGATTTCATTCCATGGTTTCCATATTAAAAAACATCAGAAGCTTAAGACTATCATTAGAGAAAATAAATCACAACATTTTCTAACAATAGAGTGGTCTACAATAGTATTTGTGTGCAGTTGAAACAATTGGAATTATGTAATAACTAGCAACAGCTATAACTATTGATAGCAGTGGCCTTCTTATAGTAATGATAAATCATTTCATGCCATTACTATTAGTATCCCAACTAGTAGCATTGACTGAAGATAAATATAAATTATAGCCACAACTAAAAGTAAGTAAGTAAAGGTGGTGCAATGGCTTCTACAGCAGAGTGGGGTGATTGTTATGTCATAGCAGATCTATTATCACTAATCAAAGTCCGAACGTGCCATAAGCAGCCTTATTAACCTGGTTTCTAGGAATTTATTTTACATGTCACTATGAACGGTTAGGTACATATTCATTTTGATATTCAAAGTTTACAATCAGTCCATAATTTGAAACCAAAACAACTAATACTAAAGTCATACTAGTACTAGACTCAGTACTAGTCTGCAGCAAGTGCGTACTGGTCACAGCTGCATAAATGGCTATAAAACTACATATTTACTTGCTACTGCAGAGGACACAGCTTGCGACTGCCTGCCTGTGACTCGTGATCTGAGGGGGTGATAGGGGTTCAGCTCTCCCCCATCCAGCAGCGCCTCCGCCGCATCCATCAGCACAGAGCCATGGTCTCCTGGTGCACCAGTATCCAGTAAAGACATCAGGTCATCTGCAAGACAACATACTGAATAATGTACCCATTCACCATATTGTTTTAATTGGTAAAGGTTTTTGATCCAATAACCTAATACATGTCAATATTGATAATATGTTTAAGAACCATATACTTCTCCACTTTTCCAAAAATCAAAAGTTGCTAAATTTAGATATTTCTTTCTATAAATTTCATGAAGTGAGAGTGTAAAATAATATAAGAGTATCATTTAAAAATGGAATGCAACTATTTTTTCAGTCATGTTGTCTTTACTTTATACATGCTGTATCATTCTTCATTTCACAGAGCTGCAAGCCAAGTTAGTTGTAGTGAAATATATGATCAACTACCACATAACATCAACTTACAACCAAAAGCAGACCTAAAATGTCAATATAGGAACTAGTTACAAGTGGTTATTTACTTCATATTACTAATTTAGAAGACAAACTTAAAAGAATTTTTCCACTTCAAGTCATACTAATCGAATACTTTTACAAATAGCAGAGCTGGGCTCCGGTCATGGTAACTGGAGTACTAGCTAACTTTCAAAAACATACTTGAAGAACTTGGTCTCTTACACAAACTGCTTGGTTGATTTTGAAGCACTTAGTTTTTAGAATTTAAATGAGTTGGTTCATAGTGGACCTTTGGTGTATCATAGTTCACTTGTGTTGATTCAACAGTGATTTATTGAAAACAACTTGAGCATGATTACTTAGTTTTGAACAAGCTTAAGAGCTAATGTTATTATTGGCATTACTAATGCTATGCTGGTGTAAATGGATTATGTAAAGTGATGCGTGATAATAAGACCTGCTTCTTTTAGATCAAGAGCCTATGCAACTATATCATTCACTATATAAAAGTAGAGTTGAAGTCAGATTCACCAGGTCATTAGTTCTATTTAAAATGCTTGTAACAACTAAGCAAGTTGTACTAAAACAACTTACATAGTTTATTGAACTTATATTGGCCTGTAATGTCAAATCAAATTGGTCCAAATGATTCAAGTGTTGACTCAGGTTGTAAATTAACATATTGAACATGAATAAACCGATTCTTGAATTAGACTTGATCTACTATTCACTGTGTGACCCATTACTTGCAATAGTAGTAGTAGTGATAGAAGAAGTGATATTTCATACTGGGGTAGTGAACTAATACGAATTTATCAGTTCCTTATACTACTTATTCCAGATGGAACAGAAAATAGTTTTTCAAAAATAACATTTGATAACTAGTAGAACTTGCCTAACAAGAAGAAAATTGATGGCATACAATGAAATAGAAAATCTTCAGTTATATTAAATATTTCAAGACATCTAACTATATTTGATTGAAGCTAATTTTCAATGTAGCCCATAAAGCAAAGTAACAATAGGCCCAACCTCCTGGCATATAACCATCTTGACTGTCATCATCCTCATCTCCTTCATCATCTCTACTCAACAAGTTGTTGACAGCCAAATTTACATCTAAATTCTAAAAAAATAATCAGGGGAATGATTTAACAGATTCAAAAGTTCAGCATTTCTATAAAGTGATTAGAAATTAGTCAAAAAACACATTATACATAAATTGAAAACAAGAGAATGAGCTAATTGTCCACAAGAAAATAACGATTTTAAGCAAAAGTTACATCAAGTTGTTGTTCCAATAATAAGTTATTAGCATAAGTTGGAATAGAAATCCAATACATTATCATACTATAGCAAAATAAATTGTTAGTTTGAATATCAATTCTACCAAAAGGTGAAACTTATTATAATTTGAAGTAATATGGCTTATCAAAATTATCCCTTTAAATATTATCACTTATGCATTGGTATTAAGGAATAATTAGTTGTTATTGATAATATGCTATCAATTGTTTTTTTTTTCAAACAAAAAAAGTACAAATAAAATGTCAACTTTTTCCCTTGTTACATACAAAATATGAAACTACCAACTAGTAAGCTAAGAGCAGTCATATTGGTCAATTTCTGCATATTCCAGCATATTGAGTGATTAAAATGTACCAATGTGCAATTATACCAATTGAAAGTGTTTTGGAATTTGTCGAAAATAGACCTACTTGTTCAGACAACATTTTTATAGATCATGATCCAAGAAATGTGATATTCATCAAAGCTCGATGAGCTGCACACTTTTTAACATATGAACAACAAAGATATCAAACGCTTTCATTTTATACCAATAATAACATACAGTGCGTTGTAATTCCCGTATTATTAGGCTCCTAGATTTTCCCTGCAACACTGAAAGGCATTGCTCCACCAAATCATTCGGTACAAGGGAGCTAGGAATAGGTGCCCTGCCTAAAAGAACACCTGCAGGCCTCCCACCTAAAATGTATACCATTCAGCCATTAAAATAATTATAGTTGGGTAGCAGAAAAATAATACCTACATTATATCATAACAAATAAATAAGTTCGCCTCTAATTAACTTTGGATAGCAGCATACGATCACAAGAACCTCACAGCATCTAACCTGCACTGGTGACCGCATGTAGTATCCTACTGGCTCTAGAACCTCTGCCAACCCCACTACTTGACCCACTCACAGCTATGGATCCACTAACAGGTCGAGCCCCAATAGCAGACGCAGCTGAAGCTAATGTAGCCAATGAAGTAGCTGAATGCTCTGTTCTCGACAGTCTGCTAGAAGTGGTGCTATGACCAGTACCACTAGAACTCGATGTAGAATTAGATGTTGTGGTGGGCTGGTCACTAAGATATGGGGACAAATTAAAGCTAGTATATCATACTATATTAACATCGTGAAATTGACAATTGTGAACATGAAAAAACAAATTACCGTCTTCATATTTTAATAACAAAACAGAGAAAAAATTGTAAGCAAAATAAATATTACCTTTTGGAATGAGACGGTGCTTTTAAAGGAATTTCAAGCTTATCAGCAAGCAATGTGCAAGTTGTACGACATACTCTCCCATCCTAAAAATTTCATAGTCAAAACGTATTTATGAACTTTCCCATCTTGCCTGTAGATACTTTAAAATAGCTTTGCACCTGGCAACTGCTTTGGCATAAAATGAGCATTCGTGTAGCTATAGAACACCAACTGCTTTTTATTTCAGGTTAAACTGCCTAAGTTATACAAGACATTGCAGTCTAAATACCTTTAAGAGTAATGCAATGTGACTATCAGATAGTACGCATTGAGAAATTTCGGCTGACCCAAGTGTTTCAAAGACTGGAGCACATTTATATCCACTCTTGCTAATACTGGAAGATAAATCCCTCAACCTAAAACATTTATAAACACATTGCAATTGCATCAATAGTAAATGAACAATGTCAATATGTTGGCTTTACAAACTATCATAGTACAGTCTATAAAAGAAATTTTTAGTTTCAAGAGACAAAATAAACTCAGAATAAATAAACTTAAAACAATAATTTTTTTCCAAAAATTATGATATATTAGGCAGAAATTTTCAACAAAAGGAAAGACCCAATTGAGCATTAACATTCTGCCTCATTAGAGTATTTGCAATAAATTCAGTTTTTTCAATTTAATATACAGGTTACCATTTAGTTTACTACCAAAAAATACCTATTTATATTATTATTATTATATTAATATTTAAATATTTGAATTATTAATATAATAATAACAATTACCAAAAAGTTATAATTATATTTTACAATAAGGCAGCGTTTGAGCAACCTTAAGATTGCAGTTTTTATTAGAGTAACAAGCAGTTACTGTCTAATTATCTACCGAAATATTTTACTATGTTAGACCACATACAGAAAAAATTGGTGAAGTTACAATCTATGAAAGGTAGTATGAATGAAATAAACAGTGAGAAGAAAAGTTGAATGGCATTTTTCAAAATGAAGGATATTGACTCTACTTGGCCAGTCTTCTCACCATCCTTTGTAAAGCAATGATGATAACTTGTCCAATCAATGATCATTAGTCAATAAGTGAGTCAAAGTCTAATAATCAAACAGTTTATTCAAGAGTATAGATGACCTGTTAGCCAGGAAAGACTGCCATAACATATTATGATCCAACTCTATATACTTCTATTATATTTGATTATAATATATTGGTTGCAATATTATTATGCATGCATAACACACAGAGTAGTTTAATTATTAGTAATGGGATGGCTGAAGTTGATGCTTTTGTCCCAGCTTGTTGGCTCTATTTTTGGTAGGGCAAATCTCCGGTCACTTTCTAGGTCAAGGCAATTTCTCTTTTTATTTCCAATAATATTGATGAGAATACCACCTCACACAGAAAGATGGTGCTGGATAACACAAAATTTTTTAATGCTTTGTCAGGTATTCATGGATAGATTTAGCTTGTTGAAACCCATGAATCTAGCAATCTAGCAAAGGGTTAAAGTTCAAAGTGCCGGCAATGGCGCTTTTAACCTTCACAATGGGAACATCATTATTTTAGTCTATTAGTATTAATATCAGGCATGGTCTTACAGTTGATTGCTGGTATTTCTTCACGTCTACACAGGCCCAATTGTTTTGACGCCAGAGTCGGTCAACTGACAAGTCGAATAGTTTTTTCATAATCTTTTCACTTTAAATTTCTGGTATGAGGGACTGTAGCATCAGTAGGTACTAAGTAGTAGCCTACATGTCTTTTAAGTCAATTAATTTTGCGACAATATATAGTTCAGTCAAAAACCCGTCAAACGTTTTATTTCCTCATTTACAACTCGGGTAACAATTGAGGTTTAGCTACTAAGGTTATCCATGATTTACAGTATTTATCAAATTGTTCAACATTGTCGTAGTCAGTTTTATCATTGTCTTCAGTCTATTTAAATGAGTTGCATATTTGGTTGCCTCGGCAGTCAGTAATTTGTAGTAAATATGTAATTTTTACTTTACTTTCGACTGTACCTTTGTGGTAGCAGACAGGAAAAGATGAAGATTTTTGTTTTAAATTTTCTGTTATTCAAGTAGGTTTGGGACATCTGTCATAATAGTTGCTCCATATTGTATAAATGTCCTTAATAATTATTAGACGTGGGTACCATATTTTGTAAGGATATTAATAACAAATGAAAATCTTTCAGCTACTGTAAAAAAGAGCATACCTTTGAGTACTTTAAAAGATATTATACACTCAGGAACACTTATGGTTATAGGGGTGCCTCATTTGGTTTACAATGTGAATTTTTTTTACTACTTATTAAGCGGATGCTGTGAAAGTTTTTCAATCTATGTTCCCTCTGGTGTCCCCAATGGTTCTTGCTTAAAAAAAACACCTATGATAAACTAGTGGCCAGTTAGGGTGAATACCAAAAAGGCCCATAATAATAATGATGATAATATATTATTATATATGCAACGGATTACTTACAGGACTGATATAAAAAAACTCATGGAAGTTTATAGTCGCTATCCCTGTGAGAAGCCCCTGATGGAAAGGGTTTTTGTTAAGACGGGCTAAGGACTTGTTTAGATAAAGCACAGGAGCAATTATGACTGGATGCTCTTCCTAACATCACCAATGGCCTTTGTTGGGCCCGAACTCATGACTTCGTGTTCACAAAGCAAACGCTTTAACCCCTAAACCACGGCTGCTCCCACTTACAGGACTGATATAACACTAATAAAATAATAGTTGATTAATCATTTAGGAGCAGTAGGGGAGAAATTGAGATAACCTAAGTTTTTCAATTATTTTATTAAATTTTAGTTTGGGGCGCAGGTTGAAATTCTTGCAAGAACATAACTTCTTTTGCTACATTTCTAATCTAGAACACAAGCTTTTCTTAAGTTTTTATCACTGCATCTACCTTTAATTAATATAATTGTAAATAATAAAACTACAGTAAGCGTAGGGCCACACGACGTGAGTTACCCTTCGCGGGCTCAAAATTTTTGAAAACCTGTCCCGGGAGTGACCTGCTACACACAATGCGTGTGTTGCAAGTGCGAAAATTTATTAGCTAATGATCTTGGAGTTTAACTTTACTGCTCGCCTACAGACGTTTGTTTTTAAACTTACATCATCGGCAAAGTGACTTTAGATGTTATAAAAGCGGAAATACAAACTATATAAAACTGTTTTAACTCAGTTCACTAAAAACTAAAACGACTTGAAATCAGAAAAGTGTACTCACCAAATGATAATCAGCCAATTAAATAAAACCCGCACAAGCTTTCTGCACTTACCGCTCAGCATGTTATCCGCAAGAAAATCCGCACGCAACATCCCATTTTTAGGCTAAACGGGTTTTCTCGCACGTCCCGCACAGGTAACTCGCGTCGTGTGGCCCTACGCTTACTGTTATAAAGAAATGTTAGTATCAAATACCAAACAACTACTAGTAGGAGTGCTAATACTTAATACTATAACTATGTCTACTACTAGTACTAACATGCCTACTGCTGCTGCTATTACTACAACTACTAATAGTACGTCTAGTTCTACAATACTACTACTACTACCACTACTACTATCACTACTACTACCACTACTACTACTACTACTACTACTACGTCTACATTACAGGTACTAGTACTACTAGTACTAGTAGTACTACGTCTACAGTACTACCACTACTTCAGTACTACTAGGAGTAAGTCTAGAGATTGTAAATTATTGAATTGGAAACTTACTTATCGTGTAAACTTTCGGTAGTTTCTGGACTTGAATGCAGCACGAAGTGCAGAGAACTCATAGTTAGAGTAGTCGCACAAACATTAATTTAAATTATGATTACTCGAAGTTGAAGTCGATTAGTAACAGTATCATAAAAATGACGAAATAATTATTTTAGTTTACAACGTTTCGCTTGATACTTCAAGTTCAAGCTCAAATTGTATTCATATGAATTGAAAATAAAAACTACTTCATATGATAATGATTATGATTTAATTATATTTTTAGAATAAAAGTTAAAGTGAACAGCGGACAACGAGACAAGCGAACTTGAAGTGAGTTGATTTCGACAGCACAGGCTGTGTGTCTAGAAAGAAGCCAGAAATTTACAGTAAGTTACTAAACGCAATAAAGAACATTGAAAGTCATGGTGAGCAATATTATTACCAACATTCATCTACAATCCGATCTTGATTTTTATGATCGGTAATCATTGTGTGAACCAAAACTCGCGTTTCTTGAAGATTTTTCTGCTCCCCTACTATCGACCTCTAAAAAAATTATAGGTCAAGATTAGAATCAAAATTGCAATGTTAGGGTCAAATAAAAATATTTTTTGGTAGCAAATAAATTTTGCATAATGTTTTGTTCAAATGTTTGTATATTTTGTTAGTTTGAAACACTGGTTTTGAGATTACGCTGACGGATGCTTCAGTAAGGAAATAGCAAGTGGTAACGCAATTTACATTGATGAAACCGCAGCGAAATCCGTCAAGGTGTCCATTTAGGCCCTGTGCAGGCTCAATCAACAAACATCTTAATCTTTGAAGAAATTTTTACATTGGTTGCTTTTTTACCACGTATATTTCCTTGAAAACTTATTGTTGGGGTTATCATATATTTTTCATTGCACCTTGTTGGAGTCAGATTCTAAAGTTTAAATTTGATAGTTTTGTTAATTTGCTCCTAGATCAAGATGAGTAGATCCGTATCGAGTAAAATTTTATAATTATGTTTATTGTCAAAATTTTAAATATTTTGACTTCTAATATAAGTATAAAATACATGTAAAAGCTTGTTTATATTATAATTTATAATAATAATTATAATAAATACTTGAAAGTATTACATTTATGATTTAGTTTTACTATTTGTATGTTTTAAGTTTAGGCTTAGTAATAACAATTACAATAACATTTAACTATTACTAGGCCCAATTTTTTATTTTACTAATAGTGATACTATTAGTAATATTTATACTCTTATACTTACAGTAATACGAATAGTAATACTAATAGTAAATGTGATACTAATACTAATACTAATAGTAATACAATATCAATATGAATAGTTATAGTAATACTCATAGTCATGCTGTAATTCACTAAATCCAATGAATAAATTTTAAATCACTATAACTATAAGATATACTGTATAAGTAAAAGTTTAACTAACTAAAATAGTCAGTGTGAGTGTCACCTTTATTATTATACTTTTAGTATAATGATAATGCTCATATTGATAATTCATTTATATAATTCAAATTGAAATTGTGACTGTTTTACTTTACAATTTAATTTTAAGTGTACGGTTTAAAACTAAGAGTAGTTTAATTTTTATTATTTGAGCTCTTAGTCTTATTCTAAGAACAAATGATGACATTAAAGTGATTAACAAATATATTTTAATTTATAATTTTAATCATAGTGATCATCATCAATGATCATAGTATTAGTTGGCAATGTTAGGAAAGGCATCCATTTTTGCCACAATAGAAAACCAGCTCTTAGTTAATGCTTGCTTTAAGAAAGCCCATTCTATCAGGGATTTTTACTGTGTCAGTGTGGCATCTATAAAATAGACTCTACATGAGTTCTTTCTATCATAATGATAATGATAACAGCAAAAATGGGCTTGAAACCTGAGGTTTAGTGATGGAATTTTTAGACATATTAAATATGATATCATAACATGTATATCCTTAAATGCTTCAAGTAAATTCAAGCAAATAGATATATCATTTCCATTTTTTGACTTATCAGTAAGATCAACTTTCTAAACTTGGGGATGGTTATGGTAAATCTTGATGATTTTGGTGCTCATAGTTTTTGTGATACTGTTGGTAGTCATTCTTCTATTGTAATAAATCATGTTTACAAATTGGTAATTTAATTTACTAAATGGCACTCCCTTGTAACCTTGCCTATTAAAAATGAGGCTAAAGTTAACATATTATTTTTATTTGCACAGTCATTGTCAAAAACTCCCAAGAGGTGCTTTCATTTATCTTATTTTATTGCAACAAGCTAAAGGATGTAGTGTCAGTTAAATTGCCATTTTGTTTTATAACTTCTCAACTTTATTAGGTAGTAGTTTTTAAAATTCGAGTTCCCACTGTGAAAGCCAAGTTTTGCAGATTTGAGTTGCATTGAATCAGATCAGTTTGAATTAGGTTTGCCTACAAACACTTTCAATAAGCTGTAAATATGCATAGGTACTAATCCAATAAAAAAATGTAATCTAGTAACATCAATTTGACAGGGTAAATAAAAATGTTGAGTTTACAATTAATGCATCGCTAAAGATCATTCACCTCCAGTTTGAGTTATAACTGAAGTATTTCAGAAAAATTTATTGCTAGTTCAATTCATTATAACTTCAAAAAGACTAGAAGCTACTTGAACTGATGAGTGATTTTCAATTTTTTTTCTATACTAAGAGATTGTTCTGTAACCTTAATATATACTAACACAGCCTATAATTGTGCACTTATAATGGAACTAGCTTCCAATTTTGATTTAGTAGCATATCAAATATAGCAATTCTGGTCATTTGGTTCAACAAGTATATGATATTATAAATACTGTGGTCAATTCAATTTAACTCATCTGAAAATAGTAGCACAACTATATCCATAATTTTTGACCATAGCAATATGGCAAAGTGCATAAAATTTTGTTATATTATTGTACTTTTAAAAGCAGCAAGAAAGTAAAAAAAATTGAGTTCTTATCAGCATTGTCTACTGTTAGCTGATTACACCTGTGGTTTTTAAAGGGCTTTCATCTTGATTAACTGTGTGCTTAGACCATGTGTGATTTGGTATGAGTGAAAGTACCTCACATTTAATATTTCATTTGTAGTATCATGCATATGGTGTGTTACCAATGATAAGGTGATCAAAGTATGACCATCATATATGATCAATTAAAGCCAGTAGACTACGTAAATACTAAATTAGTCAACTAAATATTACAATAAAACTTTTCAACCATCTTTTCAACACATCTATTTTTGTTAGGTATTGGTACCTTTAGTTGTGGTGGGTTTTATTTTCTCAAGTGTGATTTAACTGTCATGAGCTAGAAAAAGCTCTGTTTCTCAAATTAATCAAATTAGCATTTTGTGTAAAAATGGATTGTTGGTTTCATTTTGATGATATATTGTTTTGTATTGCAGAGATTGTAATTTCTTAGGATCACGTTCTAAAGCTGCATCTGTAACACATAATTACTCCAATTTGAGTTTTGAAATCTCATCTACTTCCACAATAGCAAGACAGTGACTTGTATTTTTTTGGAATTTACTGCTGTTCACTTTTCTGAAACTGGGAAACTGATAGAAATACAGAATTAATTTACATTACCTTGCATGGCGGCGGCAACACAACCGAAACCTATGGGTGACTCTAATTTAAACAATGCACATAGCAGCAAACGGACAGAGCAAGGGACCTCATGGAAAGAAAATTTAGATTTACCTCAAAAAGACCACAGAATAAAAACTGCGGTAAGTTCAAAATAACTTACAAGCTTTAGCATTTGTGTTTAAATGTTGTGCATACATTTACGCTTTTGTGAATCTACTGTTTTATCTTTGGACAACTACTTTGCATTGAATATTTTAGGATGTAACAAATACTAAAGGTAATGAATTTGAGGATTTCTGTCTTCACCGCGAGTTATTAATGGGAATATTTGAGCAAGGTTGGGAAGTGCCCTCACCAATTCAAGAAGCTAGTATACCAATTGCACTTTCTGGTAGAGATATTCTGGCTCGTGCCAAAAATGGAACTGGGAAAACTGGAGCCTACGCAATACCCGTGTTGGAAGGCATTGATGTTGACAAAGACAGTCCCCAAGGTTAATTATTTGATTCAAACTTCTTTCTTTATAAACTGTAATTAGTGTTTGAAAATTCTATTTTCATTGGTGTTGCTTGGCTCCTTTAGCATTGATAATGGTGCCCACTCGTGAATTGGCTCTGCAGACTAGTCAAATCTGTAAACAGTTGGGCAAGCATCTTAAAATCCAGGTGATGGTAACCACTGGTGGCACCAACCTTCGCGATGACATTATGAGACTTTATGACCCAGGTAATCATGCTTTCATAGCCAGTATTTAATTCTTCATTTTAGTACCTAGTAAAATATTCTGGCTTGTGTTATTTTACACTTATTCTTTCATAAGTTGGCCAACAAGTGATTATAAAATTGCTCATCATTGTGAATTTAATTTGATTTGCTGCCTTTGCTCAATGAGGCATAGTCGTTCATTTATATATCGCATAGGTGTTATTGTCATGTTGCATCTATCTCGCGCAGGTTTATAGTCGCCATCCAGGTGAGAAACCCCTGATGGAAAAGGTTCTTCTAAAGCGGGCTAAGGACTTATTCATCTATGTGGCACAGGAGCAATTATGACTGGATGTTCTTCCTAACATACCTATGGCCTTTACTGGGTTTGAACCCATGACTGCCTGTTTGCCTAGCCAAACACTTTTACCCCTAGACCACAGCTGCTCCCTCTGTCATATTGCATCTATAATAATGAGTTATAAGTGGTATTTTAGTTTGGTGAATAAAACGTTTGCTTATTTTTAAAGTTTTTAAAAATTAGCTTACCTGATTTTTACAGTGCATCTGATAATTGCCACTCCTGGGAGAATATTGGACCTGTTGAATAAAAAACTAATAAAAGCAGACTTGTGCAACAAATTGGTACTGGATGAGGTACAGGATGCATAGCTTTTGACTGTCTAACGAAATTTATTTCGTAGTCAATTATGTATATCATATATGTTATCTATTATATGTTATCAGTTTGTTGTTTAGATATTTGCCATCAAGCAAACGCTATTCATGCAAAATCTGCTAAACAAAGTATAGCTAAATGTGTATTTTAAACTGAGGCAGAGTGATTATCCACTGGTTCATGTAAAGTCAACTTTGGTGTCTACAGTACCTTTAAATTAACTTGTGTTGTCTTTTGTTTACAGGCTGATAAACTTCTCTCAATCGATTTTAAAGGGATGCTTGATAACATTATTGCCCACTTGCCTAGAGACAGACAGATTATGTTGTACTCTGCCACATTTCCACTTAGCGTTGAATCATTCATGGTATGGTTTAACATATATACTATTTGTTAACTCAGTTGGCTTAGATTAGTTTACATGTAATTGCCTGTTCACCTGTGCTTTGCTATCAACTAGCAATTTGTCGTAGGAAAGCGAAATAAAACATTTAATAGACAGTAAATGGTTGAGAAACAACATGATGGTTCAACAATAAAAAAAAATTAATATGAAACAATATTATATAGGACAATTAGGTTTAGACATGCCTACAGCATATCTAATATTGTGGCAAAATATGTTTTACTTGGTGCCGTAGTTCAAGTCCACTGCAGTGTACATAATTGCATTGCGATATGTACACCTGATTCATTATCTTTAATTAATTATGCTGTTAATTTTTATGGTTTTTGTTGGCTATGCTTCAGCAAATGCTTTACCAAAAGTACGTTTTCTCCTGCCAACTGAAATCAAACTGTTTTACACTTGAGTAGATGCTTTGTTGCACAGTTTTTGTGGTTATTGAAAAAGTAAATCTGTATTCATTCCAACTAATACCATTTGTTGCCTTGTACTATTTACTGTTCTCTTATATTATTGTTTTGTAGGAGAAACACTTGAAGCAGCCATACGAGATAAACCTGATGGATGAATTAACACTGAAGGGTGTGACTCAATATTATGCCTTTGTGCAAGAGAGACAGAAGGTTCATTGTCTCAACACTCTCTTCTCCAAAGTATGTGATTATGTCTCTCCATCTAATACAGTTAGGGGAAAGTTAGATTTTTTAATCCTATAATGGGGAGAACATTTTTTTTCATTTTCAAGTTTATTTGTACAAGTTTCAGTGGCAAGATTAAGTGCTTGGCCAAACTTTGATCTTTAATTCCTCACCGCTTTCAGTATAGTTGGTGTTGATATCTGTAATAAATTAATTAAAAACAACCATTAACTCCAAAATTAGTATCTAAATACTTGTTCAACATGCAGTGGCTGGCCTTTTATTTTTATCTTTCTATAGTGCTTTTACGGGATCCAGTTTGGTTGATATTGTTATAGTAATACAGTATTGTATTTTAGACTAGCTTCTGAATTTTGATGGTTGATGTGTGCTCTACTTTCCATTTCAGCTCCAAATAAACCAGTCTATAATATTTTGCAACTCAACCTCTCGAGTAGAGCTCCTGGCGAAAAAGATTACAGAGTTGGGATACTCTTGCTTCTATATACATGCTCGGATGAATCAGCAGCATAGAAATCGGGTTTTCCATGACTTCAGACAAGGACTTTGCCGCAATCTTGTCTGCTCAGGTATACATTTTTAATACAATACATCAACATCATGTTTAATATTACTGCTTAACTTGTAATTTAATTAGTTAAAAAGTTCTCTGATTGATTTATTTTAAAGGGGAGATGTTTAGCTGTATCATACAGCTGACTTAATGAGACCATCTATAAGTTTCGTGTTGACTTTCTGAATCTTGAAGGCCACAGTTATTGCTAATAAATATCTAAAGTAATTATATTGGATCAAAACTGGCGACAGCACTAAATGCCAACTGGCTTAGATTAAAATATTTTGGTGAAAAATTGGGTATTGAAAACCGACTAAAATTAATGTCTTGTATGGTTTTTAAACATTATTTTTGGAAAATGAAAAATATCTTTAGCTCAGTATAGTTATCATCTATAACAGTACAGGGGTTAGCCAGCATAAAAAATTGTTACTACAACTCTTTGAATAAATTTTGTGTCTCGTTGATAGGTAAGAGAATAGCGTATTTTTACAATCCTATGAAATGCAATGTCAAATAGGTGAAGTGCACATTAATCGTGTGATTTAAATATTGACATTTATATATTCACCCAAAAGAAAAGTTATAATTTTCTACTTCTATGTCATCTCTGCATTATTTTCAAAGTAGTTATAGCTTATTTAAGTTTTAAATAAGCTTTTGTCCTTTAGGTTTTTGATGTATGTCCTGTCTAAATATACTAAATTTAATTGACATTTTGTTAGGTACATAAAGTTATATTCTATTTTTTATACAGGTATATCCTGCCAACAAATTCTACTGTTCTATCTTTAAGTATTATGAAACAAATTGTATACAGTGAAATGATATTGTTTCTTGATGTTTTAGATTTATTCACTAGAGGAATTGACATACAAGCTGTGAATGTTGTCATTAACTTTGATTTTCCTAAACATGCTGAAACTTACCTGCATAGAATTGGTAGATCTGGGCGATATGGACATCTGGGCATTGCTATCAACCTTATTACATATGATGACAGGTAAAACCACATGTTTTCCCCTCAAGCTTTTCCTAACTCTTCCGAGCTTGTCATTTGCATACTCTAGCCTTAGGTAGGTACTTTCATGTGTGTTGGTATTTTTACTGTTGCAGATTCTCTCTTCACCAAATTGAGCAGCAGCTAGGCACAGAAATCAAACCTATTCCTAAGGTGATTGACAAAGCTTTATATGTAGCTGAATTTCACTCCGAGGATCCTGACCAGAATGCAGATGCCTCAGGCTCTCAGGATGCCAACCCTCGCTAAGAGATAAATTCCGTTTCACTGGAGTATAATTGGCATTGTGTAAATAGTTGAACTTTAATCCTCCCATTTTATTCCTATGGAAACTACTTGTGTTCTATCTCCTCTAATTGAATTGAGCTAAATATTTGCAACAGTTTCTGGCTTCCGTCAAAAATCACACAGCATAAAAGCCGGGAATTTCGGGGGTGATCTCATTCATATCCCAGGTTTCATACAGGAGTTCCTCAATTTTATTTAAAGTTTACAGTTTGTATTGACACTTGTGATTTTTTTCACGTATTTAATTAGAAGAAATCCATTTGATTTGAACACAAGCGAATCAATAGCTATTTCATAATTTTTGTTACACAATTTTTTGTTTTCATGTCAATGTTAAAATCTACAGTGGAGAGTAATGGATGTTGCTATTAAACAGACGAATTAACTTAGCGTTGCATAATACCCTTTGTTACTTTTAATTTTTTTAATTTGTCACTGAGCCTACACATTAATAATCAGGCCACCAAGTTTAGTTGTTCATGCCACAATGGTAGGTGCCCCAAGAAAAGATATCAAGAGTTCTATATTTTCTGTGGGTTTGGTATAGTAGGCTAAAAATAGAAGATTGTGCTGATTGATTGACCTTCCCTCAATGGTTGTGGTCAGATTGTACATCAGTTAATCTAACTGGATAGACAATGTTACCATCTGAATGGCTTTAAGAGAACGATTTACTTTCGAATTTTAATCAGTTTTGGCAGCAATTTTGTTCTTTCAAATAACCTAAGCACATTTGTCCTAGCTGCCATATAAAACATGAACTTAGAGAAATTAAACTTCCTAATGCAAAAAAATTTCTCAGCTTAGGTTTCTGAAATAAAAGCAAAATAAGTTGTTGTTGCAATATAATGAGTGTATGTATTTTTTGCAGTCCACTTGTTCTGTGATGACTTCTTAAATTATAAAAATTGTAAAATATAAGCAACTAATGGTTGTTGAATGTTTTCTAATGTCATGTTGGAGTCATGGTTGGTACCACAGTTATGTTTTCGAAATAAATTTCATTTAAAGTTGCTTAATCACTGTCTCATTGATATCATTTTTGAGAGATTTCCAAGCACACCAGCTCTTTAATTGATGGAGAGCGCATGTTTTCACACATCAACACTGCTAACTTTGGTATGTTTTTGACTTGCACTAACTGTATGTGTTTGCAAATTTTAGGTCAGCATTCAAATGAAAATCATACTGTATTGATATACAATAAATATATTAAACAGATGTTTGGTAAGGAATGGTGTGAGAAATTGCTAGTAATGATTATTTTATTATCATGTAAAACTAAGCAGTGCTAAAAATATTTTGTGGCATTTCATATATAGGATTTTCATGAACCACAATAGTGATAAAAAGCTGCACTGCATAGGCCATAGAGGATATAAGGGCCTAATAATGTAATTATTATAAATTGCACTTAAGGTCCTACTAAACCTCACTATTAATATTAAAACTGGCTGTCACACAGAAAAGGAATCATGGAGACATACTGAAATGATGCTGCTACTAACACTGATGTTTTTTAATTGTGCTTTAATAAACACAGAAAAATTGTTTTAGCAGCTATAGTGAAATGACATCTACAGCTATAAAATTTGTCTGCTGGAAATATGTACGATCTAGTGATATGTACTTCCTCAACTATTCACCCAATCACAGTACGCCTAATGTACTGAACATTTTGAAGTCTTCCCTGGTTGTCATGTTCATAAACTTTGTACATGTAAATAAGATATCGTATTTCTGCAGAATTTATATATTGCACTCCTGCATTTAGGAAAATAATTGATTGGAGTTTATAAAATTTGCTTATATTCATTTTTACAAATAAGATGATACCCCACAAAAATCTAAAAAGTTTTCTCAGGCATGTCATATTATTGTACCATGTGCCCATACTTCCATATTTAGATAGAGGTGGTTTCACTTTTGCACCAGTTCAGCTTACTAACCCTAGTTATATAATAGACCAAAATCAATCACGGGCTTTCCATGTACCGATCTCAGATCGATCTCGCTGAGATCGATCTGAGAAATGTGCTCAGATCGATCGTTTTTCCATGAGAGTGTCAGATCGATCTCGCGAAGTTGCCTCCTCTTAAGTGAAGGATACTTTAAAAGTATAATTTGTTCACCTATTTGAGTGATTAAAGCTACTACTGTTGAAAACAAGACGGTCATAGTCTAAAATTTAATCCCAGCTATAAACTATACGCAGCAAAGCTTTCAGTGTATAGTAATTTGGCCAATTTAAAATAATTAATTTTAATTTTTTAGCTTGACAGCTTATATAAAATTAATGACTGTCTTGCAGATTATTAATAAACTTACAGGACTGTTAGGCTTAAAATTACAAAGAAAATAGCTAATGAAACTAAGTTTTATTAGTCATTTAAATTCAATTTAAATTCTCCCATTTTTTACCTTCTACTGCATATAATTGAGTTTTCGTAATCATCGTACTGAAAGTCAAACTTTTGGCATCTGAAAAGGTGGCTATCATAATTATTTTATACTTTGCTTAGTAATTATCAATAAGTTATCATTTTTATTAGCAGACAACATTGTAGCGCGCAGTCTTTTTCTACTTCTCAGATCGATCTGGCGTCTTTCCATGGTCTTATTGACATATGAGATCGATCTGAGTTCGAGCTCCACAGACCGACCAGCTCAGATCGACTGAGATCGATCTTTGGCGTCTTTCCATGGATCGATCTCGCTAAGATCGATCTGAGATCGGTACATGGAAAGCCGGTGAATATGTTATAAGGTTACTCTGTTAGCGTAAAGCTATGACAAGGTTCAGAGCCACACAGCATGATAAGTAGCAAAAATTACTCAGTTTTAGTTTTTTGAATATTTATATGAATCAAAATGAGTATCGTGTTTTAATTGTATTGTTAGCATAATGATATAAGGGAGGATGGGGCTAGTTGAACCAGAAATTGCATTTTTGAGGATCGGTTTTGAAGAAAATATTTGCCAATCCGAAGACCAGCACCATGAAAGTCAGTCATGTGTTGCTGTCTTTGTTCATTAAAATTAAATGCATAAACATTTTACTCACTAAGATAGAGCCAATTTTTTGACTGCAAGTTTTTTGGCACAACGAGCCCTGGTAGGGGGCAGGTTGAACCGCCCCGTGTGAAAGTTGAACCAGTGCCATTTATCCTATAATAAAAATTGTTTTACTTATTTTGCAAGTTGAAAAAAATGATTTATTGAAGATTAACAATAAAAATCATTAAAGAAATCAGAATAACTTGGCATAAACACGTAACAGAAACTCTGGCTGTGATCTGTCATTGTAACCATTTAACATTTCAAAGATAGGCGATGAAGAAGAGGTTTTAAAACAGCAGCAGCAAATTGGTAAGAAATCTCAAAAGCTTTTTTTTTTGTAGTTCTTCCTCAAACAAGTTACAGTTATGGAATGGGGTCCTCTCGTATGACACCAGAAAATACAAGGTATGGTTAAGCATAGCCAACTTTTTTCGAGGCCGCTGTTTAAAGGCTTTCAACAGTGGCAGATGATTACACCACTGCCTTGCTTTACCATATTCATTGGTATAGTTGAGCTTTCCTTTTCTGTTCCCCTGTTTGTTTTCTGCATGTAATTTTGCACCATTCTGAAAACATTTGCAAAATAGTTTAATTACACTGTTGTCCTACATTATCATTTGTTCCAAGACTAAATGTATGTTTGGATTTATATATTAAGGGCAGAAAAAAATTAATTAAGAAAAATATAAACTTAAATGCAAAAATTGGTGCGCCCAATTAGAATCAGCATAGTGAAAATAATTAGTGGGGCAAGTTGTACCTGGTTCAACTCCGCTCACTTCCTATGTGGTTCAACTAGCCCCACACTGTCATGCTACAAATTATTATCAATTTATCTGCTGTGAATGAGATATCTCTGTAACGTTAGGTTATTTCTCAGCTTTGAGATCATGTTGACAAAACATGCCTGAATTTACTTGACTGATCTATAAATAAAATTTGAGAAGTTATGCAACCTTTTATGAAAAAATGAAGTTTTAGTTTAGTAATTTTTTAAGCAAAAGATGTGAAAAATACTTGCTCACCTGAAAACTTTTGTTTTGATTTCATATATTTCCATATGTTTGGTAGTTCACCTAAAATGCTCCTAGGTAAAGGAGATAAAATGGTGTAATTATTTAAGGTAGGAAATTTAGAGCATGTGGTTCAACTAGCCCCACTCTCCCCTACTCTTAGATTAATAAAAGAGCTTATTTAATAATTAAATAAAAGAATACATTACTGTGATTGTGGCATGATTTATTATTGTTGATACAACAATTAATTATTTCCAGAAATTTTGGATATACTTGCCTCTATGTTATTTTTAAAAATTTGAACTGTTTTCTGAAACTCATCGCAACATATTATGTACTGATTAAAAAATATTGACTACTGGCTGGTAAGACACATATATATGAATATATTTATGCATCAAATCTTAAAAGGCTTATAATTAACTTGCTTTTTAACTTTTGCTTCTAACTTCAGGCTGCAATATTTGAGAACAAGGCACTAGAAGAAATATAAAACTTATTATTGAATTGGACTTGACGTCAAATTCAAAAATAAAATATGAACAATATACAGACACATATGTGTTGTATTTCCACAAACACAAATCAGGTTATTGCCTAAAAGTTAATGTCCAATTATAAGAAAATGACTTATTTATTGAATATAACACGAATTGCATCCCCCTTTTTAGTGAATTGTTGGTCCAATGTATTTAAAGGGTGTTGTTTATGGGAGTTCAGCCTATTCCTCACTATCATCTTTTTTTATTCTTAACCTAGCTGTGTCACCAGCCGGTTCCAGGTGTTCAGTTTGAGACCCTCTCCGTCTAGAGGTCCTCTACACATCTCCAGTCCCTTCTCTTTGATGTCTGCGTTGCTGTTATACAGCACTAGGTTGTGTGTTAATTGCTATTTTACTTGAAGCAGTCAGCTTTATCAGTAATTATAAATACGTGTAGGGCCTACCAGGTAGGTATGCAAAATTCGATTCGTGCACCGACATCGATTTGTAATCTATGATACCAGCTGCACTTTTAGACGTTGCCCACGTGTTTTAATGACACAAATAATAATTAGCCAATGGGATACTACAAACGCTCGTGATTTGCTGTAGGCGTGGCGTCCCTGTTTTGAATGACGTCTCTTGGGCAACACGAAAAAGGAGCCATTCTATTTCCGCCATATTGGTTTTTGTTAAGCAAATCGTTAGCTGTGTAGAATTCATCGATTTGCAACCTAATTATAATTTTGCATGACTTTCGCACGCTTACTGGTCATTTGTAACTGAAATAAATAATTGCATTGTGCAAAAGTATTTGCATAATATCTATTGGTAAGTTCTCGCATTTTCTTGCAGATTGTTTCAGTTTATAATTTAGTTATTTACTTTTGAGTTTTGACTCAGACTGTCTTTCAGTTTGAATTTGAGTTAAAGACTTGAACTTTAAATTTACCATTACATTATAATTAAATTAATAATACTTATACTAATGCTAATACTAATAGCAATAGTGATAATAATAATTAGTAATTGCCATAAGCAAAACATTAACAATATCAAATTCAAAATCAATAGATAATCATAATACTTGATAGTTAATACTAATATAGTAATACTAATAGTAATACACATTTTTAGATTATAAATTATAATATATGAGACATAATGATAATAAGTTATTTTTAGCTGTTATCTTTTAAGTTAAGTTTTAAATATAAGTTATACTTATAGCTTGAACTTTAAGACAACGGCTAGAAATAACCTATCCTATGTCTTATAGAGTCAATGCTAGACTTATACTTATAGTTGTATGGTTATATTACAAGTATAACTCTATAAGTATAAGTCTAACAGTGACTCCATCGGTAACTTTTACAGCTTTAGAATTTACTATTAGTCTTAATCATATTTAGTATTTCCTACAGTCACTTAATAATAATTACTACTAACTTACAGTACTCATTTTACTATTAGTATTAGCAGTGGTACTACTGTACTAGTAGTTGTATTTATTATAACAATAGTTATTTGTGTTAATGACTTACTCAGTCATTGTAAGTGTTGAATTTGAAGTAATAATTACTGCAATAGAAAGCATCAAGAGACAAGAGTCAATACCTTATTTTGAAGTTGCTTAAAGTTATCATTTTTACTATGGCCAACATAAACTTAAAGATGGTAGTAATATTTGTTGTAACAGGTATTGGAACTATTGATCAAAAAATTAATTATTCCCAGTGTGTAATAATACTTGTATTTGTTAATCGAAAGTCTTACCAAATATTTACTTTTAACATGAATGAAAAGTTTGATCTGAAAGTTTGCAGTAATGCCAATAATGATTATATCCATATTACTGTGACTGTAAATAACTAAGAATTTAATTTAAAATGCTCATGTTGTAACTTATAAAAGTTATATCACAAACACTTTATTATTAGTTATAATAATAAAGTTGCAATTAAATGTGATTACTTATAAATTTACTGTGTATGGTTTAATAAATAAATTCCAACTGCTGAGGTAGACTCCTTAGCAATAAGAGTATATGAGTTAAATGTTAAATGTGCAACTGTCTTGTTTTTGCTTTAGTTTGGATTTTAATAATAGTCAGCAATACCATTTCCATTACTTATTACTGCTACTGCCACCACTTACACCACCTGCATCCCTCCACCACTGCTACTGTTGCAGCTACAGGTAAATTTATTGCCGATATGAAAATATATTAGTATTGTGTAGGTTTTTATAATAACTAAAATAAATATGAATAATATTGGAATTTATATTCAGACATTTTTATGTGTAATAGCAATGTATACAACATTATTTACTTATGTTACTTGTGCTGCACAATCGAAATATCCCTGATTATAATGGCCAATAGTACGAATATATTATGAAGCTTTAAATTTATACTTGATTATAGTCTTTTCATATTAGTGATGTTCAGTAACATTGGCTTAATAAAATGCTTTATACATGTCATAAAATAGTGGCACGTTACATTCAAATAGATTTCAGTTGTACAAACTTTTATTATTTAAAAATATTGCTATAGACTTTAATTAATGGCTGCAGAAATTAATAGGTATGTTTGTTGAATATATAAAAAGTAAATTTATTAATTATTACATTGTTTGTACTATGATATTTTTGGTTTGATAAAATTTAGCTTTTTCACTGCAATGCATGTAAAGCAACTTCATACTGTTGCAGTGCCTCACCAAGACTACATGAACCTGGAGTTCTGAGTGAAGTGATGGCGGCTCCCCCAGTGGGTCAGGGGTACAGAGACCCAGCTCAGGCACCTCTGAGAAAACTCAGTGTAGATTTGATCAAAACTTACAAGCATATCAATGAGGTAAGACTAGTTCTGTTGTGTTGTATCTGGCCATAATATATAGTTCTTATATTTCTCATAGTGAAGTATGAATTTTTAGCATAAATTTTCTTAGTTCATCTTCATTATGATTGAAAAACTATTTTGCCGAATGGTTAGTAATTTTGTTTGTTACTTAGATCTTTATATAGTCTTACACTTCTCCATTTAATGGGTGTAATATGTCTGTAATTCACTATTGCACACTTGGTTGTATAAGCCATATTTTTCTGAGGGTGCAAGTTGCCTTATATTATAATTTATATATTTAGAATCTAAACAATTATTCATGGTAATGAATTAACTACAGTAATATAAATATTGACAATTAAAATATTTATGATAAGAGTGGTATAATTTAAATAATAACATGAAATTGAGCCTTTTTTTGCTATCAAATTTTCAGTTTCATTTGGGCCAACATATACATACCCCTTTATAAGTAGATTTCTGTACTGAAATTTACTGCTAAAATTGGCAAAAAAGTGAACGCTGTGAAAAATATTTCAAAGTTATTTCTTGATAGAAGTGAAATGATACTTTATGTAGAAACTGCAGTTTTAAAAAGTAGCACAACACCACAACTCCTGATTGATCAATATTCAAGTAAAACCCGAAAAGTTTTTTCAAGTTTCTATCTATGGATGAATGTTTCTTGGTCTATAAAATAGGAAGAGCTGCTTTAGTAAAAGAAGTTTATTATTCTGATCTTGCAGCAGTTTACTTCTGCATACAGGTTTCTCTACAATTCAATTCTAGGTTTTGGCAATATTGACATTTGCAAATTTCAGTTTTTTTCTAAAAAAATTCTAATTTCACACTTGCAATTGCACATATTATTTATCATATAGGTTTACTACGCTAAGAAGAAACGAAGAGCAATACAGCAGCAGCAACTCAGTGAAGGAATACACAAAAAGGAAGCTAGGTACAACCACAACGATGGGTATGATGATGAAAATCATGACTATATTATTAAACCTGCAGAGGTTTGGATGGATAGGTACCAAATAGACTCTTTGATTGGAAAGGGCTCCTTTGGTCAGGTCAGTTTTCTCACTCACATTTTGAATAGTAAAATTTAAGCTTTTATGTCGCTTTTGGCTCATTTTTTAAATGGTGCACTCTATATTATTTTTGAAGTATTTTAGTTATACTGGTTTAGTTGTAATTTAGAAAGAAGTTTAATATTTCTATTAGAATAGGCAACTCTCATAAAATATTTTCAAATTTAATCGAGCAATTTCCTTTTTGTGGGCCTGACATAAGTTCTATCAAAGAAAAATAACAAATTAACAGTATTTAGAGACTCTGAATATTTGTTTTAAAACACTTTTTTATGACAAACAGTAGCATTCATACATTAGCTTGTTCAACGTTGATTTTGCAACTTTTAACTGCATGCTAGCAATGCTTTCAAGTTTTTTATCAATCATAACGGTTTATTAGAAATGTCCCTGCTTCAATAAGCACTGGATGCAAAATCGTAAGGAAAATTGTGCCTGCAAGTACCTGGGTTGTTAGATAGAAGACAATTTCCAATAAGGTTGTAGTAGCATGAGTTTAATGAAAGTTGTCTGTAGCCTCGGCTAAACCTCCAAGTCTTGCGAACTCACTTTTTAAAGCTTTCGGTTAACTTGCCTGCTGATATATGCAAAACTTGATGCGTGACAATTTCATTAAAAGGTGTAAGGTAGAATAATATAGGTTTTGAGTATTCATATGTAAATCTGTTTCAGGTGGTGAAAGCTTACGATACGTATGAGCAGGAGAATGTTGCCATCAAGATCATCAAGAATAAGAAAGCATTTGTTAATCAAGCCCATATAGAAATTAAGCTCCTCCAATTAATGAATAATAATGATCAGGATAATAAATACTACATAGGTATGAGTTTTTTTTAAATATTTTTGTGTTCAGATGCATCATGTTTAATATAATGCCTAAATGTTCAGCATGAGACCTCTAAATGTAGATGCAAGTTATTTATATAATATTGAATGTGGACATGACTCTTATTTGCATTTCATTGGCTTGATAGAGTGCTATATTGATGTTACTCCTAAATACCTTGTTTTAATGGTTTCTTTTTACTCTGGTTAGAAGATATGCAACACCTTGAGCATTAATTATGCATCAGCTGAACAGCAATGCTGTGTTACAGTAAAATTGTAAAACTAGATTACCAAATTTGTTGAGGAGTTGGTATATACTATAGTGTATTAAAATATCTACTCGAATACACATTTAGAGGCCAGTAAAGTGAGTGAGCCAACTGCCACCTAGGGGGGCTATCATTCTTGGCTAATAGAGTCTGTCAATTCAATTACAATACAGCCAGTGCAAGTTTTTCTTTGTTTATATTCCTGTCCAATAGAATTGAGAAATTTATTATAAGCCAGCTGAAACTATTGGCCACAATAGTCAATCAAGTAGCTGTAAATGCTCATTAGTTTTAGATCTGGTAGTAGTTGATTCAATGAAAAAGTGTGTTAGACCGTGCAGAACTGGCATCACCCATTGCAGCAAGTCCTGCTTGATTTTTCATTATTGTATAATTATCTGGGTTTTTCAAACATTGCATGGTACATTATATTATATATATATGATCTAAAGTAATGCCCATTTATGAAAGACAATAATTTTGATGGGTTGCTTTTATAATCCAAGTAAATGAAGTCAAACTGTGTTCAATTCAACTTTTTGAACAGTTTGCAAGCCAACACTATGTGTTGAAAGAATAACTGAATGCTAGTTTCATGTTTGTCTGAATTTTCTGTTGATCCTGTATCTTTGTTAGCTCATTGTCTGTCACCGACTACTTTTAGTGAGTTTGAAGAGACATTTTATGTACAGAAATCACTTGTGTCTTGTCTTTGAGCTGCTCTCCTACAATCTATACGACTTATTGCGGAATACAAACTTCCGTGGCGTATCACTCAATCTCACCAGAAAGTTTGCCCAGCAGTTGTGCACTGCCCTGCTGTTTCTTGCCACACCCGAACTCAACATAATACACTGCGATCTCAAGCCAGAGAACATTCTACTATGTAACCCAAAGAGAAGTGCAATAAAAATAGTGGATTTTGGTAGCTCGTGCCAGATTGGTAACCGGGTATGTCATGTTTTATAATTCAAATTTTAACAATTTATTTCTAGTGAATAGCTACTTCAACTAAGTTCTGTGTTGGTTGCTGTCCAAGGTTGTACATTTGCATTTTCTGTAGATCACTATGACTGAGTGTGCTAAAGCTTGAGTTGTATAAGTTATGATTGTTGCAAGCAATAAAAGGTTCTGTTGATCACCTGACCAAGCCATGAATATCGTTTTTTGCTGGCCTGTTATGTGGTGCAATAATTTAGTAGTAGTATAATGTTTTAAGCAACCTGGACCTGCTATAGGATTTTTTTTCTTGTTTTCTACAGATATACCAATATATTCAAAGTCGGTTTTATCGTTCACCAGAGGTACTTCTTGGCGTACCATACGATCTTGGAATTGATATGTGGTCCCTAGGCTGTATTTTACTTGAGATGCACACAGGCGAACCTCTTTTTGCAGGGTCAAATGAGGTAAGTTTCCATTTATATACCTGCAGCGCAGAGCAACTTGCTAGGCTGTCTCTCAGCAATGGTATTCTACATTCAGTCAATGGTTTGAAATATATAGAGGTGCTTTTGAGAAATTTCAGGCTAATTTTTAGTCAATGCTCATACAAGGCTATAAAGTCCGCCAAAACTTGGAATTTTTTCCATGCTCAGTGCTCACTCACTCAAACAGCAGGAGACTTATTTCTTCTCATGTCTTTCAGTTTGACCAAATGATGAAAATAGTTGAAGTACTTGGGATTCCCCCAGATGCTCTACTAGACAAAGCTCCAAAAACTAGAAAATTTTTTGATCAACTGCCAGACAAATCATATGTGTGTAAAAAGCCCAAAGATAGTAAAAGAGTAAGTATATACATTTACTCTGTCCTTTTGAAAACTTGTTTCAACTAATTCTGACTAATCATGTTGGTTGTTGAGTTGAAATTTGATCTTTGAGTCCTACATAAACAGCTAGATTAATCACTTATTGCTTCTGCTCTAAAAATTGCCTTTCTCTGTGTGTATTTTTATATTTGCTGCAATAGCTTGGCTACTGGAACTTGTAATGTAAAAAGTACATATGTTCCCTCTTATAGTACAAAGCCCCTGGTACTCGTCGGTTGCACGACATTCTTGGAGCTGACAAAGGTGGGCCTGGGGGCCGGAGACACGGTGAGGCTGGCCACACCTTGCAGGACTATCTAAAGTTCAAGGACCTCATCGTTAGAATGCTAGACTATGATCCAAAAACTCGAGTCACACCTTATTATGCATTGCAAGTCAGTTTCATTCCAGATAACTTATTAATTATTTTTCTGTGAAAACATAAAATATGGGACTGTTTTTAAATTAATTCAGTAGAATAGTAGTATTTATATTTCTGTAAAGTTTCAGAAAGAAATTTCAAATGAACTATAGATTTTTTAAAAGAATTATTTGAATTACCCTATAAGCATGCCTTCAAACAATCCAGCTTCTATTTTATAAATGAAGAGTAATTTTGTAATAAACCTTTGTATGGGTTTATCACAATGTCATACTTCCATTAGCTTCTGTCTTTTTATAAATTTATGTTCTACAATTTACCTATTGTTTTCCTTTATTATTGGTGTTTACCTGCACCTGTTTATTTCATATTTTGTTGCTATATTGGCTGTTTGAATTACAGCACAACTTCTTCAAACGTACGCTTGATGAATCAACGAACACCTCGAAGAGTGCCAATGCTAGTCCAGCTAACATGGATCCTCAGACACACCCTTCTACTCCTTCACATGTTGCCTATTCTAAGAGCAGTCACGGTATATCCTTACTTTTGCTGATATTTAAAAATGTTGCTTGTTGTGATTATACATAGAAAGCTAGCTTTTGAAGATTTGCCACAGTATATGTTCTTTTAAATCAAAAACACCTGCCCACTCTTCACCGTTTAGTTTACCAATCACTACGGGGTGAGGTCATTTGAAAACTAAGTATATTTTAGCGCAACTGCTGGTTACAGGCTTTTAAATTCACTGAATCAAATGGTGTTCTCCGATTCAATTTTGAAATCAGAGTTATGCGTAATGGTTGTGTGATATATCAAATGTGTGATACACTACATGTTAATGTTGAGATGATGTTTTAGGCTTTACTTCACACCGGAAGCATGCTCCTGTTGAATATTTGCATAAAGACAATAATGGTGTGGTGACAGGAAACACAGCTATGGATTATGATCCTTCCATTCTGATCGTATCACAGCAGGCAATATGGCCCAAGACTGACACCATAGCTTTAGGTAACTTCAGTACATCAAGCACAGGGCAGTATCATTCATGTAGTGGCAAAGACCGAAATCCCGACTCTGAAAAATCACCTTACAACAGTATTTCTACTTCTAATCAATATTATAAAAATCACAGGACGTTACCAAATAAAGAGTCTCCATCGTCCACACATATACATTGCTCAATACAAGGCTCACAGCAGCCAACTAAAAGTAGTTATAGTAGTCTAACACAGACTTCTGACAATGCAAGGACTAGTTCGAGAGATGAATCACCTATGGTGGTTGTTCAAGTTATTGATGGTTAGTTTGAAGTTACATGACATAGCAACATTTTACCAGTACTAATTCACTTTATTGTATATTTGCTATTTTGACATACTTTCTATGAAATTTTATATTTTAAACGTATATTTGGAATTTTTTGACATCATTTGTTTCTATGTAATGAGTGTTTGTGTATAAGATTGGTTAATACTGTTAGTTTTTTACACTTGCTTTGTTCCAAAGGTGTCTTGCAATTTATAAAATATTTATAGCAGTATGTTTTTGGAATGTCTTCCAGGACATAATATTCTTTTATTAATGTTATTACATAATGTAAATTTAATTTATAATGATTTTATAATACATGCTGTTAATGTGCTTGTTTGTCTATTTTGATGGCTAGCTTTATTGTGGGGTTAGGAAAACAACTTCATTTGACTACTAGCCTGCTTGTTCATCACTCTGAGGATGAACATTAATTATACTGGTGCTATTGTGTGCATTACCTTCAGGATTTCTAGGTAATTATCTGCACCTACTGGTGTACTGCATCTATTGCACAGATGAATGGTAATATTATAGTGTAGCATATTTGTAGTCATCATGCAGGTGGTTAGGCCTTCTAACTACGGTGTGTATCTATTCAAATGAAAGTTACTTTTTTAAAACTCAACTAGAGCTACAAGGTAGATCATTGTAGATAAGGAAATCATACTCTGAGAATGAGAAGATCCCACTAAAAATTTTGGTGTGGAATGGTAAAAACTTAAGTCCTTAATCTTCATGGAATATATTATGTTATAATTACTGTTCAATTAGAAATATTTGCCATGGTTTGATTTAGAGATTGAAACATTAGCCTTTTAGGTCTGTGTACAACGGCTAGGTTCATAGAATGGACGAAGCTGCTCCACCCGCTGGAATATAATACTTTCCCTTCAGTGGTTCCACTCAGAGTGATGTATATTTCACCTTTCACTCTTTGGTTCCACCAACCTTCCTGTGCAGAGGTAAAATGCTAATTCGCATCATGGAGTTATCTGCTTTTGATTGAATATGGTTCTAGTAAATGTTGCGTGTTCTTGCATTACATAAAAAAAGACTTAGCGCATAGTGTGATGTAATTTAAAATCCGTCCCTTTCCCACAACTTTTTATTCTTGGTTCCATACTCAAATTTATTATAACGTTTCTATTTCGGTGACAGTTCAAGTTTTCATTTTTCTTGATAACAATTTTCTAGTACACTGGGTGATCACGAAATCACGCTTGCAAGTTCAAGTTTTAATTCAATTTAAGTCTTTAGAAGTGACGATTGTTTACAGAGACATGGCCACTAAGCTTTGTTTTAACTCGATGAGATTGTTTTTGAAAAAGTCTTCACCAGATTTTGTGACCTGCTTCAATGTTGCAAAGTTTGTAACTAAATTATTAACTTACAGTTTGAGTTACACAATTACTATTAGTGTATTACTAATAGTATTAGTATTACTATTACTATTAGTATTACAGTAATTTAAATTATTATAATAATAAATAAATACAATAGTGATTAAATTTAAAAATTATAACAATAATGTTGATATAATTGCTAATAACTAACTAGTGAACTACTAATTAGTCTTAGAGTCGGTATATTAAACTTTAAAGTTCTATTAGTAATGGCACTGGCACTTGAACTTAGTCCATAGCCATACTCATACAGTCATAGTGATACGATAGTCATACGTCATAGTTGTTGTTGAACTGATCATACTAATAATGCTATATAAGTCTATTTAAATTATTTAATGTAATTTGATTTTTTAAATGTGTAATCTTTTAAAAACAACTATATCTTGTTATCAACTTGAATAAGTTAATAATCGAAATCTTTGTTTTTGTTAATTTTATTTTTTCATTCTATTGTATTTTATTTGTATTATACTTTAAAATTGTAGACATAAAAAATATGAGCTTACTTGGAACATTTGCCAGCATCTGAATAGTTTTCATATACGTCATTATTCATCAGCTGTTCCTGGAAATTCTGAGAAACCTCCTGTTGAAGGCGAAGATTTAGATACGACAGGGAAAAAAAAGCCCAATGTAGAAGATAATACAGAGCTAACTGAATTAAAGCAAGAAAATTTGAAGCTTACAGAAAGTGTGAAAACTACAGAGGTTGAAATTATAGATACACAGATTTATTTTTCTTTTATAGTAGCATTGCATATTTGTATTTATATTACTTTATGTATTTTATTTTGTAGTTTCATATAATGTGTGTGAAAACATAAAAATACGTTATTTTTCATTTGTAGGATAAATATATCCGTGCACTTGCAGAGGCTGAAAATGTTCGGCAGAGAATGATGAAACAGGTGAGCAGAGAACAAGTTGGCTGTAAACAATATCTATACATTTTAGAAGAAAATTCTTTATCTAATAATGGGAGATTTTGTGAGGTTCAGTTGCATAAAATTTGCTTTATTTCATACTAAATTAGAAATAAAATTATAACAATAAGTAGCATTTTCAAAGCTCCCCGTACCTGGCCCTTTTTGCATCATTAGAAAGCTTAAAATTAGCTAAATCTATGCAGCGTAGAGTTGTCTAGTTCATAAATCAATTTTGATGCAGTTAATCACAACTTGTGAATAGGTGGCCACAAAGATTCATGTACCAAGCATCCAACTTAACATTTAATTCCCCATTTAGCTGCGGAGATTCCAATAGTGAGTCTATAGTACTTGAAATGCTTTTTTAACCATAAGATGCTCTATTAGCTTTAGTAACCTGATCTTGGCTGCTTTTTTGTAATCTACTTTCCATTTCCAATAATAGTTGTTAGTGTATAATTCTAAATATTTTAAGATTTTTTGACAGGTGAAATTTGTATAACTGGCGTTGTAAAACCTGGTATCCATCAAATTTATTACGCAGATATTGCGCAATTTTTCGAACAGGTTTGCTTGTATCTGTAGCTATTTCAAGAACAGGTCATTCTGACCAACCAGGAAACATTAAGATACTGCTTGACTTGAAACTTTAATTATTTTATTGAAGGGATTAAAATTTAGCCAACAATATTACATGCATAACATTGATGGAATAAAAGTAGCTTCGAATAGTTATGTTTAGTGAATGCTCCTCTATTTTACTTAAATATTTAACTATATTTGTAAATTTTAGGTGGGCGATGCAAAGCAATTTGGTATTCAGGGATTTTGCAAAGATCTGCTTAGTGTTGCAGACACATTACGGCTAGCATCAGAAAATATTCCTGCTGAGCATCTAGAAAATAGTGTTGTCAAGAGTATGCATGAAGGGCTAAAACTAACTGAATCTCAGTTGATGCAAGTGTTTGAGAAGCATGGTGTCAAATTATTGCACCCTGAAGGTCAAAAGTTTGACCCAAATTTTCACGAGGCAGTATTTCAGCAATCAATGCCTGAAAAAGAAGCAGGAACAATTTTTGTTGTTACTAAGCCTGGTTACACATTAAATGAAAGAGTTCTCAGACCAGCATTGGTAGGGGTTGTAAAACAGGATTGACATAGCTGTACATTTTTATAAAGATGTTGACTTTCTAGCAATAATGCATATCATGTATTTTGGTGTATTACATATTTATTATGTAATTGTAAACAACAGATAAATACATCATGATGTCAATATTATTTTTAAAATACAGGAAACTGGGTTAGATAACTGTACTGAAAATTGCTCTTTGGCTCACTGATTACACTAGATGAACACTGTTTTGACTCTACATTTTTCAATGTTGTTTGAGGTTCAACCAGAAATTCAATATTTCGAACACTTCCAAAAAAATCCGTCATTAAAACATTGTCAGGGTCACGGTTGAAAAGATCAACTCTTGTTGTAACTGTAGATTTGCAAAGATGCCGAGGACATACTTTGAAGAATTGTCCCAAAGTTTTCTTACTCTGAGAATTAACTTTCTCTAAAAAGTCTAAAGCATAATAAGTATATCTATCAATAACATATACACCTATCGCTGGATCTATGTGATGGCTTAGAGAGTCTTCACCAACTTTACTAGAAGCTATAGCAACAATATTAGGGGAATAGAATTTTCTATACATGGATGCTGCTTGGCAGGTATCGATAATAAAAAGCAATTCATGATAACGAAGTTTTTGATGCATTTGACCAAAAGCATCAGCTAACTCATCACTAGATATTTCTTCTGCATCTTGAAATTTTAAAAATCCATCGCCACCATGACCAGTCATATAAACCAAAACGTTGCTCCTTTCATCTGTTAACAGACGTTTTGATCGAGGTGTTGTTTCTGGTAGACGACCTGTTAATACTCTTAAAAAGTTTTCTACTGTGACTTCATACCCTCTGTAATCTACTTCTACATCATCTCCATACACATTGATAGCTTCGTTTTTGTTATTGAAAACTGTAGCCGCTTGGGGATTTCTTGGGTTGCACGCCATATCATCCGCCAACATTAGTATAATCTGGCTATCAGGAATTCCTAGGCGTTTTACACTGCGGTAGAACGACAATGCATTTGCAACATGCCGATAATTAAACCAAAATCTCGATGTGTCCACTATCACAGCCCAATTGTTGGTGTGGTTACTAGGAAAAAAAGAAAAATCCGGAGACTCGTGGCGATTATCATTATGACTTGCTTTAAAAGTTGATTTGTCCTGCTTCTTTGTTTCTTCCAAGGTGTTGACAGTCAAAATAAAAAAAGTAATAATGAACAGAAAGTATTGCATTTTAAATTTGAAGTAGTAATTCAAATTAGTGAATTTATATTAATACAACTATAAATATAATATTATCTAGTTCTACAGCTCAACTTAATGCTGTTATGGTTATTATATTAAGGTTTCTCTTAAAAGGCCGTTGGCAATTAGTACATTTTCCGATAGCTAAGGGGATTCAAGATAGAAGCTCTGTGCGAAATAGTATAAACTTATAGTCACGGAAAAATAACTCTAAAAACTATTACGACGCTCTATTATGTTGATATCTTTATCAAATATACTATTATCTAAATTCTAAAGTCTAAACATTGCAACACATATTATTATTTATTACATACAGTATTATGTACTTGTGCATAATAATTTATTATATGTATAAACAAAATATTTTATTAGTTACATTCCACGCCTAGAGACATGTTCTTTTTTATTTGAAATGAAATAAATCTTCTATTTCAGTATAATATGTATCATTGAACTATAGTTTCAGTTCAGTGATATGTATCTTATGCGAACTGTTTGAGCAGGTACTATTGAGTTATCTTCCTTTTGAAAGCACTGTACCAAGGTTGATGCTAGGCCTGCTTAAACCGCCTCCGCCACATAAGAGACATTCTTTAAAAACGGGGGGGGGGGGGGGGGCACATGAATACTATTACTATACCGTAGCAACAGCAAAGCGTCATTGAAAAAATATTATCACGGTGGTGAGTGATGACTATGAGATTGTTACTCAAGGAGTAGAACAATAACATATTAATATGATTATATGGGTATATTTATTTTTAGAGGTATTCTAAATTGTAGTTTAGTTTTCATATCAAATGATTACAGATTAATAGCAAAGGGGAATGAAACAGGAACAGCAAATGCAATGTTTACTTTAAGTTTAAGTTTACGTCAAATAAACTCAATCACTTGAAATTGAAGACTAAGTCTAAAGACAAAGTTAATAATTAATGTAACTTATAGTTAATGTTATTAATATTATTATTATAATTATAATTAATTAAATTTACTTTTAGTGTTATGGATATTAATATTATTATTATTATTATTAATATAATTATATGTATAAACATAAGAAATATTTATATTACATAAGTATTACTATTAGACTTAGTATTACTATTACTATTAGTATTAGTCTTAGACCTAGTCACTGATGATTGAACTATGTAAAGTTTTACTTTTAATTTGGTGGTATTACTATTGTCTATTACTATTAGTATTACTAATTTTAATAGTAATACTAATAGTAATACTACCAAGTAATAGTACTATTACATTGTCATTTACTATGAATATAACTATTAGTATTACTATTAGTTTTAGAATTGGTGTTACTTGTACAATTTAAGTTACAGTTAGAGTTACTAAATACAACTAATATTTGCAGTTGCAGACAGTTGCAGTTTTACTTGTACTTACTCTTTAGGTTTATCTTATACTTATAGACTACAGTTATAGTCATAGTTATAGTAATACTAATACTAATAGTCATAATGGTAGTGTTTCCCATACTGACTGGTAAGACTAAGTGATACTTGTTAGTTGTTGCTGTTACTGTTAGTCAGTATAATTATAATTATGATGGTTATAATGATTACTCTGCTAATATTAGGATATTGGTAGCCATAGTGGTAAAATTACTATTGTCTAACAGCTAACTGTATTACTCATACTGCATTCTAACTCTAGCTACTATTATATTTACTCACTCACATATGTTCATAGTTGCTATCCCTCTAAGAACCATCTCAGTAGAGAGAGTTTTTAGGCAGGCTACCCACTTAGGACTTGTTTTCTATCACAGCAAATGAGCAATTGTGACTGAATATGTTTTCTAACATAATCAATGGGCAATAAATTTTATTACAGTTCGAACTTCAGTAAAGGCTATTGTGATGTAAGAAAGGCATGCAGTCATAATTGCTCTTTTGCCGCGGTAGAAAACAGGTCCTTAACCTACTTTAAAAAACTTTTCCACCGGGTTTTCTCATCGGGATGGCGACTATAACCCTTCGTGAGTTTTTAATTGTTGCATAAAATATGTCACCATAATATTTTGATTAACTACTTGTTAATAATTATGTTGCAATAAAAAACAACAGCTGTTGTAGCATATAAAGGCTACCAGTTTCAAAATGTTTAAAATCTTACATTGATGAAAGCTATGTGAACATTTGCACTATTGTGGAAGAATGCTTCATTTGTCTCTATTATAAATAGTAGCTATAACAGTACAAGTTGTACACCATGCAAGTGGTGCAAATTAGGTCTATGCAGTTAATCTGGTGGCACTTGAAAACCCTTCGAAGCAAACACACTAGGGTGGTATATGTGCTGCGATGTAAAGTTTCATCACCTTCTTTTCTCGTGTCCAACAAAATTACGTTTATCAAATTTTATTGTGCTTCTATGAGCAAATTTGTAAAGATTTTAATTTTTATATGTATAATTAGCATTTGAAATAAAAGCAGGGTTACAATCATAATATCTACAACATAGAAGATTTGATCAATAGTCTTGGACATTATAGTAGCATACTCATATATTATAGACATGTTTGATGGCAAAGAACTCGCATATTTATTTGTTTAATTATTTCTTTTATATAATTTAGAATACGGCTAAGAATTCACACTACAGAAAATGTTGAAATTAAAAGTTTTAGTTGTTGGTCCATGCGAAGTAGGTATACTATGAGTCTACAATATTCTTAAATTTTTGTTGTTCTCAGTTTATTTGAGGTGTGTACAATGCCTACAGGCTATCTACAGTAATTACAGATTATATTTGGTTGTATTTGTTTTAGGCAGGTAAAACTTACTTTTCAAACTTTGTTTCTGATCAAGCCGAAAATGCTGGGGGAGACTACAGGCCAACCCAAGGAGTCAGGTAATAATGGCGAACTTTCTTTTCTTTATATTGCAATTCACAATAGTGATAGTTTTTGTTTTTGTTATTCTGGTAATTCTTGTGAATTAATTAGTGTAGCACAAACACAAGTATAAACTCATGTGCGTGCAATAATATATTACAATATGATGCAGTAATTAGGGTTTTAAAGAGGTTGTAGGCAGACTGTGGGACACATAGCACAAACTGTCAAAAGTAGTGTATGCTATTTTTTAGACAAATATTTAAGCTAGACAGACAGGTGTAATTAATTTGATGAAATGGAATTTGGTGTCTCATCTCAGGAATCAACCAAAATTGAACGCGATTTGCTTATAAAAAAATATATATTTGACTAAACTCAACTTGAAATAATTTGGGATAAAATAACACTTCTGCTCTACAAATTGTATGCAAATATTTTTCAAAAAGTGTAGCAAAATAATTATTATAATTTGCAACCCAATTTATTTTGCTCCATAGCACATATATACATGTAGATTAAAAGATATTTATATAATCATAACAGCTAAACAATAATTATGTGCATGATAGACTAATAATTAAATGTCCATGCAGTGCTCTCTCCATATCTTACTAAGCATCGGGTCCCAAAACCATGACATAGTAGAATACCTGATTTAACTAATGGATCTGTTAAATTGGGCCATTTTGTCCCTATATACATATACATAAACCACAAAAGGGAGGTCCAAGCCCTTCTCGTGAAGAATGGAATTTCGTGAGAAATAGAACCGTGAGATACAGATGGAGCAGTGTAATTATTTTATCATGAAACTATGAGCAGTTTGAGCACTATGAGCATGTAATAGGTGCAAAATTTCTGTAACTCATGTGAAAATATGTGTGATGGACTCTACATATTCAGGCTTGTAACCTCTCTATTATAGATCACTATAATAGTTCATCCTTGAAACATCAGAAACTGCAAATTCAAACCCTTGAATGTGCACGAAAACCATATACATCAAATCATAAAGCCTAGTCAAATATTTATTGTTTTATTGCAATGTACTACAAATTTTGTCAAAATCTAAATTAGGTAAATATTATTTTATTATAGAATAATTGTAGAGGAACATATATGAAATTAAATTAACAATTGGATGAATTTCAGTAAATTGTTATTTTGAAGATTTACAAGAAATTCTATTTTTAATATTGTATAACTAGTTTGAATCACTTGATATTGTAGAATCTTAGAGTTTGAAACTCCATTGACCAAGTCTAAAGGGCGCTCTGGGAGCATTGATGTAGAGTTGTGGGACTGCAGTGGAGATCATAAGTAAACAGTTTATTAGGCATTAATTTTCTAAACTTGTGTTTTTATCTTCAAAATAGTTATTGAAAAGTAATTGAAATGAACTATTTAAATATAAAAGAATAAGCTTAGAGCCAGATTAAGCACTAAAAGAGTCTTTATAATGGATTTTTGTTGAATATATATATATATTTCTAAGGTATTTATTATGATTACATAGAACTATTTTTATACTCTCGATTTCACCACAAACCTCCCCAGATATATTGCTTAAAAGCCCATGTTTATTTGCTGCATTTCAGCATCGCATGGTGTATACCATTAATTCGTCGTACCCATGTGCTAAGTTGTAAAGCATTTATTATATGCGCAGGTATGAAAGCTGCTGGGCTGCGATGGCTAAAGACGCTAGTGGAATCATATTCTTGTACAATCCCGATCAGCCTAGTCAGAGTTCTGACCTTGAATCATGGTATGTCTGCATATCTGACCGCAGCCAATTCTGTTTGCTGGTACTCAGTACTCTCGTACTCTTCTAACTAAGGATACGTTGTCTTTCATAGGTTGAGTTATCTCATACCAGCTACCAAGGTTAAGCCAGCTCTTACCAGAGCTGTGGCATATGTTAAGCCTGGTTTAACACCTCTCAATAAAATACAGCTGTGTAAGCATGATACAGTTAAATGCTTTGATCTATCTGTAGCACACTTTAGTTAACACAAAAAATCAACTCAACTACACTTTTAATTTATGGCTGATTAACAAAACTATTTTTTTGATATGAGTGTTTTCAGACTTTTCTATCAATCCTATGTTTTAGTACACACGAACTAATTGTATGCATATAGCAGCACTATTTTTGCATCCTCTCGGCTCTTACATATTATTTGCTTTTACTTAGGCACTCGTATTTCACGAGCTCTTCTAAGGTGAAACCAAATCAATGTGCTCTAGTCATTAGATCTCAAAGACAGTTGTATGAACTAGAAGATGTAATACGTATGTACCACTTTCTCTCCCATCATATCATTTGTCAGTCTACTGTGGCAGTAAGCTGTCAACACTGCATCGTATGCTTACATTGGTCAATATTTCTAGTTTTATTTTTGATGTGTGATGAAAACTATCAATTGAAAAATACTTTATCTTTAAATTACTTTATTTAACTTTTAATATTGAATTTTCAGCTGCGGCCTTTTCTAAGATACAGCATATAAAGTCGAATATAGAAGAGGATGGGGACACTGTAAAGATGGAGTTCACCAAATTTATAGAGTCTATAGCTAATGCCTTGTCTGAAAAGAATGAACAAGATGAGTTGAACATAGTGAAGGAGTCTTAGTCAGCAATACTTTTAGAACCTGTAACTGTTGATAAATTAATATAAGTAAATATACTGTGTGTAATGTTTTTAAAATATGAACTGTTTTAAAATTGTTAGACAGTTTTTTCCGTCCTAAAGTTTACTTTAAAGCTAATTATTATTCTATGCTGAAGTTAAGTCGGTGAATGTTATTGTGAATCTGTATTTAATAGTTTTGTTTACAAAAACAGACACTAATGAATGATATACCACTTACCTATGCCCTACATCCTTTGCTGTTTTTATATAAAACTCTTTAGCACCTTGTTATAAAATTATCTCACCAAACTGTAATGTTAACCCCAACCTATATCAATGTAATTTTAATTTCAACGTATTATGAATCCCATAAAAAAATGTTGATATTTTTTCAAAATTTAGATTATTATTATAGTTTTGGCTATTAGTTGCAATAAACATGGGTTTCAGGATTTCAACGAGAGATCAAATAATATGAGTAGTTGCTCTAATTTAGGCTTTAAAGGGCAAACTATATCCTTTTCATTTACACATCAGCTATAAAACAAACTATGAGAAGGCTAGCTCTTGCAAAAACAAATCTAACCTGTGATGCTTGCATTAGCTAACCAACTATTAACCCTCGAGAAGTTTTCTACTGTATATTTTGGAGTTATCTACTTTATATTTCAAGAATGCAACCAGTGTCAATAATGACTGTCTTTGCCAAATTAAAGCCACAGTTTTTAATTGGAAAAGCTAATTAGAGAAAAAATATTCAGCTAATCAAAGCCTATGACATAAATACTGCATGAACAAATAGAACCTATAATATCAAAACAACCAATATGTAAAATACTGGAAGCCTGCTATAGCTGCTCCATTCTGAACTGTTGCCATGGAAACAGGATCAATTTTTCTCAAATGCAGCTTGTGCTTAAAGTCATTGTTGCTTGTGAAGAGGTTTGATTCACACATACTCAGTAAGTTGCAACAATTGTTATTGTAATCAAACAACTTCTCTTGCACTATCTTGCATTCCAGTGTTGTAATGTGGATATTTATTGTAGAGAGATTCTAGGAAGTGAAAGCTACCTTTAAAGTCATCATGTTGATTAAAGTTAAGCCTGCTGTTTTTGCTGTGCTCCTGCTAGCTGCAACTTTTCTGCTTGGGACTGAGGGAAAGTCATCAGGGGCCGATTCAGCTGCCTGTTCAAAGTCTAACATGCTCCCTCTCCACGGATCCCTGCCTCAAACTACTATCTCTCCTTACAACATAGAGATTCACACTAACTATTACACACCTGGTGGCTCAGTTGCTAGTAAGCTATTATAATTATTACATTTTTTTGATAATTGTTTCATGAAACTTGGAAAACTAATTTTTTTCTCCTGCCATTACAATGTCTATAGGAAGAATGTATGTCAGCAAATTAAAGGACTGAAAATTTAGATTCGTGTACCTTAACTATACCAAATTGTTCAACTAAAGTGATTATCGTCAGCTTTTTGGTAGCATACAACATATTTCTTTTGGAGAGCAGTTTCTAAATAGCTACTTTTTGTGACACTTTAAAATGTTTCTTAAATAGTTCCACATTATTATCAAGAAAATTGAGATATCATTAGAATAGTTTTTTATTTTTCTTTTGTGTAAATTTGCTGGGAAGCACGTCATAGCTACAATTAGGAAAAACACAAATTCTATGACTAAAATGTTATGCTGTGTGTTTTATGTTTAAATAAAGGCTTTTCCAGTTTTAAATATTTGCATATTTTCATTATTTGGATGAGTAACCGCTTCCATATTGATGACATTTAATTAGAAAACAATATCCATTATTGCTTGTATAACTATAACAATAGGAACTAATTAGATGTGGTGCAATTAAAAAATACTGGAAGTGAAATTATCTTTTGTATTTCCATATAATGTGGCTGCATGTAATGATTGTGTCAATTTTCATTCAAAGTAACCTTAAAAGGCTCTCAAAGTTTTCGAGGGTTCTTGATAATGGCACTTCCAGAAAATGATGATACTGCGTCTCCCATTGGCTCATTCAACCCTCAATCTGAACTTGTGCAAGACCAATGTGCAGGCGTAAGTAACATGATTTATTCAAAGTGCAATTCGAAATCACATTTTCATATATATGTATTTAAAGCAATAGTTTTCAAAAAAATTAAGGAAAATGCCTTTTAAAAGGATGTTGCTGAGATCATCATAATTTTTGCTGTATTTAAGGGCGTCACCCATACATCGGCCTTTAGTAGCTTTCAACCAGCTAAAGACAGCATTGTGCTAACATGGAATGTACCTACTACACTCACTGGAAATATTAAATTCTAGTAAGTTTGTCAGCATGTGTACAAACAATCTTTCTAACATTTGAGTCATGTTGTGCTATGCATGACTAGTGTCAAATCCTGTCTTATATATTAAATGATCATAAATAAGATATATTTATATTTTCAAGATATTTGGGTGTAAGTGTGTGTGTGTCTGTGTGTTCTCATTTTAACTACCAACTATAGTATATTATGCTAAGTATATCCTCATGACTTGTGCCATTTGCTAAACTGCAATTGTAACCTCTTACAGTGGAACATTTGTGCACACCGCCTCTGAATACTGGGTCAAGCAGTCATCTACCAGGTTGCAACCTGCAGGTTCTCAGTTTAATTCTGCCAGTCAGAAGTTTGGTATACTTCTCTTTCTGAAAGGTACGAGGTTTATCTTTTAATTTATGGCACATTTTTAAAAATTGAATATCGATAAGTTGGTGAAAAGAAACCAAATATTCTCTTCTTTAAGAGTTTTAAAGGTTTAGGTACCAAGAGCGAAACAAATAACAAATGCAGACAAGCTAGTTATGAGATTAATTGAAAAAATGCATTTGCATTGGTCAACATAAGTTTAGTAGATTACATCAAACCTTTATCCTTTGGCCCATCTATATTAATTAACTCACATTTATTTGACAAAGTTACAAACAGCCTGAAACTTTTAATGCAGTGATTAACAGAACATGCAAATTTTAATTACGACATAAAGTGCAAGTTTGAATGAAAGAGGGTCATTTTTGCCTTTTGTTTGAACTTCTGTTTTCAAAATTATTAATTTTTTATCAGTTTCTCTAGTGTCTATTGTGCTTAGGCTGTACTCGTGTAAGTCCATAGTTGACAAACTCTTTAGCAGTGGTTTGACAAATTTATTTTCTAAGTTGGGTCAGTAGGCCCCATGCACTGTTTTCCATATACAACTAGCATTGTATTTATTTCTGATATTAGATTATGTCTTTTAGTTTGAAGTACAGCAGATAGGGTGGGTGGGTGGTGAGATTGAGCATGATGATTATGAAAATCACAAATGGATGCTAAATTTTGAGTATTTTTTGAAATAACTAACGCTGCCAATATTTTCTGTGTTTTTGAATGAAAACCAATTAAAAATTTGTTTAATTTCAACATTTATATAATATTTGTATAGTCATATATGTTAAAAGAGATCTGTTTGTTTTATGTAGCTTAGGGGGCTGATTGAAGCACAACTTTTAACTAAAGATGTTTCTCTCATGTTATATTAAAGCAAGTAAACTGTTTTTGATTTTATTCCCATTCATTTAGGGCATACAAACAATGTACATTGCATAGTGAATGGCAAACTACTAATTTCTGGGTGCACATAAATTGAAACATATTTAGTTTTCTTTATTTTGAGAATATCAACATAATCGATACCATTTCTCTAAGGTTTACTATTACATTGTAGATATGGTGGATTGGGTGATGTATAGCATACAGAACTAACTCACTGCAACATATTCCTACTACTACTAGTAGTGCACATTCACACAGTATATACTAACTGTAACATTGCAAGACTGGAGTATAGCATTTAGATGCCTATCTGTACATGCATGAGTATCTGATTGCAGACTGCATTAGTCAACTGTTGATCACTCCAACACACTGAACTACATGCTCTTTATTCACCTGCCAGATGAAGTATCAGTATAAAGGCTAAGCTATGATGAAGTAATACTATTTAGCTAACTCAGTATGAAAACATCATTAGTTATTAAAGAGGTTATTGTCATTTATGTCTTATTATATTGAAACATATTTTCTATATACTGAATTAGGAATATTTAGGTTTATCTACGAAATTGACACCTGCGTAAAGTTTTTACAGCTGTATACAACTATTTTCCATTATGTAACATTTAGCTTAATCTAAATAAAATATCATACAAGTTTAAATTTGCATTGTTTGCCAAAATATACCTCAGGTTTAGATAAATTTAGGTATAGCTTTCTTCTGGGCTTTATTATCTACACATTAATGAACTTCAAAGAAATAATAACTCCTAATCATTAAAAATGGGCATTAAAAATTCACACTCACAGGATAAAAATAATTAGAACAATATTGAACGTAATTCCTCAATTTTGAGTTTGTCTTTAATTTGAGGGTTGTCTTTCCAAATATACCTTAAACATGGGCATAATAATATACTTGTAAATGCAGATGTTTATACAAAAGTGAAACACACGCGTGCGAGCACACACACACATACACACACACACTATATACTATAATGATTGGAGTACATAAATATATTTGTTTTTGTTGCATAGTTTGTAAAAATTCAGAGCTTTATTTACTTTTGTGTAAATTATTCCCATGTTTTTGCAACTGTTGTATTTTTGGTAAGCTGTCATTAAGTGGTATGCTTTATGTTAAAGATACTGCACCAATAAAAGTATCTGAATTATGTCTAATTATGTGTTAACGACAACCCCAGTGTTTTTACTTGCTGCGTCATCTGTAATCAATGCTGCTACCCCAAATGTTTTAAGCATTATATCACAACATAATTAAAGTTAGCAATGTGTTTTTCAATATATAGATAAAAGTTTATTTCAAAAAATATTTTTTGCTATACACTTCCTATTATAGAAAATAAACGAAGCTCCACCCAAAAGATCCTTGGAGTAGGGGAGCTATGGAAATACATAAATATTCAAGTTACTACTAGCTGTGGTTCCTAATTAAGTAACGCATGCATATTGTGTGGTAATAAACAAATAATATATACATATATACATATGTGTAATCATAGTACTACACAGATACTACACAGATACTGCACATTCAAATGAACATAGGCTAATAGCAGGTGTCTTAATAGAGGGAAAAATGGCCACTTTTTACTGTAAAACAATATTTAACTGCCCTTAGCCATTTCTTATTTAATTTAACTTTGGAGCAACAGGTTTTGTTTTGTCTATAGGATATAGGTTTAGTGTCACTGTCACTACTATTCCTAATTTTGCTTCTGATGCTACGAAGTCCATTATAGAATGTGGATTTAAAAGTTGCCTTCTTGTTACTAATTGAGGAGACAACTTCATCATCTTCCTCTTCAATCCCTTCCAATGTTATCCTATGGTCTATCACTTTCTCAAACTCACATACTCCATCATCTAACCCATCTCTACCAATAGCACTCTTTACTTTTTTAATAAAGACTTTCATCTCTATAACCTCATTTGGATTCCTAAAAATATGTTTTATAGATTGTCACATTGGCTTGCATATACATAATGTAGTATATCTTGGTAATACATGCATGTAATTCATAGTTATAATCTGCATCGGAAAGATTTGCAATAATCACTGATAGAGGTAAAAAATAACAAGTACACTTTGGAATTGTGTTTCCCATGTTGCATGTTTCCTACAGTGCTGTGCAATGCATTGCGTCATCCATTATGCATAGCACTACGTACCAAATAGTAGCCTTTTAAATATTCAAACATTAATTTGTTATGGAGTGAAAAGTTACAGTCTTGAATAAATTTCTACATACTTAATGCTCTATAGTTAAATACGTTAAAAATGAAAGTTTAATAACTATATATTGATAAAAACAACATATTGTTGAGCTAGAAACTTTCTTTGTACAATTTCAAGAAGAATTACAAATAAACTTACTCAATAATAGTGTATACTGGAGAGACAATCTCATTCATGCTGGTAGTCATAGATGTGTTATCACAGATTGAGTACTTCTTAGAATACATTGTTTGGATAATATATGCCAATATTATATCTGAGAACAGAGAGAGCAGAATAATCAACTAGCTTCACCAAGATACAGATACAGAGTGAACTTTTAGTTATTTTGATTGTTGAACTATTCGCAAGACACAACGTATCCTTAAAATGTTGTCATTGTTGACATCATGCTATATATATATATATATATATATATATATATATATATATATATGTTCTCAATAACCTACTATAGCTTATAATTACAGAGCAGCCAATTCTGCAACTGGATATAAAAATATGTGCCTAGACTTGAGCAGATCTTACTTGAACCCAAAGTATTATTATAACAAAAGTTTTTATCATTACAACATTATTTTCTTGTATGATATTTATGTTGAGCAAGGGTATTCATCAATTTGTTTCTAAGCTCTTGATTTTTACTATGCTAGAAATCTACATAAAATTGTTTTTATTTTTTGGTCTTATACATACAAAAGTAACTTTAGCTAATGCATTTTAGTTCACATATAACTCCAAACAGAATTTTAATCCTATAATACGAAATACTCAACCAAACTATACATTACTATACATACTATACATGGCTTTCATACATTTAGCTTACAAAACTACAAGATTAGTAGTTAAAAATAAATGTTTTATGTTTTAAGCAGTTTCAAAACTTGAACTCATTGATTATAATTTATATACTTATCTCACCTAAACTCTAAAGTTTTAATGAACTCTAATTTGAAAATGATGAAGGGCATATAGCACCTTTCTTAATTATGTAATCTGATTACTAAGATTATTTGAATGCTTTTTAAATCTCCAGCTTCTATTGTTTTATCTGAATTGAGTTACTTGGTTGTGAAATTATATAAATTGTGTTTTCTACAGTCTTAACCAAATGTCATAAATACCAATACATGTGTTTTTTCTGTTTTCTGTTTTTTCAGGACATATTACCAAATACTTTCCTATTCTCATCAAAGTATGTACAGCAGCGCTTTAATTTATAAGGTTAGAGGCAGACTTATTTGTCAAGTTGTTAAATTGTAGTGATAAAGCAATAATATAATTGATATCATATTCTTAAAAAGTCTTCCAATGCTTAAATTAGTAATATTTTGGTTGCTTGGAAGCTGGCTATATTGCTGAACAGACAACTCCGCTACCAAGTGAACTGTCACGTAATTACAATTTGTGCAAAGTTTTCTCTACGGAGTCTCCTCAATAAAATAGTTATGACGTGATATTTCCATAACGTTAAAATTACGTGTAGCCAGCGAAACACCTCGAATTTAACGAGCAAAATTTTCATAAATTTGGACTATAGCTAGTAAAACTAGTAATGTTTCTCATTTTTACTGAATCCTGAGTGAATCAAATCATCATCATCATGATAGTGATTTCCATCGTCATTATGAAAATAATTTAGACGAAATAACTAGCGATAACATTTAAATTGACTCTAAGTGTGATAAAAATTTACTCCATTTATGATTTACACGACGTGGCATGGAATTATACCTCAGCACTTGTACTTTGTTGTAGTTGTTAGTTCAGTTGTCACTTGTCTGTGAACTGTTAGTGTTAAGTCAAGTCCAAAATCAAGATCAAGATGAATCGACATCAAATTTTGACTGGTGCTGCCAACTTTGGAGATTCCTGTTATAGTGTTGGCAGTGTTGAAGGCGTCCATTTCACGGTAGAATATAAAGTTAAATTATTAGTATTAGTTTAAGTTTACCAGTGTTTTAATTTAAGCTTTAATTCACAGTGAAACTGAATTTGATTGTGAAAGTTAAACTAAACTCAAATTAAAACCTCTTCCCCAGTCTCCCTAATGTTTAAAATAAAGTTTAATTTGTAGTTGATGTCGAAGTTCAGAGCCAAAATAATAACCCATTATGATTATAATTATTAGGTGATTATTGCTACAGTATGAGTATGACTATGAGTATGAGTAGTGCTAGTACTATTACTATTAGTATTACTATTACTATTACTATTGCCAATACTATTACAGTATTACAGTATTAGACTTAGTGCAAGTGTTAGTATTACTACCAGCATTGAAAATAACTCTACTTAATTATTAATAGTATTATGGTTACTAATGCTTATTACCAAGGATCTAAATTGATTTAAATAAATTTATATTATTTCAAGTGTCTAGGCTGTGACATCAACCATAATGGTAGTCTGACATGCCAGGTTACGCTACTGTTCTCCTGCTACAATATCTTTTAGCTGCAAAATGATTAAAGTTGAATCAACATTGTAATAGCTACCAATGTTATGCTGATCATAGGTATATGTATTTTAGGCATATGCTGCTGGCTGTGATATTGTAATCCTTGCTTGTGATTTTCAACGGGTTCAAATAATTCCTGGAGCCACACATGGTAACATACAAGTAAAATGTGTAGACTGCAGTTCTGACACGGGCAAAGTAAGATTATGTAAACATAACATTTACTATCTTTGATTACATATATTTTTGTGATATTGTCTAGATTATATAACTTCTTTACCAAAAGTATGTAGTGAGCCCAGCAGGAAATATTAGTTGTGAGGTTAGTGTTGTTGCTTTTTAAACTCTTGTTAGATTTTACTACTAGAGTTACTATTATTCCTAAATGCACCTGCATGCTGTACTTATTTTGAACTTTTTCCATACTGGCAAAAACTAATGAAAAATTGTACCTGACAACTTGAATAGTTTTTTGTGCATATAATAGTACCTATGCACACTACTTCGTAATTCTGTTTGACCATAATTTTTGTTTCATTAATTTTATTTGTTAACATTTAGGGCTAATTTGCAGCTTTTAATATTTTTGATGCAGCTATGCATATTATTTTTGGATTTTTGATGCTATTATTATATCGATAATTTATTTGTTTTCAGTAATCCATTGAAGCACACATTTAAATTGCTTGAATTGCTTTCACAAAGTGTACTTAAACCAAAAAATTGTTCTTACCTTTATTTAGGAAGATTTGCCTACTAATCATAAATACTTGGCACTAATTGACACTTGGTGTTTCTTTCAGTCTATCATATATTCTGGCTTATACAGTTTTATGCACAGTGAGCATTGCTAACTAATCTTGACATACATTAAAGCTCTTTATCAAAATGTAACCAACATTGATAAAAGCACCTCATATTTGCTTGTGGTGTGTTTTATATTGTATTTCATCGTATATAATATGTTTTTGAATGTAGTTGATTTACAATATCTAAAATTAAAACACCTGCTTTGCAAATGTCTGCCATGTGTTAAAAATTATAAAATACTGATCTCGTATTTTATAGATTGCAGCAAGCTACGATGACAAGGTACTGATATTTGAACCCACTCCACTTCTCCATCATACTAGTACACATGTAAGCACATTGTATATTTATCAGTACACCAGTAAATGTACCATATATGTGTGTATCACTCAGTAAGCATGTGCACACCAGTGTGCTATCTTATTGGTAAAAGTGACAAATGTTGAATGTTACTTGCAAAAAGTGTTGAGTTTTGGGAGAGCTTTGATGTTAGTAATGGAAAAAGTCCTGTTTTAAAAGAGTATATAGAAATACATTTAATATCAACAATTAGTATGTCTAAGGCCTAAGCGCTTGCAGCTGAAAGCATTTGTTTTGTTACTGCTACCTGCTGGAATAGCACATACTGGTTTATGCTTCACTCTGCTAATACTAGATATTTACATGATTAAGATTACGTTATATATATAGTCGTATTACTTCATGGTTCATCTTATAATATAAAATAATATTACATAAGCATATAAAATTTATATAAAGAGAGCCATGGCCTATTGGTTAGAAGACTGACTTAGTAAACCTGAGATCAGTGATTTACTTCCCAGTAAAGGCCATTGTTGATGTTAGGGAGGGTGTCCAGTCATAATTTCTCCTTTAGTGAGAAAGTCCTTAGCCTGCTTAAAACAACCCCTTTTCATTGTGGGGTCTCTCAAGGATGATGAGTTTTATATAGCATTTATATAAAATACTCTAATATTACAGAAGTTGGACTATCAGTGGTACCAGACAGCTACGTTGACCAATGAGGATCATGTCAATGCTTTGTCTTGGAACTTAGAAGGAACCCGACTACTTGTTGGTGGATCCAGTATACAGTTATGGCAATGCCCAGAGGAGAACGACATTAGCTGTCAGCCCGAGCAGTTTAAAAGAGAAGTCGGGTTTACACTAGGAAATAGCTGTGTTGACGAACCTGACTGGGGATGTATATGGTCATGCAAAACTTCTGCACCAGTTCACCATCTGCATTTCTCACCAGATGGTTTGTTGTTTGCATCTGCCAGCAAGGTAATTATACTTCAGTTTAACATTGCTCAACACTTAGGAAGGGTAAAATGCTGCACTCCCATAATGAGGCTCAGCTGTTCAAATACCATTGAATTTAATAGCATTTTTAAAATGTCAAAGAAGAGGGTTAGGAGTATCTATAGCATTTTCCAAGTTTTGATACCACTCCTACACACAAACCAAATGAACTCATTTAAGCTCTTTTTTGTGCTCATAATACCCGTGAAATCCCCCCCCCCTACCCCTGATATACTAATGCAGATTCCTATCAAGCTGTGTTGGGTTTCAAAACAGGGCTGTTGTAATAGATGCATTTTCAGCCATGGGGGATTGATGCTCCAGCTTGGCACAACATGCTACACTCATGCCTTGCTCACCTGGATATCACCTCTATTCACAATTTTATGATTATATTATTATTTAGTTGAGAAACTGTTTTGTAGTAGCTTAACAACTCCAAATGATAATTTGATTGGAATGGTTCGATAAATTAACCAAAATCTAAATCAGATAATTAAAGTTCATTCTGTGTTATTGTGGAGATAGACTGGATTCTCTTGAACTATCTAAACTCTAAGGCTAGTATTGCTATGGGAAGTTACCACCGTGTTCAAATCAATTGTAATGCTCATAATAAATTTTGCCTCAATTCCTGTATTGAATTTATGTCTATTTGCTCGGAATGCGGGTTATTGAAAATGCCAATTTTGCAACCACAAATTAATATTAGATATTAGGTGCCTTCTAAAATGACCAAACCTGCACACACCTCTGGTAAAGGAGGAGCTAGTATTGTATTCTACACACCTTTAGTAATAGTAGGAGCTGTGGTGAAAAATCATGTTGCCACAACGGCTTCTTGAAAAAACCACCCAATGATAGGCCTGGACTTTTCAAACTGGCCAACTTTTCAACATGACCAACTTTTCAACATGACCATCAAACTATGACTGACTCTAAAGTTGTGGATAATATTGTGATGCTGTGAGCTCAGAGTTTTGCTCTGATGTTGGAAACTGAGACTTAGTAACTACATGGCCAGGTTATTGTGGCTGTTATTATTATAGGTTACCATCTCTTTATGTTTATTGAGATTTTTACCACCTCACTCAGTATCATCTGATGAAATAATCCACCAATCAATGATGAATTGCCTGTCAAAAATAAAGCTTGCTCCATGTAGCTTGCATAACAAATTTGTACAGAGTATGTATATACTATAGCTTATAATTGCTGTTTATCACTGCTGTGGGTTTTTGCTTCCCTTTATATAGTGGTGATTCTTGTAACATGCAGTAGTACTATTGTAAAGTTTGTGCTCAATTGTGTAATTTGGTTTCAATGACTTCATAAAAATGTTACATCACAAGTTTTAGTTTCAGTTCAATATTTGAATGTAGATTTTTAACAATACAGTGCTTTGCCGTATCTTTCATAGGTCACGAGAAGGACTTGAACCTTCTTTTGTGGCTTGTGTATGCATGTGTATAGCTTAGTGAGATACAGAGGGAGCACTGTAGTTATATAACTAATAAAACAAATATCCTCCCCTTCCATCATATTGAAAATCTCTATTTTTTAGCAAGTAAACAATTGTTTAAGGAAGATAAAGTATGTTTGAACTAGTAAAGTTTTGAAAATTGTATTTTAATTTTAAAAGATCTAATTTTGAATAATTCATTTTATGGATATTTTTATAAAAAAAACTTCTACACGATCTCTATGTACCACGTTTGTACTGCAAGTTGCTTATCTGCACTGAAATGTGCTCAGGCTCGTTGTGACAATTGAAATTCTAGCTTAGCAGCATTTGGCTACTTGTAAATTATATTATTCATCATAACGGAATTAATTCCAGTTAGATTTTACCCGGTATCTGGTACTACTTATTGATATTTGAATTTTGACTACCTATCTATGCTAATTTATGGCAGTGAATTGATAATTGTTGGCAAGTATATAACACAATTTCATAAGTGTGCTGTTTCTGATGCTAAAATTGACATATTGCCTGTATTCTAAACAAGCTCAATATGAGAATGTAAGGGGGGAGGGGAGTCCTCGTATATAGTAAGTTCACTAACAACCAGACTGAGCTACAAATAGAAAACCAAGGGTCCAAAATTTAGATAAGTGTCTGAACCTTCTGGTGAATTGAAGTTAAAAAAATATAATAACGCAAATATGTATCAATATATATCACGTGTGTTTTTTTAGTGTGACCGGCTAGTAAAAGTCTGGTATGAGAATAAGAAAAGTGAGTACTATGGCTTGTTCAAATGTCTTTCATCAATTATTATTTCATAAGACTATTTCCTACAGTTTTGTGCTTGAACTACATAGTGGTAATGTGCATTTAATAGTTACTGATTATATAGTATATGCCAACCCTCCCACCATCTCCTGCATATATCCTATCTGCATGCTGTTGGAAGGGAGTACTATGGTGTAGCTAGTCTTCTGACTACAAGCTTGCATTTTGGGACTTGATTCTAAAATGATTGTAACCTTTACAAGTAAACTGGAAGCATATATTTGTCATTCAAAATTTCAGTTTTGTTTCAGATACTGGAGTTGGTTAGAATTTTCTAATTATATGTTTTAGTTTTAGATGTTTGGATTTTGTTTTATAATAATTTAGATGAACTTTTATATAAACAATAATTGGTAAATCTACATGTTTCACTTGATGCATTGTTTTATATGTTTGGATACCTGTTGAGTTTAACTATTCAATCTTGAGACCTGTTTTGATCGAAAAACATAAGACAGTGTTGAAAGTCTATGTAGAAAGAGCCCTATATGCTGATTAAGTTATATTGTATTAGGTGAAATGCTGCATGCCAGCTTCCCAGAAGATATTTATGATGAGGAGAAGCTGGACTACAGTTTCTGTTACATCTCTCACCCTGCGCCAGTTATAGATTTCTCCTGGCGACGAATAAGCAAGTACATGCCTAGGTATGGTACCAACATGGCATACAAAGTCAATTAGAATCAGTTAGAAACTTTATTTATTTTGTAAGTATTTATAAGAACTTGTTAGTTAACCCCAAAACCATTATTCTGGGGCATAGTTCTGCCAGGTAATTACCTTTTGGCAACTCAACAGCATTAGACTGCTAGCTAGTGTCATGGTGCGTTGCTAATTACTTGTATAATGTAAAATACAGTTTAATAGACACTAACTATAAAAACGCCAAAAGAAAATAATTTACTCTACTGATTTCCTACTCACCCTGGTGAGAGTGAGGGAGAAGAAACAAAGGGTGCCTTCAGCTCCGCTATGTTTAGGGACAACTGTGCTCCTACTCATGAGTAACTTTGAAAAATGCAAATATATGGATGATTATCGCAGTTATTTCAAATAAAAAATCTAAAAAACAAACATTGAATTAGATTCTCAATACCCCAAAAATTGTCAATAGAAAAGTAAAAATGAACCAAGCACTTGATTTACCAGTAATAAACTAACTAGTACATGCAGACAGGAGAAAAGACCTATTACCCGTCTTTCAAATATAGTGAAGCTCTTACAATAGCGTTGTTTCTTATTTCCTAATTTCACAGTAGATTCTTAAATTTCATTTGGATTGCCTTCTATAAGTACATAGAGCAATTTTAAATTTTATCTCAAGTTACACTAATAAGTGTTTAAAAATATACATAATGTGATTTTTAAACTCAAACAACTTATATATTAAAACATGACGTGTTCCAGTCAGAATAATGTACTTGTGTGTATTCAGGGGCACTGTGACAAATGTGCTGATGACTTGGGCAAAAGACAACGTGTGTCGTCTGTGGAGCGAGACAGTGCTGCCAGACGATGGACTGGTTGATGTCCAGCAGTTTGACTTGAAGATATTGCAAGATCCAAAACTTCACACAGCCAGGCATAAAAAGAGATTCGTACACAAGCTTAGTCATATCAGGTGAGAAAGAATTTATTTCTAGTCTGACAAAAGTTTTCTAAAGACTAAAAAGTAGGTTTTAATAATATTATAAGAGATTGCTCCAATTGAGAACTTTAAAAAAGCTCACGCAAGTTTATAGTCACTAATTCTGTGAGAAATCCCTGATGGAAAGGGTTTTTTGTTAAAGCGGGCTAAGGACTTATTTAAATGAGGGACAGGAGCAATTATGACTGGATGCTCTTCCTAACATCACCAATGGCCTTTGTCGGCTTGAGCCCATGGCCTCGTGTTTACTAGGCAAACGCTTTAGCCCCTAGACCACGGCTGCTCCCCCAATTGGGAACTATGAAAGTATATGGAATATTTTTAGCAGCTTTCTAGTGATGAAGAAGTTCACAAGATGCTATAGGTTATATTGTATTATTGATTTACTCTAGACATGCAATGCATAAAAGACGGAAGCACAAGAAAGAAGGTCGAGCTCAAGGACTCAGGGTCACAGCTCTCACTACATCAGAAAGCACCCAGGACTTTCATAAATATTGGATGCAGCAAAATGGTTTAACTCCAGTGCTTCATTTTCACTTGGCTGCTTGTATCAACCCTGCGACAGGTATTTTGTGTAATTTCTATATATTTCTTGTTCAAATATTTCTAGTGTATTCAATGGAGTTATGTTGTTCCATTATATAGTATTATTTCCGTTACATTGCCACTCTAACCCAGGCAGCTCAAAGGTTATATCCGCACAGGTAAGCAACAGGTGCCGTTACGGTTCAAACCTTGTTTATTTCCTAAATAGCTTAAACTATGTGAAGTTTTGAACAAAAAGCAAAGGTTTAAAATTGTCTACAAACTGCCCTTGAATTATATGTAAATAAACAAACTGATAGTTTTCTTGCTGAGTTTTAGCTCTGCTTTGGTAATAATAATAAAATTGAGCATTCATAGGTGTTTTCTCATTAGTTAGGTTGGCCTACATAATTATTCTGTAATACTTGTATAATTTGTCTCTAAAAAGCAATATTTAACCCATCAAAAACACTTTCAAATGTTGTCTATTTTGAATTAAAAGAAATTGACTTTAAAATAACTTCAAGCTCCCTCCTAGCAAAGGTTCAGCTATCCACTATATTGCAGTACATGTGATTAGAATGTTAATATGATAATAAAAGTAGCTGCTATCTGTTTTAGCGGAGTACTACAATGCACCAGGTAGAACGCTAGTATATAACCTGTAGAGTTTTACTGACCTACACTGTTTATATCAATGGCTATCTTGATTATAGTTTAGTGTATCAGTCTTTAGCTTGATATAAGGCATCTGTTATCATTTCTTTGCCAATGTTGTCTGTTGCATTATGGGGTTAAGCTGATGTTGTTTATATTAGTTTGTGGAACTTTATTATAATATATAATAGTCTCTATGATTTTCCAAGTGTCAAGTTGTAGCTTCCGTTTAATATTTTACAGCTATTTAATAATAAGTTGTATATTATTTGTAAATTTTGTTGAAAAATACTAAATATGGCAACTGGGCTATGACTATGCTGTTTTGATTATTTAGCTTCAAAAACTCAGAAACTAACCACAGCACCCACCTATAAGTCTTTTTTTATCTAACCACTCTGTAAAATATTGAAATACGTGTATATTCATAATAATGAGTAAATCCAATTTTTCTTCTAATTAAAAGTTTATAGAGCCTTTTTGGGCAGAAATTAGGGAAATATTTTGTAGCTGTTGCCTACATTGTAAACTATTTCTAAATTTCCTTAACTGTTTGTGTAATTTTGATTTCAACGTCTAGTTTAACCCTGGGCATCTACAAAGACTCTGCAGTAAACAGTATTAACTGTGTTATAAGAGCACAAGCTGTGCTTTACCATTTCTCAACTATTAGTCAATATTGAATTTAGCCTATTATGATGGTTTACTATCTACTAATCTCGGTCCTCACAGAAGACTTTTATCTTTTATCAACTATGGGATTAAATTTGAAAAATAACTGCAACACTGAGTAGATATCAGGTTTGATATCTACCTAGTAACTATATTTCAGGTGCAGTTAGCAACTGTATACTGAATGTCACCCTAGTAGTCAATGGTCGAGTAATATGACCTCTTCTAGCTCTAAGATTTATAACCTAATGTGGCTGTAAAGTACTACCAACATAACAATATTTCTAAAATTTATTGCTATGGTTGAGCTTGAAAATATGAAAACTGAATTTACTTTTAATATGCTTTACTGGCGAACTGTTTCTTGCTTTAACAGCTGTAACTTGTTGTCTTTGCGTTCTATGAAACTTTGTGAATAAAGAAATTATTTCATCCAACAAGTTTTATGCTTTCATTTGTGTTGCAGATATTCCGTTGAACCCTTCAACTTGTCTGCCATTCGACAACGACTTTGTTGTCTATTGGCTGAACAACAAGGAACTCCAGTTTACTCTAGAGTCTGAAAAATTGATGAATGACATCAACAATAGAAACATCTCTAGTGATGAGCACCTCTCTGAAGATGCTGACTCAGCAGTCACTGATGCTGCTGCTACACACAATGGTTTGTAGACGTCTGAAAATATTGCTTTTCTTCCCTTGACTAATTTGTAGGTAAAAGTTGTTTGTTTGAAATTTTTTAAGCTGTTTCAGATATAATTGTTTTTCAATTATTTCTGAGTCTATATGAATTTTATTTTAACATTTTTATCATTTTACTTATACTTTTGAATAGTGTCACAAAAGTGCGTGTAATTGCTATGGCTATTCAGCATTATGCTGATAATAATACTGATAATATGGTTAAAGATTCAAGAGCAGATATACCTTTTTTCCTGATATCAGAAATTGAAATTCTAAACCTTCAAAACTTTTTAGAAAATTACAAATCTGCCCATATTATTTAGAAATAATGTTTTGGTTGATGACTGGACTTATTTCATTGCATTTTGTTATCTTTGTATTTTTTTAAAATTATTATAAAGTGTTATTGGAAGCATTTTGAGTTTAATTTAAGCTTATCTCACAAATACAGTGAAACAGGCCTAAAATCATGATTAGAATTATATGTTTGCTGAAAATATAGCTTTGAAAAGTTTAAAAAGCACAATATTTTTTTGGCAGGTGAGAAGAAGAAGGAGAAGAAACACTTTTGGAACAAACTATCATCACATTCTAAACTGAGCAGTATAGACAGTGAGTCAGACGTGGCGCTAGGTCAGCATGCTGATTATCACACCTCCTTTTCTTTAGACTCTTCTTTGTCACAGAAAACCTTGTCTGGGGTATCTCTTAGTGGACATTGGGATGACAACCACATGTCATCTGCAAGCAAGGTAGGATTGCTGGGCTATTTGCCTAAATACTCACTGTTCACGGGACATCATGCTATGAAAATTAGCGTTCTAGTCATAAAATTTTTTTCAAATCTTTATTTGTTTTATTTTTTAAACAAAAGTAATTAATAAACTTTATAAAATTGCCCACATATCACGGTATCACTAGAGGTAATACAAATAATATGCAAAGAAAATTCCAGAAGCTGACGATGAAATACCTTCCACCTGTGTTATTTAGATGGCTATTGATGACACATTTGACAGAAGTATTGAGAGAATGTTGAAAGATTGGCACAATTCTCCAGATATGCTGTTCAGTATTCACCCCACTGATGGTAGTTTACTTGTATGGTATGTGTTTTTAGCTTAAACTTGGCTAGTTGTTTATGTAGCAGAGAAATGCAGGGGAAGGGGCTAATTCATAGTGTCTTATTTCATAAATCAATATTATATACATGTATACATACATACGCAGACAAGTGTATCTTCTTGGTTAAGATTAATGGCCTTGGAAGAATATATGCAAAACACATCCACTTGTTAGCTTTTTGCTGATCTAAGGTAATAATACATGCTATGTTGAGTATAACAATGTTATTCTAAAATATTGAAGATTGATGGAGGCCAAAATGCTGTGTTTTATTGGTTGGTGCTGTAAAACACTAAATATAACATATTTGAAGTATTGTCATAATAATGAAGTTGTGTTCAAGATGCTGTAGTCATTAAGCTCACCAACTACCAAAAGGGTGTTTATCCATTAGATTTTCTAGTATGTTTTATTTCTCTAAAAATACATTGTATTATAGAGTAGAAAGGTAAAATAATACAGGATGTGGCGTTCACTGTAGGCTTAACACTGAGGACATGTTTCTGCCCCTCTAAGAACTTGCTAATATTGTCTTTAGCTGAACTTGCTGTAGTAGAAGTACGCAATTAAAATGAACCTTATGATTAGCATAACTTAGCTGATGTCACATTTGTTGAGCCACAGCTGTTGAGCCACAGTTGTTGAGTCACAGTTGATGAGCCATAGTTGTTGAGTCACAGTTGTTGAGTCACAGTTGTTGAGTCACAGTTGATGAGTCACAGTTGATGAGTCATAGTTGTTGAGTCATAGTTGTTGAGTCACCGTTGTTGAGTCATAGTTGCTGAGTCACAGTTGATGAGTCACAGTTATGATTACATGCAGGTCTGTGGACTACCTGGATGAGATTGAACCTGGAAGTTTCCGACAAGCTCAAGTGACATTCCATTCCCGTCTGCCACATGTGTTTCCTATTGGTGATGCAATGAGCATGTCAGCCAATGTCTTAACATACAGTGACAACAGTCCTCTAGAGATTCTTCAGAGTATGTGTTATTTGGCTATCTACTCAACTGTTATATAAAGATAACCCTTGCTCTAGATTACTCAACTACGAGTGAAATTTATGTCTTTTGAAAGTTTGAAAAAAAACACGATTTTAAACTAGATATTTTATTGGACTAATACTATCGGGAACATTTGTAAAGTGTTCAAATAAAAAATACTACAGCTTATAGGCATGTACTATCAGCATAGACATTTAATTTAATTTTAAACATGCTCCATTTTGTCTTCATATTTTATTTTACTTTATGCACTAGTAAAAACTTGAGAGCAAAATCGGATGCTTTTCAGACTCCTGTTGCATTAAACTGTTAATGAATAATTACTATTTTATTTCAGTATAAAACTTGCAGGTTTCAAATCTGTGCATTGGTTTAGATTTCCATTTGAAGGTTGTGCTACTACTGATAGAGTTATAAATTACAGCCACAGTATTTGTAATAATTGTAGATAGTAATGGTTCTGCTGTGGAAAGCGCAAGTTCAAACTTCTCAACTAATTCTTCTAAAGCAACTCATGGACAATTTAACTTGCTGCCGCACGTGTATATGCTCAGCAAACACCTCAACGGCAGTCTCAATCTTTGGAAGGTCAGCTTCTTATTTGTCAATTGATTAATTTAAACTGGAAAGAGGGTGAGGTGCAGTGAGAGTTAGATGGCACAGAGTATGTGTGGTCTTGTATTCACATAGACAAGTATTACTTGTTTATGTTACATGTTTGATTACTGCTCCATGTTGATGAATGTTGTTATTATTAATGGTATATTGATGTTTTATATAGGATAAATGCACAGTATATATTGTGAACATTATGTGTTAAGTTTACCTAGTCGTAATAATTCTTGAAGTGGTGAGATTGGAAATTAGAATTCCGCTGTTACTATGCATAGAGGTTAATATTTTATGAATTTATTGATTTATATTCATTTTTGTTTAATGCAAAATTCTGTCAACTCCATTGTCGTAAGAATGTTAAATATGGTGCGTTGCTAATTGATATCTCTGTTTATTAAGTGTTTCTTTTCAGGCAAATTTCAGTGAAAACTCAAAGTTCCGTGCATGTGTGAGTGTGTCGCATAGTTCAAGAGCCTGTGGTCACAGATTTAGAACCAATTCTGCAGCTTCTCACCCTGTTTTGCCTCTTCTTATCACCACTTCTCACCATAATCTACCTGTCAAGAAAGACTCAGATAAATTGGTAAATTTCTTTAGCTGCAATGAACAATAATATTTTGTATTTAATCATCAATTAGTAGTGTGTGCTGTGTGTATGATAATATATATAGAGTCTTATTAAAATACAAATAATTTGAATTGCACTCAAGTATCAGTCAGCACAATCCAGAAGATTCTGTTACCTGATTCAAAAGTTGTATGTCAGTACAATGCTGAATGAGTTTTTTACTTAGTCGTTACTTTTGGCAGGATGAGCTTTCAACTTCATCGAAGCAAAAAGGGTTTGATCCTGCTACTGATCTATCTAGTGAACTGATATTATGGAGGGTGGACTCCATCGGGCCCCTTTCTTTGGCAGGAGGAGTTACGGAATTAGCGAAAGTAAACTCTCCTGATATAGCTGCTTTTGACAACGTTGCATGGCTGCCTACTTTGCTGCCAAGGTATTTTCATTATCCCTCAACTACCTACACAGTTCTAAGCAATTTTGTTTAACTATGTCACTCACATAGACATGTTGTTGTTACTAGACCTCAGTAACACACAAAACTATGCTTACTCCAGCAACTTTCAAGCATATTTTTTTCTAAACTAGCCAAGAGGTGTTCACACAATGATGGGCTGTAATATAAGAACTGTATTTGATATACTCTAGTTGGTGAATATTATTTTTGTAGTCAGTAGCTGACTGCTTTACTCAGCTCTTAAAGTAATATTTTCACATACTTCCATTCATTTAGCTCCGCCCTTGGCTCTACATGCAACTCGTCAAGCTCCTTGTTTGTGGCGTCAGACGGGTCTAATATGAGACTTTACCAAGCTGTGATTGACGCCAGAGGACTTCTATCAGCTGACTGTGCTCCAAAACACCACGTGATGGTAATCCTGCCATATTTGTAGTATATTTAACATTGTGCAATTATGCTTTATACGTAAATAAAGAGCCATGTATTTTTACAACATGCAAAGTTTTCTCAGCTTCATTTCCAAAAACTAGTCTATCAAACCATTCAATATTTGAATTCTTTTGTACAGCTGAGTTCTTCAGCTGTACAAATGAACGTATGGAGTCCTGGACAGCTGAGTGCTGTTCATTTAACTGCAATAAATAAATTAAAGTTGTACAGGTTTACCACAAACACATTTTTAAACAGCATTAATCTGTTATATCGATGTTTTTGCATAATTAAATATATTTTTAAAGTAATGTAAATCAGATTTTATCTCAGTACCAGCAAAATAGTTTTCACAGCTTCTCCGTTTCATTTTAATATTATGGACAAGATGAAGTACCTGTAGAAAATTCTCAATTTAAATTATCATTTGACTGAAGTTGAATATTTGTAGGGCCACTCAAATATTTTCTGTCCGCCACCTTTGTTTTTCAAAAACTCAACTAAAATGTACTTTTCATTATACTTGTTTATTTTACTTTGCCCAAGGGTTCAAGTTCTGATTCAGGGAGGGTGGGGGCAAAAGGGGGCACTGTTCTTCAAAGCTGCCAGGCAATGTCATCTGTCTTATTTTATGTGTCTGTTATAAGATACAACTGTTGAATTGAGTTATTTCTCAATTTTATCGCGGTACTATTGTATGTTTGTGTTTATCAAAACACTACAACAGTAACATTGATATTATATGTATACAGGATGTGCTCAGTCCCACCGCCAGCTCTAGTAGCTCATTCAGGTTTCAAGAGTCCCCCAGTCAGTTCCATGGCTACAAGATAGTGAGCGAGCAGTCAACCTCTAGACCTGGCTGTATCATCGAGCTGGATGCTCTAAAAGCTGCTCAGCACGTCAGTATTTCTATTACCCACTTCTAATAGATGCTTGTTCTTGGTTAGCATGGTAGTTTTTGACCGTTTTTTTGCTTTGTAAATCATTAGCTGGCAATCAAACATCACATTTTTTTCCTGTCGCCTCACAAATTTCTATTTTTCAAGTTTCAGATTTTCAGTGCATACATGGTTAATTGTTGAGACTTTACTAGATCAAATCTAAGCAGTCATGCATACTACATTTCTCACAAACGTTTGAACGTCAGGAATTTTGTGTTTACATGTGTAACTAGCTGTATAGTTTACTCTGTGGGTTGTAGGACTGGACAAATACGCTGCTCCTGCATGTCTATCAGGGTCAATTGATTGCGGGTAACGAAACTCTGTCCAGGACTGACGGAGCTTTTATTGACCTGAGAAACCAGGAATCCTTTAAAGAGAAGTTTTACCTTGTGATATTAGAGAGAGCGGTAGATCACCACTGCTATTTGCACATGTGGGAAATCACCATATCCTCTTTACAGGATGGTAAGACTGCACTTAGTCTCATAGTGCAGCTGAATCATAAATACTGCTCAAAGAAAGGATTTGAAATGATTTTTGCAAAACCATGTCGTATTCTCACAAACATTTGAATGTTGAATAGTTTGTTTAAAAGTATTGCAGTAATAGTAACCATATAACTACTGTGACCTAGTAATTATTATAGAGTTGTAAGGATACTCTAATATCTCAGTGATGGCCACAAAGTTATCACAAAACCTTAAGTGTATCAGGCCAGCAAAGTTGAGGTGCACGTGCTTTTCTGTTTTTCAGTGCAAAAACTATGGTTTTCAGTTGTGTCATTCCTGGCAGAGCCTTCACCCTACCTTGCAGGAGTGCATTACATCAGCAGGCGCCCCAGCTCTGCCTCGGCTGCTGTATACTAGTTGGCGTGTGAAAATACCACCTCTTTACTTACCACATACTATCTGGTATGTCTTTTCAGCAACAGCTAAAAGCTGATTTTCTTCTGTGGTTTCAGATGCAACCAAAGAGTCTGATGTCTCGCCTTCTGCTGAGGAGGATGCAGAAAGTGACGCATCATCAGAACCGAGGTATGACCTCACCTCGGCTGCTCCTCAGATGAAAGTTGATACAAACAAGGTACTGTCCTTTCACTCTGCATTCTGCATGCATTAGTTTTAGTCTTGCAGGCTTGTGTGGGCAAATGCTTATGTAATGAAATATATACATAGCTCATAAAATAATACTTTGAAGTATTATATAATTTTAAATAAGTATTGTTACAAAATTATTTTATTGTAGCAAAGAAATAGTACAGATTTTATTTTAAATCTTCAGGTTATTATCTCACAACATATTTTATACTTCTTTATATTATAAACTCTACTGGTGTTGCATTCAGGTGTACAGTCACAGGCTGAACTTGCCTCATGGGGTGGATGTGTTGCATGCCACTGCTTCTGCTGGCCATCTTAGTTCTTCTACCATATATCCCGCCTGTTTAGCACCCTACCTCTTCGCCACAGCTTGCACAGATGGCCTTACTAGATTCTGGACCTGTAGGCAACAGGGACAAAGCTTCACCTGGTCAGAATGGAAAATACCTGGTCCGAATGGCAGCTCACTTATGGTCCCTGGTACACTATTTTATTATATCATCTCAAATTTTAATATAATATGTGTTGTAGTTATTTATTGAGTAATTAGAAAGCTATTCTATCTAATCTAATAAGATATATGTAATGTATGTTTTCACCGTTGTGATATGTAAACCTGCATGAAAGAATTGGAAATTATATAATGATATTTTAGTATAGTTTAGCATCAGGTGAGGCTAGGTGACTAAAGTTATCCATGCTTTCTGATTTGCTATAAGCCTCAAGCCTGAAGTGTATATTTAGGACGACCTATCTCTATAAGCTGTGCATTTACTGGTCGGATGGCCATAGCCTATAGAAGAGGGGAGATAATGGCTGCCAAGGATAACTCCAGCAACAAATACGTCAACTTGTATGTCGGAATTTATGAATGTGAATCTACAGGTTGGTTTAATTTAATAATATTTTAATATTTTCTATTATTAGTAATATATTTAATATTATCATATTATATTATCATTTCCACAACCTGATCAGGCGGTGAAAGGTGAACATAAAGACACATCTTTGTATTCTGTTGAAGTTTTTTCATTTTGATAAAACTTGTTTGAATCATTCTAGATAAACTTTGAATTCATATGTGTAAGAATGGGTTTTCATGTCCACCGTGCAGCTCTCATTGAGGAATATGAACTCTACGAGTTACTAATGCTCCTTCTTTTCACAGGTGGATCAGAATGGCTCCAGGAAGATGTCATTGAATTGAAGAATATATTCATTCCTGACCCCAAAGCTGAGATAGACCTTTCTTGTATTTGGGGAGCTGAGAGAAAGATCAGTCAAGTTTTATCATCCGAGAATTTCTTTAAGGTATTGATTGTGTTAGGTTTTGCTAGAGCTACTTGGTCCAACCTCTTTTAGAGCTGGTACTTTGCAAGGAAAGCTGACAGTTCAGCTATTCCAGTATTTTTCAGTTGACTTTTGAGAATAAAATTGGATAATCTGAATCCAGAGATCTTGAAATCTTTAGAGAGTTTTTAGAAATTATAAGAGGATTGCAGGAAATATTGTATCAGTCTTGAAGACTGTAATTTGTGATGTTCTAAGATCCAGGTGGACAGCTGTTCTATGGGAAACACATTTAACAGAAACATCGCACTACAAATCAAGGGTCTTTAAATATGTTTATGTATTGAGTTTCAAAGTCGTCCAACTCTATATAAGTAAGTGACAGCTAAATTGTAAGACAAGCAGTCAGGGTTAGCATGTTTGACAGTTTGAGTAGTCATAAACATTTATGGTTCATGAATTTACATCAAGGTACACCTCCTTTGCAACTCACTTGTACTACAGACTGAAAGTTTGGGAGGCTTTATTTCAACCTTTAACATTATTGAAGTTTAATACTTCAAAAGTTGAAAGAAAAACACTATTAAAATCGTGGTTAACTAAATGTATTCATACATCAAAAACAAGATAATCAGGTTTATATACATTTTTTGCATGTAATTGAAATTTGCCATTAGTAATAAATTTAGTACAATTGGTACTAAATAAATTGAAGAATATTTTTTTCATTCAACATATATATACTTAGCAGTTAAAAGCACATTAATTTAATAAATAGGAAACAGGTAATGGCAAAACTGTTCATTTTACTGGGAAATGGAAAATGTAATTTGCCATAGGTAATGCTAATTGTTTATTTGTTAGAACTGATGTAAGCATTAAACCGGCAAAACAAATGTGAGGTAATCAAATACTCGTAGTGTAGTTATATAAAATGATTTAAGCTAGTTCTTTCCTTCTAATTCTTTTAGAAACAAAAATAATGATATAAAAGTTCATGCGGAGGGAAATTAGAAATTGTGTAATTGGTGGAGCAAGTGCATTATATCATTATAATTTTAGATTAACTAATTCTTCCTTGTTAAAACTTTGTTTAGTAGCGGTTACCAGTCTACATTAAGTAGCTGCTAGTAGCCAATGTGAAGTTTTAAATAAGTTCTAAACTTGATTTTGTGTATCGGGTTTTTACTTCTTGGGTAATTCAGCTACCCAATCATTATATGTGAGTTTTTGATACTACTAATGGTTATGTAAAGCTATTTATGAGATATGAATATTAAAAAGAAATGTGCCACTGTTTGTATCCAACCTGTTAAAATATTCACCTTAACCAACAAAAGTATAAATTGAATTAGTATAACTGGTACTTAAATAGATAGTTAATAGTAGCACAATGTTCAACTCCTAACAACTTGGTGGGTGCACAAGCTAGACTATATAACTAATTTCTAAAACCCTACTTTGTTCATAATTGCCAAAGTACTAGTATACCATACATTCTTGCTCTTTTCACATCTCCCCTTAGAGAAAAATAATGTTTCATGTGTTTGTGTTGAAAGTTATACCCAGAGTGTGTTTTATGGTTGGTTCCCAAACTAAAAGTCCAATGCAATCTGAAACAAATTCTAGTAATTCTACTAAATATTTCCCATTAGGTATAACACAATATTTTGTAATATAATTTTAGGTGACAATAAAGAAGTTTGGTAGCTTCTAGATTCTTATAAATATTGGCTTTTGGATATTTGAGATAGCAAAGGGAGAAAATTGAAAAAAGCCTGTGTTCTAGATTAGAAAGCATGAAAAAATGCGTTCAAGAAAATTTCAACCGGCACCCCAAGCTAAGATTTTTAAACAAAATTTAACAACTTGGCTATCAAAACTTCTCCATTACCGTACCTTAGAGTGATGTATATAGTATAAATGCCCTTTAACCCTTTGCTGTATCTAAATGAATACTTATGGCTATTTGGGAAACCTGCAAACTTTGTTAGAATGTCGGTAGTTTGTTTAGATATTGTCATGTGTATGTTAATATTTACAATGCTATCATCAGCAAAGTGCGGCTCTGGTAAGTACTCCTCCTCGTTCCACGGCCATACCACGCCACTTCCTGTTACGCTTTCACTCGCCCTTCCTGACACACTTCCTCTTGCCTTTCCTCCCAATAAGTACTGTTACTTTTAGCTCATATGGAGGTAATATACCAGAAAAATCCTGCAAAGCAGTTGGAAGTCCCTTATATACTTGTTTGCTTACACAGCTTGGTTACCAAGACTTGCCCGCCCTTCCTTATCAGCTTGCCAATTGTGATGTTTGCATCTCTTATTTATTGTTTAATTTACTGTTTAGTATCTCTGTTCTGTCTCTTCAACTAATCATAATGGTTGTGATGTTCAAGATTCTCTAACATGTCTTTGATACAAATGAATTCATAGCTATTTATTTTTTTCAAACTGGTTAATCTTCGAATTAGCCTACTAGTTAGATTCTAGCTACCCATAGTCAGTGTTACGAAAAAATTCAGCACTAGTAACTTATCAACTGTTACTGGCAGATGGTATATGATGCCACACAATACTACAGATCTTTGGAGTTTTTCTTTTGTTTTTATAATGTGTATTGAATAATGTATATTTTAAAAGTAGATGGACCTTCCATGTTGTTGGAAGATTAGATGTTATCTTAGAAATGTTCAGTTAGTTAGAGAAGCATATGCTCATTATCTATTAAATTAGTAAATCTGCTATGTCAATATTAACGCATCGGGAACTTTTTAAGATATAGATTACGTAGTTATCTTCCTTTTTTCTCCCATTTTTAAAGCCTCAGTTCTAGTATAAATCTATTTTTAATAATAGCTATTAGTGAAGGCAAATGTGAACAGTTTCAGTTTATTAACTCTGTTAGTATTACAACTTATTTTCATTATAATATTTAGTCTAGATATCAAAAATCAAGTTTAAGAAGTTGTCTTATTTTTGTTACATTTTTATGAACTTTTATCTCTACCCTCTAGTTTTTAAGTAAATGAAATTCATTGCCCAGAGTGGTAAATAATTTAATGTTCTTAGGATGCTCTCAGCCCCCCCCCCGAAAATATATCTAGTGCCAGATATCTAGCCAGCATCATTGCTGTGAGGATGTATTTTATTTATGATCACCAATAAATATCTGATAATGCAGTGGAACTTGAGCCGCTGCTGTTTCTTTTACAAAAATAGGTTTAGGGGGCAAAAAGTGAAGCAATAAAATTGTAGAACAGCCAGCACATCTTCTGTTTGCCAAATAGTAATTTTTGCAAGTGTTTCACTCAACTCTGCTTGAAACTATTTTAAATATTACATCAATTGCTTCAAAAGTTTCAAGTGAACTATTTAAATTACTTTTTTTGCAAAATAATAAGGCATTTTAAGTGATTTTCTTTGCATTTTGGCGCAACACACCAGCAAGCTGCTTGCCAAGGCGATCTTGCACAAACAAGGTTTTTGTTTAGCTTTCAAACTTATTTTCCTGAATGTATAGCTCTGTGAAGAGTGTAGCAGCTTGGACACCAAATAATGATTGTAGAAGTTTTACTGTTGCTTCTTACAAGAGGGTTGATAAGGTAGATGATTCAAGTTGACTTATCACATGTATTACATAATATCCGATATATATTCTACATTGTATTCACATTTAGATGCAGCTGGGCTCCCATCATCCTCAAGGATACGGCCACTCATCCCATCTACCCACGGCTCACAATGTCAGTCCTACATCAAGCTTTGCCAAGTTACCTCATGTGCCCAGTATACCAAGTCTCAGCACTATACAGAGGTGCGTGCTCTCTACATAATCTTATTAATTACATTTGTGAAATTCAATTATATTATTTCAAGTTAGTGGATTAAGGGAGAAAACTGTTAGTACTTTTTGTATTAGAAGTTTACAGAGTTGTTTAATATAGTACTCTCAAACATAGAATGTGGTGTTCCTTCATGGTAACATTGATTATGTTTTGTATAATTGATTCCATACGGTATAATTGTAGTTTTGGTTTTAGAAGTAAACAAACCGCCAATGTTAAAGTATTACTCTTGTGGTAACTTTGCTCTTAGTTCACGTCTCTGGTTTTCTTTGCAGTGTAAAGAAATGTATTGCCCAGACAGGTAATAAAAGTGGAGTTTTGCAGCAAAAGCACTTGGTGCAGCTAGACTGGGCTCCCACCGAAGATGGCGGACACGTGCTGACTGTGGCTGTAGGCTCTAAGATACTCTTCTTCTCTCCTGTCAACAACGAGATAGCTCACAATGCCGAGCTCCGTCTGCCAAGTTAGCTTTACTCTCTTCATCTCTACTTTATAAAATTTGTGATCTTCCCTTTTTATTGGTGGTCTAAATTGTATTATTTTAACACTATCCAATAGAACAATAGTATTCGATTAATTAATACAGCACTCCCTCCGTATCTCACTAAGCTGCGGGTCCCGAAACCTCAATTCGTGACATAGTAGAATACCAGATTTAACTCACAAATCCATTAAATTCAGCCATTGTTGTCTCTATACACATGTATACATAAGCCACAAAGCAGGGTCCAAGCCCTTCTCATGACCCATGGAATTTTGCGAGATATGGATCCGTGAGATATGGAGGGAGCATTGTAGTCTCTCTCATTGCTGAGTGTACCTTATTCTATGTTTGCAATATGTTGATGGTGATATTTTAGGTGATAGCCTAAATTCTAGACATCCCACCAAACATGCCTTACAGCAGTCGAATTCTCTAGTCAACTCCCACTCTCAGTCACCAACTGTCAGATGGATGAGGCTACGCAGTGTGGAGTTGTCCACTGCCGACGGCTTACCACCCTTACCTATGCACGTCTCCTGGGCTAAAGACGGTGTTCTAGTAGTTGGTGAGAGTTAGTTCCCATGTGTTGGCTACAAGTACTCGGTTTTAGGGTTTGTATTTGCAGACCAGACACACTGTGAGATACAGAAAAGGCTTTCACACATGGTTTCTGCAGGTGTCTAGCTCAGGTGTTTAGTTCAGGTGTCTATGAGCAATATGGGTCAGTTTGGAATTCTGGTTGAAAATTTAAGTTTTTTCATACCTGTTTTTGTCGATAGACCTGGAATGATGGCCTGTTTCTTGTAATAAGAATTTGTTGGTTTGATCCTCCACATAGTTCCTATACACTAGTCACTATTTGGATCTGTCTGGTGTACTTTAGGTATGGACAATGAAATGCATGTCTACTCACAATGGCATGGACCACAGTCCTACAATGATATCTCAGCTCTCACCCCTCTCCATGCCCCTAGCAGCAATAACCTGAAAGCTGCCAGCACCGTAGCTGCTGACTTAATCCACTCTGATACTTCTGGAAAAGTCAGCACCCTCCGTATCAGTCAGTCTGTGAGTATTAGACTGTCACTAGTTGACTAACTTTGCTTTCAATTTACAGATTTGCCGTGCTTCTGTCTAACAGCAGTGATAATGATAGATATCTCTACTTTATCTGATTGCAGGTTCCTCACCTTCACCGCTTAATGGCTTCAAAATTAATTGAAAAAAGAGGCAGAAAAGATCAGCTGAAAAGAACTCTGTCAAAACTGGAGACAAACCCGCCATTTTCTGGCATATTGGAGGTATTCTCACCTGTTGCTACTGTCACTGTGTTTACATCTGTGCTACTCCCACCTGTTATGTGATGCTGTATGATTTGATATATGCTGTATGATATAGTGTATGATATACTCTATGTTATACTCTATGATACACTATATGATACACTGTATTATATATAGTATATCATACACTGTATGATATACTGTATATAATACTGTTTAATATACTGTATGATTATCCAGGAATGTGGTCTGTTTGAAGCAGTACAAATAACCAACCCAGTATTGCCACAGTATCACCCTAAGCAACTTCTGGAGCTTCTCAACTTTGGCAAGGTGGGCTCCGTGTGTGTCTGTGTTCTCATTATCTTCTATAGTTTTCTGAATGTATTATAGTATTTGTTTTGGAGTGCTGTGATCATAGGAGGACTAGAGTTAGTTATAGAAATAGAAGTTTATAAAAAGCATTGTGGGAAGAGTTTGTTTTTCGCTAAGATAGAAAAGACACTATTAGCATGATAGGCAAATAAACTTGTAAATATGTCAGAAAAAAAACTGAGAGAGTTGCAGGCTTCTTTTTTTAAAACTGCTGCTTTGGTAAACATATTTGTGAATATATGCACCAAAATTAGAAGCTAGTCAAGTTACCATAAGTATTACAAGTTATTCAATTGTGCAACAAATAACAAATTCCTCTCACTTTTAGAATTTGTTTTACAGGTAATCTTACCTAATGACTTATATACTAGTAGCACCACTTATTGTGAATAGTCACTATCATCATATTAATCGTTTTACCAAAACTACAGAAACTACAGCTATAAATTCTCCTTTTGGTACATTTCTGTACAAATGCTACGTAGCTCAATAAGTATTTGCAATGCAAAGGAAGATGTAAAGAAATTTCGCTGATAACTGTAGCTTCAATAGAATTAAAGTTTTCCTGTGAAGTTTAGCTGTGAATTGAGATGATATTAAAGTTGTTGGTCTGTTCAATGTTAGTGTTCATCAACATGTGGGTGGATATGGCAGAAAAGGAGAGGGGTGGCTGAAGAGGGGGGGGGGGGGGCAACGGTTTAACCCCCAATGCCATTTGAGTCATCATCATAACAAATTATTGTTAATAATGCCAGAATTACTGCAAAACTCATTTCAAAATAATTTTTTTTTACAAATGTACAATCATGTTTATACGCAGAATCTATAACTAGCCATGAACAAGCTAGCTTAATTTTTTATACTATAATAATTTTACACCACTTTCTAAAACTTCACATAGCGTTTCACTTTTGGCAATATCCTGACGCTGAGACCTGCTCGTATATTAGTATTTAGCATATATTGTAGTTTTATCACTTTTTAAATTTTATTAGTTACGTTGGTGGCAAAACTTGGTGATTTAGATATAGTAAAATCACATTCACTGTTGAACTCTTCTATTAGTTTTTTTCTGAAAACCAACCATAGAGTTGCCCATTAAGCACATACTTATATTTTAGGTAAAAAGAGTAAAAGCTACACTGGCGCATCTAATGCACTGCATAACTATAAGCATGAAAAGTGATACTGAAGACCAGGTGGCATTTAGACCTAGGTCCATGTCTATACATCAAGTTGCTCAGTCTAAGGGCAAAGTTCAAGTGTCCGAAGAGGTAAGTAAAGAATTACCAGTTATTTATTCTAAATGCTGCATTTAAACTCTTCGTTGTTCTGCTGATTGCACATTGAGTGTACTTTAATGGGTTGATTGAAAATATCTAATGTCCAATAGTTGAAAAGAAATTCATATAGCTACGTTATACTGTAATACTCGGCAATGACTTTTCACAGGGCACCTGCAGGCAGTTTACCTGGTCGTATGCTCCATTAAATATTTACTAATTTTTATACAAGCTTGGTACTTAAAAGACACCTTGCTCATTCTATCACATTTCATCATAATCTATACTCATATTTGTGCATCCTGCTGTTATATACAACACAATTCACACTGGCAGATAATATTTAAGCCTATCTGTTTTATAATATTACTTGAAGAGATAACCAGCAATAATAGTGAATTCCACGTAGCTGTTTGTGTTACAATGTGTGCTGTAATGCCTTCAGATGACCAGCTTTGTGGAAATCAGTTCCATACCACCTTTACCATTATACTGTCTGCTGGCCGCTGACAATGATCAACCTATTTCTATGGTGGCTGACTCAACCAATGCCAAAAGTATGTTATCAAGTATATTAAAATCTGTTATAGCTGTGGAGAACAGAGCCTAGTTTTAGGTAGTTATGTTCGCGTGGAACGAAAGTGTTTAAAGCGCACTTCATTTTTACTAGAGTCACTAGCGTTTGTGTATTTCTTGATCGTAATGTGACGGAATAAAACTTGCTCTATTTTGTATCTCGAATATCAGGTGAACAGGAAGAGTACAACGAATTGTTTTCTGACGGGTATAACCCCAGTCACGCTGACCTTGACCTCAGGCTGACTGATGATGAGGATGAGGGTGATGAAGCGGATAGAAAAAGACGGCACTCGAGTTCCGCTGGAACCAAGTCCAGGTTGGTTGCATTCTGCGTCTCTTAAGAGTTTTTTGGTGAGCTTGTAAGTTGAAGGCCTCTAGATGTATATAGTAGGGTGTGTAATAGAGAGCCTGTACTTTGCTCATGCTTCTTGACATAATATCTATTGAGCAAGAAAATAAATTCTAAAATATAAACATATTGCAGTAAGAGACCATCAGCATTCTATATGTACTTAATGCATGTTTATCAAACAGAGTAATTATTTTATATAAAATATATTTTTGCAGTGAACACACTGTTACGCTACAGAAACTTGTTATATGACAGATTTTCAAATGCGAGAATTTAAGGCTTGGCCATATAGTATAATATAATATCTGCATGTATATCACATTCTTGGTGTAATCTACTAAACTTAGTTAAGAATAATACACAGGGTTTTGTTGATTTCATCAAAAAATATTTTTATTCATGTTTTATTATAGGTTTGGCTTTGGCCCAAAAGAGTCAGAAACCTTTGCTAATGCCCTGGTTCAGGTCAGCTTACCTGGTTTAAACAACCTGGACCAGATGTATCTGATGGCTTTGGCTAACACTGTCGCCAACACTCAAACCGACTTCTCCGACAAGTTTACTGACGCTAGACAGAGCGCTGCCGGTATTTATGTTTATGGTTGTAGTTGTCATGGAGATGTACAAAATATTTCTCAATAATGAAAAATAATGGCATTTATAATAAGAATAATAGGTCATATGCGAAATGAAATAAAATAAATAAATATTTCTCAATAATAAAAGGAAATGAGAATAATGGCATTTATAATAAAAATGAATAGGCTATATACAAAATGAAAAAAAAGTAAAAGATTAAATGCAAAAGATTAACATTCAAGTAAAGCAAAACTTGGAGACCAAAGTGAAAATTTAACTTGTAATTGATTAAAAGAGATGTAAAGCATCTAAGCTTCACGTTATCATATACTTACTCCTACAAAATCTTGCGCATTATCTTGACTTACATTGTCAAGCACTGCGTTCTTTGTTGTGTTTAGGCTACCGCTAGTAATTATTAACACAGAATTAGAGCTGCTAGTAGCCAATTTGGTCACAGTAAGGTTATAGCTATGGCTGACTATTATGCGTTGTAGCAGTGGACGACTGTGGGTTGAGGTATGTGCTGGCTGTCGGCCATGACACATATCTTCTGAAAACTCTTTCACCAACTCAGCGCCTGCAGTTTCAGAGATCTGGTTTCTCGGCATCCGATATTATATGGGGATTCCATTCCGAGTCTGAAGAGGTAGGACAACTCTACTTTGATGCATACTGTGTTAAAATATACATTAACAGCTGCATATTTGTTTATTGAAATACAGTATAACGAATTCAATACCATTGGTTTGCAAATTTTTTTTTTTGTTGGATAGGAAATAGTAAACTCTTTGCCGAGTTTCAGCAAAGGAGAGCCCACATGGGAGGAAGCCAGGATGTTTGGTGTTGGCTGGGTTATTACTAACATTAACATCCTTAGAAGAACTGTAGAAAAAATTTCTAAATATTCATTTCAAAAGACCAAAGACCCTATGGATTCTGCAATATTCTATTTAGCCATGAAAAAGAAAATGGTGCTATGGGGCTTGTACAGGTTAGATGCTAATCTAAATTTGATATTCACCTCTAAAGGAAAGCACTCGGGTAGTTCTAGTAACACTCATTGACTTTTACATTTGAATCTACACCACTAACTGTACTAACTCACACAAGTTTATAGTCACTATCCCTTTGAGAACATCTGATGGACAGGGGTTTGTTTAAGGCAGGCTAAAGACTTATTCATATGTGACACAGGAGCAATTATGACTGGATACTCTTCCTAACATCACCAATAGCCTTAACTGGGATTTGAACTTATGACTTTTGTGTTTACTAAGCTAACGCTTTAAACCCTAGACCACGGACACCGCTGACTATACTCATTCTTAGTTTATTGGGGCTGTTCAGATATTTGTTTTGTCAGCAGATATCTGATGCTACTATCATATGCAGGTCTGTGAGTGATGAAAAAATGCAGAAGTTCTTCAAGAATGATTTTACTGAGGACAGGTGGCGAAAAGCTGCATTGAAAAATGCTTACGCTTTGCTTGGTCTGCAAAGGTTTCTGCACGCTGCCGCCTTTTTTCTTCTTGCTGGATCACTCCGAGATGCCGTTGACGTAAGTTGGCTGTTAGTAGAACGTTTGTCATACTGCTCTTACTTTAGATACTTACTGCACAGGTGAATGGTGCTGCTTTCTTGCTGTAGATATGCATCTCTAAACTGAATGACCTACAGCTGGCTATCGTCATATCAAAGCTGTACAGTAGTGACCTCATAGACACCGGACTCTCTCCAGCTGTTAAACAGATTCTGGATGAACGGGTTTGTGCTGTTATATTGTATCATACAGCTGTGTATGGTCTCTCTTGTAACTGAGAGTTAATCTCTGCGTCTATGGAACTTTGAGAATTATCTCCTTTATATATCATGTGTGGTTCTCTATTTGTTTATTTAAAAAAATGTGTTATTTTTTTCTGTGAATTATATTTATTACTATAAATAGTAGAAGAGAAGAATAATATCAGACCCTCTTGACAGGTGCTATAGTATATTACTTCAATAACTGCCATTGGCTATTTTAATCTTGTACATTCCACCCTTTAAAATGTGAAGCTGACTTAAGATTTTGAATTGAAAATCCAGTTTCGTTTTAATAAAATAGTCAAATATGCTTCTCTTAATTTTATTAAAAGCTGTTGACTTATTAAAACACACTAGATATTGGGTGGAGAGAAAAGAGATGAGGATTTGTGTCACCCTGACCCATTTCTAAGGAGTATAGCTTTGTGGATGTGTAAGGAGTATAAGCGAAGTCTTTCTACATTGCTAGTGAGAGATATTGGAGTTGCGCATCCTGAATACGCAGAATATATGCGTGAGTATAAATCTTTATAAACTTTTTGTGTCATGTTTGTATTTTTGATAATAAACTCAGTGTTACAGGTGAATCTATTTACCAGCCAACAGTTTACTGTCTAAATTGGTCTTGGATACCTCAATTTATTAACTTCTATTACCGGTGGTTAAATGAGACAACTCTTTATTGTGGGTTTAGTGAAAGAATATTAATTGCAATGACATTCGTTGTTTTAGTAACTTGCTAAAGCTTGCTCCTATCTTATTATAAATCTTTAGTTTGTATTCCGTTCGCTTTTACTATGATGGTTTTTTTCTGCTTTATTTGGTATTCCACATTTTAAATTAAAATCTTAAATAACTGCTACAAATGTGAAATATTCGAATTTAATTAATCTTATTATATTATTTCATTTACAGAAAGAACAAAGGCATCTGTGTTCAACTTCTATAACTACTTGAGAACTCACCCTTTACTTCTCAGACAGAAACTTGCCTCCCATGCTGACAGCAAAGGGATGGGGGCAGCAGCCATGCTTTCTGGTTTTAGTCACAGTCATGCTGAATCAGATAAGGTAGCTGACGTCTCATTGATTCTATATGTAGTGTCAGATAGTGGTGCCAACAGAATTAAAGTTACTGGCTAATTTGTAATATAAAATAGCGACAGCAACCATGTATTATAAAGTCAATTGTTTTCTTACAAATGAAAGCTATTAATTTATTTCACTAATTAATTAGTGAAATGATTCTACTGCATAATTTACCGGTTGCTCTCCAAGTAACTAATCTTTTGTTAGCTAAATTACTGCAGTTCCTTGTAAATACATCTAGCTTTTTTTATAGGTTTTAAGGCTTTTCTAATGTATGACAATGTGTTGTTTGAAAACAAGCAGCCATAACATATTCACCCACTGTAAAATTACAGAGCTAAATGTTGGTGTTATGAATTCTTAAAACCTCTCTCTTAAAGCCTGGCCTCACGATCGTGAGAATCAAACGAAATCGTCTATTTGACACGAAAAAACAATCGTACGAGAAAATTTGAGGGAATGCAAACGAAATCGTTTTCGTTGGGTTAACGATGGACGAAAAATCACCATCGACGATGCGCACCATTTGATTGGTTAATAGAATTTTAGCAACAGTAATTATTTCATTTCTACCACGTTTCTCTATTTGGCAATATTCTGCGGTTTGTATCTCGTGCAAGACTCATTCACGGACTATTTATTATGTGTTTCATCCGACGAGTGTGTGGCTGGTCATAACGAGAAGATAACTCACGAGAATTGTCACACGATTTCGTAAGATTCTCACGAGCGTGAGGCCAGGCCTTAAATCTAAGGTTTATAAATAAAAACATTTACTCATCATGTATGTATATATTTTGTATTTCCCTAAACAGGTTGCATAACATCATGTTACAGACTCTTAAACTCTTTTATTGAACAACGAAGGTCTAAGTACTCGATTATATAATTTGTATGGCCTGCATCTTCTGTTGCTTCAGGTTGTAACATTGAATGAGAGTATAACTCCAGCAGAAAGAAGTCTTTACTTCCAAACGGCACACGACCACTTCAAGGCTGGTTGTCCCGCCCTAGCTCTGGAAGTGCTGACTAAACTGCCCATGGTATTCTGTTGTTTTATCCTTGCAGAATGTAACTAAGTGATTGGCTCAGATTTGCATACATGCCGTGTCTAGTCCATTCAATGTGACTACTATAAAGCAGGTCATGCTGTAGCTAGTACATGATGTTTAATAGAAAGTTGGAGTGATGAGTAGAACAATAGTGATAGTCAACTTAAACGATACCTACTGTAAAACTGCTGACCAGACACTAGTTGGCCACTGATATAAAAAGAACATGTTGTGAAACACATATACACTAGGGTGGTGTATTAATATAAATGAGCTGAATATTGCCCAATATAGTCACTTCCATACTTTAAGAATGATAGCTGTGTTTGAGCTGTACTGAAGAAATGCTCCTTTTCCTTAAAGCAATGTAATAATTTCTACACATGTGCTTGTAGGTGGCGAACTTGAACAATGGTGATGATGATGACACAACAGATCCAGCTGACGCTGACGCTGCTCCTTCCATACAAATAATTCCCGAGACCCCTATTAGTGAAAATGCTACCAATTTCATGGACTTTGGTGCGACATCTGGTGGTAGGTCCTAATCTTACATTTGTTGTCTTCTTTCAAAAGTTTAATAACCGCTGATACCTAAAGAGGTGTTTTATGCATTGTAAAAATATAAGGAGACTAAAATGCTTTAAAAGGCATTATTTCTGTAACTTCACGTCATAAACTCATAGTATACTTTCATAGTTATATTTCTCTGGATACACTTTCTCGATCCATTTATCTTTATTCTAGAGAGAAAGCCTTCACGCATTACACCCCTTTCCTATTTTTTTTTAAGCAGCTGACCAGTGACTTCTTTTGTAATTACAGGTATGGACTGGGGAGCCTCCCTCTCCGACCCTTTCAGTAGACTAGTTTCTAAGGCTGAGGAAGAGCCACCTTCCTTCACTCTCTCCTCAGATTCCGACTCAGATAGTGATGATGAAGGCGGGCTCATAATGAAACGAGTAAGATACATATACTAATCTTTAGTTTAATATTGGTACTCATACATTTTTTGCAATATCACGAATATTAATAAGTGAAATACAGGGACAGTATCCAAAAATGAACATCTCACAATTACTTTGAAGCTTGATTCAGACTGTTTGGTATTTTCAACTTTGGGTTTGTTGAAAGATTGCAGATTCTAATGATTCTGATTCGGAGAGCAAACCGACTCAAGTCAATGATGCAGTGCCTCCTACTCAGTTGAACTCTAATGTAAGTAAATATTTAGTTTGCATAAATTATATAAAAGTTTTTAATATAATTTTTTTTCTCAATTAAGTTGTAGTTGATGTTGAAAAGTTTTAATTTTTATTATCTGAGTTGCAACCAATGCTATATTTGACTGTCTTTTTCCTATTATAAAACTGTTAGATTCCTAAATATATTAATTATTAGCAACATGACGAGAGAGAATCGGGTGGTGCAGTGTTTGACATCATAGCTCAGCAACTCAAGTTTGTAGCGTGTCTCAAAATAGCCATGGAAGAGTTGGCTACACTTGCCACTGGGTTTGAGGTTGAGGGTGGCCAACTGCGCTATCAGCTTTACATCTGGCTGGAAAAGCAAACAGAGGTCTTAGAGGTAAGTTCAGTAGTTTGAGGGTTTTATTCATGTATATATTTTATGTATTTGTGTATTGTAAAGGGGATTACTCATATGTTATAATGCTGCTTCCTCAGAGCAAGGGGTGCTAATATTGCAGGTGCTCTGTAACTACTGTGATACTATAGACGAAGTGGAAACCGACACATCAATGAGGCACTTTTCAAAAACGCCAACCATCTCCGATCAGGACAGAACTGCTTCTGGAGACACAACTCGGCCATCTTCACAGAATAACTCTCAGCTAGTATGTAAACTGTATATTCATTTGTTCCTTCAGTGAACAAGTTTTACATTCTAGATGTTATAGAGTATGTTTTAGAAGGAAGCAGCCGTGGTCTAGGGGTTAGAGCATTTGGCATAGTAAGCACAAAGTCATGGGTTCGAACCCCAGTAAAGGCCATTGATGATGTTAGGAAGAGTATCCAGCCATAATTGCTCCTGTGCATTATCTGAATAAGTCCTTAGCCTGCTTTTACAAAAACCCTTTCCATCAGAGTTTCTCACAGAGATAGCAACTATAAACTTGTGTGAGTTTTTAGAGTATGTTTTAGAGTATGTTAAGTTGTCAACTTGTGTACTTTAGGGACAGCGCGCTAACTTACACGAAGTTATCATAGCCGATAGACTGGATTTTGAAGCCAAGCAGCAAAGGATGGCGAGACGTAAGCAGTGGCTGAGAAGGAACCAGCAGCTACTGCGAACTCTCCTCACATATTGCAGTCTGTACGGTGCTAGTGGTGGTGGCCTCGCGTGTATCAAGATGGAGCTCATCCTTCTGCTACAGGTTCATCTTTTCTCTTCTCTGCTAATTAGTCGTTTCTCAGTTTCATGAATGAAGTGGCCGAGGCATGGTCAATTTCAATTTTAATGTTTTTTTTAAAGTCTCAGTTACTAGAAGCACACTTACATCTGTGTCAACTAGAATTCATGATGTCTTATTATACCTAATAACTACAACTAGTAGATCTATGTTAACCATGATTTCCTTGATATTGTCACAGTCAGCATCTTGTATATATAATTTTTATGTACTTTCTAAACAGTTAGTCTCTAGATTCCACGGTGTTATTACCATTTATGTTCTTAGTAGTTGTACCTAACGAACCAACAATGTAACTCATTACCAATCATTACCATCTTGTCACAGATCATTACACTACACAACACACCAAAAATATAACAATCTGAAAGAGCAGCAGAAAGTTGATGTTATATCAACCCTCCTGAACTGTTTGCTAAATGATTACACAGAATTGATCCAATGGCCAAAGCTGTGAGTAATGAATGTTTCAGGAGTTGCAGCAGGACAGAACTCAGAAGCAGCTGCTCTCTCCTCTTCCTTTCCCGACAACGCTGCCGCTGCTGTCAGCTAGCGTATCGTCCAGTAAGACTGTCATTGTCGACCCTATATCGTATCTGCAGAGCTTCATCAAGGAGATGCTCAGCACGATCATCTCTGTGCAGAAAATGCCAGACTACACTGGCAATCTGCAGCTAGTCATGACTCTCAGGTATCATCTACTTCTCAGTTATCAGCTTCATATACAAATCAACTGCTTCGAACACCATAAATATATTTGTTTTATCACTACTTCAACTCAAGGCTGAATCTTGGTTGATTAAAACATTGCTATGGTTGATAATGGTAAATGACTGTTTCACCAGTGTTTGTTAGTGTTGCATATTTTGTGAACATGGAATGTCATGTTTGAGCACCTTTTACATAAAGTCAGCTTTTAATTAAGATTTGATCCCAAATTCAATGCTCAAGAAAACAAATATTGTCTGTTTTAACACTGGCCAGTGTTTTGGTTTTTGAGACACGACTTCTTATGTTTGTGTAGGAATCTGAGTACAGCGTTGTCTTCATGCATATACGAGTGTCTCTGTGATAGTGATAGCATAGTGGTTGAGAAGATGAACAATGATGTTGGCTTAGAGGGCTTTACTAAGTAAGTATGAAGATCTTGTATCTGTGGCAAGTAGATGGATGTGTAGGTAGATATGTAAATAGATATGTAGATAGATGTGTAGATAGATCTGCAGTTACTATATTCTATCTGTTCATATACATGCTACTTACCCTGGTAACTTACTACAGTTGACTATACTGGAAACTCAGTAAACTAGTTCACATTCAACTTGGAATGCTGAATTTCATGTCATTCTGTAAAAAAAGCTGCCTATTAGCTTGGGCAAAATTATAAAATACATTTTTGTTCTTTGACTTGATGTTTACAACTAGTTCAGTGTTAAAACATATATTTTGTGGTTCCAATAGCTTTAGGTTTTATTTTAAGTCATTTGGCTTAAGATTTGGATTATTGAATATATATTCACTTACATGTATAATATATAATATATAATGCATTGTGTATATTCTAAAATTTAATACATATTTAATGCAGTTATAATACACAGTGGTAATATACAGTGGTTATCAAATAGAAATACAATACATTGTATATATTATCATAATATATCCTTGGTTAATTATAGCATCAGCACGTCAGTAGTATATAAAGACAGCTGTCTTATGGCTGGTGCTAAGAGCAAGCATTCTACTCACAATGTCAAGGACAGTAAGGAGGAATTCCCTGAAACCTCCCCAACTAAATGGCCAGGTGAAAACTACATGGTAACATTGTTTTGCTTATAGTTAAAAAGGAGGTATAAAATGTATTATGTAATATTTATGTCTTTCAGCTTCCTTGTTTTCTTTAACTAACATGTTTTACATATTCAATATATTAGATCAATACTCCAATGAGACCTGTCCTATTGTCCTGTAAACCAGTTGCCCTGATGGTAATCTGCAAGGCTCTATTATTTATTATATTCTTTAGAATGATTTAATTGCACCTTCTTCAACTCTCACACAGTAATAATCCAGAGTTCAGGTGTATAGTCTGTAAAATATCTTGCAGGTACGACGCAGCTAGTAGCAATGTTGAAAAGGGAGAGAGACAACGACGCCCCGAAGTTATCTCTCTTGCTGTGCGAATCCTTCTTCGCTGTCTACCTGTCTGTGTTGATACACGCCCTGACATTCTACGAGACAAACGTCTTGTATCGACTCACTGCTCTAGAGTTCAAGGACAGAATGTGGTCTACTCTGTTTGGAGGTGGTATCAAGACCCTGGTCAAACAGCGCATTAGCTCAGTTGCTGAAGGTAATAGCTGAACTCCGGTCTGTATGGGAATTGCTAGATGCAGCACAAAATTTGCGGTTACTGAGTGCAGTGTTTGTATACACATCGTTTTCTGAACTCCAAACCCACAATCCAAACTCTAGAGACCCTTCTTTCCCCCAATAAATGCACTCCGTGACCTTAACTTTACGCTGCTTCAAGCGATCTCCATTCTGTATACATTTGGTAATACACATGGTGTACACATGGTGATATGCAATGATGGTACATACTAGTTACTAAGAGCAAATATAAGAAATAAGCCATTATATGCCTAGCATATTTTACTCGAGTGTTGAGAGTTTTTTCAAATTCAGATCTAAAATTAACTACAAACTTATATGTTTTGGTTGTTGTCTTCTCCTGGTTTTAGCTGCGCACTACTTTGCATTGTGTATGCAGGTTCACCCAGTGCTGTGGACAAACACAGAGCCAACCTGGTGAGGAAAGTCCAGAACTCAGCTTCTAGTCCAGCTCCTGCCCGACCTTCCACTAAGCCTACGTACCAGGAGAAGTTCTTACCTCCCAAGATGAGCATGGTACGTGTCCACCCTCCCTACTCGCTCTTTGTCTCTCGTCTTGGAATACTGGCTTCACTAGTAAATATCTGGCCATGCTTGTAGATGAACTACCTGTTCAGTAAGCCGAGGAAAGACTTGGCTTCTTGTGGAATTGACTATGACTCAGATGACCCTGAGGATGAGGAGGAGGGATATGAGGACACTGAGGACGATGAGTGAGTCAGAAATGTTGATGATGTGTTCTACTGTAGTGATATTATACATCTATTATGTTCTACTGTAGTGATAATATACACCTACTATGTTCTACTGTAGTGTTAATATACATCTACTATGTTCTACTGTAGTGTTGATATACACCTACTATGTTCTACTGTAGTGATAATATACATCTACTATGTTCTGCTGTAGTGATAATATACATCTACTATGTTCTGCTGTAGTGTTGATATACACCTACTATGTTCTACTGTAGTGTTAATATACACCTACTATGTTCTACTGTAGTGTTAATATACATCTACTATGTTCTACTGTAGTGTTAATATACACCTACTATGTTCTACTGTAGTGTTAATATACACCTACTATGTTCTACTGTAGTGTTATTATACACCTACTATGTTCTACTGTAGTGTTAATATACATCTACTATGTTCTACTGTAGTGTTAATATACACCTACTATATTCTACTGTAGTGTTATATACATCTACTATATTCTACTGTAGTGTTTATATACATCTACTATGTTCTACTGTAGTGGTAACGAGGAACATATAAACCCACACTCCTATTCATGGTGTTTGATGAGGCTGGCTATAGTCAAGCATGTCCTTTATTCTCTCAATAAATTTCTGACTCGCATAGGCTTTGAACCCTCAGGTATTCATTGTATTCCATTACTTAGAATGTGTTTATAGCGTCTGCTTTTATTTTCATTTGTTATGCTTTAACGTAAGTGAGCAGCGTTGTTAGCATTTATTGTTTTACAAATGAGTGTTTCATCAATTTGTAACATTGTGATTTGGCCAACTTTTGTGTATAAATTATTTAACTATGTTTTACAACTATCAATAGGTTCAACGCAATACTTTTAATAGATGGTTTGGATTTGAATGCCTTATAGAATAGAATTATACTTTTCAGCTGAAACTGTCATTTCTTTAATAACTCTAGTTTGATGGACACATTTATGTATTTTTTGCTATGCATAAATTTTTAGCTAAATCAGTTGTAGAATTTGTTAGTTTAAATATCTAGAAATTACTGTTACTAAGAATACAGAATTAAGAGGAGCAAATAGATTACTGATACTTTAGTTTTTAGTTATTTATTTCAGTTGGTCAATCATTGCAAGGCAAAGTGCTTTAAATACTAAAATTAATAACCCTGCTACTAAAAGCCATGATAATGATTATTCAAAATAATTTAGTCAATATTTAGAATTATAATGAGTGATAATTTCAATCATATAGTAATGTTAATTTTGTTATTATATTTATCATCAATAATTATTGGTTACAAGAGCAGCTAGTCAAGTCGATTCAAGCAATCACTTGAGTTAGTTTAAGTTGTCTAACTTCAAATAACTGTATAATATTTTCATACCAACTGTACATCTGTATGCCATCTCTCTGTATGCCATCTCTCTGTATGCCATCTCTCTGTATGCCATCTCTCTGTATGCTATCTCTCTGTATGCTATCTCTCTGTATGCCATCTCTCTGTATGCCATCTCTCTGTATGCCATCTCTCCGTATGCCATCTCTCCGTATGCCGATTCTTTGCAGACCTTCCTAGTTGTTCACCCCTTCTCCATTCTCTGCTGAGAAATCTCGAGTGTTGGGAGAATCAACTTACTGTGTGCATGGACAAGCTGGAGTCTCCTCCACCCAACTATATCCCGGGCTTGAAAAAAGATACAAATGCTTTTGGAGCTTCAAAGCAGAAATACAGATCTATGCTCAGTGCAGACAATACTCCATTCAGGTGGGAGTTCGTAGCTGCTTGTACCGGTACATGCGTCACATGACGCTGTCTTTCTAGTTACTTGTTGGGGTGTTACTTTTGCTGATTTTTGAAAATGTAGCAAAACAGCAGAAGTTGAAAATGCAATAACAAGCAGCTGTGTATTGTTTTATTTTTGCAAAGCCAAGTGCTTAGCCTGGGGAATACTCAACCATGTTTGCTTTTGTATATACAGCAGGGCTATATTGGATTTTTACAACTAAACTTCTTTACTGCTGTTACTTGAATTATTAGTGTAGGGCCACACGACGCGTTTTACGTGAGCATGACATGCGGGAAATCTCATTAGAATACACGCTAGTGACCTGCCACACACAGTGCATGTGTTGCGAGTGCAAAAACATTATTAGCCAATGATGTTAGTGTTTAACTTTACTGCTCGCCTACAGACATTTGTTTTTAAACTACGTCATCGGATTTGGATATTATAAAAACGAAAATGCAAAACATATAAAACTGTTTTAGTTCAGCTCGCTAGAAGTTAAATCGTAAATTAAAATAAAAAAATGTGCTCGCTAAATATTACATGGTAATAAGCCAATTAGATCAGACTGTGTCGCACAAGCGTGTCGCACTTCTTGTTCAGCATGTTAGACGCTTGAAAATCCGCACGCAATGTCCAATTTTTGGGCTAAATGAGATTTCTCGCACGTCACGCTCGTTGCAAGACGTGTCGTGTGGCCCTACACTTATTTTGAGAATGATTAGTGGCTAAAGTGCTGCAGACGTTTCTGGCTATTGTCTATTTACATCAACTTGGTTACATACTGGAAAGAATATCGGGAGTTTTCTTTCCTATCTATAGATGTACGTATGAGTAGATCTGAATACACTATAATATTAGGCTATACTATTGGCGATACACTTGTAATGTTATATTGCAGATCTAGTCAACACTCAGCCTTGCCTTGCAGACGCCTCTGGTTTTACCTCATCAGCCAGGAACATCTTCACCCAGTCTTTAGACTCTATTTATTTGGCAAGAAGAATAAGCCACCCCCTAGCAGCTCAATGGAGGTGGCATGTCTCACTGTCCCATATTATTATGTACTGCTTGTTTTGCCAAGTTTATCTTCTTTGTATTCTATTTTAAAATATACTGAGCTGGTAGAATGATGATTATTCAAACTAGTAATCAGCAGAATAAGTGTTAGTTATTTTGGTTCAAATACAATTGTCAAATACTGTGACAAGTAATTATTTACGTTTTTAGTTGGACTCGAAGAGATTTGAGGTGAAGGTCATTCACAAAGATGTGGATGTTGTTAGCGCATTCTGTCTCAACTCTAATTTGGAGACGAATATCGCAGCTGCCACGCATAGAGAGATCATTGAACTTGATGTCTCCAGTCTGTTGAAGCCTGCTGTGTGGGCGGACGGTGAAGATGACGAGGAAGAGATGAACAATGGGTATTGTGTCTCACCACCTCACTAAAATCTTATAGTTGTTTAAATTACCTTTATTGTTGCAGCTTTGAATTATTATATGTACTAAAAAAGTAATGAGCATGGCTTTTATAATTGCTCATCAACTTTCTTTTATATCAATTAGTATTGTTTTAAAATTTATCATGGAATGACTGTGGGATTGAAGCTCAGCGTTTTTTTAGGCAGCAGTTTAGAATAAAGAATTTATTAAACCCATTCAAGTTTAGTATATCACTGGCCAGAACAGCATGCTTCTTCTTATTTAGTACCAACTATACTGCTGCCTGCACTGCTGTCATGTTACTAATTCTACTGTAGAAATGGAGATTTTATTTATATACCGGATAGGAAACCTGAATCTTCTGTATCCAGTAATTCTCAGTCAAATAGCCTTGGTGTGCAGACAGGCAGAGGCACCAACGTTGTATGTATTTCAGTTATATTACTTCAAGTATTACTTATGAATTTATGCATACCAATCAATTTAGTTAGTAAAGTTGGTTGATGTCTTTTAATCTTATCATTGCTATTTAAAAATGATTCACAGAGAAGGAAGAAGAAGTATTTGGTAATATTTTTCATTTTCATGAACTGTAATAAAGTCAGAAATATTGATTTCAGTGCCTATCTGTATCAAGTATTGTAGTTCACACAAGTGTTACTATACAACCCCTATTCTTTTACTATGTGTTGTCACAAGTTACATCTATACACATGCCCAAATATTAGTGCAATATTTACTTGAATTTCATTTTATAGCAGCTTAGTTCAAATCGTTGTGCTTTCAGTTTTAAGCATTGAGTTTTAATGTTGTGACTCATTTTACTGTAGATATATCGGCTCATTTATGTGTCTATCATTTTGAAAAAATTTAATTCTAGTGTACAATTAAAACAGCTGTTGAGAAAGATAATAACTTTTGAACAATTACAAAATATAAAATTTAATATTTTGGTAAAAAAGTAACCTATTCCTTTATACCAATAGATTTTTATTATGATAACTAAAATATAGTAACTCTGATATGCACAAGGAGTAGTAGTTAGTGATTTTGCCACAGCATGTGTGCCTACATGTTTGATTGACCTTTGGCTGAGCAGTATGTTAAGTTGTAAGGGGATGGAAAACTCTCATGTTTTGTATGTGAAAATGTTTTCATATTTTTTCTGCAGCCAATTTTAAGCCCCATTGGCAAAATAGCAGACTGGTGGGTATTCCCAGTCTACTGAGTATATATGGACTAGATGTTGTTTCATGTTCTTTGTAGACAACAAAAAACCCGTTCCCGGATGTCAAAAGAATGGGCGCTCACCCTATCTTCCCTTATTGTAAGTAGTATTGCTTTTATCATTATTGGTTATTGGTTACTTGTACTTTATTTGTATTTATTTGACTTTATCATCTAAACATCAGCCATTGTGACATAACCTAATGTGTGCACACACACACTCGCGCGCACGCATACATACTCGCGCGCACACACGCACACACATTTATATGTTATTTATTTATTTCAGATTTAGCCGGTAATAATGATGGCGCTATAAGAATATATGAGTTTGGACATCGCCATCCCATTCAGGAGCCAGTTTTGGCTGGATCTGGTCTACGCCCTACCCGTTTACAATTTAATGCTCAGGGAAATAAGGTGAACATTGCAATTTTTATTTTGTATGAGACGCCAATATAGAAAATGGCAGCAAAATTTTGATGATGACTCGATTTTAAAGGTGTATACAGCATCATCTATACTCAGGGGGTCAGGGTTTAGGTAGCAGTGGCCGACTTTGTGTAAAGCATCACATTAGACTATTTTTGGGTTATTAAAATTAACGTTATGTTTTTCGGGTTTGAAATAAATATTTTTAGAGAAATTTAAAATGTAGATTCTCAGTTTTTAAAAATATGACAGAGAGAAAAATAGAATTTTCTTGTCAAGAATATTTTGTTACAATTTTAGTTTGGATTAACAGACACAGAGGGAAACCTAAGCTTGTTCCAAGTGGGTTTCGGCACCAACACAACCAGGTGTTATCAGGTAACTGCTGCTAAGTTATATAGTCCGTAGTGTTTCATCGTACTAATCTTATTACAGTGAAGTTTTATATTGTTGGAAATTGATTGTTGAATGAAACAATATCTCTTCACCGAAGTTGTTTAGAGGAGTGCTTGATGTAACTGGTCTGTCACAGTGGACAGATTTTTTGTAGAACGTGTCTTCTTCTTTAACTGATTAATTTATTGGATTCTATAAAGTTAGCAGTTTATTCAGATAGTGAAAAATTTTTCCTCATTTCTGTTTTATTGGTTGCTTTCTACAGCTGAACTTTATAACTGCAGATCTCCTCTGCGCCATTTTACTTATAACTACAGCTTTTCTATCATAAATATATTATTATAGTAAGAGGGCATTATTGCATATTTTTTAATTTTGTTTCTATAATATTAAAATGATATTTGTAACTTATAGGCTCTAGGATATTATCTGACACTGCAATAAGAAGTAATAAAATATAAAACTTTTCTAATGGCCTTTTGCGCTTGTCACCAGTTTTATTATGTAAAATAGAATTTTATTAGAATTGAATTACTGGCAATGCTTAGTGCAGCTATGTTGATTAAGTTTTTACCGAATCATGGGTGGTTTAACTGACTCTCCACCAAGTTATTTAGCACTTAGGCTAACACAGCCTATAATTAGACCACAGAGCATGAAGTAGTAAAATTGTATTATATTACCGTTATATTGTTTTCAGAGGGTGACATGCCACAACAAATCAGCTAATGATTTTGTGTTCATTGGCTCTAGCAGTTTCTTAGCTACAGCTGGTCATTCTTCAGATGGAAATAATGTAGTGATGTGGGACACTCTGCTACCCTCCCGCTGTACTCTCATACAGGGTGAGTGCCATCAGGCTAGTTTATTGACTCACCAATTATAGTCAAATTCCATTTATAGTATCAACATACTTTATCACCTAATCAAATCTAGGTAATTATTTCATAACATTGTTCATGATAGAGTCTACAAATTGACTTTATTAATGAACTCACACAGAATATTCAACGTTATTAAAGTTGAGGGTCAAGTTTTTATAACCAGTCAGCTAGAATAGTTATAAAGTTTTATTGTTGCTTAAACATGGGACGCTTCATCACTGCATACACCATATTGATGACGTGCTCACTGCTGTCATCTGGTTATGCTGACTGTTCTAAACAGTGGATACAGTTGAATGGCAAAGAGTACTGTTTGGGAGAAAATGAGCTAACATTTGAAGACAACAGAGCTTACTGTCAACAGTTTTCAGCCGATCTGATTATGTTAGACAAGGCTGAGCGATATACTGACCTGCTGTATGTTCTGAGTCAACTCTCCAACACATCTGGTGGTCAACTAGTAGATGTATTTATTGGAACATACCAGCGCCAATGCAATGCCAAAGTGGACAATGCCTGTACCTGGTTGCTGCCTTTTTCTGGGAAATGGTATTGGATTAACGATGACTCGGAGTACATAACTCCGTCTCATTCAAGTTTCTGGCAAATTCTAGACAGGAAATGGCCCTATATAACTGGATTCAACACTATAACTATTTTGGAGAAGAATAAACAGCATTATGTAGTTGGTAGCGATAACAAAACGTTTGCAGTTGATGGATTTAATGCTGAAAAGCAGTTTCTCAAGCTTCTTAAACCTCTGTGCTCTCGGGATTACGTCAAATCACCTCAGTCTGTCGTAGAAGAAAACATACAGAATAATGCATACAGTAGAATGGCTGACTTTACTACTCCCTTAATGTTCACAGTATTGTGGCTAACATGGGTTACCTATTAACTTGCAGTAAGAATTGAAATATCTCTTGTGCAATTATGTTTCTATGGGAAGACTAAGAATGTTAAAGGTGACTAATTCTAACACTAAACTAAATCTGGCACCAATATGGAAAAAAATGACTATTCACGGTATTGAAAGACGTTTTCATATCATACTTTATAGCTGGTTTGAGTAATTTAATTATTATTTATCATTTGAAATTCAATACATAGTTTTGTCATTTCAGGTTTACTAATTTTATTTATTAATAATGTTTAATGTCATTTATATAAATTGTATAAGTTTTTGCTTTAGATTTATGATTTTTCTAATTAATTGTAAATTTTTATTAGGCTTGCAATTTTCTGGTAAATTACTGTTTGCTGAAATCAAAGCATTCAAATATTTATTTATGTTGTTATTTTTATAAAGACTTTACTTTAGCAATTTGTTATATAGTTTATTTCAAACCATTAGTTTGGCTTGAACAATCTATTGATTTATTAATCCTCAAACTTCAAACCTTGAATTTAGTTTTTTAATTGATGTGTTGTTTAAAGTTCACTAATTTATACCGAATCTAATGATAGAAAACGATTGCCAATACAATTTGTTTCACCTACTTTGTGCTGTACAATGTAACTCTTTGTTTCAGAATATGAAATTATCGTTATACTGGTTCAGGTTTATTTCAATGTCATTATCCTAACATGTTTTGATGAGATCATAGGATGATTATAGGTTTTTATTTATGTGTCTAAGATTATAATAAAAATATAGAGACTATTTTGGTAAAAATTGATACATCTTGTTATTTAGTTTAGAAAATATGATTTAATTATTTTCTGTCACATCTGGCATCACTTGGGGCATCACTTCATCGTATTATAACAAAAATAATATTCAGTTTTATGAGAGTTTCTGCATTATATTTTAATATGTTATTTACAAATTTAAGATTTGTCAACAATAGTAGATTTTGTATTGTTGTAGCATATAATATAGAAACTAAATATGTAATGTTTATGTTTTTAGTTATTGAAATTAGGCAATAGCTGACAGCTATAGACTTAGATATTGCTAACCTATGATGTGACTGTGCTAGGAATGTTGCATTGTATTCATATAACTTCACTGGTGTAAATGATGTTTGCTAAGGCTAAAATATATTATATGATAAACTATTTCAACTACCATTGTGTTCCAAATATTTGCAGTCAGCTTCAGATTATATAACTTAAATCATTTGACAATTATAATGCCCCCCTCCTCCATTTTATTCATTTTGTTTTGACAAATTTTCAAAACTCGTTTCCAATTAATTCATAACTTATTGGGTTCATTCTCAAATGATTTATTCCAGTGTGGTAGATGAATCTTCAATATTTTATCTTTTTATGCCTGATATAGTGAAATTTTAACTCTGCATTTCCCTACAGTCTTATTTAAAGTAATAAGTGAATAGCCTAGCAATAGAGCAGACTGCCACCAATTATTAATTTATTGTTCAATGATGTACTTGTAGCCTTTCATTGTCATGAGTATGGAAGTACGGGATTGCTATACGCTCCGCAGCATCAACTTTTGGTGGCTGGAGGCAAGAAAGGTGATGTCTGCATATTTGATGTTCGGCAAAGAAAGCAGCTGCATACATTTGCGGCTCATGAGTCCAGTGTAAGGTGTATGGCCATGGACCCTTGTGAAGAGTTTTTTGTGACTGGTTCAGCTGAAGGCGATATTAAGGTAACTAAAAGCTTCACTTGAATGAAGGTAGTTGTTGAATGAATAGAATATTTTAATGGCAGCATTTCCTCTTACTATAGATTAATAAACTAAGAAAATACTCTGTTGCTAGGTTTGGGGGCTGTCTCAGCACCAACTAATTAAGACATACCAGGGAGAACACCATAAAGGATCAATGTTCAGCAGAACACCATCAGCTGGTGTCTTACAGCTTCATGTCACCAATGAAGGTAAATTACAGCATAATTTTCATATTGAGTGTAATATAAAACTGTTTGCCCCCCCACTGGAATTTGAACCTGAGACTTCTGGCTTGCAAGCAGATGCGCTAACCATTACACCACTGGGCTACTGGGTACTCTCAACACTACATCCTCACCCAGCTCTCAAGTACTCCACTAGCCTTTCCACTACTCCTTCAGGCTCCCCTGGCCTCATAACTCTCTTGGAGTACTACTGCACTTTACTAACTACTACACTTTACTAAAGGCTAAAATAGCTTATGAAAAAAAATTTGCCTTCGCTGGGATTCAAACCCGAAACCTCCGGCTTGAAAGCGGGCACACTAACCATTACACCACAGGACTACTAGGTAAGCTCAACACTACAGTGTATGCTTTCAAGAAATGTGTATAGCCTCTTATACCAGCCCTATAAACTAAAATTTACTGCTTAGAATCGACCATTTAGCTAAAAACTATTTATTGTCAACCATTTTATTCTGTAAATTAAATTTGTAGGTCAACTGTTTTCTGCCGGGGCTGATGGAACTCTAAGAGTGCGACTCATCTCTGATGAGAATCACATGTCACCACATGTGTCTTATTACGAATTTGCTAATGCTCAAGCTAGTAAATCCTTTTCCCAGTCTTAGGCTATTTTTTGTTTAGGTAAATTATTATTTAATGTCAATAAATATTCATTTGTAAGACACCAGCAATATTTATTCAAAAATTAGATTCAAATACTAGCTATTTTATTTATAGTAGAGTAATAATAGCTTTTATTTTTATTTTCCATTTTCAGTGCCAAACTCTGGAATATTAATAAAATGATGGTAACATTAGCTTTTATAATTACCGTTTATTGTAAACATATGTCAGTCTTATAAAATATATGATATAAATATACAACTGTATGTACACAAAATGATGTATTTATTTTAATATAGTTCAGCATGCATCTATGACAATGTCTTCACTATTTTCTTTGTCCATGAATTCATCTAAAATGTATGGTACAAATTTTACAAAGCAATGAAAATGCATGAAATAAGCTAAATCTAGTCATTGAACAAATAAGTTGAAGTCCAATACAAATATAATTGCACCATTATATTATTTTGGTCTCATTTTTGATCTTACAGCAAGAATTTGAATTAGATTCAAATTTCTAGAGATATAAACTATATTAACCATCCACAATGGACAAACCAGCAAAATTAGCCTACCTTCCAATTCTTCTTGCAAATCTTGTATGGCTGTGAGTAGAACTGCAAACTGCTTTTTTCTCTGGTCCAACTGAAATATATATAATTGACATAAGAGGGGATTTCAAGGTCAGATTACTATTTTCATCCTTCACAGAGAGTTTCTTAGCAGCAGTACATATTTAAATACTATTAAATTGATAGTGGCAATTTTTACATGTAACATGCACTAAGATATTGGGTGTGATGACTATGCAAAAAATAAATCCTAAATTTATAAAATGTAATAATTGCTAAAAACTAAGTTATGCTTCAAAAATATCAGATTATTAGCTAACTGCCCATCCTTTTAGAACCTCAAAAAGTGCTGTCAAACAGGTATCTGAAAGAAGTCGGAGTGTGCGATAGTATACTCCAGAGTCAATAGAGTTAGTAGCATGCCAAGATCATGAGGCCACAAGTTAATAAGTTAAAGTACTAAATACCAAATACCAATATAATATAATATAATATAATATATTCTATTTGGTGAATATCTTTGGCAAGTTAATTTGTTTATATTTATAAGCAATTAATTTTGAAGTAATAGTAGTATGTTTTATATTTTAGATAGAAAACTGAAACATGCTTTCGTAAGAAATCTAAAGTCCAGAAACTTATGACACACCTTTTTTTTATTATTATTATTATTTTTTAATCTAAGTCAACAAACTGTTGACCAGCCTTTCAATCGGAACTAGAGATGAGCGGCTGTGATAATGGTGTCTCTTACTATTAAGATAATTATTATTTACAAAGTTTCTTGACAATCTATGCCAATATTGTTTATTGGTCAAGCTGTACTAATTAATAGCATAGCTGCACTGTGACTATCATAATAAATATACAGAACCTTCAACTCAAGAGCAGCTTGCGTTTGCGCCATATTTTTTCGTCTTTCATTTTCTCTCTCCAATTCCCTGGAAACAACACATTATTATAAAGAATTGGAAAAGCAAATACCTAATAAGGGTAATGAATAATTGCTTAGCAAATTAATTTTCACCATCACATTCATTATTTCCGCCAATTCACAAGCACCCATCCTGCCTACATGAGGTTTGACAAATATTCAAAAATAACTACCTAAAATAAATTACTATACAATTATTCTTAGTTCAATAGCAATCATCAAGTTTAAACACACAATAGAGAAGATAATTTTTAATAAAATGATATACATAGTACACACCACACAATAGTACTGCGTGTCAACAAACTACACAATCCTTCCTATGAGTCAAAGTTAGCTGACAGAAACAAACGTCAATGGTAACTATTAAATTAGAGAGCAAACAGAAACCGATCAACAACTAACTCAGCATATGCTAACTTTGTGCAATAAATTACTGAAATTAAAATGCCAGTAATTTGAGCCGCTATTTTGAACTTTTATGCGCCAATGGTAATGGTCAACGAGTGAGCATGAGGTTGTGATACTGTGTATAACTGACTCTCTAAACAGCCAAGAGCACTACAATAAGCATTTACAATAAAGCAGAAGGTAAGTTTACCGTCAAGACTTACATCGTAGTTTGCTCTCGATCTGGATGTTCCATGACATTTTTGGCCCAAACATCATATTCTGAAAGCAATTGAGAACAAATTTTTCACAATCTATAAATATGTACACTGCTACATTTACTACAAAAACTACCTTCTAATCTTCAATTACTAGTCAAATGTTATAGACAAAGCAGTATGTACTACATTTATGTGAGACGAGTGTACAACAAACTCACTTCAAACAAGATAAATAAATAGTAAACGCTCAGGAAAGTATAGAATATTGGGTTAAAACTTTTGCATCAATTTTACTTCATTTCAGAGAATAGTATGAACAATAGCACACTTGCTGTGTGTAATTTGATTTGTATTAAATAGTAAATCATTAATGAATAAAAATCTTTTAACTTAAACTACATCTATTCATACATAATGTGCAGCTCATAAAATAGCTGTCAATAAAATTGATGATCAGATTGCTTAAATGTATCCAACAGGCCTCCAATCTATAACTTTTAGCTTGACAGCAGTTCCCTCTCAGGAATAGCCTGATAATGTTCAACTGAAAGTTCTTTACCCGTATCAATATATTTTTTGTCTGACTCCTGCCTACACTGGCTTAATGAGATTTCAATTTAAAAAGCTCCATTTGTTTAAAATTTCTACATCCATGCCCATGAGAGTTTTTTAATTTGGCTAAGGACTGTGGCATAGAAGCTATTCTAATCGAATGCTCTTCCTGACATTACCAATAGCTCTGCCAGGATTCGAATCCTGATTTAATAAATATCAGGCTAGCGCTTTAACCACTAAACCATGGCTATTTTTCCAGTTTTCAATTTGCATTACTGCTCTTTAAAGATTTTTCATTTACTTAGCCTAACATAATTCTCAAGTTTTGGTGCAACTGCTGGTAAATGTAAGTAAAAAGAGCTATTTATACAAAATAAGTTGACAACACAAAAAATTATTATGCTGAAAACCTGTGCTTGAGGTTTGTGTATTGACGATGCAGTGTACTGTTGAAATATGCTACCAATAACTGGGTGCAAGATAATGTCAACAGTCGAAAAACACTTGGAACCAAAAAACTCACAATGGATAGTAACTCTTACCTTGCTTATTTTTTCTGATCTGCTTAGCTTTAATCAGCTCTAACTTACACTCTTCTATGTGAGTCTTAGCAACTTCTATTTGCTCACCTACGGAATGATCACAAACGTAGATTTAAAATTGAATTAACAATAGAAGACCTTGACTGGGCAACTAAATAATAAATTACAAGGTAAAACAATTTCTGCTGAAATGTAAATAGAGAAATCCTATACAAAATTGAATGAAAAAAAATCCTTTTTAGCAATAGTTTAGTATTTGATTTAGCTTAGTTGTTAGTGAAAGTCAATAAAACACAAGATTTGAAACTCGAAGCACAATTGGAAAAGGGGTTGTCTATGATAAACTTTAGCTGCACTCTGTAGTAATAGGAGTGTAGCAACTTAACTATTCTGTCATATTATTAATGTCTGATGTTGATAAACAGAGCTTGTTACTAGGGGTATACACCTGAAAATTTTTGGCAACAGTTTAATATTTGATTTAGCTTATCTTTTAAGAAAGTCAGTAAAAAGCAGTATTTTAAATTCAAAGCACGATTGGTAAAGTAGTTGTCTACGATAAACTTTAGCTTAAACTTTTTAAGGGTATTTTAAACAAGAATTTCGACCTTAAAAGGGGGCCTTAGTAGTAAACAGATTAGACCAGTTACAGATATACTCCATCATTTGTGTGGTAAGCCAAAATCTATAGTTCTGATAGTTGGTTCTAGGTTTTAAGACATTTGCTAGACATGCACTGCATACACACTATCTGTTTAATCAAAATAAATAGGTGTCAAATCTTATTTAAAATGATACTGCTATAACTTTAAAACTTTAAATAGAAACATACACTACTGGAAATAAATACAATTGGAAATATGCACAGTTAGAAATAATATATACAATTGGAATGTTGAATGCTATAACAAGTATGATTAGCAAAAATTATGTGATGACAAAAATATGTACGAAATGACTTTCTTAAGTCATATATCATAGTGGGACCAGCAGATAATGAAATCAACTAAGTTTAGTTCTTTAATAATACAGCAAGCTTGAATACACAACTGTATGAGGTATAACCGTCTTGCCTATCTCCTGGTGCAACTTATCATATCTGCTCTGTTCTCTCGTGGCCATTTCTCTCACGAGCCACGTCTTCTCTGCTTGGTATTCAATATTACACAATAGGGAAAGCAACTTTTGATACTTCATACCACTAAAACATGTTGTTACAATAGCAGAACGAGGACAGCATTATGCACTTAAATGTTATAAATTGTTGTGTGAAATAATTGTAAGCATAAAATAAAAAACTAACCTTTCTGTCTCATTGTCTGACGTTTCATTGCACCAATCAATCACATACTTCTGAAGCAGCACCAATCTCTTGTCATCTCCACCTCCATCACCATCTACCAACAACTTCCTCTTGACTATTTCATCTAGAAACAAAAACGAGCAACAACTATACAATCTACTGTTGAAGTATTATAGTTTATTAACACATATGTAGCTGTCATCAAATAGTTTTCAATAAGGTTTTTCAACTCAGAGCTACAAGGATGCTTGATAATGAGCTGTATGTCAAATATAAACTACCATGCAAGAGTTGCATGTTTAACTTTGGTCTTGGTTATAGCATTTTAGTACTGTATTCAACCAGAACTAACAGATGAGTCCAGATTTTTTTCAATAAACAATTTTAACCCTTAAAGTAATTTAAAGGTAGCTAATTTTTGTGCTTGAATGAAAAAAATTCATGCTAGAAACAAAAGTCTGTAAACAAAGGTATTGCGTTATTTGACGGCAAATACATATTCATAGACCAAAAGCCCAACTAAGAAACGCCCTAGAGAAGTCAAACTTGTTATATTACTTTTAAAAAATCTGAAGCTCTGGAAATATTATTCAATAATTTGAAAATTATAAACACTGATTAGAGCTTACAGACAAGGAAACCTAAAGCTACAAATCAGCCTATCCCTTTGAGACCCAGTCTCCTCCTCAAAGGACATATATATAATATAGATTATTATCAACAGAAACCACTTGTAAGCATTAAAAACCATCTGTCCCTCTCAAGGGACAATTGGAGAGTTGTTTCCTTTTGGTTTTGTCTTTCCACCCTTTTTTATCAAAGAGCTACAAGAACTTTAAAATGGCTTCCCAGAGAGATGGAACATGTGCTTCAACCTCTACAGGTAAAACATATTTTTTATCCCATAGGTCAGATTATCAAAATTTTTAATCATTTATTCTTGTTTATAAGATGTTTCTGCACATTTTAGTTTTAAAATATACCAGATATCACTTTTCCCTTCAGTTTTATCAACAACTTTTTTTCATGTCCCCTGAGCAGGACATGGGGATCTAATGACTACAATTTGAGTAAGAAGTACAATTGAGTTCAGTGTATTTAAAGGCATGTAATGGTTTAGTATATCTTGTTTTTGCTCTTTTTTAATACTTTACTTCTAATTATTGTTTCAAATTATCAATTTTAGTTATTTTTTCTTGCCTAATCATTTAAATACTTGAATATCGTACTTATTTTGACTTCGTTTTTAGGATCATCAAACCATAGGATCTCAAAAAATCTCTCAGCAAATGATGCTATTCATATGTTAGACATGCTTGACAATTCTGACTTAGAATTTTGTTCAGATGACCGTGATGATGACGGTGATTTTGAACCTACCTGCTCTGACACTCAATCTGCTGACTCCGATGACTATGAAGAATTTCAACCACCACCCGCCAAGAAATCCAAAAAAGCGTCAAAAAAAAGTTTTCTCCTTTAAGAAAAGCGCTCATTTTACTAGCAAGTTTGAGCAAGCAACACAGCCTTTACCAACTCCAATCGATAACAGTGCGGTAGGAGAACTTAAAAAATATTTTACTGATGACATTTTTTCTTTGATGGCTGATCTAACAAATCGCTATCATGCTCAAAACATTGGGAAATCTCTCGGAGTTACCTCTGCTAAACTTGCAGTTTTCTTTGGTATTTGTTTGTTGATGGGCTGCATCAACATGAAACGGCTAAAGATGTATTGGGCAAGAAAGACTAATATCCCAATAATTGCTAATGCTATGCGAAGGAATCGATTTTTCAAGATTAGAAGCAACTTAAAAGTGGTGGACAACAACCTCGTAACAGCAGAAATGAAAACATCAGACAGGTTGTAGAAAGTAACACTTTTTGTTAAACATATCCGCGAGGTCTGTAATAAATTACCAAGAGAAAGCAATATGAGTATAGATGAGCAGATGATCTCATTTACCGGTAAATGCCCTACAAGACAATATGTACCACGAAAGCCATACTCAACAGGTTTAAAAAACTTTAAACTTTAAATGGCGTAGTATACGACTTTGAAATTTACCAAGGGGAGAGGACATTTCAAGACTTTAAGTTGAGAGATGGATCAGGAGGACAAGGAGTGGGAGTTGTATTGCGACTAACCAATGATTTAGGACCAGGGAAACATGTGTTCTGTGATCGATTTTTTACAACCATCCCATTGATTGAACACCTTGCACAGACAAACATTTTGCTAACAGGAACTATAAGCCCAAAGTATGTACCTGTGCAATTTTCATCAGACAAGCAGATGAAAGCTAAAGGAAGAAGATCTATGGAGCAGTTTATAACAAATGGCAATGGTGATGAACCGATCAGCATAGTGAAATGGTTTGACACCAAAGAGATTTTAATGGCATCATCATTGCATGGATGAGAACCTGTAGAGGACTGTCAAAGATGGTGCAAGCATAAAAAAGAATACAAAACCATCTCAAGACCGGCAGTTGTTAGTAAATACAATGCATCAATGGGTGGCGTGGATCTCTGTGACCAAGCTATTTCATACCATAGACTGACAAAACAGTTCTTGGCTTGTTGGCTAGTTGGCGAAGCTGTGCTATACTATGATTTAATGTTAAAGTTAAACATTGAATCTTCGAAATACAAAAATCTCATGCGTCAAGAATGTTGTCAATTAAATTTTAAATGATTTGTGTCTTTAGGCTAAGTAGCTCAGAATCACTCAATTGAACAGTTGTTTTGTCAAAAGTGGTGAGCTGATTTCAACAGCTAGAAAAAAATTAGAAAAGAATGAGATTTAGAGGCTTGGGGAATTACCTTGCAACTGCTTGCCAGGCATTGTGAGTCTTATGACTCATTTTAAGTGTCATGTACACTGCACCAACTGTTCTATCATATCTAAAACTATCATTTGTACAGATGCTTATGTTACAATGATACTTATTTTTAGGTTATTAAGCTCTCTGAAAACGAGCTGCGACTGTTGGAAAATAATATGGGACATGATCTCAACATTCATATAAATGAGCTTAATTCAGAAGGGTAAAAGGGAAAGGTTGTCAGGATTTTGTTTGTACTACACTTTATAAAAATTAAATACGGCTGGTGTAAACAAAAATATGGAGTACTTTTTGAATTGCTCTTACGGTAATTTAAAGGTATAGAATGTTATTTTGTCAGTGCAAAAGAGTTGTTAAAGAAATGTTGAAGTAGGAATTGTTTTGTACACAAAAGACACACTTGCCATTCTAAACTTGGGGAAAAACTGAAACAACTCTTATTAAAAGTAGCAACAAACATTCACAGGACTTTTTCTGAAATAGTCATCCATATGCAACAGAGCAGTAAACGAAGGGTAGGTTAAAAATAGCAAACATACAGCTGCTTATTTAATAACAGTGTTGTTTAAAAATGCTTCAATATGCAACAACTGAGGCAGTATAATAATAATCTCACTGGTCATCACAATGACAATGATTATGATGATGAAAACAAATCAGCTACAGATGACGAGATGAAAAGTAGTGAGACTGGCACTGCCCAGCGGAGTGAAGCAACAGATGCAAGGTCTTTGTCAAATTGTACCTGCAAAGAGTACTGCCTGGCTCATGTTGAAACAGTCACTATAAGACTAAACAGCCAAAGTTTGTCGAAACGCGAGTTAGATATAATGGTACTAGCTAAGCTCTCAGTCACCATTAACAGGAGTGAGCCTACCACTAGAGTAAAAAATAAAGAAAGACTGCTTACTAGAAATTGTTACGAGCATGAATGTAAGTAGAACAAGATATACAAAACTAATCAGAATTTTTTTCTACTAACAAAAACTGTAAGGCTAAATTAAAAATGCTGCTTATCTACTGATTGTAGTTTATACCAACAGTTGCTTGTAGGATCACCAATTTGCAGAAATGCATTCTGCTACATTAACTGCGTGTCTCATAACACTCTCTCAAAATTGACGCAGCACTACAAGGGAAATGGTGTTGTACCACGGCACATGAAATACAAAGGGTGTAACAACAAATCAATCACATTTGAAGAAGCACAATCTATCGTTGACTTTTTCAAGTCTGTAGCCAGCATACATGCCTTAGCTCTTCCCGGACGTGTACCAGGTACAGCGAGCATAAAATTTAGCTTTTCCGCTGTGATATGAATGGAACATAGCAGTCATTGGTTTTTTTCTAGGCTCCTCTAAAACTGATGTGCAGGTCTTGCCTTCTGATCTAACTGTAAAATCTCTTTACTTGGACTACTCTGATAGTTGCCACGTGCAGCTGGTAAAACTATTCGTTCATTGACGTTATTTAGAAAAGTGTGGAAAGCTGTGCTGCCCACTATCATCATATCTAGGCCCACATCAGATCTGTGCTGGACTTGCCAACAGCATAACTACAATTACAACCTGTGAGTTTCAATGAACTACTTTTGAAATATTTGCAGTTGCCGTAGGTGTTTTAACTATTTGATTTGATAATATTATGCCTTGCAGTTTAATGAATCATTCGGAAGCTGAAAAAGAGAACCATATAGACAAGCAAAAATTGCATCTAGAAGGCGCTACGAAAGCTCGGGTGCACATGAATAATTGCATTGAGCTGGCTTCTATGGTTTTATCGGAATCAATCAAAACCTTGACGCTGAATACCTCCCCACATAAATCTGGACCAGAGGTTAGACATTACTGTTTCAACTATGCCCAACAAGAAATTTTATAAGATTTCTGGTGAAATATCAAGCAGATCTTGTCCTATAATGTGCTTGTATTAACTTTTAAAAACCTCGATAGGTAAATCATTAGGTAATTATAAAGTTAGTCTGTCTATGCAATTTATTTTGCAGATCCACTACCCATATGACCCTCACCAGCCAGGCCCAATTTACTTTAAAACTTCTAGGAAATGTGCAATATTTGGTGCTTGCTGCCCCTCACTGTCAACTCAGGTAAATTACCTGATAGATGAAGCGGTAATGATTACCAAGGGCGCAAATGCTGTTGTGTCATACCTCCACCATTTTTTTAGAGAGCTGGGGTCTGAAAGAGCAGAGGATAATTCTACATGCTGACAACTGCGCGTAAGTTTTTATTACACATAATATCTAACAATAGTGTATTAGATTTGGTATTACTTCCAGTTTTTATCGTGATATTTTCGGTCTCTCGTTTATAGCATTTGCATTGATTTTTCAGGGGCCAAAATAAGAACATAATGATGAGTTACCTTTTTTGGAGATGTGCCACGAAGCGCAACACCTCAATAGAAATGAACTTCCTCATCACTGACCACACCAAGTTCTGCTGTGACATGCACTTTGGTTACTTGAAAAAGAAGACACCCCGGACTAAGTTGTCATCACTTGATAGAATTCAAGAAGTAATTTCATACTTAAATTTTTGTATGCAGAAAAATTAGGGTGCATGAAATAATTATACTAAGTTTCAGTTCTAATGTAACAGGCTCAGCTAAGGGAAATCATGCTCAATTAGTTGGAGACCAAGGGGGAAAAGTAATTGTGCCGATGTATGAATGGAGTTCATTTCTCGTGTGCTGCAAGCTTCAAGGTATTAAGAAATACCACCAGTTTTGCATGTCTAGCAACAAACCTGGCAAGTTTGCGTTTCCATATATCCACCTAGTTATTTGTTTGCTCGTTGCTGCATTACTGTCATTATATTCTTTTACTAAGTATACTGACAGCAAAAATGTTTCATGATAGTGGGGATTCAATTGATCATCAGCTAATCAACCTAACTAAATTTCCCACCAGTATGCCAGAAGAAACTGTGCCTGCAGGATTACCTAGGGAACGGCAACGATATTTAGCAAAGGAGATAAGAGAATTTTTCAGTCCTGAAACTTATGATCTGGTGTGTTCCATACTGAAAGGTGAGCTTGCAGATTGATATACATTGTTGGCCACCTGGTGAATTTGTGGTCAACTAACCGATTTAAGTGAATTAAAGGTGGTAGGTAAAGCTGCTGTATGCTGTAGATAGAGAAAATGAGGACAGCACAGAGGAAAGAAAGGCAAAAAGAAAAAGAACGAGATAACTGGCCAAGTTTACACTGGCGTTTAATGGCGGTTTACAACAATAAATTTGTTCTAATTACACTGAACTAAGATCCGAAATATTGATCAAAATAAAGCAGATGTGCATTTTCAAGTCTTATTTTCTTGATCAGCATAAAAAACCACCCCTGCAAACCAATTTTTAGGCTGATGGAGCTTATTAAACACATCGTTGCTAGGTAGATAAACAAATAATTTAGTACAATTTTTGGTCACCGAACTTTGAATGTTAATCACTTGCAATAATAAGAGTCGATTGTTATGAACCTCCGTGTGTATAACCTGGCATATCTCAGGTTATATTTGACCAATTTTGAAAATTTAAAGTGCTATGTGATCACAGAGCCGTACTGTGTACAGTAACATCAAAAAGTTAAAAACGTGGATGACCCCCCCCCCTCCCAAGAGACCAAAAATGACAGCAGAAAAATATTATTTTTCCAAAGCATTTGATTGTGTCAACCACAATTAGAATGCCATATAATAAGGAATGCGTGAATTTAGGAATCTAAGGATCCCTTTCGGGATTCATAAGATTCTACTTAATTGGAGGATGTAACTGCAGGAAAAGCAAATTATGCCCGCCAAAATGAAAGTATCTTACTACATGTATAGTATACCAAGCAACAGCTTAAACCAAATATTGCTGCCACACTCAACACCAAACCTATCGGATACTGAGTTCAAAACAAGATTATACCGCCATAAGTCAACATACAACAATTACGCAAAAAATCATTTGAGCGAACTCGGTAAAAAAGACTGGCAATCAAAAGATAAAAACATAAAATGTAATATAAGATGGAAAATCCTGAGAAAGACTAATTTCTCCAACAAAACTAGTAAACAATGTAGCCTCTATTTCTGGGAAAAGTATTATACACTCTATTAGATGAACGAGGCATCCCTCAACAATAGGAGTAAAATTGTAAGTACATGCAGACATGCAAATAAACACTACCTGAGCAATACAACCTAACCATTCTAGCAACAGCAATATCCAATTTACTTATCCATTCACTTGATTAAATTCAACATTAAGGTATTTTTTAGCAAATAACTTTTGGTAGACATTAACACCAAACTACGTGCTTCCAACTTAATAAATCAATGGAAAAATACCCAGGAAGTCTTATACTGGTTCAACAGCATCAAAGATGAGCAAAAATTTACATTTATAAGCTTTGACATCATAAACTTCAGTGCTACACAACAACTTTTATTGGATGCTTTAAAATTTTCAACAACTCACTCCAAAACCACATCAGAAGAGATTATTATGTGTGCCAGGAAATCTTTGCTTTTACAGCCAACCAGCCATGGGTATAAAGATCACTAAAGGAGCTATTTGATGTACCAATGGGTTCCTACGATGGCGCAGAAATATGCAAGCTAATAGGTGCATATGTCCTCAACCAACTACCTACAGAAGAACTGCAAAATAACATCGGGTTGTACCGTCCCGATGGTTTAGCTATTTTAAAAGAACAACCTAGACAGGTAGAAAGCATGAAAAAGGCTATATGCCGAATCTTCAAATCTGCTGGCTTAAGAATTACTATTGAAGTTGATAAAAAAAATCATCAATTTCCTAGATGTCACACTCAACCTCCTCGATGCTACTCACAAACCATTTAAAAAATCAGGTAACACCCATACCTACATCAATCGAAGCAGCAACCCCCTCCTTCTATGTTAAAAAACATTCCTCAATTCATCAACAAAAAACGCTCTACACTTTCATCTAATAAAGAATGTTTCAATAGCTAAGCATATATTTACCAGAAAGCCCTAAACAGCAATGGATATAACTTTACCTTGCAGTACGAGAAGCAACCTGCACACTGCAAAACACCTAGAAGAAGGAATATTATACTGCTTATACTAGACAACCACTCTTCTTATATATCACCGAAAGCTATAGGATTATGCAAGAACTCTGGGGTTCATTTGTTGACTCTTCCACCCCCATACATCTCACAAATTACAGCCCCTTGACTGGTGTGTGCATGGCCCATTCAAAATTTTTCTGAGCAGGTCACTAGATGAGTGGATAAGGTCTCACCCTGGTAGATCTGCGCCCATTTATGAAATGGCAGGCCTCTCCACTTCAGCTTTCAGTCGGAGTATGACTCCATTAAATATCTGCTCAGGATTCCGTTGTACAGGGATATACCCACTTGACTCACAAGTTTTCGGGGAAGAGGATTTCATTTCAGCAAGCGGTACGGAGCAACCTCTGCCATCGACATCAACTGAAGCCGTAGAGCCTGGATGTCATTCTCCCACAATTGCTTCAGCTTAATTACCAGACGACCCACAGCCATCAACCAGTAGCACCACCATCGCTATTACTTTGGAACAGATTATTCAACTGCCTAGGGGAGGTCCGCGGATGTCAAACAATTGACGAAAAGTTAAATCAGCAATGCTAACTGATACACCAGAAAAACAGCAAATTCAAAAAGAGCAGGCTGGGAAGGTGTCAAAGAAAGGACAAAGTGGTAAAACTGCAAAAAAAGGCTTCTGCCAGAAAAAACCTTAGCTGCTTTACTAGAGAGTAGACATTGGGCTGGTCTCGTTGGCTGGTGTGAAGATTTGTGACATATTGACGCTAATTTACTATTAAATCTGCATAAGTTGATATATTTTATCCATTGATATAAATGCAGTATTACTATTTTCAATAAAAATACTTGATTAGGACCTAACTGTATGTGTTAACTTGGCAGCTCATACTACCTCACACCGAAATAGCCCACGGCACAAATTACCCCAGGTAGGAGGCAATTTGAGCCGCACAATATGACGTCATTATTATAGGTTTAAAATTTTTGGTGTGCTGTAAACCAAAAATATTAAGTGTTTACAATAGCAAACATCCACATATGTATGTGTAAATAATGTTAGCACTCAATACACAGTATTATGTTTGATACCTAGAAAAACGTGAAAAACGGCTCAAATTACTCCGGCTTTCCCTAAAACTTGTTAAACTAATAAACTGTCAAACTTGTATTCTGCATCTACATTCTGCATTCGATACTTTCGGGGAAAAAGCTAATCATGTTTGCATTTGGTAATGCAGCATTGTACCTTGAACTTACAACAAACAAATCTATCCCTTCTTATGCCCTAAATATTGAGATTTGGCCCAATTTCAAAAGTATTTGATCATCCCTGGCATAGGAGAATATGTTTTAGTGAAGTATGAACTACAAAAAAAGTCAACAATTTTATGTTGGATAGATTGAATTAGTCGAAGAACTGAACATGGAATGCAACTTCCTCAAAAAGAAATTTGGAGGCTTATATTTTATCTTCATTGAAGTTCCCAACAGAGACAGTTACGGAGGACAACATTGTATTGAAGCTCGGCAAACCTAGTCAGTCCACATCATCTACAAGGGCACTCACAGTTCTGTCATTTGCAGTTGAAATATCAAAGTACAACTTGACCCCATGGAATATATACGATGAACACTCAGTAGCCTAAAGAAGCGTTGTTTGTTTTGTATCATGCAGAACAATTTAGTCCATGCATTGCTTCATACAATTTTGCTGTCAATGGTTACATAGTTTTAAGTTCCATACTTTGCTATGGAAATCTTATTATCTGGTTTGCTTTATATGAAATAAATGGAACTGTAGTTGTGACTTATTGATGTTTACTTTATTGCCCACCGCACCTCATGAATAAATTGTGTAATGCTCAACCCTTCCCCCACCTGGAGATGGTTGGGCAAAATGATCTATAACACAAACCGTGTCATATCTTAAGAAGTATTCTTCTAAAACCAATTGTTTGTTTGGTAGGCATGGAAGAGATCTGGATAAACTAGCAACCAAAATATCAAGAAAATTTGGAGAAAACGTATTCAATTTATGGGCAGAGATGAAAAAATTCGCCCAACCCATCCCACTCTTTCCTATCAGCGATGCAAAAAACTGACCAGGTTCAACGTCTCAATTAATTTGAATACAACACCAAGAGGACTAATGTCTGCTATTGAATCAGATGTAAATATTTTGAACCTCAAGTACCAAGTTTCCAGGAACTACTCACAGAGTAAAAAAGCTAGCAGTACAATACAAGAATTCAAAGTTGTCATAATTGTGAGTAATAATAGTTTTCAAGCAGTACAAAACCTTGCAATGCTTGTCCTGTTTGATTAAGTACGCTTCCAAACTTTTATTGGTGCCAGATCAAATAAACTCGATGCAAGTAATTTCAAATTGCACTAAAACATGAAGTTTGCAGCCATATTCAATAAATTAGATAGTTTTGTTTATTGCTGTCAAATTTTGTTTTCTTTTGTGATTATTATGTTTTGATGAATTAGAAATCTAATTTCATCAACCTGGCCCCTCCAGTGCAATAGCAGCTTTTTGGTGAAAACTTTTGGAGAAAGAATTTTGGTGAAGCCTTTTGGCAATTGCTAGTTATCAATGTTATGGTATGGGCCAGTACCGTTGAAGAAGTGAAGGGAGAAATACTAGCTGTATTCACTTCACTTGCAGTTTTTATTTTGCCGAGGATGCACATAACTTTTACCTTATTGACAAAATAATTGCAAGTATTAGACTTTCTTCTCATCAGTGTGAAAAGTTCTTTAAGCAATAAATGTAATTAATGAGTGTAAATTAACCAGATTATTTATAGTTTTAGGTTACAGTTTTATATATGGAAAAATAGACTGTTGACAATAAAGAATAATTTGAGTTATCGTGCAGTATCTGTGCTCAAGGCATAGGCATCCGTGCCATGAAGCATATCCAGCATATACATGAATTTTGAACAATTATGTAGTAAGATTAAGCATAATTATAATAACTGATTTACCATACATCATGAAAAACAGCATAGCACTGCAATTAAGGATTAATCAAAACTAAATATAGCAAAAGTAAATATAAACATGTTTAATTACCTTTCCTAGGAAACACATTACAATTTACGTTGAGTTGCTGCAATAGCTATGTTACAAAATTTCAAATGTACAAAAACTTACCTTCTGGAACACTCATGCTCTAATAACTCTCTCTTTAATTTCAATATGAATATAAATTCTACAATAACAATAGTTTATTGAGTAAATAATTAAACTGAACATCCAGCTGTTCAGTTTCACTGCTGATTTACATAGGTATCTGGTAATTATTTCATAATTCATTTTTTTTTAATTCTACAAAACACAAAGGTTGACCCAAGAAAGGTGAAGTCATTGTGATGGTCACATCATGTGACAATCATAATGACTTTAAACTGTCATGCCAAGTAATATATAGCTATATACAATACAGCATACTAATACAACGTTGGAATGCTTATAACATATATCAAGACTATCAAACACGCTTTGGTTTTTGCAAATATTTAATTAAATTCAAATTATAAAAATTTTGAATCCATATCTAGTAATTAATTTATCTATTATATAAGCAATATGAATATTAATATAACATTTATTTTTTTCATAGCCTGGCGATTATAATAATCATTATGGTTATATTCATCATAATCATTAAGATAAAATTTAGTACAAAGTTTTGAACTTAAACTCAGAGGACACATGTTTCAGTTTGAAAGCGAAATCAACAATTACTCAATTAGATCAATTTCAAGTCATGGCTTCAAATCACTAGAATGATGCCCGGCAATAAACAAAATTAAAAATTATGACAGTATCGTGTGATTATCATGAGTATCAGGATGACTATGAGTATGAGTATCAAAATGAAAATATCAATGACTAATGAGCCTAACTTGAAAGCAAAAATTAAACTTAAAGTTTTTTTATTAAAAATTTAACTGTAAGTTTATGCTTAGTTGCAGGGTAAAACTTGAAAGTTACTCACACGATACTGTCATAATTGTTAATTTTGTTTATTGCCGGGCATCATTCTAGTGATTCTTGACTTTGAGGTGGTGACCTGAAATTGATCTAATCGAGTAATTGTTGATCTCGCCCTCAACCTGAAACATGTGTCCTCTGGGTTTAAGTTCAAAATTTTGTAATTCTTGAAAAGAAAATTACATAAAAACCACGGTAGTGGTACTTAGACGAATAATATTAGTAAATGTAATACGTATCTGTACCGTCATATGATGGTCAAGAGCGTTCTACCTCATCAGAGGTAAATCAGAGGTAAACCATTACTCAATATCATAGTTATGCATATACTCATAGTCACACTAATCACTAATGTCATACTCGTAGTCATAGTGAATCAGAATGCGATAGACCGATAGTCAATGTCATACTCATAGTCATAGTCTCATACTGATACCGATACCCATACTCATACTCATAGTGATAGTCATACTCATAAGTCATAAGTCATACCTATTCCTAATCCCATAGGCCATGGCCATACTGATAGATCATAGTATAACTATAGACTTATTAGTATAACTATAAGTATAACTATAACTATAACTATAAGTAATAGTATTACTATTACTATTAGTCAAACTCAAAGTCAATGTCACTCATATTCATAGTGATAGTCATACCCGATACTCATACTCAGTCTCATAGTCTCATACTGATTTCATTGACCATTTTACTGGCTTTTTACATTGCGAGGCAAGTTTAAAAATACATGCATCACTGAAAATATACAAAATACATGTAATGATGTTAGAGAGACAAAGTTCACGCTCAGACTTCCACGATCAATTATTTCACAAAAGAATTTGTAACTGTCCTTAAAATATTATAAGTACAGACATTTCAAGTTCCCGGTTTATTGCGTGTTGCGAGCTTTTGGGTTGCTTTCATCTCAGACTATATTTCAACGCGCCTGTATCGTTTATTGTTATAAAGATTAGTGCGATTCAATTCGGATGAAAAGCTCACTCAAAAAAATTAGTCGTGCTACAAATATAAAACCAACACTGGGCTATGGTTAATCCTAGTGACCATGGATAAATTTGCAGAAAATGTATCAAAACATTTTGGTCAGCCATGGACTGGTTTAATTCAACACTGTAGAAAAGTCATAAAAGATAAACCACCAGGTAATAAATATTCTTTTTTGTCAGCTATTTTAGATTTCAACTCGCTTTTATTTTGATTTCAAAATAAAAGTAATCGTAATGTTGACCATTGTCATTGAATTTGATTTTTAATTTCAATTTGAATTTGCTATCATTTTATTATAATTATATTTATCATGATAATTATGAATAGCAATCTAAAACTGATTGCAATGATTATTGGTTTTTAATCTAATAATCAGAATGAGAATGACTTTCAGTTTCAAACTTATTCTGATAATTGGTCTTATAAACTCTTAAGTCTTAAGTCTTATCAGTTATCACTTATGGCTTCAGTGTTACGGTTAAACTTAGAGTCAGGGTAATGTTTATATTAGTAATTTTATAATTATAATTATTTTCAAATGTCATATTAATCTTACTCATTGCCTATAGGCTATGGACATCACATTTACATTAAGAGTTTGAGAAGAATTGAGTGCCTAAAAAGTAAAAGTTCTAGTTTGAGTTTTGCTTTGAATCAATATTAGTATGCCTATGGTCTACGTTTTTATTTTGATTCACCTTTTCTTAATTTGGTTGTAGTATAATAAATGATAATTTATTTAGCTATTCACATAATCTTATTTATATTCTTATTGTTAGGATCTTGGTTTTTATTTTCAAAGTAATACATAATTAAAACTGTTTACCAAACATATAGAACTAGCCATTAACCTTTTGGTTTATTTCAGCCACTGTGACTGCCTATATGTTTATTACTTTTTTTGTGAATTATATAACTTTGTTTTTAGTCTGAGTATGTTCATATTAAATTTACTGCTCATATCTACTATGTGTACTGGCTTCACTCAAAATTTAGTTGTCATATGCAGGACTTTGCTGTCTTTCCATACATTGAAGTGTCTGTGAATCTATGGTTACAAGGTTAACCACATTGTCTTAATAATTATTACTAATTCGTGATTGGCTTCACAGTTGCTTCACTGCCTGGAAAGCCATGTCCTGACCAGTGTTAATCAATCTAGTTCATACTTCATAGTGTACTTATGCAGTGAAGCTACATTCAGAGTCAAGTAAACTTTATATAGGTTATTTCAGTTAGTTTTACTCAAATTAAAATAATGTATGCTGCTTTTATCCTTTAAATTAACTCAGTAGTCATCTAACTCAATATAGTCACAATTTTTAAATTTGTAGTTCAGATTTATAATATTTTTTACACGTTCATGATTCATAGTAATATGCTGTCTATAGAATTAGTATATGCATCCTTCTATGGTGTTTATTTTAATTTGAAAATTTAGCAAAAACTGAGTTTTATTGAAAGGTAGTTCCAAATATGTGTCAAAATTCACAGCAATAGTGTAAAAAGTGTTGGGGTGCAGATTAATTATAAGATAGAGATTATAAATAAATAATTGTTATAGATAAAGTAGATGGGATCACAAAAGAGATTTCTGCTTCTCCTACTACAAAGTTACTAAAGGAGGGTAAGTGACCTCTGTCCTGCTTTTAATCATTTCTACTCACTTTTTAGAGATATTTGATAAAAAACAATTGCTCCAAAACAGACATCTGCAGCTGTAAACATAAATGTTGTTTTATAGTTACAGTTTGTGTTATTAATTTGTGGTATTTCAGACGCCGGTACCTTTGGATTGCGACCCGCTTTAGATGAGTGTCTTCTCACAGTTTGTAATAAATGTGAGGCAGTCATCAAGCCACAAGCTCTGCTCTCACATATAGGTAAGTCTAGTCAATAGCAGAGGTGAAAGAAATAAAAGGTAGTACATATACTTGAATAAATTTCAGTTTTATATGATTTTGATTGAGAATCAACTTGGTTGGCATAATATTGAACTGGTCTCATCTTTACAATTACAGAGAAGCGACACAGTAAAACTAATGATGGAAAGTCAATACAACATTTGCTCACAGAAAAACCTATTATCAAGGGTTTAACTTTAAAGTCCAAGTTAAAAAACTCACCAAAAAGCTCTCCGAAACGAACTGGTGCTGGTAATACTAATTTATTAGAGAAATATAAATTACCTAATCGACCAATAAACAGGACAGCTTCTGGAAAATTTGCTCCAGGTCTAATAGAAAAAAGCAATAGTGCATTAGCGAAGCATTTGAGCAGCACAAGCACACAGCCTGTTGTTGCACTTGATGATGTTAGTCCCAAGCTGACAAATGTTTCTAGCAACATTCGAGACAATGAATCTCAGGATAATCTTCCTTTAATTTCTAAATCCTCTTCTGTCAACATATCAACACATGCAGCAAAACCGTTCAATTGTAAAAGATCGTTAGACTCTAATTTAAATGATTTTACCAAATCCGAGCCAGCCAAGAAAGCCAGGATGCATAATTCACCTTTAGCTAACCAATATGGTGTGACGATAGACAATGACACGCAAGAGACTTTCAAAGTTGCACCATCACCTATAAAATTAGAGTCTTCATCTCAAGAAATGATCCAATCAGAAATAGACAATAGTGCATATAGCCAATCAGAACCTGATAACACATTTATTTATGATGAAAAGACAAAGCCTCCCAGTGTTAAAGTCCATCAACTGACTACATATGATAAAAGCATTCCATGTAAAGGTACCCACTCATTGCCAGTACACAAGTCAATTTTTTACTTTCTAGTTATACATTTCAGAATTGTCTCACTTTAACATATGAAGACAGTATTTACATGTGTATTCTAGATCGAGAATATGATCCTGATAGACACTGTGGCTGTTGGTTGGATGAGTCATGGGGTAAACATTGTACTCGTTCACTTACCTGCAAGGTTTGTAATGATAACTCTCGGTTTTGGGTTTGTTTTTTGTGCAATGAGTAGCAATGCAATAAGAAATAGAATATAATGGATAATAGATTGAAGTTATTAGTACTGAAAAAGTATATTCGATAACATTAGCCAGGTGATTATGTGGTTATGAGACCTACGTTGTCACCAAGTTTTTGTTGGTTCTGTGATCAGAATTTTGTGTGTGTGTAACTTGATAAAAAAATTCAAAGCTAATATTCTTTCTGACATTTTAGTCACATGCTCTCTCTCTGAGAAGAAAAGTAGAGGGTAGATCTAAACCATTTGATGTCCTCTTGCAAGAACACAGAGAAGCTAAAGAGGCTTTACAGCTCAATAAACTGAAAGCCAAGAGTAAACCTACTGCAGCATCTTCTGGCAAAGCTAAGAGGTGATTTTATTGATTTCTGATGTTACCTTGTGGTTTCAATTTAAAGAGTATGGCTTTTTACATTTTCAAGTTGGTTGAAAATTTACTTATTTTCTGCTAATATTTGTAGGCAAAGTATAGACAAATCCTCGTTAGCAGAGTCGGAGGTAGATAAGGTGGACACTGCTCGAACTCAAACTGATTATCTTGGATATTCTTCATTCCACCCTCGACCACTGGCTGTAAGCATTCCGTTCTTTGTATTCAGTTTGTGATTTTCTAAAAGTACTTGAAGTCGCTCCAAGTACCATGTACAAACTACAAGTACATCAATAATGTCTTTGAATTTTTAACTTTTTATTGTATGCTTTACTAAGTATTTTGATTTATATTAATAGACTCGCATGTTTTAGGCTCCGTCCTACAATGCTCGGCTTTGTGGCAATGCATATGTTCCCAACCGCCAAACAGATATTCTTCGCATGGCTTTCAAATGTGCCATTGAACAACCGAAACACTCAAAGTAGGTGTTTTACCTTGCGAAATATAGTTATAATAATCATTTTATTTTCATTAGGCTTGTAAATAAGGGTAGAATTAACCATTTGACTTTTTCTTAATTTAAATAAAGAAACTGGAAACTACAAAACCTGATTTATTGGCGCCTTTGCGCATTAATAGGTCTCTTTTAGATAATGGGAATATTTTTTTAACTTGATGTCTCTTCTTGAAGCCAATTGCTTATATTAATTGAACTCTACTATTGAAGTTATTCTGAATGAACTAGTAGTGATTTGTAATAAAACAATTAATTTAATAATAATTTACTGTTGAAAATGTCTGAAGGGCAATTTAAATACTGATTTTAACAATGAAATTTAAAATTTGTTGTGAGAAGTTTTGTTTTTCACATTTAAAGTTTTAAAAGTGTGTTGTTTTACCAGTTTCAATTCAATAATCGCTGTTGTCTTACAAATAATTTACTAGTTTTTCATTAATTTTGCCATAGCAAAAGGTTTTGCAAAATTAGGTTTTTTGGTATTTTTGCAACAGATATTGCACGGTTTTAATTATTCTCCTAATTTTTAATTACTCTGTGCTTTATTGCAACACTTTCCTGGCTGTGTTGAAATTGTATTCTCTGTCTTGGGGTAGGAAATCTTCATCAGCAAAGGGCGTTAAGTCCATGGTTAGTCGGCCGGGCAAGGAGGGTATATCAGCAAGCCTCTCAAATCAACTATTACATTACAAATCCCAGTCAAATAAACTGAAGCATGGCTCAGATAAAAGAAAAGGTGCTAAAAAGCTTGGTGTCGACTCTGATCCTTCTTCTGCGTTGTCTCCGCCTTATTCACACAAGGTAACAAGTACTCTGTGTTCACACAGGTATATTCAAGAAATATCTCACCTTATCTCTTGTTGTTTTTCAGACATAGTCGAAGTGGATGAACCTGATTTTCAATCAATCTTTCCTTTTCATTAAAAGTGCTCCTTATTAGTTTACTCATTGCTTGGTAGTGTATTCAAAAATTTGTTAATTATATCGTGCTTAAACATTAAACACAAAACCTTGGTTTGCAGAAAGCTGTGACTAGTGCATGGAAATGTATTTCTCTTTTAGTTTTGAACTTTTTTAAAGCTGAAAAGTCATCTTCCCTATTTAAAATTACCATTTTAGATGGAATATAAAGGCAGCTGTAGGCCATACTTTCAAAAGTTGCATCAATTGTATATAACAGTTATGCTTACGCAGTTGTTCCTTTCAAGTTGCAACTATTTCGACTGTTCTTGACATTATAATGTGAATTTTATAGAACAGAAATAGCTAAATATAATATTTTGCGCCTAACTTTTCAATATTACTGTAGATAGACATGTTTAAACATGTTCTTATCTTCATTTTAAAGCTTTTCTTTCAGCTAAAAATATGTTTTTGTTAAGATCTGTCTACAATCTTCAAATGTGTCTAGATAGATGTAGTAGCTCTAAGTCAGAAATGACTTTCAACTGTCAATACGTGTGGCTTTGAGTCTCTACTAGGTTACTCAGTTTGTTTACTGGATCACCCAGTTTAAGTTTTTTTGTTGGGACATTGTAATAATGTCTGTAACTTTTGTAGTTGGCTTCTTCTTTCAACGTTACATTGCCACATTCACAGTCCAAGGTCTTATCAGCAGATTCGTCTGCCCTGTCTGTATCTAGTCCTCCAGTTGAAGTCGGCTCCAATTCTTCTACATTTAATCTTCTAACTAATGGTGCCACTCAGCTCTGCCATACCAATGTAAGTATCATAGGTTGCCTCAGGTTACCTCAGGTTACCTTAGCTCTAGTGTGTATCTCCATCTCACAATCTGCGGTGTATTACCATGATCTAATCAGTAAAGAAGTCGATTATCTTGGCTTCTGTTATGGACTGAATGGTTCTGCTAATTTGGTTTGTCTATTTTGTTTATACATTGAGGTTTGGGGTATAACTTTGGTTGTTTTTGTTCACTATCAGTAGAGTTATGATTAAATCCATCTTACTCACTTGTGCTACATGACTGTTCACCATAGTTTATATTATTGTGATTCCATTATACCATAATTATAAATATTTTATAAAATTGTGGCATGTAACTACTGTTAGCTGTTTTGCGACATATACTCATCTAATCATGCATTTTTCTAACTAGTCTTAGTTCACTAACTTTAGATGCTCAAAGATATAAGTACATCCAGACAGAAAATTGCTCAGCCTCTAGCCAAATCCGTAAGTTAATATGAAACCACACATTTTAACTTGTTTTATTTGAAATGGTCTTTTTAAAGTTGAAATATTTTGTATACTATATTGTAAAACCATATTATATTAATAATATAATAGTTTAGTATTATAGTGTAATTATTAAATAGTAATGTTTTTTTATTTATGATTTAAGATTTACAAACGTATTTGGTTTAAGTAAAGTGTAGTTGGAGTGTGAACATCTAAGCTTCAATAGCTGCTGGACTGTCAGGTTACCTCCCATTGAATTCTGCACTTACAGGGTGGTAGAAACTCTATACATTTAACTACCAATTCGTCTGGCATCGCTACTCTGGCCAGCAAGCATCTTGTCCTGGACTCTCATTCAATACCCTTCCTATATTCAGCTTCTGGTGCTAACGACTCTACCGAACAGATGCCACTCCTCAACAGCTCTGTAAGTCTTTCACCTTGACACTCTTTCTGAATCCTCTTCTAGCATATACCTGAAACTGCAGTGCAGCCCGTACTCCAAGACTATAGCCTGCTATGGCTCTAAATGTTTGAGTTGGTGTCTCCTCATCATAAGTATATTATTATTATCTAGTCGGGACCCAAGATTAAAATACTGCGTGTCGGGCTTACTTTTTGATAGTTTTGGCATAATAATTGCTAATTTCCTCTTAAACTTAAATTAGAATTAACCTGAAGCAACTTCCTTTACTGCTTACTGATGTATATCCTTGACATTTGAAACTACCAACTCTATTTTTTGCTTATGTTTGGGTGACTGATTTCACAGATAACTTTCGACTTTCCTAGCCAAGTATTGAAGCTTTTCTGCTGACGCAGAACTGAATGTCGATATGAACCTATATTTTTGCTATGGTTGGTCAACATTTAAATGAGTTGCAATTTGTACTGGGGAAGCTTGACTGCATTTGACTTGTAAAACTATCTCATATCTTCAATAACACAACCAGTGGTTCTCATACAAGAAGGTTACAGCTTACAAGACCACAATTTATGCAGCTGTTATGATCGTTGCCACCCTAGGGAACTATTTTCAAAAGTTGGCAATCTCAGCAGTTTAAAAATTTAGTTCAGTGCGTTCAACCCTTAAGCTATTTATTTTTATAGTTTATTTTAATGAAAAAAGTAAAATCATTGCTGAAAAGCACTTTTGATTGCTGCTGTAGTTCTGCGGTATAATTGGCTATTACTGCTGTAAAAATGTTGATGTTTAGCTGTAGAACTTATTTTAAGAAAACTTGGGAAAGCTAAAGCCTATTTTCGAAGAAAAGTTTGCTCAGTTATATGCAGACATTAATGTTATAGTATGGAGGTAGCTTACTAGTAAATGCAGCTGTGTTGTGTAGAAACCAAGTACTCAACCAATTATATATGATACCAAAAAGTTTGGTGTGATTAGTGGGAATCTGTAAACAACTACGACATTTATGAACTACACACCATAAGTAATTAAACTTGTAAATTATTATTTTGTATCTCTGCTTGTTGCATTTTAAAATTTTATCTGTAGTCATTTAGAAGGTTAATAGTAGAACTAAATTATTTAATCAGAGTGATATTGTGATGCCATTTATTTTGTGAACATCTCTTTTCCAGACCCAGTTGCCTTAAGTTCATATTCCTGAAATCACCCATTATCGATTCTCTTTGAAAAGTTTTACTTGGTTATCAGCTGCGATCAGCAATCAAGTAGTCATACTTCTATAACCTGCTTATAGTATTCTCATCTCAGTTTATTAATAAAACTGCATTTTATGATACAGGATATCATATCAAGAGCTGTGAGTGCAAATGGATTGGCTTTGCAAGGTGCAGAGAGTAACACTGTGTTAGACAATACCTCTCTGGTAGAGTTGGTATCTCAGCAACACTTGCCCACAGAATTGTCACCCCACCGAAACACACCTAACATACAATGTAAGCATGTCAAATTCTGCTACAGTCATTTGCATTAATTACCTTTTGGTCTCATAGAGTTATCATGTGTTGACCCGAGTATCTTTAGCCACATTTCTGGTTTGGTCAGCCAACAGAACTAAGATCAAGTCTATGTCTAAAAATATGTCCACTTAGAAGTCCCCTCTCTCCTAGTTTAGTCATTTCTAAAAATGGAGGCTAAACAAGTAAAAGTAAGCTGAAGTGACAGCCACTTGCTAAAGAGTTTCTTAGTTCACAAGTCAACCACATGTCAAAATGTTTGCTGTTATCAGCAAATTATGGCTGTCTTTACTAGAATTTTAGGTGTACTTGATTGTATAAAGCTGCTGCAAGTCTATAACAATTTATTGATGTCATTTTTCAACTGCTCCAAACATCAAGTTGTCTAATCTACTTGATATAAATTCCATGATTCCTTTAGCTGAATAGCATTTGTGCTGCGAGATATGTTATATACAGAATAGTGTCATATGTCCTTGAGTACATGCTTACACTATCTGCAAACTTTGTTTAGTGACTTGAGTCTCCAGTTGATTGCTGGTAGTTTTCTCCTCACAGCTGTCTCACTAAGGATGCATTACTCCAGTAAAGCATGCTTGCCAGAGGCAAGTTTTGGGAATTTGGAAGCTCTAAACTTCCAACACTACCATAAAATTAACTACGTTACCTAAGCAGTTATGTATTTGGTCCTAGCTATTTGGGAACAAGATTTGGACATTTATTGTTTCTCGAGTTAACATTGATACCGCCTTAATTAAGTGATATGATTAGCATATGGGAAATGCTTTATTTTTTACTCATTCATGCTCACTTCAAGGTGAACTATTATTTCCTTAGTGTTTAAATTTTGAGAATTTATTAAGCTAGTTTACATAAAATGGCTCTGTCTAGTAGCCAACCATTGTTACCTAGTTTTATTCCTTGTTTTTAAAATACAAAAATGATTTTGTTCGATTTATAATACAGTTAAACATTCTCTTCAGGAAGCAGCAGTAGGGTGTTGTCTAGGGGGTTAGTTGGTTTTTAAACATTTTTTCAAATGCAATTTTATGCATGTGATCCATTGCCTCACTTGTGCGTTTTTTAGATATTTCACCCGACGGCAATCTCAACGTTTCAGAAGCCAAATTCTCTCAGTCCATAGATCAAGTGAACCGCCAACAGTATATCCTGCCCAATAGTAGTAACTTCAATTCTCACGTGATGCAAGCTACGCAAAAGCAACCGAGTAAACCAAATGCTTCAATAATAGTATCACGGCCACCTTCCAGTTCATTGAAGCAGCAGCAGCACCTTCATCATGCTGCAACAGCTCATCATGGCTACAGCTAGCTCACCTACATTTACATTTCTAAATAGTAATTAATCCAAGGATATGCAAGTTTAGTTTAGTCAAGGGGTATTTATTAATCATAATTCATCTTTTTCTTCATTCTGGTGCATAAAATGCTCTTCATTCTACCAATTTTTATAAGATGGAAAGTAACAAGCCACCCAAGTTTTTCAAAAAAGTTAGCTAGAATTTTATTTACAAATTCTTCTGCTTAGCACTTAGTTTTTAACTTACTTAGGGAATACCGTGTATATTCATAGTAAACTGGACTAGTATTTTTGGTTTTTTCTATTTTGTAGCATTATTGTAATTTCTCTTTATTCCCCACAATTTGAAACTCCTGTATCAATCAACAGTCTATCCTACAAGGACTGGTTTAGTGCATAACACTGTTTTTAATCAAAAATTGTTTCTTTATGCATATATGTATTTTGTTAATAAAAAGACCTATGGATTCAAGATGAACAAATTTGCGAGGTGAATGCTATATGTAACATAAAGAAAGTACATTTCGTGCAAGTATCATGATACAATATTCAATTTTAAACAATTACGTACACAGGCATTGGTAAGAATGATTAATTTTATACAAAAAAACATTGCAAAACTGAAAACTACAAAATCCAGAAATTAGTCACAAAACTTCATAGAAAATTATTATCGCAGAACACTGGTGAAAACTAGTTCCTAGAGACGTCACAGGGAATCATCGTTAACGTCAGGTGTAGCGTTGCCTGTTTCATCACCCTCGTCGCTGCCTTCCTCCTCCCTGTCGTCGCCCTCTACATCTACATCTAAACTGTAATCGCCTGGTCTCACGATAGTTGTGCTGATCTCCATCTCTTCCAAATCTTCATTTGCAGATGTTACCCTCACTATTGGTCCATCACCAGCCTCGCCAGAACTAAAATTATCATCATTGTTTGGAGATTGCGAGGCGCTGGGCACTGGCGTTGACACAACGGAAATTACTTCTTCATCGACCACTACAGTCGGTTGCATTTGGCAATCTCCTGCTGCCATTTTTAATTCTGATAAGTTTTGTCGACATTGTTGGCATACAAAGTCATCATCAGCTGAGACATCTTCTTTGTTCAAGCCCAAGCATGTTAGGTGAAACCACAGTTCACATTCATCACACTGCACCCAGTCAACTTCCTCTCCTATAATAAAAGCAGAAATATCTGACAATATATGTGAACACAACTACTGAAGCAAATTTATCAATGCAATAATTAAATTTTGTGTAGTAAACCTTCAAGTTCCTTTTCAATATTTTCAACTACTAAAGTAAAAGTTAATAGCATAACTATTACAAGAAACTTAAAACTTTGATGCACCAGAAGTTGACATCACATGTTTTAAATGTACTTTGAGCCTAGATAACCTGTAAGTTTAGCTTCATTAATATAGAAACTAATCATTGCCTCTAGAGAGATAGCTAGATTAACAAGGGATTTGCTAGGAAATTTATACTAATTAAAAATTGATGCGACATTTTTTATTCTATCAATGCAAAAAAGGGGTGACAACTTGGCTTAACTCATAGCACACTAGCCTGTTGTATTTATTTTTTGAAAAACTTTTATCCTTTTCAAATGAAGCCAGCGTCTTTATTTAATAACAATGAGTTCAAGATATTCAAATTTCCCAGGTGACCACTGCATAAACAGCATTACAACTAGATTTCCTTATGTCAGTGCTGGAAGATGAGAAAGCGTATATTAGCATCTACCAATTAAATCTGGGTTGTCCCCACCTGATTTAAACACAAACAATCTGAAGCAACAAACCTGATGGTCTGATACATTTCCTTGCAGAGCAATCCTCATCATCTTCAACGTTCTCCGACACCTTGTTAGCAGATGCTGTCTTCTGCAGCTTGGCACCTCTAACTTTTCTCTTCTTCATTTTCTTCACTTTTGGGGGAGGAGCTTTTTTCTCAATCACCGGAGAAGGTAAGGGAGGCACGCTTCTCATCTCCTTAGCTCCTGTGAACATCAGGCACAGTATATGGTGTTGTGTGGTGTATTTGGCAAGTATGAACATAAACAAGTGAACCTAATACAAAATTTTAAAATTTTCTTTTGAGGCTTACATATGAAAATTTGTAAACCAAAAAAGAAAGCTAAACTAGAGATAATATTACATCTATACATCTTTGGTAAATGGCACACTAAAATCATAATTTGAATAAAAAAAATGAAGAAAGCCGTTACTTCTCATTTTAAAAGAGTCTTTCTTCTGCCGTTTCATTGGCACAACTTCCTTAACAAGTGGAGAAGGTTCTCTCTTTAATTTCTTCTTTTTTTCTTTCTTAGTGACAATAGAGGTTGAATGAGGTTTTGTGAATTCAGTCTCAGTTTCCTAAAATTCAATCAAGGAACGACATTTACATCGTCCATGTGCAAAGTTCAATATTATAGTATGGAAAAGAATCTTTCTATAAAACTTTCAACTCAGCGCTGGGTATCCATATGAGCAATACCTCATACTCGAGTACTCTATCATTCTGAGATCTGGCATTGCAGGCTTGTAGTAGTTTCCATATTTGTTGTGTCTCGTCTAGCGAGACTTCTAATAGATCTCCCTCCATCATCAGGTCCTCAAGGCGAGCCTGGGCTATGTGCGACAAGTCAACTACTGCTAGAGGCCCGGATGTGACCGTGCGTGGTACTAAAGGAGATTTCCTGGAGTGTTTGCGAGGAGATTCGTTGGAAGGAACAGGAGTGCTTTGAGAAGTAGCAGTTCCACTTTCTGCATACAAGTATTATTAGGTAGTGAGAGTGAAATAAAAAATACAAATACATCACTACTAATAGTACCAATAATGGTATTACCACTAGTGCTGGTGCCACTACTGCTATGGCTACTGACGGTACGAATATTACTAATGCTGCTAATATTGTCTCACTATTTCTATGACTACTACTGATACTACTGCTGCTGCTACTATTACTACTATTGCAGATACTATTAGTTAATTACTACCGCTACTGCAGAAACCATTTCGTACAGATACATACTAAAACTGTCATTTCTGCAAAAGACAGCTGCTAAAAGTACTCAAGATTTTACACTTACTAGGATGGGCTGACTTAGAGACTGTGGAATAAGCATGCTCAGATATATCAGCAGAAGTCTTCACTTCTATGAAAGGTGACCTTGAGTCAGTTGATGGCTGAACTGTTGAGGAGGCTGGACTGGAACATGTCTCTTCTGGTTCATTTTTCACTGTAGGCAGTTGAGTATTGTTGATTACTGTAGGAATGGCTGCACCACTAGTGTTAGATGTGAAGCTACTTTGCAGTTCTGGATTGCCGGCAGCCTAGAAGTAGTTCAGATAAATCAATGACAAGAATAAACATAGTTTTTAACTATAATATTGCAAACTTCCTATCACCAATTACAGTTGAGGAACTGATAGTTTAACTCTTATATTGCAATTCAAAGTTCGTCCTAGATAAATTCTATAGACCCACAAGTGAACCATGGGCTTGGTAAAGAGAATGAAAACTTTATTATTATTGAATAAGTAGATGAGACACAGGAACTGTGGAGGCCATGCATACTCTTCACTTTTCACTAATCTTCCCAATCGTTGTAAGGTTGTTTTGTTATCAAAATATATTAGACTGAATTAGTCCAATGACATCCTGTTATCTAATATCATTGAATCACAGTACTTAATACAGGTAAACACTTTAACTATTTGTAAGAAACATTAAAATAATGACCAACCAACTTATCTTTAAATAGAAGTGCTATTGTAATCTAATATATTGTAATAATATTGTAATCCTTTCTAACTCTTTGCTATAAACATGAACCTAGTGCATTGAAACAAAACTAACTCTAAATAGTCGGTTGAATAGAAGTGCTATTGTAATCTAAAAGCAAACCTTTTGAAGTTCAGCATTTATGATCTTCTCAGTTTTCTCCCTGGCTGCCTGTTCCACCATACGCTGACTTTGTGCACTGAGTCTGTTGAGTGCAGACATGAGTTCCTCTGTGTGTAAAACTTGCTTAGCTTTGTCCTGCCAGGCCATGGCACGTTCTGTGAGACACTGCAGGGCCTCTCCCTCAGCCAGCCTACCACAAACCAATCAGTACGTATTACATGTCAAACTATAGAGTCCTGCAGTTTCATTAGGCGCCTATGCAATGGAGCTATTGCAGCTGTTACTTAAAGAAAATAATAAGTTTTTGATGTGACAAATTGAAAGAGCCATAGACCAACAGCCACAAGTTAGATGCCAATGCCTTCAAGAACTATTGCTATTCACTGGCTTTGAAATTGACTAATTAGTGTACACAGCACTATGAATATGAGTATATATTAGTCTAACTACTCAATAAAGTTATTTGTATTATGTGCCCTGAGGGGGGAGGGTACAAGTAGAATGGTGCTAGTCACTATTCAACTCTAGTGATTACATTATGGTTTTTTGAGAGCTGGACAACTATTGAGGTAAACCATTAGCTGAAATTGAATGCAGTGATTGCCATTACTGACTGTTTGATCCTGTGATCGTGGCTTCTGAACCTTCTAGAACACCTCAAGTTTTTCATGCATCAACATACAAGTTGATAAATACAATTAACAAAATTCGACTGTTTACCAAAACAGGGACAGAAACGTTGATCAAGCATAGGTTGGAGAAGCACCCATGTGAAATTAGCATGCTATGTAACATGGCCAGGTGCACTACTACCCTATCTGAGTCACAATTATCAGACATGAATTATAACTATGAGATATGATTCACAACTACCAAATATGAGTCATAACTATAGAAGATGATTCACACAAAAATTGTATCCAAGTCACAACTATCATATCTAAGTATAGCCAAAACTTCGCCATCTTTATAAAATACACCCAGTTACTACTTTATCTACCTGACTGGTAGCTTCTGAAGAGATACGAGCAGGCCTAATATTGTCTCTAATCGTGGTCGTCTAGACCTCAGGCAGAACGGACACAGGAACTTGTTCTCCTTAGCAGTCTGAAGCCATGCAGAATGAGTTGATTTGCTTTTCATCGAGTTCGGCTTACAAACAGGCACACAGTGTCCTAAAGCATGTGTATGATAGGTGTGTACATCTTGAAGAGTAAGCAAGTACAACTTCAAGGCTCCTAAAGGACCCAAACCCCTAACACTTTTTATACAACTAGAAAGCTCGAAACTTACTTAATCTTCTTTACATAAACTTAAACTTATGTGCACCAGACAAGTAATTTCCGTTTTAGAAAGGGGCAAAGAGTAATCTGAATAAGATTGGATGATACCTCAAAACATACATATAAAGTGCGAAAATCTTTATTCTTTTTAAAAACCAGCAAGTTTCAAGCTTCATAGTGATCCAAAAAAGTAGAAAACTTCTAAAAATATTATATGAACTCAAGAAATATCTTTTTCTAAAGTTAGTAGCTTAGTAGTGAAAATGTTTGAAAATAAGTAACATCTAAGTTTCTACCTCCTAAAAGTCAATAAGAAAGCATGGGATGAGTAGAATACATACCGTGGAACCACTCTCTGCAGAGTTCACACTGAAACATGAAACCAGAGAGCCCCTTCCTACAGAGACAGTACTTGGCGTCAGCGGCATCCTCCTGTCTGTGCTTCTCCATATTCTTTGCTCTCAGCGTATGCATTGATTCCAGCTCAGACGACTCCCACTTCTTGAATGACTCCACCATGTGTGCCGGATTAGAGAACTGCTACAACATTCGGTATACTACATCAGGAACATCTATAGACTGTATGTACTTGGCACATTTGACATGACCTAATTTAAGAAGCACCTTTGTACTTGTGAACTTTTAATTAGCTGGTGCATTTTGTTAAATACACAAAGATATAGATTCTCTGTAACATCTAATGATTATGAAAATCGCATCATAGTATTCTTATAAATTGTGAAACACATTGGTTCTTGAAAGAATTTACTGGTTGAGGTAATATTTTTACTCATACATTTGGTTTGCATAATATTGATGCAATGCTTGAAAAATCTATGACAACTGGGAAATGTTTATTTTATTCTGTTCAAGAACACTCAGTAAGGCCAATGTGGCCCCTGTGAGTGCACTGGCAAACATCTTTACAACCAAACAAATTTCCTCACAGCACAAACTTCAAATCAAGTAGTTTGACCGACAGTGAAGTGATTCCAGGTCATTCTGTTGGTAGACCAACTTCTTCATTAAAAATACTAGAATGGATGTTTGACTTGCTACAAATATTTTAGCAAAGTAGTTCCTATAAATTTCCAATTTTAAAAAATGCTTCTAGGGTGAAGACAGTATGTAAATGCAGAAAAGATTAAATAAATCATACCACTTTGAAACACATTTTTTTCAAGTTTCACAGTTTGGTTGCCACAAGAAACCATACCTTTTCATTCTTGTCCATAGTGGCAGGTAACAACTCATTCTCTTTTTTCTTCCGCTTTTTAGTTACCGGATAAATGCCTACATCGATTCTTGGTGAAAGAACTTCTATAAGGCTGTAAGTGGAATTTTTCTTCAGGAAAGTTCTAGCAGTCCTCTCCCTCCATGACTTGGCAGCAGTTACCTGTGACTCCAGCTGCCAATGTCGGCATCAAATATCATAGGTTATAATAAGAATATGGTGACTTGTGGCACAATGAACAGCTTTGCACAAACTGGAATACTGGCATAGGTTAGCCCCACAAACAAAACCATGGGTAGCCAATCCAATTTTTCACGAAAATTTACATATCCACTATGAGCGGTTATTTAGTATTTCTCGGACATGTGCTATTATACATTAGTATATATGAAACCAAGAGAGAAGATGAATAATAAGACTGGAAGTTAAAGCTAACCTGGGATAGAAACTCCAACCTCACAGGAATTGGCCTGCCTTTGTTCACCAACTCTTCCAGGGCATCTAGATATGGATAATGATCGGCAGCATTCAATGTATCGACATCAGAGTTCCACTGCTTGGCCTGAATCAATGCCTCCTTTAGTGCCAACACATTAGGCAGGCGAGCAGGTATGTCTTTGGCCTCATTGATTATAACCTCGATAGAGCTGATAATATACCTCGGTCTGTAACCACAAAGTATACCTCTAGCATTAAATGGAAGGAATACTGGAGTAATAAGGATTTTGGGGAGTTATCGTACATTGAGCCCATATTCAGAGAATGTTGAAGAGATTCGAAAGCTTTGGCCTCAGACATCAACAACAAAAAATGTTTCAGAAAAGTTACCATGCTAAGAACAGCGAGAAAGGTCAAAGCTGAAATGGAGAACTATTATCTGGGAAAACATGACCTAGAAATGACTAGTGTATGTGATATAGTACTACAGCAATATCTGTTGAAAAAAACCTGCACGAAGGCCAGCTGGCCAGAGCCTAGTTAAATTCAAAAGGTAAGGAATATAGGTACCAGAAACACAATCAAAGATATTTAGTATGCTAAGAATGTTTTGAAGATATGCCGAACCTAGCTTCTAGACATTGGGTAGCTTTCTCCTCTGATTTTTCTCCATTGCTTACAAGTTCATGGAGATCAGCAAGATATCTTTCAACAGCTGGGTGAGGGGCTAGAGATCTAGCTTGCTCCATCAAATCGTAGATGCTGTCCAGAGAAGGCCTGTCCTCCTCACTCAAAGTTTGTCTCACCTTGTCCAACCAACGAGACTGTGATAAGAGTATCTGCAGTTTAGATGTCTCAGCCAGGTCAATATCTAGAGCACAGCCAAAGTGATAGAGTCGGTTAAGTCTATCAGTCAGTGGCATATCTTCAGAGAGGGAATTCTGAGCCTCGGTTTGGAACTCTTGCACTTTTTGGATATAACTCTACAAAATAGCAACCACTTTGCTCAAACCTTTAACCAGTGCAGAGACAATCATTGCACTGTTAGTTAAAAAACGCAACCTGTTTACATATCCCATGGTAATTTGCAAGAAAGGAATTGGTTATATCCAACAACACAATATAGTATAAATAGTATGTTAAATTGTTACACCTTGTAGTCATGTAACAGGAGAATTTAGGCCTAAGAAAGGATAGGCCTGGTGGTACAGCAATAATCAGACACCATACATTAATATGCAATACTACCTCAAATAAATAATCTGTATACTCATATCAACTACAATATGAATGGCCATTATTATTTAGCCATAAGAACCTGAATAGATGCTCAATCTGACTATACCAACCCGGACAAGAGCACTCTCCTGGATGATACACGGCAACTCATTGATCTGAGTCAGGAACTGCTCCAACTCTGATATACTGAGTTTAGTCTTCTTGTTACCGACATTATCTGCGGAACCCAGCGGTTGCTTGGAGCCACGAGACACCAGCTGATTAGCCAGGTTAGCGCATTGTTCTGCCTCATTCACTACCTTCTGCATCCTCTTCAGTAAGCTTGTGTCAGGGTATTTCTTTTCCTTGGCTTCCAGAATTAGCTTCTTTAACTCTGACAGTGCTGAGATACAAGACAACAGGCATGTCACAATACCAGACCCCACATTACAGTGCCAGATGAGAATTACTACAGTGTTTGGTTCTATAGCTCAATATTATGGTAGGTTGAGAAAACTTATTTTTCACCTTTTATATGTTAGAGTCTATTAATTGCAATTTTAGCAATATCTAACAATTTCAAATTTATCATTAAATCTGATTCTTAAATAATTTAGAAATATTGAAATACAATATCAATTCAAGTCATCATCTTTGCTTTAACAGATCAATTGCAAAAGTAAAATCCAACTTTTGCAAGCAATCATTATACTTTGAGCAAATTTTACTAATATATTAACATTTTGTTAGAAATTTCTACTATTAGTTCTTGATTATCAGTTGCTAAATAATAGCTGATTATTACAATGCATTAGCATATTTTATAGCTCTGCTACTAAATATAGTTATACATATTATGTTCACTTGCCCAGCCTTATATTATGAAATCATGCGTGTCTACATGCTCATCATAGTGTGAAGACAATACATTACAGATATACATGCATTGCGCAGCGCTCATACAACTATATTCTACATTTTCAGAAAGTCAAATATGGTTCTAAACATACACCTGTTTCAAAAACATGTGTATATTTTCAGTATTAGCATTACTTAGCCGATCCTGTCCAGTGAGAGATAGAGCAGATTTGGCTTGTTGTGACCAGTTGCTATAGAACTGGGCCATCTCCTGCAGCTGGGCTATCATAAGTGGCATTTCCTCCAGGGTGTATCTATATTTGAGAACCTTCTTGGAAGCTGGGCATTCACACAACTCCTCAATATGTTCCAGACAAGCCACATCAACTATCACCATGGGAATAAATACAGTCAATATATCAACAGGAAAGAATCTTAAAGATCTGAAACTTTGTAACTAACAGTCTTTTTATTTGATTTTGTCAAAAAAAAACACTTGGCAAAGTTGACAATGCAAAGACAATAACATCACATTTTATGACCAACAACGCCCCATCTTATAGCAGATATGCAGTATAACACAGTGGTATTAATACCGTTGAAAAAATGCTTCAAGCCTCCATGACAGTCAGAGCTGCACTTTCATAATAAATTACATTTGGTTTAACAGAAAAACATTGCTTGGTTTCAACACATGTTACACGGCCACCACTGCATGTTTCTTTAAGCAGCTAGACGAGCAAGTATGAAGAACCCACAGCTCACCTGGTTTACATGGACAACAGATAGCTGACATGAAGCAGGTAGTCTTACAGAAGACACACTGTCGCTCGTCATCTGGTATGAGCTCAAATGCTTCTTGGTCTGCCTGATACACGCCCTACAATATATTCAGTTAGGTGCATGTGCCAAATATGAATAAGTCCTCAGCCGTTTTTAAAAAAAACCTTTTCACCAGGAGTTTCTCATAGGAACAGTGACTATAAACTTCCGTCAGTTTTACTAAGTATACAACATGATTACTCAATACTTACTATCTCTAAGAGTTTTTGACGATGGTGGCGTTCATAATCTATAATGGCCAACAGCTCCTGGTGAATCTGTGCTGCAAGTTGCAGGTCCATATTGTCAGGATTAGTGGCCATCTTGCATACGAGCTCTTCGTGTGAGAACACAGGTAATCTCTTCACTAGCTTGTACTGTCCAATACATTCTCTTCCAAATGGCAACTACAAACCAAACACACATCAATGTGCAGACATACATGAATATTAGATAATTAGTATATAAATTTTAACTTTGGCTCAATAGGAATGTGGAGAGCAACTGAGTAACTATGTAACTATCAGTCAAATAATAGGACAGCTAGCTCACAATATGGCAATGTTTTAATTGTTACCAGAAACCTCCAAACATTAAAACTCAAAATAGCAAAGATAAAGCTAAAAATACAAAGTTATCAAACATAAAAACTTTTTCGACCTGCAACAGTTTTGTTTGTGCTAAATGCAATAAAGATCAATTCCCGGTATATAAGTCTGGGAGAATTAGTTGAAAATGATCTGATGTGACAAAGCTGTACTGAATCGAGTCATTATCATAGAGGTCATGATATACCATAAATTTTAGTTCCCTGTAAACAGAGATCTACATTAGCGTAATCTCTCTTATTCATTTAATAGAGTAAAATAATTTACAAACCAAGCTAACAAGTGGCCACTCACTCTTGATGACAAAATGATTGTTATTTTTAGTCAATGAATTTAAAAAATCTTGTAATGTTGATTGGGAAACTGAAGTTTTACACAAGCGGAACAGATAGGAATGACAGAAAAATAGACTCAAGGCCCCTCTCTATATTAGCAAACAGTAAATATGCTCACCCAATCAGATGGACAGAAGTTAACAGCCTCAGCAAAATTATAGCCTTGGTTGAAGCCAGCATGATAAGCTCTTGGGAAGGTGATTATAAACTCCCCGGCACATTGTTCTGTCCGCACCATCTGAAACATTATTTTATATTCATCAATGCACAGATCCAAGTTTTTGCATTTAAAACTGATACTTTCAGCAAAAAAAATACAACTAAAAAAATTTTAATAGCAAATAACTGTGTGAGGACAGATGACCCTTGGGATAGAATTTCTTTCAATAGTCTGCAAGTTTAATTACTTGATTTTCACACCCACACATTAATGCTAGAGACAGTCTATCTTCCAACTTCCCTCTCATAGATCAGCTGATTGAAGCAGAGCTAAATTCTGAGCAACTAGAAACCAATGTACACAAACTACATTATTTTAATGGCACAAGTGTTGGGATGCCAGCTATAAAGAGCATAGTTTAGGAAATATCAGTATACAGGTCTTACAGGTATTCCCTGTGACATGAGCAGGTTAGGGTTCATTATAGTGGTTATGTGATGCAACAGGTCAGGTGATTGCTCAAACAACTCGGGTGCTCTGCTTTTCATTACGTCTTCTAACTGCTTGCCATGTGAGCTGGGAACTCCGTACCATGTCTTAGGTTCTCCCCTGCAACATCACACCAACAACCTACTTGAAGCTAACCGAACATTTACACTTCATTATAAAAAGAAAATGAAGACATCTTTGTGCTTTAAATTCTTTGCATTTCAAAATGTGACAGCTTTTTTTCAAAGAAATCAACTCTGAAAAAGAACTTATGGCATAAAAAAATTTTGAAAAAGTTTTACATTTCCAACTGTAAGGTTTTACATTTCCCAAGTTGGTAATACAACTACAAGCACAATAAGCTACTATAGTGTAATCCAACACTCCCCCTTCCCCTGGACAATCAAACAGCCCTATTTATTGGAAAATGGATAAGCTCACAGCAGTGACATACCAGTGCATGTAGTTAACAGAATAGCTCCAGTGATCCTCTATATGCCAGCAAAAGCTGCTAAAGCACATTCCCACATAGCACCAGGGCACCTTCATGCCAGATACATCACCAGTCACGTGTCTGAGAACAGATTTCTCATGTATGGGCAGGTTGTTCAGATTCCACGCACTTGTCACGTACTTTTCATCTCCAGGAAGTAGATCTTTAGTATCTTTGGTAGGAAAACCACTGCCCATAGTGAGGGCATGGATATCGGCACCATAGTGGACGGTGAGGTCTTCCTCTAGACAAGTGGTTAATCGCCAGAACTCTCTCTCCACTACACTATGTGGCACATTCTATAATATCATGTGTACAATGCAGTACATGACACAGTATATGTAGTATATAGTATACCACAGTGTACTCTACTCTACAATGTGTAGCACATAGCATACAATACTATACAGTGCACTCTACAATGCATAAAAGTTAAACCTACATGAACTGGCATTTGGAAATAATCAGCCTTAAACTGGTCAGCCATCTCTCCAAATTCTTGCAATGTGAATGGGCGTTTAGCTTGTTCAAATCCATAGGCAGCTTTAGGTTTGTTACACTCCTTGAAATATATACATAAACCACGTGCTAATAAGCGCTCCTCATAAGCAGAATAAGCATCTATTCACCATCTTATTTGTATCTACTAGCAAATAAGCTGGGAAAACTATGGTAGGTGCATGTGGTCTTTGCAGATATCTTTCTGCTTGAATTATGTTAATTTCACAACTTTCAGACAACCTTCAGCTATAATTTCTTCTAATGATTTTCCACCCCATTCTCAAATGCAGTTCTATATTATCTGCTATTTAGTTTAAAATACCAGAAGCTAATGCATAGAGACATCACCGTTCAAAGTTCACCAAGGTGGAGTTATCATGCCATGGCTAAAGGCTAGAGTAATAGCAGCAATGATAGTAACAGGTTGAGTAATGTACAGGCCAACAGTATTGAAATAGTCTTTAATGATATAATAAAATGATCAATAATAAAAGTACACCTGCATTATAAGTATAATGGTGTCTGCTTTCAGGATATCGTATCCCTGTCAACCATCAAAATACAATACACTATCAACTGATAAACTATAAATAAACTAATTCTAATAAAATTAGAAAAGAAAATTTATAATAAATAAATAATTTACTAATTACAAAATAACTATTAGTAAATTAAGTCTTCTGCTTGTTTAAAGTTGGTGAAAACATCACCTGATATGAGATTTTGAAGCAGACTAAGAACTGTGACTCACCATATTGGTAACGGTGTTTGAGAGAATCTGCTTCTAGCAAATAATTATTTGATGCCCTTTCTGACAACATTATTAACCCAAATAGAATTCGAACTTATGACCTAGCGCACATGCGTCATTCTAAGCCAGTGAGTCAAGTATTAGTGAAGGTAAACTGCTAAACTTAATTTTTGCGGCCTACACATTTTAATTTTACTTTATTGTCATTGAAATATAAGATAACTCCCATTAATTTTTAAAAGAAAATTCATGAAAAATATGTATTATTTTATGTATATGAGATTAACTGACATTACAACTTTCAAGGAGTAAAATATTAAATAAATTACCTTAGCAACACATTTGGGGCACCTCCAATCACCTTTAGGCATGTCGATAAGCGGTGGCACCAGGCAATACATGTGATATGCATCACTGCATGCATCACATACAAGCACTTGTTGGTCATTGTTAGTTCTTTCACACTGCACGCAAATCGAGTCCTCCAACTTCAAGCATACATAGAAGCAGGTGAAGGAAATTAGTAACAGACGCTGACAGACATAATTTAGATAAACAATTACTTTCATTTATTTTACCTATCAGTCATGCTAACAGACTAGAAATACAGATTATGCAACAGCTTACATAGCTAGCTCGCCAGTTGCCTGAGCGGTCTCTCATTTTCCACTTTTTTTCTTTCTTCTCTTTGATTGGTTCGGGAACTTCTGGTTCTACCTCAGGTTCAGGCACAGGCACATCTTTTACAGATGACGGGGAGGGTTGAGATGTGTCTAGAGATTTGTCAGCTGCAACAACAGCGCATTACATTAATTACTAGCAAATATGCAGTTGGATGGATTCAATTAATGCCTTAAAATCTAACAATATAAAATTCAAAAGGTGTGAAAGAATATTTTCTTCTTGCAGTACAACGCCTAGACAGCCATATTTTACAAGCAAAAATAATTTAAATCATCATATAAGCTTTAAAGAGTAGGAACTTTAAAGCTGAATCTAATATGACATAATAACTATATAGAGAACACTTCTGTCAGATTAGCCTTACAGTTTGACAACATATCACACAAACTATACAGTGACTCGGTGGAGAGGTAAATAGTTGAACAACTTACACTTGGAAATTTGCAAAGGAAGAGCTGCTTTGGGCCCAGCTCCAAAGAACTGTAGCTTTTTTAACTCTGAATTTGCAGTATAATCAATGTCTGGTATCTACAAAAAGTAGGATTCTAACATTTTATTGACTACATTAGAGCAATACTTATTGTAACTTTTTAAATATCAGTATCATTATTTCATTATTTCATTATATTTATATATATATATATATACTTGTTTGAACACCTGTTTAGTTTTCAATGATATATTCTTCATGTTAAGCTAAATATCAGATTTGTACACTAATTCACAAATCATCTTTAATAATTTGGTATTTAGGACTTCAAAGCACTGTGTACAAGATTTTGGATATCAAATCATGAGAAATTATCACCTACACACATGAATAAATGCATTAAGGCAAGTCAAAAAAGTTTTTCTCCAATTTGAAAGGCATAAGGTATAGGAATAATCCGTGTACTATTACATTATTATGAAGTATTACAAAACAAAAGAATAGTTATTTATACCTTCAAATCTTTCTTAGGGGACTTTGAATAAGTTTTCAAGAATTTTTCATCTTTGCGTTTGCGACCCCGTGGTGTGACAGACGAAGGACTAGTAGAGCCGGAGACCGACGCGTCACTAGATGATGGTGTTGCTGTAGCCATAGTCTTTTCTCCTAACGCTTTGTCAAGTTTCTCCAACTCTTCATCTTTCCGCAATTCTTCTTTCAAAGCCTAGACATCACATTAAAATTCTGAGTGACTTAAGTGATCAACGAATTAGTAAAAACCAAATTGGATTGAAATAAGAACGCTCACTAGCATGAAAGAGACTTGTTAGCAACTTCAACACCTGATTTCTTAATAGTGGATCTGTTTCGACTAAAAGCTGTAGAGGCAATAAGATAAGCCACTCTGACTTAATTGATAGATACAGAAAAACCCACTTACATTTTGATCGACTGTTATGCCAGCTTCAAATAAATCGAATGGGTAGAGGTATTTCTCATAGTGTGTTCGCAGCACACCTCCGTTGCATTTACCGGTTGAAGGATCATTAAGATTCATCTTCGTGGCAACCTTTGACCATTTCCTATCTCGCACTACAGTATCATAACCGCCCTCAGCTTGTACCGTCTAAGAAAGGAAAATAAAGTGTAAGTTGCAATTCCTGTTAGCAAAAGGCTATACTAAGAAGGTTTAGAACTGGCCTCTCACCATATAACCAACATGGTTCCAAGGCTTTAATGATTCAAACAGGTGACCTGGCACAATGTGTCAAGCTAGATCAGTGCTCTAACCACTAGACTATGGCTGCACTGTTTAAAAATGTAAAACCAACTATTAGCGCTGAGCCAATTCTTTTAGAACAACAAAAAACAAGGCTTTGTTATTCTTAACCACCAAGTACTTGATATTTAAGTTTCTGTTATTTTAATTTCTATTTACTTGGAGCCATATGATTGTGAAATTGTTTAGCTCCGCGTAATATCCATTATGGATTACCAAATAGCCTACTAATCAACTGACCCAGAGTGGACTACAATATTTTCAGAAACTTGCCTGTGCTGTTTTTCATGGTCATGTTTCATAATTAATGCAAAAACTGGTAGCTGTTAATTAGAGACAATACATAGTCAGCACTTGACATTTGCTTAGCACCATCAGCCACCATCACATAATCAGAAATTTAGAAAAGTGCATATTGAAATTTTAAATCAACGCCATAAGAAACCTAAAATTGGTTCAGCACTAATCCTGGTTTGGAGTGAATAAAATTAGATATTTGAGTCAGAATCCTAATTATTAGCTCTGTTGATGCAGCAGAACATGGTAAAATATTTGTACAACCATACCTTGTGTAACTTATGAAAATCTAACAGTTTTCTGTCAACGGTAGGTATCTTTATAGCCCTCCCCTAAAAATATTTACACATTTTATTGGCAATTCTTCTTGATCAAACATTCAAAAATTCATCTATCAGCATTTAATAATATCAAACCTGCAACTCCCAAAATTTTAGCAACTTGTCCAAAAAATTGAGTTTCACCCTTGTGGTAGCCTGAAAAATACAAAAAATTAAGTATCAAAATTGCATTATACAAGGAGATGTAGTAACATTTATTTACTATGAAATTTATTACAATAGTTTGGAAGACATTCTATTTTCACAATTCACCAGTGCATATTAATTCCACTATAAGGCATTGCCATAATAGTGACAAAATATTTAAATTATGAAAAAGCATTGGTACAGCTGCTGTTACACTGTCAATAATCATCCTCAATCACCATTCGAAGCAGGAATTTAAAAGCATAAGAAGGTAACTGGTGGATGATAATTCTAGAATTGTTACTCTAATTCACTGCAACAGCAATGAACAATTATTGATTTATATATTTTTTAATTTATAAAATTTTGCATTTTAACTACTAAGTAAAAGCATTACAAAATAAATCAGAAAAAGATTTTAGTTTATAAAATTATTTTGATTTAGGTTCTGTGTTCATTACTCTATACAAAACCTTGTTTAACTCAACCAATTGACACAGAAATATAAGTTATACAAAGTTTAATTAATATAATATTTATAAAGCAAACCTCTAACTCATTTATCTTTTGCATGCGAGGTACAAATTTGAAGTTCTCAACATCCACAACAAACGGAGGCTGCCACTCCTACAAATTGAAACTTGCCACTATTGAATTGATCATTTTAATTGAAAAATAAAAAGTATGATGCTAACAAAGATGTGTATAGGAACTGTTACACATTTATATGAGCCTAGACACAACTTGTACAGAATGCTTTCAACCTAAATACATTGCGTTTTCTCAAAACAACATGAATTATATTTATTCAATAGTGCTAAAATGTCTTAATGATAAGCAGAGCTGGGTTGAAGTCCTGCGATGCCAACTATGTCTGTAGTGCAGCTACAATAATTTTAAGTTCAAATGAAATAAACTGATTGAGCAAATGAAATCGGGTTAATAATTTTAGCAAGTCAGCTTTAGTTACCATTTGATTTCGGCCTAAGTCAGGTTCCAACTAATCTTACAACTTCAGGTTGGTTTTATATTTTTTTAAATTGTAAACAAACAGTTTGAATCATTTTCATATTATATTTGTATTCCAATAGCAATAAGTAACTGGCAAACTATGAAAAGTCATCACAATTTACTACTGTGTATTTAGCTTGAATTTACTGGTAAATAATCGCTTAAGATAAAAACTGAAAGTATGAATCCATCGTAGTATAGCTGTCAAAGTATATAACATACTAAGTAGCCCTAAGTTCGAACTTATTTAATGCTGGCTATACTTAGTTCATAGTAAATAGGTCCATGACTACCAGCTGATTGTGATAATTATATTAACCATGATAAATTGTAATGTGATAATATTTTAGTGTTTATGAACATCAAAAGTAAATGTGAATTACTGCTTTAATGCTCACTAAAACTTACTGCAGGTGGACGAATTTTACAAATTCCCACTTTTTCAACTAAAGGTCGTATTTTCGTTATAAACGCAATAGGATCCTCAAAATCTTCATATGTTGGCTCAAACACTGGCGCTTCTGGTGGAGGTTGAAATACATCTGTAGTCGTAGAGCTTTCCATTCTGAATTATACTTTTACCTTTTGGTAACATAAATACAGTATAAATATAATAGTTATAATATTTATATTATTCTATAAAACTTATATCAGTTAACAAGTAATACTCTTTACGCAATATATATTTTGGTTATGCACTTTATTTTTGTCTTTTTGTTTTTCGTGGTGCAGTTCTCATGTATACTTTTTCTTTAATTTACTTTAGTTACAACATCTTGCATTACTATCTACTGTGTTTATTTTAATTATAAATGAAGAAATACCTAATGCATATAGTAACTCATAGTAACTGTGATACTTTACATTTATTATTATAGCAGAGCTAACAACAGATATAGTAACACTTGCAGATTTAGAGTATAATTAATATTATAGTAAATTAGTTACTCCCTTAGTTATTTATTATAATCAATAGGCTAAGACTCATACTTACCACTACCGCAATGACAATTATAATCATAAATATAACATTTCCATCAATATAAGTAATTATTAATTAAACAGCTATTAAAACCATCACATTTATTATTGACATTTTACTGTTTTAGTTTAGCTAAGCTAGGCCTATGGCTTTAGTCCTAAGTATTTAAATGTTTTGTTCAAATTGAAATAATATCAATACTAATAGTAATACTAATACTAAGTTTAATAACTACTATCATAGTGAAATTAAATATAATTCAGTAATACTTAAAGTAATACTAATAGACAATAATAATACTCGTAGTTATAGTAATTGTAATACTAATAGTAATACCAACATTAATATTAATACTAATTATAATAGGCTACTTATTAATATTATTAATTTATAGAGTTATACTTATACTAATAGTAATAGTAATGCTGTAATGCATTAAAGTACTATAATTACTAATTAGTAATTAGTATTACTATTACTGTATTAGTATTACTAATAGTAATAGCAATACTTATACTATTAGTATTACTGTATTAGGGTAATAATGTATTAGTATTACTTATTACTATAACTATTAGTTATTAGTATTAGTATTACTTATTAGTTATTACTATTAGTTATTAGTATTAGTGTTACTATTAGTATTACATTAACATTTAGTTTTACTCTAACTCTAAGTCAATTACTATTGCTATTAGTATTACTATTAGTATTACTATTAGTATTAGTATTAGATTTACTTTTAGTTTAAGTTACAGTAACTGTAAGTGTAACTTTTACTTATATTTTAATTTATAATAGACATACTCTAAGTCTAATAGTAAATAATAAATAAATAACAAATACTATTACTAATAGTAATACTAATAGTAATAGTAATAATAAACTAAATCACTAAATCAAAATGAAAATGTAATTCTAATTATAATATTAATTATTATTATTATATAAAATATTTATAATTATATTTATAATGATCAAAATCATAATGATGATCATTTACTTTTAGTTTTAGTGATTTATCATAATCATAATCAATATCATAATGATTATCATTATGATTATGTCTAATCACTAAGACTAAGAGTAAGAGTAAGTAAGTCTAATGTTTATGTTATTACTATTAGTATTAGTATTACTATTAGTTATTACTTACGATTATCGGCTTGATAGCTCAAACAATTCCAGTTATTACAATAAATATGTAGATAAAACTAAATTAAACAACGCATGGTAATAGTCATGTTGAACTTGATGCCGATGTCAAATTTGATCACGTAGGCTCACAAACTGAAACTAATATCAACATTACCCAAGACTCTTCACTCGTTTTAACGCTCCTGCCGCTTTTAAAGAACCGTGCGTTTGACAACAATATTAATGCAAATTGTATTACAAACAATTTAATAGTCACACCGCATAAATATTATTAAAAACACAGCTTAAAAATCTGCTAAAAATGTAATTGTATAGCAACTAAAATTGTAAATTTATATATTTCAATTTTCACTTCATCGTGTAGGTGAAGATATTTGTTAGATTTTGCGCAATTGGATAACTGTTATATTCACCAAACTGCTAAAGTGTTTTGGAAGGGCCCCTAGCTATGCTCCGTCGTGTTTATTCACTTTTAAAAAATCTTCCCCAGCTATCGGGCTTTAACCATGGGTTTGAACGCGTGAACACACCTAACGCTCATAATATGATTATAGTGTAATAGTAATTATACTAATCACAAATTACAAAATATGTCAAACTCCTTGCATTGTCATTAAATAATTATGTTAGTGTCTGTAAATGTTTATTAATATATTACACTTTACAGTTGTGTTAATCACTCCGTTAATGTTACTATTATTAATATTATTATATTATTAATAATTATAATAATATTAAATTATTATATTTAATTTTATTAATATTTACAATTACTTTTACTTTTAGTTTTAAAACTTAGTTTTACTTTTAGTTTTAGTATTACTATTTTTTATAACTTAAAGTTAATCTTATTACTTATTAGTTATTAATATTAGTTATTACATTTCCTTATTACTATTAGTTTTTGACCAAAATAATTAAAAAATTGATTTAAATTCACTAACACTAACAGTAAATGTAATACTAATAGTGATAGTAATACTAATAGTAATACTCAAATAGTAATAGTATTACTATTAGTATTAGTATTACTGTTAGTAAATTTAAGTCAATTTTCCTAATAGTATTACTGTAATAGTAATACTCAAATACTAATAGTAATAGTAATACTAATAGTACTAGTAATACTAATAATATAATACTAATAGTAATACTATTACTATCAGTCACTAAGTCTAATAGTAATACTAATACTAATAGTAATAGTAATACACTAATAGTAATACTATTACTAATGCCATTACTAATGGTAATAGTAATACTATTACTATTAGTATTACTAATAGTAATAGTAATAGTAATACTATTACTAATAGTAACTAGTAATTACTTATTAATATTATTATTACTATTAGTAAATTATTAATAATTTACACTTCCATGCACAGTGACAGTAACACTCACTGTCAGTGTGAGTGGAACATGGTGATGATCATTTAAATTTTAGATTTAAATCTGAAGGATTGAAATTGGTTTTATTTTAGTAATGTTTTTATTTGTACCTTTGGCTTTCGACCTGAATAAACCAATTCTGCAAATCATTTAGTTTTACGTTAGTTCTATTTCTAGCTTAAATTTATTAAATTTCACAGTGATTCTAAACTAATGAGATTGGTTATGAAATAACATAAGTATTATAAGTTATGGCTGTAACTGTTAGTGTTATCATTATGATTATCTAAGCAATGTACTACTTTTATTACTAGTCTACTATTACTACTACTACTGCTGCTACTACTACTGCTAGTGGTGGTGGTACCAGTGGTGGTGGTGGCACCTGTGGTGGTGGTGGCACCAGTGGTGGTGGTGGCACCAGTGGTGGTGGTGGCACCAGTGGTGGTAGTACTTGTAGCTTAGCTTAGGCCTAAGCTTGTCATTCGTATTGTAATTGATGACTGATTTACCTCCGTAATTTTTATGAAAGGGCCATTGCAGCACAAACAATAAAGTATCATCTTACTAAATGTTGTTAATTACTTTTTTAATTATTATAATTACTTATAATAAATATGAATTATGAAAGGGAGCGGCTGTGGTCTAGGGGCTAGAGCGTTTGCCTAGTAAGCATGAAGTCACAAGTTCGAACCTCGACAAAGGCCATTGGTGATGTTAGGAAGAGCATCCAGTCATAATTGCTCCTGTGCCTCATCTGAATAAGTCCTTAGCTCGATTTAACAAAAAACTCTCCATCAGGGGTTCTCACAGGGATAGTGACTATAAACTTGCGTGAGTTTTTTTTTTAATATGAACTATGAATATTGTTTGTTTAGACTTTATTCTCATAGACATATAATTATATCATTATTTTTATCATAGTTATGAGATTCATACAGCTACTTATAGTTATAATAAAATTACCTGATACTGATACATAATCATTGTCTTATGCCTGTATCAATCATGAGTATTACTGATGATTTTAGGTAAAAATGGTGCAGGTAGTAATGGCATAATTGGAAAGTAGGTAAAAATGGCAAACTGTTGTTAAATTTTCTTTAACCCTTAAACCCAAACCCAAACCCCCCATTCCAAACCCTAATATTGAAAATGTGCCATTAACATTTTGAAAATTTGACCTACTTTGCCACTTGTGCCATTATTACCTGTGCAATTTTTACCGGACACCATTACTGATATATTCACTGCATCACTATGTTAAACTAAAGAGATTGTGCTAGTTTGTTAGCAATAATTTCTTACTAGATTTAATTTTTTATATTTGTAGTTTCGCTTACTATCACTGAGACTACAACCTATGATCTGAGACTTCGGGCTTTAGTATTTGTATTGTGATCTTTATTATCTGCAATAAGTATCAATGGACGTTAACCGAGATGAAGAGCGAAAAATTGCTGAGATTTTCAAAGAGAGGAAATCTACACAGAATAGCGAAAGCAGGTTATGATTTTAAGTTTGCTAGTTATTTTTTTATCTTTAAATTTAACTCTAGGTGTATATAATTCAACTTTATATGTCAAGCATTTTTTCTATTTGTTTATTCCTGAACCATATTCATCCTGCCTATATGTTAGTGTTGAACTGGCATATTTATTAATTATTACCATTATCAGGATGAGAATGAATACCATTACAATTAATTTTGCATTTTAGAGATTGAGAGTTGCATCATAATGCTTATCTTTTTCTAAATTAGAAAAATCTTGTGTGTTTAGGCATTTGCCCAGACTCACTTGGCTGAGATCTATATTATTCCAAATGTTCTTCAGTTCTTATTACATTTCCAGATGTCTTTTATCTTCCCTATGTTTGTGCACAATAGTTTTTTACTGAGTAGTCTTTCTGAAAAATATCTAACATTCGGTGCCCTTACTATTTTAGAATTTCTCCTACTGTGATTCTTTCACATTAGTTTGGTTTCTCTTAATTATCCTTTTTGTTTCTTTGTGTACTCTGTGAACAATCGCATAAATGACAACTGTTCTTCTATTTTTTTATCTCTTCAAGCATATTTAAAACTCTATCAAAATATTATTTGTAAGTTTATTTATAAATACAAGTGCAATCTGGTGTCTATATTACGTCATACTTTGGTGAAATTCTAATTTTCTACAGGGATTGGAGTTATCTGTTCTACAACTTATTATACTTTGCTATATTCTGATTGGGCAAGTTTTCACAGAAAATATTCATGACAGTTTTATCCCATTGCCACACTTTTTGTCTTCCTAATTTTTCATAGTTACTACTTTTTAATAGCATGTGAATATAGTATGTCTTATGCCGCTATAATAAACCCCTCTGTTTCTTTTCCCATCTTCATCCAGTCATCTTCACTGACTCACTTGCATTTATTCTAATCCTAGACATGGTTTGGCTTTTTACATACTTGGACATCGAACAGTGCATGTAAAGATAGCCCAAAAAGATCAGTAGTGTTACAAAAAGAAATCAAATTTGGAAAATAATTTCTTTTGATGCTGTTTTTTTTTATCATTTTGTTTCAGTTTATTGGCATTTATGTCAATATAACACTGAAAGATTTACGATTAAAAACTGTGTCTTCATATTTCAATTCTATAATAGTGCTATTATTTTTGCTTTCATTTTTTATATATTTGTTACTGGTAGAGGCCTAATTCGATGATTTATGAACACATTTTAAACATCCATAAAAATTATTTACCCCAATAACTCCCTGCTTTAGGAAATCATGTAAGCTCTATTAAGTGACATCATCATCATGTATTTTTAGATCTGAGAAAGTTGATTTCTTATACAAAGATAAAGTTGACTCCGAAGAATATCTTTTAGGCAAGCGTGTTGATACCCATTTTGAAAGACAAAACATTCCTCAGGGATGTGAGTATGCCTCATTAGTTATCACTTTGCGGGCATAGACAACTCCTTGCGTAATAATTTATATTATGGTGTGTTGTATTCCACTGATCTTATATATTTTAATATTTTAGTAATACGTGGTTAAAATGGTCCAGATGCATGTTTGGATGCATGTCATTAATTACAATCCCATATTTGCTAAAATTTTTGAAGAAATATTATTTTAGTATTATATATGTGCTTCCTTATTTTATACTCTTGTTTAGTTGTTGCTTTCAATAAGCCATTTTTACAGAAACGTTAGCAGTCTTTAGCAAACTCACTATTAGGCACTATTTTAGCACAGTCAAACGTTGGTGCCAAGTTTGATGAGGATCCATTCTTACACAATGAAAGATTAAATACACAGATAAAACAAAGGGAAGACCCCTTGTCAGCAATGAGGTTTGCTATTTGTTATATGTTTACACATTTTTTTCTACTTTAAATAATGCTGTGCCTAGTATTTTATTGGTGTTACTTTATCATATTAGAATGTTTTAAACTTTTTAGGAAAAAGGAAGAAGATGCAAGAAGGGCTTTGCTAAATAATCCTCTCAAAATGAAGCTCTTAGAAAAAGAGGTGATCATCAGTAAACATAATACAGTATATAAAGTAGCTAGCTAAATGTATATCATAGATGTATTTCAAACCTCTAACATGACTTTATTCTATCCTCCCTACTAATCACTTCTAATCAAACAGTAATTGGTCACAACTGAGTATGCTATGCAGTATTACCATACACTGCTCTCCTTCATTAATCCTGAGTGACAGTTCTGTAGAGCTTTAACACTATTTTATAACAATACATTTTATAGCTTTTTACTGCCATCGATTAGTATTCAAGTTTTTAAGTTTTTCATATCGTTTGCATCAGTACAAATAGGTTTGCTGCATTGTTACATGGCCTTGCAGTCAATTTTGATGTATGTTTGTGCAAATTTATATTTTCAAGGAAGCATCGAAGAATTTTCTAAAATGTTCGTTGCAAAATCAATCATTTTTATAGTGTGAATATTTTGTCACATTATATATCTATTAGGGTCAAATAATTTTACACTAAAAACAGGCCTTGAAGAGTGTGGACATACTGGTTTTATAGTACATGCATCATTATGTAACTCCATCAGCTGTTTTCATGTTACAGTTAAAGGAGAGGCGCAAAAAGCGCCGAAGTAAAGATGGTGATGAGTTGTTAGCCAGACTCATGGCTATTAAAGGTGGTAAAGTGAATGCTAAACCAGTGAAAGCAAAAAGGAAATTACCTGATGATGAGCAGTCTTTATTATATCGGTGTGTGTGGAGTTACATAAGCTTTTATTTGCCTGTATATGGATGGTGCTAATGCTGCTAGCCAAGTTTAAACATTGGTGTGTAGGTAATTGTCTGAATTATGCTTAGCAATTATGAATGCACATTTTCTTGAGTAATAGTAAATTAACTAATCTACTAAATATGTTGACCGATAAGTGTCATTCTTTCTAATAGGGTTAAATGTGTTAGGAAACAAGAGTTGATTACTCCACATTTTTGTAATGTATTTTTGAAGTTAAAATAAATTCATGCTTAGTTGAAATTTCATATCGTTCAGAAACCCTCATACTAGTAAGAGATTGCTACAAATGGTTGATGTTTGTAGTTAATCGCTATAACTGATTATTATTATTTTATATATGTAGTATATATATCATTATGTTATAGCTACTTGGAACTGATTGGCAAAACGAAGAGATACAGATTTTATGATGCTTCATCAGACGAAGAGGATAGAAGAAAGCTACGAAAGCACCGTAAACATGATACGAGTAACAAAGACAGTAGCAGAAAGGATAGGAATGGAAACTCTGCATCAGGGAATGGGAAAGACGCCGAATCCTCTCGGAGGAAAACTGAAAAGTATGACGATTCAAAGCGAACAACTCGCATCCATTCAAATGATCGGCAGAGTGGCAGCGTAGAACGTAGAAATGGTAGGGCTCGATATCAAACTGGTGATAATGAAAGATCTCGAATTGAGTACCACAGTTTGCACCGTGACAGACATGGACCATCGGAGCGATCTGGATATGCTGCTAGAGCAGACCACAGGTCTCAAGATCGCTCTACTAGACATGGCAGGCGGGAGTCTGATAGGTCCACTGCGAGATATAGGAGAAGTAGATCACGATCTAACAGTATTCATAGATATAGAAACTTTAGATCTCGGTCTAAAGAAATTGCAACTAAAAGGGTTACTCAGCACATTTCAAGCTCTAAATCTAAGCCTGAAAGCTCTAAATCTAAACCAGTGGTAAGCAGCTCTCCAGAAGTTGCTAATAGAGTAAAGTCAGAGCGTAAAGTGCGTAGTTCTAACACAGTAGAAAATCAAAACCTAAAAAAGGCTAAATCCAAGAGATCTCAAAGGTAGGATTTGTCTTTTCAATTAAAAACAAGAATTCGTTAATAAATGCTCAACTAGCTATTGGAGCAAAAACATGAATTTCTAGTTTTATCGTAATAGGTTCAAGTTTAATTTGTTTATAAATCTTGGTTTTAATTTTTTGTGCAGCGTTTCATCATCCAGCAGCTCATCGTCTTCTGGTAGTAACTCAAGTTCAAGTAGCGGCAGTAACTCAAGCTTTAGCAGCTCACCTCTACGAGGTGCAAAGCGAAGAAAAAAATCAATGCCAAAGAAAAGGTAATTCTCAAAAATTACTTAAAAGCATGAATATAGTATCTTGAACAAGGTTGGATGTGCTAATATGTTTCAAGTGAACTGCATTAACTTTTGTATCGCACACAGAAGTAGCCGTGACAGAGCAGCGCATTCAAGAAGCTCATCTGCTGACTCTAATCATTCCTTAAAGCACTTGGAGAGAGAAAGAAATGAACTCAAAGACAAGCTATCTATGTTACCATCGTATGGCCTTGTGCACCCTGTAAGAAATATATAGCACAATTTTAAATATTTCCCTTCAACATATAAAGTGTCATGTCATGAGATCCGTCGCTGCTTTTTGTTGATAATACTAATTCCTTTTTTTTACCTGCTAGGCCTCAAAGCCTTCATCTTAGGGACAGGAACTGATTTCATAAATGCTATGTAGTTCTCAAAGTTTTTCTTGGCTAAAAATATTTTGGGAAATAATCTTTAATCTTTTTTTGTTTTAAAACTGGAAAATTATTTTCTTAAAGTTTCAATGTATTACAAAGCAAATAATATCAATACGCCATGTACAAGCCCATGTGTTGAGTTTAGTGTGCAAATCACTTTCCAAGTAGATATTCATGGTGCATAATTGAATGTCTTGTATAACTTAGAAAGGAGAATCTGTCCTTGTGGCTAAAGCTGATTCGGATGCTAAGAGGAAGAGTAATGTTGATATAAGTAAGAAGAAGCTGAAGAGGTCACCATCACCTACCCAATCCACTAAATCATCTCATAAACAAAAGGAGTAGGTATACAAGTATATCGTGCATCTTTTTCAATTTTCAGAGTTTCCTGACCAAGGAATAAGTATTTTTTGGCTGTGCAATACTATGACTTTTCTCTCAGATTAACTAAAGCTGAAAAGGAAGCAAAGTTGAGTGAAATGATGAACAATGCAAAGTGGAGAGATGAGCAACGATCAAAGAATGTCGCAAGATACAAAAAGGAACAAGAAGAAGAAGATGAAATGTATGCAAAAAATGCAGGGAAAGATAATAAATTTATTGCGTAAGTAAATATTGTTAAATTTTGCTACAGAGAAAAGTCAATCATGTGTAGTCAGATACACTGACCTACTTCTCAACTCATTGAATGAGTACAGGTGCATATTCTATAAATATAGGAAATATTTATTCATTGGATAGTATCGTAGCGTTACGCTTTATTTCTATTTAATGATATTATAATTTACACATTTAAAAATTCACTTAATTGCATGCCTAGAATTTGTTCAAAAATTACCTGAAAACATCCATTCCTTTGAAAACTGCTACTATTGATCTCAAATGTTTCAACTGCAACAACTTGCATATTTATAGTGTGCTCCTCGATTTGTATTATATATTTTTCACAACAAACGGTCTTAATCTGTATCGTCGCTAAATATCATTGTTATAAATTGTAGTTCTAAATGGAATTGTTAAACTGTCGCTTTAGGCTGTGTAGTGTCTTGTTGAACTATCATACAATCTTTATTGTTAAATTGCTTTTGCTAGCAATCGGGCTTCAAGTGTAAATGTTTAGCATTTCGAGTTGATGCTGATACATTTATACTTAAAACAAGAGTGGCAGTTTATAAATTAGAGTTGCTACCATTTAGTTAAGCAAATATCTACTCGAAACTGCATTGAAGTATGGCGCTACTGTTAACTATATAGTACATACTGTTGTTTTTCTTCTGGTGTAGACCTATGATGACCAGTCATGCAGGAGATAGTTCTATTGAGGATCAACTTCGAAGAAATCGTCATAAAATACAGAGAAATACCGCAGCAACTGAAAAAAACTTTGCTCGTAAATAATCAACTGCGCATTGTATAATGCCACAGTTTTAATAACTTTTGATAATTTGCTACCCAGAAATACTAAGTTTTCAGTTGTATAGTGTTTTTATTATCTTATTTGTTTCTTAATTTCCACATTTGTAAAATATGACCTGATCTAATAAATTGTTTTTTGACAAATTGGTGCTAGTCTTTGACCGTTAATGCTTCAAACACAATTCTATTTAGATTGTAGTACTGTGACTGTGTAATTACTACATATCAAATCATTACTAAACTACAGTCATTTTCAACGAGGTTTAGTAGTCACTAAATATTTCATTTCTAATGTACTAATGTGGTATTCTTGAGGCTGCGTCTTATTGCCTAGTCTAACATTCAAGTACAAATGTTACAAAACAAGACCCTTTTATTTGTACAAGGATATGTTAATCAGGAGTTATCTGTAACTTAATACTGCTCTGCCTGCTTTCTTTCTATACATATAACTACTTCATTATGCCAATGTGTAAATTTACTTAAGAACTCTACGCTGTGTAATAGGCGAATATGCAGTAGAATAACAAAGTAATTATTACTTGGGCGTATAAGTATTATATGCAGCACAGCAGCTTTTAGTTTTTTTGAGTTGGCTTGGATAATATCTATTCTCGAAGATGTAAGCAGGCAAGTTTAGACAATTTCTCTGATTTACTAATATTTGACATACCTAATCTATTTATATTCCTATATGCATGTCTATGCAATTCAACTTGGCTTGCTTGAATATATATGCACAATTCTCACATACTGTGACATTTTGATTTTGCAGTTTTCAAAGTAAAATTGTTTTCAAACCCATAGCTGCATTAAGACTTATAGAAGGTTTAAAATTCATCTAACACATGGAGATACCTTTTCTCTGAGAATGCATATTTATTGTTATTTAATAACAAAAAGCATACAATAAACGTAAATTCTGTGATTGAAAATAAAATAATAATCCAACCAGAATAATTGTGATTTTGTAAAATTATTTACCAGGCTACCTCGATTTTATGATTATATCATTACATTTAATAAAATAGGTAACCTACAGCTAGAAAATCTACTACCGAACTAATTCAATTGCTACATAACTTTTAATAACCATCACATAGCTAGTTATAACACAAGTTTTTACTGAAGATTGTAGGGCTCATATAGGCAAATAAACTACTAGTAGGGGCAGCTTTAGATTTTTTCTTTATTCAAATACATTTGTTTCCGTACTGACCACTTTAAGAATGTGTGACCAATTATTTATATGTAGTACATATATGTATATCAGCATTTTATTCTTTAGTACTAATTTCTCATGTTTTGCTTTTTTTGCACTATTAAATTTCTTTGAATGCTGTCAACAGGTTGAAGGTGAAATAAAAAAGTTTTTTCGGATATTTATATTTGGAATACTGATATGCCAGAAAAATATAGATTGGTGATGCTCGGAAGGTTAGGAGTTGGAAAATCAGGTAGTTTCTAAAACTGTTTGATAAATCTAAATCTTAAGTTTATGCCTTGATTTTTTATGACTTATGTAGCTTTTTAGAAGTTGGTGAAAATGCATGCTTATGATAGCAAAATTTGTGTAAGTTTTGACAATAATTTGTATTAGCTTCTTCTACAACCTTTGAAAACAGTGCAATGTATCATCAGAAAAAATACAAATTGCTTTAAGAATGATTGCATTCAATAATTACTTTTGTATGTAATTTCTCTAGCGCTAACAGTGAAATATTTAACACAAAAGTTCATCACAGATTACGACCCATACATAGGTAAGTTTACTTCTCATGTATCTATGCTTTCTTTGATGTAATACATTATTATATAAAACTAATATAATCTAAAATTTTCATAATACCTAGCTGAACAATATGTATATAAATATATTTTTTTTCTCACCTATCTCCGCTTTGTCCTATTTGGGTAGTGGGATATATATATATATATATATATATAATTATGTATGTATGTATATATACATGTATATATACATGTATATATACCTGTATATATACATGTATATATACATGTATACAGTATATATATTTAGTCTATTATTAACTTGAGTGGTGTAATGTTGGATATTTTACTTATAGATGGGAAATACAACAAAGTTGATATAGTTGAACATGAGCCAGTGACTATCCGAGTATGGGATACATACACGCACTCAGGGGTAGGTATCTTAGACACAGAGAGCTATGAAATTGTATGCAATATAACAAGTATTTCCCAATTTCTTGTGCATGTAGGATAAGAAATTAAATTGAATTATTCTATAGATGTGTATAGTTCTTTTGATAGAAAGTTATTGTCTCAAACCTAGTTGTTGCTGTTTCCTCAGTTAATTTGACGTGATGCACCACATATGCTACATGCAAACATAAATCCGGACTACGTTTAGGATCATTGCATGTCAGAATTACACAATATATAAAACAAAATTTAGAAAATAAATTGAAAATTTGTCAGCATTAAAACTACTAAAACACTTTATTGTTACTCAAACATTCTCAATATAGGATTAATTATTGTACATTTGCATCAAATTGCTACTACTTCAAGCACGGTATCATTTAATTATTGACAATTGTTTCTATATAAGCTAAAAAAATAAGAATTTTTTAAAAATAGACAACTTTTTGTTATATTGTTGTGGCTATGGAAGTCAAGCAGTTTCTAAGATAAACTCCTTAGGCCAGATTTAAAATGGTTTTTAATCTAAATATTATATTTATTTGAACTTTTATGTTCCAATTTACCAAAAAGTTGTTAATAGGATTTCTGTTTTTTATATATAAAATGTTTGGAAATATTTCTAATTGACAAATTCAAAATGTACGTTTGCATGATACGGTATTTTAAAAGTTGGGTCATGTCAGAAGAATTCAATTAGGGCATTTTATATCAGTTAATTTAGGTGGGTATTCATATTTTCAAAATAAATTAGGTGCTGTTTAGCCTATAAACATTGTATTTATTAATTCTTAATTGTCTGAAATAATTGAAATGCGTTTTTCTTACCCCAAAGTTTGATATGGAAAATTTTGAAAATACATTTTGCCAAATTTAAGGCAACAGTTGACAAAAAGGGCGCCTTGTTTTAAATTATAGCAAAATCAATACCAAAAAGTTTGCAATCTTTTTCATTTATATGCAGAAATACAGAGTTGCAGTATATTCTCACTTAGAAATAAAAGTTCTAGCTTGTCAGATGTTATATCATAAATGCACAATATTTGTATGTATAGTTCTGCTTGTGCCCAAAGTATTTTTGTGAGTGCACATAACTCCAGGCAAGCTTTTACTAATACACAGGTGTTGGGTCTGAGGGTGTAAACTGACATAGCACTCTAATAATTTCATTATGTTTCAATTTCCTCAATTTCCTCAGGTAATTAACACGTGCAAAGTTAGTGTAGGTTGAGTTTATTGTTTATATCATATTGTAGTATATTATGTTATATATTGACATTTGACTAGGTATTGTCCAGGGTTCTCCCCAAATTTGCACGAAAACCTGATAGCTCTTAATGTTTCATATTTTAAATTGAGTATCATGGCTGAATGTTGTTATTTCTACCCCACATGAGCCTACATTTTGCTCTAATAAAAGTTGGGCACACCAACGTCCAAACAGCGCCCCATATTTGTTTACTTCCCCAAAACTCTTACAAGTTAGAATTGTTGTTATTTAAAATTAATTTTAGTATAAATTATTGTTGAAGGTGTTTTAGCCTTCAATAAGGTTGAAGTTTTAGCCTTCAACAAAGTTGAAGGATTAGCCTTAATCATTGGTTGAAGGCACATTTATTTTTTGCAAAAGTGAAGTTGTCTTTTACCCCTCCATGGTGTTTCCATGAGCAATAGCAACACAGCTGTCTACCATAATAAATTTGTGTTACAGAGTTGTATAGAGTTGGATAAGTACATAAAGTGGGCTGATGGGTTTATAGTTGTCTATAGTGTGGCGAGCAAGTCTAGCTTTTTAGAAGCACAGGCATATTTGAAGCACATACGGATACAATGCCAACAAAAAGGAGTTGAGATGCAGCCTACCATACTGGTTGGAAACAAGAAAGACCTTGACAGATTGAGGTTCGAGGATGTTTGCAAAATGTCTGAAAAATGTTTTAATTAGCTCTGTTATTTCATCAACCAAGCTTGTAGTTATAAGGCCAATGTATAAGAAATATTATTCTGATAGCTAAACATACTTGGCCATAAAATTACAAAGTTATGGCCAACTGACGGTGAATTTATATAAACTAAGTGAGGAATAAAACATTTTATACTCAACTCATCAGTATTAGAAACTAGTGAATTTTAGCAGACAATAAGAACTTCTCCCAAATTATGTAATACTGTTTTTAGCCTTTAAGCACATATTGAAACTTTTATAATGTATAAAAAATGCTCTAAACCACTACTAAATATAGGAATGCAATAAAAATCCTGCGACTTTTTTAATGTCAGCTGCCTTCAATATTTTTATGTTTGACTCAAATCTCATTATTTTAGCCTGTGTTCTATTTGTGTTATTGTAGACAAGTGGACCTTTATGAGGGACAGTCTCTAGCAGACAAGTTTCATAGTTTGTTCCAGGAGAGCAGTGCTAGAGGAAACATGAATGCTGTTGATTCAGTATTTCACAGCATTGTCAGGGAAATTCAACAGGAGAGAGAATTGTCCTCTCTTCACTCAACTGTTGCCAGTATCCCGGAATCAATATCTCACACAAGCAGTCTTCCCAAGTCATTAACCAGACGTGCTAAAAGTTCTGCAAAACAATCACTCACTGCCCCTAGGCCTCTGAAAAAGTCCACCAGCACCTTTAAAATTTTCAACAAAGGCTTCCGTCTATTTACCTGATGATATTTGCATGTAATGTGTTATGCTTCTAAAAAACACTTTTCTACTTAAAAACGGGGCTAGTTAAAATGAAAAATTTAAAGTAACAAAATAATTGCATAAGAGTAACAGTATGCTTTTATTATAATAACTTTTATATCTATGACAGAATTGTATGAAATTACAAAAAAACTTTTGCTAACAGTTTATGACTTGATATAAGTCTTTTAACAGTATATTATGCTTATTACATGATAATAGAAACACAGATGTACAAGATCAAACAGAAACTACTTTAAAAACTCAAAAGTTATCTTGATGAAAAATAGCATGTTTTTTTATGCTTTACCCTTACATTACTCTAGTTAGTCTAGTATGGCAGTGGCTCAAACCACAGGATTAGATTAATGAGGTTCAACTCCTTTGAGGACATGTTAGTTCTTCATCTTATAGTAGCATGGCACTCCAATAATGTAAAAGCTACCTTGCAGAGAATTACAAAATGTTTATATACATACAAGCAGTACAGCATAATGAAAATTTTCAGTTAGAACCATTTGAGCTACTTTAAGAAGTTTTCTTCTTCTTTCTAAGAACTGGACCTCCAAGAATCTTGTATGGTGTCCTGTTGAAAGCAAACATTATCAACAGCTCAAGCAATTGTTGGTGTGAAATTGGTGCATTATTGTATTATATTATAAATAAACTTTGTTTGTTATATCTAAACAAGTTTTTATTATTTATTACGTACCTGCATGTGGAGCAGATTGCTTGAAAATCACAAAAAACTACAAAATAGGAAAGTTAAGTAGAATGAGAACAGAATTGTTGATGAACTTACAATGCTTTTAGTGAAACATATAATTACTATTACTATTATTATTGTCATGTCTATAAACTAGCAGACAATGGTAGGAAATAAAAGGATGTTGAAAAAGCAAGCATCAGTTGCCGTTAAACTATCAATTATGTGAAGTAATTATTCATGTCATAGTCCTTTTAGTATATGCAACCCAATTGCTGGTACAGAAAATATTGTCAAGTTAGTAAAATATAGTAATAAAACACATGTACATTAAAATACTTAGAAACTGAGCTAACTTTGAACTAAAACAGTATCTCTAGTATACTTTAGAAACAATCATTATTTAGTAGTCAAAATTCTTTCACTGATAGTTAGCACAGCCTGAAATGTTAAAACGTGTTTAATGACTACATAAAGCTACATGCAACGAGTACTTGCAGTGTGTGGGCTACAAATACTAAGAGCAAAATTTTAACTAGCAGTTGTAGTTTATTGAAAGCATTAAAACTCCAAATCTGCTTTACTACCTTTCTGTAACCATTAATATGGCTTTCTCAATTTTCAACACAATTTGAAAAATTATAAACAGTTTTTAATTATAAAAAATTATGGCCAAATTGTTGAATAAACTTGATAAATATTTTTTTCAATAAAAAATTGTTAGTTTCGACACAAAGTGCTGCAAAACTATAGAAATCATATGAAGAGATTGCTCTTACTTGACAAGCAAACAGAGCAGACAAATCCTCTATCTATAAGCTGCCGATGACAGAAACAGGCAGCTCTGTAGTCAACATGAGTTCTGGGTGGTAAGCTCATTTTAGCTCTTGTTGCTTGGTCAGGCAAGTATGTCCACTTGTAACAAAGCAAAGGTATAGATGTATTATGTTTAATACAATAACTGCTATATAAGTGGAAAAATGTTGCTAATGTTAGAGCAATTTGTAGCTTGTGTCAAGTAGAGCTATTGACATGAAAAGGGAAGACAACTGCAAAATATATAAAGAGCTTTAGAAACCCTGACAATGTTATGTAACTATGAAAAATGTTGGCTGTAGTGTAATTTATATTAAATATTATACTAATCTAGAATAAAATGTTTTACTAAGAAGAATATCTAATTCAAATGAAGGTAGTTTACAGGAACAAATAAAACGCAAATGGAAGGAACTCCAATGAACACACTTAATCACTAATTTCAGATACCAAACAAAAATGTTAGATTAAATAAATTTGATCAATAATTTATAAACCAGATAAAAACGGAGTAAAATTCATAGATTTTAATCTAAATTAATGGCAATAGACAAACCCTCTGGCTCTCTTCTAAAGACCACACAAAATTAGAAAAGAAAAATTTCATAATTTGTCAACTGGAAGTCAAGTTAGGAGAAGTGTTACTTTTCTGTTTAATACCAATCTGCTATAATTCTACCAAAAATACAGCTATTAGTTATCTCCCAACTAAAATTTCATCTGACCCTTTTTGTCTTCATTGCACATACTTTTTTATTCAATTCCAATTTCATAGTATAAATAATAATATGGTATTAGTTGATCTATATTATAGCATAAAATGCACTAAATTATTATATTGTTAATTCACATTGAGAATTTCAATTTAACCTAAATTTACTTACCAACAGGTACTGCAAAAGTCCTTTGGTGTGAGGAATCTTAAGGTAAATGCCATTTGTTATGTCACACGCTTGCTGAAGCAGTCCAGAATCGTGGTTAAAAACACAGGCGTCAATAATCACATTCTAAAGAGACATTACAGAGTCACCTTTCAACAGATGCTGATTAATAATAAAAATAAGGTCTAACTATTAATAAAGAATGAGATAGTTAGTTTGGCAAAGCCAAAAACTATACACCACACTGAATCAAGTTAGAGAATAGCATAGTATAGTTAGAAATGTACCCCACTGTCTGATTAGTCAAGTTACAACAAACCTTTTTTTGAGCAGTGAAGACTGCATTCATGAAATTCATATATTGCTCCGAATGATCATCAGTTCCTTTGATAACCTGCAGCGAAGCAACAGGACACTGATTTAACATAATGTCGTGAGTTTAATAAATACAAAATAAGTTGAAGCATGTATATACTGTGTGAGTTATTAAACAAAATTGTGTACCAAAATTTTAGAATTCAGTTTTTCGCCAGTCATGAGATGTTGCTCTTTCTTATGAATATCTAAGAGTAGATCAGTTAAGAAAATATTCTGTGGTATAAAATCTCTCCTTGTGAGAAATTTAGAAACAATAACACCAGTGTTTGACTGTAATTGTTCTAAAGTAATGCAAAACACACAAAATTAACTTGAGTAATGTAATTAATGGAAAATAGAATTAATTCTAACACAGCTGCACAAAGATTAATGTAAATGCAGGTTTTAGTAGTGAACATTTAGTAACACAGTGTCACGAACTGGTTAAGATGCGACTACATGATAAAGGATACAACACAGGGCCATGCAAAGAGCACCGGCAGTAATGGATTCAGCAAACAGTTCACGGTCATCAACTACAACGAAACAGTGATAAAACTCAACAAACTAATAAAGTAAATAGTAACAAGCATAGTGAGGTTACTCTCTAAGGTAAATGTCTCTATAATGCTACTAGCTTATAATTTGATTGCATGCAGGAAGTCATGCTTATCTAAGTATTCATTCAGAACCTCAAACTAAAATTAATACAAACCGCACATATCTTTAATGGAGAACAGGTTAACAAACAAACTGCATTAAAACAAGCCCAAATTTTGGAGACAGCATGTTATAATAAAAACACAAAGAAATGATTAAAAAAACAGCCTATAACTTGTACCTTCTGAAAGTAAATGAGACAATTCTCCTTTCACAGAGTTTTTAAGTAGCTGTAAGGTATCCGCTGTAGCGCCAGTTGTAGCATTGTGAGTGGCTACGAATTGCCTAGGAGGGTATATATATTGACTTCTATTTGCTTGGCACGCTATGATCGCTAGAGTATTCTTATGATTGGTTAGCAGATGAGCATTGCCAAATGTAATGACTCCATCAACCAGCTCCGTCAGTAGAATCTAAAATATTTGAGAATAAGCAAATGTAAATGATATTATCAAAAAATGATCTCTCATGCCTATAGACTATTGGTTAAACATTTTAAATAGAAAAATTTGATAGAAATACCTGACTGCCGTCAGACGCATGATTAGCGTTGTTTAAATTGCCATTTTTCTGATGATGTGGACTACCGTGGTGGACACCTTCAGTACGCTCTCCCCACCATACACAATTCGTATCAAGAACTATTACTAATAAACTGGCATCTTCTTCTAAAACAATAGGAAAACATGACAACAGCAAGCAAATCAAATGAGCTGTCAGAAAAGTTAGTATTTGTATTGGAAATTCTTAACATATTATATAATTATAATAGTGTTTGAACTGGTGTGGTGGCTGTGGGAAGTATACCCCCAACCTTCCATGTATAAATACCTACAACAGAAGTTGTGATATAATATTATATTATAAAAGTTCCAAGAGACGATAACTCCGTTAGCGATGCCGCAATCCTATGCGGTACCGCATCACTACCTATGGCGGCACCGCCGGAACCCCCACAGACCAATCAGAGCCAACCTTTCAGATATAAACAGTGCCTTCCGGTGCCCAGCCTCAGTCAGAAGATAACTGTTATGTAGACTAGGATAAAATTGTGTAGCTGTTTTACAAGTGTATTCTTTTGTAATTGTTGATAACTTTATTTGTATCTAATTAGACTTAAAATATAGATCTTTCATAAACACTAACTACTTCGGTTTCTCTAGCAACCTCGTTGTAAACCATGCAGCAGTAATTCGTGTATACAATAATACCCCACTCTGGTAGTGCACAAAACTACAACACTATATAGGATTTCAATTTTTATGACAAAACCTATAAACAACAATGTATTCCAAATTAAATGAAACCAAATTAATTTAAAACTATCACAAGGCAACATAAAAATTATTAGTATAACTATAACTAGAACTAGTGTTATGTTTTCCAGATTTAGGGTCGATGTGCAACCAAGAGAGTCTATTTATTACTAGAGAAACTTCACCGTGATAAGTCGAGTAGATATCGTTATATTTTAATACAAGAATACATAATAAAACTAGTATACAACAGTAAATGATACGCACGTCTATTTAATTTACAGCATTATCCTCAACTGAGCTAGTAGCGCGAAGCTGCTACTATTACTTATAAACAGCCTAGCTAATTGGCTAATACATTGTTCCGGGTCAATACGCAACCTTGCGTATTGTGTTGCTGGTAGCTCCACGAGCCACCACACTGCCCCCTCCAGCAGAAAGCCCTCTTTCTGATAAAAATATAATTCACATAAAAAAACGTATACTTCGTTGTGGAGAGAGAGAACAGTATAAAAGTATATACAAAAAAAACAACTGATAAAAATATACAGGTATACATATAAACGTGCACAATATGTAATAAGTAAGAGAAGGTCCTATCTACATGTAGAGTACGTGCCACCATAACGGTAGGGAATGCCACAGAGAGGTAGGGGAAGAGTAGTATGGAGTTGGAGATAGGCTCAAGTTAACTGCGGGCCGCACGCTTCATGCGTTTAATAGACTCCTGTAAATATTTGAGTTCACTGGATGCAGCCTGCACCCGCGGGGCCAGTCTATACACTTCTTGCTCCAAGTCGTGTGCCCTAGCTTCTACTTCACGTAGGTTGCGGGCCCAGGGGGACGAGCGAGAGGAAGTCGGCTGTCTGTGTCTTTTCCGCTCTGAGGATGGAAGGGGAGGAGGGAGTGTATACGCATTCGTGTCTACCCTCTGTAGTACGACACGAGGAAAGGTATGCGGCATGCGTAGAAGATTGTGAGGTGGAGAGTTAGTAGACTGTATAGGTTTATCTGCGGCTCCAGAGATGATGGGTCGCGGGGAAGGGAAGCCTTGCTCCAGGCGAGATAGCCGAGCTGGGTCAGTGATGAGTGGTTTAATGGCATTGAGAAATGCAGGATAGGATGATTCGTCTACTTCATAGACATGTCCTTGATAACACTGCATAGTACGTTGGTGACGCAGTAGGTAATCACGATTGTAGCTATATTCTCCGCAAGGGCAGAAAGTGGTGATGTAATGTTGCGGCAAGTGTACTTTTAGTCTGCGGTGGGTTGTAAATCGCTGCTGGCAGAGGTTGCATTCGCGACTACTCTCACCTCCTTGATGAGTCCTAATCTCTCTCTCTGTGGCAGGGGTAATCCAGTTGGAGGTTGCTTCCAACTGGGGTGGCAGTTGCCTGGTTGTAGAAGTTGTTGGGGCCGGCTCTGGGTCCCATGCCATCTCTAGAGAAGGCATGCCCGGAGAGACGGGCGCGAGTGTGTCTACAAAAGTAGAATTATTGTTAGATCGCGGTGGATCTTTACAACATAATTCTAGTGACTGTCGACTGTTGCTAGCCTGAGAGTCACAGCTTTTGGAATGCACTCGAGGAACCGATGAATCATGTGTGGACTGACCAAGAACAGTGTCTAGCTCCAGGTCTAACAGACCGTCGGCCATTACAGTGTCTTCATCGTCATTCACATGAAACGTGGTTCCCAGTAATTCTGATTCAATCTGCTGAATTAGTTCAGAATTTACTGGCATCGAGCCCGTTTCCATGAATAGGAATACAAGACTTAGACTGGCTTACCTGGGAACTCGGTATTAATGTCCATACTCAACGTTCTTGGTAAGATTGGAGCTGGTTGTGAGATACGTCTGCCTTTGGCGATGTCAGCATAAGAAAAGGCTGAGCATCGTTTCTGAGGCACGAGGTCGGAACTATTTGCTTTACGCGCATTAATTCCTCCCACTATTCTGCCCTCGCAAAAGTTGATATTTGCGTGGGGTTCACAACTCCAACATTTTATCATACGGTTTTCCCCTAGACTTTCATGTGCGCCGCTTCTAATGCAGTCACATACGAAGTCTTTTAAATATGGTGGGGGTTTCCTCGTACGCTGTCCCCTTTCTAGGGGGGGTGACACGCTTGCCGGTTCGTTAGTAGGGGCCTCTAATGGCGTCTCTACTTCACCGTTAGCGGTCACTTCTTCTTGTTCTCCGGATGGAGCCCCTCCCTCCGTGGGGGTTTGCACTTCCGGAACCGGCTCGGTTTCTGGAAGTGATGGAATTAGACTTGGCGGTGGCGGACACGCTTCTGTTGACAAAAGCTGCCGCTCCTCTCTCACCAAGTTTTCTTCCCGCGGTATGACCACTTCGTATTCAGGTCCATGCCGCCGTCGCCCGCGCGTTGTTGTCTGCCTCCTGGGCTCTAACAACGGGGGGGCTTCTCCCACTCCGTCGGGGCTAGCCCAATACGGTTTCAAGCGAGACTCATTCTGGATAGACACCTGTCCTGAGCGCTCAATCTTGTACGTATGATTGGGCATAGCCTCGACGACCACGTAGGGTCCTACGAACTTAGGCTTCAGTTTATCAGCCTGTCCGCGACGCCTACGGTAATTGACCATCCACACCTTATCTCCCGTTTGGTAGAGAGGTGGTTCATCGGAATCTTCGTGCCGCACCTTCCACTGCCGTTCGCGCAGTATCTCGTGTGCGGCCCTCATCCGTTCCACTAGTTCACTGGCATACTCGTGAACCGAGTTGTCTTGCTCTGGAACGTGATAGGTGAGATGGTCAGGGACACGAGTCTCTCTCCCGAGCATCAAGAGGTTTGGGGTCTCACCAGTACTGGTATGTGGGGTGCTACGGTATGCACGCATGACTTGCGGCAGCACCGTATCCCATTCCTCTTGACCTCGTCCAAGGAGGAGACTCCGGAGTGCATCACCTAGCATCCGGTTGTTGCGCTCCACCACCCCGTTACCTTGAGGGTGGTAGGGGGTGGTCCTGCTCTGATTTACTCCCCAGAGGTGGCACAGGTCGCTCATCAGTTGAGACTGGAATTGAGCGCCTTGATCAGAGTGTATCTGTTCGGGGAGCCCAAAATAACAGAATACATGTTGGTCTAGTGCCCTGGCCACTGTTGGGGCTGATGCATCTGGGATAGCCAGAGCATCCGCCCACCTAGTAAAGTGGTCGGTTAGTACTAGGATCCAATTATTGCCTCTGGGGGTCAGGGGCATGGGTCCGACCAGGTCTACAGCGACTACTTGCCAGGGCCTACCAGCATATAGCCTCCGCCGTCCTGCTTCACCAGGGGGGCGGCTATGCTTACTGGCCTGGCAGATTTCACACTGTTTGACTCTGAGCCGGACGTCACGCTCCATTTGTGGCCAATACCACCGGAGTCGTAATTTGGATATCACTCTCTTGACCCCTGCGTGGGCCTGTTTGTGAGTATCCCAAATCAACTCACGGCGGATGGCCGTGGGACAGACTACCCTCTTCCTTTCCGGGTGTCTGCCACTGGCAGCTAGAGAGATGGTTAGTAACCCATCCTGCCCGATCCGCAGCGAGTCCCAACGCTGACAGTATAGCCGGAACTCGGCGCATCCCTGTCGTATGCGTTCCTCACTGGGTCGTCGCCCTTCCCTTTTGGCCCGGTATATGTCTGCCACGACTCCAGGCAGCTCTTCTTGGAGCTTCTTCAGCTCTCGAACATTACCGGCCAGTACAGGGTTGGCGCGGAGGTTTTGTACATCCTCCGGGGACTCATCAACTCTTTGCCTGAGTTGACCTTGGTCCCAGTCGAACGGTGCTCCGTGGTGAGCCAGCGTCTCCAACTCGCATCGCGGGGGACCTCCATCCCTCCTCTCGATGTTGAGACACTGTTTGCAACCTCCGTCAGGTCGGCGACTCAACCCATCCGCATTGCTGTGTCTCTTGCCCGGTCGATGTTCGATCCGGTATGAGAATTCAGCTAGGATTTCGAGCCACCGGGCGACCTGACTAGAGGGCTCTGCTCTCTTGCACAACCAGATCAGCGAGGCATGATCCATACGCAGCCGGAACTTCCTGCCATATAGGTATGGTCTGAAGTGCTTCACTGACTTGATTACTGCCAGCAGCTCCTTGCGGGTAGTGCAGTAGTTTCGTTCAGTGGGTGAGAGAGACTTACTGTAGTAGGCTACTACTACTTCTCGGCCTTCCTGCACTTGTGACAGCACAGCGCCAACATTTTGGTCACTGGCGTCCGTGTCGAGGATGTACTCCAGAGTGGGGTCTGGGTAGGCCAAGATGGGCGCCGTTAGTAGGCAGCCCTTGAGGCGGTCGAACGCTTCCTGTTCGACTGGGGTCCACTGCCACGTCACTCCCTTTGCGGTGAGCCGGTTTAACGGCTGTGCTATGCCCGCAAAGTCTGGTATGTATTGTCTGTAATACCCTACCAGCCCCAAGAAAGCCCGGAGTCCGGTCAAGTCTTGGGGAGTGACCCAGTCTTCTACCGCCCGTACCTTTTCGGGATCCGTTGCCACGCCGTTTCGACCGACAACGTGCCCCAGGTACTTGACCTCCGGCTGCAATAGAGCGCACTTGGAAGGTTTGAGCTTAAGACCGGCACCTCGGAGTCTATCGAAAACCTCCTGCAGACGACTGACATGTGTCTCGAAGTCTGGAGAGATTACGATGACATCATCGAGGTAGACCAGCAGTGTCTTCCAATGGAGTCCGCTAAGGACTTGTTCCATCAGCCTCTGGAAGGTGGCTGGGGCGGAGGTTAACCCGAAGGGCAGCACCTTCCACTTCCACAACCCGTCCCGTGTGATAAACGCCGCTTTCTCCTGGGCGTCGGGACTCAGAGGAACTTGCCAATAGCCGCTTAGCAAGTCTAACGTACTGAAGTACTTGCTGCCGGCTAGGGCGTCCAATGACTCGTCAATACGAGGTAGAGGGTAAGCGTCCTGTATGGTTACGCTATTGAGTTTGCGGTAATCCACACAGAACCGCCAACTGCCGTCTTTCTTCCGGACCAGTACGACTGGCGAGCTCCACGCACTTTGGGCGGGCTCTATCAGTCCCCGGTCCAGAAGATCCCGTACTTGTCGGCTAACTTCCTTCTCTTTTTCCGGCCCCAGCCTGCGTGTGGGCTGCCGGACAGGGACTGTCCCTGCAGTCAGCGGTATTTCGTGTCTGACAACTCCAGTCAGCCCCACGTCATGATCTCCGCTACTGAACACATCACCGTAGTCGCGTAGCAACTTCGCCATGGCTTGGCGTTCCTTGTTGCTCGCGCAGCCGCCACTGGCTGTTTCATATAACTCCCGGAGATGTGTCGGGACTGCCCCTCGTCCCTGAATAGGGTGTCGAGGGGGTGCCTCCGTCGCGTCGCCCAGCGACGGGCCCACGTCCTCTTCCTGGACGGAATGGAACCGGCCCAGCATTGACCCAGCTGGGAGCTCAATGGGCTCGGTAAAGGGGTTGACACACTGCACTAAGACCTCCCCTCGCTCAGTTAGTCGGTTTAAACTACTGGCGAGTTGGATCCTTTCGTGCGCGCCTTCAACGATCCCGAGCCTGGCTATCCGGTTGCTGTTCACTCGGCAGTGGATAGTAGCTCTGGAGCGTCCGGGCACGGTGCAGTTCCGAACTACCTGAACACCGCCCACCAGAGGACGCCCAAACTTATCCACACAGGCGAGTTCTCGCCCGCCCATCAGCACCACCGACTTACTAAAGTCTATTCGGCACTGGTGTTGCTTCAAGAAGGGCATTCCGAGGATAGCATCTTCCTCCAGTTGGCCTATGACAAAGGTCTCCTGTACAGCCTGGTCTCGGACACGCCCAGGGAGCTCGATAATACCATAAAAGGGAATACATGACCCGTCTGCCAGGGTGCCATGTTCCCCAGTATACGGTCGTACTCTATCCCTGTCCCGGCGGGGCAGTGCCTCAAAGACTCTACGACTGAGAAGGTTGGTAGTACAACCGGAGTCGAGCAGGAAAGTGACGGCGTTGCCGGCCACCTTTCCGGGTAGGAAATAGCTCTCTCCATGTGGTTGTACTTTCACCCCCCCCCCCCCGCATGTGCTGTCCTGGATTGACAGGACGGCGGGGGTTTCACCCGTGGTTTACGGGGTTTCCGGCGGCGAGGTTGGTGCCGGCGGGGTTTGGGGCTCTCCACTGGGCCTTCTGGCTCCATTTCAGTGGCGGGCTCCTCTTCCCGAGGTAACCGGTGGAACCGGTTGGCGAGTGGCAGGGAGAAGGTACTCGGCCGTTGTGCGGGCCTACTAGTCCTGCGTGGTACCTGCCACTCGGGTGGAGTGTTCCGTCGTGTCCGTACGGACAGACGACGGCGTGTCCCACCATACTCCTTCAGTTGCGGCCCGCGGGGAGGGAGAGTGTCCGCGGGCCGTGACAGTTTAACGCCCCCTGGTATTGGAGTCGTCCTTTCTGTCCCTGGTCCTGACCAGCGCCACTCCAGCCCTGCCCCACAGGCGTTGGGGGCACCCGCAGGGCCTGACCGGGGCCAGCACTGGCCAGAATGGTTACCAGTTGTCCCAGCATCTCTACCATACGGTCCACTTCGGCTTCCAGCGGGAGGGCTTCGGGACCTGTCGTAGCCCTGGCAGCGTTGACTCCAACTACTGGTGGGTTCCGTTGTGCTCGATGCATTTGGGTAGCCAACAGGTAAGCTTCTCCAGCCTTCAGGGCATCCTCTATTCTGGTTATCCCTTTAGCTCGTAGTTGATGTTGTAGGCCCAGGTCGTTTAGTGACTGGACAAAGGCGTCATAGGTGTAACGCTCTTGGTGTTGTGTTGGCAGATCGCTATACGCAATCTGCGCCAGCTTCTTCACCGTCGCGGCATGTTCTTGCAGCGGGGTCCGCGGGGTGCGGCACAATCTTTCTAACTTGGTCCTAGCGTCTATTGTGGAGATGCCAAAACGGGCCCGCAGCGCAGCTAGTATCCCGTTTACGTCCGTTCCCACTCCGTATGGCTTGGCTTGTTCCGTCACCGCTCTCCGCAATTGGATAAGGGCCACTCTATGCGGCCATTGAGCAACCTCCATTACATCTCTAAATTCTTGTATAAATTGTTCGACATCTTCCGACCCAGTAAAGGTGGGAGCTTTCAAGCAATATCTATAAGCTTCTTCTCCCTCACGATTCACAGGATTAACAGCATTTCTACGCTCACCTTCTACTGGGGGTGGTTGCATTCTAGCATTTTCAGTCTCCATCTTTGATGTACACTATCCCACCGCTGCCACCACTGTTATGTTTTCCAGATTTAGGGTCGATGTGCAACCAAGAGAGTCTATTTATTACTAGAGAAACTTCACCGTGATAAGTCGAGTAGATATCGTTATATTTTAATACAAGAATACATAATAAAACTAGTATACAACAGTAAATGATACGCACGTCTATTTAATTTACAGCATTATCCTCAACTGAGCTAGTAGCGCGAAGCTGCTACTATTACTTATAAACAGCCTAGCTAATTGGCTAATACATTGTTCCGGGTCAATACGCAACCTTGCGTATTGTGTTGCTGGTAGCTCCACAAGCCACCACACTAGAACTATAATTTTTAATATAATGATAAGATTTGGTGCAACTGCAAGCTAAATTTAGAACTTACCAGAACTCATTTGGATCTGATGTTCGAAAACTTGAGTAGCGTTTAAAATTATATTAACATTTGTTTTTCTATTTCGAGAACACCAAAAGAATCCGAATGCCAATGACTCTAGGCCTATGAATCACTGCAGTTGCAAATGATGATTTTCAGCTGGACTTGGTTGTTATCGTAAGCGTATAACTTTTACTCGCAAGTATAACTCATTAGTATAAGCAGAATTATTTACAATCACTACAAGTACAATGTCTACTGAGTCGCCAACAAAGTTTAGCGCCGCGATCAAATGTAACTGTGCGTGTGTCTACCAGTATCTCTCCAACTCTGAGAGTTGGACTAAGTCTAACCGTGTCACTATCAGTATCACGTTGAGTTTGATTTTCACTTTGTTCACGCTGCTCACTGCTCAGCCTCAGACAGTGCAGTTGATTATATTTTAGTAGCATTTAATTATATCTTATTATCTTTTCATTTAATTTTCTAATTGGCTATTTTAAATTACTAATTATTATAGTAATTTGTAATTGCATTTAGATTCACTCGTTTACTTTCAGTTTTAGCAAACTAAAATTATGTCCCACACTCTTTTATAACGCGGATATTATATAGAAACTTACTTAGCTTGACTCAGCTCATCTGTTTCACGCATAGCCAATGGGTATAAGATTTATAAAATTGTATTTAACGCTCCTATGCATTTTAGCGTAATTTCGCAAATTTACGGCAATAGAGACTAAGGCTTTTAGTAGTAGTGTCTGTCATGTTTTTTTTAGCTAAGTATTAGTACAAGTGACATTTGCAACTATCCAAGCTCATCAAATTCAAATTGATTGTTAATCCATTGTGTTATAATCATGTACATCACATGGCCATTGAATTTGAGAGTAACATTGAATCAATGAGCATCAATAATAATAATATTAATATTATACTTATAGTTATACTTATAGTAATACTATTAGTGAGTATTACTATTACTATTAGTATTAGTATTACTATTACTATTAGTATTACTATTAGTATTACTATTATACTTAGTATTAGTATTACTATTACTCTGATACTATTAGTATTACTAGTAGTATTACTAATACTAAGAGTAATAGTAATACCAATAGTAATTATAATACTGATAGTAATAGACTAATAGTAATAGAAATAGTAATACTCATAGTCATACTGTAATACTAATAGTAATAGTAATAGTAATAAATAATATAAAATATAAGTAACTGTAATATTTTATCATAATCATAATGATGATGTATTACTAAATACTAATACGGTTATACTAATAGTAATAGTAATAGACTAATAGTAATAGTAATAGTAATACAGTACTTATACTTATAAACTGTTACTATAGTTTTACTATCACATACACTATGACTATAACTATAGGTATAACCATACCCCATCTGGCCATAGGGCTATGCCATATTGATAAAACATTAACAGCTCACTATAAATAGTGATACTAATATAACTACAACTATAAAATGTATAGTTAAAAGTAATAGTAAAAATAAGTAATAGTAATACTTATGCTCTTATAGTTATGCTAAGTCTTATAGTTATACTAATACTAATAATATTAGTTGTAGTAATACTAATAGTAATAGTGAGACATCTCTCTAACAGCTTGAAGTCAAACTTAATAACTAATAGTAATACTAAATCTAATACTATTGTAATAGAGTAGTAGTAATACTTAATAACTAATAAAAGTAATGGTCACCTTTGGTCACCTTTCACCGCCGTGGTCTTGCGCAGGTGGCGGGTTTTTGCTTGATACCAAGTTCTACCAGACATCTCCATCGAACTCGATCTTCAGCATCTGCGCTATGTAGATCGAGCCATCTAAGGTCTGAGTTTATTGTATCACACCATCTTTGCTTTGGTCTACCCCTAGGTCGAACTCCCTCAACTGTCATCTCTGACACTCTCCGGATGTCTTCCTCACTTTCTCTTCTAACATGTCCATACTACTGCATTCGTCTTTTCCTCATCAGGTCTTTAATCGGCATCACTCTGGCTTCTGCTGTTATTTCCTCATTTGGCTTATGATCCTCTAAACTGACATTCAAACTGTATCGCAGCATGCGCATCTCACATGATGACATCTTGTCCGCCAGAGATTTTGTGATGGGCCAAGTCTCATTTCCGTATAATAGGGTTGGTCTGATAGCTATTTTGTAAATCAGCACTTTGAGTTTTGTGGGCATTTTCTTGTCACAGAGCACACCAGACAGCTCTCTCCACTTATTCCAAGCATTGGATATTCTCAGCTCAACCTCCCTCCGGCAGCCTCTATCTTGGTGGATTGTTGTGCCCAAGTACTTGAATTTGGAACTAATAAAAGTAATGGCAATGCTAATAAACTGTTAGACTTAGCATTACTATTACTAAATTATTAAGTTATATCAATCTCATCATTAGACTGAGTATAGCTAAAAGTCTATAATTATAACTTATCAATATAATATTAATTCTATAAATTAAAATTTTGTATTATTACCATACCTAGTCTAAGTCATACTCATATGAAACTAAGTCATATAATATAAATTTAGTAGTGCATAACTATAATTGTAAGCATAAAATACTACTTACTAGTAGTACAACTATCCAAAAGTCAAGACTAATAGTACTATGAATAAGAGTATCAATATGGGTATAGCATTAAAATTGATCATTATTAATAGTAATGGTGTTACTATTAATATCAATTTTTTTGCTGAACCAAGTATTTTGGTTTGAACTATTGCCTTAAATTACCAGTGAATTATAGTTTTGTTCAATGCTGTCAAGTAAATATCTTGCATTTGCTAAGGACTATTTATGTTTTTTATTTAGTGTAAGGCACCACGCAATTAGTTTCTAGAGAGTTCACATTTACTTTTTTATAGAAAAATGATTGCTTTATTTTGCTTATATTTTGAGTATTAGCTTGCTGTCACGTTTGAGGGTGATGACTTCCTTTAGTGGTTATAATATCAGTGTTATGACATAGTAGTTGTAAGCAGATACATACTTATACTCATATAGTATCTCTATACCTGCACGCTAAACCTTTTGGGTGATCATAAAGTTAAACAGCTGCAGTAATTCTTAGAATTACAACTTTCTGTTGCATGGCTTTTGGTGCAACTGATAGTTGCAATATTTTAAATATTAACTTGATCTGAGCTGAAAATCAATGATAATTATACTTATTAATATGATTTAAAAATATATCTAATAAATATATTTGATTAATAACTAGTATAAATGCAAGTATCTATTTGTTATGGTTGTAGGCCAAAAACATAAATGTATATTCACAATAATTTGTGGGAATCAGTTTCAAGATAATAGGTAAATAACATAAGCATTCCTCATTATTTAAGCACCATAACCATGTCAACTGACATAAACATTAAACATGAAAAGTCAAAAATGAAAATGCAAATTAGTTAACATGTTACAGTAGTAATCATAGTGGAAATCAAATTATTATAAATTAATATATCATAGACTTCCATATGGATCTAAGCTTATGCTGTCATGTCTACTGAATGCACTTGCACCTCCTATCTGTATTTGTAAATTAAAATAATATAATTCACTTTGCAGTGAAATGACATCACCGAGAATTTTCATTTTCACACTCTGTTTTGTGAGATGAGGAAGCCATATAAATTTTCTGTGCAATATAGAATTTTTTGCTTGTGTTATGGTTTAAACATATATATTGCTTATTGTTATCATTACAGTGGTTGAAAAACTGTTTATCTTTTCTGGTTTACAAGTTTGAGAGTTGAACAAAAGATGCTGTTTGAAGGTGAGTTGAGCATGAAAACATTGGAGGACTTGGTTTGCAAGGGCTCTTTGAGACATGCACCTTATTTAACATTGGGAAATTATCTCATGCTGCCACTCCGTTGCTCTAAAGACCTTGGCATATTGTTATGAGTTTTTTAATTATAGAATAACATATAGAATAGAAAAATTACTCGGTATTTAATAGTTATCAAAAATTCAAAGCAATGATCAAGTTGGGGCATAGTGACAAAACTGAACTTTTATTTTTAACTTTATTAATCCACTTGAATTATTGGTGGCCATAATAATATAAAAATGTAATTCGTAGTTAGAAAATATTTTTAGTGCTACTGATTGCTTTTAAAAAATTTTCCATGAATCATTTTGTGAAAAAATATGAAAATGCATTTTATTATTTCACTTTTAAGTCACTATTTTAAAATTTTGCTATTTTAATAGGAGGATTGATATAGGTTAAGTACACTATTATCTACTGGTTTTCTGGTTTGTTCAAAGCTGAGTATTTCGTCTGCTTTTTAAAGAAGTTTGTTGAAAAGATTATATTTTGTAGAGAATGTAAGACAGGTTTGGGAAGAAAAAAGTGGCCCTGAAATTTCAGATGGGATCGCTGCTGTCCGGACCTTATTGGAATTAATAAATTCTGGAGATGGTAAACTGCTTCTTTTAAATCTACTCTAAATACTATTTTATTGCTAGTTTTATGTAGCCATAATACATGTTCTACTATTATTGTGTTTATCAGCTTCCACATTTTCTGAACTGGTAACGAAGCTACGTACAGCTGTGAAAATTATGGGAGAATGCACAAATGAAAGTATATCAATGACTAGTGGTTGTGAGTTGTTCATGAGATTCATCAGCAATATCCGAGATGAAGGAAGAGATGAGGTAACTATAGCAACAGGCATCCTACAAGTTCTTTCTACTTTAACACCATGCACTAGCTACTGGATAATTCAATAGTTAGGATTTGTGCTCCCTATCACCTTCATCTAATCTTTGAATCATTGATTATTAAATTAATACAGCATGTCATGCTAGCCACTGGGCAACAGTTTTTCTCATCAAAACCATAAACCTATAATATATTCTGTCAAATAACCCTCTAAATTCAAAAATTATAGCTTCCCGTTGGGAAAGGTTTGGGATTTTAAAACTCTCTGGTACTGCATTCATAGCACGATGGGTAATATATTTAAAAAAAAGTTATTTGGGTAGAAAATACGACTTGTTTTTTGCTAATTATGATTTTTAAATACTGTGCCTAACTATTTTACAATTGTTTTCATGATATTGAATAGTATATGTGCCAATATTCTGAATGGTGGAGAAAAACAAGAATTGGTACTAAGAAATGCTAAAAGCTAAATTGATGTAAGACTGCCAGAATCATACGAGTGTTTTGAGAAAACTAAATAAATTGTGTTTGAGAAAATTCCGCTCTCTTCCACATACGAAGTTTAAGATTTAAGAGCTTTTACTATGTAAAATTGCAGTTTTTTCCTCAGAAACAAATTTTTTAAATTTTGTGGCAGGGCTTTTACTTATCAACTCTCATTTTTGTATTTTGAATATAAATTTTGATAGTTTAGAATGTAACATTGTTTGGTCGAATCATATCAAATCACTGGTTAATCATATCGATATAGTCAAAATTTTCACGTCCAAGTCAATTAATTACTTAAGTCAGCTCTAGTCATTTTGTAAGTATTCTATTTGATAGAGTAAGCATATTTATTAGATATTTACATTATATTATATAATATTATGAAATTCAACAATGAGAAGAATTAATTTGTAGCTTCAGGTCTACATAGTTTTTTTATTTATTTTTTTAAATACATTTAATGAATATATAATAGAAAAAGTAGAAAAACCGTGGTATTTGTTAGACGTTATGAATTTCCAAATTGAATTTTCAATCAATTGCTGCGACGATTTAAGCTGTTCTCATTAAAATGTTATTAAATCAGTAATATTCAATTAAGTTACTTGTTATAAAAGCTATAACATTTCAAATATTATTTGCAACACATCAATTGAAATTTTCAGGTGAAATCAATTTAAAAGAATTTCAAGTTTTTATGCCAGCTTAACTTGTATCTGCTTTGGAATTGGGTTGTTAGTTTTGACTGGTTTTTAACTTTTATAATATTTAATTTCACATTACTATATTATCAGTTTAGTTACAACTAGTGCCTATAATTTCTGACTTATCTATACTAGATGCAACACTTTATGCTGCTATAGAGTATAGGCAAAATAAGTTATTAAACATTAGGTTTGTTTAAGGACGCATGGTACCTTTTTTCTTCAGAGTTTTGAGCAATGCAAAACTTTGATGCTGGAGAGAGGAAATAAGTTTGTCAAAAAAGTGGATTCATCACGTCTAAGAATAGCTAAGCTTGGTAGTCAGCATATTAAAGAAAACTCGGTTAGTATTATACATGCAGTTATCAGTTTTGACTATTATAACAATTTTAAATGATGCATTTGTTTACGTTTGTTAAGACTCCATAATAATACCGTTAAAGATATTTTTGTTGTTGAATATTCTTCAGACAATGCTGTTTGTGTAGAAAATCTTGGTGCATTCAAGGTCGAGGGTGGTTTTGGAGTTGCTTAAAGAAGCGTCTAAAGACAAACAGTTTAAAGTTTTTGTGACGGAGTCGAGACCTGATGGATCTGGGTGGGTGAAGTAAATTAGCTTCAGATCTTCTTGTTTTTTAATAGTAATTGTTGAATTTAACACATTTTCCACTTAGCAATTTAGTCATTGAAATAAAATAGCTAGTTTGTAAGCCTTTTTTTTCTACTTTTGAGTTGAAACATCTTTTCAAGTTTCTAAATAATTGGTTTCAATATTATTCATTTTAGCAGAGACATGGTACAGGAGTTAAAAAAGCACAAAATAGAAGTAGACTGTATTCTAGATGCAGCTATTGGCTATGTTATGGAAACTATAGACGTGGTTTTAGTAGGAGCTGAGGGAGTGTTGGCAAGTGGAGGCATTGTTAACAAAGTAAGAGTTAATTTTCTCTTGTGTTTTTATTACAATCTTTGGAAATTTTCATGTAGTTGTGGTGAGCACTGATTGATGCTTAGCTGCAGTTAGGCATTGTTACCTATTGCAGTATAGTATTTCTAGGTATAAAAAATTGCATTGTGATATATGCATTTGAAAAGTTCTAGAAATAAATTGATTAACACTGGCATGGTTTAAGTGACGTATGCCGATAAAAAGGGCCCCTAATAAACAACCACTAAAACAGTTATAATAAAAGATTTATATAAACTCTACACCTACATGCTGTATCTGTTGTTAACACCTATTTTTAGTTGTAAGTATTTCTTCAATGTTTTATACATCTGTGTGTAGATAGGAACATTCTCCATAGCTATGGCTGCTAAAGCATTCAATAGACCAGTTTATGTAGCAGCAGAAAGCTTCAAGTTCTCAAATCTCTACCCGTTGAATCAAAAAGATTTACCCAATAAACACAAGGTAGGTGTCTAGTATTACATTTACTGTCGAATGAATTGAAGTAGTTTGTGATAAATCACGGTAACTTGTTCAAAGTAGAAAATATTAACAGCTTAATTGTTTGTATGTTGAAATAGCTTTCAGATTATGAGTACTGTGAAAAAAAATTTGATTCAAATTTGAAAAAATAGTTGTTTTACCAATGTAGTTAGTTTATTCATTATTTAATTTTATATTTTATACCGTAGAGTGGTGCATGGAGCAGCTGAAAGTAAGCTATTTCATGCATGTGTTCTGTTTGCAGTATGAAAGTCTTACAGAAGAGATTATAGACAGAAAAAAACACCCTCTGATAGACTACACACCACCTGAGTATTTGACTCTGCTTTTTACAGATATAGGAATATTGACTCCAACTGCAGTTAGTGATGAGCTCATTAAACTAGCTTAACCAATTTAATGAATACTAATTGCTTCTCTTGTTTTGATTTTTTGGGGAAATTTTATATAATATACATTAATAAAATCAATTACAGTGCAATTTCTCAATGCATGGTTTGGTTATCTTTGCTTATAAACTTGTGCTGTTTGCTCTAGAGACATGATCCAATGTGTCATATTACGTTGATACATGTATGTAAAAAATTTGAGGAATACTCTGAAGCTGGAGTGTAACACTTATAATTTGTGTAATAGAAAAATTACATTGTTTATGCAGGGAATATTCTAGTATATGTGCCAAACTTACTAAACTACCAATTGTTTTCAAAAACTTTGATGCGGATGACTGCTATTCCATGAACAATGATTAGCCAATGCATCAACAATAAACTACTGTTCATCCGCAGTAATAATTTTGTATAATAGTCTGTAGGTTGCTTCTGCGCATGGTATTAAAAAGATGTCATCTTCGAAAAATCACCTGGTTAACTAAAAAGTTAAAAGTTGTTTTTTATTCATAAATAACACATTTTGTTTTGCCATAATAATAAAGCAAAAAAATTTGTAGCACATGTTTAACAAACTATTGTGGTACAATATATATACTATTTGATTGTATGCTCAGTTTTGAATATAACTGAGCTAATATTATATTGGAATGCATTATAATATAATGGTAACTGGATGCATACAACATTTAATGTAAGCCTGCTTGTAGAATAGTTCTCTTGCTTCCTGGCAATAGATAAAACATTTAGGGCACTCAGATTCATCCATAAAATTTTAAAAATATGAATAGCTAAGGAAACACCAAAAATAGCTTTAGAAACTATATACATATATGCATGTGAAACCATTTTATTATTTCTCATTTTTTGTCTGTTTCTGTAATCAGTATATAAACATAATATCATAATTCAACTAAATATTAATATAGTGATAATAATAATCGTAATTTTGTATTGAAAAATTGCTCTCAGTAAAATCTACTATAAGGTGGAAACTAATACAACTAGAATGAGCCATTAATGATAAGTTTTTTCATCTTGCTAAAAATCCTTTATTCTGTGTGCAAAGTCGAGCGTTAACTCTACCTAAACTAAAGTATAGTGCAGGTCTGATATTTTATTTCTATGGCTTAACACAACATAGTTGTCTTCTCATGTAACTAATATTCGTATGCGAAATAGAAAAAAAAAGAAATCTAAGCCAAGTTACCTTTTGAAATAGTTCTATAAACAGCTCCAAGTTGAGGGTGAATGAGTGTGGCAGTTTAAAGTTCTTGAGTGTATGATTGGGGGTATTTATCAACCCCAACTTCAAACTTGAGAACTGCAAACTACTGCACCCAATCACTCCCAACTTGATGCTGCTTAGAAAACCATTCAGTTTTGTGCGAAACTTGCACAATAGTAACGGAATAATTATATTTTATAGGTTGTTTCACTTTTCATTGACTTGCACTATGAGCTGTTTTATTTTCAGCAGCTACTTGTGTACTCGGAAAATTTGCAAAACCTTTACAGTGGCTTTGTATACTCATACTGTTTTTCTAGCTCTCACAGTAACAGTCTGAGTCTAAGTCGATGCTCTTTAAGTTTATTTTGCTCCCAGTCTGAGTCTCACAATATGAAACTCAATATGAATATGGATATTCAGATCATATTCATATTATTATAATTATAGTTGTTAATGTAGGCTTTGCTTGACTCTAAAACTAAAGTAAAACTCTTAGTCTGAGTATCCTTAGGCTTTACTCATACTCATAGTCATACTGATACTATGACTATCATACTCACACTGATAGTGATTATTACCTCAGTTGAGGTAGGACTTCCGCAGCAACTGGAAAGTCTATAGGGAAGCCTCTAGTGAAAACTTACATTGGACCAGGGTTAGCACTAGTTACAGCATTTGCTGTTTTGTAATTAGTTATTATATTCTCCGCGCATTTCACGAATTGTTCGTGGTAGAAAACTAGTGTGGAATAAGTTTTTCCTAGATGATATAGAGATAAGCTCTCCTCTGGCAGCCGCTCGAGTGGTTACAGTTACAAGTTCCCTGCCTTCAATTATTTCGTCATAGGCTCTGGATAGAGACTGGTGTTGATCCTCATTTTGAAGAATTCGGGTCAGCAAACACAGTCGATGATTTTTTCGTCTGTCTTCCAGCGACCGGAGTCCTAACTCATCCCTCGCCTCAGAAACACTGTCAGCACGTCCCTTCATATTGCTTATAAATCGTATGGCACTGTTCTGGACCAGCTCTATATCATGCACTTTACTCCTAGCCGCAGGATCCCAAACCACATCCGCATAATCGAGTATAGGCCTACATAGACTTGTATAAGCCAATAGCTTAGCATCTTTTGGGGCATCATACATCAAATGCTTGATGCCGCCAAGAATTTTCCGGGACTTGGTACACTTGTTATTTATGTGTTGATCAAACTTTAGGTTTGACTGGATGGTTACCCCAAGGTATTTAGTGCTTTGTACCGACGCAAGGCATGTGGTACCGAGTTTGTAGTGTGATATAGGGGTTACCTTACCAAAATTAATTGCTTGGCATTTCTGTTCATTGAAGGGCATTTTCCATTTTAGAGACCACTCATATACAGCGTTAATATTAGTTTGGAATAGTTCTGCATCCTTAGTGGTGTTCACAGTTTGGTAAAGTAGAGTGTCATCAGCATAGAGGCTGACTTTACATGACAACAAATCCGGAAGATCATTTATATAGCACAAAAACAGGATTGGACCTAGCACAGATCCCTGCGACACTCTTGAGGTTACTCGGCACTTTTGAGAGCTTGCCCCTCTAAGTACAACAGACTGCTGTCGGTCGGAAAGAAAATCGAGTATCCAGTTAAGGAGGTATCCATTTATACCCGGTATCTCTTGTAATTTTTGGAGCAACATAAGGTGAGGTACCTTGTCAAAAGCCTTTTTGAAATCCATAACTACTGCATGGGTAGTATGTCCTTCATTGGCTGCTTTTACTAGGTCATGGTAGGTAACACACAGTTGAGTTTGGCAGGACAGTCCTTTCCTAAAACCATGCTGTCGATGGTGAAGCACACTAAAAGTAAATGTGATTGCCAATGTCAATGTGGTTGTCACTTTGTGATTGCGACTCCAACGATAATTTAATTAAATGCCACTGCCCACTGGTGAAACTAAAACAGTTTTTCTAAAGGTAAATATCTAAATTTATAACTCTCAAGTGTAACACTGTTACACTCGTTACACTTACTCGGTGCTAATTCAATTTGAATTTGTTACAAAAAGTCAAGCTCAAACTATTAGTATTAGTCTATTATGTCTATAAGTCTTAGGCTTAGTTATGGTATAACCTGAACCAAGTCCAAAGTTAATTAACTACTAGTATTACTAATTCCTATTACTCAGTATTACTATTACTGTAATTATTAGTATTAATATCAGTATGACTATGGTATATGCCATGTGGGTAATATTATTAATAATATTAAGTGCCTAATTAAAAGCCTATTTCTCTCACATCAATACCGTGTAAGATTCTTGAACATATTGTCCTTCATCACATTAATAAACAACTAGATACCAATCTTCACCACAGACAACATGAGTTTTACAGAAGAATGTCCTGTGAAACCCATGATATAGTGAAACCAATCAAAAAGAACAAAGAATTACACATGCCCTTGTCTTGGACTTTAAAAAGGCCTTTGATAAAGTATCGCATAGCCTGCTCCTACAGAAACTGGGAAGTATTCCTGATTTCGACTCCTCCCTTCTAAACTGCATCCAAGATTTTTTCAATAGGCAAAAACAGAGAGTAATTGCCAACCCTTGAAAAATTAAGGGTCGGGCAAATGTGTGATGTGATATTTGGAATGCCTCGAAGCTCCGTTTTAGGGCCTACCCTTTATGTATATATCAATTATCTACCAGATATGGTAACTTCAATGTTCGACTTTACGTGGATGATACCCTCTTCTACAAAAGAGTTAGCTGCCAAGAGAAATTAAAAAAATATTGATGCTGTACAATCCTGGTCACAGAAATGGAAATTTTGTCTAATACATCCAAATGCCATGCATTAGCTTTCGAAAAACCAGACAACACACCTGCTTATAAACTGGGTAATAAATGCCATCCCATGAAGAGGCAAGGCTCTCTATCTTGGTATCACACTTCAACTAGATCTGAAGTTTTACCAGCACATCGCCCAAAAACCCAGTAAAACAGCCAAAATTCTAGTGGCTAATAAACGCTCTGCACCTACCAAAGGTAAATTGTTATGATACACTAGCCTGTGTCAACCGATACTAGAGTATAGTGACATTGTGCTCACAAAAAATAAACAATAATTATTTTAATGCACTAGATAAATGCGCAAACTAGCTAAGTTTCATGTAGTAGCAGTTTAACAACCACAGTATGCAATTACTACCTGTCATTTTAAGCTTTTTGGTAAGGGCTGCTCTTAGGACACAAATCTTGTGCTTTTCATTACATTAATTTCTTTATTTTTATGTTCCTCGTGATCACCTCAAGAACTTTAATAAAACTAGCTATTTTAATTTCTAATTTGATTGCATAATTTCAGAACAATGAACTAAGTTATAGGAATTGCTGGTTACTATGGTTGCTTTTGTAGTGACTATTTTTAGGGAAATATAATTTTACCAAGTTGACAACAAATTTACACAATCCAGTAAATTTACGTATGTATTTATAATAAAACTGAAATGTGTGATATATGTGATTATGATATTTTTCAATAACATTTAATTTTATTTTTTGATTGATCAAGCAATGTTAGGATTTTTTTTATGAAGCAGGTTTCATTCTTTATATTTTGCAGCTTTGCTACTAATATTTTATTCTACACAATTTGTAATAAAGTTTAGAATTACTTTTTTTCAGAACTTGTAGAAATACCCTCGGTATTATTTTAGTAATAGCTTTACTTTGTTGCAGGACCTTTTTTGCAAATTCCTTATGCCTTTAATGCTTACCAGCACGGTGATAGTTTTATGGATTAGAGGTAAAACATAACTGATGCGCATCTTCACAGTCAAAACTATGAAATTAAAGCAAAAGATATGTAAGTTGTCTTCACATCCACAATGACATAAATTTTATGAATGAGCTTAATTATCTTCCAATTTGTGTCATGTGAAGTATTTCATAGCATGTTATTTAACAGAATTTTGTAAACCTCTTTATATTACATTTAAGCATTCAAACTTTATTTTGAATAACATTGACGTTTAAATTTTAACTACATTCTACACTCTGGAGATAAACTCCAAGATTTTAGTAGAAAAACAAGTGTTTGTTTTTATAGATATGGTTCGTGTAATTTTTTCCCATTAAAAACTTAGCTCAATCGAACACTTGTAACTTGCACATGTAGGCTTCAACTCAATTTTTTGCAAACATAAAATAGTTCAGTTTACATTTAGATCTTGGAAAGCTTGTAACCCATTCTGTAATATAGCTATGTGTTTCACAACGGTCATGAATCATTACATTTATGCTATTTGCCTTTTTGCTTTTTACAGTGATCATCCTTTTAATTCTTCTGGCATACCTGAGTTTTGAGTTGAGTCGCTACACTACAGATGACTTAAAAAATATTCACATTCATTTTGCTACAACTGCTGGCGGACATAAGATATTCATCAGCAATTTAACATTACTAAACACTGGATGGTTTCCAATTGACTGTGGGCCCCACTCAGTAACCGTCTATACCTGCTTTCTTGGGTAAGGGAGGCAATCTCTAATAGCATTCCGTGGCTTATTTCTCCAACTTTTTAAATTACAGTCTTTAGCTAGTTAGTTCTATGTATAATAAATGTGAGTTTCAAAGTTACTTTGTACAGTTACTAAAAGTATCAATATAATATTTAGATGAAATACTTTTAACAACATTAAACAATAACTTTTTGCTATGCCTATTAATGCATTTGTTATTAGTTGATGTATTTATATAATAAACGAAATGGTGATGAAGTTTGGTGAAATCTTGGAGGAAGCAGTTGCACCATGCTGTTCTATCAACTAGTAGAAATGAAAGGCCCTTACAATGTATATGCTACTGTAGAATGTTTCTTTTAGCCGAGTCATCAAGTCCGAAAGCACTAGAGGAAAAAGTTTTAATGGCTTTCCAATCAACGCTGAAGTCCACCATCTTGATGGCTGTGCACATAAAGTTGTGTTTGCGCCTCCATTTATGCTGGCTGTTGGGGAAAATATTACAGTCAGTTTACCATTCAATAATAAATTTATCTCTTACACAGACTACATGCCCAACCTGTAAGTTCAATCCTATTACTTATTCTGTGTCTTCTAGTTTGTAACACATTACTTTAAAGTTGAAAAAATTAGTTTTATTGCTGTTTTTATTTCATAATGTCTCGAGATTGACCAAATGTTTCACTAAGTATTACTTTGATATGTTTCAATTTTCAATTTTGCAATAATTGAATATTAATCAAATACTATATTATGTGTTAGGATTATGGTAAGTGCCTGAAAAACCTCGTATTATAAAAGTTCTGCTATCAACTGCATGAAGATGTTTTAAATGTCAAGGTTATGCAATTTGTTATGCTTTGATGTAGCAAACTATCATGTGTTGATAGCAACCTGTACATTCTGCCAGTTGGAAAGCTCTTGTAGCTCCTGTGACAGAAGCTACAAGTGAATAACTAAAAATTACAAATTACTAGTTAAAAATATTCAGCCCGGTCTCTCAAGTAGTGTTTATTCTAACTCTGCTCAGGTATATACAGCTGGGAGATGGACCCAAATGGCTAGTCGCTAACACAGATCAAGATCCCACTCATTTTGTGCTGCCATTTGATGCTAAAAATAAGTTGCAAGTTAGTATGGGGATGTTTCTGTTTTGTGATAATATTTGTTTATAATTTCATCAAATTTTTATTCAAATTCATCATGAGTTGAAAAATTATTCATTAAAGCTCATTGACTCATTGATGCAGTATCAAACTGCAATTGAAATTCCCTTCAAGTTAGATGCTTTATGGGTGAGATGTATTTCTAGCTGATTATTAGGGGTTATAAAAACCTAGTTTAATCTTTCAATTTATTGAATTAAGTTGGAGTTGACACAATGTCAGCCCTTTTGCGCCTACAATAAAAACAGTAAACAATAAAAACTGATGTGTATATTGGAAATTTTTAAAAGTGACTCATTCAAAGCCTTTTTCAGCTCCAACTCACCATCACGTGACATTTTGATGTCAAGGTCACTATGAGTGCCCTTCTCTAACAAAATTTGATATTGCTGTTTGCTATTCAATATGAATACATGCATTATCTGCATTATTTGCAGCTAAGGGTGTACTGTATACTACAGCTAGGGGTGTACTGTATACTACAGCTAAGGGTGTACTGTATACTACAGCTAGGGGTGTACTGTATACTACAGCTAGGGGTGTAATCTAGCTAGGGGTGTACTGTATACTACTTTCAGAGAGCATCAGACGACCTCATCCTCCCATTGTCACTGTCCGAGAGATATATCTACCAGACTAAACTGAACCAGTTCTCAGAGTTGGAAGTTCGGGCAAAGCTTGTTCCCGATGTGCTGGAGTTGTTCTCTCTCAACAGACATACTGAATACACACCACAATACGGAAATCTGCTCAACTCTGCTCCACCTTCTGGTAATATAGAAAATCGGTTTACTTGATTTCTCTCCTTTGACATCTACAGCTGCTTAAATTTGCTCTTTACTCTTTACAATTGAAAGTGAATTATTTTCATCTGTAATTTACTGTCTAATTCGTCTACTGATATCTGATGGATTAGTTATTAATTTAGGATCTGCTCCCTCTTTTAGAGAGACAGTGTAAGTAAAGCCACAGAAGCTACACTGAAATAGTAAATAAAGTGTAGATATTATAATTATAGAAACTTGTGCTTTCGAGATGGCATGTCAGTGTTGTATCTGACTTAGCAAACGGTTTTCTTCTACTGAGTGAAATGTATATTGCAGTGACATATAATCATGATCCATCTCTGTTGAAAAATCAATTTAAACTGACAGTAAGTTGCAGCTGCTCTGCTAGTGTGTTTCTATGATTTGCTTTCACCCAGATCTTCTCTGAGATGCAGTGGTTTTCTGTGACATAATGCGTGCATCATCTTGTGTGCTGCTTCACTCAGCTGTGAGCATTGCTGTCCTGTCTCTCTGGCAACTAAATCTCATTCACTCAGTTTTCAGTTGCACTTATTTCTTGCTAAATCATAGGCAGTCATTTATTTCGTTTCATTGACTTCAATCAAAGTTTTACTATCAAACACTAGGAATTAGTATATGATATGCAAAACCGTGAGTATAGCGCTATGCAGTATCTATAGAATGGTATCATTGCTCTTTTCACTAGCTGCTTATTTCAAATAATATGTATAAAAGTTGTTTGTTGCCATTAATTAGAAGAAATGTGCCCGCATATGGGTTTGTATATAAAAACCAAGTGTTTAGTGGTTTTGATTCAGACTGTTTCTAGAAGTTTTAGATGTGATTTAATATATTATTAGATTTTCTGAAGCAATGCATCATACATTAGTCTGTACTCTATAGTCTATATTCTGTACTCTATAGTCTATACTCTGTACTCTATAGTCTATATCATAATACTTGTGACAGGTGAATAAAGATGGCCGAGTAAAAGCAGGCGTTGAGTCTCAATCCCAGCACACAGAGCTGCTGGTGACTAACACCATCACTCACCTGTTGCACAGGTTTGATTACAAGTTACCTGTTGGCACATTCCTATCCAGACCTCCTAGGTTTGTCATATCACTCACCTTCACTTCTTCAAGATATTTTATCTAAGCTATAGATTTAAAAGTTAAGATTGTTTAATAGTTTTGCCATGCTGTGGTGGTTTGTAAATAGAATAGGGATGTACTTTGGTTGTTGGCACAACTTTTATTAGTAATGTTTAGCCATCTGCACAGTATATTCACCTGCTGTTGAGCATTTGTGACTAGCAGCAAATGTTGAAATGGATAAGGTGACTCATATGCAACTTTAACAAATTCGGAGAGTTCTATACTCTAACCCCCACATGGCACCCTGGACATTGTTGTGACTTCCCAACTGAGATACATAAACACAATATACAAATTAAGGCATCTCTAAAGTTAAGCATAGTAGCATCTTGTATGATGCATACAGAATGTTAATGTCTTTTGAATTTGAAAAACAAACTTTTCAAAGTGTCATCACCAGCAGCATTGTTGTTGTATGTAAATAATTACAAAATTGTTCATGTAAGTTTCAAATGTTGAATGAATTGTTTATATGAATTTAAGGAAAATGATTTGTAGTCTTTTAAAAAGAAAACACTGTTGGTGAGTTTATTAAATTTACTTTTTCCCTATTCAAGTGACAATGTATAGCATTAGCAGTAAGTCTTGGTCATTCTATTACCAGTTGATTTCCCAAAGTTTTTGAGGTGTTAAGCTGATAGTCTCAACTTTAGATTTAGGTTTGTGCATTTCAATAGATTGCACCAAGTTTAGCTTCAAATTTAAATGATGCCCCCCCCCCCATGATTGACTCAAAAATAGATTGTTTAATAAAACAAGGTAGTTGGGGAAATTTTAGATGCAAAGTAGGGACCTACCTTTTAGGCTAGTTGGTTAATTTTGCGCATCAAAATTTAAATCAAATGATGCCGTAAGTTTAATAATTTTATACTGCTCAGTCAGTACAGAAACTGATAAGTGTAACTGGTTGCCGATCAAGTGTAAACTACACCGACACCCCTCTCCCCCCTCCTGTGTGATTGTCTAAGAAAGCTTTTAAAAATATAATAAACCAATTGTTGGCATGTGCAGCATGAGCTGTACCTGTTGTAACATTCTATTTTCAAGGCTGAATCAAACTATGTTTCCCGCTAAAAGGTTCTAAGCTATATTATATTGTGTTACTATATTTTCACTGTATATTTTCACACTCCCTACCTATATGTATTGTTGAGAATTCAAATGTTATGTACATTGTGCTCCTTAGGTTTGACTACCGAGGGTTTATGCTGGATATAGCAAGACATTTCTTTGATAAGGAGGTTATAAAAAGACAGATAGAGTTGCTATCTTATTATAACCTCAACAGATTACATCTTCATTTAACTGATGATGAGTCATGGTCTTTAGAAATTGACGGCATTCCTGAGCTGACCGAGGTGAGTCATGGTTCTTCGGAATCTTAGTATCTTAGTGATCGTCCACAAATCCAAATTAGCTAAATAATTAGGAGAGAACCAAGATCAAAGAGAACCTTGATTATTTAGCTGTATTTATTGATATTTTATTAGTTTTGAGCAAAAGCCCATATACATTAGCAGCTAAATTGTGAAAAACAGCTAAAAGCTGGAGATTTCGAGTGTGTACTAAATTAAGTAAAATGACCCATTTGACATCATCTATTCTGAGATAGTGACAGTAAAATTGGAATACTAAAATGATGGTCGTTAAAAATTCAGTCCAATGCATAACTGAACACTTTAGTTTAGAAGTTCAATAAACATCTATAGCCACAGAAATGAATGTTATATTAAGTAGATTGCGCAACATATTTTACTCGTTGAAGTGTAAAAGTATACTATCTTGTGCAGCACTGCAATGGTATTCTAATTTGTGTATGCAGATTGGTTCAAGACAATGCTTTGACTTATCTCAGTGTGGTACCTATCCTCAACTTGGCAAGAAACTTGATATGGGAAAACAATTCCTCACAAAGTCTGAATATATTGAAATCGTGCGTTTTGCAGAATCCAAGGGAGTTATGGTACACTTTCTGATTATTCTTGTGTTTAAGTCTTTGAGGAAAAATATGTTTACCCTTTTTGTAATTTTTATTACATTCTAATTTAGAATTTGTGTGGTGTTTATCTACGTAGGTAATTCCAGAAATAGATTTGCCGGGTCACTCAACCGCTGCTTTGAATGCAATGAAGATGAGATATGTACACTCTCCTACTTTCAGTATGTAATAAGGATTACCTGCCTAATACTCTTGATCATATTTTAGTTAGAGCACAAGGCAATATGCTTATTTTTGTTATATTTAGTCTAAACTCTTAAATGGTGGAAACAATATTTTAATTGCAAAAGAAAGATTTTTTACAAAGTACTTCGGCTAGTTAAGGTACGAGCATGGTTGGCAGTCAGTAGCAACTCATCAACATATGTAGGCTTGCGATTAAGTAGTTCGTCTGCCTCCCTCAGCACTGCACAAGTTGAAATAATTAAGCTTTTTTTACTGTAACCTCCACCCAACTCCTGTATCTCATACATTGTGTCTGCTTACTTTAGCTGACTACAGGCTCCATGACCCTCTCGATAAGTCACAGTTTATAAGCACCCAGTCCTTCTCCAATGGGGTAGTGAATCCCTGTGTAGAGTCAACGTATGCTTTCACTAAGACAGTTGTACAGGCAGTTCAGTCCTACCACGAGGAAGCTGGTCAGCCATTGACTATCATACACCTGGGAGGAGATGAGGTGCCCGGCACTGCCTGGTCTCGGTCTCCTGCTTGTGACACAATGTTGACTCGGCTTGGAAAAACAAACATAAGTTGGTTCTCCTTACTTTGAATAATATGCTACTGTTGGTTGATGTTTATATTTTGATTATGTTTCCACCAGAATGGAGCTTTATATTGATTTAAAAATTGTTTTATTTTTACCAATATATGAGTATGCAGTAAAATATTTCATTATTTTAAAAACAAAAAATCTGAATTGATAGTACACAATTTTAAGTTTGTTGAAGTTTCCCGAGTTGCACTTCAAAATCATGGAATTTTAATTTAACATCATTTTACATTTTACATGATTGATGTACGAGATGCTAAGTTTTTTTGTAATAAATTTATTGCATATTGTGTGGTTGACTGGTAGATGATCAAAAAGAGAAAGTGAGAGAAATAAAAATTGCTATGCTGCGCAGACTTGGCGCTCTGGCAGAGTCTGTAGGCTTGTCTCTAGCCTTCTGGGAAGACGGTCTGATTGACAGCTTGACTGATGAGCCTTTTGTGAAGGAAGAAGTCTTCCCACCAGGTGTCACTGTTTACACCTACGTTTGGTTCTCCATACTTGATGGAACGTCTGATAGTAGGCCATACAACCTGGCCAACAGCGGTTATAAGGTGAGGTTTATTCAGTTTATGATGCTAGCGTTTGAATGGCTGAATTTTTTATGCAGCATGTCAAATGATGCTGTTAGTTTTCAACATCACAGCTCTACTTATTTTACTAATTTGAACGTATGTAAAATCACATGGGTTTAAAGTCACTATCCCTGAAATTATTGTTTGTATAAGAAGAGATCCAACAAAAATGTTGCAATAGGTTTCTGTAAATGACCCAACCAACAGAACATAAGAAATAAGGCTTTATTTGCTAAAAGTTCTAGCTAGTCTTATAGGCATTAGTTATTAATATCCTCTTTACCGTGATGTCATAATCAGATTACCCAAAGCTGACAGGTTAATTGAAGACATGCATGCACAAAATATGTTATAAAATCAATTGTAATGGCTACACAACACCGAAATTGTAGCAAAGGTATTTCTGCAATTTTTTATTTTACGTTAAAGTAACTAGATAGCTCTGCTTTAAGATGTGGCACTATGCTGTTATTCTAGAATCTAGTATATTATATGCGTGTGGAAACACTTGCACTGTTTGTACTCTGATACCCAGCTCAACTGTGTTGTGTAGACATTCTCATATTAGAATATATTTCAGGTGATCCTTGCCCCAGCCTCCAGATACTACTTTGACCATGCCCAAGAGCCACACCCTAAGGACAGTGGCTTTTACTGGGCTACTCGCTATATCAATCTACTCACTACGTTCTCATTTAGACCTGATAATTATTATGGAAATATTATTAGGAAATCGTAAGAATTGTTTATTTTTCTAATAATTTAAGTGATTTATTACTTTTATAATAGTAGAAATTTTGGCAGCAAATTGGTGGTTTCCAAATTTTATATATAATTCTCTAGTTTTACTATTTATTTTTAGACTCTCATGCATAAAGACTTCTGATTCAATGTAGGGTTCATTTCTTTTAAATTATAGATGATTTTCATTATCTTATTACATCATGAGTTATCATGCTCAATTCTAGCTGCTCAGTATATTCTGCTAACTTAATACATTCCCAGATTATTGCTGTGAAAACTGACATGCAACACTGTTATACAATTTATAAGCCAAATATAAAATTACTAGCAAATAACTGTCCTATCTATCAAAGATAACATTTCTATCTATCAAAGGTAACAAATATTTCACATTTCAAATAAAATAAATAGTAACAGCTGAAGTTACTTGTTTTTTATATTTAATAGTTCGTTTGTGTTTTCTTCTATAGTTCTACGGGAGTTCTTAATGAAGAATTCTGTGATGTGAAGCGCTGTCCACCCTTAATAAAAAAGGAGAATATTGTTGGTGTAGAGGCTGTACTGTTTTCAGAGACAGTACCTCATCAGCACCGGCTAGACGACAGCACTTTTCCCAGAATTCTCGCTGTTGCAGAGCGAGCTTGGAAAGAAGCACCTTGGGAACATCTCGCTGGGGAAAACCCAGAAGGCCTACAAAAGGATTTTGACTTGTCAGTATATATTAAATATGCAGTCTTGAACTAAATAAAAACTTTGAAATACACTATTAAATGAGCGTTTGTGTTGTTTAGAGCTTTATGTTGATGAATTTCTTTAAAATTGATTCAACCAGTTTCTCAAAGTATCCACAACTAAAGAAATATTTCTGGTTTGGAAAGTTTTCATACCAGTGTCAGTAGATAGCAGCTCACATTCTAAATTGAAAATGTAAAAAAATGTAGATATAGGTCATAATTTATGACACCCAGTGTATAAATTTGATGCCATAAAATAATTACAAATAGAAATACTGTATCTGTACCTAAGTTTACTATACCAAAAGATTTTTTCAGGTTTCGACGTTCAATTGAGAAGTTTGAAATTCCAATCCTTGAAAAAAGATATGATCTGAAGTATCATCTGGCGCCACCTGGTGTTGAAGTGTTAGTTGAGTTGATGTTATTTGTTTCTTTGAAATTAGTTACTAATATTGTTTTGTTGTTTTTAAATGCATTTTCTATAATTTGGTGATCTACAAAATATATTTATAAAAAATGGCTGGCTTTGCTTTACAATGATAATTTACTGTTTCAGGAGAACTGACTTAAACAATGTCAAGTATTTGAGGTTGAGTATAGAGTTCAAGAGGCAACGAGTTTGGTGGAGAACAGAAACTTATTCATGGTGGACTGAACTTACTAACAAAACTACATTATATCCTGGAAATAACCAGCATGTTTACTTGAAAACCAGGTGAGGGAAGCATATCATGGTGTTGTTCATTGTAGCTGGTTGTGGTTGAAAGCTTCAAAAAGGCTGAAATAAATACATTTTATATAAGCATTTATTTATAAGTTAATAAGTCTCTGTAGTGCAGCAAATTTGGTTTGTGTTGTAACTAACACTTTTTTTTTTATTTTGTCATATCATTTATTTTTGTTTGCCAAAATTAAAAATTAAATTTTTTATTTTTGTTACAGTTCAGCAGATGGAAGTAGATTCAGTTATCCTGTAGCTTACCACCAAACAAGCACAGAGATGGATGGTGGACTTGATATGTTTAATCAAGACTTACTTTGACTACTCATTGGTTACTGAAGGATAGTTTTACTCATGCATTGATATACTGTTCATGTGAAATTGGATCTCATACTTATATATTTTTTCTGAGCACTCGAACATTCCTAGACTAGCAATAATAATATTATAAGAGTAATATGTTACGTATAAGATGCCCTTAGAGCTAAGCAGCACATGTAATTTTTTATTACTGAAAATCACATTGAAAATGTTTTGAAATGTTCTAATGCACAAATATCTATGTAAGTTACGTTAAAAACTAACAAGTACAAAATCAAAGTTATCAATTTTATTTATGTAGTTTCGCACTTATATTTTTTTATATATTGCTAGTGTCTATATCAATATTTATGCATTTGGTTTGTAGCAGTATTTATACGTGTATAGTGTGTTTTGTGTTTATTCTCTTCAATAAGCTAGTGCAACGTGTTCCTTAGTGTTCTAATGTAGTTTGTACATTCTGTACATATACAAACCTGTATCTGATGCAATTTTTATAAACTTATTTTCTACCATATCTTTCTATATACATGTTTTATTTGCCTGTTATGGCCAGTTTTTATGCTTCTAAAGCGATTAACATTTACTATTCTTATAACACCAAGCATCTCTACACTCTGAATTGTTTTGTAGGATTTATCCTCTCTGTAAAACTTGCTAAACAGTTCTGACCACAAAAGTCTACTGAACATGTTGAAATTTTTCTATGGGAAGGAAAGCTTAAAACATTTTATACTATTTTAGTAACAATTTATGTTTTTGAAAATCATAGAGAGATGTTACTAAAGCCTCGCTACTAACGATTTTGAATCTGTTCAATAAAAAAATTTTTCTCAAAACTTATAACACTTCATAGAATGTAAGATAAAAAAAGGATTAGGTCTCTTATCAGCATACTTGATGGATTAAAACTAATATTTTGTAGAATTCTAGAAACTAATATTCTGAAGTATATAGAACAAAACAACATTTTCTTTATACAAAATACTTGATTTAAAATCTGTGAGCTTTGAACAAAAATTGGGTAAAAACTTTACTGCAAGTTGACTTACAAGTAATACCTATAGTTCATTGAATTATGCATATTGTCAATAGATAGTACAATTAAAATAATATCTATAGGTAGTTGAATAAAATGGAATTTTTAATGCTTTGCTAACTTCATTACACTCAACAATCAAAACACAAAGTCACTAACTTATTTGCATCAGTGCCAGAAAATTTATTGAGAAGAGATTTACTGATCACCCCTCATCATGTCTATGACTTTAACTACTGTGTACTCATTCACTATTCATTCACATTCAAGGATAGAATGTGGATTAACAGAGTTTTACAGGATAAGTTAGCATGTGAGTAAAATGTTCTGCTTATCATCACATCATCATCATGTTTAATAAATTCCATAATTTTTACTTCTAGAACACTGGCTATATAAATGAATTTATACTTGCTAATGTTTAGTAACAAGGGTCACGTAACTCTCAATCATAATTTTAGCTTCAACTAACAGGAAAATTATTGTGGGTAAAATATATTTTATGCTTATAAATTCAAAACTGAACCAAGTTGATAACAGTCCTATGAAATAAATAAACAACATGTACATATGTTGTTTATTTATTTCATAAAATATTTAGTCTCATCACTTTATTTAAATAGTTGCTTAAAATTTAGATTACATTCTTATTACATTGTTAAATTTTAAAAATGTTTTATATTTAGCATGCTTGTTATTAGTCATGACCTTTTATCCTTATAGGTAAAACTTTACTCTCAACAATTATCACTGCTATTATATATGTAACCGTAAAAAACTGCTACAATAATTATGTAAAAAAGTATTGTATTATTTGATTGCATAGTGTAAATTAATATTAATCTGCTTAGATCAGGCAAGACCAGATATGGGGACCCAAGGAGCACGAGAGACTATGGTAACTTTATGTGAAATGAGATGAATTGCATATGTTCAGTAGCAGTGTAGTGATATAGAATGTCATCACATAGTCCTAAATTCCTTAATTTCTAATTATTGAAGCATGTTGCTAGGACATATAAAATAAAAGGTTTAGATCTCAAATGTGCAAGAAAATCTTAGACCCCATAAATAACCAAATATACGTGATGGGTTTTTGTAAGCCATCCATGAAAAGCTGCTTTTAAATTTTCATTATAAAATAATGCTTTTACATATAACATGTATTACCTAATTTGTTGACGGTTGAAAACATATTTAGGATATCCAGTTTTTAGTAATCACTTATTTGAAAACCCCATGGTCAAGTGTTGTAAATTATAATTTATGTATGCCTTACAATGATTAAGTGAAACATCTAGCCAGTCTACAGCGCTGATGTTTGTATTTAACTCATTTTTGTATACAACTCGGCATATCAAGTGCCCAGGTCTAAGGGACTTTAGACCCAGCTCTGCAAAGTTTGTTTTCAAATTATTTTCAGTTTTGCATTCATCAAGACAGTCACATTTATTACTTGTTTTACATATTTATAGTTATTTTATTACACTTTCAAAACACATGCGTTGACTATATTTTATCAACCATATACATTATATATTTTAGAAAAAGCTAGTTTAACAAATAAGTATATCAAATGACTGAAATGGTTTTTCTTCATAAATCATAGCTACAATCTATATCAATATATAATATTGGTTGTTTCAGCAGCGGGCTATTGAACTATCGGCTTCACAATTTTTCAAGTAGAAGTGCTTAATGGAGACAATTATTTTCCTTAAGTTAGCCTGTAACTTTACTTTTTATAAATAATTATGCAGCTTGCTAAGCTTCTAAAATTTACTCTTGCAGCTTACGAATAAAAATAATAGTAAATTTGCTAATATTTGTGAGATATGATATTCCAATAACTTTAAAAGACTTTGACAGATGTAAGTGCATCATATATTTACATATATACTCATATTATATTTAGCATACTGTATCTTAAATTTCTATGACAATGCTTTAAATGGGCAGATCAACTCAAAAAAGCAAATATTTGAAGGTGATTTGAATATTTATTTTTAATTATGCAATACTAACATCATAAATTGGTGGTCAAACATAAAATCTCATTGGACTAGGTTTCTATCAAAGTAATTGGCTAAAAAATGACACCAAATATTTACAGATTTCAACACTGCACATAACATAATGTTCAACAAGCACAAAATAATGGTGGTGTTGACAGTAACATTATCTAGGCAATATGTCTTTATTGCTGTTTACATTCTTTTTTACCTTCACCACCAGCCTACAACATAAACAGATATCTTCTAAGTTTCAAACATAAATATTTTATTAGAGAAACATTTAAGCTGAGATTAGTTAAAATATTCAACATTTCTTCTAGTTGGGCTAGCATTATAAAACATGATTTCTCTTCTGCCTTTAATGGTTCCCCCACCATGGAAAACTCTAAAGTCTGATTGTAGATAAAGTAATTGCCAATTAATGAAAATACTCTTGAACTTTTTTTAGAATTTTCAAGATCAGCTGAATACTTGTGCAAATTCCTTAGAAATTGGCAAGATGTACTAAACAGTAAACTTAAGCTAGCAAAATGCAACACAATGCTGAAACACTAATGCTGGCTTTTGTTTCAGAGTGAAAATAGTTTACACACAGTTTACACACTCTGAACATTAGAGGGGATTTGGACAGACATATAATTATAACAATTATTTTATGTTATGTTGGTTTTCTAATGTGTTTGTCGTTTTATTGTAAATTCAAATGGCTGTTCAGAAGTATTTTATGTACATCTACCTGAAGTCATAAAAAGACAAACACACTTTTATTAACAAGATGATTGCATTCCCAATTCAACATGCAACAAGCACTTCAGGTCACATAACAGTAACATTCCCCCCCTCCCCTCCCCCAGAATGGTACACAAAGATGGGTTCTCAACCATAAACTCTTTAACTACAATAGTTACATTATGCACACATTTCAAAGCATCTACCAATCTTTTTTGACTTATTATTGACAGCATCAATTACTTGCTGTCAGAGTTCACACAGATCATTGTATAATTGGGCTGACTAGTCACATTCATGTAGTAAAATTCCCAAAAATATCTTAGCAAATTAATTATGCAGACACAAACATTCGTGTTGCTAATTTTCACATCTAAACAAACCAGTTTCACAGTGCAATAAAAATACGTATTAGTTTAACTTGGCTAATCTACCTCACAGCTGAAAGAGAACCAGTCTTTAGCACCTGAGATTAATTCCCAAACCACCGCAGGCAGTGAGCAAAGAAAATAGCAAACAGTGTGATTTTATGCAGTAAACACGTTTTAGAGAGAAAACCGTGTGTGGTTTCAATATTAACAACGGAGCGTTCTAAATCATTCTTAGAGATTTTGAAATGGACATTGTGACACACTTGTAGCATATTTTTAACATTGACATACCAAATTTTTTACTAAAATAAAATAAACAAACTACGGATGTAATAGAATACTAATTTAATTACAAGGCTCAAGAATAAAAAATTCAAGTGTCTATATAAAATATATTTGAAACTAATTACTAGTCAAAATGCAAACTTTTCTACTTTCAAATACATTGCATGTATTTGCATAACTTTCCATAAATAAATAATTTAGAAATATAGCAAAAAATGCTAACCAATTCAACAAAAAAGAAAGCAAAGAAAAGTCAGCTCCTTACGTTGTTGCAGGAGGGGTCAAGGTCATCATCTTCGTCGTCGTCCTCGTAGTCTTCATCTTCTTCTTCTTCAAAGTCCTCATCCTGCAACACCAGATGTAAAGGAGTTCTCAAATACTCAGGTGAAAACAATATTCATATGAGAATGTAGCACTGAAACTATGTATACTAAATGAGAACACCCAGCACTGTCCATGGGGGCACAACACTCACTTTTAACTCATTATAATACACAGGAACATTTCCTGCAACCAGTTGAGATACTATGATTGTTTATATTTAAAGGAAGATGTTGCTAGTGCTAACAAGTGCATGTGTAAGCAGTACAGTACATACATTGTAAGCACTACAGTACACTGTAAGTACTACAGTACACTGTAAGTACTACAGTAAATACATTGCAAGTACTACAGTAAATACATTGCAAATACTACAGTAAGTACATTGCAAGTACTACAATACACTGTAAGTATTAGAGTAAGTACATTCACTTACATCATCGCAAGCTTCACCAGTGTAGAACAGAACAGCTCGAGGGACAATCCTTTCACGGATAAAATGGCCGATTTCATAGTCAGCCTGCAGCAAAGCCTCCGTTTCATGGTCAATCTCTTCCTCATCAAGCTCAGCTAAAACGTAGAATTACTATTAGAAGGATGGCACCAATACTCTATGATAACACTAACAAACTGCAGCTAAAACTTTTATACATATTTCAGTTTGGTGTGTTGGGCTTTAGCTAGAAACCGGTTGGCAGGTGGTGTGAAAATTTTGGTGAAAGATATCTGATCTTATACTGGTTTATCTCTCACTGCACTCGTCTTGAATTATTTGTAGATAAACTGTGCTATGCCATTTCATGTATATAATCAAACAGTATGTGATATCTATTAGATCAGCATTGCTGGATTTGTAATGTAGTAATAAATATATAACATCTCAGCTACAATTTTAACACAATTTTACAGTTGTATGTTCACGTGAACTAAGTTTATAATGTAGTTGAATAATAAAAATGAAATTTGCAATTTTACAATTTAAATTCTAACTTGACAATATCACAACGACTATTACAAAAATTAATCTCGATGTGTTGCAACTCTAGCAACGTGTTGTGATTGTAGCTAAGATATTTCGACACATTTTATTATTAGAGACATATATTAAAGCAAGGGAGAAGTGACCTTTGTCTTGGCCACCGACATCACAAGCATAAGGCAGGCTGGTGAGAATAACTTACGAGCCGGAGGAGTGAAGAAATTGAAAAAGGAATCCTGTTGCTCTTCCTTTGTAATTGTTCGGGTGGTGCCGGACTTTTGATGCTTTTGTTTTTTCTTAATGACCCGAACAGTCACGTTCTTTCCTTTATTCCAGTTGATAACACATCTACAGGGTATACAACTAACTCCAGAATAGGGAAGATACTGAATACGTGTAACTGGTATGTATCACCATAGTAGCTACAAGCTAAAATCCCTGCATCTAGTGCCACATTTTATTAACAAGTATTGTTACATTGTTATTAACATTAGGTATTATTGAATTTATTCCACAAACATGGAAGGCAGATGCTGCAACACACAGCCACGCAGTTAGAACAACCAACCATTTACCCAGGTGCATCATGTAGTTTCAAGTTCAAACGCTCCACTTCAGCAATGAACAATAATCAATATTTTGTGTAGAATTTATTGTCCTACAAATGCTCTTGAAAATGTTAAAAAATATTCAGAGTTGCCTTTGATATTGTATTTTTGTGTCAGTACTTTCTTCTAATTATGCTCCACAATTAAAATTTTAAAACTTGTTGAGTGGAAACACTTAAATAATATTATGATGCCTATTATTATTACTGTAGTATAAATTATCCATACCTACTGCCATATAATAGCTGATCAAACATAAGGCTTATAAAAAAATGAAATTTGTTACTGCTGAATGACTTTTAACAATAAATGAATTTTCACCACTTATTACCCCAGGCATGCAATTGGCACTAATGAATCTGAAATATTCCCAGAGAAATGCACTCAAGTGAGATGAATGTTATATAAGTTGTATAACAAGAACAAGCATGTAACTGAGATTATTGACACAACTTGACCCTTACTCACCATTGCATTTATTTATAGATTTATTTGTTTGCTTAAATTTTCACGTTGGCAGCACTAAGTAAACAAAAATTAAATGCAACTTGTGTCGTCCTGAAAGCTACAGTAATTAAAATTAAAGTATTCTAGAAAATTCACAAATTTAGAAGTAATTAAGATTTCTAATTATCAGGTTTGTCAAGTAGCTGCCATGTAGTTGTAGCTGTATTGTGTAATTTAAATAAAAATAAATTGGTATTGCTGGGATGGCAACTCATAGAAACTGTTCAAAGTTCAGCAAACTGCATACATTGCCTCTACTTTGCAAAAGCTGCAGGCACCAATGTCAATTTTGGAATGATACCAAGTACTAACACATACAGAAATAGTAACCAATGAGAATTATATAGAGAAGTCACATGACTAACATACCCCTGGCAGGCCACAATCTCCGGACCTTCAAATGAGAAAGGATCTTGTTCATCAGGTTCAGCTCTCATTTCATAGGATTTGGTGAGCACTTTGTCTGTGAAGTACTCGTTGGGGGAGAAGTGGAACTCCAGCGTGAATCCCTGCGGGTGGAATTCAAAAGTAGTGTGAAACAGCAAAGCAAAACATTTAAAAAAGTGGAAGTCAATGATAAGATAGAACTTTGAAACATACATATATTGAATTTGAGTAACTTCTTGTAATAATTTGCTGCCTACCAAAATGAGACAACTTTCTATGACAATTTCAAGTCTAACCTCACTTTTGAACTACTAGTTTGTTTATTTCTATATACTTTTGAATTCACTTCAAAAGTAAAAGTTACCCGTCCTCACAATACTTCCAAATTTTAAACTTAACTCGACAACTTTCATGAAGCACAGACTTCACTAATCCTATGAATATTCAACTACACAGCCACTTCCATTACACTCTGCTATTCCTAAAATTTGCACTGATGGCGTAAGTTTACTAAAACATGCATTGAGACTACTAAATCATCTCCAGTGTTTGATTCTTGACTTTTTCAAAAAACAATTATAAAACTCAGTTTATTTCTAAATTTAAACTTTCACCTATACCTTTAAAAATATGCTGAAAGCCATTGAAGACAGCATACACTCACCATGGGTTCAGCTGAGAACTGCACTTTGACGTTGGTGAGATGCTCTAGAATGGGCTCGTCATTCTCCTGTATCATGCTAGCTAACAAGTCTACATTCTTGAAGGCTATCAACCAGAAACTCTTGACGCCTTTAATATCTGCAAGTATATGCTGAGTGAGCAGAGAACATCAGATGCCAACTAGCAGTGCAGATTATATGTAGCAAGACAAGAGTCATGAACATGCAGGAAAAACTGAACATCTACAAAGCTCTAACTATATATATATATATATATATATATATATATACAAAGCATGAACAACTTAGGTGAAGGAGCCAAATAAAATTATAGAAAAGCATCAGCTAAATAAATTGCTATTAAATTCAACCTATGCCACTTTGACTACCTAGTTTCTAAAAAGATTATTTTAGAAAAAAAAACATATAAGCTGCGCCAGAAGCATGCTAAATATGTAATGACGGCAAGGGTGAAAATATCAGTTGAATATTTGACACAACGATCTACTTCCATGTGTAGCCTCAGGTCTTATGGTGACTAGGTTAAGTGGTTTGGGTTTGTGATAGGCAACAGTAAAAGTTGTTAAAACTAAAAGAGGTTTTGAAACTAATAAAATTACAAAACTCAAAAAGTGAGCACATGACGGTGTTTATCTTTTCAGGATTTTACGACACAGGAATGTGGTTAACTACAAGAGGAAGTGTTCAGATTGCTATCCGGCAAGGAAGTGTTCACACAGATTACTATCTGCAAGGAAACACATGCATACCTTCAGCAGGCACGTCTTCCAGTGCTAGTTTCTCCTTTGTCTCTGCAGCCAGAGCTGCCTCGTCATCGTCTTCTTCATCCGACGGCCAATCACATTGCTCATCAGTTGGCTCCACCTCCCCGGATACTATTTCATTTCTCTACAATTCACACACACCACTACAACCTTCTCTGAAGTGAGATCTGATTGGCATCAGTAATGCTGGTGGAAAAGAAGGAAGAAATTATTCTCAGGAGGACAAAAGGTGAAGATACTAGCGGTACAGTGTCAGCGGTCTCAACTGTCAACTTGATGGAAATCAATCAAAACAGCTGGCAGAAGTCAAGTAGAAGCAGAGATAATATGAATATGCTAGCCTGCAGGCAGCATGACTCATGAAGTGTCAGCAGAGGTTACAAGTAATGCCAGTAGTGTTTGGTGTGTTGAGAGGAGAGAATATATACTGTGACCGCCAAGTCAACTCTCTCAAGCTCTAACTGCACTTTACTGTAATACTAAACATCATCTAACAGCAGCCCTGCTTCAGAAGATGTTTAATAACTCTGGCTTTAAACCTAATGTAATAGATCCTCATTGATAACAAAAACATTATTGTTACCAAGCTTTGTAGCAAAGAATTGCTTACAGATGAAAATAGCATGACATTAAACTAACTATTAATTAATGTATTGGCATTGCAGGGAGGTTTTATAATATGGTTGTTGCTATTTCTAGCAGATTTCAGTGAAGCTAAACTGATACCAAAAGAATTTAAAATTGATTACCTTTCTACCTTCTAAAGGTAGAAATTATCAAGCTTCAAACAATGCAATATATGTACAATATTGTCCAAAGACAATTGTAACTCTGCCTTGTGTTGTTGATTACCTTAATAGCTGCTGGTATATTTACAACAGATTTCTAATTAGTTACATGAAATGTCAACATAAAACTATTTATTAGATAGCAAGAGAGAATAGAGTTTAGACTGTCTATAAACAATGATAGAGTAAGAGTAAATGTAGACAGCTGTCATTACTTACAACAAAGTAAGGTTACAATCAACACAGCAACAATGACACAAGCTAAAGAATAATATAATAAATAACTGCACCTTTTCTAAGATGGGAGCATACAGTTCAGCGTATTTACATTCCAGCTGGTGTACTTCTTCATAAAACTTGCTCTCCATTTGAATCATATCAAACTGTAACTTTTTAAGAGCTTTGACTCGCCTGATAACAGGCTTTGGTAAACTGTCAAAATACAAAAAAGTATTATGAATGTGTAAATATTGAGAAATTTCCACATTCTTACTAAAAAGCTATTGTTCCATCAGTGATTAAGTGCGAGGTAATTAAAAGGAATTTAGTATTAGTATTTTCAGTAGATTGTAAGGGTGAGTCATGGGTAGATTCATATAATGATTGATGGCTGGTTATCCACTTCATAGATTGATCAGTAGAGCATATCCTCCATATCAACTACCTTGGTCCTAGCTGTTCACCAGCATGCATTCAGTTACATATCTGTATTGTGTTGTGTTGTATTGTACACATTATATACATACTAAGCTACACATATGGAATAAAAAAGAATTGTCAAGATATGGAAGCAAGAGGTGGAGGGGAGGTGATGGGGCTGGCACTGAGTGCTAAGAGGGTCCGTGCAGTTTTCCAAGTGAGGTTTTTATTAAAGATAGAGTTAGAGTGAGCCAACCAGCCAGAACAAATGCATGTCTTTGACCATACTCATTGTTCTCTAAATCATTACGGTTTTCCAGTCATTTAACTTTGTTAAAGAAAATAGCAAGTCAATAAATTTTATTATTAGAGACAATAAATACGACTATGAAAGGAAAAAGCAGACCAACACTAGAATCAAATGCACCATAGAGGCTAAAATAAGAAAAAAAGACAATTAAATTATTATGAAAACAGAAGTATACAGTAGTTCATATAAGCTGGTGGTAAAATACCCATCCACCTGAAAAACTCTCAACACTAAATAGTTTATACAAAACACAGACGCAGAGTAAAATAAACATGCACTAATAATATATTGGACAATAAAGCTAAGCATTGAAAACTTACAACTATGTTAACCTTGAGAATCTGGTCAAACAACCAGAATGGATTGATGTTAGCTTTATGTGTCAATTCTTACTAGACACCTGCCAACAGGTGCTGGTTACTTACTTCTTCATGTGTGCTGAGGGTGAAGAGTCAACATCCGCCATTCCAGCCAGTTTTGTTTCAATGGCCGACAATACTTCAGGATTCTGCATCAACTGCTCAGCAATACTGCTTGCCTTTGCTGTGACACAAACAAGTAGATATTAATATGCTTGATATAATGGGAGGCTTTCTCTTTTCAGAAATAAAAACGCCAACCTTTGACGTAAATATTTAAACTAAGTTTTTCAAATGTATGATTTACAGGTTGATGGGTAACAAATTTACATAACTGAATATATTATAGGTGTTTTACAAATAGTTTATAGCCTAGACACTTGAGTCATCATGAACAGCCTTTTCTGGTGTGCTGACATGCAATAAAGGCATCACCACTGACAAACAATAGGGAAAAGTTTATGAATTGAAAAGGGTTAAAGTCAAGTTAGCAGTTCAGTAGCCTGGAAAGTTGTGGGACTGGGAATGACAATAGGTTGATAAAACCTTATGCATTGAAGGGGAAAACAAGTAAAAAGTAACTCAGCATTTATTGACAAAAATATGCCAAGAATAGACTTATTGTTCATCAAACAAACGAAATGATGAGGTATGACGAACTTGACCACAGTGTAATCAATTATTTTGTGTAATGATGAGGACTGGATACTATAATTGTTACACATCTGTCTCATTAGTAGCTCCAAAAGAGTCAAGGGACAAAAAGTTGACATGACGAACACTTTATACAACAATTCAGGCTAAAATAGACCAGGAAATATATAACTTTCCAGGAACTAGGCAGCAAACAAATATTAGGCAATAATAAATGCTTAACTAAGCAATTTTACACACAAACTATGAGTTGTGGCTGTAAAGTGAGAGTAGAATTTTACCATCTGACACTGCATCACCTGAGCCATCCATCCCAGCTTCAACATCAACCTCAGCCTCTACAACGGGCTCAGCTGCCCTGCAACACAACATATATGCAATGCTTTGTATGCAGAATAGTTAATGCTCACCTTTACCATGCACTTTACGCAAGTTAATAAAAACTTTTCGCCACCAAAGACGTGGGTCAGGCTCATCAAGCTCCAGCATTTCATTGTCTCTAACTATTTCAAAGATTAAGTTCCACAATTGTGTGAACTTAGCCAACTTTGGTAATGGACGTGCATCTTGTAGTCCAGTAGCTGTTGGAGCATAAGCCTGGCGAACTTTACCCCACAGACCTCTACTGCCCACTCTATTATCAGGTTGACTGCTTCGAGGGGAACAAGACTGAAGAGATCCTGGCGAAGGAGCTGAATTTCGAGATACCATTAGCTCTGAGCTTTGTGAGGAAAAACTTCTTTCAGAGCCATATCTGAGACTCCGCCTTCGAGCGCAACCAGATTCAGCTGCCACACGATGAAGTTCTCGCCGACCCATACTACTGTCTAAGCTGAGTACATTTCTTTTGTTAGATTCTGAGTTTGATGGAGACACTATCTTCTTAGGCATGGGTTTACTGTTCAGCAAGTTATTCTCATGATCACGGTTAGCCAACTCCAGCTGTGCACTTTTAATTGAGTCACGATGCCCTATTTTACCGATCGGAATTTTTTTGGCATTACCATTGGAATAATTCTCAACACATGTACCTCCATTCCGCAAGCCCGGGCTCATCGCAGTCTTAGGTTGCACTATAAAACCATTGCCAGGCTCTCTTAAATTCAAACCCTTTTTAAGTCTACTCCACATGCTCTCTGCTCTGCCTGGAGATGTTTGAGAGGAAGGTAAGATGGCTCCTGCACTCATCATGAAAGATTTCCCACTTTGAAAGTTCTGTATAGTTCAGTGTTGATAAATGATGCGCAACAATCACTTCCAGCACGTGCTCAGTGAGGTTAAACAATTTACTATGAGTATACCGTAATGTTTACTCACTTTAAATGGTGTTCCAGGCGAGCAGTTACCTTAGCATAAAACAGCCAATCAAATTTGACCCGGGTCAATCTATTTTATACTTATTGTGTCATGGATCAATGATGGTATATAAAATATACATGTACACAATCATCATAAAAACAATACTCATAAAGAAATCAATTCTTATTTGTATGAAAATGATCTATAATTCAATATAATTATTATAATGTCAAGAAAGCATTTTGTTGTGTGTACAAGTACTGCGAGATGAAGTTCTATTGCAGTGTCAGATATGCAAACAAGCACTCAGAATAACCAGGGATATTATACACACTGTTCATTATACACACTGTTCATTATACACACTGTTCATTATACACACTGTTCATTATACACACTGTTCATTATACACACTGTTCATTATACACACTGTTCATTATACACACTGTTCATTATACACACTGTTCATTATACACTGTTCATTATATACACTGTTTATTATACACTGTTTATTATACACTGTTCATTATACACACTGTTCATTATACACACTGTTCATTATACACACTGTTCATTATATACACTGTTCATTACACACACACTGTTCATTATACACACTGTTCATTATATACACTGTTCATTATATACACTGTTCATTATACACACTGTTCATTATATACACTGTTCATTATACACACTGTTCATTTAAAATGCTGCCCAAGAGAGTATGAGCTACAACTAACAGTTGATACATAAATATTTTATTTAAAGTCGCTTGTCATGGGTACATACTAATAATAATAAAACAATAATAATACATGAATAACCATTACAAAATTACAGCACTACTAAAAATAAATAGCACTAGAACACAAGTGTCCTAATCAGAATATTTAATATAGATCTTATGCTTAGATGAATAGATATTTTATAAGCATTATTTTAAATAGTAAATTTTAATTTCCCAACAAACATAAACTTGATGATTTCTAGAGTAGTGGTTTGGACCTGCATATTGTGTAGATTTATAACTTAACTATTGAGTTATATAACTAAGTTATATACATATATTAAGATTTATAACTAAGGCTTTAGTCTACTATCAGCAAAATAGGGGAGACAATTCTTAATTATGATCAAGTCTAGATTAGCTTGTATTTTACAGTTAAGTATGGTTTACAAAAAATTGCAGAATTCCACCCTCATTGCATTGTTTAATTGTAAGCTGACTTGCCAATCACAAAAGTTACTGATCACTGGTTTATGAACTGTTTTAAGCATTATAGAACTCTGCAAGAGTTGACCTAATAAATGTATATATTATTATTGAATAGCCATGGTATTGAAAACGCCATTAAAATTACTTAGTTAGGGTCCCAAACCCTGAAGTGTAAACCCTAAAACCTCCAATCAAACATCAAAATTGAGCTCTAACCACACCTAGTATATTTGGTGTGGTTTTCCAGGGAGAAATTTTGATAATTGGCACTAGTGCTGGACAGAGAGCTTGGAACCGTAATTGGGGCAGCATAACAGTTTCCTTCTGTTGTGCTGCCACATGGAAGTATGAGAGGCAAATAGATGGCAGCTGTTGCGAAACAATCACAACGATTCATAAACCAAACAATTTTTAACATCAAGTGCTTAGACTAACATAGACATAAATACGGTTACATTTAGTTTAACTCAGTACCACAAGGAATGCACGCTATTGACTATATTGCTTAATCATCAAGAAAATATTTTATTGAAATGAAAGGAACTAATGATGTTATATTTGAAAACTACATTTTTATCTAGAGCATACATACTTTCACTAAATATTACAAATGAAATGAAAACAGCTGTAAACACTCACTTACTCACTCTCACTCACTCACTCACTCACTCACTCACACACTTACTCACTCACTCACTCACTCACTCACTCACACATTAGACTTTAGAGTAACTGAACTCCAGCATGTAAACTGCAGGGTTTACTGAAGACTGAATCAAACTAAATTCAACAAGGAAGCACTAGTTAACAGTTGACCTAATATATTATTTATATATTTGTTTATATTACGCATACAGTTCATTGTAATATACAATAAATGTATCAGAGATGGGACAAGTTTACACTGTGGGAGTTGTGTTCTAAATAACAACTGTATGTAAAACTTATTAGACTGTATCTCAACTAGTTACACCACTAAGTACATACTGAATGCACAACATAATATCAACATGGAAATGTAACATCAACCAAAGCTGTATAATATGAAAATATGAACTAGGCCATTTTGTTACATTCTCCAACAGCTTTACATTCTTAGATACACATATATCTAATTCTACCAAATATCTATTTAAACAGCTTACTTTTCTGGGTCCATTCCTTCTTTTTAGTTTAATGGAAAGAAATCTGCCTGCAAAAAATGTTAGCAAAACATTATCATCATGATACAGTAACTACAAAGATTGCTATTAGCCACAGCAGGTGGGATTCAATGTAGACTCATATTTTACTAGCTGTCCAAAGAAATACTCAAATCTGTCTATGAGATATTTCATGTATGTGGGTCAGCCACAAGTTAACTGGTGATTAATTTAAAATTACTATACAAAATATACTGTGCTAATTAGTAGCTCAACATATCATTAACTATGAATATGTTATTAGTACAAATTAGCTGTCTGTAAATTGCTAGAAAGTATATCAACAGATGTAATGGCTGAACAATCTCAAATAGCAACTTAAAAACTATATGTATTTGCATCAGCTTAGTTTAGCTGTAAATAGATTAAGAAAGGTCATTAAACAAAAGTTTTTATTTCAACATGTACAACATACACATATTAGCCTTTCACCCTATAAAGACTTGAAATTACTGAAATTTTACTACTTCTGAATCTGCTGAAAATATAAACCAATGGGATAATAAGCAAAAAATAAATCTAACAATTTCTTTTCTTATTAAATGTACAGCAAATGCAGATTTCTATTTTGTATTAGGTGTAAGACAACTCATCAAGTGTATAGCTGTCTGATATTGAAATTTAAGTTCAGTCTTGCTGATACTTATGGTAACACTTATAGCCACACACCAAGCATCAAGTCACACAGCTAGCGCTATGACCATCAGTAACACTGATTATGAGTACCGGTGTGATTAGAAACATGAGTGAAACGTATGAGACATTAAGTATATGTAGGGCTGTAAATATTAGTATAACTGTGACTAGTTACTATAGAAGAAGTATTAGTAAAGCTATAATAACTACAACAAACTACTTATTGAAACAGTGACCAAGTTGTGTTGACATGAGTACTTGAAATTCTCCAACTTTCTAAAACTGTTGACTTGACTTGCTCTACTGATTGATTTAAAAACTTGATTGCTGTTCTCTTCGGATTTAGAGAAGCTGAAGTTACAAATTGAATAATGAGCTGCTTTTAACAATTTTTTACCAAATCCTTTTCATAGGAAGCTTCATACAAATTCATTAAAACAGTCATAAAACGATGTTTTGTGACAATTACTTAAAGTAATTTTAGCAGTCATCTATAAATCTGATGCCATTGAAGAGGTTTGGTGGTTATTTTAACTAGAGTCTAAGACTAAGAGTAAAATTAAAAGCAACAGTAAAGACAACTGTAATCCTCTAAGCATAACTTAATAACTTAGAGACTTGCAACTACTTATACGTATAGTTATCAGTTATGGTATAGTTATCAGTTATGGTAACTGTAATTATAGTTATTGTTATTGCTGTAGTTATTCTTATAGTATGAGTGTAACTATAAAGTATAAAGCATAGGCCATAACCTGGACTTATGCTAAAAGTAAAACAGTAAAACTAAAAGTAAAAAATTTAAGAAATAGAATAATTATAAATTCAAGAAAACGCTAGTTCTAGTACTATTCAGAGATTCTATGAGTAGTACTAAAAGTAGAAGTAGCTTTTTTAGATAGACCATAGTACTTGTACTATGTCTACTAGTGCTACCACTACTAGTACTACTACACTCTAAAGTATTAGCACTACTACGTTTACGTAGTAGTAGTATTACAGGCAACAGTACTGCCACTGGTACTGAGTGGTAGTGATAAAGGTGCTAGTTTAGACTAGTATTACTACTACCAGTACTAGTAATAGTAGAAGCACTTGGCTACAGCATCATATTCACTTTCACTATGACTATCGCAGTAACTGTAAGAGTCTGACAGGAACACTAACTCTAAGACGTAAGACTCCGTAAGAGTATCTATATCAGTATGAGTATGAGTATCACTGTCCATCATTGTAAGTGCTACTGCAACGGTGCAAGTGCATCACTATCACCCAGTAACACCAACTCACTATTAGTATTAGTATGACTAAGTCTAACTCAGCGAAATCATGACCAAGTGATTGTCACTAACTCCAAGTCAAAGAGTAACTGTAAGAGTAAGACTAAGAGCACTTTGAGTTTGAAAGTCAAAGTGGCTTGTTGAGTTGTTTGTTTTAATTAAAATAAGTACTTCTAGTTCTATTGACTATTAGCTTTCCAAATAAAAATTCAGAAAGTAAAACGTAGGGCAACACAATAACAATCAAAATTTGAGTAGTGTGTTGAAGTGAAAAATGTTAAAAGAAAAAAAGAAATTGAGGTAACATGAACAAGAACCCACGAGGTTTATGAACTGAATTAAATGGTGATTTGCTCATTGCATTTGCAACCACCTATCACAGGCAAGTATACATAATTTTCAATGCTCTATTTTCTAGACTGTTAAATGCACGATAAGAGGATACAACTCATTAAATGAAGTCAAATCCTTTGTTACTGTCACAATCCAGTACGATAGCAGACTTCCACTCGTGTATTAAACAACTTGGATTATGCACAGCTCGCTGTATATTTTGAGTTGTAGAATCTACTGTTACGTTAATTAGCATCTATAGTGCAGAGACAATAATATATGTAATCCCCAGTCAGGTTATCAAATATTATAACTATAAAAATAAGGGAAACCAATTAAGAGATGAAATCGTGCTAACCAGCAACATATAACTATTCCTTTAAAACTGTGCTGTACAACCTCTGAAATATTGAAGAAACCATGTTAATAATCACCATCATATTAATTTATTCTCTACCTTTTGAGTGACAAGTGTTGCTTATCAATAAAATAATTGTTAATATTTCTAATTTTTGTTTTCATTAACGACAGCAGTGGTTTGTTGAGCAGTATTTCAAATTTGTTTGCATTGGTTAATTCATTTTGTTAATCTGCCCTTGTTGATAAAGTTATAACAGGAAATAAGATTATGTTTCTTTGAAATAATGTAGTGTGATATGTTATTTTTAGTGTGACTTTTATGTTTTAAAAATATTACAATCAGCTAAACTAACATATCTATTATTTATGCATTTGCTGGAAAACAGACATAGGTTTTTATAGATTTGCTTTTTATATTTGAATTTTGATTCAAATATTATTTTCTGTATAATGATTGTTGATTATACACAATTCTGTAAGTTTCATTTTAAGCATAGATTGTTATATAAAGCGATTGTTATATAAAGCTTTACACACACGCAAATGCATACACATGCACACACACACACACACACACACACACACACACACACACACACACACACACACACACACACACACACACACACACACACACACACACACACACACACACACACACACACACACACACACACACACACACACACACACACACACACACACACACACACACACACACACACACACACACACACACACACACACACACACACACACACACACACACACACACACACACACACACACACACACACACACACACACACACACACACACACACACACACACACACACACACACACACACACACACACACACACACACACAACATATCTACACAACATCTCTACACAACATCTCTACACAACATCTCCACACAACACCTCTACACAACACTCCTACACAACATCTCTACACAACATCCCTACACAACAGAATTCAACATGCTGCATCACCTATATTGGCAGAATTTATTACTTTATTACCAATATAAAGCAATCTTAAAAATACCAAAATAATATGTAACTTAAAATCAGATGTATTGTTCTCTTTTTATAGCAGTTAAGCATAGTAAGAGCATACATTTTATAAAACTATAGCATAAATGATATAATAAACTGAAACAATAGAAACTGTAAGTTTTCTAAACAATATATACCTGTATCACAAATTTTACTTCATAGATTGCTATATATATAATATATGTCATACTCTTTTGTTATTTAGCTTACACTTATTTATAACACCTATTAGTATGTCATGCAAGTTGATGACAACCTATTATTATGCAATCCAATACTTGTTTACATACTTAGTCACTTTTTACTGTACTATAAGATATGAATAGGTTCCATACTGATTCATGCACATTGTGGAATACAATGAATTGTCTATCCCATGTCAATTTAATATAAAAGCAGATGCTTTATTTTTAAAGTGGAGTTCAATAATTAAGTTCTTATAAACCATACAGCTCAACAAAGACCATTATATTACTGCAGAAAATCTCATCTTTAATTCTGGCTGAGAAAGACAACTCGATATTTTCAGACACCAGATAATATTTCTAAACAAACCGTCACACCGCTCACCAACTTTGTGACAACCTGCATGTATTTGCTGCTATATTTCACAGAAATACATAAATAATAATAATAAATAGTTGTCCATTTAGCTTTAGAACAGCACTGTGCTTTATACTACATATTATAGTTAATTTTCATAAAATAACATGACTTGTCTGATATTTTCATCTCTTGATTTTACATCCTCCATTCTTGAATTAAACAGTTCCTCTTGCTCAGTACTGAAATGATTTTTCCAATCTCCTGCTTGACCTAAAATTAATCATGTAAGTAACAGTTATCTTATCTTGCATGGACAAAATACAGATCGAGTGTTTTCTTGTAAACTTTATAGGCTGCCAGTCATTACTGCCATAAATACTCAAACGTCTATTTATTTACCAAAGTAAACCAACAGACTAAAAAAAAAACTGAATCTTTTAATTTTTCAACTGACCTTGAGCACACTTATAGTCCTTATAAACCTGCAGCAAACTCTCTGCAAACCCTCATACCTTTTGATTGCAAACCAAATGATAATTTCATGAAAAACTGTCCAAGAATATATAAGAGTGTGTAATTATCACTGATATAGCTTATACGTAATGTGGGTTAGTCTTCAATTACCCATATATTATATTTGACCATCACATGCTCTTAGCGTATATAACTAACTGCATAAACAATAGCCGAAATAAGGTAGTATTGTGAGAAGTTTTTAACTAACTTTAGCTATTAATTTCTTTTACAGAATTGTCATTACACATTGTTTAGTGCAGTCTAAACTTTTCCTACATTTCTTTAACCACATTATTTCAATTGCTACCTTTTCTGAACATGGAGTAACCGTCACAAAAAGTATCTTGTAATGGTTTCTCTGAATCAGCTTTTTTTACTTTCATGTTGTTGAACTCAGTTGCTTGCACTATCTGTGCTATTCGGCTGTCAGAGAGAGAGGAAACACCGAGAAATGATCCAAGATCTTTAATAATCACTGCAGGGTTCTAGAAAGAATTTGACTAAAGCCAAGGCTATGTTTGATGACAGTGTGAGTGATAGACAACTCAGACATAAACTTATAAAAATCATAACTAAAATGGAAAAGATATGTAAGTAATAGTATTTGAGTCAAAATTTAAAAGATAATTTGTAGCTTGAGAGGAGTTATACAGGTTGAAATTATTTAATTTGTTATTTTTGTGCTGCATTTCTCATATTTGCTGTTTTAGTGAAAACTTTTAATTTCTTGAAAAAAGTTTAGTTACAGGTTTAAATAGAAGCATCACATTTATTTCTATGTCAAGCTTGAATCAAAGTTGCTTACAAAGAATAATTATGTATAAAGGAGCTTGCAGCATAACCTTATAATCTCTATTCTGAGTAATATTTATAATGTTTAATGATTTGTAAATACATGATACTAAATATAGGAAGCCAGGGTTTCGAAAACATACAACAATTTTTTTTCGTCTTAGAAATTCTCAAATTATACTGCTGGTTTTTTTTAAATTTTAACTAGCTTAGCAGAATATTTAGCATTGCTAAGTTTTGAATATACTCTGTTAAAACTTGATGTCACAGTATAGTACAGTCGCAGCTTCTATTTCATGGATACTTAGTAACTTATAATCACAGAACAGAACTGAATGAACAAGACTCAAAGGTCTCCAAATGCTGTCCAATAATTCTTTTACATGATTGGAGTTAGCATTCCATGTAGCATGGAAGTATAGCTGGTGCAGTTCAAAAGGTTTTTCAGTGCTACTACAACCTGCATGTGATAAATTGCTGTTGAGAAACTGAACTAATTATAACAGTTACTTATATACTTCACGTAATCTCAATTTGCAGTCATTTACAATTATTTATAGTTTATTTGCATTATAGGAAAGCAAACAAACTATGTATTATATAAAAAGGATGTAGCCGGAAATTGTCTAGAAGCAATCTAAAACATTTTAGTAGCTCTGTGACACCGTGCAATCTAGATATATAGTTCTGGAAAATATATTATGTAGCTGTAAAATATTGCAATTTCTACACAGTACAGTTGGTTGTATAGCCCTCGACTTAGCTTTTTTAAAAAGTTGCACTAATGTATTATACGCAGCAGTAACTACTCGAGTGTTGAAGTTCTTTCAACAGCAGATTGAATTCTTAGATTTATTGTAACATGTAAATGTAAGATATGTATAACAATGTATACAACTTTAGGCCAATCGTTATATAAGTAAATTTCAACATTGCTGTGTTTTAGTTTTGTGCAATATCTTTTTGAAGTAGTAGTGAAATTAAAAACTTGTTCTGTAACTAGGGGACAGAAATGTAGCATCATCACCTCTAATCCCGTAATAGTTTTAGTTTGGACAAGTAGAAATATTTTTACCTCCAGGAGTTGTTCATATATCACCGGGTGGTAGTTGTCTTCTTCTAGACATTTTTTCCACACAAGTGAGGTAAATTCTGTCCATGGGGCATAAAATGCTTAAAAGAAATAATAAAGGTTGGTCTATCTAATCTCAATATTGTTTTGCATTAACTGAGTTGTAGCTTCTTTTCTGTCACAATATCTAGCTCATATATAAACAGCACAATATATATTATATAGTTATGTTGGCACAAACACTGGCTTTTTATGCATATAGAGGCTAAAAAATTTTCCAACAATAACAAATTACTGAAAAACTGGCTTTGCAGTCGCCCAGATGCTGAAATGCTAGCAATGAATGCCACCTGGTGTTACTGTAGATGCAATGGTTGTCACATATGGAGTCATTATTACTTATAATCTAGGATACTTTCAACGTTAATAAGAAACTTTGCAACAATTAGTGATTAACACATTGAAAATAGAAGTTGAAATTTTAGCACTGGAAACTTGCTGAAAGGCTGATAGTTTAATTTATTTTATGTCACTTACCTAATTCAGGGTCAAACCAGACTTTATCAATAAACACGTCCCATCCACATCTCAAATTGGTACCCTTGGTTTCTGACTTCAAGTGATGATAAAGAGACACAGCTGTGTCTTTAGGATTTCTTATTGGAACCACCACCTTTGAGTTATTAAAGAGGGAAGATGGAAGGCCTGATGGCATAAGGTGTGTGCTGAGAACTCTTGGGGAAGGTAGGTCACCTAGTGCACTGTAGGTTTGAGTCTCAATGAAAGATTGGCATTTGTTGACACCGGCAGCAACATCCTGTGACTGGCTGTTCAACAGCATCTGTATTATCTCCCACAGCCAATGTGTACCTGGTGGTTACATCAGTTATAAATCAATCAGCATAAATAACTAAATCTTGCATTTAATAATTATACTTTAGTATCTCTTCCCATACCTTGATGACATTGAGATCTACCATTTAGGAGCAGTAGTGATGAAATTGAGAGAACCTAAGCTCTTTAATTTCATTATTAAATTTTGGTTTGAGGCTGGGTTGAACTTCTCATGAGAACATAACTTCTTATGCTACATTTCTAATCTAGAGCACAGGCTTTATTCTATTTCTTCATTAGTTACTGCACCTACCTCAGATCTACAGACTATTATAAAACAATGTGGCAGATAAAATGCTTAAAACTAAATGGTCTCCCTAGCAGAATTGTCCCTTTCTAGTCTCTATAATACCGAAGGAGTTGTACCCTTTCAACAAGTAGCTGTAATGTTTTCTAAAGTGGGACAGCTAATAGTTTGCATCAGAGGATCTTTATAAATTGCACCATTTTTGCAGGATATTGTAGAGTTTGACTAACAAAATAGCTTTTGAACTCTCAATGGTAAGTACCTGATTTCATATATCCATATATTAGAACGTCATTTCTTTTTGATTTGAAATGCTTGTTTATTCCTGCTATCCGTGCTAGAAAGTTGTTTTCAAATGTTGGAAGTTTTCTGCCGTCGTATGCTATAACACTGGCTACTCCTGTTCCATCCTCTAAACACAGCTCTTGGTAACCAGCCTCTTTTCTCCAATCAATGGACTTCATTATTTCTTGTTACTTACTCTTTAAAGTTAAGATTCTTACTGCAAAATAAAAGCTTTGCTTGAGAATTCTAGCAACCCTTAGAAAATTATAACTAAAATAATTAAAAAATTGTAGCATACCTTATATTTTAGTTTGATAGAAGAACGTTTGAATTTTAATATTACAAAAAAGCTTCTATACTTCACTTTTAGCAGCTGCAGTTGATTATAGTTGCTCAATACCCTTTTTCTGGTACAAAATCTGTAAACACTGAGGATATATCAAGCAGTAGGACAAAGGTAAAGATACTTACTGTGCCGTAGCAGCTAATGAACTAATCTGGGTTATTTCAATATTGATTTAATATTCTTTTAAAAGCATTGAGTATCTATCTTCTCTATGTTCAGAATTGCTATACAAACATACTAATTATAATTACAGCATAACTATGAATGAGTGCTTAACTTATTAGAAACATATTATTGAGTATGATATTGTACATGCAGACTTGGTTGTATGTTATGACACTTCATACCACATATGTATACCGGATAAATAATTGGTATATTATGCATGCGCTGTGCATTATGCACAATATATAACTAAGTTACCATGCTGGATATAACATATTTAACGGCAAAATTTTCTATGTAGAGAAAATGTATTTCATGCAAGAGATTCTAATAAAATGCAACTTTGAATGTAGCATTAGTTATTCTATGAGTTTTTACTTAGACAATTGTATACAATTATAAGGGTTGTAAAAAATGTTTCTCTTTTTTATGTTTTTTTTATAGCAATTACAGCCACGAGTTGCAATGCTGAATTCGTATTTATTTGATCATAAGTTGTTAAAACATAGGCATTAGCTAATAGTACAAAATGGTAACAGTGCATCTACGTTTTTTATCGTGAAGCATGTTAAATCTAACGCTGGTTCTTAGCCATTCATTTGTTGCAAGCTGGTGAAGCTATGTTGTATTCTGACTTCTACTTAATAAATGGCAAACATTTTTATTCAAATGCTATCCAATTTCTGTCGGTAATGAAATCCTAATAACGCAACAACGTTGGTAGTGATAGTCATACTATTCTTAATTATATGCTGAAAGGAATGAAATTAATTCCAAGAAAGTTCAGCTGAACCCTAGTAATGGCCAGGACATCTGATTACTGGTCAATTAACAATATAAAAACCGCAGTCAAAGTAACTGCTTGAAATATACAAATGATTTTATAATATTTTTTATTATTATTCCTACGGTAATAAAAAAGAAAGACATAGCATGATTACAGTTAATAAATGAAAAGTCTGCCAATAATCAAAACAGTAACCATAGTCTTAGGATAACATAATTTAGATTGAATTATCATTATGTTTATATATTGTACATATTGCACTGGCTGGCAACTAGTATATAAGGACCTCAGGGAGTAAAATTACATTATTGACTACATTATTATGCTGTCTGATTATATAAACATGATTAGCTACTCTCGTGTCATAATAGAGTATAATTAACAATATTACAAGAACACAACAACTTGATGGCACATTTGCCATGTATACAGTGTCCCATTTTCGGACTCCCCATCCAGGTCTAAGTCCGAAGCAGTGCCTTACATAACATTCAATAGGTTGCAACTCTAAACTCAAGTATTCACAATGCAATAGAAGGCTGCACCAAATCAATTCAATACATGACATCTATTATGTTGTTACTCTAAACTCTATTGATCTCAGATGCAATAGAAGACAACACCAAGGCAAGATAATAATGATTACAGTGACTAATCAGCATTTTGCTTCTGCCACACTACTCTTCAAAAGATACACCCTTTGGTTCACTGCACACCAGTGCAGCTCTGTCTAACCATGGTATGTAAATTTTGTATAACATATAGTTATATATAACAATAAAACTCATTCTAATTGCCCTGCTGGTGCAGCAGATTCTACAATGAACCCATACATCACCATAGAGACTAGCACATGCCTTTAGCCTATCCCTTCCATAAGACACGCCCCTTTTCAGAGCTACACCTACTCCTACAACAGCCTACCCCAAAGAAGCTTTTTAGAGTCGCTCTCTACAAGACCACAACTCAAATAGAGGTACCAAAAGCAAGAAGTCAGCACATCTACAAGATTCCGTAATAAAGGTAATTACAAACAGTTTATAATATATGCATGCTCATAAGATAGATTCATGGTTGTGGTTTCCATCAACCTATGGTTGTGGTTTTATTTACTGCAAGCCTTCCAAACATCGAATGGAAAATTCTCTCTCTCTCTCTCTCTCTCTCTCTCTCTCTAAATATATATATATATATATATATATATAGTTTTGTTTTAAGTGGTTTTATTTATGTTACATTTGTTATGCTTAACACAAATACAGAATATAAAATACTCTTAGTACTGTCCAAAGTAAATATCTGGCAAGTATTAGAGTAAATAAAAAACCTATTGTATATGCTTTACTCTGACTGAATATTATGCTACTATAGGTAGAACTGCAAAGCAATGGCTGAAGCAGATGATAATGTGCCACCAATAAAGTTATTTTAAAGGTAATTTTAGTAGAGGTGTTGAAGCTATTGTTTTGGTTACAGACAAGACTTTAATAAAAATGGCAGCGCCACTCATATTGTTACTCTGATTACTTATAAATATTGCTGTTTCTGATCAAGAGAAAAGAACAATTTTTTTATTTTTGTGCAAACTTATATAAAAGTTAAATTACAATTCACAGGGCCAGAAGATCCTAGAACAGTTATAGTGCAGAGTATGTCGTTTGTAGTTGAAGGCCGAGAAGATTATACTTTTGATCTTACTGGTGAGAATAGCCTTGCTTTATCATTAAATTAGTGCTTTCATTAATGTGAATAAATAAGTTATATATAATAATTATATTCTATAGGAAGTATAATAAGAGAGAATTTATAAATGTTGAATAACCTTTCTACTAAAATACAATTGAATATGCAAAATAGAACTAAATGCAACTTAAAAATAACCTTCTGGTCTTATTAACACTTTGACTATCTTACTTCAGGTGCACAATGAACTTTTAATATCGTAATAAAAAGCTCTCCTTTGTATTTCAGCCAAGTTATTTTAGTTAGAAGTTGTCTTATAGGTGATGTTTCTAGCCTCAGCGATCAAAGTTTCATTATGAAAGAGGGAACCGCTTACAACATTAAAATTAATTTTTGTGTACAACGAGAAATTGCATCTGGGCGCAAACTGCATATCATAACTTCCCGCAAAGGAATTAATGGTTAGTTAATAAACAAATACACTTGATCTCGGTGGAACCTACTTGCTGTATCTGACTTACTTTTCAGCCTATGCCAAGATCTATGTCAAGCTGCAAGCATAAAACTGATACTGGTACTATGAAATATAGGCATCGGGCATAAGAACTGAAAACTAAAGCTAATTTTTCAACCTTTTCTGCGCATGAATCTTCTAGTCCTTTTCTAATGAGTGCACGGGTTACATTACTCAGTTGCTATATTGTAGTTGATAAGCAATCTTACATGGTTGGTAGCTACGGCCCAAAGAGTGAGGTGCAGACCCTTCTTAGTCCTGTTGATGAGGTTCCCAAAGGAATGATTGCCAGAGGTGCTTACAAGTGAGTTCTTAGCTTATTCCACTTGTGTTATAAAGGAGCCATTTGGTTCAAGCGCTGATCATTATTAATTTTTATTTCTGGGCCTATATATTGTATTATCAATTCTGCTGTAAAAATAACTTTGATGTATGTCCTAAAGTCTAGACAATTCTAAATATTAATGTAAAGCCATAAGCCTATATAAGTGTAGTTGAAAATTTACTATAATTTACTAATATAGTGTCTGTTATGAACTTGAATTATTTTATTCTATAAACTTTTTAGAGAAGCATATTCTTTCAGAGTAATATTATAATAGAAGTAAAATTATTCAGTCTAGTGCTTGGAGACTGACTCCTCACAAGTAGTGAGAAGAATTGAGCAGTAACGTGCCTGTTGATCAACAAGACATTTTTTAGAATTTCATCAGTTTCTATAATAAATTCCATATTGAAAAAGTACTGCTAAAAACAGCCATTGCTTAAATCTTGAGAGTCAGATTTTACAAAATCTTCTCATTGCAACTATATAATTTAGTTTTTCATACTAGACTGAAGGTTTCTATTTCCATGGTGTTTTAACAAATTTAAATAATTTGGAAGTTTATACCTAGGACCTTGACTTATAGAATAAAATTTTAGCTCTAATGGTATAGATTACGGCTCAGTTATAGTAGCATGTTTGCTGTTATTGCTCAATTATAAACTAATATATATTTGAATGTAAACTTTTCAGATCATTGTCTGAAATATTATGTGTTGCAGAATGACCTGCTCCTTCATAAATGATGATAAAAAGAAGCACCTCGAATGGAGCTTTGAGATGCACGTGAAGAAAGACTGGGAATAAATTTGTACTAGTTGAATCGATCAGCATTAACTACTCGGTAGTACAACAACTGAAGTTGCTTCATTCTAGCAAAGATGCAATTGTGAATCTATATGTAGGACCAAACTGTTCATTTTTTACTTTTGAAAGCATTTTGTATGAACAAACATATGCATTACTATTTAAAAATTGCTTTGTTTCCCAGTAATAATAGATTGCTATGCAAGGTATTTTTCAGTTTTCTGCAAGCCGTTGCTTGTTATTTTTACTTCAACATAATATATTGCATAATATATAGTTAACAACACTATGCTATCCACTTTGCTATATTATGTTCTATAGGTACATCTCTTGTACCCATTAAATGAATAGATGCTATAATATTACTATATATAGAAAAGTCAGTTGCAATAGACTCCATTAGCATTATTACAGCCACTACAGTATGCACTCTATAATCTTATCCGAATTATTAGAATATATTGCTTCTTTGATCACTCAACTCACTTATCTGAATCAGCTTTCTACACGAGTGTTTACATCTTGCCTGACTTTTTGCTATTACTAGCTACTTCAGCAGATGTTATTTTACTCTTAGAGTAAACGTTATTGCAGTGACGGCCAAATTTAGGTAGTTGGAAATATCTCATTTAATAAAAAATAAGATATTTTGTTATACTGATTAGGCTACTTTTAGAGACTACTTTTATCTGCATGTAATCCTATTTTAATAGGCAATTTGTAGAACTTTTAGTAGGTCATCCAACATTCTAACACTTTCATCTGTTTCAATGTGTTACAATTGTTTTTCTCAAATAATACAAAACCAAAGTATTAGTTAGTAAGGAGGCAAATAAATTTGATCGGATTTTGAGCTCAGATCTGTATATTACATACAAAGCAATGCAAAGTTCACTCGGACCCAGAATAGTTTTAGGAAGTTACTCCCTCATCATGTTGATAGAGGCTTTAAGGCATTGTTTGTAAGTTATCCTTCAAAGGCACAAGATCTGTAAACATGTCTTAACATTGTACCATTCATCAAATTTCTAAAACCTTTAGCACCAATAAATTCAAATATCCATGACTAACAGAAAATAATTTCATCTGCTTTCAACTGTGAGTGCAACTAGCAAATTAAAGTTGGATTCAATATTTAGTCATACAAATTTTAAAAAATTAGAAAAAGAACAGCAAAAATAAACAATGTTCTGCTGATTTCTGAATAGGCTTTATTGCAGAGGAAAGCCTTGCCATCTTGTTCTGCTGATAGTTGTGATTGTCAACTTATGGATCAATCATGAAGTTTATTTCTGCAATATTTGTGATGTTCAATGAGCAATACATCAATTTAGAAACTGCATAAGAAAGACAATTAGGTGATGGTAATGGAGACGCATCATTAGGGATGAAGATTGAATTTATGGTAAATGTTACCTTATAATCTTTACCTTGGAACTTGAGTAAACTACTCGTTACTTGGGAGGATTAGATGGTTAAAATGTTTTTTTCTTTTAGCACAGTTTATTAGAAAAATAATTATTTCAAAAGAAAGCAACAACATAAAATTATAAAGACACGTTTCCTTTAGTGTATAGGCTATGAACCAAGATTAGAGACAAGACTATTGGTGTTACAATACAAGAATGTAGCCAGCAGGTAAAGCTGGTTATCACAGATCTGGATATATAATATAGTATATTGTATGTCACCACACCTTTAGTTCAGTTACAATTTATTTGAAATCAATATAAACACAAAGAACTTCTTTAATACTACAGAGAGTTCAGTTATAGATTAATCATTAAAATACTCAGTGACCTGCAACACTATATCTGTGAACACACTGGAACTACTTCATATTTGAAGAACAAGATGAATGCATTGGTATATAGTAAGAGCCTACGCCATACAGAAACTGCAAATGCAGCATAATGCTTAAAATGTCAAAAGATTACATGCTCAGAGTTTAAACACTCTGGTATACTAGAGATGACCCTGCCCTTTCTAGTCCTTGCTACCTCCACCAAAGATGGAGAGAATCAAAAGGAAAATATACACAATATCAAGGTAAAGCTCCATAGCTCCCAAGATGTGTTCCTCTGCACTCACTGGGTTTTTCCTGTTCTTTCCACCTACAATTCTTTGTGTGTCATAGACCAGAAACTACAAAAGAAAAAATTTAAAAGGCAGATGAACTTGTGTGAAATTTTAAGCCAGTTGCTTCTTCTTTAGTTTAGAATTTAAAGTCTTACAATTCTGCTAAACTTTTTATCTAGGGCTGTAAACTATTAAGTTATTATCGCCATCACTTGTGAATAAAACTTCACAGTACAAATGTTTCAACTTTCACACTAAACCTAGTAAACACTTTAGTAGTCTAGTGAGTGCATATGATACAGCATATATCTTGACCAATTTAGAAAAAAAACAAAGTTACGTGTAAGAACAGAACTTGCATTAAAATATAGATAATTCTATTTAAATTAGTAAAACTATCACGAAATTTCTTAAATGTTGCTTGTTGCAAATTGTTTTAGTAAACAAATATACATATTTGCTTTATACTATAAAATGTAAATGCAGCTCCTTTTCAGACATAATCAGCTAGTAGGTTGTTATAGTTTCATTACTATGAATGTATAGCAATATAATCAACTTGTAGACAGATATTGCAACACGTTACACCAAGTGCTTTATATTGGTGAGAAAATAATTTAATGACACTGATTCTATTCAGCAAAATTATTTAGCTGAATTAAAAAATCTCTGCTGAGTGTTTTCCGTTAAATAAATATATGCCAAAATGGCAAAACCAAGTAGAACTTTGAATGCCTTGCCATAGTAATTAACTGCAATATGTGACTGAGCTGTTATGGTTGTTTGATGCAACAGGAGCTTTTCAGAGTATAAAAATTGAGGTACAAGTTGAAGTTGATAACATATTCAAAAATCAATAAGACCAGTAACACGCTTCATGTAATCTTACTTACCAAGCACATGATCAGAGCTGCTATACCTCCATAAACACACTGCAGGTACTGAAAATACATCCAAACAGTAACATATTAGGCAGCAGATAGCAAGTACCAGGCACAAGTAGTAACACAAGACTATCAGTAGGAAGGTAACACATTAGATCAAGCTTTGTGTAAAGACTACAGTTTCCTATATAGCAGGTAAAACTGATGACTATAAAGTATATGCAATGATTTGTGAATGCTGTTGGGATGTTACATGAGTTTGGAAAGCTGGGTGTTTAATTACAGCTTAACTTGTAATATCATATCAATTATCAATTGTATTATCATATTATCATTGTTTCTACAAAGATTCTGGCTACTACAAAATAGACAACTTTTTAGACTGTTAGATAAACCCAGCATTTTCTGTTTTTATTCACTTCACTTAACACTTGACACTTATCACTTTTTCTCTTTGCTTTTTTTGTCAGTCTGCGACAATAAGCACACATATATTATATTAAAACACAACAGGAGATGGGAGATAAGAGATGACATGAAGCGTTGGGGCCTTAAACCAGAGGATGCAGAAGACCGGGAAAGATGGCGGACGCTGATAGTTTGGAAGCCTGCAGACCGGTCACCCGTAAAGGACTACGACCGTATAGGTGTGAAAGGTGTGAATATATTAAAACACAACAGATGTAACATGAAGTTTGATTAGGAAAGTAGATTGCAAACCTGATTTTAACTATCTTAGTTAATTAACTATTTATTATGATTACAAATCTTAACTTTAACAGTAACAGTTCTCTAAGAATCTGAAAAAACAGATTAGCCATCAAAAACTCAAGCACATTTATATTGTTCTGTTTTCAACATAACTTCACTATGTTGTTTTTGAAGATTGAATACAAATAAAGGATGAACTTACGTATCGGTTTTTATCGCTGAGGTTAGTAGAGAACACAATGAGAAAAGCAATGCCCATGAAGAGGAGAACCATAGAAGCAGCAAAGATGAGGCCCGAGCACATGGTGAAGTCAATCTTTGTCTGAATGGCGAACAAGGAAATGCAGAAGGTCACAAGAGCAGTGATGCCAGCAGCTATGAGAACAGCTTGGGCATCGTGGAAGCTGGCTATGGCAGCACACACGTAGGAGAACATCAGCGTCTAAAAGCATCGTCATCACCTTATTATACACATGAACTTATGTGAAATCTCAAGATTAATATAAATAACAATGACTACAAACTGTGCTGAATGTTACTATTTAATGTAGAACTCTGAAAAAGAAGAATATTTCTCACTTGTAAAAGCAATACATGTATCTGAAATCATAGAGTTAAAAACACATATTATGCATAACCAAATCTAGATAGGTTGAAAGAGCTGGGCAAACAACATTTATTATTTTATGAGACGACAAAATATCTTTATTTATGTGACAGCTTTTCACATCTAAGGTGAACTTCATCATCAAGGAATTTTGTTTGTTAAGTTTCAAGAAGGTTGGTTACTGATATTAAGCTTTTTAACTTCAACGGCAACTGAAGTAATTATAGAAAAGACAACTTCTAAGTACCATGCAATGTAAAATGTTTTAAATTGACAAATTACACGCAACCTACTGAGACTTGGAAAATCCTGGAGAAAGTGACCAACTCATGCAGATCTTATTTTATATATATATATATATATATATATATATATATATATATATATATATATATATATATATATATATATATATATATAAATAGGGAAGTTTGAGCACCAAGAAACTCAGGTCTTAGTAAACTCATACCAGCAATCAATATAAATAAACAAGTTAAACTGTGAACACTGAGCATCAAATGAATGTACAAATTTTCAGCATGTACTTCACCATGTTTCAGACAATATTATCAAACCTATTAAAAATATTGCTTCAGGTTTTTCAGTATAACCTTCTATTTGCTGATTATTTCGAAACAACATGTCCATTATTTCATTATTCTAGTAAAGCACAGCTATGAATATTTGCAATATTCTAGTATTATCTAATAATTAATATTGCAGTGTTCAGTAAGACTATCTGAAGTAAATTAATCTGTTCTACAATATGACTGTATAGGCCAGGGGTGGCCAACCTTATGAGCATAAACACCATGTTTTGTTACACTGTATAAATAAACATGATCAATTTACAGTTGTTAACCCATCTAATAAGGAGTACAAGCTAACACTTGTTTGGTGTCTATATTTTTTTCTTCTGCAAAGACCATTAAATTTAGAGTAAATATTGGTACTGTACTTTTAGCAAAAAGTAATTATATTATGAGGAAGAAATTACTATGTTAAGATCTGAATTCTTTAGGCACCAATTGCTTTAACAACAGAGTAGGTGGAGCACTCATTCACTTCAAAGTTACCAGCATCTGTATAGCAGTCTCTACACTTGAAATATCAGTAGCCTATACATATATTTTCATTGTACAGTTGCAAAAGGAGTCAAATTTTGGAAAATAGCTGGCAATGAGAAAAAGGTCATAATGTGTTACAGTGTTTATTCAAATGTCAGTAAACATGAGTAATCCCAGTCCTGTAAATGCAGCTGCTGATGGAGAATAGGTAACTAAAGTAATTAAAAAGTGGGGGGGGGGATAGATTAAGGGATGGGAGCAAGCCCTTTCAAATTTGCAAATCATAAATATCTTTTTTCAAAATTTTCTTTTTAATAATGTAGTACATATAAATAAATTTAAAAATAAAGTTAATCTCAAGGGTTTTAATAATATCTAATCTTTATAAGAGGCAGAAGGCCTTCAAAAGAAGTAGAAATTTATAGAGTAAACTTACAAAGACCAGTAGGGCAATGTAATTGCCAGGAAACTTTCTTCTTACACCAGGACAGCAAGCCAACACAATGTATGTCACAAAGAAAGTAATGTAAGCCAAGATGTAAAACCACAGGTTGTTATGTACCCAAGTCCTGACAGAAGCTCTGCAAAGAAAAACCTACCGGATAGGCACTCAAAAGATAACTCATATTTCAGTAGCATTAGACATAATAATCTTAGAAGAAATGCAACAATTTTTTATAGAGTAAATGAATGCTAAAAACTAGTGCTTACACCAGAACAAAAACCGCAACAAGAGCAGATGTAAAGAGAAGTTGGCACATCAGAATAAGGTAGACCTTCTTGATGAACCTGTTTCGAATTGCTTTATCGGAGAAGGAATTAGTGTTGAATGCGTTATATGCCTCTTCTAAAATATATAAAAAAAATACACGTGAGTAATTCTAACATAACTAGCTGTTACTTTAGCAGTAAAAACATTGCTAAATAGTTATTGTTATAGTAACTGCTATAAAAAAGCATTTTGGAACACTACTTCAATTATTTAGTTATATAATTAACTAAATATTCTACTGAGAACTTTTATTACTCAAATACTACTGAGTTGCAATATTTACGGTCTGCAGTCCCTGTGTAATCCTGATATTGAGGCTGTCCATAGGGTTGTTGAGGTGGTGGATAGCTTGAGGTGTTGTAACTATAGCCTTGATTAGCAGGAGGAGGGCCTGTTTGATACCCTGCTTGTGCATATGGAGGATACTGATCTTTGTTAGCATCATCATAGGACGGAGGAGGGGGTGCTGTAGCCATCTTTACCACAGAAAACTCTTCCAACTAAATTATCAAGTTGAATAATAATTGTATTCAATTTTTTGTTGTCTCTCAGTACTTTTGCCTTAAAATAAAGATTGAAAACAGACCAACACAAGCAGTGTTATTTTTTCAAATGTTAATATGGTATTAAGCAGCATAACCTTACTTAATTGATATTAACTAAACATCAATTTACTGTTTTTCAATAACTAAATATAAGTGAAATATGCTATTTTTAAATTATATTTTTTATTAAACTTAAAGAACATAATTATTATACTAAAAGCCGAATTTCTTTTAGTGATAATAATACCCCCAATACTAATAGTAATATCTCATACATTCCTATTTAAAAAACAAATTAATCTTTACTGAACCCTCCACAAATTTAGTCCATTATTTTAATTAAACAAACAAAAATAGCCTATTCAACTAATTATTATATTTATAACACCAATGGTAACACTAATAATATTAATACTAAATAATATTAAATAAAATCATAATGATAATGCATTGAATTACAAATTATCCAAGTTCAACTTTAAAACTAGTAGAAATATAATTCCATCATTAAATTACTAAGTAATAGATAATGATAATATTATTGTGATATTTTGGTAGATTTGGAAACAATTAGGTGGAGAACATAACTCCTTGTAAGTGAGTAAAAAAGCAGAGAGTATCTTAGTTTAAATATATATTTATTATATCTTTATTGATAGTAGTGTGTGTAGTAGTCTTTATGGTGGGTCCTCCTCCAATGAGCCCCAGCTGCAGACTAATTCTACAGCTAGAAGCTGGCCTCCTTTTATACTCTAGAATTCAGGGAAAGAATTTTACAATATTCCACAGTCGGACTCCAACCGGCAAAAAAGGGTTTACATAAACAAAAGAAAAGTAGACAAAGAAAAATGAACAATCTACTACGCCAAGAGCTTAAAGGCCTGGCCTCACGATCGTGAGAATCACACAAAATCGTCTATTTGACACGAAAAAACATTAGTACGAGAAAATTTGAGGGAATTCAAACGAAACCGTCTTCGTTGGGTGTACACAACGATGACGATGGACGAAAAATCACAATGGACAACTACCATTTGATTGGTCAATAGAATTTTAGCAACAGTAATTATTTCGTTTCTACCACGTTTTTCTATTTGGCAATTTTCTGCTGTTTGTACCTCGTGCAAGACTCATTCACAGACTATTTATTATGTGTTTCATTTGACGAGTGTGTGGCTGGTCATAACGAAAGGATAACTCACAAAAACCGTCACACGATTTAATTTGATTCTCACGATCGTGAGGCCAGGCCTTAACTATAATAACAACATTTGAGGCATTCAGAAAGATAGCTAAGAAATTGATGCATTCTAAAACTTTCCAGAACTATGTTAGGTAAAAATGGCACAGGTAAAAATGGCACAGGTAATAATGGCGCAAGTAATAATGGCACAGGTAATAATGGCACAGGTGATAATGGTACAGGTAATAATGACACAGGTAATAAGAGCACAAACGGAAAAGTAGGTAAAAGCGACACACTGATGTAACATTTTACCAAACTCTACCCAAAACTCAAACCTTTAAAGCCAAACCCAAACTCAAACCCTCGATCCCACCCCCTAATATTGAAAATGTGCCAATTTTACCAACATTACCTCGCCATTTGTGCCATTATTACCTTTGCCATAATTACCTGTGCCATTTTTACCAGACACTTTCCAGAACATAGTGATAATAACTTCCAAAATCTCCCACAATATAAAATAAAAAGTAAGACTAAATGAGTAAAGGTAACACTAACTGTAAAACTAAAAGTAAAGAGCTAAGAACAAAAGTAAGTCTAAAGCCAAAGGCTAAAATTAAAACTAAAAGTTTAACAAGTAATGATTATGGTAGTGAGATACTTTTACAGCTAGTGTTACAGCTACCGATACTAACAGTAACACTAACAGACCCAGTTATTTGAAAGCGAATTAATTAATTACCTCCATCAATATCAATATGTAATGTTAGACTTAAAGTCACCCAGAGTAACTGTAAGAGTTACACTTACAGTTACTGTTTTCAAATTCCAATAAAAATTTAACATAAAAATCATTAACAAGAACTAGAAGCATAACTATAAGTATAAATAACTGATTAGATTTAGTGATTCCCATTCAACTCACTAACTTTAAGTTTAACTACAACTGCAAGTTGAAGTACATATTGATATTAATATTATTATTATTATAATTATTACTATTAGTATTAGTCATTAATCATTACTATTAGTATTACTATAAGTAGTTGTTATGAAACAAAACTGCAAATCAATGATTCGCTAAATAGATTACACTAATTTGAAGTTACACAGAATTTTTCAGTTTTTAACTCCATGGCCACTGGGAGTTAGCAGTTGCGTTTTATAGATTTTAATAATTACGAGCTATTTCCCTATCCTATGACATAATGATAAAAAAATTGATAGAAGCAGCACCGAGTTTCTGGTCACTGAATGCAATAGTTTAGAGTCTCGTGTCAAGAGTTAGGGATTTAGGTTAAATCTTCAAATTTCCTGCGCTCAGTGTCTACAAACTTCATGCTGCTTCTAGCAGCTTTCTAATAATATCGCTACAGCCTTCCAACAAACTTATTTTTACAGTGCGGTTGATGACAATATATTATATTATATATATTATATTATATTTATTATATAGCCTTTTGAGCTGTTCAAAAGGCTATATACATAAAGATTGAAGGCTAACATTCTGCGCGAAATCTGCAGAAATTCTACGTTATGCAGATCTCATTTTCTCCATTAATTCCGTTCCGTAGTCTTCCTTCTTCCGTACTTTACCAGGTTCATTAATGGCAATGCGCTATTGCCCATTACTATTAGTATTAGTTTTAGTTTCAGTGTATTAAATAATAGATTAGATTGACACCCTGACAGTAACTTATAAACATATTTATGCTGATACCTTTTAGACTTTGAATAACTTAGTCATTAAAGATCTTGGTTGTTTTTATGACTTAATCTTATCTGTTATCACTTAAACTATTACTCATGTACTTTTAGTTTTACTCTAAAAGGAAATCTCTAATACTGTAATAGAAATTTTAGTAATGCTAATAATATTGAGCTAGTTACTCAGTCTCAAGTGATACTTATACTATTACATATTTTTAAAGTTAATTGGTTGTTATAGTCATAGTCATACTCTTACTTTTAGTCTTTTACTCACATTTTAATTTAGTGTGACACTTAATAAGTATAACTTATAGTTATTCGATAACATTAACTCATAACTGCTAGTGATGCTGCTAGTAAGTTTAATAATACTAATAGTAATAGTGATACTTGTGATAATCATCATCAATATAACTATCAACATTAACAATAACATAAAATTGCTTGTATAACTATATGATGATAGTTATTATCATAATGGTAGTTATATGCTAGAGTTTAGTTTTGTATGTTTTAAACTGACAAGAAATTATATGAATATCAATATGTGTATTAGTATGGCTATACATTTTTAGTCAAATGTCAACTATGAACTATAGCTGTGTTTAACTCTTAAGTTTAGGTTAATGCTATTACTGTGAAATTCAGTGATTTATATGGGCTATTACTAGTGGCATGCATCACAATCATCATTATGCAGTTATTATCAAACTTCTCTATTCTTAATGATATTTTAGCTCAAAAAGGCTTACTAGACTGCTTGGCAACTCTTGGGTCTTGCATCTTTTGGCTATTCCTCAATTCATAACTTAATTAGATTTTCCTAATTAGGGACTCAGACCAGCATTTTTAATTTTAGCTAATGCCAGAACATTCCCTGCAGCTGTTGGTGTAGTGTGTGATCTTGCTGATCTTTTATGAAAAAAACTCAAATTTATATTCGCCATTCCTGTGGGAAACCCCCCATGGAGCGGTTTTTTTAAATCGGGCTGAGGACTTATTCATTTATGTGGCGAAGGAGCAATTATGACTGGATGCTCTTCCTAACATCACCAATGGCCTTTACTGGAGATCAGACCCATAACTTTGTGTTTGCTAAGCCAAACACTTTAACCCTTAGACCACGGCTGCACCCTTTTGCTGACCTTTTATAAGCATTCAGTATTGATCCAATACAAGAAGTTTTGTTTTAAGTAGTTTTGTTTATGTAAGGTTTGGCACAGTTCTACTTTTACAATGATATATTCTTAAATCAAGTATTTTGCAAGTATAAGAGCTATTAAAAAACTTATTATATCTATGCTTTGCTCTCACTAAATATGCTAATATAGGTAGAACTGTAGAGCAATGGCTGAAGCAGATGATCATGTGCCAACGGTGAATGTTGAAGATGATATAGATGCTACTCCAGGTTATAAACCTCCAGCAGAGAAGTCCATGAATGAGATGCTGGAACAGGATGCTGAAGATGAAAGTCTTCAAAAATATAAAGCTCAGCTATTAGGTTCAGCAGTGGGTGCTGACAACGTGTTCTGTAAGTAATTTCAAGTGTAATTTTAGTAAAAATATTGATTATTATTTTGTTATGAGACGAGATTTTACTGAACAGCGCAATGGCTTAATGCTAATTGTCACTCTGAATACTTTTAAATGATGCTGTTTCTGGTTTAGAAAGTAGTGGAATTTTTTTCTGTTGGTGCAAACTTATGTAAGTTTAATTACAATTCACAGGGCCAGAAGATCCTAGAACTGTTAGGGTGCAGAGTATCTCATTAGTCGTTGAGGGCCGTGAAGATTCCACTCTAAATCTTACTGGTGAGAACAGAAATTAGTGCTTTCATTAATGGAAATAAAGAAATTACATAATAATGAGAGAGAATTCAAGCCTCTCTACTAAAATACCTTTGAAAACTCAAAATAGAAATAAATGCAACTTTAAAATGACCTTCCGATTTTATTAAAATACCTAATTTCACTATGTTGACTCTCTTCATGCATTCTGTGAATCTTACATGTAAGCTTTTGATATTGTGATGAAAAACCTGTATGTTAGGCATTAGACTGTGTAAGGCTCTGTTTTACACATCAGCTTACCCACAAATTATTTTAGCTGCAAGTTTCTTTTAGGTGATGTCGCTAGCCTCAAAGATCAAAGTTTTGCTATAAAAGAGGGCACCACTTACAGGCTTAGAATTAATTTTTGTGTACAACGAGAAATTGTAACTGGGCTTAAACTGATAATGAAAACTTCCCGCAAAGGAATTAAAGGTTGGTTAATGATCTCGGTGGAACCTACTTGCTCTATTTCACTTGGTCTATGTCAAGCATATAACTGATACTGGCTTTATGAAATATTGGCACTGGGCATAACAATGGAAAATAAAAGCCAATTTTTTATCCGTTTCTCTGAAATACTTGCTTCCAGTCCTTTTCTTATGAGTGCACAGGTTATGTTTAGTTGCTATATTATAGTGGACTCCACTACTCACATGGTTGGTAGTTACGGCCCGAAGAGCGAGGAGCAGAGCTATATCACTCCTGTTGATGAGGCTCCCTCAGGAATGCTTATGAGAGGTGCTTACAAGTGAGTTCTTAGCTTATTGTACTTCCGTTATTAAGAAGCCATTTGGTTAAAGCCCTGATCATTATTGATTTTTCTTTCTGGGTACATGTATTGTCTAATTAATTTCGCTGTAAGAAGTAACTGTACATAACTTTGATGTATATCTTCAACAACTCAAAATATGAATACAGAGCTTTAAGCCTATAAAGGCATTAGTTGAACATCTACTATATGTTGCCTATAATATAATATATATTATGGACTCTGAATTATTTTGCTCTATAAGATTGTTAGCGTTTTAATGGTACATATTTTTTAAAATACAATTTAAGTAAAATTCATCAGTCTAGCATCAGATAATATGTTGAACTACCTCTCCGAAACTGATTTTCTCACAAATTATTTGAGAAGTAGTGAGAACCTACCGACCCACACAGCATTCTTTAGAATTCAATTAGTTTTTATAATAAATTCATTCTTGAAAAAGAAGTACTGCTAAAAACAGCCATTGCTCAAGTCCTGAGAGTCAAATTTGCCAAATATTCTCATAGTAGTTCTAGAAGTCTACTAATGATTTGAAGGCTAGCTGATTAGCCCTTGTAAGTTTTTCATAAAAGACTGATAGTTTCTATTTCCACAGTGTTCTGACAAATTAAATAATTCTGAAGTTTTTCTAGCTTTTTGGAATGTATTTTTTCTGCTTTAATGGTATACATTATAGCTCAGTTGTAGTATGCTGCTCTAATGGTATACGTTATAGCTCAGTTGTAGTATGCTTCCTGTTATTGCTCAATTTTAAACTATCTTGTATTTGGATGTAAATTTGTCAGATGAATGACTGGTAGAATGATCATTAATTGTTGCAGAATGGCCTGTTGCTTCACTGATGATGACAAAAACAAATACCTCGAATGGAGCTTCGTTCTGCATATAAAGAAAGACTGGGAATAAATTTGTACTAGTTGAAACAATCAGCATTAACTACTCAGCAGTATAACCACTGAAGTTGCTTCATTCTAGCAAAGATGCAATTGTGAATCTAAATGTAGACCAAACTGTTCATTTTTTACTTTTGAAAGCATTTTGTATGAACGAACATTTGCATTATTTAGAAATTGCTTTGTTTTCCACTGGTAATAGGTTGCCATGTGAAGTATTTCTTAGTTTTCTGCAAGTCATTGTGTGTTATTTTTACTTCAACTGTTTACATGTATTACAATATTTAAAATTAACAACGCTATAATATTATTATCTACACCTCTTGTACTCATCAACTGGGTATTTTTGTTTTTCTAATAGTAATATTATAATACGAGTTACAATACATTCTATTAGCATCATTACAGCCAGTACTGCATGTACTATATTGTGATTGAATTGTTATTCTAATCACTCAAGTCATTTCTTTGAATCAGCTTTCTACATGAGTGTTTACTGCTTGTCTGATAGTTTGCAATCACCAGCTACCTCAGCAGGTGTTCTTTTGCTCTGAAGTAAACGGTGTGACATTTATAGCCAAATTTATGTAGTTAGAACCATTGAATTATAGTTAGTTAGTATAGTTTTAGTTCAGTGGTTAGAACTATCTATCTCGTTTTGGTTATACTGATTAGGCTCTTTTCTTGAAACTACTGTTATCTGCATGTAATCCTATTTTATTAGGCGATTTGTAGAATTTTTAGTAGGTCATTCAACATTCTAACACTTTCATTTAACTGTTGCAAAATATCCATTAGTAAAGAGGTAAAGAAATTTGATTGGATTCTGAGCCCAGAACTGTATATGTGACCTGGCACCACAAAACAAGGGATGTATATAAAATGTTGAAAACCTAGTTATTACTATGGAGTGATAGAGCAGACTTTTCCAAACATTTTGCACTTTATTTGAAGTCTCTAGCATAAATAGAACTCGAGATATTAATATTTAAAAACCTTAACGTTTTTAGAATTTCTAAATTACTGTTTCGAGAAAATCGCATTTAAAGTTGGCAACTCTAGAATAAGTTGAGAATTATTTGTTTACAATTTACAAGCCTTAGCAACGGGTCTTTGTATAATAGGAATGGTGACAAATTTGGTACCAAAATAATTGTGAAAATTTGGGCTTTCTGTTAAACTAAATTTCATGCTGCCTCAACTAAAAATTAGGTCAAATATGGCCGCCAAACTTTTTGTCTAATTCATTTGTCAATTTGCTTTTTATTTTGTTTATTTAATGAAAGGTTTAACAATTCCAGCAAAGAAGAGGATGTTTCAGCAAGTTTGTGTGTTGAGATATTTAAATTAGGCATCCAAGTCAGCAGGAAGTCATATAAAACAAAATGGCAGCTGCTTCCTGTTATACATTGAATATCTTCCTCTCCTCTAATATATTGTGTAATATATCAAACTGCAGCTATTGAGCTGTGCTGTTTCATAGTTATTGCTTAATGAGTAGAACACTTATGAGAAAATTATTTGACTATTATGAGATCATTCGAGATTCATTCATAAATATCTTTATAATGTCTAACGGCAACTAAATTTAGCAATTGATGTTGAAAATATAAACATAAAATCAGCTATTAGAACGTTTGAGTTTTATTAGGCATTAATATTCACATTTAAAACATCAAACACATTATTTTAAAAAATTAATTAATTAAATGCAGTAAAAAATCCAGCCTGGATACAACCATTGTGCTTGAATTAACTCTAATCAAGAGAAGAAAATTAGGTAGCTTCTACGGTTTTTGCAAAAAAGGCACTTTTCATCTTTCTACTTCCTTGGTCTTCATAATATGAGTTTACGGAGTATGAACACATAACATCATGTGTGTGGCAAAAGCTTCATCACTATCATTAGCTGATTTTCTAACAATTACAGATGCTGCTACTTGACATCCATCCTGCCAATCTACCCATCTATTGTCTATTCCAGAGCTGAAAGTACAATGTTGACTTTTTTAAATAACAAAAGAAAACGGTAGCTTGATTAGAAACTATATGCAGTTATATTATAAAAATTTAGTTGGTTAAACACTCTTGTGGTACTACTATAGCAGCAGTTAATTGTCATCCTGCATTTTATCAACATCTAAATTTATTGAATTAAACAGAACAATTTAAATTTAAAAAATTGTTGAAAATTTTCAAGCACATCATTAAAAGACTGCAAACCTTTTTATGAATGAAATAAGCAGAAGCCATAACCTTGCAAGTCAAAATTCAGAGTGTCTACATTAGAAGTGTTAGATTGATAGGTAGTAGAGTTGTGTAGGTATAAGTCTTCCCTCTAATGCCCTCACAAGTGCACTTTCTAAAATGTACAGAATATCGGATTATTCTATATTAACATAGTATTATCAGTAAAATTACACATTATGCACTTGAATATCTAGCATATCTGCAATTGGCAATTTTGAAGCAATGTCTATTAACCACTCAAGCATTTAATTGAGTAAAAAAGCTAGCTAAGTGCAACTGAATCTATTACAGACATTTACTATAAAATCAATTTGAATTCAATAAATTACTTTAAAATATGAATAAATTTTTGCTCATCCTTTATAATAAAATTAAAAAGTTTAGACTATTTATGCATTCAGTTAGTGTTACTACTCACTAAATAAGACTAAAAGTAACTTACTGAAGAACTAAGTCAGTCAACTATAGAATCACCATGAACTCGCATTAATATTTCATCATTATACTCATTTACATTTAATCACATTTACCATTTCAATTTGGTTAGAGGTGATGCTTTTATCAATATAAATAGGGTTATCAATTGAGCTTTGACAGTAACTGTAAGCCTGCATAATGTGATAAATATTTTATCATTATATTTTAAATAAAACTTTGAGCTAATTTAAAAATCACAAAAGGAACCGTTAATCGTAACAGTAATCAGTAACTGTATTGACAAAATCTAAGACAGAGGCTAAAAGTTACTAAGAGTAATTCCAATGTAAATTTAAATATCAACTATAGAATAAATCAATAAATATAATACTATCAGTATGAGTATCAAGTGCTTACGCTAATCTAGTGGTCTAACGTGATTGCATCTTCAAGTAAATCAAGTAAGTAAGGCGAAACTCAGAGTCAGACTCAAATAGTGAATTTAATTATTAATCATTACTTAAGTTATACTATTAATATTAATGAGCTACATTTGGTTTTACTGCCAAATACCAGTATCAGTAAATCATGAATGATATTCATTATGATTATCATTATGAGTAACCGTACCTCAAACTGTGAGTCATAGTGAGAGTCATTTAAATAGTTACTAATATAAATATAGAATAGACATACTCCTAGTGATATTATCAGTATGAATATTAATAAGAAAATAACTACAAATAATCCTAGCAACAATTCTAAGTTAGTAGCGTAAATGATGGTTTTGAGTATAATTACCTGCATTGTTGTGATTTTCAAGCTTGAACGCTAAAGATAAAGATTAAGTTTTGCATTTATCACCAAAGGGCAAAACAGCTCAGTAACTTAAAAGCTAACTTTAGATGGATCGCGATGAAAAACTAAAACTAGCCTTCGATTTTAAATACGATGCTCCTGACAATGCGAAGAAAGAGGTGTAAGCTAAATTCATTTGATAAAAAATAAATTTGCAAGATCTCATGCTATGAAAATAACTAAAATTGTCTTCTTTCTTTACTTGATAACTTCGCAATTTTTTCATCATTTAAAAAATTGAATGCCTTAGTTACCAACTTTAAATGCAATTTTAGAGCTGAAGGAATCATCAAATGCTTACGAAAGTATGATTTTTGAAATCCTTGGATTTCTTTGTATTAGAAAAGTTCAAAACCTAAAAACTGGAAATTAATTTCAAATTTAAGTATTTCCAAATTAAACCTTCATTTACTACACTTTATAAACGCCGCCACATCCCCGGTTTTGTCGCGACTGGTCACATATTACGCTACGTTAGAGGGCAAAGTTCATTCAGATCTCTTCCAGTACCAGGGTTAAAGGTTAAATATATCACTCTGGGTTGTGTTAGAACTTGCCATTGGGTGCTTTGTCAAAGAAAATTTATTCCGTGATAACGTTGTTATGAGCTGATTTGGCATATCACCCAGAATGAAAGTTACTTGCTTATCATGTTGAAGGCTTTGAGGCATTGTTTGTCAGTTGTCCTTCAAAGATAAGATCTGTAAACTTTCTAAGCATTGAGCAAGTTATCAAATTTCTTATAACCTCTACTACCAATAAAGTCAAATATATACTAGCTGGAGGTATTCTCATTTGATTTAAACTAGAGGTGCCCAACCTTTTCAGTCCAAGGGCCACTTTTAAAAATTAGCTTAAATGATAGGCATCAGAATAAGTGCCTTTCAAATTAAGTTATTTCAAATTACTAAACAGCTAAATCTATATAATTACTTCAGGCCACATGTATTGTAACTACAAAAAACTAGGCTCCGTCATAGATTAGATGTTAAAAAGGTCAAACATAATTTATTTACTTGTGCATAAATAGACATGAGAAAGCATGGTATTATACACTATATTATATGCATAATATATACACAAAAAGTATAGCATGCATGTTTACACATGTCAGTGCTAAGGGTCTTCTTTAAGAACATTATTAGTTAAACTGTACAACCATCAGAGATATCCTGGTATCATTTGCTATGGACAATGTCAGCTAGAAAGTCCTCTGTAAGATTAAGCTGGCCGTCCTATGTCATATTCCATAATTGCAAGATAGGAATATCTGATATATCAGTATTCTAAGACTACGCAGGAATACAGAAATTTCTTTACCAGAATTTTTATGGTCAGTTGAATGGCATTGCCCAAAGTTTCAATTCTTCTCCCAATAGAGTTTCTTGACAGGGAAATGCCCTCTACTGCAATATATTATTTTCTGGGCAAAGCTCACCAACAAATCTCCTAATACCCTACTCATAAAATGTAGATTTACAACCAAGTAATACTCGTCAACATTCAGTTGAAAACTTTCATTTTATTAAGTTTTTTTTCCGAATATACCTACATAGCATAAAAATGAGTAATCAAAATAACAAATGTGTAGTGTTTGTAAATGTCAAAGCAACTCATTTTAGTTGAAGTTAGCTAAAAATTTGATGGTGAAATTTCGAATAGCGTGTTTTATGAAATTCGTTTAAAAAGTGTTACAAATGGTTTTAACTAACCTGCTTTAAAAATTCACCGTGCTGACATGAAAGCTAATTTTCACTAGTCTGGCTGAAATCAACTGATTTTCTTGTATCAAGTAAAATGTTTAATCGTCTGTGTGGCTATACAGTCAAGCTTCTTTCACGGGCTTTCCATGTACCGATCTCAGATCGATCGTTTTTCCATGAGAGTGTCAGATCGATCTCTCGGAGTTGCCTCCTCTTAGGTGAAGACTACATTAATTGTATAATTTTTTCATCCACATGAGTGATAAAAGCTACTGCTGGTGAAAAACAAAATTTTCATAGTCTAAAATTTAACGTCAGCTATAAACTCTGCGCAGTAAAGCTTTTAATATGAAGTAATTTGGCCAATTCAAGGTAATTGATCTTAATATTTTAGCTTGACAGCTTATATAAAATTGATAGCTGTTGTGCAGCTTATTCATAAACTTACGGGACGTTATTAGACTTAAAATTACGCAGCAAATAACTAATGACAGTGCGTTATACTAGTCGTTTAAATTCAATTTAAATGCTCTCACTTTTTGTATCTTCTACCGTCTATAATTTCACATAATTAAGTTTTCTTAATCATTTTACTGAAAGTCAAAGTTTTGCCACTTGAAAAGGTGGCTATCTTAATTATTAAGTACTTTGCTTAGTAATTATCAATAAGTTATCATTTTCATTAGCAGACGACATTTTAGCGAGCAGTCATTTTTCTACTTCTCGGATCGATCTTTCGTCTTTCCATGGTCTATTGCCTTGAGATCGATCTGAGTTCGAGCTCTACAGACCGACCAGCTCAAAACGACTGAGATCGATCTTTGACATCTTTCCATGGATCGATCTCCCTGAGATCGATCTGAGATCGGTACATGGAAAGCCGGTGATTGTCTCTCATGCCTTCACGGTAGTGCTAATATGCTTTGTATTTCAGGCCTTTCAATGTTACATTCTTTTAGTACAGCAATTATTTTGCTGTATTTCATGAATTGCATGACGTTCTGAACTATATTTGATGAAATACTGTAGTTTCCAATTGTTTTTAAAAACTCTTGCTCCACAATTAACCTTCCTGCAACACCCTATAGTTGAACATAATTAGTTTGTGTTGTTTCTGAATAAATCAAACAACTTTAGAAACTCCAGTCGATAGAAATAGGGTTTGATGGGATTAGCAAAATAATCCCAAAAAAAATCATTGTAACTTGTTATGCCTGCTGAACTGGAAAAGACCATATAAAGTATAGACCAATGAACTCAAAATACCGAGATCTTTTCCAGTTCAGTGATATACACTGAACTAAAACTATAGGTTATAGTTCAATGGTGATATAGATCAGTTATTTTTAGTCATGTGGTTATGCCCATTGAACTATAATGCCTTTGAAGGCCACATAGATTTACATAGACTGAGAGTCGGCCTGCTGCACAGCCCCGGTTTGTAATATCCTATATCTATGGATATAATAATATATTATTTTATGCACTTGTGATATCTTATTCATAACACGTGGACTTGTTTCTTTTCATCGTCAAGCCAATGAAATCACAACACGAGCCTTTAAATTTGTTATTGTACACGCAGCCGTATCTTCTGTGACTGAATGAACGCGCTTGCGCTTTTGTGCCACGTTACTTGTATGCTCATAATCGGCGTCATTCGTGCTGGGTACTCTGTTCAGATTTACTTCTGAGTATCACAGATTTAACACCTTTAGTTTATATCCCAGTAGTTGTTGTTTGTAGGTTATAAAAATGAAGCTACTTGTTGTTTTGTTAGCTAGTTTCATCGTAACCATAACTGCTGAAATTGCAGTAGAAGAAGGCGTGCTAGTGTTGACAACTGACAATTTCGATTCTGCAATTTCCGACAATGAAAACATTCTGGTAGAATTTTGTAAGTATTACTATTAGTATTGGTATTACTCTAAGTCTATTTAGTTAAATCAAATTGATAACTTGAAGTTTCTATTTTTCAAAATTGTTCCAAATTATACTTTATTGTTTACTTATACTTATAGACTATCACTATAGAGTATCAGTATAGACATAGTATAAGTAATTTAGTATTAGTTAAACTAAAACTTGTATTTATAATTGTATTAGTGTTAGTATTACTACTTACAGTTACTAGTATTACTTTTATAAATATTGTAATTTAGCAAAAATAATAAAGAAGGCATCATAATCGCACCTTTTTGGTAATTCTTTACAGATTCACATTAATAAAAAATTCCATGAATCTACACTTGAATTAATAAGATATTTTATTTCATTAGGGGAGAAATGGTGAGACAATTGTACATATGAGTTTGGCTCCTTCTTATTGAATGAAATTAGGTGTAGAGATTTTTATAGATTTTCACACTAAATTTTGTTCTCCAAGACAAAACTTTGCTTATTATTTGTACATTTTTGTTGGTGATTTTGGGAACTAATATTAATAAAGAAAACCAATATGTATGTTTTAAGTTATTTGAATAGATTTATATACTGTGGCATTATAATTGAAAAGTTCGAAACATCTTGATCATGATTTTTTTGCTTTTCCCTCAAGATGCTCCGTGGTGTGGTCACTGCAAAGCTTTAGCTCCCGAGTATTCTAAAGCAGCATTGCAGCTCGCAGAAGAAGGTTCTGGCATAAAATTAGCAAAGGTTGATGCCACTGTTGAAAGTTCATTGGGTGAAAAATTTGAAGTTCGTGGTTACCCAACACTCAAGTTCTTCAGAAATGGTAAAGCTGGTGATTATGGTGGAGGCCGCACAGCAGATGAGATTGTTGCTTGGTTGAAGAAGAAAACCGGTCCACCTGCTGTCTCCCTTGCTTCACAAGCAGATTTAGATGCTCTGATGACTGATGATGTAACCGTTGTAGGATTTTTTAAGGTAAATATTATATTGATGTGAATGTACAAGCCCATTAAATGCAATAATAAAATAGCAATTTGCAATATTTAAATTAATGATGTTATGTAATTTTATCTAACAGGATCAGGAATCTGAAGGTGCAAAAGCTTTCCTTGAAGTTGCAGCAGCAAAGGATGATGTTAAGTTTGGTATTACATCGGAGCAAGCAGTTTTTGATGCTAAGGATGTCAAACCTGACAGTGTAGTTGTATTCAAATCATTTGATGATAAGCGAGCCGATTTGTCCGAGAGCTTGAGTGTGGAGTCTATCACTGAATTCATCTCTGCAAACCAACTTCCTCTTCTCATAGAGTTCAGTCAAGATGTGAGCTATAAATCTTTCATTTATCTGCAATAATTGTAGTAGTCGAGTAGTATCCCACTATTGAGCTGTGAAACAAGCAGGTGCCCTCGATGAGCTTGCTAAATAAGATAAGACATGTCATTCAACAGCTACTGAATACCTACAAATGATGGTATGTCATGCATCTAATTTTTGCATTAGCCTTTCACTAACAATTATAAATTTCTTTTCAGAATGCTCCCAAGGTATTCGGAGGAGAAGTGAAATCCCATTTCCTTCTCTTTATGAGCAAGAAATCTGATGCCTTCGAAAGTGCAGCTGAAGAGACAAGAAAAGTGGCTATCAAACACAAAGGGAAGATGTTGTTTGTCTTCATTAACACAGAAGTTGAAGATAACTTGCGTATCCTTGAATTTTTTGGGCTGAAAGCAGAAGATACTCCAACTTACAGGATAATCAACCTTGGAGAGGTATGCACTCCTACAATTTCTCAGTTATACAAATAGTATTAAATGTATTCATCATTTTAGGATTCATTTTAAATAAATTTGGTGCAGTTTGAGCTTTTCCTTATTAGAGCAATAGCTATGTGTTAAAGCTAATCAGTTGCATTTCTTATAAAATTAACTTGTATATATGTATAATGCATCTATTTGGATATGCTTGCAGGATATGAGAAAATTTAAGCCAGAGACCAATGAGGTAACCGAAAAAGTTGTTGGAGGATTTGTTTCATCTTACATGGACGGAACTTTGAAAGCGTTTTTGATGAGCGAAGAAGTGCCAGCTGACTGGGATGCAAAACCTGTAAAGGTTTTGGTTGGAAAGAACTTTGATGAAGTTGCTAGAAATAAAGACAAAAATGTGCTCGTGGAGTTCTGTAAGTGGCATTTGTATTGCTTGAAAAGTTGTGTATTTTTCCCAATCCCTTGCATCTAAAATAACTTGTAAGAAGTTTTTTCGGAAATTTGAAAATTAATTGCTCAAATTAGTTGTTTTCTCCCAATTACATAGTTATGATTATAAATAGATGCCCCATGGTGCGGTCACTGCAAGCAATTGGCCCCTATTTGGGATGAGCTCGGTGAAAAGTTTGCTGATAGTAAGGATGTTGTCATTGCTAAGATGGATTCAACAGCCAACGAGCTTGAAGATGTAAAAATTCAGAGCTTCCCAACCATTAAATTCTTCCCTGCCGGAAGTGATGAAGTGAGTGTGGCTTATTGTTCTTAGCAACTTGGTAAATTTACAGCTTAGCCTTCATACTAAATAAGCAGTTTCACTGGGTGTAGCTTACATTATGCAAATGTTCAATTCATACTGACATACAGTGACCTACTTGTGATTCAGTAAATTGCTGGATGAAAGCGGTTAATGTTTAGAATTTGTATCTTTTGTTTTGAAATATTATTAGTTATTAAAATTCTGTTTTCCAGTTTTTGATAATTTAGTTGCTTTTTCTCTGGCTTACAGAGATTTATTAAGATAATTCTATTCAATATTTTTACCTCTAGATATGGTAATTTTTTACTTTTATCATGAAAATATGCTATTAAAATTACTGCCAGAAATCAATGCCCTGTCAGTTCTTATTATTAATCAATATGTTAATTGGGCATATGTTATTAGGGCGTTTTAAAAGATAGCCGTTGAAATAAGCTAGTTATTTTTAAATTTGGTAGATGTCTATATTTATATTTTACTTACGTTATGCTGGTACACCTTGTGCCGAGAATTTAAGTTAGTTGGTGCAATCGAATTTGTGGTTTTTCAAATTGTTGAACACAGGTTTTTCATTTTGCCATATTTAATAGACGCTAAAAATTTTTTACCCACGTTAAAAAAAATTCTAGCTCAAAATATATTTTATATGTTTTTATAGCCTAAAGCTAATGAAATATTAGCAAATAAAACCAATTAATTTGCTAGTTTCCAAACTTTTGTTTTAATTTTTACATTTTTGGTAACTTTGAAATACAAATTTCATAGTCTGTTTTAAACTGGTTTTGATATTATATATATCTAAAAGTTGATTAAGTTGTCCCAATTGTGGTGAAGAACAATAAGTCCTTGTATACCAAAACAGCTCTGCAGCACCAAGGCACTATGCAAAACATGAACACATGAGTTTATCATTTGTATTTTTGTAGATTGTTGATTATGATGGGGACAGAACACTTGAGGCATTTGAAAAGTTCCTAAACTCTGGTGGTAAAAGTGATGAGTCTGATAAGGTATACCCTCATCCTTATTTTACTTCATTGTGTAGTTTATATTAAATTTGAATATATGCAAGATCAGCATATAAAACATTAAAATCAGTTTTAATTTAGTTTGCATACTTGGTATATATGGTATGTTTTCTTTTTTATAGGATTCTGAAGGTCATGATGAATTGTAATTAGGACAGATCTGCGAAATTTCTTGCCAATTTACCAGGTAAATCTTATAGTTTCATATGATGTATTATTTGTATTCATTTAATGTCACCATAGACTTTCCAGTCACACGTGAATCATTTGTTGTAGATTACTAATGGCAAGCCTTTCTAAATACCAGGCAATTGTAAATAGTGTGCTTGAAGTTACTTGACTGCTGCTGGAATGGTTACCACACCACCATAAACTAATAGTTATATTGTGTGAATAATACATTAATACCTCCGACTTTAAATTTAGAATATTTCCATTATTTGTTGATTTCTCAGACTTTTTACCATTGTGTAGCATATTTTCAAAAGAAACCTGATCACCACACATAAAAATTAGTGCCATTGATACATGGTGGCTTACAACTCCTGAAAGCGTTTTATAATCATGGTGCTACAGATTGTTTTATTACTCATAAGACTTTCTCAAGCTTCCATAAATTTAATTTTATATCATCTGTTACTTTGTATAAACAATTTTGAACATTTGTTGTTTATGCCAGCACTGTTGATTAATATAAATAAAATTTATTAAAAACTACCAACTGTATATATTATTAGAAAATTTAAAAAAAAATCAACATTAAAAAAATAACCATCACTAAACAGAGCTATAACAGTTTATAATTTGATGTAAAAAATTCAAGACAGGAATAAGTAAAAATGCATTTAGCTACCAACAATAGGATCTGACTGGCGGAATATTTCAGGTAGCATATTACTTAGCATGTTGAAAGTATCCACCGACAGCCCCTGAAACAATAATAAAATATAAATGCACTATTTAATTTATTCTTAGAAGCTGTTGCTATGACACTACGTAGGTTAACCAATCCATAAATGGTAAGTGGTATTGGCAGAAACTGCATTTTAGAACTGTACATCAATTTGTAATAACTATGTAAAATAGAAAAGGATATAAAATTATTGACACAATATTTTAATTTGTAATTGCTTTGTCAACAGAAAAATTATTCACCAGGATTTAGGAAAGCCAGTACTAACAATAGCCATGTCTTTTCAAGTTTAGAACAATCGAATTTTTTCATAGTAGAACTTCTTGTAAAGACCTGATGTGCTATTTTTGAGATATTGTGTAAATGATTCAAACTGTACCAGATATTTCCAAGTTTGAGGCTATAACCCCTATATATTTATTAGTAAGCAAAAATGAACTAGGCTGATAATATCTGATTATATATTATTAAAGCTGTTCTATACTATCAAATTGTATCTGGCACTGTAAAAAGTATCAACAATACATGTTATACCTGCCTATAAACCTAAATTTAAACGAAGTTTGAGATCTTTAAAGAAAAACAATATTTGACTCCACTGGATCTGATATTTATGACCCTTAATTTAGCTTATTAGACAGTATTAAACACATAACTCCTAAAGTGGGTTTAGCACTTTGGCTTGAGTTGGCACACCTGCTAAATATCCATAGTAAAAACATTAGAATCTTTCATTGTACCATATGTATAAATCCTAAATATGATTTCAGCCACAAACTGAGTTATTTAATTTTATAGATCAAACTTCAACCGAAATTCAGATGTAACAACTTTGCCAATGATATGCGGAGTGTACATTGAGTGGCTAAACTATAAGCGAGCCATTCTACAGTTTTGTAAGACATGTTGGTGCTTCCTTCTCAATATACATTGGCATTTCCTTAAATCTTTGTTCCTAAATAAATTTTTCTATTTGTTTTTGGATAAGTTGATGTGATTCAATTTAATTTAATTGTTCTGACTACAAATTTGTCAAATAGTATCAATCTTAAGAAAATCTCCAAAGCATCACCAATAGGCTAAAAATTACATTAAAAATCATAATTTCATCAAAATAATTTTACTAATAAAGGAACTGACACAGATACAAAAGTTAATCAAACTAACACTGATCGTAATTGCAAAAAGAAAGCTCCATATATCCATTAGATTTTAGAATGCCTATTCAAAAGCTAGGTTATAACTTGTTATGAAAAAATATCTAGAGTTATCTTCCCAAAAAATTTAGCTAGTAAAAGTCAAAGTAATATATGTACCCTTTAACCCTTTGGTAAAGGCTGACTTTGGTTTGAAGACCTCCTTGCTTTACATGCATTGTTTGTTTTGGTATATTTTTATTGTTATGGAAATAAATTTTGAATTTAAAATTCAAAATAGTTATAGTTAAGATGAGAACTCTAATGTTAACCAATTTTCTTTAGTTGGTTATCATTAACACCCTATATTCTTTCACTTGGCTCTTCAATAAAGTAAAAATTGGCACCAATTCTTCATTAAAAAACAGAGTGGTAAAACAACTTCTCAATATGTAACCCTGAATCATGAATGTGAGGGTAAATTGATTTTAATACTATTTTCCCTAAACTAAAACTCAGCATCTGCTTGGAATACTGGTCATAATATTGAAGTTCATTCTTTTTAATAAAAGTTTCACTATAACCTGCAATTAGTAATATTCTGGTTTGTTCTGTACAGCTAAACCAGAAAATCCTACCTTAGGCACCATAAACTGTATAGTTCTAGATTCAGCATCAGCCCACGTAGACATTTCCATCATAAAACCTTTCACACATTTGAAAACTAGTTCTGCTCGTTTCATACACCAAGGTATAGTCATTTCCTGAAGTATTCAACAGTATGGTAAGCATATTATATTATGCAATACATTTCACACATATTACTAAACATTTTAAATTAGACTACTGAAGTGAATCAAAAGTGAAATTCAACAGAAAATATTATCCTAGTATGCCAATAAGCTCACCTCTGTCATTTCTAACGTGAGGAGTAATGGTATTGTCAAAGTAGTAATATCATATTTGAAGCAGGCTTTGAGAATATTTCTAAGGCCAAGTATAGCAGAATGTCTAGAGTTAATATCGTTATGTAGGAGAGTATCATCTGTCACTAGGTGGAACACAGAATGCACTTCTGATAGGTTAGAGTGCTTAGTCACGTAAAAACTACCAATCCTGGGTCTGCTTTTCTTTTCCTACAGATATCATAACATGTGATAAGACAAGCTTACAACTTCAAGCATAGGTGAAACTGTTGGTCATCAGTTTGTACATGACTGGGAGTTGTCTATCCAATATAATGTTGCTTCATCCTGTCTAAGATGTGCAACTTGATGAGCTATTTGTTTCCCCACAATCACTATTATGGCAGCTTTACTTGCCCAATTGATGATCATAAACACACAATTTGTATCTTTGTGTCAACAAAAAAATTAAGTCTATAGTAAAATGATAGTCGATTATATTCTACTTTATAGGAACTCACTCATAAAAGTGATAGAGAATATGGCTAACTGAAAAAAGTAAGAATCCGCAACTCAATAAATATCCAAACGTATACAGTTTACTGTTACTTGATTGTTTAACTAGACTGGCAAGTGGAAGGGAGGGGATAGCTTTGATAAGGCATAACTTATGCATGGCAAATGTCAGCTGCAGCAGTTGAGGCAGAAACGTTTAAGAAGAAGCAGTGACAGGGGAGCACCATTGTGATTCAAGGACAAGCTAATAAATCATTGTGAATGAAAATTGATACTATTTTAGGAAATGTCATCCATTGTATGGGCCAGCAGTGAATGTGTTGGGCAAACTTTATAGCCCGTCAATCAGCTTAAGGGATATGCAAGCCAACAGTGGCTAGCAACCATATCAATCTTTCCTGTTGAGAGATTACTACCTACTCCAATACTTGGCACTCAGAAAGTTAGCCGATTGTTCATAAAATAGTGAGAGAAAAAAGATTGGCCAACAACATTGAAATGCAAATAACAACTTGACATTCACATCAAACACGTCATGACTATTTTCATCTCACGTTTTTGCAATACAGCCTGAAAGTTGACGAGGTACCTGGGAGTCAGCACTAGATCCACTCTTTATGCTGCCGCTGTCACTATTAGACTGACTTGGCTTCGCCTTCAGCTCGCTGTGCTCAGCTATGTTCTGCTCAATTAGCATCAGTTGATCAGCAAGTTCGGGGAAGTGAAAATCAGTCGACTGTGAACAAACTTCGGCAAAATCTAAAAGTTTCGCCAACAACACATCAACTAGTTAAACACAAGCCAATACATATATCAATCTATAAAATACTAACACAAGTGTTGAGATTTGTGTGTAGCCAATGTAAATTTCTCATTAAAAATGGTGTAACGAACAACTTAGCTTGTTTTATAAAATAAATTTGCACATCTGCTCTCATTTGCAACGGCTATCGTCTACGTTTAATTTAGTAAAGATGTGTATATTTTACAAGATTTATATATACGTATACGACCATCTACCATAAATTCAACACTGATTCAGAAGTTGTCATTCCTTCACATCTGCCTGTTTGGTTGAACACACCAACACAACAACTTAAACCATAAAACAATAATTTTCGTAAGCAGGAACATGAGTAGGTAAGCAAGTGCTGGAAACAATCTTATAGGAGAATGGCACAGCAACAAACTGTCCAGTTTAGGAAATAAACAAGATTTGCTAGCTAGTAAATGCACTAGTACAAATTAGCTTGGAGATATACCCTTGTATGGTGTCAACAATTTCTTTGTCTTCAGTGAGATTAATTTGTATGGAACTCTCGCCAGAGGCTTTAGAATGATGCCCAGCATGTTTTATCTTATCCTATAAGGTGTACTTAGGACCTACTTTGTAAACACTGACAACCCAATGTCAAACACCAGCTGTTGTGCTATCGAGCTGTGATTGGCTGAGAGTGAATCAAAACTTCTTTGATAAGCTATTATTATTTCAAAGGCTGACGAAAACCTATCCAAAGTTAGTTACTGTACTTTGCATGTTACTGGCACAATGCTAAGTAAATATAAATTGATGAAGAATAAAGATAATCAAGACAAGTGGCCTGGGAATGTTTAATTGTAAAAAATTGCAAAACCTATTTCTGAGTTTCAAATTACAAGTCCTTTGTGGCAACTGCTGCGATTATAATTGTAGTGACAATTGCTCAGCTGGGCTACTAGCATTAGCTTGGCATTTTCAACAAGAGGGACAGGGTGAGGGTACCTGCTCACTCGTCCCATATTTTATCGCATGCGTATAGTCTAAACTCTAAAGTCTATACCTTTCTTAATGCCAGAGTAAGAGTTGAGTCTGTCATCCACCAACAGCACCAGTCCACACAGTTTATGAGAGTAGAGAGACAGCGCTGTTTGCAGCCTCTGAGGTTCCCCCACAGCGCCACCACTAAACATACAACACCACAGTTAGCCCCTGACTACCTACCAGCAACTAGTGCAGCTGGGAGCAGCAAAATCTAACTACTTGCTTATTGTATCTAATAAACTTCTTAGTGGCCTTACATCAAAAAAGTTCAAAAGAAACATTATTCAACATTTAATTAATAGGATCATAAATGCAATAGGAGAAAAGCCATCAAACTTCACTTAAGTAGTTCAAATATTAAAAACTCCATTTTGAAATTGAATTATAGCATAACTTAAACCATTAACTCGAATTTGCCAACTCTTGCAACTTTCATCGCACTGTCATCTCTAAAGTTAGTAAAACTTGTAGATGAAATTCACTGCTTTACTTGTATCAACATTGCATGATGAATAGCAACACAATATTTTAAGCCTTTAATTGTATACAGATGATAACAGCTAAGCAGTGGGAGATAAGCACTTTGAAAGGTGAAACATTATTCATCACATTCATCATCACCTGTCACAGAAGCTGGCCAAAGGAGCTTCGCACGAATTACCTATACTGTGTTGAATTATGTCTGAGAAGATATTAGATTAGATGCTGGATTGTTATGCATTCACTACAAGCACCAAGGAGACGAGCATATGGACAACTCAAGCCGTTATTATTCAGAAAGCTTGGCATAAGATTACGCGCCGTATCTTGGCTAGCTTCTGAGAATTGACAACTTTTAGTTTTCTTTAAATGTTAGATGCCAAGAAATAAAGATGCTAGAATGAAGTTAGGTACTAGTACAAAGCACCACAAGCTGACTTAACAATTCCTTTGAAATGTAGGCAGCGTGTCTAGTGGCTAAAACTAATCTCTACAGTTATAATTAAATCTGTCTCCAATTATAAATCAATTTTTTCAAGTGATTGAGTTAACTATCTGCTACAGGGTTACTATAAATTGGTTGCCCAGGGCTATTACTTGACGAGTGAGTTTTTGCTGTTGATAGCTTTGTGGAATAGTGGGATGAAGCTGAACACCCCTTGTTATTCTGCTTATAGCTGGTCCAAGATTTGTGGCACCACAAGACAGGCTTCTCTGCAAAACAGAACCTGCCGGAAATAATGCTTGTTTATTAGTTTGAATGAGTAGAGCAGTCAAACTTAATTACCAACTTCAGCCCCAGCTTCGCCCGATCAATACAGTAAACTAAAAAACTGTAAAGCTCATGAATTTATTTAAGTTATTATTACTTGCTTCACAGTTCACTTTTTAAGGAGTAATTGGAAGAAGTTCTGTTACCCTTAAATTCAGTATATCCAATTTATGTTTTGGTGCTTTCAGTCAATGTGATTATTAAGATTTTACTGTCCAAAATTAGATTTTGTTGAAACTATGCTGAATTGCTCAAGAAAATTTACTTAAAAACAAGTAGCGTACATGTGTAGAGTTATCTTCCCTATTATGAGCCATTTGAAGGCTTATCAGAAAAACAATTAGGTTTTTGTAATTATAAATTATTCGAACAAAGCCTTTTATAAATTGCCTTGAAAAAATATCAAAGCCATAGCATTGCAGCAAGAGCTAACAGCTAATTTGGACTTCAATAGAATTTCCGTAGCCATTTTATGAATATCTATTCGCAGTACAGCAATTGCACAAAAATAAAGCTATAAAGATAAATATAAAATTAAGTACGGTGTTGCAACTCAGCCCCACTAAGTTCAAGCAGTTTGAAATGGTGTGACAAGTTTGATACAACAAAAATGGAGGCTAATACTAATACTAGATTACAATCTGTACACTGAGGCAATAAACTTTGTGTAAATCAGCTAATTATAGTTCCAGCATATATCAGCACAAACTAGTGAGCCTCGATATAGACTCGATATAAGGCCATTTAGTAACTACGTGACTAGACGCATATGGGGCCATAAATAGAGTTTGTACAGTACAATAACAATAACAAGCCATCAGGATAATAACAAACCGGTTGGAATTTTCACTCCACAATAACAACCTCCTGCAAGTAGAACGCACTAAATCAAAATGCAGATCACCTGCCAGTGTTGTGGTTAACCGCACAGTTTTTTTTGCAATGGCGGACAAAGAGCTGTTAACTGAGAGCTAGTAGCTATAGACTAACCTCAAAAACAATTCATCAATTTCCTATATATGGTTATCTAGTCAAGCCCACAGCTTAGCCCACACACCACAACAGTATGTCAACCTATGTCAAATCAAGGCACATAGTCCAGGAGATAAGTTTGCTGTAATGCCAGTTCCTGTGAAGCCTTGGGTTTACAGTACGAAATCTGTAGGCGTTCCTATGTTGAATTATTGGTCTCTCTATATGTTTAGCTCTTAAACAGCTACAATCATCCTTTGCATGTTCCACTACCTACTCATTTACACCCATTGAAGTAGCTGATCAGTCCAAAATTATAACTCAAGTTTCTGTAAAACTAAGTTATGAGCTGGCAAAGTTCTGCAACTGCTTTACAGACTGCTGTCGTACATATATACAGTCAGGTTGCTTATGGCCCTCAGAACTTAAACCCAACCCCCCCCCCCTCCCCCAATAAGCTAGGACAGAGCTACACACCCATTAGTACAAGTAGATAAATTATTTCATTATTTATTAGGATGGAGATTTCCTTTTTTTCCCTTAAGTGAAAAAACATGTGCTTTTTGTGGTTTTAAATTGCTTTAGAAGGCTTAGGGCTGCTTGAAACTAAGCTTTTAGCATAAACTAATACCCACAGAATGAAAGCTCAAGGTGAAACTAAATACTTCCTTTAACATCAACCAACGAAAACTCTACAAGTGGTTTTCAGGTGAACAGAAACTGTGATTGACATGACTGTGATAGGTGCAAATAGAAACTACTTCTAAATAAGCAAGAAATACACACAACCCAAAGTTTCCAAGATGAGTATTAAAATTACCACAAATTTACCAAATTATTCCATATTTTCATTTAGAGCATTCTCTATATGGTAATTTTGGCACTGATTTCTTGCTATGTAGCCGACCTCCATGTAGAAGACTCTAGAGTTTATAACTCAACACCATTTACTGCAGAATAGCTCCTCTCTGAAATTCTACAGATGCCAGAACTGATTTAAGGCGTGTAGATAATATCTTCTACTTACCATAATTTAGGGAAATGAAATACCAGAGTGAAGGAGAAGGCATTACCTGATGAAACTAGCTGCGTGCCTGCACAGATCCAGCACATCTGTTGCCATCAGCCTGAGGTTGTGAGTAGTTTTCAGCTGAGCACCCAGGTGAATAGTGAAGCTCTCCTCCAGTCTTGCCTCCCTGTCTGAGTCTTTACTTCCTGTTACTCCTTTACTCTCCAGTACACTCCTAGCTCTCTGAGACAGGGACCTAGCTCTCTCCCTACAATCACCACCTATGAGCTCAGGGAATTTCAGATTCTTTTTACATTCACTATATAAGGAACAGAGAAACATTAAAAGGCCAATCTCTTAAGAAGCTAAACCAATATGGGAATAATATATCTACAGGAACACTGGTTCTGCGATAGGATTGCAGTTTCCAGTTGCAGCAGTTTTAAATGGCAGATATTTCCATTACAGGATCAAGCCTCCTGACCTTGGCTGCTAGCCTTTATGAGAAATGTCAGGAATACCACTCCTATTATTTTAACCACTGACCCTCTATTACGGGACAAAACACACAGGATGCTGCTGAGCCAAAACAATCTGCTGCCAAGAGCAATAAATTGGTTGAAAGTTGCAAAACTTGGTCAGAGCAAAGCCTGACCCCTTCTCAATGAATAGAATTACTGAGTGACATAAACAATTACAAAGTTCAACACCTCTTCAGATATTACTTTAGAAAATCTGTGCAAAAAATGGAGACACCTTTTCATGTGCACTGATGCTAAAGATCACACCTCTTCCTTCTATTGTATACTAAAATAATACAGATGAGACATAGATAGTCATAGTTATAAATTTAAAATGGAGTTTTCACAGTACTAGTTATGCAGTTACAGTTGACTAGTCTACTAGTAGTCATTTAGAAGCAGCAGTGGAGAGATGTTATTAGCTAAAGTTCAGTAATTTTCTTTAGTAATCAACTCTGTATTCACTATACTATAACAGCCCATATGTGTGGCCGAGGCAATGGTACTACTAAATTAAGTTGTACCGTGCAGAGTCTATGCCCTTTATTTGTTCTTGGGAACATTTTGAGCACACGAGTACAAAATCTAACAAGCTTTAGAACTAAAAAAAGCAACACACGGTTTATTCAATATAAGAAATAAAGCTAAACTGAAATTACACATAATCACGGGCTTTCCATGTACCGATTTCAGATCGATCTCGCTGAGATCGATCTGAGAAATGTACTCAGATCGATCGTTTTTCCATGAGAGTGTCAGATCGATCTCGCGAAGTTGCCTCCTCTTAAGTAAAAGATACTTGAAAAGTATGATTTGTTTACCTATTTGAGTGATTAAAGCTACTACTGTTGAAAACAAGATGGTCGCAGTCTAAAATTTAATCCCAGCTATAAAATATACGCAGCAAAGCTAACAGGGTATGGTAATTTGGCCAATTTAAAATAATTAATTTTAATTTTTTAGCTAGACAGCTTATATAAAATTAATGGCTGTCTTGCAGATTATTAATAAACTTACAGGACTGTTAGGCTTAAAATTACAAAGAAAATAGCTAATGAAACTAAGTTTTAATAGTCATTTAAATTCAATTTAAACCCTCTCATTTTTTTGCCTTCTACTGCATATAATTGAATTTTTTTAATCATTGTGCTGAAAGTCAAAGTTTTGGCATCTGAAAAGGTGGCTATTATAATTATTTAATACTTTGCTTAGTAATTATCAATAAGTTATCATTTTTATTAGCAGACAACATTGTAGCGAGCAGTCTTTTTCTACTTCTCAGATCGATCTGGCGTCTTTCCATGGTCTTATTGACATGAGATCGATCTGAGTTCGAGCTCCACAGACCGACCAGCTCAGAACGACTGAGATCGATCTTTGCCGTCTTTCCATGGATCGATCTCGCCGAGATCGATCTGAGATCGGTACATGGAAAGCCGGTGAATATGCCAAGAGCACCAGCTGGTAAGCAAAGAGGTGGAGTTATAGTAATGTTAAATAAACAGGCACTCATAATTTGTACTTCTTTTCAGTCAAGTCAAGAGAAAGAGACTACAGCTTTTGCAGTAACATTTGGTATCCACTATTTAAATTTTAGTGTAACCCAATATTAGTCTTTATTTGCATCACAAAACATATTATAGCATGGAAACTTTACTGAATTAAGAGGTGGCTGTGCTTGCATAACAAATGCTAACCTGTAGTCTCCATTCTTTGAAGAAAACTTCACAATTTTTTGTGAAATAAGTGGAAGTTAAAGCAGGTGGTGTTTTATTGTAAGAAATATTGACGACATATTTTCAGCTTACAGTAATCCCAAAGTAACAATAATGTTCGGAGGACCTTTCAAATGCCTATCTTGATAATATCAGCCATTAAACCCTATAGCAAGTGCCTATTACAGTGGTGTTCACCTTCACAGTTGAGGTTTCTAAGAAAATAATGGTGTAAGTAACCCATTGTGCAGTTTTGGCATATTTATTATTCATAATTCAGGAGTTCAGGTATGTATGTATGCCTAGAATGTGGAATGTTCACAAATAACTGTAAACAAAGAGGCTAAATGAACCTGTTTGAAAGAACACAACGTACTGTTTTAATCAAACATTCAGTCTCCTAGTTTGTGTATCTTTATTGTAATACCAAAACTATGCTTCAAGCATCACAGTTGAAGATATTGAATCTCTTTTCTGTCTCAGCAACAATCATCTACGTCCATTGTTAGGCCAACAATTTATAATATAGTTGAGCTAAGATCACAATCAGAATTCCTCTATTTACTGTAGCTATACCAATTCTACTGTAGAACAAAAGATTATAATCATGGCTCTGTTTACATTATCCTTTCTTTTGATTCATAATAATAATATAGTGGCATAGCGTATGTAGAAACAGAAATGGGCCCACCAAATGAACTCAAGTGACTCATCTACACCTCAACTATATCACTAGCTGGCCAAGCATGATTATTATACAGTTGCTAGCTGAAACTGCTGGGGGTAATGTAGCTAGTTCATACTAGTAAGTATGTAAGTAGGTTACCAGCAGATCAACACAGGGTAGAAAATGAAACCAACCAAAAGATTAATAAGGTGTAACCATCAAGCAAAGCTATAAATCACCCAAATCATATTATTATAAAAGAAAACATTAGCACCACTGTGGGCTAGCTAGAGCTTGAAATAATCACGGATCATCCCATACTTTGTACTACGTATAATTATCAGCTCTGAAATTTAATATATTCCTTCTGCCATGCCTGGTCAACTATAATTATTCATTACTTGTTGGCTTCTACTGTAACAAATACCAGCTGGCTACAATATTTCACTATAACAATGGAGGTCTAGCTATAATAGTAGTACTAATAGTAGCACTGGCAGTAGTACTAGTAGTAGCACTGGCAGTAGTAGCACTGGCAGCAGTAGTAGTAATGGTAGTAGTAGTAGTAGTAGTAGTAGTAGTAGTAGTAGTAGTAGTAGTAGTAGTAGTAGTAGTAGTAGTAGTAGTAGTAGTAGTAGTAGTAGTAGTAGTAGTAGTATTGGTAGTGACTAAAGTAGCTAGTGACCTAAAGTTTTCTCCATTACAATGTATCTGGCATATATTTACAGCAATAAGAAGTTGTCTCCCCATCAAACAATCGAATTGATGGTTCTTTGTGGGTTAATTTCTCAAGATTCTACAACTAGTATAGAATATATTTATTATTCTATATTACCTAGCTAGTTGTCCATGTGAAACGACACTGAAACCTACATGTGTATAGTAACACCACATTTGGATAAATGTAATGCCAAAAACTATATAAATCAACTTTCCATTTCTTCAGTTTTTACTTGATGACTGAACGGAAATATTTAGTGGGACAAGTGGTGACATTTAATTTTATACCACCCAAATTAGAGTTACTGAAATTAATGGCAATACTTTCAGCTATTTTCAAATTACCAACACACACTCCAAACTAGGAAATCAAGCAATGCCAAAGTTGCATACAACAAACTATTTACACCACGTTACACCAGCTAGAAGCTGTAGTAAAATATTGGATGCAAAACCAATACCTAAAAATAAAAACAGCCCACAAATAATTGAAAATGTGCTGACAACAGAGTTTGATGGCTTCAACTATACTTACGAGCTCTGCTGGGGGTCTTGGTCTATAGACTTGAGCCATTCATAGTATTGCACTTTCTGATCTCTTTTTAAGGTGGCTAAAACTTTTTCCCACCGTTCAGACTCTGACTAAAACATTAGATTTGCTAAGCTGTAAACATCAGTGGACTTGAGGGAAATATAATTGTTTTCAGTTCACCTTAAATCCGGATGAGTTGCTGGTAGTGAGTTGACCAGCACTTACATCAATGGGAAGTGGGAGTGGGCGTCAGCTGTGCACATTGTATAGCCAGCTGGCTAAGTAGCAGATAGTGCAACTGTAGACTACATTATTCATCACGCACAAAGCTCAACACTTGCCATAAATTAGTTGCAAATAGGAAATACTTTGGACAATGTAGAGAAAGGTTATTCCAGAAATAGATGAGTGATAAAATGGAGTAATTTCCAGTAGCGAAAGGCTCATGCACTGATTACACTGCTACTAGGACAGTAGTAAGTCTCCAATATATAGACCTGTTATCAATTGTGGTCACTAGTCCCTAGCACATAGTATCTACTAGCCAGTATATAATACTAGTATAGCGTAGTATTTAGTAGGCAGTATCCAGTGTGTAAATAGCATCTAAGAGATATATTATTATTGTATACTCAATATAGAAGGCTAGAGGTAGAAAGCACTGGGAAAGCTTCCATTCATATTGACTTGGCAAACGCCTTTATTGATTGGGCAGCAGCTAACAAAAGACAATTGAAAACAGTTCCATTGTGTCGTATCGAGTGACAGCATACCAAATGTTTAGGGGGTGACGTAGGGAGGATGCAGTAGGCCTCATACTGGTAGTCACAACTAGCTCTAATAATAATGACTAGTATATCAAGGATGCCAGATGTGACTTTCTCAACACTTGTCATACCAAAGTTTCCGGAAACAAAACAAAACTGGTGTCTATTATTTGTTCACATTTTTTCAACTCTCCACTCCTGGAGTAGGCTAAGGACTGTATGTTTCTGGTACAGCAGCAGTTATGACCTCTCCCTGCCGTTACCAATGACCCTGCCAGGATTCGAACCCTTGACCTAGCCCTTCATAGGCCAGTGTCCCGAACTGGTGCATACTAGAGGCATTATCCCACTACGTTTTACAGAAAGTAACTGCGGTGGGATGTAACTTGGTTTCAGAAACAGTAAATTTAATGAGTGTTGTACTAATTATTAAAACAAACCTTTCTCTTATTGCCTTTAAAGACCACTTAACTCAGGAAACAAAAACACAGTACTAGAATGCACTTCAACTTTATAGGCTACTTTACAGCATTTCTACAAACTTCGGCATTTTTTATTTTTCAGGTGCTTACTGACTGCTACCAATATAAGTACCATCTGGCTATATGTTTACTTAGTCTTTAGCCTCAAGTCAAGTTTGAGTTGCAATAGATTGGGTAAAGGTTAGCTGTGTAAAGTGATGAAAAATGTTCCCAGTTGGCTTATTTTGGTTTCAAGAAAATAGGTGGAGTATGAGCAATGGATGCACAATGCTTCAATTTTCAATAATGCTATTACTACCCACCGAAGGTTGAACTGAAAAATTAAATGGAAACGCTAACGGGTGTGGTTAATGTATAATGATATATATCTAAGCAAATTTATTCATGACAAGTTCAAAACTAATCAATATCAATAGAATGGCAACTGTCCATTGAACCGTAAATATTCGTCTGCAAAAACTACGTCACAAATATTACGCTAAAGCTATAAATTGTGTATAACAACCAATCACAGCTTAGATGTATAATCCACCCTCAGTGTTACTCTTCATGAGGCATACGTATTATAAATAGCAAAAAACTGGGTAATAAATTCGAAATTAACTATGAGGTACTTGGCAATGCTCATGGTCTGCAATGGCACAGAGGTTTCTTTGCATTACGAATAATAGCCCCATCAGTTCAAATTCTAGTCCATAAATATATAATATAGAGAAAAAAAATGTAATAAACAACTTTTTGCATGGCAACGTGCATTACTGCAATTTTAAAAATATGGAAACATTTATACATCAAAATTTTTTAAATCTACCAGCTATAAAAAAGACATAATAGATTTCTAAAACCAACTTTTTGGTTAGCCATATTATGCTGTTTATATAGCAGTAGCTTTCAGTTTCACTTAATAATGAATAAGAAAGAAAACTACAAATGTGGTATAGGCCTATGTTAATTGATATGTACTTTGCAGCGATACTTTGGGCGATGCATGCTTACCTCAAGGCGCTCGAAGTGCCTCTGTGCCAAATTGTTTATTTGTATGTCAGTAAATGCCCGCCCACCAATCCCTCCAGACAGCGCTTCTGACATTTCTTCAGCCTGCCTAATAGTTAATACCAGATTTATAATGTTATCACAGTCGTTCTGCCAATTCAATACAATTAAATTCAGGACAACTGGCTAATGATTTTTTAAAACAGGACATGGAAATCAAAGCCTAATCTTTGTTATTACCTGAATTTATGGAAGTCAAAAGTTTCTATACAAAAAGCTAAAAGTTAAGTATGTAGTGATTGTGTGTGCCTTATTGTAAATATTGAAGGTGAAGTAAGTTGTTGAACTATTGCCCTGCCACCCGAAACCATTTATCTTAACTTGTTATCAAAATTATAGCATGGCACCATATTACACTAGCAATCTGACTTGGCACCACCTTCCAGCTGAACAGAGTTGCTATAAACATGACTAGCTCAAGTGTGTTGAAAAATACCAGCAGGATTTTCAAATTAGCATCACAACAAGCTGTATAAAATAAAAAACCCCTATAGAAGCATTGTAGGCACTATCTGTTAGACTAAGCCATGCATGTAGTTACTGTACACCAGTGAGGTCACACTAGTGCCCAGCACAGATGTGGAAACTTTATTCTATAGAACAATAAATATATTCATTTTCTGCAATATTTGTTTTTGCTAGTTTCGGTGTGTTGATTTCAGTTTGACCAGAACCAATTCCATAGAGTTCAGTGATATGATTTTTCCATTACATCTGCTTGTATCTTAATAGCTGCCTTCTTTTACGTGAAGGCTACATACTAAAAAATTTGGCAGTGTATACAATGGTCAAAAATACATTCTTGGTGTGAAAATAGGTTAGTTGTTTGAAAACAGTCAATAATCAATGATCAAACAGGCCCCGTCCACAGATCCATATAAGGTCTATGAACTACAATTACAACATGCTTTTATATTTCAAGTAAAATAATTGACAAGAATTTGTCAACTTCGGACCATAACCCATAATTTTAGTTAAACAGCTTATATTTACAGGCCTTAAATAAATAGCTGTCAAACAAAATATCATAAGCAAGTTGGATAAAGTTAAAAATTCAAGACAAATAACTAATGGAAGTTCTAGTGTTACTATATTTTATTATTCAATAAGGACAATGAATTGATTTTGATCGAAAAATGCCTTGTGTATATATACAGTGTTCCCTCCATATCTCCCGAATCCATTTCTAACAAATGTATACCTTATGTATGTATGTAGAGGGGCAAGTTGGGCAAATTTTACAAACCTGTGAGTTATTAAATATGGTACTCTACTATGTCACGAATTATGTTTCGGGACCAGCAGGTTAGTGAGTTATGGAGGGAGCACTGCACATAACCCAGCATGTAGCCACATCAGCTACAAGTATAAAAAAATGCCTAGGAAAAAGCATTGGGTGTTTTAACACCCTCCATGTTCCAACATCTTTCGAGTAGCTAAAAGGACTGTAAAGGAGCTTTGCTGTTGACTGCCTGCATCTGGCTTATCATCTAAGATTGTAAGCATTTGTGCACATCATGGGTAGAGGCTGTAGGTACAGGAAGTCTCTCAGGTAGGTTAACTTGGTATCCTTATTCCTTTGAGGCATAAACAAAGCTTATCAATTCGTTTCTTCTAGATAGGTCCTCTAGACAAAACTTTTATATTCAAGAATTATTGCTTTGCTAGGACTAGTAAATATTCCTTTAATCTGCTTGACTGTCCAACCTACTTCCAGAGTGTAAAGTGTAGTATGGTGTACCTACAATGTAACTGTGAAGTCATTTGGCGGTCCTGTTTTTCTGCATATGTTTTCTGTGTGCGATGTGTGGGTATCGAGCGATTGCAAAACCGTAGTTTCAGTTGTGTGAGTAGAGTCTGTTGTATAGAGTTCTACTGCCATTTCACGACTTGTGCAACAACTACAGTAGGAATGCTGTATTGGCTAATATAGCCCTTGCAGTAAAACTGGATTTATACAAAGAATTACTTCAAACTTCCAACATCAGTAGGAGCTGGCATCTTTTTAGAGTTTCAATTCCTGACCCTTTAGGTATGCCGTCATGTGATAGTTGCTGAAAACTCTATTGAGCTCTCAGCAAAAACACATTATTCCAGGTTAAATTTCAATTCTCTATCTTGAAGTAGTTATAGTCAGATGGTCTTTTGCTGTGGGTTCATTGACAAAAATTTCATCCAGGTATACGACTACTCTGGGTAGATTACAAGCAACTTACTTGATAATTTTCGAAAAATACCCAGGTGCTGAGCTGTTTTGAATGACAAGCCTCTGTATTTACTGACAGCCAGTTTCCTATAGCAAGTAAAATTTAGTTGTAAGTATTGGCTAAACCAATCTTTGAGAAACCACATCCATTTCTAATTTTATTCATAGTCTCCGAACAAAGGTTGTCGATAATTTTTTAACTTTCCGTGAACTGTGGGAATATAGTCTCCATCCACTAGCAATTTTGGATTCTGCAGTTCGAGTAGCTTTGCTTTCCGTATATGAACCATAAGCATTAAGCTGCGTTAACTTCCGCACACTTCCAGCGATTTCAGCATTGTAGGCTTGAACAAAGTTTTTTTAAATTGCAAATGGCCCTGGCCTTGGTTTGCAGATCATTGGCTTGGCATATGTTATGCATTCAACTCTTAATGCAAAATCAGTAAGAGAGTTTAGTTCCAGATTGAAAAAGTCAGTGAGCTCCGCAGGGAATCTTTGGCAGGCCTCCTTTAGATAGGTGTTGAGTGAATCAGCAGCAAGCACTTTTGTCTTTTATCTCTGCGAGGCATTAAAAAATCCTCAGATAACCTTAAATGTTGAATTCTATCTTTCCCCAGTAGATGGAGGTTTTGTATTTTGCTCATAGCAAAGTTGCTTTCCAACTGATCCCTAGCTATTGTTCTAAGTCACAAGCTTTTACGACGCCAGTCTGGTGAAGAGTATCTGATATATAAATTTTAGGTAAAAATGGCACTGTAAAAATGGCACAGGTAATAATGTTGCAGTGATCATATGCAGAATTCTTATATTGGTTGTCTTTCAATTAATGATCAAACTTGCCACAGTAGTAATAAGTGATCATAGCCTGTGCCTTCGAGCTAAATAAACCTACTGGTTACGAAATAAATCTGACCTATTTCCATATCTCGAATTGGTCAAGATTGAACGAAGATCGATACATGGGAAATCAATGATTTAGAGCAGCATAAAAATGAAGACACTTTTGCTTATTTGTGCAGGCTATAAACTCCTTTTGCCTTTAAATTATACTAGCAGCATCACTAGAGAGGTTCAGTAATGTAGCTCCAGAAAACTTTTGATTGGACCTTGTCTAATATGGCTTTAAGCATTGACTTTTGTAGAATTTGAACCACTAGCTTAGTATGTGTGTTGATATTTCTACAATTCAGTGTATTTAGCAACTTGACTAGTACTTAAATCTTTCAGGGGAAAGTTGTGAAAAAATGAAATATCAGGTGAATTCAGGCTGAAAAGTACCTAGATCAAAATATGGAATAAAAAATCTTCCAACCATTTGACGATTGTTCAAATAAAAATCTATAAATGTGCGTTTACGCAGCTACCATTAGGGTGGCATTACATTTTCCCATTAAAATCAGATTAATCTAAGTTTTAATATAATCTAGTGTGATCTGAAAGGACCTAAAATACCTTGATGAAGAGTCACCCCCTATTCACACTTACCGTATCGTACGCCGTAACAGCAAATATCAGCCATTTTTACAAATGTCTGAGCTTCCTGTACGGTGTTGCGGTACGGTAGGATCAAGCACTGCTTGATTCAAATAAGTTGCGGCGGACTCCTATTGGACAGAAAAACTTTTGCGTTAATTCATTGGATATAATTGTCCAATGAAGTGTCATAGATCGTACCTAAAAGCGGACTTTGAAAACTTCAGCCCGGACACATTAAAAATAGCTGATATTTGCTGTTACGGCGTACGATACGGTAAGTGTAAATAGGGGGCGAGGAATTTTCTGTCCATCACTTTCACAATAAATTAAACATCATGTCACAAAGAAAAAGCATATATACATGTATATATGCTGAATTTCATTTAATTTAGTGAACAAATATTAAATATACTATTAAAATACTTAAAAAGGTTTAAATTTGATGCTTTTAAGAAAAATAGTGGGTTGACTAAAAATAAAAAAGCAAGATATCCATGACATAGCTTAAAATTTGTCACAGGCTGAAACCCAAATATTATGATAATTTTATATGCATGGTCAAAATTTTATGTGAATGTTCAACATAAATTACCAAATAATTTTTAAAATCCTAAAATAAGTATAGGGTGCCTTAATAATGGGCAATGACAGTAATTTTTGCAGATTCCATCCGCTAGAGGTTTTTCAAGCCAATAATAAAACATTCATGGTGAACCAAATGTTAATAATAAATTATGATTACATTCAAAATAATGGTCATATCGTATCTGACTAGGAAATAACAGTAAAAAAGCATCGTAAATATTTTTCATTGTGTGGCAGATATTTTTATTAAAACTTAACCTTTTCTCTAATTCAGCAATTGTTCTGTCTCTGTCCCAGATTACATCTTGAATGGCCATAGCAAAGGCGTGTTCCACATTAAGTATGCTCATTAAGGAGGTTGAATGTATTAGCTTCTTATACAATGATGAAAAATCCAAATTTGAAGAAGGAGGTTCTTTAGAGTCACACTTAATTTGCTAAAATAGCATTAAAACGGTAATGAATAGAATGTCTTTCTATCATAACTGCATGAGCATTTTTTAGTCAGCAGTACAACGCAGTTGTTTTTTTGGTAAATTTTGTATGCAATGTTAAGTTGAGATGTTGAGACTTGACCCCAGCCAGCAAAACAGCCAACATAAGTTTACAAGTCAGCATGCAATGCAATTGGTTTAGTTGTTCCTGTTATTCAGATATTCATACTTAGATATGGCCTGATAAAAGCTTATACATAGATTATTGATAGTACAACTTCATCAAAATACTTTGCCATTAAAACGTCACAAGGTGCATACTGATAACGTCAATGCAATAAATGGCCCAAATAAAAATTTTGAAAAAAAATTTATTACATTTTTCAAACTGGATAGATACGGTTTCCTAACTTGATTCATCTATCATTCATATACGTGTATTTAATGTATAAATTAAAAACACATAAAATACCTTTATAAAAGCTTTACCCCATTGTTTGGATAAACTGCTAATTGAAAATTTTCCATTTTTCAGATTCTCAATAGCAGAAGATGCTCTCTGAGAATAAAACTGCTGTTCTTCTAGTGCGACGAATGTGGTAAGTTTTTCCTTCAAACCTACAGAGAACAGCTGATGAAAAAATTCTAGATTATATAAAAGTTTTAAGCACTCTACACATCCAGTATATCTTAATTTCAAACAAGTTAATACTAGTTTGATTTGTTATAACTCGTGTCACTGAGTTTTGTAAATACCGATCTGCAGAAATAGTTGCTCTTGACTAGTACTATAGCAATGTTATAAATATCCAGAGCAAAACTGTATAAGAACGAAATAATGTAATTGTGCAAATTAAAACTGATGTTAAATTTAGAGTCTACTTACTTGGTAGTATAAAACATGGAATTTGATGGGCTTTTGAAAGCCGTTCACAGAAATCGGTGAGAGTTGTTGGAAGAGGTATTGGTATATCAACTTTTAAGCAATTGGACTTGCCACTCAACTGGAATTGGTACTCGAAAAGGGTCATGCTAAAAAACCTAACTAGTTTATTATTTTGTCTCTTTCTAAAACCCAACAAAACTATTATTTATTTGTTCAATTTGACATGAAATACTTGATGGAACAACTAATAATCTTTAATATCAATAACTATGTGCAATAAGAAATTAACAAAAAAACTTGAGCTACAAACAAAAGTCTGTGATTACCATTACAATCTCAGAGTAGAATATTCTAGTAATTCAGCAAAAAACTCTTTTTAATATAACTTGGCAGCGCTACATATTTGCAGAAGTATTGGCAGCACTCCATGCTTGAGCAATAAAGATAATAACAATAATTAATTATATTTATTAGCCATTTAATTTTAGACGTTGTAGCAAGATAATATAATAAACTTTAGGAAAAACAAAAATACTCTAAAAGATGTTAATATTATCTAGCTGTTTAATTTTTCTTCATGCTAATTTTTTCAAGTTAGTTACTCCATTTAATTTAAAACAGTTTGATTAATGCAAAAGATTCAACAGTAAAGCAATTCAGTTGCACTGATTTTATACCTGGTCTTAGCTACATACAATTTTTCAAAACACTGTCATATTATAATAGTGAGAATACTTTATATTTTGAGGATATTAGCTTATAAAAATGATCATATTATATGTATAGTTGAAGCACTAAGTGTTAGCAATTGTGCTGAGACATCATAGTTAAAGCTTGTAACATGACAGTTGTCAACAGTGTATATTATACTTCATGTGCAAATCAAAAAGTAAAATGCTAAATACAACAATCTCCTAACTATTTATAAATAGTAAACGTCACTTAAAGATATTCCTAATATCTCAAACAAGTCTAGACTAGTAATAAATAAATGAAATATTTACATTTACAATTATTTGAGCTAATAAGCTATCAATTATGGAAATAAATAGAGCCAAATTTGTCACAAAATTTATTCTATTCATTAAAGTTTAAGCAATATAAGTCTTTCCTTACCAATACGAGTGTCTGTGTTGCACTCACTAGGCCAAAAGGGCTCACAAAATAAGAATAAAAAATAGATTGGAAACACGAAATGTTCATACTGACACCACATAGTTCTACTTTATACTAAGAGATAACAGACACCTACAGTACAAAGTCCAGGTTAAAATTTGGAGTATGAGAATAAATGTTAATAACTGCAACACTACTACTAGTAGATTTAGAAAATGAATATCAGTATGAATATTGCATTTACTTCAATGTAATTACTATTACTATTAGCATTAGACAGTCAATATCATTAGTATTACTCATTAACTTTAAGTGGTTACTAATCTTACAGTAACACTAATACTAATAGTAATAGTGACAATTTACTTTTTAGTGCAAGTAAAATTTACTAGTACCACCAAAAGTAAATATGAATATGACTTATTATTAGTATAATTAGTATAATTATTAGTATTACTATTAGTTTTAACATCATCATCATTAGGCTATAATAATCATTATGATTATCAATAAGTATTACTAGTAGGACAAGTATCATCATAACTATAAGTATTAGTATAGAGACTAAGAATAATATTAATATAACTACAGTCTTACTCTTAGTTCGTAAAATTCTATTTAATTTTATTTACTAGAGTACATTTTTAAATTTATTCTGATTGGGTATAAAATAAGAACTCTAAGATTAGGAGTTGGTATAGCAACTAATAAGGAACTACAACATCAAAATTAAAATTAAAATCAAATTCAAGTTTTACTACGAAATGAAGTATTACTATTACTGTATTAGTATTAGTATAAGTATTAGTATTACTATTAGTATTAGTATTAGTATTACTATTAGTATTAGTATTACTATTTAAGCTATGTCTATTTGTCTGTAACTTACTATAAAATTTAACTTTAATTACAATTTCAAATTTTAATTTTTGTTAAACCAAAAATTATCAAATATCACATTTTTTCAACTTTTGACAATGGTTAGCAGGAGCAACTTATATAGTAACAATACTACTACTAGTATTTAGGAATCGAGTAATAAAATCTGTAGGTTATTGCAAGAAAACGGAAATTGCTAATTGAGCCTGCCTTCCAAATTTGAATCTTCTTGCGCAAATAGCCAAAATAGTCAACAGAATTGTTATTTAAAAGTAATATGATACAATCGCAAACTATAGTTTTCATCGATTCAATTTAGTCCATTTTGTAAACGCCTACCTCTGATCATAATAGCCTTCACTATAGTGAAGTATACTGCCTTATTGTCACTAATATTTATAATAACTATAATGGTAATATAAATTTTAGGATTTTGCTCACAGAATTTGCAAAAAGCAATTTTAGTAATTTTTTCCGATTTTAATACAAGTTGAAAGAATGTAAAGCAACAACTGAAATGCCCTAGATTTCCCACCCAAAGAAAATTCAATATACTTTTATTCTATATTTTCCAAGTTATTGAAAGACTTATCTCCGCTGAAGTAAATTGTACAGCCTTTTAGCCATCATCCAGTAATGACCAAATGTACATGATGCCAAACCCCCAAAACTACTTTTGATAATTATGGGCATAAACATTCATGTATTAAAAAATCTATGGTTGGAGCATATATATATATATATATATATCTTAACACAACCTTTCAGTTCCAGTGTTATTAATTGTAAAGTTAAAAAAAAATCACCAGCAAATAGCAGTATATGAAATTTTTCCTATGTAGCTTATGCAAAATCTCCTTTAGCAGTCTAGTCACATCTGGTGACACGAAACCTCCAGTATTTTAGCCACGATAATTGACAATGCAGTTGCAGGTTTAATTCAAATGTGATATTAGAAGACAAAAAGAAGTATACTGTATATGGAGCAGTCAGTCCAGTGACTCCAGTCATGCAAGGTTAACTACCAAGTACCAACTGTATATTATTATACATGTGTCAACCTGGCACAAAATGCGTATTTAGCTAGCACAATACAGCCTCATTATTCACCATAATATTTCAAATTTCGACCTTATTAAATTTTATTACATTTTTAATTTGTAGTAAATGCTGGAACTTCGCTAATAAACTTGAAAGACCTATCTAACAAATTAAAGCCATGTCAGCTCAACATCAAGTAAGTAAAGCACCCATTAATGTAAAGATGGATAATATTATATTTTCCCTTAAAAGTTTCCCAATGGTGTCATCAGATATTTCCCTATGCTTTGATTAATGCTATTGAATATTACGGTACAGCAAGTTTTGGCTTCATGAGAAGTGACCTAGTTGTAAACTGGCAAAACATTACCACATATGGTTCCATCAGGAACCAACAGCTCACACCGGTCAACCAACAAGACAAATGTTAGAAATCTTGTAACATCACTACAAAGTTAGAAAGGGTATGACAAGTGATAACTTTTGGTAAATAGCTTTCAAGATTATTATATTTATTGTTCCAAATGAACAAAAAGATATAAAAAATATTGTTCTCAGCGCAAATGTACAAAAATGTTGTAATATATCATTTATAGCAAAAAGACTTTACACTTTACACAATTTATGGTACATAAATAGGTACATTATACAATCTAATACTAGAACTTTGAGACATAAATATCAGGAGAGAAAAGGGTGACGACTAGGGTGTCATCTTGAATATAATAGTGAAAACACAAGTTTGGTAAATCTCACTTCGACCAAGTTTGGCCAGCAGTAATTAGATGCTTTTGATTGGCACAAAATCAGAAAAACCAAGAGATATGTTTAAATCGGTATGTCTTTGCGGTACTATAAATAAAGCTAACAAAATTGCACATTGTTTGGGCAGAGATCAACCTTGCTACATGGCAGGTTATAAGCATAAATAATGGAGTAGACTGTAAGATACGGAATCACTACTATGCCATCATGGTTACACAAGGGCGAGACACAGGCAATCTCATTACCGAATGAGGGTGGGACCCACTGTGAGAAGACAGTCCACGAACCACTTGCCCCTTGCAAGAAGCTAGTAGTATTTTTGAGTTTTCAATGTATGATGATGGAGATCCAATTGTCCAGTCTTTTGCACCTTTTTGAATAGCGGGTTGTTGGTCTTCTACCAAATCAAGCTGTCCAATACTCCCATTTTCCCCTATCCTGTAAGAGACGGTTTTTGGGTCCACCCACATTGTAAGTTCATCTGGGAACAACTTCTGCAGATTTACATTTGAAATTCCAGTTTCTTGAACAACAGAGTAGATTAATGGATCCATTACTTGACTATTAATTCGAATGCATCTGTAGCCAGAACCTCTATCTGGAACTGCAGGAAACCAATGGTCTTTGTAGTGAACATGCAATCTTTCTCTTAGAGCCTGTTTGAAGTGGTCTAAACTATCCTTGTTTAGCTTTCTTTGAAGAAACTTGGACAAAAACACTACTGCTGCATTGACTTCTTTTAGCATGTTTGTGGTAATTGATAATCTACAAAAGATGGAACACACTAAACTTATTTTATGATAATAAATTTTTCAAGTCCACTTGTGTGTAGCCATTAGTTAATGCACAGCAAAATGCAGCAGATAAGCTTATAGTTACAGGATGCTTATTGGATCTATTCAAATTCAAGCATTTCAACTAGAAAAGCCTATTTAATAAAACTTTTTAAAAACTTTAGCAGCTGTTAATATTGGCATAGAATACTACAGTCTATATGGAATTGTACAGATACTGATAGAGAAACTGAGTGGTGCTATTGCTAATCCAAGAAATAATATATATATACAAGTATCAATATTAACAAATAAATAACTATTATTATATATATACTTATAATTGAAGCTATAGCCAAGTTGCTATAAGAATCAAAAAGAAAATGAGTGGAAGTACAAAACTGTGGCACAAGCTTAAAGTTTCAGTTTAACACCAACAGTGATACCGATTAGTTAATAAATTTAAAATATATAATTATAACTATAAAATATAGTTATACTTTACTTATAGTTATAGATTAAAGATAATGATAAGCACAGAGTGAGAGTAGAGTACAATTTGAATTCTAAGTACAACTAATTGAATAGCTTACCAACTATAATTTCAAGTTATACTAATACTTATACTATAAATATGATAGTAATATTAATACACTTACAGTAAATGTAATACTAATAGTAATACTAATAGCATAACTCAATAAGTACAAGTATAACTATAAATCTATCCCTATTAGTATTACTATTACTTCAATTTACAATAATTTCAAACACTAGCATCACTATTACTATTACTTATAGCATTAGACTTAGTATTACTATTACTATTAGTATTACATTTACTATTACTTATTAGCATTACAGTGACTATTAGTATTCAGAACGAGAATCGTTGACTTAGCTTTACCCCCACTTTGACTTACACAGTGATTGTGAATTACAGTTGCTCATTAACAATAACTCTAGGTTACTGTTTTGTTTGTGTTATACTTACTCTCAGTCTTACTGCTTAAATTAAAATTTTACTTATACTATCTAACTTTTAACATTTAAAGTCTAAACACTACAACAGTACGTGTAACACTAACTGATACAATTTAATAATACCAATTATAAAATTAAAATTAATTTTAAATTTATAAATTTAAAATAAACAAATTTACAAGAATTGCCATAAAATTTTTGATTTGCATTTTATTTTCACTTGTTGACAGTGAAAATAAAATTGAATGTGTCGACACTTGACCTTGTGTCTGGTACTAATAGACAATAGTAATACTAGTAATAGTAATACTAATACTCTAATAGTAATTCAGTGTGAGTGTCACACTCTGACTCACAGTGATTGTAAACAATGAATGAATAAGTATAACTGTTACATAAACTCACCATATACGTTGATATTTGTGACTTTTCGGGCAACAGTTGCTCCAACAGTTGGATGTCGATTCTGTCGAGCTCTCGCCTTACCTTGCCTTTAAGAACATGTAGCTGAAATTGGTTGTTTGGAGAACTGCCTTAGCTGTTTTATCAACGGAGGTGAGGTCTGAATGCATGACGTAACTAATGACCTGAAAGATTAGGCCAATAATACTTGCGTTTAGTTAAAGTTAAAACTTTAAACTACAACGCGTTAGTTATCTTTAGAAGAAAATGTGAATGCTATTTTACTAAAAAACATAAGAAATGCATATATATTAATTTAAATTATTTATTTTTGTGTTTTTTATATAATAATTTAAAAATAAATTTTATTTATTATTTTTTAAAGCAGTTAACTATGACTCAGAAGTTTTAGTTTTCTTGCAAATCTAAAATCTATTTTGAGCTTTGCACTATAGCCATTACCTCACGATCACGTGATCGGAAACATGCTTATAGAAGATTTATACAAACACTCTTTTAGTAGAGACAACTCCACAATACAACTTTGTGCAACAGAGTTGAGGGGAAAAAACCTCAAGGCATGTTTCACAATAATATAATATAATATTTGTATGATGTAAATAGAGTAATGCTATGTTATAGATGATCAAATGTCACCAGTTTTTTATACAAAGTTATTTTGTGATGACTCTAAATTAGTCAAGTTATGAATACGTGATTACTGCAAAAAGTTATCATCTCATAATTTATTAAAAGTGATTGTGCATGTATGCTATATACAAAAATCAAAATAAAATAGCTTTTTATAGTCACCCTGACTATGTGCATATGATCGTTATGCTATAGTATTCAGCAAAGTATATCAATGCTAATTGTAGTGTAATTATTCAACACACAATGTAGACTGTGTAATATCTATAAATATAATTCATTAAAATCTTTTACACTTTAAAGTTATTGACAACAATAGTGTCTATAATTGAATATAGTTTCTATAAGCTATATAAAAATTGTCGAAATCTTTGCAATAAAAATAAATATGCAAAATTTTGTAGGCGTTTGCTTATAAAAGCTAGAACAGATTAAATATTTATTCATGATACGTTGTAGTGTATATTACAAGTATAATGAGCACAGTGATTTTTTTCTTCCTTTATAACTTGCCAATAAGACAATTAAAGTCCTTACTAGAAATAAATAAGTGTATGCCATAGAATATTTTGAGCAATTGGTTTGCCAGACATACTGCAAAACTTCTACTATCATATAAACATATTTGATATAAATTCAAGTGTGACTAGCGCATTCGTTTTAAGGGACCAGAGTAATGGTCACAGTGGTTTCAGCTTTGTAAGCATTTAAACTTTGTCAGAATATGTAATAAATATGTAATAAATATTTAATTTCAAGCTGTTTTAAGTTCGAAAAATTAGTGCCCAAGCGGTTGGCTTATAACAGTACATTATGATAACGTTTTCTTTGGAGCCACCATTGAGTTGCCTCGTATAAAACGGGTAGGATAACTCTGTAATTTATGCACTTGTAGGGTCAAAGGGTCAAAGGTATATTTTAGCTTGCTTGTAATGCATGTCTTTGTATGACATTAGACTGATTAGTAAATATAATTATAGTAATACATATACGAATACTAATAATAATACTAATAGTAATGGTATAGTTATATGACCCTTATCTTTAGTAATACTGATAGTTAGGTTTAATAATTATAATATTATTATTAATATAATTGTAAATATAATTATAATAATTATAAATTATAAAATTAAATTTCATAATCATAATGATAATCATAATGATGATGTTTGCATATATTTATGATTACAACAGCAACTATGAGATTAAATTATTCTTATTAAATATTTATAATTATAACGTATTAGTTATTACAATTAGTGAATTACATCTATTTAAATTCAAAATTAATGACTAAGTTTAATGAGTTAGTTACCAATACGGAATACCTGGACTTACTTTCAGTTTCTGCAAAGTATTTAAGTTTATTTTCATTTTGTGCTCGAATTTAATTTGAATAGTTAAACTTGATCATAATGTTTTAACCACAAGACAAAGACCTATGAGTTATGCCTATGGTTATGCCTATTGCCTATGCCCTATGGCTATTGCCATATTCATATTGATATTCATATTGGCCATGGCTCGTTCAGACTACAGCAAAAACTAAAAAGTGAACATTAGTTCAAGTTGTGTTACACTTGTGACTTATAGTTGATGTTATACTAATACAGATAATCATATTCATAGTGATATACTTATACTTATGGTAATCTTATAGTAGGTGTACTAATAGTAATAGTAATACTTATGCTTATACTTATAGTTTTAGTTGTACTTCTAGTATTACTAGTATTACTATTAGTACTAGTATTAGTAATACTATATTTATATTATGGAAAATATCACTATTACTCATAGTGATAGACTGTAAATTATAAGTGTAATGGAATAATTACTAGTCATTGTTATTACAAATAAACTTAATAGTTAATATCATCATGATTATCATTATGATAAGGTGATTATTATTGTGACACCTGATTATGATTACAAATAATAGTATGGTTATGGATAACAATAGCTGTAATATTATTACAAATATGAAATATTATAATAATACCATTAGGCTTAACCTATCATTAACATCATCCTTGTCACAATGAAATCAATATTATTACTATTTACCTCTAGTTCTACTATCGAGTTCTACTATCTACTATCATTACTATTATAATTATTGCTATAATAATAAAAAAGCTGACAGAAATGTTAAGGAATCCCTGACACACTTCACTTATGCAGTATTAAAATATTTTTATATATGTTAGTTTTCATCTACATACTGTTTCAAGGTTGGATGCCTAAACAATTTTGTTTTATAATGACTTTTGTGCGTGTATGTGCTGAGATAATTTGGGATTTCAGATCTTTTAAAAATGAGAATGAGATGAGAATGAAATGAGATGGCTTGAAAGTTTAAACTTTGAACTTTCAAGCCATATCAGTGGTTATGCTATGCAGTGCAGCTGCTAAAAATAGCATGCAATGAAAATTAGCTATAATTAGTATAAGTTTTGTAGTAGCCGTAAAGTTAAAGTCAACCGGAAACATTTCCAAGCAATCTGAAATCCCAAATCATTTCAGCACATACTCACACAAATATTATTATAAAACAAAATTATTTAGGCATCCAAGCGTAAAACAGTATGTAGATGAAAAGTAATATATATAAGAATATTTTAATACTGCACGAGTGAAGTGTGTCAGGGATTCTTTAACTTTAAAATCAAACTGAGTTATTATTCAAATTATAAGTTGCTATTCTGATTCATAATTTTATGTTGAATTTACTTTTAGCAATGCCAATTTTTATTAATATTAATATTATAATCAGTAAAACTAAATGCAATGGCTGGATATTGGGTGATAATTAGTAACATATGATCATTATTATAATGGTTCATAAATATATTTAATAAATTTTACATTCACATTGTAATTGTGGTTACTGATGGTGAAAAATTGAAATGGAAGACATAATTTTAACTATAATTTCAAACTTATAAAACACCTAACCTAGTCTTAAGTTAATAGGGATACTTATATTCATGCAGTGATACTCATAATCATGCTGTATGAGTATACCGTGACTGTCACATCAATAAAACTCTGCAAGTGCAAAGTGGCATGTTAATGTAATTGTATGCAGTCTTGCATTAATTATGCTTATCTTGCTTCCCCTTGCAAGTTATTTGCCTGATGAGGGACCAAGTCACTTTGACAGTAGTTGAATCAATGCTACTGACTGCCAATCATTTCAATATAAGTTTATCAATGATTGTGTCATTACTTAAACTATAAATTATAGAAAATATAATTGCATTCAAAGGCCAATATAAATGGTTTGTATTTTTTCAAATCCAAATTAAAGTTTTTTATTTGTAAATAAATAGAAATCAGGCTCTGCAACAATAGCATCACGTAAGATACCAAAACTCAGTATAGGTGATGGTATGGGTATCACTATAATATAAGTAGAACAGTATTAAATGTAATCACAACTATTACAGTGACTGAGTAAGCGAGCAATAAAGGTCATAGACATAGTGAGAGTAAATAAGTGAAAATAATTTTTCTTTTTTCTCAATGCCATAATAATAACCACTTTCAAATTTGCCTTCACACTGTGACAGCTATAACTGTACCACCGTAGTGAGTATCGCTATAACAAAACAATTAGAAATGTGCAGCCTCTAAATTATTTTATATAATTTATAGCTTCCCCTACATAAGTAAATTTTTTTTATTAAGACCTAAGGTTACTAAGATAATCATATTTCTGCACTTGCTATAATTGAAAAAATACAAATGTTGAATTTGATTTTGACCTGCTAAAAGTAATTTAATATTTAATATAAATATTTCAGTTGCTATTATTTGTATATAAAGTTAATTTTACTATTTTACACCTTATATTAGTGATTTCACTTAATTGTTGTTAATTTTATCAATAAAACAACCATAGAATTCTAAACACTAATACTGGGAGTGACTTTTGGAAAACTATTTTGTTATAACCTTCACCTCTCAAAATTTTTTACTTTTGACTTTCTGACTAAAGAGATGATATTTTATAGCATACAGAAGGTTTAAACAGTATGGAAAACTGTCTAATTAAAAAGAGAATAATTCAGTCAGGACAAAAGCAAAAGTTAAACTATCCACCAGATACTAAGGTTAGTCTAACAGTATTTTCTTTTAGCTACTATGTATACAATATGAGCTATAAGCTAAAATTATTAATAATATTTTCCTAGATTAGCACAAATATTCACAAAAATGGTAAATTAATTTTGAAAAATCTCTTTATTCTACAATCAGGAGTTGTGTGTTTACTACAGGCAACCAAGAAAGATCTTTTTACCTGGTGATGACTTGTGATGAATATATATATATTTTACAGTTAGCCTAGGGCCACACGGTGCGTATTTTCGCATGCGAAAATTGAAATCACAAGTAGCAAAGGTGTCCACTGTGCGCGTTGAGAAAACGTTCGCACTTGCGTTGAAAATGCTGAGCGACAAGTGCGAATCGTCTCTGTCATCGTCACCTAATTGGCTGGTAGCTATTCAGCGAGCCCAATTTCTTTAATTTAGTGCTACATTCCAGCAAATTGCGTTCTATTGAAAGCGAGTGCGATTTGAAAATGAAAGCTTTATTTATCACGCATCACTGACGCTACAGTCGACACCTCTGCTACTTGTGATTTCAATTTTCGCATGCGAAAATACGCACAGTGTGGCCCTAGGCTTACTTAATATAATGAAATTTCACGAAGTGTTTCAGAGTTGTCTTCTTTATATACACCACTTGACGCTGAGCATTCATTTAGGCTTTAAGCGCTTAAGCATTAGTACAACATATTTGTTCGTTTGAGCTTCTTGTAAATGTAAAAGAAATTTTTACTGCTGAAAAATAAATAACTCGCTTTCCTTTACAAAAAGTCCATTACATCACCTATGTCTGCTCATTATTTGTATAAATGTTAATCAAGTCATAAAATACAACTTATTCTAGATGATTTTAACATTATAGAAACTTTAAAGAGAGTTGACTGCAATGGAGACAAATTTGAGTAGAATTTTAAAGCCGTGAGCCACATGATACTCGTATAATAGTTTGGCAGTGTATTGCTAATCTCAAAAGCTGGGCACCTTCAAAATTGTAACCTACAAAAAATTTCGCTTTGGTTGATACCCAAATTGGGAGAACCTCCTTTATCTATTTTTAAAACTACATGCAAATTGATTTAGACTTTAGAGAAAGATAAAATTTTTGTTACGATGCTTTCTAGTTTTTATCATATTGGTTATGCAAAGCCAAGACTAAAAAAACATGTAATTGGCATACTATGAGGCTGAACTGTTGACTTCTGTTGTAGGTAAAATTTCATTATGTTACAAGAACTGTTGATGAAGGACAAAAGATTATAGATGATAGTAGAAAACACAAGGAACCAATGGAAATTATTTTTGGAAAAAAGTTTAAGTTTGAGCCTTGGGAAGAGTGCTTAAAGTCGATGACTTGTGGAGAAATATCATCCTTCACCATAGATGAAAAGGTAAATATGTCTAATACTGTCGATATGTGTATTTTATGTGCACATGTACTGTTTTTTACAATTGAAACAATTGTGATGTAACTCATCAAAACCCATTTTTTAGTGTAGATGACAGTTGAAGGTTTTGTTATCATGAAAGCCCTGCAATTGTAACATTGTGATAAAACTAAAAATATTAGTGCATAGTTTTACAAATCCATTATGTTGGACTATTTGTTTTGCATTAGCTTTTAGCACCTTGTTACCACAACCTTTATTAATTTGTATTTTGCTAGCTGTTTTCTAAGCTGTATTTTTGTTTTTATATCATTGAATGTAGAATATTTTTCAATGCCTTTCCATTTATAAATTTCCGTATAAATTTGGCCCCATTGCTTAATTTAGAAATTGTAAAAAATCGCTAACAGTTTATCGGCGATTTTCATGAAAAATTGGCCTGTGTACATGCAGCTTTAAACAAAAGCCAATATCTTCTACCAATAAATTTACATTATATGAGTTTTAGACAAGAGAAGATATTTAAATTGTGATACTTTATATCTGTAATAAAATGTTTATTTTTTAATCACACTGGTCTGGTTACAATTTCTAATTGCACCCTTCCAAGGATGGGGGTCAGTTATGTAAACTATTTCCAGCTACGATTATCTTCACTTAAGAGAACTAAAATATCCAATATGAAACTGATAATGTAATGGGAAAAACAATTGAACTGAGCTGAGATCCAATTGGCGGATACATGAGAGACTGGTGATTCACCAATTAATCATGTGTTGATAGCCAATATCTAACTTTTGAATAACAAAGGCACTTGTTTGATCAGAGCATTTAAAGCATAAGACTACCTTGTACTTTTAAAAATTAGTGATGACAAAGCATCTCTTAGTTAACATGTCTATTATATGCATGATTTCTAGTTGACAGGAACTTATCCTTTGGTTTCTCGAAGTCTCCGAGAGATATTCTTAGAGAAATCTCATTCACATACTCCGGTTTCCAGTCAATGTTGTGCTATGGCAGCAATGAATAAAAATGGTTTAGGCTATGATGATCTTAATGAACTCGTACAAAATCCCCAGCCTTTAGAGTTTATTCTTGGTAAGATGTTTCAAGTTTAGTTGCTATTGTGTAATTTATTAAACCTTTCTTGGGCAGTAAGCCAAAATGCTTCAATTTATTTTTGGTATCTGTATGTAATACTTAGTACCTATATATATTACTGTAAATATTTTAATGGTTACTTACTCTTCTATTAATAATCCTACATTTCACATGTGATTTTTATATTATTCTGGTTCATATAATTGCTTGTCTTAAATGCTTGTTACAGAAGTGCTGGATATTGAAACACCAGGCAGCTATGAAAAAGATGCATGGGCCATGTCCTCTCTAGAAAAAACTTCTCAGATACCAAAGCTGAAGGAAGAGGGTAACAATCTATACAAAGGGAAAGAATATGAGTTGGCTGCTGATAAATATGCATTAGCAATAGGCCTGATAGAAAGACTAGCTATGCAGTGAGTATTATCAGGAGTATTGCTTACAGTAATAACTGCTTAGCAACTATCTTTCCAAGTGCCAACTGTTTTATCACCACTACCTAATGTTGTTTCCTGATGATAAACCTAAAATGTGAAACTGCATGTATGTGTGTTTAGAGAAAGACCAGGGAGTGAGGAGCAAAAGGCCTTAGATGAACAGAAAGTTCCACTTTTATTAAATTTCTCTCAGTGCCAGCTCATCAAAGGCAACTGGTATGAAGTGATTCAACATACTACCGATGCTCTGGCCATACAACCAGGTTGGTTTTTATGGTCCATCCCTTTTCCTATAAACTGTATTCTATAACTGATTACTTGATGCATTTTTTTAGTTGATTGCTGGTATAATTCATACCAAAAGTAATAATTATTACGGTTATTGATGAGAGCAAGAATAGCTTTACTAATATTATGGAGGGTTTGAGTTACAGTATTAGTCAATCATAGATTTTAGCAACTCTTAAAATGAAATTTCAATAATGCTTTTAGTTAATTGTGAAGAATTTTGAGCAGGCAGTTATATTGTTATACAGATAATGTAAAGGCGTTGTATAGGAGAGCTAAAGCTAATGCTGAGGTTTGGCGAATAGATGATGCAAAGCAAGACTACAAAAGAGTGTGTGCAGTTGACCCTAGTCTAACAAATAAAGTCAAGGCTGATCTTCAACAGTTAGACAATGCAATTCGAAATAAAAATTTAGAAGACAAGAAAAAGCTTATGGGAAAATTGTTTTCCACGTGAACTTTATTCACGTTTAGTCAAAATCTAGTCTTCAAAAATTAGTGAATTTCAATAATAATATTAATTTAAATTTAGAATTTTGCACCACGCTATTAAAATAATACATAGTAGAGACCAATATATGCTTTTTAAAATAGCTTATTATATTATTAAATGTTGCTATTTTGTTGATATTGTTTTATCTTCCATATTTTGTATAAATTATGTTCCGATTATTGCTATTAAATTAATACTGATATTAATTTATTATACATCTTTAGCCTCTGGTTACATTATAATTCTTGATAATTACGTATTGTAGTATATCTTGGATGCATTTATCATTACCGTATATTTTAAAAGTTGAAAAATATATATTTATCAAACAAATCACTAAATTTTATAATTTAATAGCTATTGAGAATGATATAAATACTTGGTAGCATCAGCATAGATTTAACACGAGTATCTTGCTGTTGCAATTTCTTGAAAAATCAGGCTAAATACAATATTTATAGCAAACTATTAGTTTTTGGTAGCTAAATTTTAAATTAGTTATCAAACATTAAATTTAATTTTCAAGTAATGATGAAAAAAGAGAGCTTTAAAAACAAGTTATGTTGGTAGGAAGTTTTGGTCACACATAAAGACACACTTACAACAAACATGGTAAACTTAGTCAATATTATCTAATTGGGTTTCATTTATGTCTATATCTACAGGTTACTGGTGATAGCTTTAACAAAATACAATCTATGGGAGAAAAATAATGTCAATACAAATTTAATTTTATTACCTAGAGAGAGCAAGGAATAGCTTCAATGTGATTGCCAACGAAATTAGTCATCAATATGTTTGTTAGATACAACATTTGAAGGTGAAACAACAGCGTCTACATTAGCAGCACTTGCAGTAGGTATGGATACAGTTGGAGTGCTGGTTTCATCGGGATCCCGGTGACTGCTAGCTGAACGATTAGAAGAACCTACGCCATGAGCAGAGTCCTTTAACTGATTACCTTTTACCAGGAAGTCTCTCCTACTGAGAGAATTTAAATTAGAGTTGGGTGTTTTAGACTGCCAATGGTAAAGGGTTCCTTTTTTATAACTAGTTCTACTGGAGGTGCTAGACTCCTTTACAAAAGCATGATTTCTTATCTTTACTTTTGAACCGCTAACAAAATATTTTTTGTCTAAACGATGTTCCGTGATATTAGATCTTAATTTCAGCTGTCTAGCTTGTTCCAGTGACACTTGTTCAGCCACGTAGCGAATACTTTGCTCACTGTATTCAACTGCAGATGAGGGTGTAGAAGACACACTAGATCTGCACCTTCTAGCCGATGACAGTTCAGCAGAATCTGGCATTATAGAAAATTGAGAATGGCTGACAGAAGGGTTACTATTTGAACCAAAGTCAACAGAAATAACACTACCACTTGAAGACGGTAGAGAGGAAGGATGCCTCCAACTTCTAGACAATGATATGTTCCTATCATGTATACAAAGAGGTTTTATAACAATTTCCTCAATTTTGCTGCCTGCAGATTTAGCTCTGCTAGGAGATACTGGACTAGCTGAGAGAACCAAAAGTCTGTTTTTAGAATGAGCTGTTGATGAGCGGGTAGATTTAACACTGTCCTTGGATCTAAGAGGAAAGAGTGGTCCACCAGTGTGTATTATCTTCTGATACACTGTCTGAAGATCTGTTAATATCCGTTGATGAGTGCTAGAAGCAGAGTTTTGTGGAACTCTATTACCAGGCATAATTTAAGGTATTTAAAACTAACCAATAATATTTCCAAAACTGCAACTCAAGAGCTCCCAAGTAAATACTGCTGTTGAACTATTCAGATGCTAGCTAATAAGTTGGTTTGATTACACAATGAAGTCAAAAGGCTGTTGTTTACTCTCTCCAAACACCTAAAATAAATTCATTAAACCGCATGAGACTTTATTGTATCAGAGTGGGATAATCTAGTAAAGTGGGTAGATAAAGAATGAAGTAATTGTAGCTAATTTATTTGTCATTGCTGTTAAAGAAAATAAGAATTAAATAAAAGCATAACATACCACAGGTGAAAAGTTGCACTGCACAATCTATGGCAGCATTAGAATAAGCAGCTAAGTACCGCACACAGCTCAACCTTTTCTACCCAAGTTAACAATAACACTTTTTGTATAGAAATTAAATTAGTCAATATAAAACTTGTTTTAATGTTGGCCTGGTTTTTGAAAACAAAGGTCCTCTGAGAGCAATAATTATTACTAAAGTGTATTTCTTTAAACTTTACAATACATGTATTATGCAACAGAGGAAACTTTAAACTATAGCTAGCTCCGTACAACTATTTTATCCAATACCAGCAGATAACATTCATTATTTAATAGTTGAATCACTAAATTACAGTAATATAATGCATATTGCACTCCTTAAGACAAAAGAATGTGGATATGTAAAACAGGAGGATACAATCCCAAGTTTATACGACAAAGTAAAATAATTACAGTATCTCCATAGTTCAAAATTCTATTAATTTAGTTTTAAGAAAATACTTACATACTCTAAAGTCTAGTCAATTATACTAGCCTTTTCAATTCTAAACAACTTTTAGAAACCACATTACTTGAATATTAAGGGCGCTTTCGGATTCCCTACGCGTAGCCTACTGGGCTCATCGATGAATTTGCTCACTTTCTCTCCGTCGAGTACCCCTCGATGAGCTTCTTTTTTGATGGGGTACGCGTTGGCTACCGAATGCATCGCATAGGGGTGCACGTAGCACTCATCGAGTAGGGCAACAAGTATTTAATATGACCTTCGACCTTACTGACTGCACAAGTATCGACATTTATTTTCATAGCACGCGCTGGGCGGGAACTACTAATTTTAATAGTATTATTATTGCTGTGGCCTGCGAGTTTGTTACTTGAACTCCAAGCTTTATCAGGTAACTTCAAAAATTGTTCAATATTGGTCTTGAAATGATGCATAGTCTAATTGAAAGTATAATTGTAAGACATCACTTTAAATTTTTATTTCATATTTAGAATAATTATAAAAGAAGTAATACTAATACTAATAGTAATACTAATACTAATAGTAATACTAATACTAATACTAATACTAATAGTAATACTAATAGTAATACTAGTAATAGTAAATGTAATACTAATACTAATAGTAATACTTATACTTATAGTTATACTAATACTAATAGTAATAGTAATTGTTATTGTTATTGTATTTGTAATAAACATAACATTATCATTATGATTAAGTTTAACATTATGATTATTTGCATTATAATAATAATTATAATTATTATTATCATCATTATCGTTATACTTATTGATTATCATTATGATTGTCACCTATCACTAAATTATATCAGTATTACTATGAAATTTAATTATACTTAACAATTATAAATAGTTATGTTCATGAATATAATATTAATATAAATAATATTATTGAATTTGATAGCATTGGATTTCATGAAATATTAAAGTTTTATTAAACGCAAATATTATAATAGTTGATAGTTTTAATCCTGCAATTGTATGATTGATATTCTAAATTACTGTATTTTACTTTTTGGTTTTAGTGTATAACTTCTTGTTTTCCTTTTAGTCTGAGTCGATGGGATGGAGAAGCAGATTTGCCAATGACTTGACAGGTGCTACTGAGGAGTGCTAGTAAATGTGGCTGTCCTGACATTCTGCAGATTTGCCAAAATTTCTTTATCAATGTTTTTTAGTCATTCAATATAATTTTTGCTGTAAAATTACATTTCTGTTCTATTCATATTGTGTTGCTATAATAGAACATATACAATGTTGTTTACCATCGTTATAATCATTCAGGTATTTTGATAATGCCTTGTGGATTTTGTAATGTACTATTTCTTCTTTAAGTTATAAATCTTCACTCACTGCTCTAGTACTATGTATATAGGCCTACTAGCTATTTTTCTCTAATTTAGGCCATTAGTGTTATTTAGGCTAATCCAAGCATCTCATATATTGCCATATAACTTCAATTGTGTAGTTACAACACGCTGTTGTCACCATTGTATTTTTATTGTTATTATCAAGTTATAGAATGACTTATTTCTATTGGGTTAGTAGCATTCTAGGCTTCACATGCATAAATGAGAAAAGCATTTTATTTGAATTTTGGCGAGTTGCAACACTTAAATGTAAAATTGTCTTCTCCTTGTATCAGAGTATGTACACGGTAGCAAGGCATACAGCTACTAACCAGGCTAAAATATCATATAATAATTTCAGGTTGTAGAAAAATATAAACAATGTAATTGAAACATTGAATGAATGATGAAATAAATATTTTGTTCTGTTGGTTTAAAGTAACGATAACTTCAAGTAGTAATTAATATTATTCAGCTTGCGAACTAGATCATATACCAAAGTTTAGCTGCTAGTATAATAAAAGAAAAGTACATTGGAGAAAACAGCAGTTGAGCGGTAGTTATACAAACATTCTTTCTGCGAATGGTTTCGCTAATGTAGCTTTAAAATCATAGTGTGGGCTATTGGTTACTAAGGCTAATACTCAGATCAATGCAAGGGTACTCGTGTTCGGTAACCACGAGTACCCCGGGTACGCGTAGGGGTAACTACCTATTCTATCGCTTACACTCGTTTACAAAAATGACGCAATGTCAGAGGAAAATTACTGTAATTGCTCGAATAATTGCGCCCTACACGTGATGGTTGCCGAATGGGCATCGCGTAGGGCCTACAGTTACCCCTACGCGTAGGGAATCCGAAAGCGCCCTAATATTTTAAAGTACTTTAAAGCTAAAATCTTGCAAGATTTATTATTAGCTAATCAAAAACAGTTTTAGGGTCAACTATGTTTGAAACTGCACAAATCTTCACAACAGATTTTAGGAGAGTAGAAAACTCCAAATGATTTATATCAATTTCAATGATTATAAACATAAATTATAAATAATTTAAATTGCAAAATGTAAACAATATAATAATACTTGAGAAATCTTAATTTTAAGCCCTTTTATACCTCGGCATTCCAAATATAATCTAAACATATTCAAAATAACGTCAACAAGAGTAAGGATAATAGGTGGTCTAATATACTAAAATTATACACCTGATACCCAATTTTAACTTATTAAAACCTGGTACATCAGAACTCTTGCATAATTTATATATCAGAGCTAGAGGAGTTGAAATTGACATAAAATTTCAGCTATGAAATAAAACAGCAGTAAGATTCAGCTATCTGCAAAGACCGTTTAATACAAAATTTGAGCTCTATGAACTATTTTAGCATAAGAAATTTACAGTTTAATATTAAAACAATGGCTAGACATAAAAAGTTAATAGCTGTAGTTGATAATCAAGAATTACAAAAGCTTTGAACGCAAAGTAAATAACAAAAAGTTGCTCATTTACATGTATCGCCAATTTAAACATAGGCTATAATATTAAAGATTGCTGACTGAATGCTTGAAATTAAGATAACAGAGAGCAAAATGGACAATTGTTTGCACAAATGCACAAAACTCACTTCTAACTTTGTGAGCTCAGTTGTCCCAGCCCTTGAGCATGATTGAATCACAAATGTATTGAATATTGAAAAGCTTGAATCTCAAAATACAGTATAATAGCTGCCACTACTATTACTATTACATTATGCAATTAATATTATGACTATTATAACTACTAGCTAGCACTAGTTGATGAAAACCACTATTCATGTTTCATGATAAACTGTAGTATGGTATTTTTTAAGCTATATACTTAATTTTAGCACCTACAATTGCACATCACAACATGGCTGCCAACCATCACTACAGGCAGTCATATACTTATTAGTTATTACTTATAGCACTGAATATCAATAACCATGAGAAAGACTAAAATTGAGCATTAAAATTGAAAGCATTAAGTGCACTTACACTTGTTTTAAATTTAGTCATCGTCGTCATCATCAGGAATAAATATTTCATTTTCCTCTAGCCATGCCGCACCATTTTTTGCAATTGTAGCCCCAAGCAGTATGCCAGGTATAGCTACTACAAAAATCTTTAGCAGTCCAAGTCTAACTTTAAATGGTTCGGAAAGAATCTTTCCATCAGCAGAAGTAACAGCGGTTCTTTCAATAGTCATAAATGCATTGAGATTTTTGGGAAGAGATGGTTTGGTAAGCACAGTCGAACTGGAAAGCAAAGACTTGGCTCTTGGAGGAGTCAACACTTTAGACATTACTTTGGACGCCATGGCTAACACTGAAAGCAAGATTACGATAACCTTACTTTAGAAAACAAGTTCAGATGATAGAATTTGATACTGTGTTTATAGTTGGATTTATATTTATATTGCTTTGGGAATTTACTTAATGTGTGAAATATAAGTATTCAAAGAATATGATCCAATATTTACTTTAAATTGAATATCATTTATCGAGTAGTAGAATATGAAGCATAACTTATTACTATGAGTATGATAATAATAGTTATATTTTAATTTATAGTTGGTTAATGAGATAAAATTAAATGTTTTTTAAATGATTAAGCAACACCAACCTTCACTGCCTGTGAGTGTAAACTCTAAATCTAACTCTATGCCCTAGGCCTATGAATATCAATATCAATATGAGGGTGTCTATTACTATTATAATTATTATATTATAATTAGATTACTAAAATTTATTGCTACAGTTAGTCAGTTTAATAGTTTAACTTAAAAGTTAGAGTTTCAGAATCAGAATGAGAATCAGTAAATGTACTTGTAGGTAATACCAATACTAATAGTAATTGACATTGAATTTAATCATAAATAACTAAAACTGCAAATTATAAAAGTAAAATTATAATACTTAGTCTTACAGACTATCACCATGCCTATAGGTATAGAGTTAAACTATTCACTTACTTCCATTCACTTACTTAAATAGCTACAGACTGTAATACTTTTACTCTCAGTCTCACTATAGTTACTTAAATAGTTAAAGTTATAGCATAAGTTTTAGTTATACCAACAGTTATACTTATACTTATAGTAATAGTAATAATCATACTAATAGTAATACTAATAGTAATACTAAAACTAATAATTATTATTATAGTATTACTATTAGTATTAGTAATACTAATAGTAATACTAATACAGTAATGTCTAATGAGTAATACTTATAGTTACACTAATACTAATAGTAATAATAATACTATAAAAAACAAATACTATAGTGTATTAATTATTTAATATATAATACTAATAGTAATAGTTATAATAATACTAATAGTAATAGTTATACTAATACTTATAGTTATACTAATAGTATTAGTATTACTATTAGTATAAGTATTAGTATTACTATTAGTATTACTATTACTGTATTAGTAATACAGTAATAGTAATACTAATAGTAATACTAATACTTATACTAATAGTAATACTATTACTATTACTAATAGTAATAGTAATTTATAATTACTAATAACTATAAGTAAATAGTTAATACTAATAGTAATAGTTAATGTTATAGTAATAACTATAACTAAGAGTAAGTAAATAGTAATACTAAATAACATAAGTAATTACTAATTATTCTACAATAAAAATTCCATAAAACAATGAGACTCTCACTACGAGTGCAACTGTGTAGTATCCAATTTAATATGGCAACGCCATATAAATATTATGTCTAATTTATTTCAAGTTTTCCTGTCAGCAACTGGGCTATTTACTTTTAGTGTAACTATAACTAGTATAAGTAATAATTATAATCCAAGCTAGCGACTATAAAGAATAAACTAGCTGGAGCGTGAGTTTACAGTGGGCGCGTCTTACAATTGTTTCTTGTTGTCTATTCCTTCTACTGACCCTAACCTCTAACCTGAAGCTCTGAACTTCAATCAACAGTTATAGGTTGACAAAATTGACCTCCAGCTTTAGGCGTATTTTCGGTATTGACACAGTTTTTGAAAATATATCAGCGGAAATATTATGTTGAAATAGAAATTTTGATGAATTGACTCACTGTTACAGCCATCATTGGTTTCTCCTTCGAGTTAACTCACTAAAAGCCCCCAGCCAGCAAAAATGGATCACTGAAAATAAAATCAATGTAGCAAGGCATAAATATTTTAACAACCTTCCAATCATAATTGCTCAATTATTTTCTCAAAAATTTGAATTTCAAACTTGAAACATTACCACAATTTTCCCCTCTGAAATGTTGAGCTTACATATGTTTGCTAAACTATCATTACTTTAATGAAATACCCAAATATCAAAGATTCAATATTTAGGTATTTCATTCACTCTAAAAGGCTCATGGTAGCATGTTTATGGTTTTACATGGATAATATTTTAGTATGCTTGCACCAATTGCTAAAGTATAAACATTTCTTGCTTGCACTTGTGCAAAAAGGCAGCCAACATAAGCATGAGTGTTGATCAACAGTTTGCCACTACTCAATAGATGCATTCCAGCAATATTACAATCTCGCCCAGACTCTGGAATGTGCTTTGTATGGCTTTTGGTGCAGCTATGAGAAATGTTCCACAGCAAATCTGCATGGCTATCTAAAAGTAAAGCACTGCAACAGAGTTTGAAATGGAACCTGATTGAAAAGGCATTTTTTTAAAGCAATTGTTTTAGGTAGATTGAAAAGATTGCGCATTGATCATGTCATATAACTATCAGATATTTTCAATTAATCAGATTTAAAAAGTCAATGGGCAAAACAACTTGCACTACAATAGTATTTCTATGAACAAAAATATTTAGTGGTTATAATGAGCTTTTGTTATTGGACAGTATTGACAGCATAATATTATTATCTTCAACTAACGACAGGAGTTATCTCCCTCATATTTTAGTAAAACTTCAGTTGTCTCCTCTATAAAACAGTTGCTCAACGCAAATTAAATCATCTCCAAAATTATAGTTTTTGTGTGGGCCATTGACGAAGATGCCTTGCTTCTCACTTAAACCGAAAGCCCAAGTCTGAGTCAGAAGGAACCAGCTGCTGCATTTATACTAGGCTCTCTCTCCACCATTCAATTTCATTAATATATAATTAAATTTTATATTATTGCCTAACTCTACGATCTACTTCATTACTGTTGATCGTTTCATGCTCTTGTAGTTAGTCTTGGGCAAACTAAAAGACAAATTCAAATTGAATTACATTTACCAAGTCATACTGATACTGATAGTGAGAGTGGTGCTCATTCTCATAGTCACACTGTCAGGCACGGTGATGAGAACCAGGTCATAATGCCTTCAGTTCAATGTAAGCCTAAGGAGTCCTTTTTGAATATACATGTTGATGTTCATATTGACATTGCAACTCATCATTACTGATAGTGATTACAACAGCAACACTCAACACTGTCAGTGTCACTAGCCCTAGGCTAACTACTACTAGTACTACTACTAGTAGAGTACTACTACTACTACTACTAACTAGCACAGACTTTTCACAGTGTAAGTATACTAATAGTAATAGTAATACTATTACCAATTATAATAATTCTCAATATCTTAGACTTATGTTTAATTTTATGTTATCAATTTTCATCCTTATCACTTTAGATTTATCATCATATTTAATTTTATATAAAAAGATTTATAATTAATATATTTATATTATATTATTTATAAATTATTGTTGATGTTATAAGTTGATATGAATATGAATATTATTTAGCAATATTTTTGTGAAGTTTTGTCCGTGTGTTATTCAATTTCATCATTCACTTCATTGGCAGTTGATGAATTATTAAAAAATGAGTTTTAACTTTGAGAACATCATGATCAGCATTAGTAATTACCATTAATTATTTTTATAAGAATTATATGCAATTATTAATATTTGTACCAAATTTAATATAAACATCAATAATTATGTGTATACCGTATGTGTATAAAAACACTATTAGTATTAGTATTACTAATACTGTTATAAGAATAATAGTCATAATGGGGATTTAACTTATTGATATTATTTGATATTATTGATTATGAATTTATTTATTTATTGTATTACAATTGCTATTTATTAGTTGCTATTTATATTTATGAAAGAAGGAAAACATAGTGTGAATATTGAAATTAAATGGCTATTATAAATGCTGAATAATATTAATAATGCATCATCATCATAATGATTGTTTGCAATTACATTGAATTTAATGGTTCATCCTCACATTTCTTATTACTATCACTATTATATTATTTATAACCAAGCTGAAGCTCTATTCAAATACATAGGCTACAAAGCAAACTAAAAAGCATAAGGCCTAGTAGCACTAGTTGTAGTTTTACATATAATAATATTTTCTATCGCTATAGCTTTTATGTCAATAAAATAAATTTAACAATACTTAAGGTAGAGTAATTGAAGTGAAAATACCATGGAGTGTTAACTCGTAATCAATTTTGGCCATGTTTGTTTACGTTATGAGGCAGCAACTTAGTAGTAGCTGCAGTATCATATAGATCATGCTTCTATTTGGTTGTACTTTCAACAGTTCATATTCAAAGCTTCGTGACTTGGCACTAAAAACCTCCCTTCAATATCTCGTATGTTTCATGGGTTTATTATCTGATCTACTGTTTAACAACCTTTCTGAAGGCTGGTTTTTTCACTAGAGAAAAATGATCAATTATATCATTGTTTTTCCAAAAAATGTGCACCAGGCAGGTGTATGAAGGTCTATTGGATGTTTGCATGTTGGCAAAAAATATTTTGGCATTTTTTGTCTTTTAATGGAAAATAGGCTCTCTTATAACCTTGTGGGACTGTCTGGTTTAATATTTCTTTCATATGATGTATAAATGCATAGTACTTTTGGCTATAGCCTTATGTACTGTTTATCTCAACAAGCTGAATGGCTAAGTATTTTCTCTTCTCAAAATTATTTGCTAGTTAGCCTTCTGGTAGTTCGAATAACAGTTTGGTCTTGTTAGGCACAACTTCAAATTAGTATCAAACATTAGTGATAGTTAATCTTTAGGTCTAAAGAGTTTTCAATCGTATTGAAATTGGTGTTGGCACTCCAACTGTCAGGTTTAGGTTAGCTTGAAGTAAAAATTGTTAGTTGTTGGTTGAAGTAAAAATTCTTGAATCTGTTTTCAATAATGTAGTATTGGTAGTATTGGTAGTTGGTTGAATGGTGTTGATTTTTAACTGATTCAGTGTGACTCTACTCATTTTGGTTGGTATTGACATTTCTGCTACTATGGCCTGTGAAGTAAAAATTATTAGCTAACCAATGAGTATCCACATGATTTAGATTTTAGACTATCGCTATAATTAACGCTTAATGGTTTTTACTCTAGTTATAAGCTGAATTTAACCTAGCTCCTGCCTCCTAGACAATCAATAAAATAAGCATTAACAACGTTATTGAATTTTGAGCGCACTTATTGCTTTTCTATTGCTGTTTTAATAGTATTTAAGGATTAAGTAGTTAAGTATAGTTATTTACTCATTGTTTTCAGTATTAAAATATTTATATATGTGATCATGTAACGCGATATGCTTGGTTTTCCCCAGCTTAATCAATGGAGTTGGCTTCAACAAATTTATGTAATTATATATTTTAGTACAAGACAAAATGGCAGCTTTTCAACTGGAAAAAACTGTCTTGCTGGTACTACTTCTGGTCCAAGTTTGTGCAATCCATGTAGTTTCTGCTGATTCTGACTCTTTAGAAAAGTATGTAGATAATTTACAAGAAAAAAATGAATTGACTTCAACCCCAAACAAGCATTCTACTATTTTTAAAGATGCTGAGAAATTAGTAAAAGAAGACACTAATGGTACAACAGCTCCGTGAGTGTATATTATTATTATTATTATTTACTTAATGAATTAAATTATTTTATAAAATATTGTTGGTAGAGTTGACTTCGATATTTCACTATATCTTAGTGGCTAAGCTTATGGTACAATTATAACTTAGCTTAGTTCTGTTGTAGTAATACGACTGTCACAGTTGTCACCTCGGCAGCAACAGAAGCTACATCCAAGTCTCACCAGATGGAGGAAAAACACAGCAGCTTCACTATATTTTTTATACTACTAGTATTAGGTTGGTTTAAAATCCAACATGTTCATGGTGTTTGTTACCACTTTTTTCAATAAACTTGTCATCAAGAATTTTTAGATTGTCAATTGTGATATTATAAATAATGTTTGATAATAATGTTTACAGCATTCTGCATCATCACAACACATCTACTCATCATTACAAAGTTCCACTATTTGCCCGAAAGTGTTGCTGTAGTAATTGTTGGTAAGTACCAGCACTAGTCATTTCAACTGTCTTTTTCTCTAACAAAATTACTCACATTGCACACTTTTTTCCGTGTGAATAAATATGATTTATAAAACTTGCAGTGGCTGAAAACAGTTACATGTTATTAAAGTTATCAATGAGTAATTATTGAAAACCTGTAGTATTTAAACATTTATATGCACATATGTTATTTTTACTAAACTTGGTTACTAACTTTTAGTTTGAGTTATGGTTTTCAAACAACTTTTCCAGCTAAATTTATGAGTAATGGTTATACTTGATGATTGAGCAGCAAGTAATAAAAACACAAATATACACATCAAGGATAGACAAACAACCCTAGTTTGCATGTTGAAGCTCATGGGTGAGATGCTCGTGTTATAAAGGTAATAACAGGCTGTCATTTTATGCAGGAGGTATAATTGGTGGAGTGATTAAAATTCTCTCATCACATGGTCTTGTTGATTTACACGAAGAAGAAGCTTTTCCTCCCACCATTTTCTTTTTGGTCATTTTACCTCCAATAATATTTGAATCTGGTTATAATCTACACAAGGTAGGTTAGCACTTCTATTACCTCGTAATGAATTTAAAATAAAAAGTTTTTATAGTGTGATTATTACCCGAGAATTGAAAAGGAAGCATGAATATGTATATTGTAGTATCATATTTGTTTTTAATTTCTTATTATAAATTCAATGTGCTGTTTCTACAGGGAAATTTCTTTGCTAATTTTGGAACTATTCTGATATTTGCGGTTTTTGGCACTTTGATCTCTGCATGTGTTGTTGGAGGTGGAATATATCTTCTTGGTGTGGTAAGAACTCCGCAATATAGTTGATGCTGTCATCTATGATTGTTAAACTAAATGGTAGTATTTTTAGATTTTTTTTAATATAACAGTTTATATCAAGTTGATTCTTTAAGCCAATGGTAGTTCAAGATATGTTTTTGTTATATTAATTGATACAATAAAGTAATTAAATGAACTCATTGTACAACAGTTCTACAGTGTTACCCCATTTAGCTTAAAAAGGCAAAGCAATGAAAAGATACCAATTATTGTTTTTTTAATTAATAATATTTAGATGGTGTGCAGCTAAAATCTTCCTCAGTTAATAATACAATTTGTAGTCTCTGAGCTCACAATATTAAAGCACCTGTGAGTTTCACCCTACTTCATGCCATGTTGACACATATACACATTATACATAGTTTAGCACAATTCTGTATTATTAGTTGATATGTCAAATGAAATATGCACATTTTTGCCAAGATAAATTTTTATATATAAAATAAAATATATTTAGACTAAAAAATTTATGTTGTAGTAGTTGAAGCATCAAACATTGTTTTACTATTGCTTATATTCAAGTTGTTTTATTTAGGCAAAAGTAGCATATCCATTGGATTTACTGGAGAGCTTTGCTTTTGGCTCACTCATATCGGCTGTAGACCCAGTAGCTACTTTGGCCATTTTCCAAGCCTTAGATGTAGACGCTATACTGTACATGTTGGTATTTGGAGAAAGTGTGCTCAATGATGCCGTATCTATAGTTCTTACTAAGTAAGTCATATGCCTTTCTGTAAAATTAAAATCACCATTTAGTTGGCAGATAAATTATCTAGATCCTTCAGTTGCTACCAGTTTCTCATTTTCTATTGAGTCATTGGCTATTTTTGAACAGAATTGTAAAAATAGTTGGCAAAGTCATGAGAAATATTATTTATGTATAAAAATTGAAATGTTTCAACATGATGAAAAGGAAAATAGTTGGCTCATAATCTAAATTTAACTCTAACAGCTAACATAAGCTTGAGACTTTAAAATCCTACGCAATACTGATGTATGATGTTTGTAGCACTATATTGGCTATGCGGCGGCCAGAGATGGCAGATGTGAGTGGAGCAGTTGCATTTTTTCATGGAGTTGGCCATTTCTGCTTGATGTTTGCCGCCTCATCGGCTATAGGAATTGCTTCTGCTGTTCTTAGCTCTGTTACATTCAAACTGTTTGACCTCAGAAAGACTCCCTCCCTTGAGATAGCACTCATGCTAATCTTCTCTTATATACCTTATGGGCTGGCAGAGGGTGTTGGATTGTCAGGTATAAGTGCCTTTTCAAATGTGTAAGATTATTAGCATTACCCTTTCACCTATAATCATATTGCTGAGATTATTGGCACAGTGAGTAGTATAGTATCACTGTTATTATGAGTATAGTATTACTGTTACTATGAGTATAGTATCACTGTTACTATGAGTATAGTATCACTGTTACTATGAGTATAGTATCACTGTGAGTATACCTTCCTAATCTACTCGCTCTACAGCAGGCTATAATCATGTCTATATATTGTTTTGTATTATAACTTATAAACTACATACCATGCATTACAATAATGAATTTGAATAGAGCTTTAATTTTTAATTGTAATATCGTTTAGAACTCACACTTGGCTAAATTAGGTAGTCGGCCATATTCAAGACTTAGTGATTGGTTTTAATAGAAAAGCAACTTTACTATGTGAGGCAAATGTGGGCTTTAGATTGAGAACCTAAGCAATCAGCTACCTTTATTTCTCAAGATGAGAATTTAAATGCTAAATATGGGTATGTTAATAGAGTAAGCATGCTAGTTCCCTTTGCTACCATTGTGTGTATATACTAGTATGATAATATAGTGGTACTGCAGCTGGCATCAGCTGGCATGATCTGATTTTCTATATGGTGAAAATATTGTGTTAACATTGCAGGTATCATGGCTGTGCTGTTTGCTGGTATAGTGATGTCCCATTACACGCACAGGAACCTCTCTCCCATCACACAAATAACAGTACAGCAAACCTTCAGGACTGTTGCCTTCATGGCAGAGACTTGCGTGTTTGCGTATCTCGGGATGTCTATTTTTAGCATGTACCATCATGTTAAAGTGTCTTTTGTCCTCTGGGCAATAGTAAGTAGTGTAATTAAGTTACAAGTTGTAGTTAGAAGGAAGGACACAATATTGTTTTTGCATTTTCTTTTAAGTATGGTATTTGACCAATTATAAACCTCAACAAGTTGATGCAGTCACTGCTTCCTCTGTATCTCACTAAGCTGCGGTCTTGAAACCTCAATTCGTGACATAATAGAATACCAGATTTAACTCACAGATCCGTTAAATTTAGCCATTTTGTTCATATACACATACATAAGCCAGAAAATGGGGTCCAAGTCCTTCCCGTGACCAATGGAATTTCATAAGGACTGAATCCATGAGATCTGGAGGAAGCACTGTATTCAGTATAACAAATTATTTTTATTAAAATTGTTATACTTGTAGGCATTGTGTTTGGTAGGAAGAGCCTTAAATATATTTCCATTGTCTTTCATGGCCAACAAGTTTCGCATTCATAAGATAACTCCCAAGCAACAATTTATAATGTGGTTTAGTGGTAAGTGTGGAGCTATTAAAAGATTATATGTCCAAAAGACTCTTATTCTGCACAAGTTGTGTTTGGGCCCATTTACAGTGGACAGTCAGAGCAGCTATTTACAGTGTGATAAAGCCTACAATATTGATTTAAAGTGTGATATACCTACATAGAGTGATGAAATTAGTGATTAAGTTACACTAGGAAGTAGTAGTGAAGTTTTATTTGGAAAATTGGCGTAAGAACATAAATTAAGTTTTGTCGGATATTTCATAATAAGACCTAAATCATAAAGCTAAACATTTCTGTCATGAAGCATTTGATTGTAGTGGCTGTAGCAATTTGCTACATCATCACTCTGTTTCTAATGTATTTTGTGATGAGTTGAGATCTAACCAGTAGCCAGTAAAGAGTATTCATCTCATCTATTCTGTTGATCATGATTAGCTTAGCGCATAAAATATTTCATAAAAAAAAGAACTTTCAACTTTTATTTCAAGTTAAAAATAGATGCAGTTTTAATTTCACAAGCAATAAGTTTGCTATTTAAAGTTTTGTGGTTGTGCAAAAAACTGGAAAATATATAATTTTAACCTGGTTTTTTATAGCTAAGGCATATGATGTTAACAATGGTTGCAAGTTTGAATATTTATTTTTTCTTCAATGAATATATTAGTTTGGTTAATAAGCTTATAGGACTTTTATATCGATGATTATTTTTATTATAGTATATATTTTTGACATTTATATAGTTGCAGTTATATGTTATAAGAGGTTGATATTAGCCGAGTGTGAACTCCTACAATGGGTGTTGTAAGAGTCTGAGCTTTAAGATTCTCCAAATAATGTGTAGCATTGCTATTTTAACCAGGTCTAAGAGGTGCCATAGCCTTTGCTCTCAGCTTACATATTGACATGGAGAAAGAGAAGCGACAGGTCCTAGTAACTGCTACCCTTATCATTGTCCTATTCACTCTACTATTCCTAGGGGGAGGGACTATGCCACTGATGACTGTAAGTTTACCTTCTTTGTTCAACAGCTATAGGACACTAACCCCTATAAAGTAGTTTCTCATTCAACATAATTCTTTCACTTGGATATGTTTAAATAAATTACTTTACTTGACATTTATGAAATGCCAGATATATAAATATTTCGTATATAGATATAAAAAAATCAGAAAACATGTTAGCTTTTAAAACATACTAAATTTGATAATTTCCTGTTGTAAATTGTGATAAATGGTATTGGTTGCATAATTTTTTGTAGATTTTAAACAGAAAGAAAACTAGAACGAAAAAGAAAAAAGAGTTAAATCTGAGTAAGACTAAAGAAATGGTAAGTACCATGATGGTTTAAATTGTCCAACAACTTTGTACAACTGGGAACTGGTGTTATTACTCAACTACATGGTTGGTTGTATGACATGTTATGCTTTTACTTATTAAATCAACAGGTTTTATGACGATTTCTGTGTGATGCAGGGCGATACAGTAGAAACTACCTCTGAGCATACTGAAGCAGAAGAGATTAGGGCTGTGAAGCCACATGTTAGCAAGTTCATGTCTTTAGATCAGAAATATCTGATACCATGGCTGACTAGAATCATTACTGCACAGGAAGTTAGAGAAGGTAACTCCTGCTATATTTAGTCAACGCACTGGCACAGCTTTGGCATATTTATGTTAAATTCTATATACTTTCAATTACTCCGTGTTGAGAAACTCAAATTGTGAGGGTGTTTCATTGATAATTTGAACATCATCAACTTGGTTATTATATGCACCTAGTGACAATATCAAGTGACGTTATTCTGACTGTGTCATGATTAACATTTACAGTGCTTCAAGTTTAAGAGTCTGAACAGTTTAAAGGTTTTTAAACTTATATCAAACCTGATCTATAATAAATATTTCATTTTTCAACTAACTGAATAAGCATTAAAGCAATTTTCTGTAGAAAACTAATTTAGCAGGGTTCCTTGTCTGCAATTTCTAAATCTTAGGTTTTTGTAATTTTATTAATCAGCTAATGTGTTTTGCAAGTTTAGGTATTATCCACTGTTTCCTATCACTTGATCATGTAGGACTTAGGTAATTACATTTAATTAAAGTGCTGGTTAAAGGTCTCCATAGCCACCATGCAACTATTTCACGAATATTACAGGCCAGAGACAGATGGCTACACTAACCGACAAGTGGTACAAGGAAGTCAGTCAAAGATCAACCACAGAAGAGTCTGAAGAGGATGACTTGCAGACACTTATTGGTGGCAACAGTGGACCCTGAGTGTCATCGTCTTGTTTTATCATCATACTATAAATTGATATAGTAATTAATCATTGTTCCAATTATATTCTATAAAATAGATTTTTATTTTTGAATTCCATGAGTTGTGTAACAGTTCAGGACAATCAGAAAATTCTAGCCATTGTCTGCTCATTGTCAAGTTAAAACAATCTTTTCGCATTTACACAATGCCCAGATTTATTTTGGTTGGGGGTTTTGAAAAATTTACTTTTATAAAATAGTGCATTGTTTTCTGTGTATAGTATTTTTTATTTATGTATTGCATAATTAAGGTGGCAATCATAGCGATATTTAATGGTATGCAGCATATACAATTAGTTGTTAAATCCATTTCTTCAGTAAAAATCATACATATTTGTGCAATCAATGGTTTTCATTTACTGCATTTGGTTTGAAATGAATTGTGTTAGTTCCCCACGAAGTTTTCATAATAGTTTGTGAAAAGGATGTTTATTTTATATTTAAGTTCTTTTAGCTGTATAATAAAATATCTTGTTTCTTGTTATCTTTGCGATTTCATGTGCAACATGTGTTGCAACTTGCATAAGCAATAAATGCATATTACATCATGTAATGATACTGTATTTGTTTATTCTTGAATTTCTTACAAATGTTAACTTTTTCCAACCATGTGAAATTTGAATCAATGCTTCAAGAATGCTGAAGGCGAGGCGCCCTGTGTTCAACCTTCAGTAGACTTCAATACATATAATACTTTGGGCTATAATCAAAATGATTAGTACACCAACTTGTATCTGTTTATATTTCTATTAAACACATTCTTACAATTATAACAGTCAATTTTTTGAAGCTGGTGAAAAATTTTAATCGATAGAGTAAATGGTAATCATGGTTATAATTTTATATTGGTAAGCTAAAAGTAAAAAATATACATAAGCATTTAAAAATATGTTACAAACAATATATACATATTTTGTACAGAGGTACTTCATTGATTCAGAGGAGTCATGGAGTCCGAGGTAGATTCACTTTCATCAATTACGTCCACAGCATGAGATTGGTCTAAATTAAGCACAGTAAAACCTTTTATCATCATCTAGCATTTTTATTTCTATTCTTTTTTATACCATTACAATCATAATATTCATGATGCCGTAGACCTATAGCAGCATCATACCATGACATATAACTATACATTTTAACATTTCACATATCAGAAAAGCTTTATATGTCTATGATCTGGCAGTAGAAAATGCCTGCTACGAAAAATTACTACCTTAATGCCTTTAAATTGCGGTTGAGCTTCATCAAAATTTACTGACTAAAATACAGTTTCTAGATTAAATCTGGACAAGCTGAATTTGACTTATTTAAACCTGAAGCTTACGCTGCTTTTTGGGAAAAAATTATCACATTCCAATGAGCTAGCCTCTCCTCTTACTCTCTTTCAGATCACAAAGTTAAAAAGCATAGTGTATAGTGATCATTTATTATTGAGTAAAATTTGCTATTACTACAATTAAAAATTGATTTTTGGCTCTGACTATTTTTTCACAATAACTTTCAACCATACCTTCTAGATATTTCTGTATATCTGGATTTTCGATTTCATTTTTCATTATGCTCTGTTCAAGTTTGGGAACAGCAGTACAAGTGGACGTAGGTTGCACACCGATATAGAGCCTGGTGATACCCTTGTAGAACCGATGACTCAGGAAATTCTCTCCAGGATCAATAACCTGGTTCTTAGTGTTCAGTAATACATATTGTACTGATGTGTTATCATCAGGGAGCTGGAACTCTTCCTTTAGAAGAGACAGCAACTCATCATGTGTTATAAGCGAAGATATCCTCTTAGCTACCATGGGACGAACACGTGATTGCACCCAACTTCCTGCACCATTTCTCACCTTACAACCTAGATGAACCTTGTACGTTCTCTACAATTTAGGTAAAACAAGAAATATTTTTAGGTAAGCTTACATGCGTAGAAAAGAGTTGACTATAAAACAAAGATACAACTGTACTGCATGCATAAAAATTACCAGCATTACATGCGGTTACAGGCTGTGAGCTTTTTGAAAGTTTATTGAAAAGGATGAAAATATAATAAAAACATTTCAATTTTACAAAATTAAGTTCAATAAATAAAATTTCTGCTAATTAATGTAATTTCAAAAATATTCAATATTTAAAATATTTATTCTTACTCAGAGAGTAGCAGTAAGGGAGCAGCCGTGGTCTAGGGGTTAGAGCGTTTGCCTAGTAAACACGAAGGTCATGGGTTTGAGCCCTGACAAAGGTCATTGGTGATGTTAGGAAGAGCATCCAGTCATAATTGCTCCTGTGCCTCATTAAAATAAGTCCTTAGCCCTTTAACAAATACCCTTTCTATCAGGGGTTTCTCACAGGGATGGTGACTATAAACTTGTGTGAGAGAGAGTAGCAGTAAAAATTTTTAAATAAAAGTTGTTTTAGACACAGTTTGAATTCAGCTCTTACACTATGACATGATGACTCTAAAACACTATTCTGAAGACACAAGTTGCTGATATATAGTCAGCTCCTGCACAATAAGCCTCTGAAACAAGCCTAAAATCTATAGAATAATATACTAAAAACTTGTTATTTAAAATATAAGCTGTATCACCTTCATTGTCTTAGTCGTACTATATCTAATGGTGTTGATCATTTCTTCAGGAGTTTTATGGACTTCACTGATGTGTATTTTTGCTGGAAAAGTATCTAAAATAGCAAAATAAAATATGAATGGAAAGCTAAACTGAATAATGTTTGTATTGGAAATATATCACTTCGTTTTAAAAAATTCAAATATGTGAAAACACAACTCCTTCCGTGACTAGTTTATAACATGTAAACTTACACCTTTTTTATAAAAGGCAGAATATATAAAATAAAGCATAATACAACTATAAATAGGGAGCAGCCGTGGCCTAGGGGTTAGAGCAATTGCCTAGTAAGCACGAAGGCCATTGGTGATGTTAGGAAGAGCATCCAGTCATAATTGCTCCTGTGCCTCATCTTAATAAGTCCTTAGCCCGATTTAACAAAATCCCCTTCCATCAGGGGTTTTCTCACAGGGATAGCGACTATAAACTTGCGTGAGTGATAATATAACTATAAATAATAGTAACCATTGCAACAAGAGCTGGTGCAGACACCACTAGAGGGCGGGTGCCTGGAGGCTAGCACCCGATGTTCACTAGATTCATATATGGTAAAGGTATAAACGTGAGATTATGTTGGAAACACAAGTGTGCTTACAGAGCAACTGATTGCTGGAATCCAATTATTATCTAGAAAGTAAGAAATAATATAATGCATGTGTGTCAGAGGGTGGAGAGAGGAGGGTAACAGTCACTATCTTAGGTATCTTAGTATCTATCAGACTGAATAGAGTGAAAAACTAAAAACAAGCTTTTAATGGTATCAAAATGTGTTCATAGAAAAAAGACTGAAGAGAAAAATAGCTGTGGTAAGTAATGTTCCATGTGGGAGAACATATATTATTAATGCAGCTTACTGTCAAGTTTATAAATTGGGTGAAAGAAATGCTGATAGACAAGCAGTGGTGAATACCGTGAATCAAGTGGGCACAGCATTACAAGAAATAAATATAAATACTTTTAATTTGCATAAAACTTAATTCTGAAAGAGTTCTGATATACAGATTTCATGACGGGCTTTATAAAAATGATACTGAAATAATAGCCTGACACAAATGTATGCTTTACTATTATAACTATGTTCATTTATAACTATAAGGGTTGAATACATATTTATATTTTTGCTGAAATTTAAATATGTATAAATGTTAAATTACCATTTTCAGCAAAGTCTGAAGAATAAGAGTCATGCATTGTAGAATCTCCCAAATACTCTGGAGAGGTTGACTAAAAATCATATATAAACATGATGTGAATACCAGCATATGGCAAAACATGGGCAGTAACAACAAAAATGTATTTAGTTTTTTAAATATTATATACTTGTAATGCATCTAACAAATTTAACGAAAATTATTAACCATAATACACTGACACTAGCATATGCTCTTCTTAACATAACACGGTGCCCCAATTTCAATTTAGAACAAAGTGTAGAAAACTCTTCCATCGTCAATGCTGTAAAGATGTCCATGTTGAGAAGTGCTTCATCTACAACATAGCAAAAAATGCCAATAACATCTTTACAAAACTATGCCTAGTAAACTACAAGCATACTTTACACAAGCAACCCGTCTTAAGATTTGTTAGATGTAGAATTCAAATTAATTTGAGCATAAAACAAAGATGCTTTCATGATTCAAACAAGTTCATCATAATAAATTTATCTTCAACATTATACAAGACTTGTTCATGTTATAATTGCATATTTGTCTGTAAATGGAAATGTATAACTCTTTAATTTCTGTAATTATGAGGCATATATCTGCTCTAATATAACTTCAGCCTAGTGTCGCATTGGCAACTAATAAGTATGATACTCAACTTGAAGAGTGTATAAAATATTACCTAGATGCTAGAGAATCAAGTTATACCTTCTTAGTTATACAAGTAGTTATGGTTATATGTATTTGGGAAAATAAAATTAAATTTACAAAGATAATTGAAAACAGTCCTAAAATTCAGCAGAGAAAAATAGCAGATCTTGAAAACAAACCTTCAAATATTTCTTTGATGTATTCGGGTACAATTTTATCAGGGAAAAATGGTAACATCCAGTTGAAATCAATTGGCATAGTGTGGTTGGGCGTTGAACTTCCAGTGGTAGTAAAAGCAGACTTATTTTGTCGCCTACTCTTCAACTTATAGTTATAATCGTATCCATTTACCCTTGGTCTTCAATTAAAGCTGTAACAATTTTCAAGTATTCACAAAAATTCAAACAACAAAAACGCTGAATTTTAATAATCAGTTCTAATAGTACAAACAGCATTAATAGTCATTGTCACTGTCATTGTGGCCAAGAAGTAAGAATAAGTAGGCCTATAATAGAACTGTAATATTACTATTAGTATTTGAAAAAACAAGTTTGAGTAAGACTAAGAATTTGAAAATAAATCCCTATCAATGCTATTACTAATGTATCTTTGTTTTGCAACTATTCTTACCCTTAGAAACGCCACAATCATTTATGAGAGGTTTTCTAGTCTAAAAATAAATGACTACAGTGTAACTGTAAGTGTTTTGAAAACGTCTATTAGTATGTCATGATTTAAAGTTTACGCTAGGAAAATGGGAGCATAAAATAAAACTTGCTTCCAATAAATCACATTCTCATTCATTTTAGTCACTCCTAATCATCACCATAAGTATAACATAAACATTAATCGCCAAATGGCAATTGAAATACAAATATCAAACCTATAACTTTAACCTAAAGCCTTGGGTTAATATTAACTTTAAGGCTTCAACTTTAGGGTTAGACTTAGTCTCAGTCTGTAACTTGCAGCTAAATTTAGTTAGTATTACTATTACTATTAATATTTCTATTATTATTTATAAATTTCAATTTGAATTAGTTTCAGTTTGATTTAATCAATTTGACTTTGACTTTCAACAGTAACACACTAAGTCCAACAGCATGGTAACAACTAACAAGCTTTTGTAGAAGATTATTTTAAATGTACAGTTACACTTACTGGCAAATCAGAATCATAATGATCCAGGTTAAATCACTATGACTATCACTATCAGTCTGATAACTAATATTATACTTATACTTATAGTTATAGTATTTATTTACTTTTACAGTTTTAGGGAAAATTGAAAGGATTTTCAATTTACAATTTAGTTTTACTTCAGCCTAATCTGAATCAGCATCTTAAAATCCACCTATATTGTCGATTTTTCAGTTCATCACCAGATGTCTTGTTTGTTGTTATCTAATCATATGGATGCAGCCATTGAAATATAACTTACAGTAGTTTCATAAATAATAATAATATTATATATTATATATCTTCACGCCAAAAATAGAGTAGACGCACAGTGTCTTAGCAAAGGGTTGAAGTTCACGCTGTGTGTTGGAGCGTAGGTTTCGACTGACAAGTTTCTAAGCTATTAGGAAGTTTTTGGAACCCCGCTATAACCTTCAGGCTTCAACCTTGACATCAACAGTGTACCCAGTGATGCAGAGTGGTATAATCAATGAACTCAATAATTATTATATTAATAATTATATATTAATAATTAATATTAATATAATTAATATTATTAATATTATTAATAATATTAATATAATTAATATTAATATTAATAATAGTCTATTCCAGCTCAGTGGGTATAATATACTATATAAAATACTACTCTGCAGCGACGAAGCTCGCGCTGAAGCTGTTATAATTTTAAAGCGCATACCTTCGAATAGCTCTACAGAGACTTTAAGTTTGATTGTTGCCCTCACTATTAAATTGATATATTAACTTTGAGCTAATACTATAAGTATATATCAGAATTATTATTTTGCCACTCGCTATCTTTGGTTAAATGTAAGCAATAGCAATTGTGAGCAAAGCCTAACCGCTAACGCTAACAGTAACACTAACAGTAACACTTACACTAACTCTAAGTGACTAAGCCTAACACTAACAGTAACACGAACAGTAAGACTAAGAGTAAGTGTAACACACATGACTCACTGCTGACACTTACAATTACAGAACTACAGACTAAGACTGTCCCTATTCGTATCATATACTGGTATTAGTATTACTATTAGTATTAGTATTACTATTAGTACTAGTATTACTATTAGTACTAGTAGTAGTTAAGTACTAGTACTAGTACTACTACTACTACCACCACCACCACCACCACCACCACGTGTAGTGAGGTGCAAGTCATTTCTTTTATGTTTTATGTTGTGTTAGTTGCAGTTATTCTATTTATGCTGTAGAGACTACACTTGGTTGAGGGCTAAAAGCTGTATATTTATTTGTAAATCTACATCTTATATATATACAGAACATGACATTATATAGTTGCCAATCATCATCTGATTCAAGCAGTAAATGTACTTGAACTTACTCGAAGTGACCATCACACTGCACCACCCTAGAGGGAGGAAGGGGTGTGCCGCATATGGGTAATGTGTTGGACAGTCATTGGTCAATAGTCATACAGTTAGTACTGTTTGGGCTGTATTTACTGAACAGGAACTTAATCCTGTCGATGTAGAGATCTCTGAGTTATTGCTTTGGTTGTGACCAATTTTCAGGTCCTGGATAGTCTTTGGGAGAAAACTGTTCAGGTACTTGGTAGTATTAGCACTCACTGACTGGGGCTGTCCCCTTGCTTGGGAGCGAGGCTGTATAGTGCTGTCTGTTGGTTTGTTCAGCAACTCATCATAGGCAGAGCTGAGAGCCTGATGTTGCTCTTCTTTTGCTAAAATTTTCATAAGGAGATTAATACGTCTGTTTCTCCTTTTTTGTTCAAAGGGTTGTAGGCAGAGTTTCTTCATGGCACTTTCGACATCTTTACAGCCTTTAATATTGGCTATGAATCGAACTGCATTCACTTGTATATTTTCTAAGCCAGAAATATCCTTCTTGCAGATTGGGTCCCAAGCTGCGCTAGCATACTCTAGGTGTGGCAGACACAAGGCTTTGTATGCTCGTTAGGGGGCCCAGTAGAGAGCTTTTTTAATCATACCTAATTGTCTTCGAGCCTTCAGCATTTTATTTGATATATGATTGTTGAACCTGCAATCTCATTGTAGTGTAACACCTAAGTATTTTGTAGAGTCTACATGATCTAACACTGATCCATTCGAAGTGTAATTGGGAGTATCTCCTACAGAGTTAAAACTTATTATTTTGCTCCCAACGATGTTGAATGACATACCCCACTTGTCTGACCACGCACAAAGAGAATCTAGATTTTGTTGAAACCTGCTGCAGTCATTAAATGAGGCTATCTCCTGGTAGACCAGAGTTGGGGTCAATTACATATGAATGTAATTAATTACAATTACAATTACATCAAAATTTGTCAATTACAATTATAATTACAGATAAAAAGTAATGTAATTAATTACAATTACAATTACATGGCAATGTAATTAATTACAATTGAAATTATTTTTGTTTTTACAAGCGATAAATAGAAGTTATGCAAGCTCACTTATAGTGTCCAAATACCAGGGGCAATTTTGACAGGGGTGAACCTCCTTTGTTCTCAACAGTGATACTATACTACCTAGACCAGTGGTTCTCAACCTTTTTCATACTATTCCTCTCTTTCATAAATGTTGACTATCAATTCTCCCTCTCCAATTCAAAGATTGAAAAGATTCTATGACTTACTTAATGAGAATATATGATAAAATGCAATATATTTTGTTTTATTATATTTGCATATAATATAATTATATAGTAATATTATAGTTGTTTTTAGGTTATACAACACGGAGCAGTCCAATTATGAATGTTATAGCTTCAGTTGATGCTTTTGTGCCAGCTTGCTTAAGTCTGACTCTGTTTATGACCAGGCCCATCTTAAGTCACGCTTCGAGTTAAGGCAGTTTCTTTTCTCTTTGAATTGATGAGAATCCTACCTCACACAAATAGGTGGTGCTGGATGGCACCAAAACTCTGTTTTGTCAGGGTGGGAAGAGTTTGCTTGTTGAAACCCAAAATGACTTTAGGTAAAATGGCGCATGTAAAAATGGCGAAATATGGTTTGGTTAAATAGATGACTTAAGATGAAGATTTATAGATATGCATATACATGTAACTTGCAAGAGCTCAAAAAGCCATTAACAAATTGCGTGAATTTTTCAAAATCTAAGTTCCCCCTAAAATGTCCAAATTCCCCCCTAGGGGGGAATTCTCCCCAGGTTGGGAACCACTGACCTAGACCTAATCTGAACTTGTTATTCAACAGTAGGCATAGTAGGAAAAGTAGGAAATTTTTAATATTTTAAAGTTTGAAGTAATTGACATGTAGTTATAAAGTAATTGTAAAAATTAATTACATTAGATATGTAATTAATTACAGTTACAGTTACATTTTTATACATCAATTACAAATTACATTCAATTACTTGAAAAAATGTAATTAATTACAACCAATTACAATTACCTCAACCCTGTGGTAGACAAGGGCGTCATCAGCAACCAAGGCATATGCGCAGTCAAGAAAGTCAGGTAGTTCATTAATAAAAATGAGAAAAAGTACTTGCCTTAAAACCGATCCTTGTGGCACACCTGAGGTAACTGGTAACGGATCCGAGGTGTGACTTTGTAAAACCACTCTTTGTGTACGATTGGTTAGGAAGCTACTTATCCAGTGTAAAATGTATTCATCCAAATCTACCATCTCTGAAAGCTTTTTTATTAGAAGGGCATGAAGAACTCGATCAAATGCTTTAGTGAAGTCTAAAACAGCTATATGAACATTTTGGTGGGTATCTGTAGAATGGAGTATATCGTGCATAGTTGCACAGATTTGTGTTTCTTAAGAGAGGCCTTTTCTAAACCCGTGCTGCCTATTGTTTAGCTTAGTGTCATTTTTTTCCAGCAGGTTTCTCAATACCAAATGCTTTAACATCTTACAAGGAATACTTGTTATTAAAATGGGCCGATAGTTATTGACCTTTTTTGTGGACCCTGACTTGTGAAGAGGTGAGATGTTGACTGCCCTCAATTCTAATGGAAGCTTTCCAGTTGTAAGAGAAACCTGAAATATGTAACTGAGACAAACAGCAGTTTGTTCTACATCTATACTGAGGTCAGCTTTTCGGAAGCCATCTGGTCCTGAAGCCTTTCCGTGTTTTAAGTCTTAAATCATTTTTGTTACTTTAGAGGCTGATACATTAGGAACTCCTGTGTGGGTGCTAGAGCTATGTAGGAATAGTTGATGACCTGTGGCAAACTATCTGTGAAAATGATGGTTGAGCATGTCTGCCCATTCCTTAGGGTGAGAGGGGAGTTGTCGATTTTCCTTGACGAGCCTTACTTGACTACTTGAGCTTGTACCTTTTAGATGCCTGTAGAAGGGCCTGCTGTTGCCTTCTTGCAGTGGTCTGCACACCCGAGTTTCAACATATTGCTTTTTAATTTGTTTGAAGGTTTTGTTTGCGGATCTGCGATGTGATGCAGCAAGTTGTTTATCATATGCATCTTTGCTCTTTTTGTATTTATTGTAGAGTTTCCTTTGCTTACAGGCCAGTTCCCTTGCTTCCTTGTTAAACCAAACAGGTTCATTTACATTCAGCCTCTTTTGTCCTTCAAAAATTGGAACAAAGTCATTGATTGCTTGTCGTAAACCCTTAGAAAAAAACATCTACATTGCATCCACATCGTCCATGGTTTTTAGCTTAAACTTTATTTCTTGTAGTACTTTCTGGGAGTTGTTCATATTTACCTTGTGGTATTGCTTAAATGGTGTCTTGAGCACAAAATTACGGATGTCAGCTAAAACAAATACGTCAACTGAGATGATGGCATGATCGCTCAGTCCTGGAAACACAACATTATGGCTGACTATTTCTGGGGATGTTGTGCAAATTAAATCTAGAGTATTTCCATGAAGCTGTTGCATGTTCACCTCTGCAAGGATATCAAGGAAATCTAGTTGCAGGGATTGGTCGGGCATGCAGTGTCCTGGTAACATTAGGTTCCAATCTATTCCCGGCATGTTCATGTCACCTATAAGAATAATTTTGTCAGATGGATACTTTTTTGTTATAGAATTCAATAGCGACCTTAATGTTGTTAAGTCTTTTTCAATTGGCGGACGATAATAACACCCAACATAATAACAAACAACTCTATTGCATGCAGTAAACATTCAAAACTTTACAATTTCGTACACAGGTCGTTACGTACACATCAAAATAGGTTAACTAAAATATATATTTTTTGATAATTATTTATTGTTTGGGGTTAATTTATTTTTATTTTGTGTACGAACCGATTTGTGTACCATGTGCAAAACGACAGGTACCCCTACTACTACTAGTAGTAGTAGGGATTCCTTGCGTAAACAATTGACCCCTGTTCTTCAGTTAAAATTTAAAGGTGCTATCCCACTTGATGATTCCCAGTTAGACGATATTTATAGATTTTAGTGCAATATATGTATGTTATGCTATTATTTAGCACATAATAGAAAGCAAAGAAGCCACCATCAAGCTACCTACAGTAACAATGCTTCTATAAGAAGCCATCTTGTACAAACCTTAAACTTAAAGGTAAAAGATAGACAAAATATAAAAAGAAAAAGTTGTAATATAGCAGTAGGTGATATACCATGAAATGCATTTGTGCATTTTATTCAGCTGTTATCTGTTATTCTGAATAAAATAAACTGTAGCTAAATTAGTATTGAGTGAAAACAAATAGCTGGCTTAGTAGCTTATTTCATGTTAAGCAGTAAATGCAACAGTTATATTTGTATATTACTAAATATATTGTACCAAAATTAAAATATCGTCCAAGTGGGAAACGTTTAACAAGGAATCGTCTAAATGGGATGAAACCAATGTAAATGCTTTCCGGTGGGGTTTCAAAGCTTTCTATAAAGTATTAGTTTTGGAGCGAAGAGCATTCACCTGTATAAATATGTTACATTATGTCTGAGTCTCCGGCATTAAAACTATATTTCAACTAGAGACACTAACTATACAAAATATGTGACCCATAAATTATTCCTGACTTGCTTACTTTAAAAGCGAATTTTTCAAAAACGTGAATTGACTGTTTTAAAAGCGCCAAGGCTTTTGAATATCAATATCTCGAGTTCTATTTGCACTAGAGACTTCAAATAAATTGCAAAACGATTGCAAAGATCTGCTCTTTAACTCTATACTAATAACTCAATTCTAAAAAACTGACCAACGTTCCCTGTTTTGTGGTGGGAGGTCACATATAGTATCAATATTTGATGCTGAATGAAATATTAAAATTGCTCAATATAAATTATTAGGTGCAGTTTTGGTTGTAATTTTGCTTTTTATTTTGTTTCACGAAATTTTACTGTGTTTTCTTATTGCTAAAGTACCATGCTTTTAAAACTTTAGATTCTAAAGATGGCAAGTCGCCCCAATGGCAATTTTACTGTAAAAGTTCTTGTTTACACAAAACCTGAAGGTAATCATGTATCAGTGTCATAAAGTAGTAATATTAAAGAATCCCCGACACACTTCACTTATGCATTATTAAAATATTCTTATATAATATATTTGTTTTTATCTACATGTATACTGTTTAAAGTTTGTATGCCTAAACAATTTTGTTAAATATTAAATTTTGTGCGAAATCAGAAATCCCAAATCATTTCAGCACATACTCACACAAAATATATTCACTTTGAAAACAAGAATATATTATGTATTGTTATGATTTTCAGATTAGGGTTGATATGCTATCCAGAGAGTCTATTTATCTAGTATAGAACTGCACCAGGCTAAGTCGAGTGAACGAGTATATTTTATACACAACTATACATCATAAAAACACGATACATTATTTCTAACAAGTTACACATCTAATCTATTTCACACTCTAGCTTCGACTGAGTTAGCAGCGGGAAACTACAATTGCTGCTAACTATCAACTACGCTAATTGGCTATCCATTGTTCCGGGTCAATTACGCGACCCTACATGTTGTGCTGCTGGTAGTTCCACGAACCACCACACCGCCCCCACCAGCAGAAAGCCATCTTTCTGATATATATATAAAAAAAAACATTCAATAGTAATTGCATACATCAGTGGACAAAATAATACGTAATATACAGGAAGAGACATAATAATAGACAGAGTCATTATAACGATCCGTTGCATACAATTGGCCAGCTGTAGATAGACGAGGAATACTAGCTAGCTGTGGTGTTAGACAGGGGATAACCTGTTAAGCAGTCAAACATTTACATGACATCTGGGCTTCTCCCAAGAGGCGGAGTTGGAGTACTCCGGGTAGTCTAACTAGAGTCCTTGTTGGGCACGCCGGTGCTTGGCTTGGCATGTACGCAGTTTCCGTTTCATACGGCATACGGATCCTTTGAGCTGGAAGAGTCCTGTTGTAGTGTTAAGTAGGTCTGGTGCCAGCTGGGTGAACTCTTCTTGTAATCGTAGGAGGCGTTCTTCTACTGTGGCTAGTCGTACCGGGTCGGGGGATGGTGTCCGTCTGCGGCGTAAGGGTGGACTGGGGGACCTGGTCCGTCTCTTCGCCGGGGTAGGGGAGATCTCTCCTTCTTCTGGATATGTAGTTTCCTCGGGGGTGTATGTAATCTGAGGGCGGTCAGACACCAACGGGGATTGTTGGCGGGCGTTGTCTAACACACGTTGGAACCCCGAGGATAGAACGGCTAATAGCATGGCCTTCTTTACCAGAGGTCGTATATGTGTGAGGAACTCCGGGTACAGCTTAGCGTCGACCACATAGTTTTCTCCAGGGAAACAGCCCGCCGCTCTGTGTCTGGTGACGGGGTAGGGATACACATCATTGTACCCGCAGGGGCAGAAGGTCAGTAGGAGATGAGCATTGACGTGTAGTTTAAGGGAGCGGTGAGAGGCGCAATCTTCACCACATATCTGGCATCTCGTCCGTCCTCTGGACCCCCAGGCTGTTTCTATTTCTTCCTCGGTTTGTGGAGACACCCACCGCCAACGGCGGCGTAGTGGCTCAGGCCGGTCACCACTAGCATAGTCCTCCGGATACGGAGCGGGAAGTGTTCTATCCCGTACCCTGGTTGTAGCGGGTCGAGTGTAATCTGAAAAAGTTTCAACAGTGTTAGTACAGTACACTGCTGTGTTGTCAGCTTGGACAGCTTGGCAACTCCTAATTCAGTTACCTCGTAGAGATTAACGATAGTGAATAGTCAGATAGAACCGTATTGCAATGAGATTATAAAAATCTCTAAGTCAAACTGAGTTCTTACTACGGTATTTCACTAACCTATCTCCAGCTCGATTGACTCAGTGAGTCAGAGCTGAGCGATGCAATCTAGTTTCGTATTAAGATATAGTTAACTCACCCCACGATCTGTTGTCGTAAGACATACTGAATATGTGAAATGGTTTGAACTACTGCTTAGAAACACGTCTACTCTTGACTGCATCAGCGTATGAAAAGATCGAGCAACGTGGTTGGGGTGCGTGATTAAGACTTTGTGCACCCGGCGGATGAATTTTGTTTCTATTTCCGCCGATACAAAAGTTGATATTTCCGTAGTGTTGACAACTCCCACATTTGCTCGATTCTTTTCTCGTACGGTTTTCCCCTAGACTTTCATGTGTGCCGCTTTTAACGCAGTCACATACGAAGTCCTTTAAGTATGCGGGGGGTTGCCTCGTACGCTGTCCCCTTTCTAGGGGGGGTGACACGTTTGCCGGTTCGTTAGTAGGGGCCTCTAATGGCGTCTCTACTTCACCGTCAGCAGTCACCTCTTCTTGTTCTCCGGATGGAGCCCCTCCCTCCGTGGGGGTTTGCACTTCCGGAACCGGCTCGGTTTCTGGAAGTGATGGAATTAGACTTGGCGGTGGCGGATACGCTTCTGTTGGTAGAAGCTGCCGCTCCTCTCTCACCAAGTTTTCTTCCCGCGGTATGACCACTTCGTATTCAGGTCCATGCCGCCGTCGCCCGCGCGTTGTTGTCTGCCTTCTGGGCTCTAACAACGGGGGGGCTTCTCCCACTCCGCCGGGGCTAGCCCAATACGGTTTCAAGCGAGACTCATTCTGGATAGATACCTGTCCTGAGCGCTCGATCTTGTACGTATGATTGGGCATAGCCTCGATGACCACGTAGGGGCCTACGAACTTAGGCTTCAGCTTATCAGCCTGTCCGCGGCGCCTACGGTAATTGACCATCCACACCTTATCTCCCCTTTGGTAGAGAGGGGGTTCATCGGAATCCTCGTGCCGCACCTTCCACTGCTGTTGACGCAGTATCTCGTGTGCGGCCTTCATCCGTTCCACTAGTTCACTGGCATACTCATGGACTGAGTTATCCTGCTCTGGAACGTGATAGGTGAGATGGTCAGGGACACGAGTCTCCCTCCCGAGCATCAAGAGGTTTGGGGTCTCGCCAGTACTGGTGTGTGGGGTGCTACGGTATGCACGCATGACTTGCGGCAACACCGTATCCCATTCCTCTTGACCTCGTCCAAGGAGGAGACTCCGGAGTGCATCACCTAGCATCCGGTTGTTGCGCTCTACCACCCCGTTACCTTGAGGGTGGTAGGGGGTGGTCCTGCTCTGATTTACTCCCCAGAGGTGGCAAAGGTCGCTCATCAGTTGAGACTGGAATTGAGCGCCTTGATCAGAGTGTATCTGTTCGGGAAGCCCAAAATAACAGAATACATGTTGGTCTAGTGCCCTGGCCACTGTTGGGGCTGATGCATCTGGGATCGCCAGAGCATCCGCCCACCTAGTAAAGTGGTCGGTTAGTACTAGGATCCAATTATTGCCTCTGGGGGTCATGGGCATGGGTCCGACCAGGTCTACAGCGACTACTTGCCAGGGCCTACCAGCATATAGCCTCCGCCGTCCTGCTTCACCAGGGGGGCGGCTATGCTTACTGGCCTGGCAGATCTCACACTGTTTGACTCTGAGCCGGACGTCACGCTCCATCTGCGGCCAATACCACCGGAGTCGTAATTTGGATATCACTCGCTTGACCCCTGCGTGGGCCTGCTTGTGAGTATCCCAAATCAACTCACGGCGGATGGCTGTGGGGCAGACTACCCTCTTCCTTTCCGGGTGTCTGCCGCTGGCAGCTAGAGAGATGGTTAGCAACCCATCCTGCTCGATCCGCAGCGAGTCCCAACGCTGACAGTATAGCCGGAGCTCGGCGCATCCCTGTCGTATGCGTTCCTCGCTGGGTCGTCGCCCTTCCTTTTTGGCCCGGTATATGTCTGCCACGACTCCAGGCAGCTCTTCTTGGAGCTTCTTCAGCTCTCGAACATTACCGGCCAGTACAGGGTTGGCGCGGAGGTTTTGTACATCCTCCGGGGACTCATCAACTCTCTGCCTGAGTTGACCTTGATCCCAGTCAAATGATGCTCCGTGATGAGCCAGCGTCTCCAACTCGCATCGTGGGGGACCTCCATCCGTCCTCTCGATGTTGAGACACTGTTTGCAACCTCCGTCAGGTCGGCGACTCAACCCATCCGCATTGCTGTGTCTCTTGCCCGGTCGATGTTCGATCCGGTATGAGAATTCAGCTAGGATTTCGAGCCACCGGGCGACCTGACTAGAGGGCTCTGCTCTCTTGCACAACCAGATCAGCGAGGCATGATCCGTACGCAGCCGGAACTTCCTGCCATATAGGTATGGTCTGAAGTGCTTCACTGACTTGATTACTGCCAGCAGCTCCTTGCGGGTAGTGCAGTAATTTCGTTCAGCGGGAGAGAGAGACTTGCTGTAGTAGGCTACTACTACCTCTCGGCCTTCCTGCACTTGTGACAACACAGCGCCAACATTCTGGTCACTGGCGTCCTTGTCTAGGATGTACTCCAGAGTGGGGTCTGGGTAGGCCAAGATGGGTGCCGTTAGTAGGCAGCCCTTGAGGCGGTCGAACGCTTCTTGTTCGACTGGAGTCCACTGCCACGTCACTCCCTTTGCGGTGAGCCGGTTTAACGGCTGGGCTATGCCCGCAAAGTCTGGTATGTATTGCCTGTAATACCCTACCAGCCCCAAGAAAGCCCGGAGTCCGGTCAAGTCTTGGGGGGTGACCCAGTCTTCTACTGCCCGTACCTTTTCGGGATCCGTTGCCACGCCGTTTCGACCGACAACGTGCCCCAGGTACTTGACCTCCGACTGCAATAGAGCGCACTTGGAAGGTTTGAGCTTAAGACCGGCACCTCGGAGTCTCTCGAAAACCTCCTGCAGACGACTGACATGTGTCTCGAAGTCTGGAGAGATTACGATGACATCATCGAGGTAGACCAGCAGTGTCTTCCAATGGAGTCCGCTAAGGACTTGTTCCATCAGCCTCTGGAAGGTGGCTGGGGCGGAGGTTAACCCGAAGGGCAGCACCTTCCACTTCCACAAACCGTCCCGTGTGATAAACGCCGCTTTCTCCTGGGCGTCGGGACTCAGAGGAACCTGCCAATAGCCGCTTAGCAAGTCTAACGTACTGAAGTACTTGCTGCCGGCTAGGGCGTCCAATGACTCGTCAATACGAGGTAGAGGGTAGGCGTCCTGTATGGTTACGCTATTGAGTTTGCGGTAGTCCACACAGAACCGCCAACTGCCGTCTTTCTTCCGGACCAGTACGACTGGCGAGCTCCACGCACTATGGGCGGGCTCTATCAGTCCCCGGTCCAGAAGATCCCGTACTTGTCGGCTAACCTCCTTCTCTTTCTCCGGCCCCAGCCTGCGCGTGGGCTGCCGGACAGGGACTGTCCCTGCAGTCAGCGGTATTTCGTGTCTGACAACTCCAGTCAGTCCCACGTCATGCTCTCCGCTGCTGAACACATCACCGTAGTCGCGTAGTAACTTGGCCATAGCTTGGCGCTCTCTGTTACTCGCGCAGCCGCCACTGGCTGTTTCGTATAACTCCCGGAGATGTGTTGGGACTGCCCCTCGTCCCTGAATAGGGTGTCGAGGGAGTGCCTCTGTCGCATCACCCAGCGACGGGCCTACGTCTCCCTCCTGAACAGAGTGAAAACGGCCCAGCATCGACCCAGCCGGGAGCTTGATAGGCTCGGTAAAGGGGTTAACGCACTGCACTAAGATCTCCCCTTGCTCAGTCAGCTGATTCAGACTGCTGGCAAGTTGGATCTTTTCGTGCGCGCCTTCAACCACCCCGAGTCCAGAGATCCGGCTACTATTCACCCTGCAGTGAATGGTAGCCCGGGAGCGGCCTGGTATGGTACGGTTGCGTACCACTTGCACACCTCCCACTAAGGGGCAGCCGAACTTGTCGACGCAGGCGAGTTCCCGCCCGGACATCATCATTGCAGATCTGCTAAAATCTATGTGACATCCGTGCCGTTTAAGGAACGGCATCCCGAGGATAGCATCCTCCTTGAGCTGACTGACGATGAACGTCTCTTGGATCGTTTGATCGCGGACTCGTCCCGTCAGCTCAATTATACCATAGAAGGGAAGGCACGACCCGTCAGCTAGGGTGCCGTATTCCCCTTCGTATGCTTCCATCTCGCCCCTGACCCTAGCACTGAGGGTGTCGAAGAGTTGGCGGCTTAAGAGGTTTGTGGTACAGCCCGAATCAATGAGAAAAGTAACAGCTTTGCCTTCCAGTTTGCCGGGCAAGAAATAGCTGTTCCCATGGGGCTGCACCTGAACTCTCCCTTCAGGCCTTACTCTCGCAGGGAGTACCTCCCTCGCTTTGGGTCGCGAAGGAGGTCTCCTGGGACGGTGATAGGTAGGCCTCGGGGGTGCTGAGGCTAGATTCTCAGCTACCTCTGTGTGCTCCCATCCAGATTCTTGGACTTGTAGCCCTGTGAATCTGTTGTGAAGGGGCATAGAAAAGGCAGCCGCGGGGCGAAGCCCCTTGCTGGTCCGTCGTGGCTGTTGCCACTGTTGGTTGCCAGTACGCGGTACCCGTCTGGGTGACCTGCGTTTCTTCTTCCCTAGAGGTTTCGTCGGCCTGCGGAAGGTGGGAACATCTGCGGGCCGCGGTAGTTTAACCCCTGATTTAGGAAGGGACAATATCGGCGGAAATGTCCTTGATTTCCGCACTCCCAGCAAAAACTGACTGTTTCTCCCTGTGGCGGCGCCGATGGCCGCATGGGCTCAGGGGCGGTACTCACTGGGTTTTGTGGTGTCAGTGTTGCTATCAGCTTGGCTAGCATGTCCGTCAGTTGAGTGACTTTTGATGCCGTCGCCAACTGGGACACGGCAGCCGCGGCGGGGGTTTCCTCCTCTTGTCCCGCGGCCGTGTCTGCGCGGTCTATCTCCACTTGGCGGGAGCTTCCGCGACTTTTGTGCATTTGGTTAGCTAGAAGGTAAGCTTCCCCCTCAGTCAGAGCATCTTCAACGGTGGTGACTCCCCTAGCTAGAAACTGGTGGTGGAGACCCAGATCGTCGACAGATGCTATGAAAGCGTCGAGGGTGTACCTCTCGCGGTTGACTGGGGGCAAGTCGCTGTACGCGATCTGTGCCAGCTTCATGACCGCGGCGGCATGCTCCCGCAGCGGGGTGCGGGGATCACGCCGCAACCTCTGCAATCGGGCCCTGGCATCTGTAGCCGAGAGGCCAAAGCGGGCCCGCAGAAAAGCAAAGATATTATCAATGTCTACGCCCAGCCCATAGGGCTTGGCTTTGTCCATCAATGCCATTCTAAGCTTCAACAGGGCCACCCTAGGGGGCCACTGAGCGACGTCCATTACGTCGCTAAACTCTTGGATAAATTGTTCCACCTCCTCTTCACCCGTGAAGGTGGGCGCCTTTAACCTGTAGCGGTCTTCAGCTAGTTCTCGCGGAACCCTTCGCTCTTCTACTACATGGTTAACAGGTATTGTCTCTACAGCATTGTCTCTACGCTCACCTTCGATTGCCGGTGGTTGAGTTCCAGCATTTTCAGTCTCCATCTTGGATGCACTATCCCACCGCTGCCACCACTGTTATGATTTTCAGATTAGGGTTGATATGCTATCCAGAGAGTCTATTTATCTAGTATAGAACTGCACCAGGCTAAGTCGAGTGAACGAGTATATTTTATACACAACTATACATCATAAAAACACGATACATTATTTCTAACAAGTTACACATCTAATCTATTTCACACTCTAGCTTCGACTGAGTTAGCAGCGGGAAACTACAATTGCTGCTAACTATCAACTACGCTAATTGGCTATCCATTGTTCCGGGTCAATTACGCGACCCTACATGTTGTGCTGCTGGTAGTTCCACGAACCACCACAGTATTACTTATATTGTTTGAAATCAGAAGCTTGGTTGGCAAAACTTAATATAGGTCTATAAATTTTAAATTATTTTATGGTTCAAATCATTTGTTTTATACATATACAAGGGGACGAAGTACATCATTATTAAACAATATAATGCTAATATATCATCACTGTGGTCATTTTTTCCCACTTTTAATTCTCATCCTTGGCTTTGGCTTATTGTTTTATATACATTCATATTTTTGTCAAATTTTACCAGTTTCTGTTTTGCATTTAGAAAAACATGGGCGGAACTTTAATACTGATAACAAAAAGCCAAATCGTTTTCTTATTTGTAGATGAAATGAAACTAATAGAAACTAATAGTGGAGCTACAGTTGTTAAAGAGCATATTGGTACTAGCTGTCAGGTAAAAGTACTTTTGATGATGAATGTTACTTTTTGTTCTTGCTAGCAACCAACCGAATGTGTGTGGCTAACGTAATGGAATATATTTCTGATTGTTTCCATTTTTTATCAGCCGTGTTATTTTTACATAGCTGTTTTGAATTTTCAAAATATTGTAAACATTATATTCAAGAAATGTACATCCTCTTTTGTAGAAGAAGAGGAATTTTGAAAAAGAAGCCGAAGATAAGCGGCAAAGAAGACTGTGTCGTACTGTAAATAAGAATTACTATTAATTAGTTGAAAGTTTTAAATGTTCAAAAGAAATTGCTAGGTGATTTAGTGCCATAAGTGTTCATATACCAACAATTTTTTTCTGTTCATGTGCTGTAGGTTGCACTCTGTCTTTTGTATATCATTATTTATCAGAAAAGGCTTTAGGTTATCATTTGATGTTTCAAATTTAAAGAGTAATATTATGTATAGTTGCATGCTGAAGGTTAATCAAAGAGCTAAGAAGCTTAAATCCACCTACCACATTTATTCTGTTCTGCGTAAAGATGGCTCAGTTACTTTTTCTGGTGAGTAATTTGAAGTATGTTGTATGAGTAAGAATTAGTACGGTATGTACCCTGTAGTATGGTTTAGCTGTTTTATTGTGAGGCTCCATATACCGTTTCTCATTGTTGTAGTCCTCACAGGTAAAAATATTGCCATAGTAAAAATATTAAAAAATTATAATAGTAGTTGTTGCTACTAGTAATGACTAGTTTTGATGTCTTTACCACTGGGTGTACTGCAACATCTACACATACTTCTCTAATAACCTGGGTTTTCAACAGCTACAACTAACGATAGTACTAGCACTCCTAATGCTGTGATTTTCTTATTTTTATAGTGTTATTTTATGATAATAATATATAATTATATAATAATGTATATGTATATCATGTCATTTATTGGTCATTTCATGTATTGAGCTCTATGCACCTTGTTTTGCCTCGAATTAAAAAATTGCTATAAATATTACATAATTTTTTGTTTGTCAGGCAATCAATCTATGCTGTCGAGTCCAGAGTTTTGTCATGAACTGCAAAGCCTTCTATACAACCGCGCATTACAATGCAAATTGGTAAGGGTGATTTGTTTATTCTGGCTGTTTATAGCATTTTACATTATCTGCGCATGCATTTTGATTTGTTTTAAAATTTGTTTGTCAACTATAGCTTGATTCTCAAGCTGTCAACTCTGAGGAAGATGAAGAAAAAGATGAAGAACAAGAAGAAGAAAAAGAAGAAGAAAAAGATATTAGGCAAATTCTGAGCCAAATTGATATCAAGAAACTTTCTTGCCAGGATATGAAAAAGCTCATTTCCCAGCTTGTTATACATTCAGGTATTGCTGGTTACATAAAATAGGGTAATTATTTGAACATCTAACACTAACAAGCTAATCCGTCTCATGTTTTCATAAATTACAGGAGCTATTTCATATGTTGTTGGGTACTTTTTTCAGCAAAAACGTTTAAAACTGTGCCACTCTCTTGCTAAATTATTTTCAGATGTAAAAAACCCAAGATCTATATGGGGTGTTGACAAACACAAGCCCTGTTGGTGGCCAAAGAGCCAAAAGTTTGACACACCGTGGAAGATTAAAGGTGAGAGAAAATAACATGATCTTGTGTAATGCCATGAGATCAAAAGTATCAACTAACTATTTCTCAATTACATCATCTATTTTTAAGTAATGTATATTATGTAAGCCATGTTTGGATAATCTATGTATTTTTTTATATCTTTAGATAACCAATGTGTTTATCACAAAAATGACGCACTGGAAATTCTTTCTAGTGCTTTAGAATGGTATAAGGTAGGTTTTTAAATGAAATTTCCATTTAATATCATTTCCCTGCAACAGATATTTCCAATAATAATAACAATTAACAAAATATTATTCAAATTTTGTTTTTATTGTAGTCAAATTTCAAGAAGACTGAATTGAAGTGATTTGTATGAAGCATGTATTTCTTCCTAGGAAAAACTACTTTCAACTGTTATACTCATGGTTGTAGTATGCTTATAAAGAGTTTTTATATTGCTTTGTAAATAGTGGTATTCATTTATGGCTATTGCTTTTCAAACTAGCAAAATAAACTTAACATTTCATAAATTGTGTAAAATTGTGTGAAATTCAATTATTTTATTTAATTTTGCTTTATATGTATTATATCAATATAACATATTACAATTATTATATTACTTACAATATGCAGTTGATTTAGTTTAAAGTGAAGGCAGTGTTTTTGCTCTCTGCTTGGGGACTCATTGACCTACTTGTAAGGCAACACAACTCCAATCATTTGAATCTTCCGCTCCATTCTAAATGTTTCATTGTAAGTCTATGTGTTTGCAGAAATAAAACATGCAAAAGCAGAATACTGACAACTATAGAAAAGTTATAATTTTAGTTTAAGGTTCTTTATAATGTGTCAGGTGTGACACTATGTGATCAGCTCGAGTACTTCGAATACAAATGCTTACCAAAAATTGCATAGCACTGCACTCCATAACAATTATATCTTAATAGTAGCGCTTATATATATTATATATAGTGTATGTGTACATATATGTAATTTTATTCATATGCTAAATAAACTGTTTTAATATAGAAAGTCAGTCAAAAAAAACAACTTAAAGTAATAAGTTTGGTGTGCAAAAGTTCTAACTGTGATGATTACGTACTGAACCATACACATAATGTGTTAAGTATGAAACCAGTCTGCAATTTGCAATTAATGATGTGTATAAAAGACTGAACACACTCGCTAAACACCACTTTATGGCATAATATGCAAAGTATTGTAAATACTTGTCATTGCAATGACTTTTATGTATAAAATCTATTCTTATTACTGTGATCATCAATGTGTGGAAGGGAAGTAGTAAACTGTAAATGTAAGAATGTATGTATTGTCTATAAATTACTATAACAATAATATTTTTACATTTATTTGAATTGTCTTTTCAAAAGTAAAACAATAATGACTATTATTTTGGGTTGAGTTTCTGCAACTTCAGCATCATAATAATCTTGTGGGTCATATGTAAGCTAAACTTAGTATTGTGGTTATTAAAGCTTAGATAACATGATCTTATTTAATATTACTGCGACCCATTATAATGGTTCTTTTTTCTAATAGTCTTTAGTAATTGAAATGCACTTTTGGTGTAGGCTACTATAATTACACAACACTGTTTGTTACCCTAGTTACATTATTTAACATAATTATGTAAAAATTAGTTATGGGCCGATGACAAAATGAAGAATCAAGACAAATAATTGAAACAATCATGCAAAGTTGTACGCAATTCATAAAACTTTACCACAGAATCAATGCTGCTATACTAAATGTTTTAAAATGATATCACATTATTTATATTAACAATTGTTTATTCAATGTATAATATAGATAAATGTTTATTTCAATAAAACAAGTACATATAAAATATAATATATATATATAATACTATAAATATATATATATATATATATATATATAGTATTATATATATATATATATAATATAGATATAATATCTGTATCTTGGTGAAGCTAGTTGATTATTCTGCTCTCTCTGTTCTCGGATATAATATTGGCTTATATTATTCACACAATGTATTCTAAGAAGTATTCAATCTGTGGTAACACATCTATGACTACCAGAATGAATGAGATTGTCTCTTCAGTATACACTATTACTGAGTAAGTTTATTTGTAACTTCTTTTATAAGTATGTAGTAAAAATGTCTACCTTACTAATAGTAGTAATTATAATAAGATGTTGTCATAGGTGATTATATATCTATTACTAATATTAGATTAACATTCATAGCATTTATTCATAGAAGATAAAGTGTATGCAAAAATTTGTTATAGTCTGAAACTTTTCCCTTGATAGTATTATAAAATTTTAAATATTACTTGGTCCGTAGTGCTACACATAATGGATGACGCAATGCATTACACATCAGAGTAGAAAATATTATGCAGCGGGGAATGCAACTCCAAAGGATGCTTATTTTGTTGTTTACTTAACCTCTACTAGTGATTATAGCATATGATGTTATGTGGATTATACATAAATTATACATTACAAAAGGAATTTTAATATTTACATGCAGGCCAATGTGACAATCTCTAAAACATAATTATTTTTAGAAATCTGAATGAAGTTATAGAGATGAAAGTCTTCATTCAAAAAGTGAAGAGTGCTATTGGTAGAGATGGATTAGATGATGGAGTATGTGAGTTTGAGAAAGTGATAGACCATAGGATAACATTGGAAGATATTGAAGAGGAAGATGATGAAGTTGTCTCCCCAATTAGTAACAAGAAGGCAACTTTCAAATCTACATTCTACAATGTGCTTGGTAGCATCAGAAGAAAAATTAGGAATAGCAGTGATAGTGACACTAAAGCTATATCCTATAGACAAAATAGAATATGTTGCTCCAAAATTAGACTAAATATAAAATGGCTAAAAGCTGTTAAATCTTGTTTTACAACAAGAAGTGGTCAGTATTCTTTATACTGAAATACAAGCAATTAGCTTGTATCCATTTGAATGTATAACATTTATTTACTACTGTGATTACACATACGTATACATGTATATATTTTTATTACCACACCATTAAAGTACATATGTGTCTTTTAAATAAAAACTATAGCTAGTAGCAACTTGGATATGTTTGTGTCCAGAATCTGCTAATTCTTGGGGTAGAGCCTCATTTATTTTTCATAATTGTACATGTATATAGTAAATTTTTTTTATTGAAATAAACTATATTGCATTGAATAATATATTAATTAAATTTATGTTGTGATATAACTCTTAAAAATTTGATATAGTATGGAATTATTGCATGGTACTGAAATTTTCCCAGCTGCAAGTGAACATTGGGATTATTATTAATTACATAATAGTCACTTGTTAGCAGTGTCTTGAATGTCAAACTACACGAAACTTGATGGCTGCTCACCAAAAACGCAGCAGCTGCAAAAACATGGATATGATTTACACTAAATTTAATAAACCTTTGTATTTTTACAAATTATACAAATTAGCTGGCATCCACATGTACAATGCAACACTAATATGCAGACTAAATGCATTGTAACAGCAATTTTTGTTTGGACGGATCAAATGCAATGCACAGGTTGTATATATTTATTTGTGCTATTAATTTGCTGACCATTCATTGTTTTATTGCATCACAAATCTAGTTTTGTGTAACTAACAAGGCTAAATTACTAATAGAGCAGTAGCCTTTCTAGTAACTGCTCAACACAATTTAATATAGTTTTTTAACAGACAAGCAAACCAAAACCTTATAAAAGTCATCTAAATGAAAGTCGTGAATGCAGCGGTCCAACCCAGCGTGAACTTTAACCCTTTAGTTCAACCTGACGGGTTCACATAACTACCAAGCAATGCTTAAAAATAATGTTGTATTGCCATCCTCAAAATATTTTTTATACTCTGATATTTAGTGTCCACAACAAATAGATAGTTGTTAGGTAGAATTAAACTTTTCACAGCTGCTTTCAAAAGGCTCCGGTATACAGAAGTACTTATAAGGCTTGTGTGTATAGTAAAGGTTTTGATGAAAATTAAAGTCTGAAAAGCAATTTGCACAAAACCAGAAAGAGCTGCTATAAACAAATAAAAGAGTCATCTGACAATACAAGACCTTCTATGAGCACTAGAATTGTTATATGCAGCCATATTTAATATAAGCAACAATGTACAACAAAGCTATAAAACATTATGATTTACCATACATATTTTAGCAGTTAAAAGCTCCTTATAACAATATATTAAATAGTTTGCAGAAGAGGGGGCTGACTATTTCTTTTAGTAAAATTAGTTGCATGCAAGTTAATCTTACTAAAGAGATAACAGTGCTAGACGACAGACAATTTTTTGCTATAGAAAACTTTTATAATTTTACCCAATACAATTCTTTAGTGTTGTGGGCAAGTCATGCACACAACTTTCAAAATATAAATAAAGCTGCTCTGAAACACCAAAAATCGTTTTAATTTTGCGTGTTTATAATATGGCCACATACATTAGCCTAAAGTTCTACCAAGTTTTCCAAGATCCTAGTTCTAGTGGTCTTAGTTGCAAAGAATATGTGCACATTGTTATTGCTTTTAAATGTGAAGAGGAATTGAAATTAGCATATAATCAATGGGGAGAGTTGAATTTTAGTTTTAACTTAATGGGTTTCTGACGGTTTGGTAAAACTAGCTGGGGAGTCTTGGTTTTTACGCATAAATATTTTTTCAACCAGTTAAGAGGTTCGTAATTGTAATACTAGAGGATTATTGTAAAACAAATAGATATACTAAGTATTGAACTGCAAGCGAATTTTAGTTGTGCTACAATGCATGTGACTGATGACTACCATAGATAAATACCATTAGGAACATTTCACACAACATATTGGTGATATTGTTAATGTTGCAATGCAAATTCTGAATTTCCTACAAAAAAGTAAAATTCGAGCACAAACCTGAAAGAGAAAATGCTTTATTTTCATCATCTACATTTACATCATACCCAAAAAGGCAATTCAACATTCATGTTTTATTTAATAATTATTACATAATAACAACAATATAATAAGGTAAAGTTTACTGCCAAAAACTCACATTACATCCAGCTTCTTCTAAAAATAAAAACTTACATTGTACAACTCATAGCTATACTATTCACTAGAACCCAGTAAACTTGTGAAACTTGATAAATAAAATACACATATATAATATCTATATTGCCAGACATCACATTTTGTAATAGAATGTATTGTGGAATTTCGTATATGCCTTGCTTGTTGACATTAAATAAAAAAAGTGCAGAAAAACTATTTTTGTAAATTTGCAAATACTGCATATATAGTATATGAAAATCAAGTAGTAGCGCTGAGTCATATGGTGAAAACATGCTTGATAACTACGAAATTGCATTTGTCAAAACTGTGTATAATTTTCTTGGCAAAGCAATAAAATAATTATAAAAATTGTGATTCATTGAACATCTTATAACTCAATAAACTTAATATAATTGGTTAGATGTTTAACATCAGTCAGATTTGCTGTCAGAATTCTACATTCCAGAAGCTGGTTATAAAGGATTCACTACTTCAACATAATTGATAGGAAAGAAACCAACTTGGCCTTTAAACTTTCCTTCAAACCAGTTCTCATCAACTTGTTGAGTCAACTCAATTAAATCTCCTTCACTAAACCCAAGTTCCCCTTCATTCTCTGGTTCAAAGTCATAGAGTGCCCGAGCAGATGGTTTCGCCTTTGGTACTGAAAACAACAAAACACATTTAATATGCAGGCCAAATTATTTGAGACATTTTACTGGAACATTATACACAAAGTGGTTGACTAATTAACCCAGACAGTATTCAACATCAGAGGAATAATTGCAAAGATGAACACTGGCTAATTAAGAGACAAGCTACAACAGACAGATGGGAATTTTTTAACTATAGTCAGCATTGAGCTCATCACAAAAATATGTGTTTGAAGCCATAATTACTATCTTTATTTCCAGAAAAAGTTTAATATTGACACATGCCCAGAGTTACCTCTCACTTACCAACAACTGGCTGTGCATACTCGGGCTGTGAGCTAGCCAAACTGTAAGAGCCAGACTTCCCGTTGCTATCGTTGCTATCAAATGGATCACTAGTTCTCTTCACTGATGAAGCCACTCTCTTGGGCACGTGCTGTGATCTGGGCTTGCTGGATGCATCGTTGCACCTATTATTAATATGCATAAACAGCTACATAATATACAAAGGTTATCTCTTAATGAATAACAAAGAAGATGCATGGGTGCCATGCCTGAGGGAAAATGTAAAATCATTGAGCTGTTGAAGAACACTCTACCTATAGTCAAACAAATTTCTATGAATATGTAAAAAAAACTTGCTGTTGTAGCAGAGTTTCAAATTTCAAGCAAAAATATTTACACAATTGTTTCAAGTTATCTGGCTGTAAGTCTTTTTTGTCTAGTCATGGCTGATGCTATATTTGCATTTGCTGCTGCATAGTTCAGCTCATATATAAGAAGTGTGGCCTACAACACCTAATATAAAGTATAACTAAAACTTATTTTCACACTGTTGTAAGCCTATTTCATAGAACATAGTCATGTCAAAACCCTATATTTGAATTTGACCTAAATTATTATTAACATTGAGATTATGTAGATTAATTAATAAATGTTTAGTAGCAGCATCATTTCATTAAATTTTCTACACGCCCCCCTTTTGCAATTCTTAGACTTGCAACTTAAATACAACTTTGTTTTTAAAAGCCTACAACTAACGATGATTTCAATGTTTGCAGAAAACTTCAAACACTAGGATGTAATAATTGCTGCATTTCCATGGAACCCACTAAAGACACGAACATGTACCATAACCAGGAGCATTACATGAATCACAACCACTACTAGCATAAGTTGAGAAAACTACTTGTTACGGACTGAAGTCCCCTTTAGAGAAGACTTTATGTATTATAAAAGAAGAGTTTTTTTTCGTAAGAAGTTTTTTACTAACTTTAATGAGTTCAAATTCCTTATTGAAAAAAGCAGCACATATCAACTGGTAGTACAACTTTTTTTAAACTTCACCATTACTTACAAATAATTCTTATAATTATAATAAATATCAATGTTTAGTCAATGCCATTATTATACTAATAAATTACAGTAACTGAAACAAATTACCGCCAAATAAACAAAATCTTTGCCTTGAAATATTATTTCATTATTACAAAAACCAGAATTAGTTAACACATGTCTGTAATCGTGGGTCTTTGTTTTGATGTTGCAGAACAACTATAGCTACATTTGGAAATTATAAAATTGAAATTTTCGTTGTTGCAACTTGTGCTGCTATTGAAACAGCCTTTAAAATGGCTCATCAATAATAAATTAACTACAGCAGGAACAAACTGCACTAAATTGGAATAACAGTTAACTTGGCGCCTATATACTATTATTTCGCTAAACTTACTATAAATTAGATTTGCTTTTTAATCTATTGACTATCAACAAATAATGTTTATAATTGATCACCATAACATGGGTTTAAAAAGGTTCTGACAGCAAGGATTAAACAGAAAAAGGTTAAATAGGGCAGGCAGCTAACTGGCAAGAATATGGACAGTTAGAACAGATTAGTCTTGGTTAAATATTGCAATAGTAAATTTCCAAAAAAACTTGTATGAACTATATTTGTAGATAAGTGTATAGGTTATGTAATTTGATAATTTACAAAAAATAAAACCTTGCAACAGTATCTTGCAGAGTAATGGTTTAGACTTTGGAAACACTTGCATGAATAACGCCAAGTCTGACTTGATTAAAATCTTTGAAAAAAACTAGTTTGTGCATGTTTTATATTGTTAAGAACCAAGTCATATTTTGTGCATAAATTATTTCAAAATTTATTACAAAATAGTTATTAATTATAAACCCGTTGTTTATCTTACAATTTTTAAGCCAGATTGCTATGTTGAACTGAATTGAGTTATGTTGAAATTAATTTATATTTATAATTTTAAAAAATTACATCTTGTAGAATAACTTTGCTGAGGTTAAACCAGCATTTGTAGCCATATATCACTAAAAGAGGATTAAAACTGTGTTTAATTTCTATGTTATTACATATTTTGAGCCTTTTTTTAGTGCTGCAAAACCCAAAATTATTATTATGATTTATTAGGGGTGTGAGGTTAAATGTAACAGGAAAGGGTGGTAAACTGTAATACCTTAATAGCAAGCATCTAACATAGTAACAGTTAACAAGCAATAATATACTTAACACTGAGAATGTAACAGCACTCTGCTGGTAGACCACTTACAAGCTAGAATGGAAAGCAAGCAATATTATAGTCATTGTATAATTATAACTAAAAGATGTTAGTATCACACGGCATTTCTAATAAAACAATACAGTATTTAGTGATTAATATCTCTTAGATCAACATTATACAACATTTTATCATTTACTAACCTAATAGGTTTACTGCATAAAAAGGTGTTAATCTAGAAAATGGAGAAAATCAGAAGAAACTAATTCCACAAGAATAATGAAGTCCAAGTTAGCATATTGTAACAGTATGGTAAAATCTCGTAAGGCAAATATCACAAACCTACATATTAAAGGAGCTTGAATATTAGAAATAGAGTGGAGACTTTGATGAAGACCAAAATTGAGACTTTAAGGATGCATTTATAGGATACAAGTATAGCACTTTGCAGTGTTATAGTAGGCAATGCTATTACTGCTGCCAGTGAACTACTATTGCTGCTACCATTAATACTGCTACCACAACAACTGCTGCCAGCTAGTTACTTCTGATTCTACCACTTCTACTGTCACGATTAAATAATCAGCTACTAATACTATTATTCTTACTTCTTTTTAAGAATTTAAGTGTCATAAAAAGGCTCAATAACTAACTTGTTATCTAAAGAAGACTTGAGAGAGTTGAGAATTTCCACAGCCTGCTGATGATAAGTTAAACAAGAATCTACAAATGCGCTAAGCTGAGTTATCTGCTCGACATCATTGGACAGCAGATTATGCATAGCAGTCTCAGCCAACTCTTTAGACTCCTCAAACTTCTCTTCAGCAACGGACAATTCATCATCTGTAACCACACCCCCTGAATAAGGGTATATTATGATAAGTAGAACTCAGGCTATAAATTATGATGAGTAGAACTCAGGCTATATATTATGATAATAGAACTCAGGCTATATATTATGATGAGTAGAACTCAGGCTATATATTATGATGAGTAGAACGCTGGCTATGGTAAGGTGCAATAGCAGTTTCAGTAATCCAGTGTCAAACTATTCATTATTAGCAGATGGTTAACTTTTATTTAAGATTAACTGTGAATGCTTACAAACATAAGGTTGACAAGCTAAAAGTAGACTGTAATCCAGAATAAACTATAAATCTAAATTTATGTAAAGTTATAGTAGCAAGCCTTGGTACTATACAAGCCAAAACATGGTACTACTTGGACCATAAAGTCCCTTTTATCTAACCTTTGTCCTTCTTTCTTTTTTTGCAGTCATAATCCAATCTTCGGCCAGCAAGTTTCTTTCTATGATGCTAAAAAAACACCAAGTATGCACATTGACTTTAAACAATTGGATGAAAAAATTGATTGGCTGTCCAAATACATGAATTAGAGTAGATGGCCAGAGATGAGTGTAGCTGTACTAGCGTTACTAATTATGACAAAGAGAACAAAAATGTTATCAACATCAAAATCTGTTTATGTAGATTTTTTCAGACTTGGAATTTTCATTTCTTTGAAGTAAACAAGACGGCTATGTATCACAGTTTTGGACATGCAAGTGTAGTTCACAGTTTGAAATTCTTTTTGAAGAGTTGTCCTCTATATTTTGATAGTGTGACATTTTAGGCATTATAGACTTCAAAAGTATTCTGTAATTCCAAAATTTTACAACACAGAAATATAACAATGATGTACAACACACTTACAGCAATTTCCTTCAAGTCTTTACTCTGCAGCTGATGCAGTGGCTCGAGGAAGTTCTGTTTGATGCTGTCTTCAAGGGCATACTTGGCATCAGCCAGCTGACTGAAAGACTCTCCTGTCTCAACACACGCTTGTCCTGAATTCAATAAACTCGTTTAGAATTTATATCTAATACTTTTTCACAACTTTGTGTAGGCTACCTTAATTTATTAAAATTATAGTTTTCAAAGTTGATATCTTCCTTTCTTCTTAGATATGCATAAAAATAACTCCAATTTATATTCAATACATGAATATTCAGAAAGAAGATTCCACAATGCATAGTACTCAAAAACAGACAACTCCTCAAAACATCAAACTTTTATAATACTCTACACTCTACAGCATCAACAGTCTTGGTAAAAAATATCCTAATAGCACAGCAAGTCAAGTGTTGAATTATTAAAATGTTGATACAAAACATTAAACTACAAACCACATAGGTTTCTTAACCTAAATAAAGAGACTGATTGACCTTATACAGGAGAGACTTGCTACTTACCAAAGCCAGAATCGTAGCCAAGATCTTTACCATGAGTAGTGAGAGCTTCCCCAAGAGTGCCTTCTGGTTGAGGATACAGAGTGTTCATGTGCTGTCGTCTAACTTTAGACCAAGCTGCCTGAGTCATCAGCTTAGCACGCATTGCTACAATTAACCCAAACTGTTGCTAGTTTACAATTTTACAATTTCTAAATGCACAGACCAACCGGTTCAGACTCACCGATAATCCCAGGAACTAGAGGCAAATTCTCAAATAAAAACTACCCCTTTGAAATTATATCACATAGTCAAGTAGGCATAATGTTGTTGTTTCTGAAGCCCCCAGTTCTAGTAACAAGTATATTATGTGAATAATGCAAAGATTGTTTCCCTGCCCTAAGTGGTAACCGCTGTGTAAAATTAAAATGTTCTATTTCTTAAATAGGTTCAACATGATGGGCTAAATAATAAATTTGGCTTGGCAATATTCACTTGTTTTTAATTTTGCAATATTGCGACAAATTGATCTGCAAAGTAAGGTCATAAGCTGTAAGCTATGTTGATTGAGTTCTCTGGAAATGTCTCCATGAATATAACAAACAAACCATAAACATAGTTCAATTACAAAACTTTATTCAAGTCAAACGAATTTTCATCAATTCTTAAAGCAAGCTGTAAAGACAATTATCAACTGTTACTTAATTTGTCACAAAAATAGTTGCTTTCCATAAATTCCACTAGAAACTGACAACTTCTGCACCTAAGTAAGAAAATTGGAGCAGAAAAAAAAGGGGAAGAAAGCCCTTGAACCTAGAATCACCAAATACTAAGTTACTCAATTATAGTCTTGGTGAATGAGTCTGAACCATTAAGTCTACAAAAAATTGAATTAGGGTGAGTGAAAGATAAGAAAACAAAACCAAAAGCTATGAGGTTTGCAAGAAATGATAATCAAAAGTTGCACGACAAGGCAAGCTACTCACAAACAGAAGGTTACACGCACAAAAAGGTGAGGCAAAGCATAAGAAACCAGGAACATCAACCACTACATTGAGAGGCAGCTTTCTTTGGCAGCATATCACAAACACAATCAGTAGAAGTACAAAGATGAGTCTGCTAGCCAGCACTAGATTTGTTACTGAAAACAATCTCAAGAAATAAACTAGAATATTTTATAAAAGCATAGCAGCAAACTAGAGTGCAATCAGTGTAAACACAACATGTAAATAAAGGCTTTACCAACGCTGCCTGTGGAAATAATGCAAACAAATTAAGGTTTCCATAACCACACGCGGCAAAATCCTAGTAAATATTATAACTATTCCAAGACTAATTCTTCAGTGTGTCAATAATGACAGAGCAACATGCATTACCTCACCTAAAACTATGCAAGGGTTTCATGCTTTTCTAAGCAAAAAATAATTTGAAAGTTCTGGAAACATCAAGCGGCCCTTGGGCAGCTTTAAAAGGCAGTTATTTACATGTTATACTATGAACTATTTCTCTTAATATTTAGCAGAGCAAGTGATAGATAAAAAATAATAACTAAAAGTTTAGTCCTCTTCAGTGGAAATGTGACTGCTTGTGCGTGAATAGAAGCAAATAGAATCTGCTGCAGAGTTATACTACTTTTATGGAAGGAATACAAACTGCAGTGTGATGCAAGCCACAACACAGCTACGGGATTTCATTTGTGTGGCTTGAAATGCAAGAGTATCATAATATATAGAAGTTAGTGTTGTAGACAATTACAAATTAGAATTTACCAATGCTAAACTTTCATGCTGATAGTTGAGCCAACACTACTAACAACCCTCACCAACACTTAGTTCTCTCATGCTCCACACTAGTAAGGTACATTGATTTTTTTAGTGGTTTATTATTAAGAGCCTTTGCTATACCATAAAAAGCAGAAACTAGAATATGAAATGGAGAGTATGAATCAATAGCAATAAGCTAACAATCATCAGAACACTAGGATACAAATTGCTGCATTGGTGAGTTCATTGACAGCAACTGCTAGGGAGCATCCATTAGTGAGGTGCATACCACCTTCATTGACCTTAATTCAGTTTCACAAGTTACACTGCAAGATTGTAATCAAGGTGCCTACCAGGATTCGGCTGCAGGTATTCTTGAGTCTTGGTAGTTATTTCTGAAACCAACTTTTCTGTGACATCAGTTTTCTAAAATCAATGTACTAATGTACATAAGCATCAACTAATGCTGTAGTGGCTAGTAATAACTCCTGATGACCAGTATTGATTTACAATAAGTTAATGCCAACATAAAGTGGTCTCCAAGAGTAGAAACGCAGTTACTTAATGCATAGCATATGCTCTTTGGTACGACAATTAAAATAGTCTTATATTCTTGCATTTAGTTCTCTACCTAATTTCCAAAATACATGCAGAACTCTGAGTTACAAAGCGCTGCCTGACTATTTCACAATGGCATCAAATTAAGATAAAATGTGTGAAAACAATATATATTAATAATTAGGAGCGGTCTTCAGTCCGACTCACTCCACATGAGTGAATCACCCTAACATACCCGCTCCATTTCTATGTAATCTTCATCCAGCTCTGTCCCTTTTGCACCACCAATTTTTTCATTCATAAACTATAAATACCAAATACTAGTATGTACAGTTGAACAGTATTTAAATGCCATATGAAATATTTTTACAAATAGTAGTATGCCACATTTACACCCTAATAGTAATATAATTGTATGAGTATCACTGTGAATAGGAACACCAAGAATGAGGTACTAGCTGCTAGTACACTCAGCTTTGTTTAGGCTAAACGAGTGAACTGGTAAACCACCAACACAATCTGCAAACATTTCACAGAAATCTGTTGTATGTGGTCATTATACAAAATCTTAGCAAATCTCAAAAAAACAAATTGGAAAATTACAACAGGGTTGTCCAGGAGTTCTACCAGCCTATCTAGGTTATATCAAGACCAAGGCATACATCAAGATCTATCTTAGAGACCTGGAATAGGCATTATTCTACACCTTCCAAGATATGAGATATCTAGATAAGATAGTCAAAAGCCAACTGCCCTACAATTGGTTATATATAAAGAATGGCGAGCATGGATAAGATAAGATAGAGTAGAGTTGTTCTCAAAGGCCAATACATGTTGTTGGCCTATAATGAGATAATTACAATCGTACTTTCTAACATTCTTCAGAAAATTTTTCTAGTCAGCTAAGACTGCTCAGATTTTATGTATAAGAAAGTTCAGGAGGTCATTTCTGCAGCCACAAGCTTGTGAAAATTACAGCTTGACAGAAAGATTCTGACAGAATTACAATTTTTTTACAGAAACCTGCTTATTAATTTCAGAGTGTACCATTTACTAATCTACTTAGCCTAAAGCCATTTGTAATTTACATTTAATAGTTAAAGAAAGAAATTTTAATGAAAATATTTCAAAAATCTTATGTGCACAGAGTTTTATGCTGTACAGAAGATATTTGTCAGCATACACACCTAACTCTGCAATTCATCAGGCTTACCAATATTTATTGAAAATTTTTATTTTGCTTTGTAAAATCTTCGAGAGTAAAAGTTTATGAAAAATAAGTTCAAGCATGTGATGACAAAAACAATAAAAAAACTGCCAAACAATTTCACTTTGAGAGAAGTGCTTAGTTTTGGTAATGATACAGTTTTCTGGTATAGATACTTGAATCACTCGCATCTCCAGTTCTAACATGTGTTTTTGATACTATGCCATATAGTCTCAAGAAGTACAAGGTGATGAGTGAACACGTTTGATAGGTCACAAGCTGTACCAAAAACGTAAAGTAACGAAAATTACAACCACACAGAACCAAAACACCAAAAATACTGACAGCTTAGCAACTTTTGTAGGTTAATCAAAAAGGCAGTCACTGCAAAAGGAAATAATTTGAAATCACTCATGACTTCATTAGTGCCAAAAACCTTGTAAACAATGCAGGTATGGTAAATATAAGAGCATGGCTAACCCCTGCTGCCCAGAAGAAACTGAAAAACCAAGTGGAAAAATAAACAACTAATAGCCCTCCTATAAATGACATATATTACTATGACCATTGAAGTTCTTCAGTCACCTATCTAACCAATTGAGTAAAGCTAAGAAAATTTCCAGATACATCATCACTGCAAAGTCCCAACATATAAAAGCTCATTTCTGTTAAAACGCAAGCATGCTGATGTGCTGCGGGACCCTACAGATGCTGGTATGAATAAAATTTAGTAACAAAAAGCATCAATTTTTTTTCTAAAATTGATAAATGATAGTGCGACTCTAAAACTCAGGATTAAAGGGCAGAAGGAAAACACACCAGCATACACCACTAATGAAAATTTTATCACAAAAATACAAAGCTATTCCTTAGCATATAGTGAAACTATAAATTTCAGAAATCTATGACAACTCAAGCTACATGTACCACCAGAAAGAAACCGACCTAAGCTAGTACTACATCCTGTGCTCATCACAATAGGCTCTTGCCAAAAACTATATGATGCTTTAGAGCTGGATCTTGAAACTTAAAATAGTATAATGCAAAAAAATAAACCCTTTTTAGAGGTCCCCAATATCTCTTCCACAATTAAGAATTGTGTCCTCCCAAAGTGAATAGGTTGAACCTTTGTATCAAGAGCAAACTCATTAAAAATTTAAATTCTGGCTGCTACTTAAAATTCTAATTATGCTATAGAATTGTTCTCTTAGGGAGCAGCCGTGGTCTAGGGGTTAGAGTGTTTGCCCAGTAAACAAACACCGGCTTTCCATGTACCGATCTCAGATCGATCTCAGCGAGATCGATCCATGGAAAGATGCCAAAGATCGATCTTCGTCGATCTGAGCTGGTCGGTCTGTAGAGCTCGAACTCAGATCGATCTCATGTCAATAAGATCATGGAAAGACACCAGATCGATCTGAGAAGTAGAAAAAGACTGCGCGCTACAATGTTGTCTGCTAATAAAAATGATAACTTACTGATAATTACTAAGCAAAGTATTAAATAATTATGATAGCCACCTTTTCAGATGCCAAAACTTTGACTTTCAGTACAATGATTAAAAAACTCAATTATATGCAGTAGAAGGTAAAAAAATTGGGAGAATTTAAATCGAATTTAAATGACTATTAAAACTTAGTTTCATTAGCTATTTTCTTTGTAATTTTAAGCCTAACAGTCCTGTAAGTTTATTAATAATCTGCAAGACAGCCATTAATTTTATATAAGCTGTCAAGCTAAAAGATTAAAATTAATTATTTTAAATTGGCCAAATTATCATACACTGAAAGCTTTGCTGCGTATAGTTTATAGCTGGGATTAAATTTTAGCCTACGACCATCTTGTTTTCAACAGTAGTAGCTTTAATCCCTCAAATAAGTGAACAAATTATACTTTTAAAGTATCCTTCACTTAAGAGGAGGCAACTTCGCGAGATTGATCTGACACTCTCATGCACGGGCTTTCCATGTACCGATCTCAAATCGATCTCGCTGAGATCGATCTGAGAAATGTGCTCAGATCGATCGGTTTTCCATGAGAGTGTCAGATCGATCCGCGAAGTTGCCTTCTCTTAAATGAAGCATACTTTAAAAGTACAATTTGTTCACCTATTTGAGTGATTAAAGCTACTACTGTTGAAAACAAGATGGTCGTAGTCTAAAATTTAATCCCAGCTATAAACTATACGCAGTAAAGCTCTCAGTGTTTGGTAATTTGGCCAATTTAAAATAATTAATTTTGATTTTATAGCTTGACAGCTTATATAAAATTAATGGCTGTCTTGCAGATTATTAATAAACTTACAAGACTGTTAGGCTTAAAATTACAAAGAAAATAGCTAATGAAACTGAGTTTTGATAGTCATTTAAACTCAATTTAAATTTTCCCATATTTTTTAACTTCTACTGCATATAATTGAGTTTTCTTAATCATTGTACTGAAAGTCAAAGTTTTGGCATCTGAAAAGGTGGCTATCATAATTATTTAACACTTTGCTTAGTAATTATCAATAAGTTATCATTTTTATTAGCAGACAACATTGTAGCGAACAATCTTTTTCTGCTTCTCAGATCGATCTGGCGTCTTTCCATGGTCTTATTGACATGAGATCGACCTGAGTTCGAGCTCCACAGACCGACCAGCTCAGATCGACGGAGATTGATCTTTGGCGTCTTTCCATGGATCGATCTCGCAGAGATCGATCTGAGATCGGTACATGGAAAGCCGGTGATGGAAAAACGATCGATCTGAGCACATTTCTCAGATCGATCTTGCTGAGATCGATCTGAGATCGGTACATGGAAAGCCCGTGAATATGTCATGGGTTCAAGCCCAGACAAAGGCCATTGGTGGTGTTAGGAAAAGTATCCAGTAATAGTTGCTCCTGTGCCTCATTTAAATATGTCCTTAGCCCGCTTTAACAAAAACCCTTTCTTTCCGCCAGGGGTTTCTCACAGGGATAGCGACTATAAACTTGCATGAGTTTATAGAATTGTTCTCTTAGGAGATGTATAAACACACATATTAGCAGTTCAAAACTATTTTTAAAAATATGTCTTCATGAAAAATTTTGAAGAAAATAAACTTAAAGGCGTTTTTGTGGTTTTGGTTACTCAGCAACCAAAACCACAAAAATGAGTTCAAGTTTATTTTCTTCAACAATTTTCTCAATTGTAAGGGGGATATTAAGGACCTCTGAAAAGAGTCTATTGTACTGTTTCATAACTGCAACACCTAAGGCATTCTGTTTTTCTTGTAGGTAATATTGAAGAACATTTTAGATGCCTAAAAGACTGAAGATAAGATGCACACATAATTATTTTATTCATGACCAATTACCCAGAACTAGATCCAACAACTCTTGTTAACTGACAAAATGTATTAACATGTAAAACAATGAAGTAATTGAGAACTGTATTAAAATACAACATAAATACACAATTTCTATATGTAAACTATACCATATAGTTTAAATACCTCAAATTATACATGAAGTTGGTATAAATATAATCATAATGGCCATGAACTATAATTTTGTTCCATTATTTTTAGTGTGACCATGAGTTGATAGTCACAAAAATGTGGAAAACAAATATTATATTTTCTTGTGTAACTAATTTTATATCAATACTACCTTAAAGCTTGTTACTGAGTTAAAGTGCTATAATAAAATTAGTAGAGTTGAGTAATAATTTTAATAATCATGATAAAAATTATAATAGTGACAACATTGATACAGTTCTGAGTAGTAATAGAGAACGAAGTTATATAGTATATTATATGGGTAAGAGTTTTGCTATTCTATCACCAATTACTATAATACTACTACGAGTAGTTTTAATCTTATTGTTTATACTCAATAAATGACACAGTTACTAGCTTTATACTTACTAACCTGGTTTGCTTTGTTGAACTGCTTTTTTAGACCAGCTAACGACATTTTTAATGTTGATGAGGTTCGGCTTCAACTTTAAACGGGTAAACGTAATCTTCAAATTGAAGTTGAGATATCTATATCTATAAAAATAAAACAATGAATAATTTCACATTTAATAATTTCAATTTGACCTTAATACAAGATTATTACTAAATACTATTAGTATTAGTATTACTATTACTATCAGTATTTATATTCATAATATTAATACCACTATTTTTAATTATAATAATTATTATACTTATAGCCATAAACCATAGTCGAACTCACACTGTTAGTCATAGTATTCAATTTCACATTCATATTAAATTTTAGTAAAATTTAAATTGAGCTATTAAACTAAGTTTTAAAGTATTTTAAAATCAAACTTAATATCATAATCAAATTCAAAACAAGTATGAATATCACAACTTACAACTCTAAGCCTAAGGAATAACACTAACAGTAACAGTGACAGTAAGTGTAACTGCAAGCCGTAAGGCCCTAACACTCTAACAGTAACTCTAAGGGAAAAGGGTACGGCAGCCTGGGCTAACTGCCCAAGTCTGAGAGTTCTGAGTTAGAACAAGTATAACAATAGCGACAGCCAATAGGCATACTCATACTGATACATGACTGATACTGCATAACTATAAGTATAATCTATAACTATACTAATACTAATAGACTATAGTCTATAAGATTAAGTGTTACTTATACTTATACTATTAGTATTAGTATTACTATTAGTAATAGTATAAGTATAACTATTATTGTAAGTAGAACTATAAGTATAACTATAGTCTATAAGTGTACAAGTGACTGTGATAAGATTAGGTCATAAGACCAACCAATACTAATTTTCATTATAATATATTTACATTTAATTTTATAACAATATTATCAATAATTAATATTATGATATTAAATTTAATACTAATACTAATACTAATAAAAATAGTAATAGTATTACTATTACTATTACTATTAGTATTAGATTTAGTAATAGTAATACTAATAGCAATGCCTATACTATTACTAATACTAATAGTAATAGACATAGTAATAGTGATTACTGATTACTAATTACTATTACTAATAGTAATTAGTAATCACTATTACTATGACTATTAGTATTAGTATTACTATTACTATTAGACTTAGTATTAGTAATACTAATACTAATAGTAATAGTAAATGTAATACAATAACCAGAGTAAGTGAATAACTATAACAGTTATAGTTTATTACTCTGTACTATAAGTTATACTCAGTATTAGTATAACTATAAGTCTATAAGTATAAGTATAACGGTATAACTATAACATTAACTATTACTATAACTAACTCTAAGACTTAACTATACCTAACATTAACAATTACAATTGCATGCTCACAATTTAACTCCCACTTGAAGTTGAAAGATAAAAGTTTCAGTATTTATACGAAGCCATTTGATAAAGTGACTAAATAATTTATCTTTTCAAAAATCAAGATGGCTAAATTACTGCGTAGTGCTCAATGAGTAAAAGTAAATTAAGAAAATTAATAAAATCGAAAAATTATTGATACTTCCTATATAAGCCCACCCATTAGGGAGATTCCGCAAACAATATAATGCGTAATATAATTGGCTCTTTAAAGTCAGATGACCGGATGCAAAATGGTAGAAAACTCGAAGCTTTCTCCTTCTGAAAGGTCAGCCGACTTGTACGCAACAGATTTAGCTGGAACAAGTCATTTAGCAGAAATTCTTACTGCCACAAAAGGAGCGTTAGTTGTCAAGCTAGCCATTAAAGATATAATATTCAAAGGAGTTCTCTTAGAAGTTTCGAACTTGAGGTGCTATTTTAGTATTACTTTTTAACTTTTAACTTGAAGACAGCTTGACTTTGAGCTTGAGCTTGGGTTTGAGTTATTACTTATTAGTTATTACTCATTAGTTATTAGTATTACTTATTACTTATTAGTTAAAATTCAGTTAAATTTAATCACTTCAATTCAGTTATTCTAACTAAAGAAAAATAAAATAAAATAAATGAACGATCTAATATAAAAAAGAGTATATACGTATTAATATATAATATATGCATTAATATTATGTATATGCATATATCGAGTTCCCATGCATTCACCCTCCAGGGGTTCTTAGTGGGAAACTCCCCCAAACTGAACTGAACTAATGACCTCTCAATCTGAATCTGATCGTGATTATCACTATGATTATCATTATAATTATTTATTTATTGTAAATTAATTGTCACTCACTCACTGTGTTAATATTGATAATATATTATTACAAAATTCAATATAATTATTGCTATTAGTGTTACTAATACTGTTATTGATTATTCATTATTATTATTAATATTTACTTATTATTATTTTAGTTCAAAGTTAAATTTAATAATTATAATAATATATTTATAACTAAAGTTTAAGTTCAACTATTACATTTAGATTTCGTGATTTACTAAAAGTAAATCTAATGATGTAAATTAATTTTAACATATGAATTATTTGAATATCAAATAATCTATAAGTGAATATGATAATGAATATTTAACTTTAAACATCATTATGATAAAGTGGTTATGATTATTCATTTGATTAAGTGATTATCAATACGGATACCATTGTGATTTTATCATCAAATCATGACTCTCAACATTTTGAATTTAATGAAAGAGTGACTGACTGCCTGACAGTAACTGGTGATACTAATAGGATAACTTAGTCGTAAACTATAAATTGAAGTTAATAAATAATATATATGTTACAGACAATGACATTGTTATTCAATAGTATTACTGTTGGTATTACTATTAGTAGTATTTTTCTGTAACACTGTTGGAGTGTTATGACACTGTCATTAACAATAACTTCAATAAACTAATTTTAGAAATATTAAGTTAAATGTTGATATAAGCCTAATTTTGAGAATTATCGAATATTTATGTTGACTGTAACTGTAGGTGTAAGACATTCACACAGTCAAACATATATGAGTAAAACATTAATAGTTGTAGTAGGCTACATTTAAATGCTAATTTTAAATGTTAATAATTTTATATTTAGGCAAGTGTTAGATGTAGTCTTACTCTGAGATTGATATTCCGAATTGGATATAATCATGTTATGCTATACATATAACTATTGGTATTACTGATTTTAACGGTAAATAAATTTATAATCATGATGGTTGTTGGTTTCAGACTGTGCATTAGCAAAATTAATATTACATTTCCGAATGGGTAAAACATAGCATTATTAGGCTTTTCCCAGATGATGCCATACCTTATAGCTTATTCCCCTATCTACAAAAATAAAGATAATCTCTTTATCAAACAGAATACAATTGTAATACATGCCTATTTTTTACAATTATGTCATTTCAGGTGTTGTCTTCATACTGCAAAAATTTCAATAGTTTGAGGCAATACTGTTTTTTTGAGACTGTATTGATATGGCATTCCCACTCAAAATTCGCTCACATGTTTAACAGACAGCTGTAATAAAGTTTTTGTCAAGTGAGGGAGTCAGACCAAGTGAACTTTATAGGGGAAAGAAAGCTCAATATAGTGACAGTTGTTTTAAACAAAACAGAGTTTTCAAATAGGCCAACAGTTTTAAGGGGGGGGGGGGGACAGCCTTTTTGGAGAATAGACCTAGGTCAGGTAGGCCAAAATCAAAAGAGGTGGCTATACCAGCCAATTTGAATGTTGTAGAAACTTTTGTTAGGGGTTGTCAGGAGGGTAACAGTGTAGGAGAAAATTGCTAAGTTAATTGAAATTTTATTGGAACAGTGCATTCATCTAAGTTTAGAAAGAAATTAAGAAGAATAAGTATGCAATCTCATGGTATCGATATCCACCAAGAACCTGCAAGGCCACACTGTCACTCCAATCATTGAGACTATCAACAGACTAAAGGCCTGACCACACACTTATGAAAATCACACATAATTTGTGTGAATATTTTGGTGAGTTATCCTCTCGTTATGACCAGCCACACGTTCGTCAGACAAAACACATACTAAATAGTCCGTGAATGGGCCTTGCACAAAATACAAACAGCAAAAGATTGCCAGACACAGAAACAAAGTAGAACTGAAATAATCACTGTTGCTAAAAATTCTATTGACCAATCAAGTAGTGCTTATTATCAATTGTGCTCTTTCGTCCATCATCTTCGGTGAGTGCACCCAGCAAACACGATTTCGTATGAATTCTCTTAAATTTGATCGTACGTCTTGTGTTTTCGTGTAAAATAGACGATTTGATGTGATTCTCTTGAGTGTGTGGCCAGGCCTTAAGTTGGGAACTATTGAGGCATCCACTTTACAGTCCTGCTCTTGCACCTACTGATTACCATCTCTTTGGTGCTTTAATGTTCTACACCAGAGGTATTCGTTCACACGGAGACTCGTGGCAAGGTCAAAGCTACTGTGAGCGATTTTTTGTTGAGTTAATCTGCTGAATTTTATGGTGATGGAATCCAGAAGATAGCACCAAGATGGCAGCAATTTGTTGACTTAGCAGGAAATTATGTGGAAAAATAAAAATCATTAAGTCTAACTCTATTACAACTTAACTTATGGTAAAATGATCTTTACTTTTCGAATCACTCTCATACTAAAACTTTGCAGGTTGGCCTTAATGATTTTTACATAACTGAAGTATTAAAAACCACATAAATTTCAACACCGAAAAGCAACATCATTGTGTGTAATAAATCCTCAAGTTAACAACACATACTTTTTGACCAATAAACAATTAGCTCAAAGTATCTGTTAAAGTACTTATGAATATATTTGTTACTAGACCTACGATTATCACATTAACTCAGCGGTGAATACAGCAATGCTTGTTCTAGGTCTAATTAAAAACTTGCTCTGTGATGCACCAGCCAAAGTTAAGTTCATAACGTAAACTACTTTGTGTAGACTGCTTTTAGAGTACGCCTGCAAGATTTGGGACCCTGCACATTTCACATTGAATAACAGAAAGTACAAACTAAGACAGTATGTTTTGTAAACAAACATGAAAGACTGAAAGCAAAGTAATTGAAAGTAACTGAAGCAAAGGCCTAGCTAAAACTGCCGACTTTAAAAAGATCCAGACAAGATCATAGACTCATTCTATTCTCTAAAGTGCTACAGCATGAATCTTTTTTCCCTAACATAACAAAAACTCTTAGTTCAATGAAATCTATCCACAATCTCAATTCTAGGGTAAATAACTCTTTCAATTTGTTGACCTGTAATAAGTTCCTACACAGCTTTCTCACTAGAACAGCCATGAGCTACCAACGGAAGAAATGTTAGTGGACTAATAAAAGATTTGTAGCGCTGATAGCGCCACCTTTCCTTTATCTGGAGTCTTGAAGCTCAATTAAGACAAGGCAAGGGTTGACTTGAGCACTTGAATTTTGCTACCTCGAGTTGATACATTTTTAAATCAATTGTTAATTATCTTAATTTTAATTGACTTGCTGCAAGCAGTAATTCAAGCTTGTACAAGTGGTGCACCTAAGCAAAACTAAACAACTCTTACATCCATAGGCATTTATGTTTGTAACTGGTTATCTGTATTAATACATGAACCAATTGCAAGTGTAAATTTATATGTATGTAATTCAGTGTTCATTTGAAGGTACTCCTCATATATATTTTAAGCAACATTTACCTAAGTTCTAGACATTTACCATTATAGTAGTTGGTCAGGTAGATTTGTTCAATCATATTTATTTAATTGTATTCAATGGAGTTTACTCAATATAGTTTAAACGGCCAAATATTTTAGTGTTTTAGGGCGATTATAAAATTTTTCTTATTATGTGATGGTATATTAGTTTTTAATATCTATCAAATGTAAATAATTGAACAAATTTATAAATAACTTAAGCTACAGCTACCAAGTTATTATTCATATTTGAAATGTTAAATGTATGCAACTACATACTAACTTTTAGTATTAACTGCTTTTAATCTTTTCTTACCAACCTAGTTTTAGTCATTGGTAAGATCACATGGTGGAAAAATCTAAAACTTGCCCAAATGAAGATTGCCTTTTTAGGTCTTCTATAGTTTGCATTTAAAGTAATGCCTTGAGACAAAAGTTTTCACTACAGTTGATTACTCTGGTAAGCTTGCTGATATTGGAATTAATTTTGAAGTAGCTGTATTAGATGTTGTCAAATCTTGAACATTTGACTGTTTATTAATTTACTGCAATATGCCAATAAACTTAATAACAGCGATCATAGTCATTATGAATGACTTGATGGGTAATTCATTGTACTGTAAGATTCACTAATAATATTAGAAAGGCAGTCTGTTAGGTGTCCTGTAAAACAATACTAACAAACCAAGCTTTTTGTTAAATTTCTTATTGACTGTGTTTTTTAATCTCTCATTAGCGATAACGTTTGCTAATTGTGCATCTTCTCCACTGACTACCACACCACAGCTTCGGAATTAATTGAATACATAACATCAACTAAATTCATCATAGAATCAATCTGGTTGTGTATATATATATATATATATATATATATATATATATATATATATATATATATATATATATATATATAACCCTGTAGTTGTAATGAAATTGCAGTCAATACATTTCTGCAAATGTAATATGACATTAAATTTAAATTCAATGTGTTATTTGTTGGATTTATTAGCCCTGTGTAAGCACCCAAAGTTAGCAATGTTAATTCACGTCTAGAGCCCCAGAAATGATTATATGTGACGTTGGCAAAAATTATTTCAAAATTAAATTCTTTATTTTTTAGCCTTTGTCCTTCAGTTGTGACTCTACCCAAGCCGAAGTCGTCAAAAGATGATGAAAAACATTCCATTGTAACTGTTAATACAGATGACACTGAGATTCCTGAGGCTGAGATATCTACGTCAGCATGTCAATTTAGGTAACGGGATTATCTCATCATCAAAGATAAAACATTTATTTTGGTGTTGTCTATGAAGTTTCATGTACAGGGTTGTGTTGCTTGAAATTTGGTAATTTAATCTGATCTGTTTTTGTTGTATTTAGGCAGACTTACTTGTCCGAGGGAGATCAAGACAGTTACAGCAGTGTTGCACCTAGTCGCAGCATAACTTCTTCAATACGACGGCTTCATGACAACCGTAGGTTAAGACAAAGAATTAGCAAGCCTAAATTTTTTTTGTGTTCCATGTGCAAAACTCATTGCATAGATTCTGATGAGCATAGTGACAGAGAATCTGGTGCTAACCTAACAACACCACCCATCAAGATCTCTTTCAAAGCTCCAAATGGGCATAGTGTTATGGAAATAGAGCCTAAGAAATATAAGAAATCTTCTCACAAAAGAAAACATAAAAGTAAAAAGCATTCAAAAAGATTGAAAGACAGTAGTAATAGAGAACCAGATTTTGGAAATATGGAGCACTCGTCATTGGCTAAGTCTGTGATGGAACCTAACCAATCACCAGATATTGCTGTAGGACCTCAAGTGTTGGCAAAGCTTCATCCCACTCAACTGCAAAACTTAGCTGATACGAATGATGATGACTCTGAATGCAACGACCTAGTCATAGATATTCCCGGTGAACCCGTTACAAAGCGCAGACGAAAATTGACTCCTTCAACTTTAGCAACAAACACAGTATTAGGTTTAGACAGTCCGCCTTCAGCCACATCAGATATCAATGCTGATCCGGTATTGCCAATAACCAAAACTAAGGCTCGTTTGAGGCGACAGAAGATTACTCCTAAGATAGCAAAAAATTCTACTACAGTATCTAGCAAATCCCAACCAACTCTTGATAAATCTGCCAGTGTAACATCTGAAGTGAAATCACGATTGGTATCAAAATATGAAAGCTCAAGTGGTAAACGTATCTGTGTTGGTGATGTAATCTGGGGCAAAATAATAGGATTCCCATGGTGGCCTGGTAGGGTGTGTACAATCACAGTGGATGAGACTGTAGACGGCATGATCCTGGGTCACACTGCAGATATTGACTGGTATTCATCACCTACAAAGTCACATTTATCTTGCTCTCTTATCTACCCATTTATTGAAGAATTCTCTAAAAGGTAAACATTGTGTTGCTCTTAGGAAACGGCTTTATGTTTTTATTATCATATGACAGGTTTTAGGAAAATTGACAGCTATTCACTGCTCCTATAAAAATAAAAAACATGAGAGAACAACTCATTATTTCACTCAGCCCTACTTTTTCTCCTAGGATCTTTGTAATCAAGTTATGACAAGTGAAGCTGTTTGGTTGAGTGAATAATAAGCATTACTCTTTTCTTGTTGCACAACTTATGTCGTAACAAAGCAGTTGAGCAGAAGATTCTGACTGTTGTATTTGTCTATAATCCTAGATTATTGGTCCTTATGCTGTAGATTTGACAAGAAAAAGAAATCTAAGAGTTATATTAAGGCCATTAATGAAGCTAAGCAGGATGCTGTTTTGAATGCCCAGTTCCAGGATGATTCTGATCAAGATGAGGATGAAGCAAATAGCGTGGGTGGTGAGAATCTGTCCAGCATTGGTCAACCCAATCAGTCAATTGTTGAAGCTAAAGAAGACAGGCCATGTGAAAAGTCTCTAGAGGAAAGCAAAGATTCAAAATCATTGCTTGTTGATGCGTTTTTACGAACGAGTGAGCAGGCAGCCCCATCCAATCAGATAGCAGCCACCTGTTCAGAAGCCACCAACGAAGCTACCAACAATGCTAATGATGGGGAGGAGGCTGAGGACTGTCTGACCATATCTCTTCCATCTCCTCGATCATTGCTCAACTCCCATTAACCACCTCTGTAAAAAATTCCTCACTGCATATTCTGAATGAGTCTTATCAAGTTACGTTGAATGTAATACTTATACGGTCAAAATTGCTTGTGCTTGCATTATTTCTTCCCCATTGTAAATAATTATTGAACCTTTTTTGCAGCATTTTGTGTTTTTTTTCAATCTGCCGTGAATTTTATGTTTACTAATTATATTACAGTCAATGTACATGTATTTGGGTATTTTTTTTTTAAAAATGTATGCCTTAAGTGGATCTTTTACTTATTTTGTGACTAGATTTTCTCATTGGAGTTATACTGTGTATATTTTTAAATTTTTAGCTTTTTTCGCATTCAAAAAGACAACACATAGTTTGCATTTTGTAGCTCTACTTCTACATTTCTGGTACCTATTTTTGATTGTGAACCAAGTTTAATAATGTTTTACTTGTGCTAGCTGCCAAGCTTTGTGTCCATATGATAATGCTAGTTGAACACACTGCAGTTGTATATATTTGTACAAAGAATCTTTGTATCCATTAGTGTCTGGTGTATTATTTTGTCATGCCATAGCAAGTATAATATTTAAATAACTGAATCAACTTTTGAAGTATGCTAGTTTCAAACAGTGAAATGTCAATCAATGATAAACTGAGTTGCTGAAAGGTAACAACAGGTAGCCTATGTACCTGAACAACAGAAATACAGTGTTCCCAGCCTTTTGTCACAGAAGTGCTACATGCAAGATTTAATACAAAGTGAATGTCAAGCTAAGCCTGGTCTGGCGACCAGCTCCCTTATTCACAAGTGGTTTTTATAACTGATGACTACTTTTAATGTATGACGATAAATTTGAAATATTTCAGTGAATAAATTCACACGCTTACAGAATTTCCTGCCACTTACAAAGTATATAATATATAGTATATACTATCAAAATACATGCACCTCTGTAATGAAAAGCCTCTGGTCAAAGTTTTGATTCAGCATTGGAAGTACATAACCTTAGAAATGCTAATTTACAGCTGCATGGCTCTTCAATGTTGCTCACCATTTGCACAAAAACTTGATATGAAGAAAAAACACTCAGTAGTTGATTCTAAGCAATAGCCAGCATGCACTTACGAATGTCAATAGCATGTGCATATGTCTAGCATGTTGATACAAGTTTCCAACAAATGACTATAATTGCATACCATTTCACATGGCCTAGAATGTCTATTCACTATATATCACACAAGAGGTTTGCGAAATCAAATATAAACAATATAGTTTAATTCATTTATATATTCTGTCTGTGCAATATATAAATACCTTAATAAAAAAATTAGATGAATATTTGCATACTTTCCATGTGCATTTATATGTACATTGCATGTGCTAAAAGTTGCTTTGCTTCTGCTCAATTTTTTATATTAAATTGTCAATTATTTACATGGTGAAATACTTTTGGACGTGCAGCAATATTTTTTCCACATCATACAATCATTGGTAGCCTATCAGCAAAATTAATGGAGATATTGGGCCACCATCAGTGCATTACAGTAACTTTAAATAACCATGTATGCCAACGCAACTAATTGTGTGCAACTTCACAACTTTTATTCACAAGGATTTATACACAATTATATGAGTTTAATAGAGTAGCAACAGTATTGTAAGTTTTGTTAGGTTGCTAGAGCACCAGTCACTATCAACAGCTAATACTAGACACCTTGAATATAGTTTTATGTAGCAAGGATTACAGAATACTTACAGACACAAAAGAAGACCCCTGCACTGAATTTGTACATGAATACAAAATGGATTTGTTCATTCATATATGCATAGAAACCGAGTTTAAGAGAGCAGTATATAAGAGAGTATTCCTGCAGCAAATAGCATCAGTGTTCTGGAGCGATTGAATTAGATATACTAGTTAGTCAATGAGAGTGATTAGTAGCATCAAATATTTTGCAACTATTTCGAATCAGAGGCTCTGGCTTCTTGAGATCTAGGAGTGAGGCAAGAGAGAAGTTGAGCGTTGATGTGGATTACCTGCTGGTCAACAGGGTGCTATGTAGTCATTTTTACTAGATTTTTGAAATGAAATTAAAGCATATACACGCACACTTGTGGTAATGTAAAGTGTTGCGTAGGCGTTGTGCACAGAGTGTGTATAAGATCATCTGTGCACAGTGTCTGCACATCATTGAGTCATTTATGTCCACATAAATAAATACCATCAACCCTTGGTGGGTGTCTGGGTAGAGCTCTGCATTTGGATTGGTGAGAGCTTATAGAAGTGGCTATGTGAATGAATCGGTTTAAACATGTCGTCCAATCAAAACTGAGAAAGAAGGTATTTATTATGTACAGATACTTACACTTATTTGTAAAGTTATACAAGTTTTTAAATAAATTAGCTCTTCTAATGTGTACTTCAATTGAATAAACTTGAAATTGAAATTATTTGCTATTTGTGATCAAATAATTACGTAGATGAAGGTGAATTATTTATGTTTCACACTTTGTAAAATGGGTAGATTGCTGCAACTGAAGATTGATTCTAGCACACTACAAACTGCTACTATATTTCAACTATCCCATACTAGTAAACAGGCGTACACAAGTAGTAGATATAATACTTAGAAAAACCTGGAAATAAAATAGCTTTACATTTTGCAATTGGATAGCAATTACTGGTACCTATTCTGCTTTATGAGCAGCAAAGATTTTATAGGAAATTGTACTGAAATAAAAAATGTACACTTTTTGCAGCTTGTAAAGGTGACATTAGAGACAACTTGTCAAAGCATCATTATACAGAAAAATATCCAAATTTTCACCTGGAGGTACACATGATAAGTAGTGGTCCTTTACCATCAAGTAGAATTCTAAAGGGTTTAGCTCTTCCACTAAGGCATACATGCTGGTATTATGTGGTTTGTCTAGGTATATTCTGTTTAACTGCATTGTTTACTCATTTACCTTGGTTTTACAGAAATACTCAAGTTGCTAATTGCACTAAATTCTATTTAATTTCTGTGCGTAAAAAGACCCTAAAACTTGACAACAGAGCTAACATGCAATCAATGAATGCCCTAACAGGTGTAAGTTTGCACTTTTACCATATTTTTTAATTTTTATAATAATATGCATATTTTATATAATCATATATTTTTCTCATGAACAATATTAGATCAAGTCAATAAAGGAAGTACCACATAACATATTAAAGACCATCATATCATAATACTATTACACGGCCAACCAGAAGAGCAATGTTAACCAGCCAACGAACGAAATTATTACTGAGTTATAAACATAGTATATAAGATGCATGTATCATTCAAAGGTAAGCCTAGATGGTTGGAAGGACTGCATTAAAGTCTAGTAACAATGTATACAAAAATATAAATTTATTGTAATGTTCATCTGCTTGACTACTATGGCCAAAAATGGGCACTAAAATACATATCAATAAAATTAAGTAATGGCTGAGAGGAAAATTTCAAAACAAAAAAGTGCATTCAGCAAAATTCATAAATCAGCCAGAACTATTTGAAATGATATTTTGCTGACTAGAGCATAAGAATAATATAGCAAGATAATTTACAATAGAGTATGATGGCAGGAAACAGCTGATGGTGCTTATCCTTTGATCACTGCTATGGGGCGTAACTTGACACACTTCCGACTTATACCAGCGTCATGACCTATTGAAGAAGTAGAAAGAGAAACAGTGTGACAATTTAGTATTCTATATTTCATGCTTTTGGTTTTTCCTCTTTCGCAGGCAAATAAAAAAAGACAATTATAAAGAGATATCAATTAATGAAACATAAATAAACAACGGCTGATACTATAGAAACAAACAGCACTGCTAAATATGTAACATTGAAAGAAGGAACAAGGAGAGAGGTACTCATAAGCTACTAACAAGTATTGACTACATCGGTGACATTTTTGTAAGACTCCGGAGCTTCTTCCATAACCAATTTCGGGGAGGCAACTCTGATGCTAATACCTTTCTCTTGGAGTGACGCTAGCACTTGCTCAAACCCGATACTCCGTCTAGACTTGGCCCTGGATAAAGCTCGACCCTGAAGTACATATACAAACAATGTGTGAAAAGAAAAACTGTTATATTCTAAGCTGAAAGCAATAAAATTAGGTACAAAGCCGTATGATCGTTTTATAGCCACCATACTTGTAAGAGAATGGATGTTGACAGCATGCTTTGCTTCAAAGTAACAAAGTCTGTGATCAGAGCCTCTTCCCAGACATTATCACACTTACAGGAGTTATACCACACTGTGTGCATATGACACACAATCACATTGTCTACTAGGTCACTTGTATATAGTACAGTATAACACTAACTATATTATATATAATATAGTCTATGAATAAAACAATAAAATATGCCTTACAATTATAACACAACATAAACTAATACAATAATATATAAATATTCATAGTAAAGGACAACAGTGGATATTTCCACATCCTATAGAGGACAAGAGCATATACTCACAGCACCATGACAGGTGGAGCCAAATGTTTCACTCATTCCGACCTCAGTGCCGGTGAGCACGTAGCTGCATGTGCCCATTGTGCCTCCTATAAGTACAGGCTGCCCAGTCAACTACAACATAGATAATATAGGCAATATTATGCACATCCAGTATAATATAAGTATATATCAGTAATACTGGTATTGAATACTGTAAAGTCTGTCCGGGATGCTTTTATATGGCTATAGAAACAGAATACCACAAAATGAACAAAGACTTTGAAATGACATTTTTTAATATATACGTTTTTGCTGGCAAGTTTGTGTATAATACAAGTAGAAAAATGTTTCGTGTGACACTCATCTTGTGCTTGTTTGCAGCCAAATTTTCGACCAATAAAGTGTTCAGCCAGTCAGGGCATGTCAGTTATATAAAATAGCTGTTTATTTGAATTTTTTTAACAATTTGCAATGTTTTCCAAAAGTGAGCTTGCTTTTTACAGAAATATTTCAATTTGGACAGACCCCAAGTGTTACAGCTCCGTAACACTAAGAGATATCCTTGAAATACTGGATATACAAAGAGGTTCAATAACACAGAGTAGGCACAGTCATGCTGTAGGTTGGTGGAATATTTACACAGACACATTGGTTAGAGAGTATTCACCCTACTCTATAAGTATAATAAGTAAATAATAATTGTACTCCACTAGACATTGCAAGGGCCTATTAATATAAATAGCAACTTCATGGGCTACACATTGCAGTAACTAGTCGCTAAGAGTTTACATATTCTTGCACATTCATAAGTGTGAGTAGAAAGAGAAGAGCATATATACTGGATAGAATAGTGAACACAGGAGAGAGGTAGACATAGAGTCTGCATAGTATGTACAGGTATACTGTGAAGCTGGGGACCGTTATTCAAATCTCCTGATTCAAAGAGTAAACTTAGTAAAGTAATGCATATTGAATAACTATAATAATGCAAGAGGAAACTCGATTAAAACCCTACCTGGTAATCTACGGGTATGAGTGGGTGGTGAGGAGGGAAAGCGCGAGTTGAACCCTTTCTATGTACCAATAGAGTCCGTTGCTTGCCATCAATAAAGTGCTCTTCAACTTTTGCAATATTATGAGACACATCGTATATCACATGCATGTCAAGGTCGTCTGGTGTGGAGTTAAACATCTTAGCAAATGCCTACAAGTATTTGCGACAGGTTCTGAAAATCCTGCTTTTAGTAGCAAAAGGTTTTGAACAGATAAATTTCCATGAACACATTAGTATCTAGTTTTACAGAACACACAATTCTAAAAACATCAATTTCCAAATCTATTCAAGAATTACTGTGAGCAGAGCAGCAACACAGGTGATACTGAATAAACAAATAAACCAAATAAATCATGCAACCCTATATAATGCAGAGGTGAAAACTTTAATTACACCTTGCATTAAATTTAGATATAGTGATAATAATATTTCTATTATATGCAGTGAACATTTATGTGTGAAACTGAAGATTGTTGGAAATACTACATTACAAATCTTAGTAAAACTATTTGCCTGAATTTGCCAAGCTCAATTGTTAAAGAGCACCAATATAAATTGCCCCCTTGAGTGAAAAAACTTGATCACAGATGTCTTCCCTCATAGGGCTAGAGGTGGAGTTAGTTAAAAAAATTATTATGACTCAGTCCCAAAGCTACAGCTACAGTTAAAACTGTTGCCCAACACTCACTTGTCTGGTAAGAAAAGTCATACTAGATCTGTTGACCCAGGCATAGTTGGCAGCAGACGCCATTCCTTTGAGGTAGTCTTGACCTTCTGTGGAGGAGATTCGAGCACAAGCTAACTGCCTGTCATTGACTTCTATCTGGTCTCTTTTCATTGCTTTCTCCATTGATACGAGAGCATCTAGTAGTATGGATCACATAACTTATTTGATGGTATTAGGTGCACACTTATTTATTAGAGAATATTTACAAGTACAGCATATAAATGACACATATGTACAGTATATACGATATGCAAATGATGAGTAATAATTTTTAATATTAAAGAAATATTTTCTAATTTTGTTGCTATAAGTAAAAGTACAATTAACTCAACATATCAAATCGGAGTCATCAGTTATTTATATGTTTTATGCATTACAAGAAAGGTTTTGCTTGTAATTAATATTTTAGCATTTCTTCTAGAAAAAAATGTTTGATTTTCGAACACCCAGTGTACGTATGTTCGTATTTGCTCAAAACTCAACTATACAGCTAATTACAGTTAGCTTTATATATTTGATTATATGGTGGGCTAGTGGCATAACTGATTGAAGGGTTAGTTATATTATTTGTTTACAATATCTACTAATTATACAACTTGAGCTTAAATTATTAAATGTCAACAGGAGCTTTTTGTAAGATATTCTCTTGCTGACATGAATACTTGTAGATTTTAAATAATTCACTGTGAAAATATGAATTTGATGACTATTTTAAGTATAGCAGTCAGCATGAACTTCAAATAGCTTATATAGTGTTAGGTATGGTACCAGTATTATTGACGTTGGCTGATAAAATACAGCCTGAAGAAAGTTAATCACGTCTGCTAAGCCAATGCATGCACAACAATCATTGCTAAGTTACCATACAAATAGATAATTGCAGAAATAGTCCAGAAAGAGTTAATATTCTGAAACTTTTATAGGTAGAAGAACTGGTATACACAACAGTTACAAAAGTTCAAATTAACTCATTAAATGTTCAATAACTGTAGGACACACAAAGGCATAGATTGTATAGAATATGCAGCATGGTTGTTAGGCAGCACAAGTAAATACCCCCTTCTTATTAAGCAAGATTAAGAAATGACTTAACATACATGGGTGACGGTAGACAAGCCTTAGTTACTTTAGCTCTTTGAGCATACAACCTCAGCTACTTTCAGTAAATGCTCAAACAAGCTTGGCCTTAATAACTAACTAAATAACTAACAAACTATACTTCTTTCCAATGCAGAAAACTATAAGAATATTCTATAAATTAGAACTTGTTTGTTAACAAAGTTATTACAGAGTAACTTATTGATGTGGTATTTACTGACCTGTAGCCACCTGATGGCCTAAACCCCTACTGCCACTGTGAATCATCACACACACCTGACCCTTGTAGTCAAGACCCATCTTACTAGCAGCATGTTTGTCGTAGATCTCATCCACAACTTGTATTTCTGCATAGTGATTACCAGCACCTGAAAAATATCGAATGCATACAGTAACATGCAACATACTCTACTGTAAAGTTGCCTTTATACCTTCACGATTTTCGGTCAGAAATTCAATTTGGCCGGGTTGAAATTTCTCCGAGTTGCATTGCATTGTAAAAGCCACTCGTAAAAATTTTTGTACTGTGATAACTTAATCGGCAGTTTTCAGAATAGGAGTAATAACTTAACTTAACATCGTTATTTAGTTATTACTTTGGTGATTAGACAACGTTCTTATACGGTAATAATTATATAGCCTACGCCTTCTCAATTATCGCTTTTATGCTGTCCACTTCACTAATTCACGACGCTTACAAAGGGCATCAAATAGCTATTATGCGAGTCAAATTTCAATTTTAGAAAGTGAGCTTCCGCATCAATATGATTTCAACGATTTTCAGTTTGACTATAAAGGGGTATCCGGACAAGCATTATTAACTTAAACTCGGTACTGTTTTCAGCAGAGGTATAAACGCAACTTAAGACTTGCTAAAACTCATCAATATGATGAATTAAATTATAATATCAGCTTAACATAAAAAAAATCAGTAATTATCAGAATTCACAAACCAATGATTAAATATCATAATCAACTACAATTGAAATAAAAGCTTTTGGCAGTTGGAAATCGTATGAAGTGGTAACTAAATGTCAATACTGAAGAACTATGAGAGATTGAAACAGTAAAGCACTGTGAGTAATCGCTATCAAGGTGGGGTGCTGCACAAAAGAAGTTTTGAAAAGTTAAAAAAATTAGTAAACAAAGTTAAGAAAAAAAACAATTAATATATTGCAATATGAAAGAGTTGTATGTAAGAATGTTGAAAAAAACATATATTTTTGTTTCAAGTAAAGTGGAAATTCGCTCATCTACTGCACTATCAGACAACAGGCTGAAGTTAATAAAGTACATTCTAGCCTATGTACCTTGAAGTAATTCTGTGAAAGAGTGGGGGTGATTCAGGGCAGCAGTTTGGAGTTTAAAATTCCAACCTAAACCTCCAACTACAAACTCGAGAACCCCAAACTACTGCACTCAGTCACCCCCAACTTATAGCAACTTTCAAGCCGACATGACTAAATTCTGAGCAAGTGCATGGCTAATCATAATCAAAATTAACAGCAACAGAGGAGAGGTTAATGCTAGCTACGAACCTAAAGTCCCCAACTGAGGAAGGCCTCGCTTTTTAGCTCTCATACTAACTTTCCTGGGATCAGCTTGCAACATCCTGCCGTATTCTTCACAGTGCTCTTTATCCTCAACCCACGCATATCCTGTATAAAATACACCCACAGTATAGCACATGGTTGCAAGTTTTGCCTAAAAAACTAAAGTTTTGTCATCTGCATTCCAGCATTACAATTCATTAACAAACAACTCTACAGCTTTTCAGTTCATATGAATATTTTTCCAACATATTTTCACAAAACAAATACCATAAGTGAAATTGATGATTAAAACCATCTTCAGTCAAAGCAATTAGTATCGGTACAACCACCTTAAAAACTTGCTCAACGAAAAGCATAAAGTAAGGACTAAAAGCTTATTAGTAAAAAAACACCATAATTATTTCAAAAACAGTTGGAAGAGTAATTATTACTACACAACAAATTTTGATGTAAAATCATCTATTGAGATCCAAAAACTACAATCAAGCTTTTAGAATTTAAAGTTTTTTTTCATATCAAATTAAGCAACGACACAGCAACACTAACAATCCGCAAGTTGCTTATTTCTAAAATGAATAACAAAATTGAAAAACAGAATAGGAGTTACCTTCCCGTAAAGACCAATCCATACCCATTTCAAGAGCTTCTTCAAGATCTCTACAGCAAGTATTACATACTGCATGAATCAGAAAAAAGTTACTTACACTAATGTAAAAAGTCAGAACTAAATGAAATAATATGTTCATTTGATTAGGACATACAAAATCATTCAATGAGGTAAACCAAATTTGTGAAACAAAAACAAGGTATATAAGTAGCCAAAGTATTACTGGGCACTCATTGGGATAACTCCTTTAGAGCCAACTCCAACTGGAATATGATCAAATAGAGACTGGGCTAGCTGCTCCTTTACCGGCAGCACATCTTTTTCGGAGAGGTTTGTTCGGAGAAGACGCACACCACAGTTTATATCAAACCCGACTCCACCAGGAGAGACAACTGCACTGGGATCCGACATATCAAAAGCTGCCATATTTCCTAAGAAGATGTTTACTATGTGAATATCAACTTTATATGGTGCTTAACAAGATTCTTAACTAACTTTCATACATGTACAAATAAACAGTGACTGAATATTATTGAATATTTGGTGTAAGACATGATAATGTATGTATATATGTAGCAGGTCAGAAGATCAATGCTTATCTTATTGCACAATGAATCTTCACAGCTTAGATGGTGTTTTTATAAAATCACAAAACTTTTGATTAAAAATCCAATTCTACTTACATATTTAAAACAAATTATATAATGAAAATAACACTGGTTTTCTTTTTCTGCTATAAAATTGAAAAGTTTTGCCTTCTGGCCAATTAAAGTGCTTCAAGGTCAAAATGATTTGACCATAAACTGATTACAAACTCAAATGTAATTTTCTCACCAATAGCAAAGCCATAACCAGCATGTACATCAGGTAAACCAACAGATTTCTAAAATAGCAACAAAACTCATATTATAGCAAAATAGATGACAAATCGAAAGCTTGAGGCTTACCATTTTATTAAAACATACAGATTATGTACTTTTTCCATTGACACTAAGCACTTTGACATTCGTATATGATACGATTTACTTTCCAAGTGTAAATGTCTATATGCAAGGTAAACTCAATAAATTTAAAAAACGTAATGTAAAAGGTGTTAGGTACAAAATGAATTTGAAACAGAAAGTCAAATATGATTTGACTGGGATAACAGGCCAAAGCATTCTGCTATTGTAGAGTTATTAAAGTTTGAGCACCAGAATTTTTCAAGTAAACTACATACCCCAACAATACCAGGAAGTGCTGCCACATTGGCTATTTGTTTCATTCCAGGAAGGAAGCCTCCAAACCCTTGATGATGCGCATGCTGTCTCAACTCATCAAACATAATTTTCTCCAAGGGGTCATTAACATAGAACACCCCTTCAACCTGCATATATGCAAACACTTGGCTTGTAAAATATCACAGTGAGCATCGATACATAAACCGACACAATATTGAAACCGTTGAAAATAATTTGATGATTTACTTTCATATTGGGAACAAATCCTTTTTTGATTCGCCAAGACACTTCTGATAACTTTTCAATATATTTCAGTTCATCATCATAAGTACGTACTACACCCATTTTCTTCTTAACGATTACCTAAAAATTTGAAAACATCAAAACAATGTTAACAAACATTTGAATAATCTGATATTTTTTCTGATTGACTAAGGAGTTTATACATGTCTTTGCAGACCTCCCTGTAAACCTAAGGTAGCAAATGATAGGCAATACATTTTGTTAGTCCTATTAAATTTTCGCGGACAAAAGATATTTATGTTAAGATGTTGCAGTTTCGGACATACTTTTTATCACCATTTGTCTTTGTGACAGTCAGTTTTGACAGACAAATTTTTATTATGTGGACAGGCCAAAAGTTGTTTTCAGCATTACAACATAACCTTGGAATTGCCTTCTCTCTGTATTATATAATGTGAACTGATCAACTTTATTAGGTGCCAATATAAAACATAAATATCTGTACTAAGAATTTTGTACAAAAAGTAAATATTAGAGCTGGAGCATTTATTTTCTGGTTCAGAATTTGAAATGATTTGCAACAAGCAAAACATAATTTAATATTATTCATTCAGGAAAACAATATAAAATGGCAAAAACATGTTATAACAATTAAAATCTTTGGTAGGAACTAGGATTATAAATAAATTTAATTATTGCAAATTAGAATGAATGTAAAACGTAGAGTATAAAATAATAAAACTAATTACATTTTTACTTGTTTTTCGTTGTATTTTTATATTTATGGGAATTTATTCTTTTTTTAATGTAAATTTTTTCTATAGTGTAAAATTTAATAATATGTAGATCATCATCATTGTAACCAAACACCGACCAAATATTATAAATCATATGATTGTGCTAGGTGTTCACTAGCAGTACTGGATTTGATGTGCACTTTACTCATTGTTTTGTGCACCTACTAAAGATAACTAATGATAGCAAAACTACTGTTTCTTATTCGTTATTGGATAAAAAGTAAGGAATGAATTTGATTGGCCAGAGAAATTTCTTCTTGCTCAAAGAAAATCCAGATTTTCAACCTCAAAAAAGCAGTCGTTCTCATACAATCTTGACCGCAAAGATAATAATACCTCAACATTACATAAAAATGTCAAAGTTACTGTAAAATAAACTTGCTATCATGGATAAAAATTCTTCCCAGCTGCAACCTTTACAATTATTTATAATTGTTGAAAATTCTTTTGAGTTATACAAGCCGATACTTTTAATTCCTCAGTAATTGTAGTTCAATGGCTGGGGTTAGAGGCTAAATCACACGTTGTAGGAGAGGGGAAAATTTGAAGACAGTATTATGGTCAACACTTATAAGTGATTACTCAATAATACACTACGCATTCAAAAGCAATTGCATATATGCAAATGGAAGAGTAACATCTGAAAAACTATCTCTAAGTTGCTAAAATGACCATGACATACCCTATACTACATTATCTTACAGATGTCAGGAGGAACGAATATAACTTTAACTTATGAAACGATAGAAACATGTGAGTTGAATCAGAGAAAAAGCCCAAGAAGAAAATTACGTAAAGCTAAAGATAATACAGAGCAGGACTTATCAGAAATAAAAAGAGGTTTGTGAAAAAGGACAATGGGAAGAATAAAAAGGGATTTCAGAATTAAAGCCACTAAGAGCAAAACCTTCATTAAAACTTGACAAAAGCAACACATTAACATAATTTTGATTGTTCACTTTTAAACAATTTTTACAATTTTTGATATATTTAAAAAAGAACTTTGGAACAGAGTCTTCGATGGGGTGAATTTCAAACTAGTGACTTATTAAGTATATGTAAAAGTATTTTCAATTTAGTACTATAAACTTGAATATACTTGTATTGATATTGTAACCAATTACTGTTATACATTTGTTATAAATAAATATTATAATTACTTAAATTCTAAATAATGGAGAACATTTATTTTTAATCAAACTACTATTTTATCACTGACAAGTAACGTTTATATTAGTCATCTATAACTTTTGCTCTCGATAACTACAGTGAATTATCATGGATTTTGTGACAATCGGAATGTTTTGGTACCAATAAATGGCATAAAAAATTTGAGCCAAAATCTTACCCACACTCACAATAATAATTACAAAACACATGAACAAATAATACAAACTTGATTGAATGTTCGAGTAATTGTTGATTGAATTTTTAATAAGCAAAATAACATTATTTTTCACAACACTTTCACTTTTTTTCATTGTCAATGCTAGTTGACTTATAATCATAAGGACTAATCTCACTCAGCTACTGTCAAGTCTTAGTGACACTTTGATTATATTTACTGCATTTAGTAATTGTGATTTAGTTGTATTTTTACTGCCAGTAAGGCAGTTTAAATTTTATAATAAATCTTAATCTAATATTTCCAATTTAACTTATTAACTTGCAGAATTTAATATTACCAAATGCAAGTTTGATTACAGTTACAGTGCCACTCTGACAAACAGTCAAAGTGGCCACATCCATATAGATTATAGGCCTACATGATGATAATAATAATTCCAATTAACACTGTGTCTATGGCCATAACAATAGTTATTTAATATTAACTAATACTATCATCATAAAATGTAATTATGTGATCTAAAAACCTATCTTCATTGCAGCAATGGTGATACTAATAGGGTTGCCTATGAGTATGGCTTTAAGTCTAAGTCTGTGAATCATGAATGGGAGTATCAGTTTATAAATTCAAAGTCAATGAAAACAAAATACGTTGATGTACAATTTCATTAGTACTATATAAATATTGGTACTGAATCTAATAGCGATAATAATATAAATACAATATTAAATATTATTATTATTATTAACTTTAAGTATTAGCACTCACTTGGAGTATAACTATAAGGATTACTATCATTTCATACAAAAGTCGCTTCGTATACAAAATGGTGGTTTTGCACACAAACTGCTACCCATGTCATACACAAAAATGAAATAATAAATTAATCCACTGGATAATCACTCGAATGATACTAGTTTACTTATTTATCGCATCCCCGCTCTCTCTCCCAGCATGCTTTCGAGGCATTAAAAATATATTTATTAAATATGTGCTGCCATCTGCCATCTAAACCAAAAGAGCAGTTCCGCCAATATCTACATATTACAATAATAAATAAGCATGCGGCAATATAAAATGTGCAAGTTACTTGTAAGCAGTGCTGTATGTCTCATACATCAAATAAGAAATAAATATCAAAAAATATGTATTTTAGTCAACTTATATTGGTGTGTGCGAATTGACCTATCAGATCTGTACAAAATGACCTATCAGATGTGTACGAAACGACCTGAAAAAGTGGGTATGAAGCGACTTGTGTACAAAATGACCTGCACCCAACTATAACTATAAGTATAAGTATAACATTAACAGCATAATTATTAAATCTATAACTTAAAATTAAACTATCAGTCAGTATGAGTATTACTATCACTATGGTATTGATATACAACATTGTGATTGTCAGTGTGGGTGACCATAAATTTTCATCTTTGTAGCTAAAAACAAAATTAAAATGCAAATCAACATAAAATTAGGTAAAAATTACTACTGTTAAAACTAGAACACTATGCAAGAGCTGTAGCCAGTAACAATTTGAATCACTACTAAGTCTAACTACAAAAGTATAACTATAAGTGTAAAACAATAATGATTAATTGGATGTTTAATTTAATGGTGTAACACTAACAGTAACTGAAACTCTAAGTTATGGAGTAGAACTTAAACTTTAAGCTGACATTATCATTATGATTAAAGTTTGAACTCATCATGATGATCATATTGGTATTCATTATCATTATGACTATGAGGCACTCCTATAAATATAGTCATAAGTGTGCCCAAGTGTTCGATATCTCCTAAGTAAAAGTACTCAAAGCTATTCAAACTTCAAAGGTGTTGACATGCTTTGGTGATGCTCATGCTAGTCGTTTTAAAATTAAACCTTAATCATTGAGTTAAACTTAATCCAAAACTGATGCCAATGTGAATGTGAATGTTTATGAGTATGAGCAATGGACATGGCAATGCAGAATGCTTAGGCCAAGTAGGCAACCGCAAAGTTCTAACAGTAATTACTCTAATTAGACTTAGTTTTAGCATTTAATTATTCATCTTTAATATTTCAGTAAACAACAAAAGTTGCTTGCAACGTGCTTTAATATTCATTCTTATCATTATAAAATAATGAATATATTATTATTATTATTATGCATTTATAGTATAAATATTTTGACAATCGTGCAATCATGATCGAATTTCCAAAAGTCTCTGATATAACTAATTTAATGGCAATCGCTGTTCTTACGTTGGCATACAGTCAACGCTTTTATTGGGCAGTGGCAACCAGTGATAGTTTATTTTACAGACGCATGGCGCTATTATAAAATTACTCAGCAACAATATTTCACAGCCAAAACATTATCATATGTGCCCAGCAGATTTTGGAATTATCCTACCCTAACAGTGAAAAGATAAATATTATGTTTGTCAAAGTTAGGACGCCAATTTCACTGCAAAGGCCATTTATTCTACTACTTGCACATTATAATAATATTAACAACAATGTTATAAACTGCATAGTTGAAGTATAAGCTATTTTTGTTGACAAAAGTGAACTTGTTGACTGGAGAGTAGTTCCAAAACTTATGGTTTCAAGATTTAACAATAAAGCCAATAAAAAGAGCACTTGACGAATTTCAATCAACACAACAGATATGGTGTATCATAACATTTATTTTTATGGCTAATTTTAGACTAGATGTCATATTTACAACCATAAAAGCCACATCAATAAATCGATAGCATAAAGAATAATAAAATTGATAAAAAAATAGTTTGTGTTTTTTAATTTAGATTATCATCACTAACAGTATACTCAAAAATGCAAAGTAAACAACAGGGCAACTAATTTTGCTGCATGTAGATTAGGTCACTAAAGCAAAGAATCTATAAGTATGTAACTGACTAATTTATATACAAAACTCCAAGTGGAATTATAAATGAATACATCTGTTACACTTGACATTGCGTCATACAAACAAGATTGAATGCAGTTGATTGAATACTACATAAGCAATGGCTAGTCCCTGTTCAGTACATACAACGCTAATTGAGTAAAAAGACAATCATGTTTTAGCATACAATTTTTAGCTATAATACCAATATAACATATTCAAATATTAAAGAACTTTAAAGTAACCTAAGTCCACTATTGCAATTAAAACTGTAAAGCCAAATAGTAATGACTATACTGTCCTAAAATTGTTAACTGAAACACAGCACAAAAGGGCTTGGCCAAGGGCAAGTCTAATATCAATATAGAGTAACTAATACAGCAAAAATAAATCTAGAATGACTGCACGGTGTGTAAATGCCCAAACATTTACAGGGAAGCTGATGATCAAATCATTAAGCTTCAAGTTTAAAATCAAATAATGAAACTAAAAAAATTAAACTTAAAAAAATCAACTAGGTATAATTCAAATTGCTGAATATAACAGTAGCTGCAGCATCGGATTATATTAAAGTCCTGAGTTTATGGAGCATATATGACTGTAGTAATGGAGATATCAGTCTGGAAGAGTGAGTGGTACATCTGGAACAGGCTCCCTCCAGTAAGTGAAATTACTGTACTCAGCAGGGGCATGGAATTCGCTTTCACCTTCTTCTTCGTGAAGAGGAGGGAAATAATGGTCCGTGACAGAGCTCAGAAGGCAGTAACTGCAACAAGTACAGAGTGAGGGTTCAGTATTCTGGACAAAATAGTCAAACAATGTGCTGAATCAAGGGTCATTCTGTAATTTATAATGAAACTCCATGTTACTGCTATAAAGAACAAGTAAAGAATTTAGTTACCTCTACTAGATATTATAATAAAATTCAATCATTTATAATTTATAGGAAGTTGACAAATTTGAAATGCTTATGTAAAAATACATTTCCCCAGATATAATCTGACTGAAGTTTTAATTGATTTAATTTAAATTAATATCCAGTATGATTAATAATTCAACCTTTGTAATGATGCATCAGCTATGAAATTAAAATGAATCCACTATACAAATGTTTCAGGCTGGGTTCTATACTGCAACACACAAACCTGGTCTGAAAGGTCTCTGTAAAATCTGACTTCACTTTACCAGTTGGGTCAATAAGAAACATTCTTGACTTAGGAATACCAACAGCTCTGTAGGCAATGAGATCCTGTCAAACAGACCAACAAATCACAAGTTTAGAATCCAATTGGTCTATGCTGCTTATGACAGCTTCCTGTTGTCCACAATATTTACCCAAGTAAAGCCTTAATGACTAACACAGCAAACATTTATCCCTTGAAAATACTTTTCTTAATCTATAACAAACATTATAATCATTTATCAGTTTTTAAGAAGATTTCTCTTTGACCATCACCAGCAGACTAGACTAGACTAGAAAATAGTCACAGAATAGTAATTATAACACTTGATCTCTGTGCATTGCAGACTGATCATGTAATTACATATGTGACTGAATGATGTTATGGTACATACATTTACTCGGTTACCAAAACCAGCACAGAGGGCCTCTTTTGAAGAAAATAAAGACTTGATATCCCTCAAGCAGCGAATCTTGAACTCTTCTGGCTTCTTTTCTATCACCTCTCTGCAAGTATTTCCAATTCTTTGAATAAAAATTGTAATATTCAAAAGAATTGAATATTGGACATGTTGAATAAGATACTAAAAATAATTCAGAGGCAGTGAATTTAAATTAGATACTATAGACTGTCTTGATTGATATTATCGTTACCTTATCTAACCTAAATATTGGTAGCTAATACTTATATAGTATCAAATATCATCCTCTCATTCAACAGCATACTCAACTACTTCATGTAAGTACAGGAAAAATACAATTAACTAAAACTAAAAAAATGATTATCAATTAGAACTAGTAAGTATAACTATAAACATTGACATAAATTTGCCATTGCAACTGCCTCAAGTTGCTATATCAAAATGCAGCCTTAAACTGGTGAATTGCATTATGGCTTCAGAGGCATCATGCACAGCTACTTTAATCTGATGTAGATACAAGGAGAAACTTAAAAAGGCCTACACTGAAAATGTAGCAAAAGAAGTTATGTTTTTGTGAGAATTTCAACCCAGGCTCCAAATCAACGTTTATTAAGAAAATGAAGAGACCTAGGCTAATAAAACTGTTCCACTACTGCACTTGAATGTAAAATCCTGATTCCCATTAGACTAAAGCACTAAGCTAGCCCTTCTTTTAAATAATACAATCAACACTATCAAGAACATAATCTCATAATGCTGTTCTGGTTAATTAGGAATGGATTCCAGAACTTCTACAAAACATTTCGATCCCTTTAAATTAAATTCCATAGTTGGTGTAAACTAGCCCTAGTTACTGTGCATTTAGGTATAGGAATGTTTGTTTAGTAGAATGTTTACAGAGATAAAGGGAAAATTACAGCAGTGTTGAGCAATAAAATCATCATGTGATGTTTTTGGTATTCCTAATATGACACTTCATGTTGTAAAGAATGATAATAGAATAATGACCTCACGTGTTGATACTATCATACAGGCTAAACTCTAGAGGTGGGCTTACAAGAAGATAAATGCTTTCTCATAATAAAAATATGATTAGTCCAGCTTATGTCGAAATACTTGATAATGGCTGAGTCGCTACAAGCATTATCAGCATATAAATAACCATCAGTTTCTGTACTCATCGCTCTAATAACTACCTGGACAATGGTGCGATATATTACCTCACTGACTAGCACTTCCACTTTGGGTTTATCTCAAAGGATTATTGGTTACGGTTACCAGAATACTCACTGAAACATAACGCAGGCCCACTTGTGTGAGATTAATGGTCAGGTATTGTACATACTTGTGGAAAGCATTGATGAGTGAGCTAGGATTGAGTAGCATAGGACCTGGGGGCAGAACTGACTTCCCCTGTCTCACACTCTTCAGGTAGTCTCTGGTCACCTGAGCTTGGCCAATAGCTCTAGCAGACAAGTATGCAAACTTGTAACCGTTGGCAGCGATCTTAGTGAAGAGATCTGTGACACCTGAGTGGGCATATTCTTTGCCGAATAGGGGTAGTAACTGACCCAACACATCCGACCTGCAACAGTGGGTGAAGCTGTTAAAATTGCAAGTATGCAAATAGTGCTAATTTGTTGAGTTGTATAAGGTTACTAATGAAGAGGAAATTCACCAAACATTTTCAAGTTATAAGGAAATGAAAGTCTGGTCACCCCAAACCCACTTTAGGAACTAACTCTTATAGGCAAAGCAATTTTCATTAAATAACATTTAACTAAATTACTGGTTACTTACTTGGTGATTGTTCCATCAATATCAGAGATAATGACTTTGTCGGTATGCTTCCAGAGGTAGATTTTAGCAACACATCGAGTTGTGCCTTGAAATGCTGTTGTCACGCTAAACTCTATTTCATTTTCTCCTTCGTGCAAATTGAGCTTGTGCTAAACAAGACCAAAAGAAGAGGGTAAAACGGTGACAATTCAACACTTTTACACAATGTTTACCAATAAAATACATTAAAACAAGCGACTTGCCACAAATTTGTAAAATCAAACTAGAAGGCAAAAGCATAGATCTGTAAAACAATACATTTTTGTTTTGAGGCTAGAAAAAATTTAGCACACATTTCAATCTATAGGCTATACAATTTACTTACTAATTCTTCAGATGTGAGACGCAAGGCTTTCACATAATGTTTATCATTAGCATCATCTGACACAGCCAGAGTGTTAGTATTAGTTTCTACAGTCAGAGGTTCAAGAGTTGAGAGCTTCTCTTTCTCATCATCTGCGTCGTCACCACTCTCACTACAGTTATATAATACAATATCATACCAATCATATGCTGAATACGCTAAGGATACATGGCTATTAAATATGTGTTTAGTTCAGTACCGCCCAACAACATGCTTAAAATCATTCTTGGCTTTTGTTTGGCACCAAAACTTGATAAATATATACATCGAGACTTGATTAATACATTGGCCATAGAGAGGAAAAACTAATTGGTTAGTTAAAAAGGAGCTCGATAAAAATGTTGCAGTATAAACAAGTATGATGGACATATACAAGTATATATATACTGAGATAAAACCAAAGAGGCTATAAAAGCTACCATGCTGCATGCAATTGAAACATACTACACCCATTGGCCTATTGGGTGCTCAAACACTGCATACGACAACTCCAACCAGCCTGAGTCATACATAAAATATCATGGTACTAAACTAGTAGGGTTTGGCTACAGAAAAAATAATCTGCACCACGTGGACATTTCAGAAACAATATGGTTGATTACACTACATATGCAGAAACTGAGGAGAATTTTACTAGCAAAAATTTACAGCAAACATACTGTAAAAATATAAAAATTGCATTACTAGTATCTATGCTTAAATGATGCATTAATTTACCAAAGAACTAAGTAGGGTGAGTAAAACAAAGGTTGACTTGGTTTTAATGGAATAAAAACATTATTTTTTAATTTATTTGAACAGTTTTTTCATATGTTTGAAGATAAAACTAATAATTTCATTCAATTGTAAGACGAAAAAACTATACAGCAAATAAAACAGGGCTTGAGTATGTTTGCAGGAACTAATATTAAAGTTTCCTACAATCAACAAGTTATTCGAATGATGAAATAAATGGGCAGTTTTACTATCCCAGATGCTTTAATCATAAGCAATCAGTAAATAAACTTCTAATAAACTATGCTGAGGGTTCAGTGCTCTGCCTCTATACTCTGTAAAGTCATTAACTCTAATGTATCACGGCACCAGCTAAATAGTGTCCGAAGTTGACATACTGTTAGGAAATTTCCATCAAGTATTTGAATACGAAATTTGCCAGCTTAAGCCATGACTGGCTTCATTAGATCTAGATTCTAGCCAATGGATTGTCTTTGCAGATGGCCTGGGGATAAGTGCTGGGATATGATTTGAATTTTGCATGCAGTCTTTCAACAGTGGGTTAAAAGAGGTTATTCTATAAATAACAACTATCTTATGCTTTCACCTATTACAAATTTGTAAGAATTTGCATCTATATTTTTGAGGTTGTGGACAATTTTTGATGTTCAAAAACCATAAAACTGGATTTCAACCAAGCTATTTGGTATACCTTTTTATGATACAAAAAACATGATTTTCTCCCGAAAAAGAACCCCAGTTCAACACACTGATATTACCTGAGATTAATAATAATCTTTGGTTTGCTCCTTTTTCTCACTCTAATCAAAATTGAGAATGGTAATAAAATAGTCAGCATGAAAAAGTAATGAAGATAATATTTTCAAAATGCAGCTTTAGATGGCTTTCAAGCAAATAAATCACAAAGTTTCAATAAATAAATTAGTTTATTATTATTCAAGTTCCACATAGAAAGTGGTCTAAATGGGTTCTACACCTACCTGTGTTTGTCAGCCCTGGAGGGTAGAGTCTGTGACACAGGCGTAGACTTTTTTGGACTACCATTGGGAGTCGAACTAGAGGATTCCTAAAATATTACATTAGAGTAGCATTAATAACTTCAACAGGCTCTACAATTCTAAAGACAACTGCACTTATACCGTGGAGATGTTGATATACTCCTCCACTTACCAGATCCGCAGTAGATCCCCGACTTCTACCAAACGGCAATGGCCACCAAGAGCTTCGGCCAGATAGTTTAGCCTTTTTGCTAATCATGGTTTTGGTTAGGTTTTCCTGAGTTTCTTCAGAGAGAGTTTGGTGATAGCACATCATGCACATAATCATGGGAGCGGCTGTCGCCCAATTATAATATCTAAAAAACAGAAAAAGTGAACTTGCAATCTATTACTACAGCTCCAGTTTGACTCAAATTCACAATGTAACAGTTATGTAATACTCCTGAATGCACGGTAACCCAACTCACTTGCCGCTAATCTTTACAACCAAGTTGTCATTTTGAAGTATCTCTATTGGCTTCTTCACAAATGTTTGATAATCAACTCGATGGTTGTCAAAAATCTCTTCTGAAACAGCGCTGTAACTTTCTATAACTCCACCACATAACGACATCATCACATCTCCATATATACTAAAACAAATCAGGCAACATTCCACTAAAACCAAATGTATGTAGAGAAATAAAGATCTCTAAATAACTATTTAAATAAGAGTATATCAGGAAACATTTGCAGGTAAATGTGTTTAATTTTATAATTAGGTGCCAGCATGGAATGTTAAACCAAATAATTTGGAGAACTTCAATAACACTCTGGTGTTGACTAGAAACTGTACATAGGCACTGAGTCAGTTTGTTAAGCTAATGGAACATAATAGCTTCACATTTTCCAAGCATAGAAACCTGAGGGATAATGTGTTTGTTATTTGAGAAGTCATTCTGTCGATTGGAAAGCCCAACAGTAAAAAACCTTATGCAAAAGCAAAACTACAATTTAATTACAGCTCCCAGCTGAAGGTTTGTGAGTCTTCCTGGTCTATGAAAGACTGTTGAAGGAGTGATTATCAGATGAGTCAACAAATCCATACAACAGCTTGCATCATTATCAAGTTGTAACATACATTCAAAACCAACAAGTGCAGAAAAACTCCTTTACCTTATAATAACTGTCCATGAAAGTTTTAGTAAAACAAAAATACTACTCGGACAAATTGCAACATGATTGTTGACTAACCCTGAATCATTATCTCTCATGGTGCCAGTTTCACTTGTAGGTGTGCTCAGGTTTCTTACATTCTCTGTCAGATCAGGAGAATGTGGGAGAGACCGCCCATTACCTGATTCCACATCGTCGTCAGGCATGTCAATCACATGGGACTTACTGATGGTAGTTTTAGATAACTTCTGCTGACTTATTGTGAAAAAATAAAAATCATTGACCATGTCTGATGGCTCATATTTCTAGCTTTTATCAGTATTATATTTTGAGATAACAAATTACTGAAGCTGATGCAATGCTAATTGCTGAAGTTACTGGGTCTATACCTGTGCCTAGTGCAGTAGAGTTAAATTTAAAGCTCACGTTTTTGGGAAATAGAGTGCAGCTACTTCTGGTTCCATTTCTTGAAGGTTGATATCATCTAAATAGATCCCACCTTCTTCTGGTTTGTGCCTAATAGTTTTTGTTCTTCTCATAAATGACCACATGCCCTTAGACTCTTCTAAAATTTTGTGTAAACACACTTTTGAGAACTAGCTACGATCACTGCTACAGAAATGATGCATGTTTACACTGTGTTTTATATATACAATGTGCTGTATTATTTACATAGAGTTGTACTTAGCACTATCCTGTATAATGATCAAATAACTTTATGGTATTGCATAAACAGACTCCTCATTCTATATTTCCATACAAAAACCTACATATTTCAATCAATTGAAATACAAAGACTGTGAAACAAACTTGTTTTATGATGTCATGTAAATGCAAACAACTATAGCAGTCAATGTGAGTAGCCACTAGCTATTCGAACTACAGGAGATTGACTCCATCTTGAAGAGTTATGAGCAGAGACATACCTTGAGGGTTCTGTGTCATATTCTCAGTTTCAGGGTCATCTGTGTGCTGAGTCACTATTTGGCTGCTATCTGGTAGCTCGCCCCAGTTCCATTGCTGCAACTCTTCTGAATCTGAGGCTACGTTAGCCTTTCTGTCAACGTACTCACACTCAGTATCACTCTTTGGTGTTGGAGGACGGGACCCGACAGGGCTACAATGTAATGTTACGTCCTGGTGTAACACATGAGTCATCAGACTTGAATATTACAACATTTATATATAGAAAGCTGTTGAGTAGTAAATTAGCACAAAGTTTCTTTTTATTAGATCAATGTTATACTATAATAACAACAACGCTTGGAAGGTCAGTGTTTTATATTATGCAAGGAAAATTGGACTTGCAAAGATTATATGTTTATTGATTCATTCATATTTGCATCAAGTTTGAGTAAATAAGTTGTTATTGATTTATAAGAGCAGAAAATTTTAGGTGTATCCTGGTAATGTCAACATACATATAGCTATATAGTTCACTATTGATTACTCTAAAGTCTAAACTCTAAACAGTATCTACTGCAGCCCAAGCAAGCTAAAATAACTATAACAAAAGTCTTTTTGTCTTGCTGAAAATTTCTACAGTTAGAGGACCCAAAACCTTACTAACACAGCAACAAAGGTTATAAAAAATTTAATACTATTATTATGCCTGCCTACTGAGTGACATAGATTTGCAAAATTATGTACAGAGCATTCCAGCCATTAGCTGCTGATAAGCAAAAAAAGTGTCTAATACAATATGAAATGTAGAAAACCCTTACATAAATCAACTATAGACTTTTGAGTCATGACAGCCCACAAGGCTAGTGTGACTGCAAACCTAACTAGAGCTACTACTCACCTCACTAGAGGTGTGATATCAGTATCACTAAAAGGATGGAAGTGTGATTGCTTGTGGTAAGAGTTAATGGCCCAGCTCTCAGTCCTTATCATACTGCTCTCATGTACAATTGGAAGACTCACAGTTTTAGACATGCTACTCGATATATTTGGTACAGGCGCTTCACCCTCATCAACCTGGAAGGGTCACACACACTAGTATTATATCAACAGGATCCAAACCAACAATTGTGTCTGCATATTCCAGTAATTAAATCCAGCTATGAACCCTTAGAACTAGTAGTTGAATAGATCAAGAAATAAAAACAAGGAAAGAACAGGGTGGAAAGATAAAAAATCAATAGGGCTTTCCCCAATACCAAAATTTCTTTCCAGCTATTCCAAAGATTTAGTATTTTAAGTCAACAGAATTTCTATTATATTATAATACATCGAATTAGTTGTAGAGCTTAGTAAATATAGAGGACAACACAGTTCTATATACCAACAGTTACACATAGAATACAATATTTTTACTCTACTATATAGTATATACATGATATAAACACGCACTTCAATTTCAAACATGCCACCAGATTCAAGCAATTCATCATCTTCCTGACTAATGGGTTTGAAGGCGAATGTTTTGTCTTTAGAGCTGAGATCAGATGCACTTGAGGAGCAAGAGCTCTGGGCAGTGTCTCGTCTCAGTCTCCGTTCCTCACAACTAGACGTCTGCTTGCTCTCCAACATCGAGTCTGACCTGCTAGGCCGCAGTGCCATGGCCTGCGAGATCGGTGATGTAGGAATTGGAGACGTAGCCATATATTCTGGACCCTGAGACAGAACTGAATGTATTAGATATGTAATGTAGATCACAAACAAATTAATCATACAGGCAGGTGGTGTGACCACTTTTACCCACGTACTGATAGGCACTTGTAACTATTTTTAAATGTTTTTGTTCCAAAACAAAAATTATTCATGATTTAGTATACTAGCTGTATGAGTAGCAACACACCTCCCATTGCTCCTGAACTCCTTGAACAAAGAAAGCTTCTCCAGCAGGACCAAGTTTCATCTGCAGCTCTGTGGGTTCACCATTGATCTCTATGTACACCTAGTCAGAACAAAAGAGATTAAATTGTGTTGGTTACTGCTGTGAGAATAAAAACAGGCAACAGGCCTTCAGTTGTGTGGCATTTTAGAATGTAATTCAAACATTTGAAAGTAGGGACTAGGCAAGACCAGAGCAAACAAAATTCTAGTTGGCAACTACAGCCCTGTTTAACCAAGGTCACGTTACCTCGAAGCTTTACATAATCAAATTGAATTTTGGATACCTGCCAAAGATTATATTATTTGACTTATCGCCCAGGCACCTTAATTTGCAAACATTATAATGAATGAAATAGTTGGCACTACTATACTAGCACTACTCTACTATAAGGGACTAAAATATAACCACAACAATTCAGGAAAATAACTTTATGTAAAGTGGCTGTGACTTGAAATTCTAGGTCAGCAGTATTTGAAATTGAATCAGATGTATTCAAAGTTATGAGATGGTCAATAATGGGTTTCAGTTGATTTTATTTCAACCACTAGTCTTAAATATTGGAAACTACATAATGCAAGCAAGCTTCTGGGAAAACTAGCTCAAACTTATATATTAGATCCATTAGTTCCATAAAGATAAGTTTGCAATCCTGCCTTAGCTAGTCAGCCACCACTTGAATTCCAAGAGTTATTACAACCCACCCTCTAGTTAGGTTTACAGTTAATAAAAGAGAACTAGGCAATATACTCACGACTTTTTCATTGGATCTAATGACTCCCAGTTTACCAAATCGCACGTGAAATGGTGAAGACTGGTAGGTGCCATCAGGCTGCTCTACCACCACCACATCTATAGCACCAGTGAGAGTTGCAGAGTTGATCTCATTGTAGTATGATTTAACATTACTGAAAAACTTTGCAGCTCCGGCAAACATATCTCCACAAACACTGCAATCATACACAGCATGTGATCAATAGCCACATATACATCATATTATATGCAGAGTATAAATATCAACTGATATTAATTGTTTACCAAAAGCAGTATTGACAGGCCTAGGATGTTTATAAGTATTATAGAAAAGATATTACAAGTTCAATGCTTTAGTTCTACAGAGAAAATGATTCCCTATGGGAATCCTACTATAAAATTCAATTATATGCGAACAGAGTCACTCTTCATTAAGTAAAAAGTTAGATTGTACTAACACTCAGTACTAAGCAAAAATAACTTGTAGTAGTGTTTGGTTGAAATCTTCCTGCGTTAGACTTGGGAAGACTAATATTTTACAGTCTATGCCACAGCTGCTCTGTATTAACTATATAGATATAGCACGCATATACACAGTATGCATTTCCAACATGGGTGATGCATATATAGCAAATTGACCGTAGCAAAATGAATGCATTTCTGAATATTGCAAATTAAAGCAGTCACTTGTTCTTAAAAAATACAATCAAAACATTACCTGATATCCAGTAACATTTAGTATGTGCAAATGAAACTGATTAGCATTCTATAAACTGTACGAAACATTTACTCAGTTTATGTGCATTATGCTTCCCATCTAAGTTGTAAATCAAAAGTGTTGCACCATGACTACATCCAAGGATATTATACACACTTAACTGGGGAATTTCAGTGGCCTTATTTACTCTTCATTAAACCTTGCTTGAATAAGGCCATTGACTGATGGTGTCATTTGCCCAAGCGTGATTGGCCACCTAAGTGGGAGTGCATTCGCGCGACCTTGTCCAATATAGCATTAACAAAGAGCGCATGCCAAAACACGTGATGCCAGCTGAAGCAGTGCTAATTAATGACCTCTGCTTTCGCGCTTATGCTACTCGCAGCGGTCAGCACTCAAATGTTATTTGTAAACAGAGCTGACCGAGAAATTGTCTTGCCAAAAAATTATTTCTTTTTAAATGTTTAAAATCAGCAACATCTCCCATTCACACAACGCACTTGAAAGTTCAAGTTTTAGTTTGTTTTATCCTTTGGCACTGGTAGATAAATAAAACTAATAAGTAAGCTAATTTCGAATTAAAATGATGGTAATGCTGATGTTGCCTATACTTACTACCAAGCACATGTGTATTGCCTATTTCACATTTCAGAATTCAAAGAAGTAACATTTTATGATTGAAGCAAACTAAAAGAAGTTAGAAATACTTGAGAGTTGGATAGACCTTATCATACATTCTTTCCATTGCAATTTATTCAATTATGCAATATGCAATAGTATATTCATAATTATGATCTAAGGTGCTTACAGAAAAGGTGTAAATATTGCTTAGCATTATAAGCATACTAGTATTAAGCCTGCTAACTATTCAGTTTCTATGGTAATAGGTGTTCATATATTTCAAAAATGATCAGCTGATATCTAGCTGGCGTGATAATATGATACTTAGCCACTATTAATAGGAACACATTTGCCATAACATGTTGTGGATGAATAGTTTCATGACAAAGCGCAGTATACCTTTATTACTATTAGTTGCCATGGAATGATTCAACTATTACTCGGGTGTAATATTCTCATATCATAGCATATCATATATAGTACAGCAGTATACGATCTCATTTACCAATGTTCTCTGTACCAAAGTTAGAGACAAAAAGGGCCTATTGAGAATTGTCCTATTAAACTAAGACAAAGTGGTTTTGGTTTTCCAGTTGAAATAAGAGTTTTACAGTATAAGAATTATGATTTGCTTCTTTTAAATGGAATACAGACTATATATCCTAAAGAAAGTGCAAGTGCACTAGTTGACCAGATGACTACATTCTATCAAATACAAAATTATGGGTTTTAAGAATATAGTTGGGCTGTATTTCTACTGCTTACAATATGGTCATGGCTTTCAGATTCGATCTACAAGGATTTGCTGTTTCTTCCTGTTTCAGGTTAATTTTGGTTATTAGCAGTAAATTTTTGCTAGCTGGACATAACCAAATACACCAGAAGAGCAAGGGCATTATAATTTATGTAAATAAAAATAGTCTTCTCATGTAAATGTTCTATAGTTATTTTCAGCAGCCTCTCAAATGTGGAGGAAGTTGTAAAAAAGCTCTCTCTTAACTTCTACTAATAAGGTAACTTTGAAAGGCAAATACCCATTTTTATCCACCATTTTCATTGAAATATATGATATAACTTAAGCTGCCACCATTAAACCCAATGATACTACTATAAACAAAAGGGTGGAACTCAAAAGGGCATAAATCAGGCCAGAACAATTGGAAACCACTATAATGCACATTTTAAAATGATCTCATGTTGAAAGTGTCTTGAACGTTTAAAGTTGTCAAAGTGCTACAACTACTTTTAACTTTACGTAATAATTTATCTCAGAGGGCAAAGATTTTTTTCTAAATCTGTTATAAATTTGCTTTGCTATTTGCTAAGACTTAACACTGTATGCATCAGGCTACTTCTATTATTACACCTGCTTTTGAACAACAAAAAATATACATGTGTGAAACTAAGTCTTACCAGTTATTTTTGAGGGAAGACTCCTAAAAATTGTATTTTCTGCAATACAACACCAACAGGAGCTGGCAGAGACTGATTCTTAGTGCTTCACATTTGTTTCATTACCAAATCCCAGCCTGTAATGAGTAAAATAAAACTAAAATACAGTCTAAGAATTATTGTAGTTTAAAAAGCCCTAACTTGACAACACTTTTCCAACTTTTCCAATTAAAGTCTCTTTGCACCAGTCCCTACTTTGATAGAAAGCTGTCATAATTATTAAGCTGAAATGCCTTTTTTATATTTCAAGTTAAATATAAATCACCATTACTTATAACTTATACTTAAAGTTTTAGTTATAACTATAACTATAAGTTTTAACTTAAAGTTAATCTTACACCTAATCTTATAGTTATACTTATTAGCCTAATTTAAATTAACTACTATTAGTATCGTTATTACAATTATAACAATAAAATTAAACATTATCATCATCATTATGCCTTATGGTTACCGTTATGATTCAATGATAAAATTAAAAAAATTATAATAATGATAATCATTATGATTATGATTATCAACATCATCATGGTCATCATCATGATGAGAATTTTAATTTGAATTTCATTCTCATTTTGATTTTCATGATCTTCATTATGATTATCAATATCATTATGACTTTATCATTATGATTATGGTTACCATTTACATTATGGTTATCATATTCATACTAACTCTAAGTTTGATACCGAGTCTTAGTCTGATATTTTAATTTACTTTTAGTTTTAATGATAAAATGATAATCATAATCACTATCAATTATCATTATGATTAACTTTAAGATTGCCATTATCAATTAATATTATGAATACATAGTCATATAAATTATTATAATAATTACATCAATATGAATATCAATATGACTATGCTAATAGTAATACTAATACTAATATTAATAGTAATACTAATACTTAATACTAATAGTAATACTAATACTGATACGAATACTAATAGTAATACTAATAGTAATAGTATTAGTATTACTAATAGTAATAGTGTAATACTAATACTAATAGTAATACTAATAGTAATAGTGAGTAATACTCAATCTCATACTGATACTAATAGTAATAGTAATACTAATAATAATAGTAATACTGCAAATGTTATCCATCGTGACACTAACAGTAATGCAGCCCTATATAGTGGTTAGAGTCGAACATTATTCAGGACTGCGACTGTTAAACATAAAATTCAAAGTGCAGTGCCTGTAGCTTGGCATAAACAAATTGAAATTGTACCTTCAATAAATGGGAAGTAGGGTCTGTAACATGTTTATATCGATAGATAGGAAAAATAACTCGATAAATACGATTTCATTCTTGGCTCTGAGTGGTCGAGTCAAGTTATGTCTATTCTTAGCATTGAGAGATCAAAAAGTTGGGAATAATCCGTAAGGTGGGGGAACTCCTATGTTGAACCGCCACAATAAATAAAAAAAATAATATATATTATTATTATTATCATTAGCATGGTAGAACTAGATATAAAAGTTGATATATCATCTTTAGATATAGAAGCAACAGTTATAGTTATGAATAAAAGTAAATATGTATAGCTGCTAGCACTAATAGTAATACTAATAGTAATAGTAATACTAATAGTAATAGTATTACTAATAGTAATACTAATAGTAATACTAATACTAATAGTAATAGTAATAGTATTACTAATAGTAATAGTATTACTATTAGTATTACTAATAGTAATAGAAATATAAATATTACTCAAATATGACGAAATGTCTTACTCTTAGAGTTAGACTTATCTTCATTTTATTTTTACTTTTTAGTCTTACTTCTTAGACTTAATGATAATTTTATCACTTAATCTTATGCAAATCAAATGGCAATGCTTATACTTATAGTTATATATTGTTATATTTCTAGCTAAATATAAATCAGCATTTACTGATTTAGATGTGTATATTTTAAAGTAATATATTTGTATCATTAGATTAGTAATAGTATCAAAGTACGAAAGTAAAATGATTAAATGAGCCTATGAACTTCTGGTTCTGCTGCACTCTTTCTTATCTGATCAGCTGGATAGGCATCATCATCATTATTTTTATTATTTATACCCATGTAATATTTGACTTTGTAATTATACTCATACTCATGTTATATTGAGTACTGGGGTTTTCAACTACTAAGTACCTAATATAACACAGGGTATGCATACAAAATGTCAAATATAAAATAATACTTGAATACATCTATAGCATCCTCCCCAATTTAGAGAAAGACACCTCCGGTGGCTTATGCTAGTTGAAAACATAAACAATCAAGCATTACTACTCAGAAATAAAAACGAAGAAAAACCTTTCACAATAAAATGAGTAAAATTTGAAAATTATGTATACTAGCTGTTGTATATATGTATACTATTAGTGCTAGTGAGTTCATTGATTAGAGTGAGTATTTTTTTTTTATTTCTGGTCACATATTTTTTTTCACTCATTTCTTACATTGTTTTCTTTTTTGTTAACTCACCTCGTAGACGATAGAGCACTCAATGTCACCGTTATGGTGCAAACATGGAGCGCCTCTTTGGTTAGTGATAAATGTCAGTATGAGTTAGTATAGCAGCATATAGCTGTTTATTGTTGTGTGTTTGTTGACCTTAGCTTCAGATCTCTCACATTGCATGGGAGAAAACTGTTAAAATAGACCTTGCCCGCAGCATAGATAGATGTTGGCTCGCCTCTCTGTGCAGCTCGCGTATACATGGTGTACTTGTTTTTATTTTTAGTCAGTTCATCATAAGCTGAGGCTAAGGTTTGGTGTTTAGATTCATCTGAGAGGATTCTCATTAACAGTGACAACCTATGTGTTTTTCTTCGGTCTTTGAGAAGTTGTAGTTCGAGTTTATTTCGAGCTTCTGAGATGCCTTGTCTTCCTTTGATATTGTTAATGAACCTGATTGCTTGGGACTGTACACGCTCTAAGGCATCAATATTAGTTGAATCCGCCGTGTCCCAAAGAGTATCGCTGTATTCTAGAATTGGTCGGCAGAGACTGGTGTATGCGAGTAGTTTGCTATTGGCAGGGGCTTCATAAAGCGAGTATTTTATGCAACCTAGGACCTTGGAGGCACTTTTGATCTTAGATGTAATACGTTGCTCAAATTTTAAGTTGGACTGCAGAATTATGCCAAGATATTTGATCTCCTGTCTGCATTTGAGCAGAGTTCCACCAAGTGCATGGCTGGGGTCAAACACTGGATATGCCTTTGGGGCTTTGCTAAAGACGATTACCTCGCACTTTTCCGTGTTAAAAGGCATTTTCCATTTCATGGACCACTTATGTAGAGCATCTATATTTGTCTGGAAAAGCTGCTTGTTCTCATTGCTATTCACAGCAGCATAAATCAGGGTGTCATCGGCATAGAGACTCACTTTGCATGTTATCACTTGTGGTAGGTAATTTATGTATATAAGAAACAATGTTGGCCCTTGTACCGAACCCTGTGGCACCCCCCGAGGAGACAGGAAGATCTGATGATAATACACCGCGTATGGCAGTTCTCTGACTTCTTTTTGTTAGGAACCCTTGGATCCAATTTGCTATGCTTGGGTTAATGCCATCAATACAACGGACTTTTTGCATGAGTAGGGTGTGGGGGACCTTATCAAACGCCTTACGGAAATCAAGGACTACTCCACAGATTTTGCTATGTCGTGGTAGGTAGCACAAAGCTGAGTTTCACAGCCTAAGCCTTTCCTGAAACCATGCTGTCTGTTGTAGAGCATGCTGTCAAGTAATTTGTTTAAATAATGTAGGACAATGTGTTCTAACATTTTACAGGGGATGCTGGTGAGAGAGATTGGACGATAGTTTGATTGCTCGTCTTTGGCACCTTTTTTGTGGACTGGTGTCACATTGGCAGTTCTCCATTGTGCTGGGAGCACTCCGCAGTCTATTGAGGCCTGAAAGACATATGTAAGACATTGAGCTACTATACCAGGGTCTATTAAAAGCTCACACTTTTGTATCTGGTCAGGTCCTGGAGATTTATTGTTCTTCAGATCGTGAATTAATTTCTTGACTCCTTCAGGGTTGATCTCAAGAGTCCTGCTATTAGTAGGGAGAAGGGGGAGATCAGTAATGGCTTCATCAATACAGAACTGGCTATGAAAATAGCTATTTAGAGTTTCTGCGCATTCCAGACTGTCTGTAGTTATATTACCATTTTTGATTTTAATACTTGTAAGTGGATGTTGGCACTTCCGTTTGTGTCGCAGATGCTTGTAAAAGAGTTTGCTGTTTCCTTTTAGCAGAGGCTTACAGACTTTGTTCACTATGTATTCCTTCTTGATTAACTTGAAGGCTTTTTTATTGTTTCTTCTTTGCTGTTGGTATCCCTGCAAAAAGTATGGGTTATTTGTTCTCTTGAATTTTCTATATAATGACATCTGCATGTCATGAAGTTTCTTAGCCTCTTTAGAAAATCAAGGTGGTTGGCCACTGTTTCTTATTTTTATAGTCTTTTTTGGTACAGATATTTCAATAGCTTCTTTGAAGGCGACAGAGAAAGTATCCCACATCTGCTGGACATTATCCATCTGTGAAAGGTTTTCACATGCATAGCTCATATAGTTTCTAAATTTAATGACATCAGCTTTGTGATGGATGAGAATGTCTTTATGATTTTTGTGGTTAACATCTTGGGAAAGTAGGTTTTCAATTAATAGTTTAGCTACGATGATGTAATGATCGCTGAGCCCCGGCCTAATTACATTTATAGAATCTATTATGGAGGTGTCACTGGTACAGATAATGTCTAGGGTGTTACCGAATGTGTGTGTTGGCTCTTCAATAACATTGGTCAGACAGTTTTCATGGAGTATGTTAATAAATTGTTGTTGCGATGATTTATAATGGGCGTTTGGTCTTACTATACCTGCTGACCAGTCTATACCATATTTTCATTATTTTTTTTGATGAACTATTTCTGTTGATAAAATTAAAAAAACAAGACTTTAGCTATAAGTAAACATTTACTAAAAATATACTAATTATGAATATTATAGACATAAGTCACAGGAAGTGGTGATAGCAATCGACTCCGCATTTTACCCAACTTTGAATATTTAAAATTTCCGCTTGATTTGATTCAATTTCCCCAATACTTACTCAATTTTATTTTAATCAAAAGTCAATTTGATATCTGCAATTTTTTAGTAAGTTTGTTTTATAAGAAGCCAAAACTGTAGAGGATGTTAACCTGTAATGCTGAAAAATATGTTGAAGTGCTCCCCCCTGTGAACAAGAGGAAAACTCCTGTGTCCTATTGAAAAACTTGATTATTAATATGGCAGTAAATATTAGTATATCTGGTATATCTGCATGGTTATGTAAAGTAATGAAACGGGTGTGAATATGGTTATGTATCATGTTATTAAGTATGTAAAAGTGAAGTAGATGAGCTACTGAATGCTGCTACTATAAACAAACTGCGGGTCCCTTTTCCTTTTAGGTCTGTTATGCAGTCCGAGCCTTCGTTCATTCAAAGGGGTGTCAGGCTTGGTTTTAGGTTGAACGGGCTCAGCTAAGTCTGGTTCAGACTCGCTGTGTTGGGATATATGTCCTGAACTACCCGCTTCTTCGCTCGTACTACTATGTGCATTCGTTCCATCATTCTTATCAATGTCAGGCTCTCCATTTGATGCACTTAATTCCAAATCAATGTCGAGATAAGGGCTTTCAGCTCCGCGAACTAGGGGTCCAAGATACATTTTTAGGTTGTTCAAATGAACTTGCTGAGGCTGTGAATCGGGATCATCAAAAAGTTGGATGAATGCATTGGTTTCTGTCACACTTTTGACAATATAAGGGCCCTGCCATCTCTTAATCAATTTAGATGTGCGGTTATTGTATCCTATTTTATTTAGTAAAGAACAGCATCACCCATCATAATGTTAGATGGTGTTGTGTTCTTGTCATAATACTTCTTTTGTAGTCTCTTTGAGTGACCAATAGCTTCCCGTGCTGCTGCCCAAACACTAGTCATTCTGTGATGCAGCTCTGCCGCATATGTACCCGGCGCTGTCTGGCCCGAAACTGTTGGCAGTGTCAGCTCATGGGGAATTCTTGGTTCTCTGCACAAAAGAAGCATACTAGGAAATGCGTTGATAATAGTATGGCGCGAGCTATTGTGTGCCAAATGGACAAAAGGGACAGAGGTGTCCCAACTAGTGTGAGTGTCGTTGACAACGTGAGAGATCATGTGGGCTATGGATCGATTGTACACCTCAACTTGTCCGTTACACTGTGGATGGTAAGGGGTAGTCCACCGATAATCAACTTTCAGTAGCTTGTTGATTTCTTTAACAACGTCGCTTAAGAAGTTTTTAGCACGGTCATTTATAAGTAGGAGAGATGGAGGCACATGGAGACAATTTTAGCATTTTTCAGTGTAAATCAAAAAGTATTTCACTAGTATAAAATTTGGATGTGGACTACTAATCTCTCATCCTTTGCGTATATAATTTGTAAATTTCAGACCTCTATCTTTTAGTAAAAGAATGTGTTTGTGGCCGTTACATTTTTTTTTGCTGTCTCAAAGTGCCCCTATAGCGGAGCACATTGAGACATGCGGCGGGGCGCATTGAGACTATATTATAACAATGACTAGAACACAAAAATTATAAAACAAAATTTTTCAAAAATATACTTAAGTCCACATATATTGATGCTTAACCAACTCTCGTGTGACCTTATAGCAAAGCATTGTAAGTGGGATTTTTGTTTTGTTTTACAATTTATTGATAGACAGATTCTATGACGGCTTATAGCTACAGCAACATTCTTTGGTGGCACAAAATGAGTGTTAAAAGCATGAAAACGACAATAAATGTAGAATAAGTTGCCTAAAGTAAACAAATACAGATAAAATACGGCAATTCACAGCAATGTGAACATTTGCATACTTCTCTAATATTGCTAGAAAGGTTATAAAATAACTGTCCACTACAAAAACAGTTGGTCAATTAAAACACAGATTATCAAATGGGGCAACTGCTAAAATGACATGAACCTCTGCGTAATTTTCTCAATTCTTAGCGAGTGTGTCCGCAAAATATTGGCAAAAAGGTTACAGACTTGGTTCAAATTGTGGCTATTGGCATTAGATTGTAAAACAATTTGGTAGGCTTGTACCAACATGTAGTGTTACACATGACTGATATTACCGAGTAGTGTAGCATGAGAGATCTATGTCAAATACTATTCTCTCAGCGAGTCGGTTTATTCTACCGGTGATGTTAGGTGTGGGCAAGATCCTAACAGAATCTTCATTATCAACCTTTGCAATATCTTCTTCATCAGGTTTGACAAATGAAGTCTTTGCCCCTTCAATAGCTTTAAAAAATGACACTTTGTTAATCACACCATCTGTTTCAGTAATGGTTCCAACATAGTGGCATGTTCGCCGTTTACTTTGAAATTTAACAAGAACGTTTGAGCCAACTTTTGCCTTCTCGGACATAGCCAAAATGTCTTTATTGTCCTCAGGTATCAACTCATCACTTGAGCTGTCCTCATTCGCTAATTGTTTAGCAAGAATTTCATTCGCGGACTCTCCTTCACTTTCTGAAGAAAATTAATTTTTTCTCGCTAGCTTTTGCTTCATTCTAGGTTTCTTCATCTTTGCTAGCCCCTCTTGCTCAAGTTGCAGTTTGACTGGTGTATTTGTAAGTATTTGGGATTTGGATTTTTTTCTATAGGTGTTTTGTTTTCAAGGCAGCGCTTTACTAAAAGTTCTGATTTCTTCTGCAGTAGGTTGTTGTTTAGTGGTGATATGTACCTCACTTGTAGAAGGACCATTTGAAGTAAGCATGTGTGCTGATGGCTGTGATGTACTTGATCGGCCAGGTCCGAGACTGTTCAGCGGCTTACCAATGTTGGGATCAGGCCGATCTGTGACAGCTGATGGGGAAACTCATCTTCTCCAAAAACATCCGGGTTAAATGGATAAATTCCTGCAACGCGAAATCCTGATGTTATATTGCATGGTGTAAAAGCTTTTGGATAAGCATCTCCAAGAAGACCACCAACATCATGAATAGAGATAGTGCGACCAGGATGGTTCAACATCCATCTAGAACAGGCGTCATTGTAATATCTTTTCAAGGGGCCGTAGACAGACCTGTCCAGAGGTTGGAGCTTATGGCTGCAATGCGGGGGAAATGTGAGTAAAATCACTTTATTTTCTTTTGCATAATTGATGGCTACAATTGACAAACGACTCATATGATTGTCTAGTAGCAGTAAGGCAGGCTTTTCTAGAGAGCATCTAGTTGACTCCACAAAGTGCTTCAACTACTGTTGAAATATCTTTTTGTTAACCCAACCAAATATTTGGGCTGTTCCAGTTGAGCCAGGTGGAGCCCTACTTCGCATAGAATCTTTGAAATAAACTCGTGGGAACACCATGAATGGCGGTATAGACCCACCCTGGGCATTAATACAACCCACAAGTGTAGTTAGATTACCCCTTTCTGCCGAAGTCAGAAGGCCAACCTGCTTTAAGTTTTTTTTCGTCAGAATCTTTTCAGGCTTATGAACGGTGGTCAAAGCAGTTTCATCCACGTTATATATATCACTGACCGTGAATCTATATTTCTTAAGAACAGATTGAAGATTCTCAAAAAACGCTGATACATTGCTTTTGTTGAAACTCGTAGCCTGAGCAAGGCTTGTCGCCTCCGGTGTTCTAACCGATAAAGTGATGTGACGCTTTTTAAATCCATAGATCCAATCCTCTCCTGAAATAAAAATTATAATCGGTAACCATAAGGTACAATTACCTAGCAGGTGGCAAGCATACTTAAAGTATCTTTATTTATCTACTTCCTAGTGGTAAAACGTAAATGATGACCATCAATTAACATTATATTGGTGAATAGCCTTATTCCCAACCTTAATATTTGTGTTTATGCACCTGCACATGTTTCAAACTTTATATTCCAAACTTTGATCTCAATGCAATGTCACAAAGCATACCTGCCATTTCATTTTTATCCCAGGATACAGGTCTCTTACTACTCAGAGGTTTTGCATACTCATATGCAAACTCTCGAACCATTTTCTTAGTCATTCCTTGATGCATCTTGGATGCTGTTATAATATATTCTTTCAAACTGTTCTCTTGTTCTTCAGTAAACACTTTTTGGTGACCATATTGAGGCTGGAAAAATAATAATATGTTGCCATTGGGTGCATTCCTTCTTTTTGCAATAGCGCGATGCAAGGCTGAGCAAGGCTTGTCGCCTCCGGTGTTCTAACCGATAAAGTGATGTGACGCTTTTTAAATCCATAGATCCAATCCTCTCCTGAAATAAAAATTATAATCGGTAACCATAAGGTACAATTACCTAGCAGGTGGCAAGCATACTTAAAGTATCTTTATTTATCTACTTCCTAGTGGTAAAACGTAAATGATGACCATCAATTAACATTATATTGGTGAATAGCCTTATTCCCAACCTTAATATTTGTGTTTATGCACCTGCACATGTTTCAAACTTTATATTCCAAACTTTGATCTCAATGCAATGTCACAAAGCATACCTGCCATTTCATTTTTATCCCAGGATACAGGTCTCTTACTACTCAGAGGTTTTGCATACTCATATGCAAACTCTCGAACCATTTTCTTAGTCATTCCTTGATGCATCTTGGATGCTGTTATAATATATTCTTTCAAACTGTTCTCTTGTTCTTCAGTAAACACTTTTTGGTGACCATATTGAGGCTGGAAAAATAATAATATGTTGCCATTGGGTGCATTCCTTCTTTTTGCAATAGCGCGATGCAAGGTGGCTCTATGCATACCAATCATTGCGGAAGCTTTTCTAATGGACATAGTGTTGTTCATCACACATTCAACTGCGTCAGCAATGGTGGAGTCATCTGGTCTAGTTCTTTTAGTTGGCTTTCTATTTCTCACCATAGTGCTACTGTACTAAAATTAGAATAGAAGTAACACAATATAATGTTACTGACAATATTTTATATTTAAGGGGCTGATTGAGACATGTCTCAATCAGCCCCCTCCAGTGCGTCTCAATCAGCCCCAATGGGTAATTTTGTGAACATGATGGTGCTATAAAAATTTGCATAGGTATTTTACTTATATTAACACTAATATGCTTAGTACTGACTTGTGAGAACATATTTACTTGAAAACTAGTGCATATTGCATTATTTTAAAAACAACACAATTTATCAAAGTATCCAAAAATTTACTTTTTACCTAGTAAAACAACTTTTACTCACCAATCCTTTGGAATTGCTCCTAGGTTCCCAATTTCAAGATGGATGACAAAGCATGGTGTTTCCTGTCATGTGACCAAAAAATTTAGTTTCTAAAGAAAGACAGTTTCAAAAAAATTCAAAGTCTCAATGTGTCCCACTGTTCAATGTGCCCCCATCCCCCCCCTATTTTGCTGGCTCCAAACCGACAAAATATGCGATTTATGTATGACTGTGCTACAGTCAATGCAGATTGGTCCGCTGTAGCTTCCATCTCGATCCATTTTGTGAAATGATCTGTCCACACCAAGATGTGTTTCTTTCCACTGTCTGACAAAACAAATGGTCCTTGGAAATCAACAGACAGTATCTCAAAGGGCTCCGTTGCCATTTGATTTTTGAGTGGAACTCTCATGGGTAGCTTAGGATTTTTCTTCTTTTGGCAAGAGTTGCATTGGTTGATATAGTCTGTGACATCTCTATTTATGTGAGGCCACTAGTATTGTGACTGCAATTTCAAACGCGTCTTGGTAATACCCTGGTGTAATGCTGTCAGAGAGTCGTGAGCGGTCCATATAATAATACGCCTCTGGGAAACGGGTATTGCCAGTTTGCAGTTTCCATCAATTTTCTTATAGAGCACACCTTTAATCAGTCGGAAGCTTTCACTCTCCTTAGCAACTATCATTGAATTTCTTTTTGACATAACTGCTGGAAACTTCTGTTTATGTTTATAGAGCAGAATTGGTCCTAGGTAAAAATCTTTGGATTGTTGCAAATTCATCTGCCGATTTTCCTCGGTCTCCAGATACCATATTTATAAACTCTGCACGTGATAATGCATCTGCGACAACATTTTCTTTTCCTGGAGTATGAATTACTGTAAAGTCATAGTCGGATAGTTGTGCTACCCATCTGGCAAGGCGGCCAGAAAGGTTAGCAGTCTTCAGTAAGTAGAGGCAAGACATGTCTGTCTGTATGTAGAAATAGGTGTTCATGAGGTACCCACGGTATTGTTTAACAGAGCAGAGTATGGCATAAAGTTCTTGCTCACATGGCTCCCATTTCTTTTCTGCTGTTGTCAGTGTTCTGCTATAAAAAGACACTGGGTGTTGCTTTCCCTCTTCTTTCTTTTGTGAGAGTACGGCTCCTATCGCGGTTGAAGATGCATCAGTTGTCAATGTAAAAGTAGAACTGAAATCCGGGAATACTAAGATGGGTGCCAATGTTATGATGTCCTTGAGCTTTTTCACGGCTTCTTCACAGACACTATCCCATTCAAACTTTGTGTCGTCAGCTGTCAGCCTTGTCAATGGCTTGACAAGCTGACTATACCCTTTTACGAAACTTCTGTAGAATCCAAAAAGTCCTAGCAATCTCCTTACTCCAGTTTTGTTTGTTGGTTGAGGGAACTTTTGAATTTTCTCAACGTTGTGGGGTGCCACTGTAATACCATCCTGAGTAATGACATGTCCCAGATAGACAACTTCCTTTTGGAAAAAGTGGCTCTTTGTCAGTCTAAATTTTAGTCCGGCAAAGTGTAGTCTCTTGAACACGGTACGTATCAGCCGAATTTGAGAGTCAAAGTCTTCAGGCGCCAGTAACTAGTCATCTAAGTACACAACACTAGAACCAGCGCTGATTAGATCTGCCATAATTGCCATTGATAGTCTGGCAAAAGTGCTTGGACTACCAGATGCGCGCCCTGTAGCATTACCTTCCATTTATATGAGCCCCATGGAGTAATAAAAGAAGATTTTTCTTGTGAATCTTCATGCAGCCCAATCTGAAAGAATCCGGAGCAGAGATCTATAGTGCTAAAATATTTTTTTCCATGCATTATCTCCATAGCATTCGCGATCGAAAACAAACACAAAGACTGCTTCTCAGTTACGCCGTTTAATTTGCGGTAGTCGACACAAAATCGGTATGAGCCATCTTTCTTTTTCACTAGCACTATCGGAGATGACCAGTGTCCAGAAGACATCTCAATCAATCCCTGTTCTAGATTGTCAATTTGTTTCTTGACTTCAGCTCTCAATCCAACTGGTATGTTGTAGGGACGACTTCTTATAGGGAAAGTTCCAGGTTTTGTCTCAATAATGTGTTGTACTATATCTGTTCGGCCGAGCTCTGATATGCCCTCCCCGACGATATCAGAAAACTTGTTGACAAGATTTCTAAGCTGGTTCATTTCATCATCGTTCAAGATAGTCTTGCTTTGATCGAGGGTTTTCCAAGATCACGTTTTGGTCCAGGCTTTGTTTCACTGATATTGGTCATCAATATCTCGTCTTCATCTACTTCCGAAGCTTCTCCTGTTACAGTGTTCACTTGTATTTTCAGAGTTTCACCTCCTGTATTAATGATAGGTGTCGGCATTCTCTTTTCCTTTGACTTGCTCAATGCTCTGCCTATCAGTAAGGGTTTTGGTTTATTAGACATGTGACCTTTCGTCATAAATACTCCATCCTTTTCTGTATCTTTTACCTCTGTAAGTACCACTACTTCTCCTTTTGCAAAATTGTAGATGACATCACTCAGTTCGCTAAGAAAATCAGTTCCAAGCAGTACCTCATGGCCAAAATCTTCAGCTACATGAAAACACTGCTTAAACACTTTTGATCCAATTGTAATCTCAGCAGCCTTGCGTCCTATTATATGAAGTTTAGAGCTGTTAACCCCTTTTGAGTCAAGGTACCTGAATATAACGGTAAACTCAATCTTTTAGCAATGTCAGAGCGCATCAATGTCACCGTAGCCCCGGCATCAGCTAATGCTTGATACGGCTTTCCTGCTATTTTGACATCAATTAATGCACTCCTACATTGACTACCATTTATTCCTGCTACTATTTCAATACGGCTACTAGTACTGGGTGTGTCAGCTTCTAGTCATTGCAGTTTCAGATAGAGGGGGCGATATTGCTGAATTGAATATGCAGGCGAAGGAGCACTAGGTGTTGGTCTAGTGTCCATCTCTACCATATCTACAAATTCTGTGAAGCTAGTCTGATCGGAAGCGTCCAGGAGCCCATCCTGTTCTCCTGCCTCAACATCCTTGTCAGATGTGTCCTCTGTGTCCTCAATGTCAATAGCTGCTACAATATTTCTCATTCGCTGGCAACATCGATTATATAGGAAAATACCTAGCAATGCAACTGACAATATGGTGACTAAACAGTTGGATATCAAAGTCCACAATTCGAATGCACTCACCACATGTCCTCCAAACAGGAAAGCAAACCAAGAGTTTCCTATCAAGTTCTCTTTCAACTCAACGACATTGTTTTTAAAGGAAACATGTCTGTTGGACTGAATTCCCATCGCTTCTAAAACTTGTTTCTGTCTTGACAAAGTAGTCAGCAATTCATTCAAGTCAGAGTGTGCTGACAGGTCAGGCCAACTTAGGTGATGGGCACGGCTGTAGATTTTTTCATGGATTTTAAGAGGGTGTACACCTAGAGAAATTCCAGGTAAATTCAGGTCTTCTCCAAGATTAACCTTTTCTACGTTACCATCTTGGTTGTACCAAAACAATTCATCGTTCATCTGGAATGCAATTGCTGATTTGGACGTGTATGGTGCTTGTGCACTTTGTGTGTGAATAATGTTACCCATTGGATCTATGAAACCAGTGTGCGTTTCCCCACTAAGTCCAATTCTACTGGAATAAACATGGTGCAGTTATTCTCTGGCATAGGGAGCATTTTGTAGCTTTTTATTTCCGCACATGGGTAAATCTTCAGAAACCCAGGACCAGACTCGGACGGATATTGCTTACCCCTAGTAAGTATCTGGCTGTACTCGTCGCATGCTGCTCTGCGAGTAGGGCTACGGTTTTGAGGACTTGAACTATGTTTTTACAGGTATATTGATAAGATGTCCAATACAGTTTCGATTCGATTCCAAGAATCTGTACTTCTAGGGACTGAGCTGTAACGTCAATTACAGCCTATGCTGAACTCAAACGATCCCTGCTGTCCCATTCTAATCCAGGAGCATTTTCAACATGTTGCGTTAGAGTGGTGTTGAACAGGTCTGAAGTATTAAAAACGACAAGCAAACCTTGGTCCGACATTGTGCCGGACTTGCCGTCACAAGTGGTAATATTTCCAAAGGAGTTCTTGCGGAATGTTAGTCAAGTCTTCTTGATTACTAACAAAATAGCCATCAAGGAAACTTCCTTCAACTTCATACCACTTTTTGTATGGACAATTAGCTTCTCGTTCTGTTTCCCATATCAGCATAGATTGATCTCTGAGTTTGCAGTAGCCATCAGAGTATGAGTTGCAATGAGAAACGTCGCCTGCGGTGCTTTCAAAAGAACTTTTCTCAAATGTCTTGTATACCGAAGCTGTAATATAACTGCATTGTTTCACTTCAAAGTCAATCCACTTGCAGCACCAAACATAAGCTAATCTTGCAGCTTTGTTTTTTGTAGTGTATACACTATCACTTCCAGATAGGGCACCTTCATTGCATCTTTTCTCTAGTACCATATCTTCACATTTGCTGCGGCTAACTGGCAGTGACCGGTGAGATTCCTTCTTAGTTTTCACGTCCGTAAAAAGTGATATCTGTGTGGAGATGGTGTACAGCATTTTAGTGCATTGGTATGCTGCTGTACGCCATTCCGCTACATTTTTTCTGTAAACCATAGCCTTCACAGGGGTTGGCACATGAGTACTATTGGGTCTTGGAGTCGGATCACATTGGAAGTCATGATTCAATTGATAAATAGATGGTCGCCTCACTTCACTGGAACTATACACCAAAGGATACCTGGCATACTGTGGCTGTGCCTTCTGTGTAGTGTTAAAAACCGGCGTGTTGGACAATGCATTCACTACTGTTGTCAACACTAACACAGATAATATGCTGGTGAGACTCTGACTGGCCAACACTGGTCCCAGGAAAGCTGTGCCTTTTACTGGTGCAGTGGCTGCGGTTCTACTGCTCAGCATACACATTGCCACTAGTGCCAACATGTAGGTTTGTATTGTTGACAAACCAGTCCCCCGTTCGCTGCTTCTTTTTCCTCTGGGTTTCCTGTCAGAGAGGAATTCATTTGGAAAGGTTTGAATTGAATTCACTGATTCATCAGTTATCTTATCTCGAGGAGGCTGAGTCAGAAGTGCCTCGGCAAATTTATCACCCTCTAGGCTCTCAATCGCATTGATGGGTCGCGTCCCACTGTAATCTTTGGTTTTGCTCTGTTGACCAGAGCACTGATTACATTGTGGTTGCTGGTGAGAGGGTGGTTGAGGTGGGCAGGAAGGAAGTTGTGGTGGTGGATGAGGGTACCGGGGAGAAGATTGGTAGTAGGGTTGAGGCTTCCCCTGGTTGAAGTATCCACCTCGTCCTCTTCCCCGGTTTGTTATTCCTCTCCATCCACCACTTCTACCTCTGACATTTCTCATTCAAAGGGAGAAGATTGGTAGTAGGGTTGAGGCTTCCCCTGGTTGAAGTATCCACCTCGTCCTCTTCCCCGGTTTGTTATTCCTCTCCATCCACCACTTCTACCTCTGACATTTCTCATTCAAAACCCTTGACTCTGTTGTTGGTGCTGTTGGTATTGGGGCTGCCGTTGCTCTTTAGGTTGGCTGTTCACTAAAGTTTTCAACCATTCTACCTCTTTTTCTAGCTTTTCAACTGAGTCAGATAAGTTGACCGTTGCCACTATTCTCTGGGTGTCATCTCCCATCTGATGTTCTACATTTTCTTGTTTAAGTGCAAGTTTCCTAGCACTTTCTACAGTTGTGGGGTTTTTAGAAAGGAGGTTGCTCTTCAATCCTGGTCGTAGACCAATAATAAAAGCAGATACTAGCACGCTATCATTATGTTCAAGGGAGAGGTCAGGCCATTGGGTGTTTGCAACTTCCATAAATTCGCCATAATATTCTAGTACACTCTTCTTTCCCATTTTTATATTCCACACTAGTTTGCTTAAGTCAACAAACTCCTTGCATAACCTCTCTCGAAGACTCTTGTAACTAATCGCTAGCGTGGGCTCCTTTGCTGTATATCATCTCATAAGTTTAACATTTTCCACAACAGCAATTCAGAATGTGTGAAAGTAATATGCATAAGCTGGAGAAGACAATATTTGAAACTTTTGAAAGTTTTAAATTTTCTCCTTTTATAGCTAAAGGGGTAAAATGGACCACTTCAAGTGGGGTAATATGGACCAGTGGTCAATATTACCCCAACTCTAAATGTTCTATCTGACAGGTTATTATACATTTCTAAGTCATTAAATGTAGAAATCAACACAATTTAAAACATTAAAAAAGTATTATTTCATGATGAAACCTGCATGTATTTACTCTGTTTCGAAGGGTTTAAAACAAAAATGCCAAGAAATTATTAACGAAAAATTGAGAGATCCAAATTTACTGCAACACAGCTTCAGACAGCTTTAAATACATTAAAAGAGAACTCAGCCATCGTGGATCTGTTGCCAAATATGGGATTCCACGCACAACTTTTCTTAGGTAGGAAGCTCAAAGTGGAAAAATAAAAAAGTCAGCACTAGGTCGGAAGGCAGTGTTAACGGCAGGAGAGGAATCAAAGCTGGCAGAATATATCATAGATTTTTCTAAAATGTTTCATGGGCTAGGTTTACAAAAAAAAAGAGCTAGCTAGCATATAGCTACGCTATCAATTTACTAAAAGAAACAATTCCTGAATCTTGGCATGCAGAGAAAATAGCAGGCAAAGATTGGCTAGAAGGCTTCAGAAAGTGTAATGGTGCGGTGAATCTTCGAACTCCAGAAACGACCAGTCTAGGCAGAGCATCTGCTTTCAACAGAACGACAGTTTCAGAAGTTTTCACTAACTTGGAACATGTCCTTAAGTCTACAAGTTTACTCCTGACAGCATATACAATTTAGATGAAACTTCAAATTCAACTGTTCAGCGAACTCAAAGGGTTTTAACCCAAAAAGGCGTTAAACAGCTGGGACAAGTGACAAGTGCTAACCGTGAAATGACCATAACCATAACCTGTGTGATTGCATCAGGTCAAAGTTTCTCTCCCGCATATATTTTCCCTAGAGTGAACTTTAAGAATAACATAATGGTCAGAGCTCCAACTAGATTGAAGGGATTTGCAAACCCTAGTGGCTGAATGACTAATGAGCTGTTTCCTCAAGTATTAAAACATTTTATCAGTCATTTCAGTGGTACGGCAGAAAAACCAAAGCTACTGCTCCTAGACAACCATGCCAGCCACGCCACTTTGGAAACTATAGAATTAGCAAAATATAATAACATAACCACCATTACATTCCCTCGTATTGTAGCCATAAATTACAACCACTAGATGTTAGTGTTTTAGTTCATTTAAAAATATTATAACACATTTCTTGATGGTTGGATGCTGTCAAACCCTGGAAAGACATTCTCCATGTATAATGTTGCAGAATGTAGTGGCAAAGCATACATGAAAGCAATGTCACCAACAAACATTGCAAAAGGTTTTCTGGCAACAGAAATATATCCTTTTAATAGCGAAGTTTTTGAAGCTGATAATTTTATGTCATGCAGTGTCACAAATCGGCTAAGCAGCTCTGCAGAGATGCATGCAAACTCTATGCCACTTCCACCTCTGCCAAAAGCTTCACCCCGAAGTGTCAATGCCATTAAAAGAAGACGCCAAAAGTCGACTATATTGACAGCAACTTCCCAGAAACCAAATGACGCTGTGGGTGACCAGCAGCCTTCTACTTCTATCATTGAAAGTCGGCCAAAGACCAGAAGACGACTACAATCTTAATATATAAATATACACCATTTTGAATAATATAGGTACTAGTTTGCAATAATATGTTATGGGTACAATTAGATTGTTGCTTAATTTAAATAAAACCATCAGAAATGTCCAACTGAACGTTTTAAATAAGTGAATATACCTGTTGTTTCCGATGTCCATATTACCCCATCGCAAAGGGAAAAATGGACCGCCTGCTCAAATTACAAAATGTGTTGCACATAAAAAACTATTTACTTCCATGATAAAATCTTCTAGCATATAAATGAACAACATGTTGCAGCAATAAAAGCTTAGTTTGCCTGACTCTCTCTCTCTCTAAACAAAATATTCGTATTAGCACTTTTTTTACCAGTATGTCCATATTCTCCCACTGGTTACGGTTAGGCTAGGTTTATGTTCATAATTACACTTATATTTATAGTGATAGCTATAGCTATACATCAGGCTAACAGCTAAAGGGATGAGGTCATTTCATTAATGGAATAACTCATAGTTGCAATGCTTAGTCTTATGTTTACAATATTAGAACTGGACAACTAAATAAAAAAAACTTTATTATTTTGATGTTGCAACCTATACAATATACAAAGACAGTTTATTGAGTATCAGTTTGAACCAGAACCACATATTAATATGGATATTAAACTAAATATCAATGAGGTCTAAAAACGCTAACAGTGAAATATGTCTCTCATTTCATTTTACAGTAAAACTGTTGGTGTCGACATCTTCACATGTGATATGTGGCTAGACTGAACATTTATTATTTCTTCATTTGTGTTGGGTTTATTTATATCCAAATAATTATACAACTTTATTATAGGGTTACAAAAGATGATTTTGAATAGGCACTATATGATTTAACTGTTTTCCGCTAACCCTTTTTTATCTCCAGTATCAGTTTTGAACTATCAATTTTTCAATCTTTTGTCATTGGCCCAAGCACCAACTTTTGACATTTTTTTCATCGTTTCATCAGCAGAATTTATGTCATGTAAAGTGTTGGCTATATTTAATGCAAAATTGATCCTGCAACAGGCATCTAACCTCACATATAACAATTTGTACTTTACTGACCAATGTCTTTTAACTTTGGCTAATGTGTAAATGGTTTAATTAAAATGCATGCCATTTATAGAGCATATACCTTGTTGAGTATGAGTTAGTTCTAAACTTTTTAATTACCTCCTCACTCAAGTTTGTAACACAATTATTTAAATTGACTCAAAACCTCTATTACTTTGTATGTTTCCTAACTATATACTATACTTACCTGGTGTCTATAAGTCCCCATACTTGAAGGAAGTTCCTAATCATTAACTTTTGCATCTACACTAAATTGATTACTGAAAAATCTGTCAAGATATTCTAATGATACCTTTAAATGATACTGTGTCTGTGTACATCTTTTAAACACAATTGCCAAGAGTAGAAATTAAGTTTAAATTGAATAAAAGAGTACTCAAAATTCATTGTTGGTTTTTTTATGTTTTAAGTTTTAATTCAAAAGAATATCTCAATTTTAGCAACCATCTATTTCCAAATATTTTCACTCTTTGTTTTCAGAAATGGAATCTAGTCAGTCTAACAAGAGATATGAGAAAATAGAATTTCTTGGAGAAGGCCAGGTTTGAATTTTTTAACTATATACTCTAAAAAGAGTTTTTATCCAATTTGAATTTTGAAACTATCTACATGTAGAATGTCTACCTGATGAAAATGTTCTAGTGTTCGAAGATAGTGATGAAAAAATTATTTCTATGGTGACAAGACTCTTTGCTTGTTATTTTTTTAATAGTTGTTTACCTAAGCATTGTGTATTAAATTTAGTGAACAGCATTGTTTTTAATCACCAATAACTCTTATAATTATGCTGACTTTTATATAGTTTTACATTGAACTTTTACCATAGTTTTATCAGCTGATTCTTTATTACAGTTTGCTACAGTTTACAAAGCTAAGGATTTGGAAGATAATGATGCCATAGTTGCAGTTAAAAAGGTAACTACTGTGTTACAGTTGATGTGCTGTTAATGTACTCGTTTAAGGTTTTTCTATGGTGTAATTACAAGTTTTGTAAAGTGTAGGTTGTAATTGAAATTTTCTAGATCAAGTTAGGAAGGCAATCAGAAGCAGCCGATGGGATAAACAGAACTGCACTCAGAGAAATTAAACTACTGCAAGAGCTCCAACACCCTAACATCATTAGCGTATGTTTTGTTTTAGCATTGAATGGGCTTTCTAACAATTGTAGCCAAATTGTGTGTGTAAATTTATTTTTATTGCTGTTGGAAATGCAATACATAAATACAGAGAAGGCAATTCCAAAGTTATGTTGTAATGCTGAAAACAAGTTTTAGCCCGTAAACATAATGAAACATTTAGCTCTCACAAACACCAAGTCATAATAAAAATTATTTCTATGACCGTAGCATAAGATAAACATTTTTTTCCTTAGTATGATAACAACGCTGATTGATATGTGTAAAATTCTTAGGCTTAATTGTAAAATTAATATCTTTTTGACTAACTAAAAAATTTAACAATAATTATTTTATATTTTTTTGAGGTTTAGTTTTCAACTTATCCAAACATGTCTATTAGAAGCAATTATTGTAAATGTTTGGTAGCCAACAAGAAAGTTTATTGGTTTTGTTAGGCTGGCATCATTCACTGTTATAGTATAATGCACTACAGATTATTCTGCGTTGTTGTTGGGAGTGCTGCTCACTCACCTTCTAATCATTTTGTTAGATAAATTTTTTATAGAATTAGTTTTAAAAAATCCCAAACCTGCATTATAAGCATTGTAAATGTTTTTGACTCACTAATATTTGCTTAGTTCTGAATTACATTTGCAGTATGTAGACTGTATAGTTAGTCATCATGTGGGAAAGTGTGTATTAGTGTTGCATACAAATCAGGCTTGTATATTAACATTTCAATTTATGTTTTTAGCTAAGAAATGTTTTTGGTCAAAAGTCTAATGTCAGCCTGGTGATGGATTTCATGGACACAGATCTGGAGGTAAAGTTGATAAAGTAGTGATATCATAGCAATTACTATCTAGTTGTTAGATTTGAACCATGAGTAAAACCTTTATTTTAATTTATTTAAAAAAAACTTCTTCATCTTTAAAGCTACAATTATTAAATCAGTAGAACAACTGAATGTATTTCAATAATAAAAATAATTATAATTATTGTGTACATCTACAAACTAAATAATTGGAGTTGCCTTTTCAATGTAAGCAATAAGCCATTCTGGTAGCCACATTCTGCATCATTTGGTAAGAAGTATGCAAGGCTATTTAAACTATGAAATTACTCATTTCTGATATTTTATGGAATTTGAATCATCACGAAGTCTAATAACTTCTTGATTATATTATTAATTGGAAATGCACAGAGAAATGCCTAGACTTAATTTTTAGACAAACTAATAGTTACAATTCTAGTTAACTTTCAAGTCTTAGATAAATTAAAGAAAATCCTAGTGAGGTAGGTACAGTAATTTAGAAATGGAAAAACGCCTGTGTTCTAAGTTAGAAATGGAGCAAAAGACCCATTCCCCAAATTAAAATTTATTAGGAAAATCTAAGAGCTTGGGTTATTAAAATTTTTCTGCCACTGCACTTTAGCGGTTCTAGTAAGCAGCTCATTGATAGTGAATTTTTTTATTATCTAAAGTTTGACAGCTGCAAACATCCAAGATGTTACACATTGGTTATTATCAAAAAGTTGTAGTTCACACATCTTTATACTTGCAACTGATTAGAAACCTTGTTTTTCAATGCTGTTGTTTTGCTAATTTTTTTATTGTTTTAGATTATTATAAGAGATAAATCGATTATATTGACACCAGCTAACATTAAATCTTACATTTTACAAACACTTCTTGGCTGTGAATATCTTCACAACTCTTGGATTCTTCACAGGGTAAGACAATTCTTTAAAGGTTACACAGTAACTTGAAATGTGAATAATTCAATATTCTGGACATGGTAACTATTAGAGTCTACTGAGACTTACTGAACAGCTAGTGTTAATGGTTTCACCTTGATTTGGGTTAATTTTGATAGCCGTGCTAAATTGTTTTAGTAAACACTATTTCCTGTCACTTGTGTTATTTATTCTAGGAAATCACAGGCATTGGCAAAAAGTTGTAATAACAGCTGTTAGTGTGTCATTTTGGTACAAGCATTAGTACATATAACTAGTACCTTTCAGTTTTCACCTTTTTTCTCATTTCAGAGCAGATATGTTTCATGCCGAACTGCCAGTGATTTATTTAATAGGTTAATGAAGTTCAAAATATGCTTTTGTCATTGTTGATCACTATCCAAGCAATTGTCTGAAGCTAAACTTAAATTAATACAGTGCTTCCTCCCGATCTCACAGAACTATGGGTCCAAAAACCTCAATTCGAGACATAGTAGAATACCAGATTTAACTCATGGGACCCCCTCTCTGTCAAATTTGGCCATTTTGTCTATATATACATATACAGAAGCCACAAAACGGGGGGGGGTCCAAGCCCTTCTAGTGACCTATAGAATTTCTTGAGAATGTGAACGTGAGATACGGGAGCACTCTATTTTATATTGAATTTTTAGATTTATTCGTTAATACCTTCACTGCATGCCTGATACTTTTGTAACAGGATCTGAAGCCCAACAATCTTTTAATCAATAAAAGTGGAACGCTCAAGCTTGGTGATTTTGGTTTAGCAAAGTTTTATGGTTCACCTGGAAGACAGTACACTCATCAAGTGGTAACTAGATGGTACAGGTTAGTAAGTATATCAGGGAGCTAGTAACAAGATTTTATATTAGTAGTGGTAGTAGCAGAAGCTCTAAATTTAGTATTAGTAGTAGTAGTAGTAGTAACAGTAACAGTAGTAGTAACAGTAGCAGTAGTGACAGTAGCAGTAGTGACAGTAGTGGTGGTGTTAGTAGAAGTAGTAAAGTAGTAGTAGTAACAGTAGCAGTGGTGAGAACAGTGGTATGTAGTTGTAGTAAAAGTAAGGTATAAGTTAGTAGAAAGTAATCGCAATAGTATAGTAGCAGTAGCCAGTAGTCTTATTGTTTCTTTTAATTTCAGCAGTAAATCAATGTTACTAACTTTTACTAATTTAAGTAGTTAGAAATATAAAAATATAACTATGAATTACAATATCAATAAAAATATGGTTTTAATTTAGACTAGATGAATCATTCAAAATTTTCATGAGTCAAATTTGTATACAGAATTTCTATATAGAAGTTATTTACTAAATGAGTCAGCAATAGCTGTGTTGTCTTAAGCTATAAGTAGAAACTACAGAATCATGTAGGCAAACACTTGTTAAAGTTTGAATGACTCTATTAGACTTAATATAGTATTCGTTGTAAATGTACACTGAAATATTTTATCTCACGGTCAAACAAAAGGTGTTTATTGCTTATATTGCTAAAACATTGACTATAGATATATGTAGTTGTCTATTAGTTCACCGAGGGAGGGGTTAAGCTCAGAATAAGTGTGCATTTAACCAAAACTAAAAGTTTAGACAATATTTTATCAGCAGATTTATGATTAGGGGTTTTCAAGTAAGGCTATATCATCTATGATAACAACGCAAAATGTTGCCAAATCTTTGTAATGGCATATAAAAATAGGATATTGTATGTGAATCAAACCTGAATTCTTGGTGATTGCCTTTTTATATTAGAATTGTATGTTTGGTTTGGCCAGAAAACTGCTTGCTAAGTGAATAATTGTAAGAAAGTCCAGCAGAAAACACACACAGGATGATAGCTGGTGCACCAGACTTCTGTGTGTTCAAAAGAAACAGTTCAAAAATGTTCAGAATTATGAAATTCAATGTCAACATGTAAAGAAATGCATCAGTATCTGCATGATATCAGCATGGTATCAGCATAGTATCAGTACAGTATCAGTACAGTATCAGTATATTATCAGCATAGTATTAGTATAGTGTTGGTATGGTATCAGCATAGTATCAGTATATTATTAGCACGGTATCGGTATGGTATCAGCATGGTATTAGCATGGTATCAGTATAGTATTAGCATGGTATCAGTATAATATCAGTATAGTATTAGCATAGTATCAGTATAGCATCAGTATGGTATCGGCACGGTATCAGCATGGTATCAGCATGGTATCAGCATAGTATCAGTATGGTATCAGTATAGTATCAGTATGATATCATTATAGTATCAGTATGGTATCAGCATGGTTTTGTCATGTCTCAAATCGAAAACTTAGGATTGCATGTTTTGCGAGGCCTAAAGTTTGTGTTGAGCCTCTAGAAGTATAAAGTGGTGAGATTTGTAAATGGTGCTTGGGTTCATACTAGCCAGCCAATGTGCATGGACAAGTATTATCACAGCTTCTTTACTATTGTGAATGACTTTTTTCTCCAAAATTGGCCAAACTTTTGGCTGTATATATGTTTATTGTTGGTGGTTGAATGGTAATATTTTCCCTGTATTAGTTAATTATTCCCAAGAAGCTAATTCAATTAAAATGTTTCAATTATGTCTGTCAGATTTCAGTTAATTAAATGGAATGCACTGACAGGTCGCATTACTTGGAAGACAACACGTATCAAATCATGTAAGCTGTTTGGTCCCCACCCTTCAGTGTAATCTATCAGTAGTAATATGTAATCACATCTCTACCATTTGTTCTTACTCTATAAAGTTAGTCTGACTTCGTAAACTTCAAGCTTTCCTATTTACAAATTACAAGGTTCTAAGTAATTCTCCAAAAGTTTTTTATGTAAACTGTTCAAATCAATCAAATTTATTTGTAGCGCATGAACTAAAAGGTACTTCAGCATTAACTCAATATATCTTTTATTTGGGCTATACTGTGTTTTTTTGCAAAGTATAAGTGATAAAAACTAATCAGATTTGGTTTTAAAGTCATTAAAATTTAAGTGAAGTATCCTGTTTGGTAGGATGTTTGTAGGAATGGTGCATTTTAGTCACTCAAGAGGATAGGCGTACAGTTGGCTATTTTTGACTCATTTATTTGGTTAACTAACAAAGACATTGTTTTCCATACTATAATATAAAATATCATTTTTATTAACACCAGTGCAGTGTTGGAAACATGGAATATCATATCAGGCCTACCGATTTTAATGATTCGATTTTTATTAGTATATAAATTTAAACATGCGTGGTTGTGACGTTCAGAAGCTTTCAAAATATGTCAAATGATATAATATAAATTCTAAATCGTATGCATAAAATTTTGAGCAAAATAAGATTGATTATATATTAATTTATTAACAATTAAATAATAGCGGTTCTTTTAATCAACACTAAATCATGAGACGTCAAAGCTGGGGTGACACGAGAATTATTTTTAATGTGTCAACAAGTAAAAATGTCTGGATACTACCAGCTTTTAGTGATTGGTAGTTGCATAATCACATATTAGCAAACCGTAAATCAATCATTAGGACTTCAAATTTTTACTTACTTGTATTTAAAGAATTGAGATTTTAATTTTGTGGTGATTATTATCTACATTTGTGTCCAATTTTACTAATTTATCATCATTTTAAGTTTTATTAATAATATCTTTGCGTTCACTAATATGACTTAACTGATGCAATCCAATTGTAAAATTGCATTTATTCTTATTTAAAAAATCACCAAGTTTTATTTTCAAGTAGCAATGTTTCATTCAAATTCGTTTAGGATCACAAAATTGTATTTGGGTGATTTCCAACTTAACTTTACTTTTAATTTTAGTTTGCATTTCACAATTTTTTTTCACACGTAAAACTATTATATAGTTTTGTAAATTTCTATTTCCACAGCTATTCTGAACAAAGCGGCACTTGCATACATTATAAACTTTTTATGAACTGCAATATTTTATTCTAAATTCAGAAAAATTGCCATATCTGTTTTTGGGCGGAAAAGAGTTCAACTACTGGTTGCTATAATTGTCCCATTCACATGTTATCCATTTCAGTTTTTGTTTTGCTGTATATGTTTGTAGTAATACCTCTGTCAAAGATTACTGACTTTCTGTACTACTACTTTGATTAACTTAATAATGCTCATATAACTTTTCTGTAGATGTAGATGGATTGATCCTCATAACAAGTTTAAATTCTAATGTCATAACAAATGTTTTTCAATGTGTGCTGCATTATGCCGGAAGTAATTCCTTGAGATAATAATTATGTATTAAAAAATTTAACTTCTCAATTAATGCCAGCATGACTGAATTTTATTAAATATATGATATGTTTGTACATTAAACAATCTATAGCTAGGAAAAAATGTAAACTCATCCAACAATTTTATAGACAGTAATTGATACGAATAATTTTAATTATAAATTTTCAATTTTGGATTGCTTTATTTATTAACATTCCTTGCCAAAACTGTATAAAGTGAAATAATTTATAAAATTGCAAAAGCTATAGTTAATTTTAAAATTTACTCAATTTATATGAAGTTTAAATGGTTAAGGTGATCGTTGGTTGACTTCACCACTTGGGCGAAATATTTACCTATACAGCTACCATAAAATATCGACACGGCAGCAGTAATAATTCTATACCACTACAACGTTACTCCCAGGTGGCATAATATCACTTCTATACCCTCACGATGCTACAACCGCTCTACAGACATGGTTTTTATTCTGTCAACATGCTATTTCCGTATGTATATTATGCGATGATAGTTTATCTAGAATCTCATTGCACTTAAATATATCATCATATTATTTTAGGGCCCCTGAGCTATTATATGGTGCAAGAATTTATGGCACTGGTGTAGACATATGGGCATGTGGCTGTATTCTTGCTGAGTTACTGTTGAGGAATCCCTTCTTGCCAGGAGAGACGGATATTGAACAGCTGAGTACGATATTCAGTGCCCTCGGTACCCCCACTGAACAGACATGGCCTGTAGGTGCTAACACTATTACTAAACTCATAATATTACTTTTTATAAGCCGTAGCTCTACATTTGAAATGAAATGTTTATTTGGGACAGGATCACTATATGGACTACAATCTATATAATGACTGTACACAGACACTTTCTCACCAAGTGATTTAGTTGGACCATGAGCCAGGTTGGTACTTGCTTGTGGAAGCAAGTGCCAAAGTGATGGTTTTATTGCAAAATATGTCAGGTTTTATTTAAACTACGTTTGTTACTTATTTTTTATTTTCAATATTTTAAGGATGGAGAGTTATAATCACGACACTGTCCTTAAAAATTAACTTGTCCTTAAAATTCAAACAATATTTATTTGATATTAAAAAGCAAGGAGCAAAACACTTCAGCTTTATTGCACCACGTCTATGGTTTTGCCATGGTTAATGTTTTTTTTCGAAGTTTGAAAATAAGGATATAAGCTGACATTAGATATTAACCTTTTTCACTTATTTTAGTGTTTGCTACAAAATGCAAAATTATATAATTTTCTCTTTCCATAGTATTTATGGCTATAAAATTAAGGTGGCTGATAAAATTATTTCGAGAAATCAACCATTTTGGTGACTCACACTTAAAGATGTTTACTTATAACAAACTCTACCTCAGTGTCACTTAGCATACTTCTGTCAGCTGCCACTGGAGATGAGAGATTTTGGTCTCTGAAGTGGCGGGCATAAAAATCATTAGCCGTAGACTAATACACCTAACAGCAAGGGGTGTATACACAAAACCTAAGTTAACTAGACTCACCATGACTGCAAAATGGATGGGAAATTCTTTGTATTTAGCTGACACGTGAAGAGCTGATGAATTTCAACGACATCTCTTAACATGTCAGAGCAAGGATAAAGATGGCTTATCTTGTGATTACACCTACTCCACATATTTAATTTTATACTAACTGCATGCATTCAACAGCTACTGTCTTCCATTAGAAAGAGTTGAATATTTATTAGGGACTTTTTATTATCATTATTTGCTTATATCACTATTTTTGGAACGTTGAAGCCATGAAAAACTCCACTATAATATTGCATTATTTTTATTGTAGTTTTATTGTTATACAATTTTATCATCAATAATTTCTATATGACAGGGCTTTAAGAAACCTTTAGGTAAAAAACACTGTATACTAGTGTGTGCAAATTTGATTAATGTAGTCGGGTAATGGCTATAGTGTAATTAGTAGAGCTGGAAAATAATTAAGTGTATAATTTTGTACCAATTTTGCCATACTGTATGTCATCCGATTATGGCAGTAGTAACTATCGTACACATCAAGTCATACAGTTTGATGATACTTCACACCACCCTTTTCTACCAAACTAAATGCTAGATCCTCAAATCTTCACGGAATATCAATTGGTTTGGTTTTAACGGGTGTTGTAATTCAAGCAAACATGATGGATTTGCTAGAGGAAGTGCATCACAGGTGCCTTACTAATTCAGTAATTGTTGACCATGTTGACTTGTGCAAGTGTAGATTAGCTGCTAGGTTATTCTACGTGCTGTAGTTATTATAGATTCTCTCCTAAAACCACCTTAGTATATTACCTGTAATAATAATTGATATATTATTTAGTAGCATTGGTATTCCTGTATAACCGCACCAGTGTCTGACAACCGAGTACAGTTAAAGTGTCACATACCACAGATATTTTCCCTATGAATGTTACATTTCACACAGATCTCTATAGTTTCATGAACATCCACTAATATAAACATATATATAAACACATGCTTTTAATATTGCCCCTTACTACATTTTGTAAAAACAATCAAAGCCCTATTTTTTCAGTTTAATAAATAAACCAATATAATAGCAAAGTCCGGCCAAGTTTTTAGTTACAAATAATGAGTCTTGAATGTTGGATAGCTGTGGATGTGTTATAATTTATTGTGTGGATGGTAAAAAGCCCCGGAAGTGCAGTAAATGCCCATCCATGTCACATGAATGGATATTTAGTGCTAAAAAGCTATTGAAAATATTTTCAATAGCTTTTCAGAATATGTTGTTTTTAAATTTGCTATTGCTGAAACTAATAGATTCAATATTTTTGTCACGCATCAGCATCTAGCAATCATAATCGAAGTATATGACTTTATACTGTTTTTAAACTATACATCCCAATAATTTTAGTTTGAAGATGTATGGTTATTATCTGCCATATAAATTTAAAACTAAAAAGTGCATAAGCTGTGAAAAATTATTGTTGCTGAATAATCAACCGTATTAGATTAAAAAAACTTTTTAGAATTTTAAGAAAATGAATGAAACTTAAACCAAAAATGTGAAATGGTAGACTCAGTTCTATATTCACAGCAAGCAAGCATATTGCAGAAGGTTTTTACTCACAAACTTTGGGAATGATTATTGGTAATAATTGTCAATAACAGCAAATACTATTGAATGCAGTTTTAATATGTTGCCATGTAAATTAACGATACCAAAATTGTCATATTATTTTTAATCCATCAGTAGTATTTTGACAGTAAAATGTGACCAAAATAGTATTATAATTCCGATATTTTGTCAAGTGCTGGCAAAATTGATTTCTTTGGCATATTGAAATTTTGCAAAACTTGTGGGCTTTGAGAATATTTGCACTGATGGCAAAGGGAAGCTGGGCAGAGTTGTTTATTACAAACTAAACTTGATGCTGAATACAAGACGTGACTGACACCTTCTATCATGTCAACATTCCTCAGTGTTATAATTTTTAAATTATTATAGAATTGTTTATAATTTATTAGTTGTTGATAGCAGGCAGACTGCCCAACGCTCAGCTAATTGATGGCAATTGGAATATCTTTATTCATTTTTCAGAATGTAAAAGAACTGCCAGACTATTTGGAATTTAAGCCTATCCAAGCTACTCCATTAGACCAAATATTTTCAGCTGCTGGATATGATCTGATAGCACTGCTAAACTCCATGATGCAGCTGGACCCTCTACGTAGATGCTCTGCTACTCAGGTGGTGTGCCTGCCTCGTATTTATTATTTACTTATTAGGTCTGGCATAATCAATATTATGCGAAAGTTTCCTCCTCACTATAATTTTGAACAGTTGCTAGTTTTATTTAGTGTTTATAAATTTTTAATAATTTTCCACAACCAAAGTCTTCTAAAATGTTACACTGTTGAGAAGGGGAAAAGCAAGTCAGAATTTATGTGGGTCTCATTACAAATTAGATTGTTCTATTTATCATTTAAGTTCGGTTTGTAAAATAATTTAGTATTTAATTTTCTAGTATTGGCCATTTAATGGTTATTGGTAAATGCCTGTTGGGTTCAAGAACTCTAGCTTCCAGCAAATAGTTGTAACAAGAGCAGTTCCTAACCTTCTAAATTAATTATAAACCTTCATCTTAGTCTAGATTAAGGCCCTCATGACTAACATGCAATCATTCTCTTGCATCCTTCCCTCAAACAATTACACCCCCACCTTCCAACGTAGCTAATTACCACTGGCTCTCACCTTAGGGTCGGTCTTTCCACTGATACAGTTTCTAGATCATTTGCCGTCATTTTTTATTTGCCGGAATTGGAAGTACTTTGCTTGGTGTGTTTGTCGTAATAAATGGCAGTATTAATTTATTACAAACAGAAAACTAATTTAGCAACTTTTAACCATTTGCTGTAACTTATATAAATGCAAATTGATTATTCTTTTAACTTATGCTGAATAAGTAATGACAGCTAGGCTCTTGGAGAGCCTTATTAGTGGATTACCTAGAAGAAACTAGTCGTTGTATTTGGAAATATGAGACTTGTTTGAATTTTTCACCTGGTAATCTAAACGAAGAATGTTCCCCCAACTAGTCTCTACTGCTTGTTTGGCTTCCTTTAATCCTATAATTCAATCAGTCTGTACATTTACTGCAATCCAAAAATTATTTTGTGCCTCACTCTCCACCATTAGTATATTTTGTAGCATAATTTGTTGCACTTGGTATATGCATGTGTAAGTTTTAAGTTGATGAAATACTTGCGTTCCAGGCTCTGAAAATGCCTTACTTCGGTAATTCTCCAGCACCTAGCCAGGGCTCTGAGCTGCCTCTACCCAAGTCAGCTAAAGAACCAACCAGCGAATCTCGGCCTAATGGAAGAGCCAAGAGACGAAAAATGGATCCATTAGACAGTGGGGGTTAGTAAGATAAACTGTCAAATGTTTTTACAGCATGACTCTGTCATGAAAACAGCAGCACAACTTTCAAGTCATATTGGTATTTGTAACCTGATCTTTTTTAGTTAGTTTATTTAACCTTAAAGCATTTTCGCCCACATAGTCCTTCCTACGCATAGCACTTTAATGAAATATCTCCACAAACCAACACTGCTGGTAAGACAGGAAAATTCGGCACAACAACTTCTTTAATTGTAAAAAAAGGTATTTCGTTCAAAAAATGTTTGGAATATGCAAAACACGATGTATTTAAATATTTTATAGTTTTTCAATAAGCTTAAAAGCTATATACTTGGATGAAACAAACTAAACTAGTAATTTAAATGGGAGAGTTAGGTGTTCATTGCTGTGTAGTGAAGAAAATTTGATATTCCAGATATCCTATAAATCTCCCTGTAGAGTATATTATAGTAGACCTTACTGTAGAGTATATAGTAGACCTCCCTGTATAGTATATAGTAGACCTCCCTGCAGAGTATGTAGTAGACCTCCCTGTAGAGTATATAGTAGACCTCCCTGTATAGTATATAGTACACCTCCCTGTAAAGTATATAGTACACCTCCCTGTAGAGTATATAGTAGACCTTACTGTAGAGTATATAGTACACCTCCCTGTATAGTATATGTATAGTAGACCTCCCTGCAGAGTATGTAGTAGACCTCCCTGCAGAGTATATAGTAGACCTCCCTGTATAGTATATAGTAAACCTCCCTGTAGAGTATATAGTAAACCTCCCTGTAGAGTATATAGTAGACCTTACTGTAGAGTATATAGTAGACCTCCCTGTATAGTATATAGTACACCTCCCTGTAGAGTATATAGTAGACCTCCCTGTAGAGTATGTAGCAGACCTCCCTGTAGAGTATATAGCAGACCTCCCTGTATAGTATATAGTAGACCTCCCTGTAGAGTATATAGTACACCTCCCTGTATAGTATGTAGTACACCTCCCTGTAGAGTATGTAGTAGACCTCCCTGTAGAGTATGTAGCATTCATCAGATCAACTGTTTGTTGGGAATTGGTGGGTTTGAAAGGCGCTGCTGGTGATTTCATCTAGCGATGTAATATCATCATATGAATCACTCCAGCTCTCTGCACTTTCCACAAGCACACAGCGTAGGTGGGGTGTCAGAGTTTCCTGCACCCAGTGAATCACTTAGTAAAAACATCTGAATACGTCCCTAGTCACTCACATGTTTCCTCTTCTCATTTTTCTGCCATTTTTTATATTATTATTTAGACAGTGATTTAGTTTTAATGAGTGAAATCTAATAAGTGCTTCTTTCCGGACAGTTTAGTTGTCTTACTGCAAGAATACCTGATAAGACTATGGGTTTCGTCACGTCCTCATGCCATTGCCATCATAACCTATACTCGTAAGCTAGCTAACCACTCTGTGGCAGGTCACACTGTGTTACTGCATAGTGTATAGCTTATACCTTGTCTCACACTCTAAGCAGGCTCCTCTTGTAGTTTTTTACAGCCAATTCATTTTTTGCTCAACTTGTTTTATTAATATATTTTTCTTTTCTTATAACTTAGCAGTTATTATTATATGTTTAGCTCCTGTTGAGTAGTTAAAACTTTTATGTTTTATTTAATACGATATACTGTACTTACTGTGCATTATGGGTAGGCAGCTGCTTTAAGAATTACATCCACGATGGAAATTACCAAAAAATTAGTACACTTCAAACTCTAGGTATTGCACTTTTTTAAAAATGGTAAATGAATATTTAAATTAGTTTGCACGTCAGAACTTATAAAATAATTATACGATAGTAGCTTTTAAGAGCTATAAGTATGGCTTCAGGAAATCTTTGATCAGACAGTTGGGAAGTGTAGTTTAGCAACACGGATTGGGTAGAAATTAGGAGTACAGGGTATGCAGCAACTTCTCCACCTCTCTAATTACATTCATTTTCTTTCCATGATTTTTATAAATTTTATTTAAAGGCATTCGGTGTGGTTGGCGTGCTATGAATCAGGCTCAGTCACTTTATACACTCTCTGAATGACGGAGTCAGCTTTTCCAATGAAAAGATTCATAAACTCATTAGACATGGTTCTAATGAGTTTATGAATCTTTTCATAATTTTTTAACATGGCATTAAAAACCAGGCTTTAATAGTTTCCTGTGTGCTGGAACTTCAACATCTCTCCTAGAAATATGAATGAGGGAGGGATTTTGTTTAACACTTGCTTAATCCTGATTATTATAAATGAGAAAACTGTCAACGGCATATTTTGTGGCATTTAGGAAGATGGTTTCTGGTAGCAAACATCAGTGACCAAAGTATTGAATAATGAGTAAATAACAGCTATGAACTTATTAGACTTTATTTCATCATACTGTAGTAAGGGTGTCTGCTCTCCTCCCCTTCCTCTACCAATTTATCTATTGCTGAATTAATTATTAATTAATATTTTAAGAATTATAGGGGATATAGGGTCTATTCTGAGAATGCAATAAACACCCTATCAGTCCCACCATTTTCTTCACAGATTCTAACAGCTAATACTAAAATTGTTTAAAAATTACCTCAGCCTTGATGGTACTGCTACATAGGTGGTAATGTTTGGCTGGTATTTATATTAGTAAAGATTTGTTGCATTTTATATATCAATAAACTATTATAAAAATAATATGTATTATAATATGTGATTCATATTATAGATTCTATGGGAGCAATTATTACAGTTTCTATGGCTGCAGTTGTAAAGCTAAAATCAACAATGGGTGGGAAAATAATAGCTATTAATAGACCATCACGCACCCCAGCCCCTATTAACTAACCAATAATTGTAGATAGTTGGTAGCATGAGAACTGCACGGCTAGCTGCCACCTCTTATGAACATGTTTGTGGCTACTGATTAATAAAGAGATTTTCTTTTACTTGTAAATTCTCACAAAACTACACTTTCTAAATGAAGCTAGTTATAGTTTAATGCATATATTAATTTCAAATCATGGCTTTAAGTGTCGGCTGGTATAGAAAGGAAGACAAGCACACCAGTGAGAATGCAAACACTTGATAACACTCGTGCACACACCCTACACACACACTTTTGTTGTCAGCTAACCTCAGACAACACTGTCAGCTAGCCGCTTTACAACTCTTATGAATTAAGACAAAAGTTATGTGGTCAAATATTCAAGTGTAATTAACAGCAGTTTGGAGAAAAGGCACCAGCTTGGTGCCAATTACTGCATTTTAGTGCTAATTGCCTCTGACTCTTTTTCCTTCTATTTATCACTCTTCCGTTATAGATTTACTCCTAGCATTAATTATTGCAATACATAAACACTTACAAGTCTATGATTTATCACTTTACTATACACCCTTAGTTACTAAAACAATTGGTGTTTTTATTAAGCCTCTGTATTCCATCAATTGACTTTTATTTTATTTGTTCTCTATTTTATTGCTAAATTTATTTTATCAGTGGCCCATTTCACCTGATAGGAAAACCAGAACTTGTTACAGAATATGTTTTTTGTAAAATGAGGTTGATCTGCTCTAGTGCATGTTATTGTGCACAAATTTAAACACACAAAATTTTATTACACATTGGGCGTCTTTGTCTCAATTTATTTTCTCCAAATACCCATTCCAATTTAATGGATATTTAAAAAGGTCAAGGATAAATATTTGTAGAATGTGACACAACATAGTTCTTCTAATTTGTTTCTGCGAAACAGTTATAAGCAGTAATGGAGCTATTCCACCTGGTAGAATCATATCACTTTTTAGCATCTTTCTCAAGTCAGATTCACTAGCCGTTAGGGTAGAACCCTCCCCTCCCCCTTCTTTTGCAGTACGCAACTGGGCAAATACTGACAAAAATATAATTTATGTTGATCTGTCACTGCATAGCATTTACCATATAGCACTGCATTCCATTTCTAAAATTGTTATATTTACTTGTAGAGGATTCCATCAAGAAGTTTCTAAAGTTTTAAGGTTGTTGAAGACGAATATATCTACAGATCTGTTTCTTAAGCTACTGTCTCAGTGATTGAAGGTTCTTTTTATGTCAGGGCATAAAAAAGGAATAAATTGATAAAAGATAAAACTTTATCTCCTAACAGCAGACATAACCAACTAATGGATTAGTTTCCCGCCTCAATTGTTGAGCAACTCTTACATGCGGAGTAGCTGCATCTCCTCACCGTGTGATATGCTGATTTCTATTATACAGACTTGCAAATCATGTAATATAAATGTAATATAAACATAATTCCCAAATATGCTCTGTTTAACCTGTTTAAAACTTCTATCTGATTGTATATATAAGACATTACGTGGTTGTACATAATACAGTGGTTATTTGTGCTAAATTTTTTTGAAAAGTTGTTAATGTTCTAAGTTGGATTAGTTGTAAAACAATTTTGGGTTTTCATGATTTTCACTTGTTTGACACTTCTTAATTGAATGGGTTAAAACATGACACTAATCACCATCGTGCAGCTTATTTCAGCATCTTACACAACTTGCATTCCATTCCTTAATACAAAGTTTGTGTAATCTTAATGGGTGTCATTTTATGGGCATAGAAGGAAAAGATGTGCAAGGACACATCTAAATGTCACTTATATTTACTGTGTGATGTTAAAAGCACTAGACTTGTCATTGCTGTTTATGTAATAATATATATATTTAGTTCAATAATATACAACAAACATTGACTAATGTTAGATACTGCAGTTGAGTAAAGTTGCACATGTTAAAGTATATATGACAGCTCGAGTAAGGTGCTAGAAGTTATGCCTGATCCTCTATCAAATTTTAATGTGTCGGCTTCTGCTCCCACTTTGTTCAAACATTTTATAGAATTAAAAACTAACTTTCAGTCACTCCAGCTAAACATAGCACTGCTGTTTATTCCGGTTTAAATTTTCGAATTTTTATATCTTTCAGTCAAATACTTGGCTTGCATTTAAGGAGAATCAGGCATGCACATCTACCGTTAAAAAGTGTCTATAATGGTAAGAATGTCTTACTATAGATGAATTTAAAATAATACGTATATATGGACAAAATGCTTGCATTAAGCAATTGGAGTATAAATATGAAACATAATTTTATACATAATAGAGATTTTTGCCACAAGATTTTTATCCAAAAAAATTAATTTTTTTCCATCTATTCTAAACCATCATTTGTGATTCAAGGATTGCCTAATTTTGTATTCAAATAAAACATTATGTACAGATGGGTACTAAATTGTTCTAGCTATGCCAAGCTCACATGTAAGCTACTTTTCGATAAAAAAATAGAGTAGATACCATCTACATGTATGTAAGTAGTTGAAGAAAATAGACAACATATTTTACATTACAAGGTGTAATTTACGTTAGTCAGTAACATATTAAAATACATACTGTAATGGTAGAAATAAATAGAGATAAAGGTACATAGTATCAATTAAGCATTGAATCATTGAAAAGAATGATAATTATAATCTTTGGCATCAGGCAAGCCCTTTGCCTTTAATGCTGCGGTAGTGAATCATGAGACGGCCCAGGGAAGATGTATCTTGATATAGTAACATCAATGCCTGCACTGGAAATGGTACAAACTTGGGGCACAAGATTTTCTAGCTTCGCAGCATTCATCGTTATTTTCACAATGCCAACGGTAAAATAACTATGATTTGTCTAGGCACTTAGGTACCATACACTGAAACTTGCCCACATGGTCTCCATCCTAAAACATAAAACAACAATTCTGAAAATTTTTATTCAGTATAGATTAGATAAATTGCTGTGTAATGTATAGTGTACGGTGGTATCGTTTTACTTAGACTATTATATGCATTGCCGATATTATACAATGTCGGTATAGGTGTTAACTGGTGCGACTTGTTAATGGACCTGAATATATGAGATAACAAGATGTATAATGAAGTGTAAGTCAATAGTGGTGTACTAAATGCTTATTCTGATAACCAGAAAGTTGCTAAGCTGAATCTGTAACCTGATGCTCTCCTAACAGAACTCAACCATTTGCTTTTGTTAACAAATCTGCTTGAGTTACAATATCTACTGCAATTAGCGTTAAATAACAAGATTTATTATACGCACATAATCAACATAGAAATAGCAGAACTAATTGCTGTGTAGTCACTTTACTGGGTACAAGAGTTGCTTATCTCCACTCTTGCATCAAATCCTTGTATACGAGTTGAATATAATTTTATGTAGAATGGATGTCTTACTGCGTGAATTATTCTCTATAGCACTTGAAATTATGCCAAGGAGCCTTCATAATCAACTCCTTTTTAACTTTAAAATAAATTTTACAGTTAGATGAAAGCTGTCACATCACATTGTTAATATTGTTCTTTGAACACAAACTGGTGTCTAGTCCAACCCCATTCTCATACTACTGTGAAATTATGTATTGAAGAAAGGGCAGTGGCATATGGAAGTTTACAAATTGTAATTAGTTAATGATAGCTAATTTGGTAAGTGACACTTAGCTCTCATGTTCTTATCTGATGTGACATTCTACCCTGTATAACACTTGTACCTTTTCAAACTCCATTACTTTACAGGCTATTGTATATTCTCCCAGCAGCTAAAGTGAAAACTACTACTTATGCACTGCCACTGCTTTATATTAACATTTCTTCTCCCATGTTATTCTGGAAAAATTCTGCATTTTTCTTTGTATGCTGCAATAGCTAGATTTAATAGTAAATAGGTAATTCCATTTACCTCAATGCTTTTACAGGGGAATTTAGATCTGGTGCATGTGCTTCTTTTTATGCATTTTGCGAATCTTTTAATGCAGTGAATATCATCTGGCAAGCAAGCTCCACAGTCTGGTTCAGGGTCTACCCACGAGCATGCTTGGCATGAGGTATGTTGACATGACCCATGGCATTCTCTCTTCATATCAACAACATCACTGCAAACATTCAAATCAGAATATAATTTCACATTCATCTAATATGCCTGTCATGCTAGCCTAACATCTGTTATATAGCCAGGATTTTTCAAAATTCCATCATCCCTATCAGTTGAATTCTATTACACCAAAAACAATTCATTCATATTTTTCATACCATATTTTGTACCAGATTTATTGCTAATTACAATTCACTTTCATCTCGGGCCACATTAATTGATGATGGCTTTACATTAATTTATCTTTTCAACTTTTGAAAAATAGTCACATATTTTAATAAAATTGCCATTATGTTCATAACATTACTCTAATTATTACACACATCAATGATGTTCTCCATTGAAACAAATGATTAAACTTATTAATTTATTTATGTTTCTAACTTCACAGACAACTGTCTATCAGGCAGAGTATACATGTATGCCTCTATGATAAATTTCCTTTTCTACTCAATTATCAAATTGTCTATTATTATAATTTGCAGTTTGTCTATGTGTCCAAAGTACAATCATATACTGTGTATGTACATTCCATGAGTGAAGGATATATTTTTAAAACATATATGCAAGAAATGGCTATTAATAATTCGTTAAAGTGCTTTTATATGTAAAGTTAGTCTTCTGGTTATTTTTAGTATTCTTACACAATATTGTTCCAAGTAATATTTCACCATGGGGCCTCTGCGGTCAGTTTTCAATTTTTAAGACTTGACTACAACTAAATTAATTTCTTAAAACAAAAAATGCAGGTTAAAAAATATTCAGATGCTCATTATTTTTATTTAACTATTTTACTCTGAATAATGATATATTGAGGCTATGACTCATATATAAAGCACTCGTATAATTAAAAATAAAGCAACTGTCCTAAGAAAATCAAAGCAAAGTATTCACAGAAAACCTTGGCATTGCATGGTTCTATAAAATTTTCTAAGTTCAACGTCACATAAACAGAGCACTCCAAAACCAGCTGGCCATAGAGGAGGATAGAATTCAAGTATTTACATTAGATTCATAGGGCTACAAAAATGATTATAGATATGAAGACGGTAAGCTTTATTGCATACCGTGGCCATGTAGCATCTGATAAGACAATGTTGACTATTAGTGATATAAAAAGATTGTGGCTTAATTACACAAAATATTAAAGGTTTCAAAACTTCTGTTATCTGCTGATAAAAACTTTCTTACTCATATAGCTGGTAAACAGAAATATTATATGTAATATAGTATAAAGAATGTTTTTAGAAGCAATTTTTTATTTTTATATTTACTGCTTACCTATTTATTTTTGCTCGTTATAAAAACTGAAAAACATTTTTACATTGTCAATTTGTTTAAATTAATTTAAATATGAAATTACATTTTGACAGTTATGATCGTCAAATATTTTTCAAACAGTTAATTATAGGCATTAAATTAATAAATCATTAGTAAAAATTGTTAGCATTTGTGTCATAATGATAATAAATGGAAGGACAGTGTTGAGAGTGACTAACCTACTGCATTGTACCAGTTTGAGCTGTTGATGATGTATTGGAGGTGCCATGTGTCATTTTGTGTATTCTTTCGTAAAGCTAATAATATCATTTGCATACTGCTTTGACAAATCATTTATTCAGAATAGCCAAAACTTTTGCCTACTGCATAACTCGTATAGCCATAGTCTAATATTAAGTAGCCAACTTTGAGGCGCACCAAAATTTTTGACTAAATTCACTGGCCATTTGCAATGTTTATTTTTTAACATATAAGGCTTTTTACTACAAGAAATTTAGACTGGCGCATTTTTCTCTATGCAACACATATTACTCTTAATTTTCATTTTTGACTGATGGAGTTACTAATATTTTGCATACCTATAGTGTTTGTTTGAGTTTGTTTCACTGTCACCAAAAGCAATCACTAAATATAAAAGTCAGCTAGAATTATACTTACACTGCTGAACATATTGATCTGGGGTTCTTCAGACAAAATTCTGGGGAACATTTAGGCTGACATTTAGGTTTGAAGCTGTTTGTATTCTTTAAATGTGGATTAGCATCATTTGGGATCATTTCTTGCACTGGAAATAAAGTGTCTAAATTATATTGTCATAGCAGAGAGGGATAAATGTTAATGACTACAATAAAACTATTGCTTACTGAGTTGGAATTTCACAAATTCAAAATGCATTGTGTTGAAGTGTCAACCTAACAGTAGTGCTTTGTCTTGGGCGCCCAAATACCTTCACACCTGGCTTTACACTGTTATGTCATTAATTAATAACTATCATTGCATGTATTTGCTTTAAATAAAATAATAGTTTTCTAAACATTGCAGTTGTTTTATATCTAGGTATTTTATTCAGTATTGACTGAGCAAATTTTCCACTTTATAATGTGTTTCACAACATAACTAAACTGTGTATGCCTAAGTGAGTTTGAATGTAAGACCCAAAACAACTTTTGTTATTTTATAAGCATTGATTTGGGCACCTTATTTCATATATAAACAAAGTAAGATTTGTTCTCTTATGAATTAATTAACACTTATTAGTATGCATAGAAAAATAGAATAATATTTTGCTAAACAGAGCAAAATTCTCTATTGATTATACATTGACCTACAATCTATCAGTCTTAACCAGACAAGTAATATGGAAACTATAGGTGGCCAGGGGTGGCCACAATCCATGCTAATACCTACACTTTTAGTGATTCCATTTTTTGGTGTAGGTCAACAGTTAGCATGGCAGTTCTAGATAATGTTTTATCAAACTATGTTACATATAATCAACTCTCTTTGCAAAAGTGTCAATTCTATTGGAAAAAAACACAATGTCAAAGGATATTTTAATACCGAATACATGCAGTTCTATAAAGCATTTGTCTGTTTATCCAAATATTATTGCCTGCAGTTTTGTTTATTTATAGATTTTTCATACTGGAACATCCTTTCAAAAGCCCCCAGGACTAGTAATCTAAGACCATGGTTCCTAATATAAAAATTACTTTGCTCATTCATTATGTGAAGGTTTTATAACTAGCTAGTGTTACAGGACATACTATAAAAGAACACTGCATCATGCATTCTTCTGATTTGTAATAATATGATGTTGGTATGTCTTACTCATTTCCCAAGAAGATATCCTTTAGTGATACTTAGTGTAACTATTTAATATTAATACCAAGAATTTTTATCAGTTTTATAACCCCTCACTATATGTTGCGTGTAGCCTATACGTTCTGTATAATAGAGGATACATTTAGCTAACAAAAAATAATAACAATGCTAATAACATGATTATAACCTTAGCAAAAACATATAATGCAAAATAAAACCTATTATGTTCGACTTGATAGATATAGCCTACATAATATTATAATAGTAATTATGCTCCGTGAAATCTAACAGGATGAAAACTCTCTATAAACTTAATGATGCTTGAAGTCATAAGTCTAATATTATTTACATTTCTGAACATAATAATTAACATTGATAGAATTGTCATTATCACGTAACCTCGCATTGCAATTGTCAACTAAGAATACCATCACTACGAAAATAACTTCTAACAATTGAGAATCCACATACAGTATTTGTTAAAAATAAATTTTAAATGTGTTTTTGGTTTTACTGCAAGTGGAGTAGTTTTAGGGAGCTTAATAGATTTCTCTTTATGACATTCAGTGTAATAGATTATGGAAATTTTTAAGTGACAACCGGAAAAGCATGAAATTAAATAGGCTCGTCAGTAAATAACATCTTTGCATGCTAAAATATTTTAAATTGAAAGATGCACGCAGCCAATGATTTTCGGTTCCTACTTGATAAAAAAAATTAAAAGATACTTTTCCTAAACTGGTTATGCATAAGGTGCTATAAATAAACTTGAGAACCAACTGCTAAGAAAGCATTGTTATTTGAATAAAGCTGTCTAAGAACATACTTAGTAAAAATCTACTACTATTTTGAAGCAGAGCTTTCCCTCCTCTGATAACAAGCATTATTGCAACATGTTTTTACATTCTTTGTCATAATCTAAGTGAAGGTTCACAAGATAGAAATGTGTGTTACAATGCAATGTTATAGCCTCTTATCTACATGCTGGCTTGTCAGACCGGAATCGCTTTTCACAACCTATCTTTCTTTAATATTTACACAGCTGAATTTACATTATTTACACTTTGTTTAACTAACTTAGCCAGGAAACTGTTACCTTTTAAAATTCTGACTATTATATAGTAAACTGTTAAGATTCAAAGATATTACTGTATCATATGTCAGCATTCAGCCTCAGTTGTCACACCTTTAGTTTCCAGAAGTTATTCTAAACTACACGCAAGATGTGTTCACTGATAACACTAAATATCATAGTTGCTGTAGCTTGGTCAACCAATAACTTGAGTCTCATTTACCTCTTTTAGTAGACAAGCTGATTGTTTTATGGAAATACATGCAAATTACAACAATAATGAGAGGCTTGGTATTTTCATGACTAACAACATCATGTAATTAGAACATCCAAGTATTTCAGGCTTAGATGAGTTATCATAATACAAGAATGACAAAGATTCTCTTTCTTACTATCTATGTGAATAACACAGTCAAACATGGCCAGCTTTGTATATGATCAGTCATTGGAGTGAAACTGTTGAACATCAAATGTTGACATAACTACTCAACGTGTAGCTGAACAGCACAACCAGTGGCACATATGATACATTTATGTTATTTTGAAAGATGCCATAAATAAAAAATATGCTTCTACTATACTCAAAGATCAAAAGAGGCTTATGTAAAAATGTTAATAACATCAAATTTTACAAGAATACAATGATATATTGACAATTTTTATAGATGACTGGCCTACTCATATATTCCTCTCAATTGTTTAATCTGTCATATAACTCAAATTTAACATAAAACCTGTGCCAGCTTTCTTGTCCACATTGGCACTCATTGAAAGTTATGATATGCAGTTCCTTCTTTGATCTTGCAATTTAAATTTTGCCCTCTTTTATTCTAAAGTTGTTTTCAATTTAAATGACTTAGATCAAAGCTATTAGCGTAACAAATTAATTACTTCTTGCATTAAGATCATTTTGATAAGCACATGGATACAAAAATTTGCAGAATCTTTGTAGCTTAAGCCCTTGCCGTATATGTAATGGCAAAATAGTTCTTGCTTTATCTAATTTATCGACACTTTTTTAATTAAGTAGGGAGAGTTTGTGAATTTGTTGAAAATGCTATTAGTACAACATATGTATAGATGAAGAGTTTTAAGAGCTTCTAACCAATACATCTCAACACAGTCGACATTTTACAATCCATTCCTTGTATATAAAAAGAATTTAGCTATACATAGGTACTTCAAACACTTTAGAAAATTCTAATAATAGTATTTGCTAATTAACCATCTAACTAATGACAGCTAAACAGTGCCTTTCAATTTAACACTCTTTAACTTGCTTAATTTTTTATTTAGCTTGTCATGAAAACATTATTAACTCTACAAATCATGACAGCAATTGAATTTTTTAGCCTAATTTGTTCTCAATTGTTATAAATGATTAACTGTTACAGATTTGAAAGTAAAATTGACTAAATTAACTAGACTGTTACTAGCACAAGACCAGTTTTAAATTTGAATTCCTTCTTGTATCAACTTAAATATTGGACCAAATAGTAAAATTGCGTATCTATGCAATTGATTTTTAGATGAAAATTACAAAACAATGGCCATATGATAGACGATTAAAAAGTACTTGCCACTGCCTAAAGCAAAAAAAATATCTTACAAACTATTTTATGGTAGATAAGGAAACTTTGCCAAAACATTTTAGTGAAGCTACTTTGGCATAATAATGGTACTTGACTGTAACTGAACAAGGATGCACCTGTAAGTGTGACTAGAGTAAGATACTTACACTGAACACAAGTCCCTTCAGCTATTCCTCCTTTCGGCACCTCCACAGGTTTTATATCTTGAAACAATATAGGTGCATGAATACTGACGGTGGAGGCCTTACAGTATAGTCCCACATCACATTTCCCTAAATAATTCCACTCGCCACCGCATGGATCTCCCACTTGTTTGGCACAAACTGGACAGCAACCACATATATCTGTAGTTTTGCCACCAGGGCATTGCAGCCGACTAGCTTTACGAACTGTGCAAAAGAGTCTGTCACATGTCGGGCAAATCATTGAGTCCATTACTGGTGCCTTAGATTCCGACTTGGTTTTAGGATCCCTGACTTTATTTTTTTTAGAGTCAACATTTATAATTAAAGCTAATACCAGAAGCACTATTGTTATTGATACAGAACTCTCTCTTCTCATCCTGCCAACCAAATGTTCTGGTGATACAGAATCCTCGTCAAAGTAGTTGTAGCTAGAGATATTAAATTTGTTAATAAGCTCACTTACTGTAGGCTTGAAGGAGAGAATTTGTTTAGCTGCAGATACGCTCCTTATCTACGGTGAGCAAACACTGACTATCACTCCCTGTTGGTCAAATGTTCGCCAGCAAGCTTGTAATGTTATTACGTCGATCTTTTCTTAGTGTTGATAAAATATCTTAATAACAATTTCTGAGCGCATAAATTTGCAAGTTGGAGAAAAAAGTATGGGTGCTGAGTGTGTTGTGTGTGTGTAACTACAACTAAAAGTGATGTTAATCAAAGCTTTACCAAACTTATTGTGTTAATATCATTTTCTTCCTTAGAAGTCACAATTAACAGTTTCATTAATCATTGAAAGTTTTATAGCCTGTGGACTAACCCAGCCTTTCACATTAAAGTGTAATTTACCTTTACTATATTCAACTGCACTTTGCTAAAATGAAGCTAAGGCGGAGCTACAAACCTGATAGACTGCAATGTATAACATGATGTTAAATACTGTACCGTAAAATTATTTCCCATACAATGCCAAGTATTTGTTTTACTTGGAACATTTTTGTTGTTCAAAAAAGCATTGAATGACTTTGTCTGCACCTAATACAAGTAAAGTTTGTATTCCTTGTCTAAGAGCAAGTGCGATACAACAAAAATGTGTGCATTGTCAATCAATAAAGTATTGTAATTTTGAGCTATAATAATAATTAGTACTAATGGTATTGTGCTACTAATGGCCGGACAATTATTCAAACTCAACTGTAACAATATTGTCATTTTATTGTTGATAGTCATTTAGGCAAGTTTAACTATTCACAGGGCCTAATTAAATGCCAACATACATGCTAAAATAATAGAGACCAAAAAATGTATATTTATTATTGTGTTGATTAGAACAATATCTGTAATAGAACATTACTAAAACTTCAGCTATACAAAGTTATGAGAATTGTGGAGAACAAAACAAACCTACCAGCAATAAGCCAGATTTAACACTTTATGTTACTAGTGTAGAACAACAGTTTTATAAGCTGTAATAATATCTTTGTTGTTTTTCAAGCAAATATTTTCTTATATAACCTATAATATAATGAAAGGTCTCACACTCTATTCTGGCTAAGAGGAGAGTGAGTTATAGCTTTTTTGTAGAGGCAAACACATCTGGCAAGATTATATACAACTAATACTGTCATGTTATTATGACTGCAACAGAGTAAATCATGCAAGAGTGTAGTTAGTTATAAAGTAAATGGATTTGAAAGAATGATATACATACGAATTTTGCTTCAGTGCAAAAATTGATAAGTGCAAAAGTATTCTGACTTTACTCAGCATTACCACATGGAATTGCCAAATATAAATAAATGTATATTTAATTATTTCCAAACAGCCGACAGAATTTTGGCATGCTGTTTGTGACACTTATTGTTATCTAGCTCGAGGTATTGCACCACCGGTTTCACTCCTAAAAAAATTCCAGCAATAACTTTTCTCAGTGGATATTGATAAATATTCAATTATGAAAAGCAGCAGGTGTTACCAGCTGATGCTATTGGCAAAAATAATAGTTGTTATTAGCTAACCTGCAGTGTTGACCATTTAACAATTACTATCATTATTCTTCATCCGCTATAGCTCTATACAGAGACAAACTGCATAGAGTGTAACGGCTATATTCATAATGATATTGCTTCAACTACTTCTACTGAGAAAGATGAGTGGATTCAACTTTAAAACTAGTCTTCATCTTCAGTGCCACCTTGTTAGAGCTAGTCGGCTGGAATGCGAAGTTTAAAAAGAAAATTCTGGAAATTTGCTCCTTTCTGCCATTTCAGGTGGTAAACCTGCTTTGTAAAGAGATGTGTTGCAGCTAAACCACTCCCTGACTCAGAATGCATGCACAACAACCACAGAGAATAAAAGGCTTTAAATATAAAAAATTGCATAACCAGTGCTGAGAGGATTTTATACTGCAGACATTTTGTCAACCACCACCTGGCCAGTGTTTGTATTAGTTAGCTAGTGGAAAATATCTGGAAATTCTATTAATATAATAATTTCATTTTTATAATAAAATATGCAGTATTGCATATAGACTAAAAAAATTAATTTAAATGAAAAAGTCCATATTTCACCTGCTGAAATGAGTGCTGAGGTTGTAGAACTAATGGGATTTTACCAAACAAATTAGTTCTGGCTAGAAGCTGGTGGCATTGCATAACGAGAAAGACATTAATTATTTCAAGAGTTGAGATGACAATTTTTCTTAATATTGCCATGGAATGTGTATGTAGAGTGAAAATAAAAAAGACCTCTTCAAACTAATTATTTTAGACTTCAGATTTAAAGTTTTGTGTCAGGGTGTGTTACTTTGCTCTTAGACATGACAAAGTTATAGACTATTATGATTCATATTTTAAACTACGTATACTATAGGATATAATATACTGTATATTATGCTGTAATAGGCTTGCAATTCGTAGAGAATAGACTATAATATAATCAATGGATAATAGTGGTTGATATTTCAAGATTATTAACTTCATATAAATGATGTTTGAGAATTGTTGAAAGCAAACCAACTACACAATAGATTGTGTTGTATTACTTTTCTTACAAGAAAAGATTAATGGAAATGAAGGTGACACATGAGAAAACAACTCTCAAAAATTGCCCATCACATGCCAGTATAATTGGTTTTAGTTATTTTCTCATTAATATTTATTTTATTGCTTATCAAATTTTTGTTTGAACGACTGGGTTTTAGAGTTTTATTACTTATTATTTTAATCAAGCTATGAATTAAGAGTTCTTTTTTTATTTTCTAATATTAAAGCAAGTTAATTATAAGTTGGAATACTTTGCCTTTGGACAGATTTACAAAAAGTTAGGATGAGCAATACTCAGTCCCTTCTCTCTCACCCCTCCCTTCCTTCCCCAGGCTTTCTATTCTTTTTTTTAATGTCTGGAATTTTTAAAATAGTAAACCCAGGTATCTAAAATTTTGTTCACTGAGCGCAAAAGTGGTTTTTAACAAATAGCCTTGCTTGTAATTGTTATACACATTTTATCACTTTACCAGTTACTTTATATAAACTAAGTTGTCATTTAGAAACATGTATTGAATGTTTTGCTTAGCAATATTTAAAGTCAAAGAAAATACGAAATAACAAGCATGAACACACAGTTATTTAAGGTTAAAATATGCACAACCTCAAAAGCATGATAACTCCAAAACAAACAACATCATAAAATATATTGTTCATAGTTTTAACTTGGAGGAAGAAATTTTTTTCATGTTTTCAATTTCCACTTAACACATGCACAAAAATATTGAACTGTCATGTAGAACATAACTCCAATACAGACTGTTTTCTGTAGATATTAGAAGCTAGAAGCTGTAGGTATGGCTTGAAGCTATCTAAACTTTTTCTGAATTAGAGATCACAGTTGGATGAGCTGCTACTAGAGTAGATTCTTCTCCTTCAGTCTTATTATCAGATGTCTTAGAGCTTTTACCTTTCGGTTTACACTTTTGCAAAAGCCAGTTGACCTTTGCCACTATCTCATCTTGCATCAGTTGGAAACACATGGACACCATAGCCATTCCTAATATCTGCTCAATACACATAAACTGGTTGATAAGCAGTATGTTTGGGTTTATGAAAGCTTAACTATTGGCTAGCAGCAACCTGTCACCACCATCTCACACTTTGTGGCAGCTGCCTAACACCTCTTGTGGGGCAAGATATTATAATATTCAATCATGACACATGAACTACATTTATGTTACATTAATTTAAGCATTCGAGCCAATAACTTATATAAATTCCATTTGAACTTTCCAAGAAATATGGGCTCATTAAAGAATCTGGAGGGTAAAATAGACTTATTGTGTGTAATGATACAAGGGAAGGCATAGATTTCACCCTTCCTTGTTGTATCAGCATATTACACCATAGTTTTAAAATTATTCCTTAGTTTTAAAATAATAGATTGGTCCTTCAGTCACAAACAAGCAAAACAATAATTTAGAAAGGCATTCAAGGGCTGAATAACCAACTTACTACAATTATGTATTATTGAAAGCTTAAAATATATTCAAATATCAAAAATAGTCGTGCAACAACTAGTGTTAATATAAAGATACTTAGCTCTGATAAATCATATAGTATTGAGTTTTCAGCTAAATATGTGCAGCTCAGATGATGATGGTTGGTATGTGAACAATGGTGGCAAATAGTTAGTAACAGACAGTTGGTAGCAGATAGTTAGTAACAGATAGTTAGTAACAGATAGTTGGTAGCAAATAGTTGGTAGCAAATAGTTGGTAGCAAATAGTTAGTAGCAGATAGTTGGTAGCAGATAGTTGGTAGCAGATAGTTGGTAGCAGATAGTTGGTAGCAGATAGTTGGTAGCAGATAGTTGGTAGCAGATAGTTGGTAGCAGATAGTTAGTAACAGATAGTTGGTAACAGATAGTTGGTAGCAGATAGTTGGTAGCAGATAGTTGGTAGCAGATAGTTGGTAACAGATAGTTAGTAACAGATAGTTGGTAGCAGATAGTTAGTAACAGATAGTTGGTAGCAGATAGTTGGTAGCAGATAGTTGGTAGCAGATAGTTGGTAGCAGATAGTTAGTAGCAGATAGTTAGTAGCAGATAGTTGGTAGCAGATAGTTGGTAGCAGGTAGTTAGTAACAGATAGTTAGTAACAGATAGTTGGTAGCAGATAGTTGGTAGCAAATAGTTGGTAGCAGATAGTTGGTAGCAGATAGTTGGTAGCAGATAGTTGGTAGCAGATAGTTGGTAGCAGATAGTTAGTAGCAGATAGTTGGTAGCAGATAGTTGGTAGCAGGTAGTTAGTAGCAGATAGTTAGTAACAGATAGTTGGTAGCAGATAGTTGGTAGCAGATAGTTGGTAACAGATAGTTGGTAGCAGATAGTTGGTAGCAAATAGTTGGTAGCAGATAGTTGGTAGCAAATAGTTAGTAACAGATAGTTGGTAGCAGATAGTTGGTAGCAGATAGTTGGTAGCAGATAGTTAGTAACAGATAGTTGGTAGCAGATAGTTGGTAGCAGATAGTTAGTAGCAGATAGTTAGTAACAGATAGTTGGTAGCAAATAGTTGGTAGCAGATAGTTAGTAACAAATAGTTGGTAGCAGATAGTTGGTAACAGATAGTTGGTAGCAGATAGTTGGTAACAGATAGTTAGTAACAGATAGTTGGTAGCAGATAGTTAGTAACAGATAGTTGGTAGCAGATAGTTGGTAGCAGATAGTTGGTAGCAGATAGTTAGTAACAGATAGTTGGTAGCAGATAGTTAGTAGCAGATAGTTGGTAACAAATAGTTGGTAACAGATAGTTAGTAACAGATAGTTGGTAGCAGATAGTTGGTAACAGATAGTTGGTAGCAGATAGTTAGTAACAGATAGTTGGTAGCAGATAGTTGGTAGCAGATAGTTGGTAGCAGATAGTTGGTAGCAGATAGTTGGTAGCAGATAGTTAGTAACAGATAGTTGGTAGCAGATAGTTAGTAGCAGATAGTTGGTAACAAATAGTTGGTAACAGATAGTTAGTAACAGATAGTTGGTAGCAGATAGTTGGTAACAGATAGTTGGTAGCAGATAGTTAGTAACAGATAGTTGGTAGCAGATAGTTGGTAACAGATAGTTGGTAGCAGATAGTTAGTAACAGATAGTTGGTAGCAGATAGTTGGTAGCAGATAGTTGGTAACAGATAGTTGGTAGCAGATAGTTAGTAACAGATAGTTGGTAGCAGATAGTTAGTAACAGATAGTTGGTAGCAGATAGTTGGTAGCAGATAGTTAGTAACAGATAGTTAGTAACAGATAGTTAGTAACAGATAGTTGGTAGCAGATAGTTGGTAGCAGATAGTTGGTAGCAGATAGTTAGTAACAGATAGTTGGTAGCAGATAGTTGGTAGCAGATAGTTGGTGGAGGTGCATTAACACAATTTTAAGATTTGTTCACATCAAGTCAAGTTATAACTTAAATAATATTGTGTATATCTATTCAGCAAAAACATATTTTAGTTTCTTTACTCAACATAATACTAGTTAGGTAATAAATGGGTAGAAAGCTTTATGTATGATTATATTTACACACAAGTCACAACTCTATTAGAGCTACAATCTTATTAAGTTGAGTATTTCTTTTGATTTAGTTGATAAGAAATGACAGTCGCACAGTATTATCGGCTAGTGCTGCGTTACACCCGTGCTGATGCTAAGATAATATGCTATATATATATTGGTTTAAACATCCACCTGGTACACTCCAGTGACAATCATCTGAGCTTGGGAGTTGGCATTGTCTAAATTATCAGTGCCAGGTGCAAAGTCTCCAAACCCAATTGTTGAAAAAGTTATGAAGCAGAAGTAAAAGGAGTCCACGAACGGAAATTTTTCCCATACGTAGAACAAAGCAGCCCCAAGGAAGAGAAAGGCTAAAACAATAAAATTTCAACTTGTGAGAAAAGAAAGGTAACTCCAAATTTACTTATTATCTACAAATTTAATACAAGTAAAGCAGTTAATAAAGTATTCAATGAAAACTAAATTTAAAACAGCATAATTTTGCAGTAGTTTGCACATTGCATATATCTATGTGTGTGAAATATAATATATAATATATAATATATAATATATAATATATAATATATAATATATAATATATAATATATAATATATAATATATAATATATAATATATAATATATAATATATAATATATAATATATAATATATAATATATAATATATAATATATAATATATAATATATAATATATAATATATAATATATAATATATAATATTCAAAATAATGGTCATACAGAATAAGACAATGAGACTGATAGTCAAGGGAACTGTGATGATAGCTTCTTCTCCATCACTCTCTTCGTCATCGGATTCGTCCTCGTCATTGTATCCTATAGAGGTGTTGCCATGTGCATCAGTCTTCCACACATTTAGAGACATCATGTCCGCATCCTTCTTCTATATCATAAAGTATGCAGTAACTAGAGTACCAAATGCGGGTTTTACAAATTATATTATATATTAATATAGTTTGTGCCAAATAATATATATGAGTTGCTAAATACAATATAAATATTTCTATATAAAATCATATTATATTGTCTGCTATATAGCACATACAATGTGCTATATTTTATATACAATGTGTCATATACTATAGACAATTTGTTATTTACTATATACAATGTAATTATACTATATACAATGGGATTATAGTATATAAACTGTTCATGTAGTACACACGGCAATAATTAGCGCAAGCTACATGAATTGTTCTGTTATCACCCAAACAGCATTGCTATCTCAAAACTATTGGGAAAATTTGCTAAGAGTTGTTGAAACTTTTATGAACACCTATTTACTAGTGGTATCAGCTTTGATCTTTCTTATTAATTTATTTTTATACTTACCTTCTTTGGCTTGCTCTGGCAGCAGCCACAGCAGCAAAGGGTGGCATAAGAAAATCTGAAAATATCTGCTAAAACATCTCCAATACCAGCCAAGCAGATGAACATTATTGGGAGGCCTATGATGGTGTAGGCCACACACACCATTCTACCCCACGGTGTCTTTGGAGCGATAACTCCATAGCCTGCAACAATGTGGCCATGTAACAGTGCTCAACTGGTAGTAGGAATACGAAAACTGAGTGGCTGCTCAATAAACGGTATTTTAACATGTTTAAATAATTATGGTGCTAATTTTCTGGTTGTGTGGGTTAGTATATTTGGTATTTCGTATGATTTCCTGCATTTACAACTTGTGACCTTGTAAACATGCTTATTCAATACCAGAAAAAGCTGTTTGTACTTTGAGTGTATTAAGCATAGTGTCAATAGTTTGAGTGATGGTACTAAAAAACCATACCTATATCAACTGTCATGGAACCGATCTATAAAAATGACACCGAAAACAAAACCAATACTAAAACCCTACCAAATACCATCTCAACACTATTGTGTAGCCTATATAGTAACCTATATATACAAATCAACAAGGTATGAAAGTTATTGTAATTTGTGGTGGTTGCTAGAAATTGTTTGAACAATTAGTATTTGGTTCTAATAAATTTGATAATTCACAGTTTCCAGTGAAGGTGACTAATAAATGTACTTAATGCTACTTATTTTCATTTAACTACTTACCATGGTCATTCTACTCATGACCAAACTTGCAGTCTGTAAAATTTCTTTTTAAAATTACTCTTTAATGTTGCTGTAAATTTAGAAGTTAGGAGCTGCTTTAATTTTGCACACAAGCTGATATTTTTTGAAAATGCTGCACAATTGTTATTGGTTCTCCAAAAATTTGCTACTTCTTACAGCAAAGAATGCATAAATAAAAATATTTGAAACATCACTATAAATTATTTAGTCATATGCTGTTCAAATATAAGTTATATTATAATGTTATTACCAATTGTGGTGATGATAGTCATAGAGAATGAAAGAGCTCCGGCCCAGGTCCAAGCGTACTGTGGACCTCCTGGTTGTCCTAGTTTGGTGCAGTCTTTGCTCACGTTGTAGTTGACATCTAGCACTGCCATTGAGAAACTTTTCAACACTTTCCTGTAAGATTCTTCAATGACCTTGTCCCCACCTTCTGTCTGGAGAATATCGTAGCTCGAGATTTTATTAGCAACGTCTAGCATGAGAACCATCGTGGCATTCTGAGCACGGGCGTAGTTTTCAGCTCCTTCGAAGCATTCCTGTTCTTCGTTGAACTTTTCCAGGTACTCAAATATATAGGCTCCAAGCATCAGGTAGGCAAAGTTGATGAGAAACAGGCCGGCCGTAGAGAATGTGAATCGGACTATTTTAAGGCAGATTGTGCCGGTGCTTGATTTTGTTTCCGATGATGCATCATTATTCTAATAATATGATATATCTAATGTTAGCTAAATAAAGTATATATAACTGAAATTTTCTTTATTGCTGCTGTTCAACAATCTGCATAAATCTCTTTCAAAGAAAGCTAGGCTTCGCAGTTTTTAAATTAAACATACTCAGGTTTCAACCTGTAGGAATATCTTTATACAAAAATGCTTTATCTGTTTAATGTATATAATGTCAATGTATTGAAAGATGGTAAAAATTTCATTTAATACTTTTTGATTAAAAATCTGAAGACTTATTTTCTTTCAATCTAGCATGAAGTGAAATAAAACATATTTTATGGTGAAAAAGGGTAAAAAAACTCAAAAATTATCACCATTTATACTTTCATTATGCATGCTCTCCTGTATAATGAAATATGTTGTTATAATGCATCTATCTAGAAAAATAAGTGATTCTCAAAATTCCTAATCATACAAAATACTGCTAGCTCTCAGGTAGCTTATAGTAAACACTTTTGATTGTTTTAAGCACCACTGCATGATGACAATTAAACACCAAACACTTTAAATAACTAAAAAAGTTGTTTAAAGTAAGTTAAAAAAAGAGTGGTAAAAGGAATTTAGAATAAAATATTTTATGCAAAAGTTAGAAAAGTTTGGTCAAAGAAAGCAACATTACTTAAGAAAACTTATTTTGCCTAATCATTATAACAATATAAACCAAGTAGATGGAAGTCAATCTGCCTGCCAAAACTTCTGTAATTGAAGCTGTTGGTTTGATAACAATCCTACTGCATAAAGGACAGCCAGCAATTTGACAGATTTGACAGCATCCAACTAAAAACTTGTTTCATAGATTAGTCTTAAATTGATATCCTTTAACCTCCTGTCATTGTTATGAAATGCAGTTAAAAACATTTTGCCAAACTGGCAACTCAGTGCAACAAAAAAATCAATACATACCTGAAAATATTTTTGACAACAAATAAAAAGGCATAGATCTGATATACTTTGTATTTTCACTGCCATTTTCTAAAGCTAATGCACGTCTGTTGCTAAACAGCATTTATACTTGTATACTTCATATCTGTGTGATTAAAACCTAATGAGTAATAAATTAATAGTAAATACTACTTGATTTGATGACAATTTAGAATGCAATTATGCCTTATATTTGATTAACTAATTAGATAGAAAAAAAAGCCGGTATCGTTTAACATCAACATTAGTAGTATAATTTCTAGCATAATATTGCGTTAGCTTTTTGTCAGTCATATAATTATACTTCTAGCTTTTTGTATGTACAGTAGACTTCATTGTATCTCATCTCCTATAAATATTTGAATTATTGTATTCTAGAGTAGTACCTTTAATAATAGATCGTGCAGGATACAGCCTACTAGTAGTGTCTCTTTTACCAAAATGCAAGGTGTGGGTATCAACTTATTGCAGCCATCATACGGAATATGATGCAATGACCATATCAGTGATCAATTGGTGAATAGGTTACATAATGCCTTGTGCCAGATGTAAACCTAGCTTACTTCTAGCAAGCAACTTATAATAGGTATTTATGGTAAAAAACTAGTTGTCCACGAAAAATAACAGTTTGTTCAAAATCTAAACCGTAGAGTAAAAATCTGAAACTTTGAAACTTCCTTAATATATGAGGTTCTAAGTAGAAACAAGTCAAACTTTGAAGCATGGTTTGTGATGGGGTAAGTGTACAACAGTTGTTTTGTAGAGAGAAGATCAGTAAACAAAACTATATTAGATAGGACTACTCTGTTATAATTAAATAATCAAACTAAATTTCTACCAATAGAATAAGTTAAGTTGTTTATCAACTGGTGACTGATCTAATAATTCAACTTGCCGTTATTTTATTTTCACCTCAAAACATAAGTGTTTTGAATATTATTATGTGAGGACACTTTTAGCACATACTAGTATGATTGTATGATTTCCTGCTAATCAATTCATACCATGAAGATGTTTAAAAAAGACCATGTTAGATACATAGCGATGGCTATGGAAATGTGTGTAAATAAAGTTATGGTAACTAAAACACTTTATAAAAACATAAAATAAAATTTTCAACCTAGTAAAGAGAGTAAAAAAGTTTAGAAATCAGCAAGCTAATAAATAATAGTAAAAAGTATCAATTGCAGCTTAAAATGCAAACCAAAAGTTAAAAGCCAAGGTTTATTGATCAATATGATATTATTTTCATAACGGAAATATAAAAACACAATTTTGTGTACCTAAAAAACAACTTTTTCTTAAACAAGCATACAGGGTCCTAGATGTTATATAAACACTAGAAACCACATTAACTTCTTACTTCATAAATTTTCAACAATTATACAGCGAAGTACTTAATGTAAGTATAGAACTTTGCTGGTCAGTATAAAAAATTATAAGCTGATGTTTTCATCAAGTACCATTCAGCTTTGAAAGCAAACACTTCAAAATTTTTGCTGGGTCATTCAAGTTGAATAGTTAATTAGCAGGAAAAACTGTTTTGTTGGAGCTGTTGTAAAACCACCTATACTTTGGTAAAGTGATGTAAAATGTAGTATTGCATTACAATAGTTCTCATGTTAACTGTCAGCATTGAATGAATTATTCTACGGACGTTAAACTACCAGTGAGAGTATGATGTATAAATACTTGCCAACTACTTGACTAATTGAGGATATGCTTGTGCCAAATTTGCACAACTGTAAATTCTAACTTTCACACTTATTTCACACCTATAATACTGTGATGCTGGTGTTTAGAGACTTTAAACTGGGCTAAGGACACTTATATGCACTTATATAATACTTATATACTTAAGCACTACATCACCCTGACTAGTGGCGAGTATTTGTTATGTTACAAAACAAATTTGTAAGTAATTCCTTTATAAATAAATGTCATAGTCAATTTAATCTATAACTTATAGTACTTATATATCTATATACCTATATACCTATATACATATATACCTATATACATATATACCTATATACCTATATACCTATATACATATATACCTATATACCTATATACCTATATACATATATACCTATATACCTATATACCTATATACCTATATACCTATATACATATATACCTATATACCTATATACATATATACCTATATACCTATATACATATATACCTATATACCTATATACCTATATACCTATATACCTATATACCTATATACCTATATACCTATATACATATATACCTATATACCTATATACATATATACCTATATACCTATATACCTATATACCTATATACCTATATACCTATATACCTATATACCTATATACCTATATACCTATATACCTATATACCTATATACCTATATACCTATATACCTATATACCTATATACATATATACATATATACATATATACATATATACACATATAGGTGTAGCTTCAAGTTGAAAAACAAAGTTTATTTATCATTCTATGCAATCTATAGTAACTAAATGTACAATGTCACACACCATACTGATAAAGTTCAACAAATAAATTACTAAAGCTTTGTCAAAATTACAATTTGGTGGATAGGCTAACATAAAGAATAATGTTGCAGAAAGTGTTGTGTAACAAATATAAACGGTGTTTGGCACTTCTGCATGCTTTCACATCGAGCTCATTTAGCGAGGAAAAGCTTATAGAAATTCTTAAATATTTTGGCCATCATAACTTGCAGCCTTTAGCATTAGCCAATTGCAAAATTCTTAAAACTATTTTGCTCTATAATACATGGACTGGGCTAATCTGCAACTCTAGGATACACTTCTGATCACACAGATTGAACTTTCCTGATTACAATGGTGAATATAGGCCTTATTAGCTACAGTTTCTCAACTATATGAGCCAACCCTTAGCAATAAATTTAAATAATAAATTAACTTGATTTTTAGCTATATATATGTACTTTTTCACAAAATATTATATTTTAAAATAGTAGCAAAACAAAAAGCCATGCCAGTAATGCTTCTAAATATCACATTATTTTTCTCAGCTGAAATAAGAAGCTAGAAAATGTAGCTAGTACACAATAAAATGCTTTTGTTAGTATAATTTCTATAGTGTATATAGTAGAAGTAGTAAGATGTATCATATTTGATACAAAATTAATTGTAAGTTATTTTGAAGTTAGACTTAAATCAATGAACAAAAAGAGCTGACTCTCAAGAAACAGTACAACATTTTTGCATTATATAGTAATTATAAAAAATGAAATATTACATCTTATTTTATTGGCACCTGATGTAGTTATATAGTTGAATATGTTGTGACTCGTGCACTATTTCAAAATTTTGTGCTAATGTGAATATTTTTATTCAGTGGCTGATTAGCTCCTATAATCTGCTCAGCATAGGTTTCACAAAAAATTCTACATTTCCACAAAACTTTTGGCTAAACATACATCTACTCTGCCAATATTGTTTAAAATTATATTTTGGGTAAAATCAGTAAGCTATAGTTGGTGTCATAATAGATGACATCGTCTTTTTGAACGACTTTAGAACTGCGCATATGTTAGTGCTACTAGAAAATTTCATAAATATCTAAACTATATAAATATTTCATAAGAAGAGTTTGTGTCTATCTAATAATTTCAATCACAATTATTAAGAGTGGCTAAAAACGTATTTAATTTTATAATACTTGCCTGATTTTTAAAATCTGTAGCTTTATCTTCTTTCGACATGGCGTCAAATTTGTTATAGGCCAGTCACATCACAGCTCTAATAGTTTTTATCGACTACCAAACTTCATACTTAAAAATCAATACTGTGAAAATGTGTCTTTGTATTTTTCCTTATATTGCACTGACAGTTTCAAGTCATTTGTATTTTAAATAGTAATGTCCATATATTGATTTCAGCCTTCAAGTTTCAAGAATTAATGCTAAATAAACAGAGAGTAATATATTAGGCATATTGATATTTCTACAAGCCATCAATACATTATATATTAAAACGCTCAAGTTTTGTTTAATGTGAACATAACATATATATCAGATATACATATGCAATTCACAATCTGCAACCACTAAATTTTAAGCTCAATCAATAATCGTGCAACGATACATAGTCATTGTATAGCCACACTGTAAAATGTCTCTCAACATTGTAGAACCCTTTATGAAATAGCTCCATATAGCCATCGAAATATTTTTTCATGATAATATACAGATATATACAGTCAGTTTTATAGTGATCGAATTATTAAAATGGTAATCCAAGCATTAGTGGTTGTTCAGAGTTAGTTAGACTCTATTAGTAATCAGTAGTCAACCCTGTCATTAAACGTAGCAGTACAGCTTTTACTAAAGCTTTTTTTACAAGATTATGGTGATTGCATAGTAATTAAGATAAGTTTTTATCTACAAAAGTGGTGTTATTTTTTAGTATAGTTGTTCAATGAGAACATTCAATAATAAGGGTGTTTTGACATGATATGCTCACTCTCTATTAAAATGTAGCTGTGTATAGATGTGAGTAACTGCAAGTAGCTGTGAGTAGGTGTGAGCAACTGTGAGTAACTGCAAGTAACTGTGAGTAGGTGTGAGCAACTGTGAGTAACTGCAAGTAACTGTGAGTAGGTGTGAGCAACTGTGAGTAACTGCAAGTAACTGAAGAGCTGTGCTAAACTATGTGTAGCTGCATGGGTGCATATAATGCGTATATATGCAACATCATATAGACATGGGATATACATGGGAATATTCGTTATTGTTGAGCATGTGCAAATTGTACTTTTTGGAAAAAAATACCAGTTTTTTTTAAGACCTATAAAGATATGAATTGGTAAAACCATGCCAAATGTTACAAAACTCAAAAAGCTTAGTTTTAAATATGAAATAGACAGAACTCTCAATATATGCTTTAGCAACATACTAGTGATTTAGTAATTGCACAGTATTCCTTCTTTTGATAGAAATCGGTAAATTGGTTTGGAATTCAAGTTGATAGTGCAACAAGTCAGAATTAAGGGCTTGCTAAAGATTTAAATAGCACTTAGAATGTTTGGCAAAACTAGACTTTTGTAACTCCATTCCATTACAAATTTTCGTGATACGATTTTTATAAAATACAAAATATGTATCATTTTAGATAAAGGATGAATGGTTGGATTGCTTCAAATTGCACGAATTTTGTAATATGTAGACATAAAACATATTTAGATAATAAATAAATAATCAGAGTGCATGCCACAATAAAATGACTTAAGTTATGAAATATTACACCAGCCATAGGAAAAAGCAGAATAATGACAAATGAGTGCAACGGAAAAAAACACAAGAAAAAATTTCTTTTAAAAAAACAATGTTATAAAATTTCATTAAAGTGTTGATGGTGGACATTCGATAGCTTTAGAAAAAGGAGTGCACATATGCATAAACAAGACTACCAAAGAACACCTTAACATGATTCGTATATCAAAACCTGTACAGTCACATTATCACAGAATATTGCTTTGTCAACAGTCAGTGTAAAAATTATCAAATAAAAATTCTGAAAATATATATATTTTTCCACTGCATATAATTATTTGTAGGTAGAATATGCTTTAACAATAATCATAGGCTACTGTTTATATTAACTGATGAGATTGATTTCACCTTCACCTTGACATAAAAGTACCTGCTATCAACTATAGTGTTATGACAACATCACATTTTGTAACACCAGTATCCAAGTTTATTATTTTTGATACACAATAGCGTTGAGCAAACAAGTTCTTTTCATGCAGATGAATTATCTGACTAAACAATAGGCTTAGACTCATCAGACTTTCTTTCGTTTTCTCCGTCATCATCTCCATCTTCTGAATTTTCTTCTTCCTCTATCTCTTTCTTTTTGATGCCTATCTTTTCACCAATCCATTCAACTTTGGCAACAATTTCATCAGCCAGTAACTGGACGCACATAGAGAAGCCAGCCATACCTAGTTAAAATGGTGCAGTTTGCAAAAATCAACATAAGCTCAAGACATTGAAAACTGAAAAGAACTTTATCTTAGTTCTCAAATTTATTGAGAGGAAATGAAGATACTCACTGAACACTATGTACATGATGACTGCCAAAGCTTTAAAAATACCACCACCTGAGCTAAGCTTCACATCTGGTACCATATCTCCGAACCCAATGGTGGTGGCAGTGATTGTGCAGTAATACACAGAATCAAGGATATCCCATTCCTCCTCAAATGCATCAAACATGATGGCTCCGAAGATAACAAATGCTGCAATCAGAAAAACCAAAATTTGTTGTTTAAAATAGCAACACTTGATGAGTCAAGTAATTCTGGCTGCACCAGATATAACCTGAGCATGGAGCAGTTGGAAGTAGTGAAACCTATGTTGTATATAGTGTATGTGCTGTGGTAGTGAGTCTTACCAAACATGACAAACACTGTGATAGTCAAAGGTATCGACAAGCTTTCCTCGTCCTCGTCTTCTTCTTCTTCTTCTTCCTCTTCTTCTTCCTGTTCCTCTTCTTCCTCCATCAGCTCGTCATTCTCCGGTGGTATTGGCCGGCCCGACACCGGGTCCAGCTTCCATTTACTCGCCACTTTTTGGACATACTCCTCATCCCTTTCTTCTTCTTCCTATCAAATAAATATTACAGCTTGGGTTATAAAAGCTATACCAAAGTGATAACTTTGATGCTCTTTGTTTTCGAAAACTTTTTTTATATCTAATGCTGCAATAAAAAGAGTCCTTGTGTAATTATGCTGTGCGCAGTATAACCTAGAGACTATATTATTTATATGCATAATTAGATTTGAGAAAGAACTTGTTTCTGTACTTCATAAACAGTCTTACCGCTGTTTTTACTTTTTCCTCCTTCTTTCGGCAGCAACCGCAGCAGCAAATTGTAGCATATGTTATTTTAAACAGATTTGCCAGAACCTCACCAATCTTAGCCAAGAAAATGAGGAATATAGGAATGCTGATGACAGCATAGGCAATGCACACGATTCGTCCCCACATGGTTTCGGGAGCAATATGCCCATAACCTACAAGAAACAAATGATATTCATAGTAATATATTATATTAGAATATGCTTATCACTATGTTAAAGAAACAGAACATATTTATTGTATTCTTTAGATGTTTAAGGCACATGTAGTAGAATTTTAAGCATGCGAACATTTGGCAATGATGGAAATTATACGAGCCAAATATCTTTCATTTTTGGTATTTTTACAGGCGTTGTATTATAAGTTTAAAACACTATATCTAGCAGAAGCTCAATTAAGTCACAAATATTGTAATTTAAATTCTTTTAATAACACATTGGCAATAGATTAATAGTTGATTCAACTTGAAAAACTAATGCATACGTATGACAAGCCACTGGCCTTTTATTGAATACAATATACTACAACATTTATTTAAAAATTTTAATGGCAAAAATAAAAAATTCAATTGAAGATTGAGTAAGTTTAGTTATTGGGCTATTATAGCAGCACAGCTTTATGCAGGTTAGTAATTTCCTTCAGATAAATACTTTTATTGCTTTTCTGCATTGTCAAGACACTAGCCAACCAAAAGAATTTAATAAAGTGGTCGCTGTTTGATCAATGGATTAATGAAACTGAAGATTTATACATAAAAAAAACTTGAAATAGTGTAAGAATAAGGTCATTTAAGTTTGCTAAATTTATTTGTAGTATACTAATTGGCTAAGTTTTATTTATTAAGAATTTTTCAAGCAGAAATATATACTTTATCAGCCTTGGTTCAAAACATAATATGGAAGTTGAAAAAAATTAACTCTTTATGTTGCAAAAGGAGTGTCTTGGTTCAACTATCTCTTTCAAGCAGACAGTTGAACTCTCAGATCAGAAAATTTTCACTAGTACTCAAGTACTATATAAGTCGCACCTTTTAATTTTTACAAAGTTTATAAATTTCGTTATGTAGGTATTCAGGAGGTATATTGAATGCTTGTACGCTATTTTTATAACCATAAGCATTTAAGATGTTAACTGTTCAAGTCTTCAAAAGTATGAAAACTTATGTTGGGCGCACGAAGCTTTTAAAATAGTCAAAGAATGAACATATGTTAATTTCATGGTAGATGCATAAAAATGTAGGGTTGCTATAATTAAAGTTATGTTTGTGACTGCTTACCGATAGTTGTAGCTACTGTGACGGCAAAGACAAATGACTGAGTGAAGGACCAATCATACTCTTCTCCTTCTGGTGTACCCAGCAGCTCACAGTCTTTGCCCACAGAATATCCTGTGTCAATAACCGATAGAGCGAATGACTCTAAGTAGCCTTGGAATTCGTCCACGACCTTCTGCTTATCATCACCAGTAAGCTGGCCCACGCCATCCATTCTCTGAGCCATGTCCATGAGTAGGATGAGTGTAGCATTCTCAGCTTCTTGGTAATCACTTCTTGAGTTTCTACAGTTTGCTAGTTCATTAGTTGCTTCCAGTTTGTTGAAGATGAAAGCTCCTAGACCCAGTATCAGCCCGTTGATGAGGAATAACCCGGCTGTAGAAAGAAAGAACTTGAAAACTTTTATACAACCTTTTTTGAGCTGCTTGGATTTCCTCTTTTTATCTCGATGCTCGATAATCGCGTCAACCACCGTCTGCTCCATCATTATTTTAGTTTTAGCCTTTTTCCAGCGATTCTTTGCCTATAATAAAGAAAAACTATAATTAATTATCGATAGAAAAGTATAGTATAATTGAATGTAAATATTTGCTATTTGTACATTGTAAGTTATTGTTGTAACAATTAATTACATAGATGCAAATGCTTTTGTAGACAAAAAGTATACTTCTCTACCTGATCTTCACCGCCCTCCATAGTTGCTTCTTTTTATATAACTAAATGCTCAATTTGAATCAAAGATGTAGGAATAATAAATTTTAGAAAACTGAAATTTTTTAGCTCAATACAAAATGGCTACTGGTATTGCCATTTACTAACGGGTAATAAAGATCAATAATCTTATTCAGTTGAACAATAAATGCACCACAGTGAATGAAAGTTGGCTGCATAATTAATTATTAACATTGACATCAGTTTATTTTATATGTTTGTCATAGTGATGTGAAAATGGACAAAAGGCTCTTGGTTTGAACAATAAAATTTGCATTGATTTTCGCTTTGGAAAACCAATACCTATCTTTGCTTAAATTGCCTGATATAAACATTTGCCGCTATAAGCATGGCCAACATCAATGTTGAAAGCTACTCAGAAAATCGATGTGGCCTTAGTATTAGAGATAAATATATATGCTGTTATGCGTAAATAGTAACATTAACTAACCGTAAAATGGCTACATTACATCTCAATATAGTCCAATATTTACGTAGCCATGTTGCTCACTTCCACAGGAAATTTTTATATGCTTATTATATGTTTGATGTCATGTTAAAGTTAATTTGTCATTTTTGTTGGCATGTATTAATAAAATGCTTCACTTAAATATTTTTATAGGGTAAAATGCAACATTGTTATGGCTATTCACATTACACAGTAACACGAAATTATTCTAGTTATAGAACATGTAAATTAAAATGTAAAAAAAGCTTGAAAGTTATAATTTTATTGAAAAACAAATCTTGCTATAAACACAAATATAAATTCCTCAACAAAAAGTTTCCCATTTCAATGGTTTATTTAATACAATGAGCCAAATTTGGTAGAAATGTCTTGTATTGAAGCTTTTTTATATCGCAATGACCCGTTTTTACTCTTTTATATACATACATAGTTTTAGTATCCAGTTAAAGATTATATAAACTGGAAAAGTTGCAAAGCTGGACATTTGACAAGGAATACTCTAGTGAAAGATGTCATTGGTAGTCTGATGCATAAATAAGATAGCAAAACTAGAGAAAGGTTATAGAAATGGAGGAAGAATTTTTTTAATTTGAGTGTTAAGACAGAGAAAGGCCGAGGGGGGGAGTGGGGAGGGGCTACCATTCAATAAGAATGCTTCATTTCTGTTGAAATACAAACCTACGCTGCTGAAAGAGCTGGAGTGTCACAGCTCTGTCGGCAGCTACAAACCAACTTTAGTCAATTTTCTATGAACAGCTCAACTGATAAGATGGTATATTGCACTCTTCTAGAGAGTTAATGTAGTTCTTTTATGTCTAAAACTCAGGAAACTGACTAAGTATGCCGTGTTATGGAAATAATTCTACAAAATATAATACAAAATATCAGCTATAAATTTGACTCTCACCTTACTTGTTGAGGTTCTTCAGTTTTGTGAGGTTGAAAGTTGCAAATTATTTATTGATTAAAATTCAACATAAGAAAAGGCAAAACCAAATCAAAGACACAAATATTGATTTATCCAGCATTTTAATAAACTTTTTTTTTATAAATTTAGACTCGTTTGGTTGCATTGGATAACATTTTGATTAAGTTACAGCTCAGAAAACTAACAACTTTTTTTCATCAGATAGAATGCATAATATCTTTGTTAATCATCTATTTTAGAATTACAACAGCCCATTAGTGGTATATTTATACAAACATTGCAGGCTACCATCATGCATCCTCTAAACTAACATATTTTTACTGTAAGTATCTTTCATATCGACCTACATTTGTTTTGTTTTGTTTGTTTTGTTTATTTTCATCATTTAAAACAATCTTTCCCTAATTTTCACAACAAAAACATATTACAAACAACATTTATGTCGTTTACAAAAGGACATCAGGCTATGAATAGAAACTAAATGTGAACACTCAGTCATAGATGTTAGAAAATTTTACTGCTTACAAAAATAAAGACCAATCAGGTAAGAATGAAAGGCGATGTCCTTTTACTTGGGCATGTTTAACCCTCAACCTTTAGAGCAGCTCCCAGGTATATTTACTGACAATATTGGCAGAAAAAGAGAAAAACAATCATCGGTTATTATACAGTTCATTGGTTTACTGGCAGACAAAATGTTTGGAAAACATTAGTCACTGGCCAGTTGTGTCATATCATCTAAGGCAGCAGGCTGGCTTTTAGCACAGCCACACTTTTTACCGAGCCATTTCAGCTTAGACATAAACTCATCAGCCATCAGTTGAAAACACATAGACATAGCAGCCATCCCTAGAAAATATATTATTATATTATATAATTATATCATATTATTTTATTAAATTATACTGTTATTGCAGTTCTAGCAAATAAAGTGCAATTTTGTATTACAGACACTTTTTTATCTGTCACTTAGTGTGAATGACCACTAAGTTATTTACACTACCATCTTACTAATCAAGACAATTAGAGTAATTGGAATTTATGAAATAGCGCACCCTCTTATGGGTATATTGTTCTATATTTGGGACGACACTGCAGTCTAGGTTCTGTGGGTTATATCAATAAAATTTACAAGACTTCTACAGGTCTAATAAGGTTAAGAGATATAAGAATTACTCTCGTATCTCCATGTTCCCAGCAATACCATTCCTACTCACAGTTAGTGGTTGTGCAAAATAAATTTTAATATTTAAATTGTTTATAAGAAGCAAAAATTTCATTGGGAAACATAAAGTTTATCGAGAGAAGTTGATTTCATTGATCTGTAAAAAAACTTCTTAGCTTTTTAGATCCAATATATTTTAGCTGTTTGAAGTGAAATAATCATAGCTAAAATAATTGTATTTACTTTTTCTGGTTTTTCATCTAATGTATTTTTTCACAAACCATAAACAAGAAATTGAGTAGCACATCTGTCAAGCTGAAAATGCTAATAACCATCACGCTTTTATTTTAAAATTTCTTGTATTTGTTGAAGTATCACTTATCTATAAATGAGAAACTATCCTTATTATTTGATAGCTCAAAAAATCTGTTTTATCAGTAAAAAATCACTTTCGCATACTAATGATAGCTGAGAAATCTTATTACATCATGTTTATCAAACAGATCTTCAATAGATGGGAAGTTGATTTAGGATCCAAACCTTAACATTAATACAAAATATGATATTCCAACATATTTCAATATCGAGCCATTCATTACTTCTGCAACTAGTCTTTTTCAAGTTTAGTAGTAACACAGTTACACTTTAAAACAGTTTCAATAAAAAGCCTTGATAAAAAAAACTGTTTTTATAAATTTTTGCTACAACAGCTTGAAAACAGAAAAATTCTGCAGAGGAAGTGGTAGTTAGCATACCAACGGTTATGTAGGTGATAATAACCACAAGTTTCAGATGACCTTCACCCGAGCTAAGGTCCACTTCCGGTACAAGGTCACCGAACCCAATAGTTGATATGGTAATGAAGCAGAAATAAATGGAATCGGCAAACTTCCAGTCAGACTCCAGTACCATCCATATACCAGCGCCGAGTAGGACCCACACTAAACCAAAGAATACATGCAGATAATAAGAGTAGCTCATTCTACTTTAAATAGTAAGTTTTATGATTTGTGACAGATATCAGTACCTCATACTCTGAAACAATTATTTCAATAGATGAGCCAACACTAGGAAATAAAATATGTTACAACTATACTTCAAATTTCAAATGTCAATATTTTGAATTTTAATACGAAAAAACAGGTTTCTACTTTATGCACTTTTATTGAAATTTCGCAAATGATGGAGTGCTGTCATAACTGCGTGTAATTGCCCAATATAGACAAAAATAGTGTTAAGTTTTATCAGATAGTCTCTGAAAGAAAAAGTTCATACCAGGCAAATCGTACATTCTATGTAACAAGCCACAACAGTACAGATACACACCTAACATAAGACTGAGTGTGAGGGTGAGGGGAATCATAACTTCTCTTAAGTTATTTGCATTCTTCATCTTTTTTAACTAAAATTAACTATAATATTTCATCTGGCGCCTTTGATAATAACAAAACTGATAGATGAACAAGTAGAAATGGTCACAATACTAAAACCTATCATACAAATTCAACTAAATTTACTGGAGTGCGGATAAAGGTGTTATGTATTTAAGATGCAACGTCTATCTTCCTTAATGAACCATGATATTCAAAAAGGTGTGGAGTAGAATGTTTCATTATGACCAGTTAAGGTCATTACATGCAATACTTGAAGTACTTTCAAACCAAATGCTTAATCAATAATTAAAAATCCACACTAGAGTTAGCAGAGCTATATATATATTAAGGTGTTATTCACCCAAAATTGTGATATATAGTGATAACTGATATTTCTATATAATAGTACTCATTTTCAATTGTAGCAATTAAGCAAGGTTATAGATTATACATAAATGATACGCAGAACATTGATGTAGACATCATGGCGTGTTATTTGCATATATTCTGTCTACTAACCTCTTGCAATGCACCTTTCCGATAACAGCCACAGCAGCAAACTAGCCAGAACAGTTTCTTGAAAAGATCAGCCAAGGTCTCACCAATCACAGCCAGAGCAATAAGGTACAGAGGGATAGTTAAATAGGCATAGACTATACACACTAACCTTCCGTAGTATGTAGCTGGTGCAATAACACCATACCCTGAAAACACATGTCAAACAGTTTGAGCACCAACCAGTTTAAAGACTGCAATTCAATTTCTGACAATTTCAAAGCACATAATATAGACCAACAGTTATTTACTAGCTCACAGTACAGCGATCACACCAAAAAAAGTGTTATTCTTGAGTTGCAAGTTACTCATACCTATTGTGGTGAGTATAGTGAGGGCAAACACTAGGCTATTACTAAATGACCAGGTCACCAGCTCATCGCAGCTCCTGCCACTGTATTTAATGTCCATAACCTGACGGGCATACTTCTGCAGGTACGTACGGTAATGCTTTTCTAAATATGCTTTATCCTCCTTTCCAATCTCTTCTTTTCCAGCAATTTCCGAAGCTTTCAGTTTGAGCAGGTCATTGGTGTCACTTACGGCATTCCAATATTCTTGTTGCTGAATCGCACAGTTTTGCTTCTCATTTTCTCCTTCCAGGTATTGAAATAAATAGGCTCCGAGGATTAACATGCCAACATTGCTCACCAGGATTAAAATGTTTTTTACCAACACTCTGGCAAATGATTTCCATGTTCCATGCCGTCTTCCAACATCCTCCGGCTGATCTTTACTATTCCTGATGTTTTGCTCCGAGTCAGCTGTCTGGAAAGAGATTAGGTAGATGCAGAAACCAAAAGATTTGGATAAATCTGAATTTTAGATAAAAACATTACAAAATGAGTTACGTTCTCCCTTTTAAACTCAGACTTAAAATTGAGAATTACCACAATTACAGAAATTGGGTTGTAGAAATTTCTCAAACAAAACACCTAAATTGAAAAAATATATGAATATTTTAGTCTTGGACACCAATATTAAGCAAATCTACAGATTTAAAACAAAGCTGAAACAGGAATTGTTAATAAAACTAGAAGAACGTCGCATGATTTGGTAGAAACCTTATTGAATTTAGCAGATCTTATAACATGATGCACTGTAATGAATGTGGCTTTATTTACAATTGAGCTACTAGGAGGCCATGCTCTAATTTTTTAAAATGGAGGATATTTGCAAACAGATACTCAATGAGAGCTATAAGTTTCTTCTCAGTATTCTAAGATATAATGTAATCAATACTCACCATATTAAGTGTTGCCTTAACCTGTCTGAGTACCATAGTGAAGAACAATTCAGCTAAGAAAGCTCTTATTAAAGGATCTAATTCTGTCAGAATATTTATGATTTAGGTTGGTGAATATTAAAGGGTTGGTGAATATTAAGTTAGAATATCTTCAGGCTGTGATAAGTGGATTATTTAGCTAACATGATTGAGTTCAGTAGAACATTTCAAAACCAATAATTATAAAATATTAACAATTTTCTATAGTGACAAAATAACAGAATATTTAATAGTCCATGGGGACAGCGATGAATATACTCTATTACTATAAACCAATAAGGTGCTAACTTCAGTGCATCAACATCAGCAATAAAACTCCCATACCCAGACTCTCCTCTCTCTTTATGTATATTGCTAGTAGCAAAACTTTTGATGTTGAAAAGACCTTCTCTTTAATGAAATGCTCATGTTTTATTATGAAAATAGTGAAGATAACTTACAGTATATTACATATAATTGTACATACAAAGCATAGTAATAATGGCCGACATACTGAAGGGTATATAAGCTGTGCTGTTTACAGGCAAATTCAACTATGATTGCTAACTATGAAATGTCAGAATGCTAGTCGTACTTCATGTGAATACAGTCTAGGTATGTAGAGGTCATTGGGAAACTGACATCAAACTTCTTAGTTGATGAACTAGCTCTGATATTTTCTGAGACCTGCAAAGGAAAGAAATGCATTGCTATAGGCAAAATATGATCTAAATAATAAAGACAAATGAGTTCTAATTTTAACACTTATGATGTATTGACTGAGCATACAATCATGTTGGAGAAGTCACAAGCACTAAACAGTAAATTATGAAATCGCAAGAAATTTGTAATTGAAATAGCAATAGAACGGCTGCATACTTCTATGCACAAGAAAGATCAGGTGTTCTGCAACTCATAAATAAATATAAATTAATAAAGGAAGGAAAACTCCCCCACTAGCAGAAGGTCTCGTTAGGTATTTAGCGCAGTGCAACACAATGGGGATTTTCGGAGTGCAGGTCCAAATGCGTGAACATCCGTTGCAGGTTTGACTGGCCCCACACAATGCATTGTCTGCGGGTGCGAAAACTTATTAGAGAAAATGATATATTGGCATTGAACTTTACTGCTTGCCTATAGGGGCTTGTTTTATATTTATGCAATATGCTCTGCAGCAAGAAAATAACTTCAGATAATATAGCACGAAAAGTTATAACTATTGGAAAAAAGTTTAATTCAGTTCGCTAAAAATTAAAAACACAAATTGAAACTCAAAAAGTGAGCTCGCTGATGGCAACCAGCAAATTAGATAAAATCACCATTAGCTTTCCGCATTCTCCACTCAGCATTTTATCCGCATGAAATCCACACACAACAGCCCATTTTGATCTGGACGAATTTTCCTCATGGGGTCTGTGCGGGGAAACCCGCATTGTGTGGCCCTACGCTGACTGCTACCACTACTAAAACTAATAACACCAGCACTACCACCACCACTACAACTGCCATGTAGTTCAACTCACAATGGACAATGACTACAATACTAGTTGAATCAAGCATCCGCTTATTGACTTGAAAACGCTTATGAACTTGAAAACGTTGATAAGTGTAGATAAGGTCTCAAAGCAAGCTCAACCCGAGGACAATTGAGTTTACTCATACGATAAACATAAATTTATATATGAAAGTTTACTAACGCGATATAATTTACTGATGTGCAAAACTTTCTTAAAGGCAATAGTGTACTGATGCATACTGAAGAAATTTTAGAGTTTAATTAATTAAGCTAAAGTATATAATTTGGAACAAAAACATTTAGGAGAGTAAATGAAACAACAATCCTTCTCAATGCAAATAAATTGTGCAGCCAGCACCACAACCATCAGCATAATGACTGATACACTAATAATATGGCAACTAATAAGTCTACTAAAGAGGTAGGCCTACTGTATATATGATAGGTAACTTACTCATCAGTTAACACTCCGTTGACTCCTTTTATCTGAGTATCACTGAGACTGGGTCTCGTATCCAATTGCTTGTTGACACTTTCTCTCTGAAACTTGTACTTTTTCTTTACCTGTACAGCAAACAGTATCAGCAACTATTACACAGTACAGCGGAGAGTTTTTTGTAAGTTGAAGTTATATGCCTCTGCTAAAACTTAGAATATGTGGACCGATAGCAAACATATTACTAAAGAGATAAAAGTATCAGCTTGTGGACACATTCCTGTACCTTACAGCCACATCTTCCTTTAAATCCAATCTATAGGATGTTCACAAGAAATTTTACTACTTTACGATGTCTGAATAAACAAAAAGAGAAGAAAATCTTCACTGGGAAGAATATAATTTGTTTCTATACATTTCAGAACATCAACTTCTCAAAGTGATATAGCGAGTGACTGTACATATGCCATTGAAATAGCTATACTGTGTAATATATATTCTTATTGAGTCCTTGTTGTCTAGCATAGCTTGGCAGCATTGAAGTGTACTGCCCACACAAGTTATTATAGGTTTGACAAAGACTATTCGACAACTCCTAAATTATTACCCCTCCTTACCCTTCTAATATGCTGGGGAGTCTTTAAAAATCGCATCCCAAACAAAATATTGACATATACATACATAGCTAAGTACAACTGATTAGCAAAAACTTTAACACGAACGAGATAATAAAAATTACAATAATGGGGGGGGATGTTTTTACATTTATCCGAATTTTAACATTTTCAAAGTAGAAAACCACCAAGCAAATCGTATGCTGATGGCAAAGTTTTATTTCATTAATACATGATTTTAGATCAGATAAAATAGTTAACAACTAAGAGAAAAAGTACCAATTTCAAGTTTCTGAGCGAATTGTAGAATTCCATGATACAATATTTTCTTTACTATAATGAATCTACTGAGTCGGGTATTTGCAAACTCTAACCTCCAAAAAACAAGATGTTAAATCAGCACCATGCAATTTGGAATTCAAGACTCTACTTAGCAATATTCACGAACTATTGCCTTGCCTGGTCAAGTTTTATCTGTAAATTATCTACATCTTGTTCCCGCTGTACAAGTGATGAAGAAAAAGATCTTTCAGCTTCAGATAGACTAGAGATAGAGTGGTGTATAGCTGTCATTACTTTGCTTATTCTAAAAAACAACATCAAGTGCATAAATTCACACATGGCAAAGATTGGCTAAATATAGCAAATAAATTACACACTAGATGAAATGCATTGCACACACTGTATCACAAATGCCCTCTAAGATAAACTGTGCTGCTGGTGATGCTGACCTTCTAATCATATTGTCGTACTGTGAGAGGACGTCTTCGTACCTCTCGGCGAGATTTCTGGCTACGTCAGTCAAACTTGACCTTTGATCTGTAAGAGCAGCCAACTCCTCCAGCTGCAGGTGCTTTAGTTCAATCAGTGAACCGACTCTAAAAATATTCACACAGCAAACTCTATTCACAACTGTGTCAAAAATTTATCCCAGAGTTTTACACACAAATGAGCTCAACTACTTTTGACAAGAATTAGTAAGGATACTTAGCTGTTAGAAGCTAATTGGGCCGTATTGCCAAGCCTCATCGCTTACAAAAACAGAAGATGAAAGACAATAAACATGTTGAAATATAAAGAACATTTATAAACTCGTGAGCCTACATGTAAACTAACAAATACATTTACGACAATTTATGAAAGTGGCGAATACAGCACACCGTGACTCTTACAGAGTAGCTAAAAATACAAATCATAAATTAGCGAAGTCAACTAGACTGATTTCTGGCAGCTACACTAACTTGTACAAGCATCTGTTTGAAAGGATGCTAGTATTGTATAGCTAATCAAATAAAAATATTTTAAAACTACTAGTATTTTAAATTTCTAACCAAACATACAAAAATGTCTTATTTGTCAGTTACCCGAAAAAAATATCCTACTAGTGCCCTCCCAGTCTAGGCACAATGCTCAGTAACCACTCTGGAAGGGTCTTCAAGTTTTATTATGACGTTCTCCACTGATACCAAAGCCAATAAAATAGCAACACCCACTTACAGGTGTAAACAGAATAACTGAGACTACACTAACTACATAACAATGTAAATTACTCATACTACAACCCCCTCCCTGGTGAGAAAACTAGAGACCTACCTTCTGTCCAATTCATTCCGCGCCAGTTTCAGCTTGTTGATATGGAGCTCCCTGGAGATTTGGGTAGCTCGAGCCAGCAGATTGTAACTTTGCTCTGCCGAGAAACTTTGTTCATTTCCTGTTCTATGACAATACAACATATTATATATATACAATACACACACACGACCATTGTGTGATTTATCACCATTACCAGTCGATTTACAAAATTTCATGCAAAGTAAAAGACAAAAGTGACTCACTTGATGAGTGGGTTTGTAACATCTCTGGCCAACAGAGTTTGTATGTGTCTGTCAAAAGACATCCTCTTATCTATGCCCACATCTCCATGAGTTTCCTGTACTATAGAGGACACCATCTCAGGCAGGTGAGGCGCTGGTCCGCTTCTACAAGGAGATACATTTGAATCTCTAACTAATTACTGAAGCACACAAGTAGGATCTACAGTTGTGATCTACATTCTACTTTGACTGATAGTAATACATTGCTTTTTAGCATTGAAGGAACGCCTTTTTCGATTACTTAAATAAATGTGTATGCACAATAATGACTGTCGATAATAATTCAACAATTTGATATTTATGAAAAAATATAATTATATAATTTGTACGAAACTAACAAAACAGTATATAGATATTAATAAAAAAGACATGTTCACCTAGTTGTAACTTTAATACAAGTGAAGTTAGAAAGCAGACAGAGGAGTGAGGTTTGGTTGATGCCTTCTGCCGCTACAACTAGTCCGCGGAGAGGACACGGTTTGCTATCAGAGAGAGGCTGTGTACAAAGTACATGCTGACATATAGACTTGCTGTCCTTTTCAGCAGCATACAAATCATTTCCTGTTGCTCCATCCTCTACAGAATCACATATTTATACATCTTATGAGCATACATTATAACAAATCTTAAATGCATATAATATTAATGATATTATCAACAAGCAAGGGTATATGGTTTGAGGAATGATTATAACTTAGTCTAATATATACTATTAATAGAAAATAGCAATGACATTGGTGATTAAGGTGACATGGTTAGGAAAAGAGTATACAACTGTCTTAAAACTGAATAAATAACTAAATGAAAGTTTATTTGAATTTCTTAGTTATATAAGAACACACATGCAAATATTGACAGAACGTGAAATAACAAATTAAAAACATATAATTGCCTACATACAACTCATTGGAGGGCTTATTAACGCATAGAATATATTTACTATGATATCATGCAGCTATAAAAACTCAACAATAACACAACATATCTCATAACAATGGTTTTCTCAATACATTCATATTTTCAAGATAGGACAAATCCAAAGCATCAGTATTAAATTGAATCGCCAATATTGTTTTCAACTAGGTAAAAAAACATTTTTAGCTACACTACAGGTAATACCTTGAACAGCGAAGGCTTGGAAATCAAACAGCCATGGTAGATGTAAGGTATGTACACCTGCTGAGTGCATACAATGGTAATATTCCACCTTCACTGGGTCTACAACATCATACATATGTAAAGTTAAAGGGTAGTAATTTGAGAGAAATAAACAAAGTTAATGAATTGATTTGATTAAGTGAGAAAATTTGTTACAATTTCTTAATAAGGAAAGTTAAATTTTACTTAAATCTTAGATAATACCAGTAACCATATCTAGATACTTTATAAACTCCCAATATAATTCCTTGGAAACTCTGGCACTTTTGCAGATATTAAAAAATAAAGTTACAGCAGTTTGAGTTACTTAGGTTCTACACTGTAGCTTCTACAGTGTAGAACCAAAGTTACAGGTGAGATAGAAATTTACAAAGAAAAATTATTGGCATGCATTTGACAACTCAATGTGAATTTGAGAATAGCAGTTATTTTTAAAAAAGAAACTAAGAAAAATAAATCACATTTCCTATCAACATGCTGGTATTGGGAACAACCCATCCTTTGCAGATGTAAGATTCTTATGTATGATGAAAAGACACATTGGTGATAAACCAGTCAGGCTGACGAGATAAACTAACAAAACTAATAAAATAGGAAATTACTCAACTGTAATTATTATCAATAACCAATTCACAAACATAGCTAATTACGATACAAGTTGATTAAATGTTATAATTTGATTTAGCAAACTGTTAGAATTTGTTGAAGTTCCCTCTAAATTATACTATTATTTTAACCCCAGTTGGTAGCACCAATATGCACTATGAATATAAGCATTTCAAACATAGATTTAATAAGCATCACGTGAAATAGAAAAGTTTCCCTAACAGCAGTGCACTGTATAATATAATACTGTGTAGTATATTGTGGCACTGTGTAGTTTTGTATTGAATAGTACTTTATACTATAGAGTAGCAGTGTGTAGTATAGTGTAGTAATGCAGAGTATACTGTAGCAGTGTGGAGTGCAAGTTACAACTGTGTAATGTATTATTAAAAAACACCTTTGATTAGTTGGAGTTGAGTGGTAAAGTCGAAATCTTGGCAGTCTGCCAAATGGGAGTTGGAAGCCGTAGATAACAGAAACTCAAGTTTCACGATATCATATACATAGAGTAGTGGTGCTTCAGCAGAGAGATTCTCATCATCTTCCTTCAAATAAACAAAAACACATATGAACTACACTAGAACACCGCATGCAACTTTGTATATCTCCAAGAATGAACATTTCTCAAACCTTTCCAGTTTTGGGTCTTCTATAAGCTCTACAAATGAAACATGTAGTGCTAAAGGTGCAGGTATATATTTATGTATACCTCATCAGTAGTCCCAGGTAACAGCACACAATGGATGAGAGATCCCGATACTGTACTGATAACTAGAGCTTCTGGAGAACTGGCCAGATGAAGAATATCACAGGCATCAGAACCATAGTTGTCTTCCGCTGTTGGGAACATCCGCAAAGGTCCTTCACACGTCAACCTACAGCAAGTATTTCACTAAAAAATCTACTAACCTAGTTGTCAAGCGAGTTAAAAATGTATGTTAAATGTTTAACACTTTTAAAAATGTTGATACTTGCATTCGTACAAAATATTTTCAATAAAATTATGTTATTGCATTACTGTTTTATATATATATGGCTAATATATTTACTTGGTTGATATTTTTACTTCCACAGGTGCGGTTTTATGCATGTAAATTATGAACAGAGACAAGGTTTTTAGCATAAATGAAATTAGTAGAATCACCTTCCTGGAGACCACACACTGCTGTTGGCAACAAACACATTGCCCATCTCAGTTAGTAGGTACAAAGGCCAAGTTAAGTAATGCTGATTGGATGAGCTGGCAGAGCCGAAGGTCATGCTAACAAAGCATTCTAAAGCTGCTGAAAATTTATCTCCGCTGAGGGACAGTGTTTGAAAAGGACTTTCAGGCTTAGCTATGTTATACATTCTGCAAATAAAAAAAGATATTGAAAGTTAAAGCAGTGACAGAGTAGGGTTCCTATACTAGTAAACATTACATTTTTTCTACATGAGATAGAACTGCTAAACAGCTACGCACTGCTCATCAAAGTTGATAGTAAGCAACGTAAAACTGTGAAAAACAAAAAACTAAAAATGTTAACACGAGTAGCTAATTTTGGGAAGTTCATGAGACAAACAATCATCTACCTGAGAGTATTATCTGAAGTGAGCACACAGAGAATTGAGAAATTAGGAGAGCCTGGATGCCACAACGTCTTCATGACCTTTTCCTGGTGGTGACTGCAAAAATATCTCTCGTCTATCATAAGTGACCTGCAAAACATGACAAAATAAGCATAGAAATGACTTTGTAAATGAAAGTCGCTACAAATTACACGTAAAAACTTTTTTTCACTGCGAAGAGTGTTGATATTTTAAAATATTAAGAAAGATCTTATGCATTTAGCAGATTTGTATGTATTTTCATTATCAGGTTATAGCACATGCAAAAGAAAACCATGTAGACTTTAATCATGACACAAACCCAGCTGATGACAGTCTTCATTCAACTGCAACTTGGGGGGGGGGGGCAAGGTGACTAATGGCTACTAGCGCAATTTATCTTTACACATCTCCAATCCTCACAAAAATAATGAGCATACTGCTGGGAACAACTGAACAGACTGAGTTGAGTTTAATTATTGCAGCGAGAAAGTGTTGTATAATGAAGTTTAGGCACCTTGGTGATTCACAGTATGCAGCATACACTGACAGAAATAATCATCTTTTCACTATTAGCTCAAAGTGCTTCAGTTTTACGCTGTTAGTACTATAAAGAGTAGAAGTAAAGTTCTTACCTGCACAGTATTTTTTCTTTTCCATTTTCAAACAGTTGGTCAGAACCATATTTGGAAGGCATCTGCATGATTGCAACACCCTTGTCTCCCACGAGCGCAACATGCTCTTCTACGGAGTTGAGTATTACAGATTTAACCGGGAATAGGGGAGGGTTGGAGCAGAGCAGTGTCTACAAAAGAAAAAAAAAATTATTTCGTCTGAAATAAAAAAATTGAAATAGTGAAATGAGTTGCTACAATAGTTTAAATTATTACCAAATAATATTTGGTTTCTAAAACTTTGCGGTTTTCAACAAGCTTTTCAGTAATTTTTTTCATTACAGAACAGATTGAATTTCCTTTAGATAAATTTGGTGATGAAATGTAAACTTGAACAGCTAAACTAGAGCTGTCATAATATATCTGGGAAAAAGTAGTTATAGACTAGTTAGTTTTTCTCTGGTAGCCATAAACGTGGCGGCGCACTTAAGCATTTCGCAAACTATTTTTACTCGCAGAGGAACTTTTTAGGCAAATTGCAGACACACTGACTTTGAGATTCTATCCCAGCCATATAATTATATGGTCATTACTTAGTATTCCTATACAGTAAAGTTCACTCATAGTCTCATAGTTATCGTTGAAGCAGTTCACAACTCGAAAAGAGAAAAATCCTCATTTAGCCATTAATTTATTAAGTTATTAGGTGACTTATTTGCAGTTACTGACTTACTCTAAAGACTGAACATCAAATTATGGGGCTTGCAACTACAAGATCGAGAGTACGTACGACTTGATGTAGTGCATCACATTGTTTTCTATTGATCATTTCACTGTGACTTTCGGTTTCTGTTGGCTACAGTATGAGTACTACTATTTGAGGTTTTGAGCTAATTTCGCTTAATGTTTAGTTTTGTTTTAACTTCACAAGTTACTGTGAGCATCAAACTTATTTTTAGCCTTTAATGACTAATAAATACAACTCAATCTAATATCTTTTTATGATAATATTATATTTATTGTAATAATTTATTAGAACTAACAATTATAACAGTAACACTAACACTAACTGCACGTTCGAAGGTCTAAGTGAGTCGCATCTTGTATTGCCGTCTTAGTTCAAATTTCACTTCAAGTTTGCTCATTCACTATTCAGTCATTCTGTACCAACTCTGACAGTGACTCTCACTCCGAGAGCGAGAGTCAGACTGAGACTGGCAGCTCGGGCTTACCTGCAAGGGCGTCGTCGGCTTAGCATTTGCAAGAGTTACACGGAAGCAGCTACTAAAATTATCCCATACAAGTAATACATCTTTACTTGATACAAGAATTGACTCGGCATGGGTGACATCACTAGAAACTGATAGAGCTTTTTGAAATAGTGTAGAAAAGTTGTTTAACTGGCTATAAACGCAAGAGGACATTAGTGAGGAGGCCGCCATTTTTCAAAAATAAATGTTGTGAGGAAAAAAGCAGATTAAGTATATTTATATTCATTAAAATAATAAATAAATTTAAACAAATTCAAAAAATTACAAACAGTAAAAATTATTTGATTTCAATAAATAATCGTTATTTAAGACTGTAAACAACAGCACTCACACCACGCCCTGATTTGTCTGGTCACGTGGTAGTACACAACTTCAATGCTAGGCATTGCCTAAAAATGGCTGCTGATTTGCAGTCGCATACTCAGTACTGGAAATCATTCGATTTATTGAGTCTACAGGTAACGTTTCGAAATTATGTATTATATATTAAAATTTACTTTATTGATAATATATGATTTTGATAATGAATGAAAATCACTATCAGCAACTGGGCATGGCTTACAGTTTTACTGAATCACTCATTCACTTTCAGTTTGAGTTACACTTTGACTTACTGTGTCTGTTAGTGTTACTCGAAGTCAACGACAAGAGTCAACAGAATTACTCTTACTCTTAGAGTTAGTGACTTAGTCTTACAGTTACTGAGTCACTGAGAGTGACCGTTAGTGTTACTAACAATGTTAGTGTTATACTGTGACTTCCTGTTAGACAGTTAGAGTGTCAGTGTTCGTGCAAGCGTTAGTCAAACTTAATTTACAATTGTATTTGTTAAACCTAATCACCTAATAGTTAATAGAATCTCAATCTCAAAACTTTTTTGCTATCACTATCAGTATCACAGTCACTATCACTGTACCAGATTCAGAGTCAGTGTGAGTGTCTTACTTCTATTTCTAAGTCTTAGAGTTAGTTGAACTTGATGTGATGTTATTGAGTAATTGACTTACCAATGCTCATACACACACTCATACTGATGTTCACAATCATACTGTATGTCTATTGATAATTGTATTAGACTTACTCTTAGTAGAAGTATCAGGCTCAGTATCGTAATGCAGCATCGCTATGAGCATGAGTTTATCACTATGACTATTATAATTTAAATTACAGTGATACTGATACTGATACTGATATTGATAGCTTTAAATCTTAGTCATAGCAATAGTCACCATCACTATGAGTACCATTATGAGTAACCTGATAACCTATCTCATACTTAGTATGAATATAGCCCAAGCACTAAGGCTATAGGTACCAGCACTAACTCTCACTCTGAGCATCAATGCTGTTAAACAAATAGTAGAACTAATATCATAATTTTGAACACATCTATTAGTATTATTATAAGTATAATTATACAGTATAAGTATTATGTTTAGTTGAAATACTTGTTTTGCTATTTATACTTTATCTACCGGCATCAAGTCCAGTTTCAACTTTTTTGTCTACTTTTAAAATTATTTAGACTCTATCGAAATTTAAACTTACTGCTCAAGTCGCTCATGTTCGTCCTTTGGTTGGTTTAGTTATTCCTAAGTTTTGAGTTATAATTATTGTTTTACAAGTAATTTTTTTTATTGATCTTCATCTTGTCCGGAAAATATTTGGTCACTGAAAAACCCAAGGAGGTTATCAGCTATAATTAGGATTTATTTGACTAATGAAATAAGCTTAAGCTTCTTCTCTAATCAAAAATATAAATAAAATTTGTTATCATTACAATTAGTATGGGGCTTTTGATCATTTTCATTGTTTGCCAATAAATTGATTATTATTATGTTTATTTTCGAAAGTTATCTTTATGTTGAAAATTTCCTATTTCATTTGACTTGTTCACAATTTATATTATTTTACAGTTGAATCCAATAATTTTTGTCACATTTAATTTTACCATTTGGTTTTGAAATGGGATTGTGTTTATCACTTGATAACAATGGTTCAAGCTTGTCAGTTATCAATCACAATATTAGCATTTGAGTATTGTCAATATGTTTAACTTACATTTTTATCTGCTAATGTAGATATACTTGCTAATTTGCTCTAATATTTTTGGTGATGTATAAAATCGAGTTTTTTAGGTATAGTGAAAGCATAAAAGTATATCTTTTCTCATGCTTAGTTAAATTTTAATTATTGCCCTGTCAAGTTTTCTGTTATATATGCAGTTGTAATCCAATATACCTTTGAGCATTGTATCAATATGTAAATCTGCTTTTATAAAAACTTATAGACTAAAGTATTTGCTATAGTAGCAGTGTGCTGGTTTGTAGTGATCTGTAAAATATAATACATTCAAACCTCTTGAATCAATATCTTAAAAGCCATGCTTAAATGTGTTGAAGAAATTGACTATAGACTATGTTCAATAATGAAATGAACTAAATAAAGTAACAAGTAGACGGTTATTGTCAGCAACATACCATTTTTTAATAATTTGACTATTGGTATCATTTTAATTTTATTAATTATTACATACTGTGGGTGCAGTTTTCTGGAAAGGTAATTAGCATTAAATGTAAGGTTGGATGTGTTTGATTATATCACTAAATTTCCATTCATTTTTGAAATCAGTCTTTAATCCTTTCTGTAGTTTTCATTATCAACACATTTATCCCGTGTGGTTTGTTTATAATCTCTGCTGTTTTGTAACATATTCATAAGTTTTCTGACAAAGTGATGTGAAATGATTTGAGATTTGTATCGATAGCTGTATGTAAAAACCAATTTTAAAGTATTCAATTAAAATTTTATAAGTATTTTTGTAAAGCAATATAGAATCATTGTGTTGTTTTTTATTTTGAAAAAAAAATTAATGGGATAGTGCCAAATAGTTATGCCTGTGTATGCTTATAATAGTAAATTTTATTCTGCTGCTACTCTCTATTTTCAACATTTTAACTCCGTCAATTTTAATTAGAATTGATGAGCTTTGATATATTGCATAACTGTTTGGTGTAATTTTAAGACTATAGGTTTTATGACAACATAATGGGGGATTATTCTATACTGTGGAAATCTTGTCCTTCCCTCATATATTGAGACTCTTGCTTCCCAATAGCTAGAAACATTTCCCTGCTTCTATATTCCTGATAGGTCATTCAATAATAGCTGTTACACTGAATCCAATATTTATGATTTTTGTAAATAAATAATATCTATAAATGTGTGATAGAAATTATCCATATGCTTCTACTGAATTATTAATATTATATTTTCATATATATACATATATTACTTACACTTCAAAAAGAATTTAATTTTTAATTTGATAATAAGCAAATCCTTATAATGGCTGTCTTGAGATAATTTGGTAGGCCAGGCGTTGCTGTCTTGATGAAAGTATTTGCATAAGGGTAAAGTGTGCTGCAGCTTTTGAGTTTTGACTCGGCTGTTGAAACTGGAAGTGCTGTCAAAATTACCTCTTCTTTCATGAAAACTAAATATGAATGACTGAGTGAATTTAAAAACTCTCGATTTTTCTGAAGATGCTTTAAATAAAGTTAACAGTTCGTGTCCAGACAACATTCCAGATTATAAAATGTGATAATCTTATCAATATTCACAATTTTCTAATTGCTTCTTTTTTCATCACCTCGTCTGCTCATAATATTTGCTATTTTAATTTTTCTGCTTGGGCACCACAGGGACTTGAGCTATTTCCTCTAGGTATTTGCTGTTACATGATATGCCATTAATGGGGCTCTAACAGATTTGGCTTTACCTTACTTTACTGCATATTGATTTCATGTGAATAGGTCATCTACGTGGGAAATAGTCAATAAAGTGAATTATACCTCTGCAGTCTGATGGTTGTTTTGAATGATCATTAATTGGCAACTCCACTGTCAAGTAATTTGAGCCTTGTGGGGGCCATTGTTTTAATCAAACATAAATACTTTGCCCCATAGTTGCTATTGAGTTGGCTGGTGACTAATATACTAATAAATCATTCAATTAGTGCCTATCTGTTTTCATTAATAAAGTCAGCTCTTGCTGTGGGCCACCTTGGCCAAAAATGCTGACTGGTTTTTATGATATCTGTCAAGCTGAGATGATTCAATGCTATTCTATGTCACCTCTGTCTATAATTTAGGTGTTCCAGTTTTGTCCTGTCAGCACAAATATACTTATAGGATACTATTATGTTGATAGTCTATAGGGTTTTTGAGTTTACAATGTTATATTATGATTATTTCATATGCCTACATTAATAATCTCTATTCTTTCTATAAATATTACATATCCAACCTGCCGGTTAGAAGGAGTAAATGCCCTTTTATCTTCTTGTTCTGATTGTAATACAGTTCCTATTGTCATCAACATAATATATACACTGGTTATTAAGTTTCACCAATCAAATTATTTGTGTTTGCAGCAAGAACTGGATGTTACAGCCAATGATCTTGCGACTAGACAAGACGAAAGTGATAGTTCTAGAAAGAGGCTAGTTGAACAGAGCAGAGAATTTAAAAAAGTTACTGCAGAGGTTGGTCGAAAAGTTATTTTTTAATATTTTTCGTTAGTGCACACATTATTTTGGTTTCTACTTTTTTATTTTGCACTATTTTATTGATCCGAACTTAAGTTCAGACGTGGCTGTGCCATTTACTCGTGGATCAATAACTTGATTGAGATAATGTTTGATTTAGTAGCTGCTGGAGTATGCTGCCTGTAGAGCGTGTTAATTATGATTTTACAGCTTTTTATTGATTGGCTAGACCACTTGGCCTTTTTGTATTGTAAAATCAGCTTCAACTATAATCTATAATCTAGTGTCTAACATAATTTCCATCACAAGAATATTGATTGGTTGGTTTATCGCTTGACAGGCTTGATTATTTGCTTAGTTGAAGATGGACAGTGTGAGAACAATCAGATAAAATGTCAGCGGGGAGGGAAACATGCTCTGTATCCTATTCCCTATCTATTTCTCTGAAATACTAAGCCAATGTTGATGGGTGTTCGTTGACTGGGCTATAATTGAAGTATATGCCTTTTGGGGGTGTTTTGTATATTGGTTAAAGAATTATTTCACCTTTTGTCTGTCTCAGGAGGTGAGGAAGCAGGTAGCGCCTCTCTTGAAGAGCTTCCAGGTGGAGATTGATTCATTGTCTAAAAGAAGCAAAGCCGCCGAAGCTGCCTTTCTTAATATTTATAAAAGGCTGATAGATGTGCCAGGTTGGTGTTGTTTACTCTTTGTGCAGCTTTAATAAAGCAAGTACACATCTGCAAGTTCAGCATTATGTTAAAAGTAATGGTTGTAGTTGTATAAAATTATGATGGAATAATTTTGATGGTCGTGTTTTTTTTTGTTAGTTTATAAAATATTTATCTAAATAAGCTTATTGTGTGGGTTGATTTGATTTTTGAACATCGATTGAGCAAGAAGAATACATGAATTGGTGGCTCACCAGAGTAGCAAGCCTGCTTTGTGTAGCTGATAGAGAGCTAAGAGATAGCATCAAAATAATTATATTGTTTACCAGCAGTAGAGAGAAAGAGTGAATTCATGGGTTTAATCAGTAGCCTATGCAGTCAATAGCATTATTGATTGATAATGATATTCATTATAAACAGTAGGTAGCGTCCCTTTCTTTGGTCTAAGCTACTAATAGTGAATCACTTATGTACACTGCAGGTAATTATACCTTTTATCTTGTTATGTAGACCCTTTACCTGCATTTGAGCAAGCACTATCACACCAGAAGCTGGTGACAAGACTGTCTGACTATGAGATAGAGAACACTAAGCTAAGAGAAACGCTTGCAGAGTATAACAGTGAATTTGCTGAAGTGAAAAGTCAAGGTTCGATGCTAAATTTGCTTGGAAATTATATTTATACAATTTTATAAAACTTATCCTATAATAATTTGTGTAGCTTACACCTTTTTATGGAAAACTGACTAATTTCATTGTTTCAGAGTTAACAATCAAGCAGCTGAAAGAGAAGATTAAAGATTATGAGAACAAAATTGAAAGCGAAGTTCAGGTAATCATGTTTGTAATAATTTATTATACAACTTGTTCTCATTTATACACCTACATTACAATTTGAACCAATCAGGTTAGAGAGTTCTCCGGTGCAATCTCACTGGCCTTCTAAGTTAGGCAGAACTAAAATCACGTGACTCTACTGCGAACACACGAGACTGGCCAAGACACAATATATCTGAAATCACTGCTAAATATCTTGCTTCTGTTGTGATAGTATAATAGAGTACTGCAGTGCACACTGTTTGCTCCTGATACACTCTTCATTAATCTATGCATACCTAATATGTAACTCTATAGGCATGTTTACAGCTAGGAGATAATTTGATGAGACTGATGCTACCCAGTGCCCTATAAATTTGGCACTTACCTATATTTAATACATTCATAACATCAATGCAGACGAAGTCATGTATCGTTATTGTAGATCTTGATTTCAAACCTTGCCTGTGCTTGATTGTTTTCAACATAAACAAAGCCCTATTTTATATTCACATCATGTGACTATTTCGGTGTCTGGCCCCCTTTTTTCCTATTTATGTAAACTTTTTTTGTAAGCTGATATAAACAAGTTTTGAAATTATTATTGTTACAATGTGGACTGATCCCATTTACCTGTGGGGGAAAGTTGGCAACCTTACAGTGTATATCATGTTATACAGTATTATATAAAACAGCTTCATGCCGTAACCCACTCGATGTTTATAGACTCGGTCAGCTAGTCAGGAGAAAGAGTTGAACAGACAGTACCAGGAGAAAGAGAAGCAGCTTCACGAGACCCAGCTCTCCTTCGCCAAACGGCTTGGTGTTGCAGAACAGCAGATGGCTACTCTGAGAGCAGGTATCTGTCACAAGTATTGCAGATTTTATTAAACAGTGACATAGCACAAAACAAATTAACAGTTAATGTGTGTATGTGAGCTAGGCTGTGTTATTGGTTTGACATTTGGCATGCGCCTTGTGAGCGAGAGATCAGGACAACAGGACGTTGTGTTGTGATAAGCAATATGAAAATGCTGCCGACAAGGTGCTAGTAACAGGTATGACTTTTAAAGACAGACAGAAAGACTGCATTTTGGAGACGTTGGCCAGTGCATTGTTTACATCTGATCTATCAATATACTGTATTATATTGATCTTGTTGTTTTCATAGCAAGGTTGTGCAGGAGCCTACAGTTTTTACTCATGTTTTCATAGATTAGATATTGCAATGAAATCATCCTATGTAAACATAACCATTTGAAATAATCTAAACACACTAAACCTCTACTTGAGCACATTACACTGCAACCTTCTACACCACACTGCCTCTATTCTCTCTCCTTAGGTTTTGGATCATCTGTATTTTACTTGATATTAGTACAGGTATGGTTTGAATTGTTTTAGCGTCACCTTCATTCTAAAAACCGTTTGTAACTCGTCAACAACATATGCAGCTGCTGTCTTGTAAACAGCCCTCTGAATTGAATATCGCACACAATATATATTCCTATTGATTTTAGTATACCAAGCCTACAAATCAATAATCACATCATTTAAACATGGCATCAAGCACTCTGAAGCTCTAATCAATAATCTGCTCCGTTGCTTCTCTTGTTGGTTTACTATATATGATTATAGATATATGCCAAAGTTTATTGATGTATGCCACTATTATATTACTAATAACTAAATTTACATTCATGCTATACAGTTAAGCTGATAAACAAGATGCTGAGAATATTGATTTAATTTCAAACTCATGAGTAATTCAAAGAAGCACAATCATTTGTGAAATGTGAGCTGAAAGCTTTGGCAACAGATGGATGTTACAGTAAACATCAGTAATTTAATATTCAATGTTCCTATTTGCCACTGCTATTGATTTTCAATCTTATGGTACGCAGTTGCATCACACAACTCTAGATAGAAAGTTGCTTTTCAATTTTATAAAAGCGTAAGTAAACTCCAGTAAAGAAGTCATATAAAGGATTTCTTTGCACTAAATAGTGTAGGCCTGTAGATATGGCCTGTTGTCTAGCTTGTACCTCAATAACAAATACCATATTCCATTGCAATGCATTGAACAAAATACATCAATGAGAAGAGCACTGCATAAGTATTAATGAATCTATTATGATTCACTTCTTAATAAATTAACTCCAGTTCAAAACACCATAGCCTCAGGAGCAATATTCTAGGGTGTAATTGGAGGTAGAGGTATTCAGTGTCAACCTATCAATTATTGTTAAGATGATGAGAGGTTGGGTATTGTGTATGTGGGTATCGGAGGGCCCAGATCATTAACTATTGTCTATATTTTAAAGTCAAACATGTGAAGAGTGTGTATAGAATAGGCAGCCACCAGCATAAAGACGCTATTCCTGTTTACAAGACTGACTTATGACAATGCAGGATCTATCTTTTGTCTATTCAACTCAAATACTGATCATTCGATACCTTGGGCTTGGTGTTCATTTCTATTGTCTTCGATATAGCTAAACTATTGGGCAGAGATTTTTTCTGATAAAGCATAATAACAAACATAACAATGTTAGGGTGGTATGAGTTAAGATAAAGACTCTATTATAGGAGGCATCTGACCCAATTAAACTAAATCAGATTGATGTGAAGTAGCATCCACTGATCAACTTGTACACACAATTAGAGATGAACATCCTATTGTTTGGTTTGATTGTTTTTTACTTATTCCACTGTCTTAGAACTTTGTTTGCACAATGAAGAGTAACATCATAGCGTTGTGGGAAAGTAATATCACAGTGGCTTATTGTTAGATTATATTCTCTGAATTGCCTTTAGTTTGCTCTACCCTGGGCTGTGTTTGTTGTAGCTTTGGAATCTTCACAGTCAGAACTATTTGAAGTCAAGTCAAAGCATGAGCAATCAGCTGCTGCAAAGTGAGTGATTACAATTGTGCCTTTATGTTATCACCAACTACTAGGTGAAAGTTGTAGATGATGTTTTTGAAAACAGTCAGCATTTGCGAAAATAAAAGAATCTTTTTTCCAAGCCTCACAAATTGCAAGAGCTGCAACCCCTGAAATTTTAGTTACTGCAGTTGCTTGTAACGTTTGAAGTTAGATTTTTGTGGCGAGAACATTGGTGTAGTTTAATGCCGACTTTCTAATTTATCAGGGTGTTGAAAACCTTTAAATGGCTTAAAAGTAATTTAAGTTTCAAGCACTGTAGAAATAATCATGTTATGATGTAAGCATTATGTAACCACAATCTTGCTAATAAGAATATTTTATGTTATATCTGTTGGCCATCATAATCTAATGGATGGTATCAATAATATTATTGTATTTCACCTTTACCAATAGAAATCATTAACTGTAAAATTATTGGCCACAAAAAATCTAGAAGCCATTCTTGAAGCTTTTATAAAAAAAATGTTTCTATTTTCTAGCCATATGCTTTCCTTTGTTTTATTATACACTTTGTGTTTGTTTTATTTCAGATCTGATGAAATGGACATGCTCATCTTAGATCTAGAAAGAGCCAATGAGGTAATAATACCAAGTATTGTAGCGTAGTTTTGACTGCGGTTATAGACGTTCTAAAAGCTGTTATATTTTCATACAGTCAGCACCTAACTTTTTATCTAGTTGTACAAGCTTTATATCGGCAAGTATGGAGGTACAAGGTGTGCCTAAATCTAAAGTAAATATTATTCACTATTAATTATATAAAAGTTTTATCGAAAATGCTCAGCCTCTCATATAGTAACTGCATGATTCCGTATTTGGATCAGTATTTCTTTACTTTGACATCAAAGGGAAGAAAAGTGAATCAATGCTGCGAGTGATGATATAATTGAATAAGCAAAATTAAATATGGCTTGTTACTTCATCATATTATTGAAATCAATATTTGGATATCTATCATATCAATGTATCTAAATAGCTTCTCTGGCAAGGAAATACTGCTCCTAGTATATAGCACTGTGTAATACAACTAAAACCAATAAAACCTGTTAGTTCAGAAATGCTTCATCACAAATTGCTTGCTGATCCCAATGAAATAACAGCATAATGAAGAGACAAAGCATCACTGTGTTTCAGTACTGCAGGTGAATCACTAGTACAATGGAGTTTAGAGAGAGCGTAACTCCTCCGTGTCCTAGAGTTACACTACTATAATATTGCTCAATATGATTATATTATATGTTCTTTCTTCTGATTGGCTACTGATGGTATTGTGGTTTTGATTGGTAGAGAGCTTCTGTGTCGGAGAGGCAGGTGGAGTCTCTGCAAGACCAGCTGGTTAAGCTACAAGGATCTCTTAAGGAAAAGGATTCTAGTAACCAAGAGCTTGATATGGCGATAGATCAGATGAAGAGATCAGATTTAGAGTTGGAGGTGACGGCCAAAGAAAGAGAGGTTAGCAAACTCATGAGTTTCAACTTTAACTAATTTTTCACAAAGCATTTTTAGGCATGGGTGAAACTCTGTTATCTTCTGAAATTTCCAACCCAAAGACACCAAGAGTTCTGGACTGCAAACTGCTTTAACTAAGGAATCCTGTTTTAACTCGGGAATTCTGACATAAGTTTGTCATTCCTTATGAGATCTAGCTTCCATTGTGAAATGAAGACTCGTGTGATATTAAAATTGTATTAAACAATTGAAGCCACAGGTTGCTTGAGCAAGTGCGTGCTGTTAAATATGGACATAGTTTTCTAACTGATGAAAGGTATGGGCTACGTTATGTTGCCTTTGTTATTAGTTAAACTCCAGCTATCAGATTATCTAGTCCAGTGTAATTGTTAGGCTATTGTTTCTATTATCTTCACTGAGTACATTTCCTCAACACTTAATTTTAGTAATTTGAAAAACTTTGATGCTGGAACGGCATAATTGTTTTTATACCTGTTAGCAGTTATTTATGATGCCGAAATGTGGCATTACAATTGATTAATCACCCAATAATTGATTCACAGGCTTGTTGCCAATCAATCTATGGCCCCAGATGTCTGTATAGAATTGTGTTTGCCAATTAGCAATCGTGCTACTTAATCGATATCAGTTTATTGTTTACCTGCTGTAGTATTGGTAAAGCATGCCATTAAACAATATCTTCATTGTATCGATCTAACTGCTTTTTTATTATCTTGGGCCAACAATGACGCTTGTTTATTGTCTTTTTTGCCCGCCCTTAGCTTCATCAATTCATTCAAATTATTGTGCTATTGTTTCGTGTTTTTAAATATCCTGTTTATACATCAGCTCATAGCTTGTGATGATTTCATCTCATTTAGATTATATTGATGAGCTTTTCACTTTTAATGACACTAATATCAGTTTCAGCAAAACTTGTGTTATTTTCCTATCAATGCCCAGTTGATTTATTATATAATAAGACAGTGCACTACGAAATCTCTAGATATGAAGCACACTATGCTGGTGTTTTTAGATCACACAGCTGGTTGAAGAAGTGCAGAAACTGCAGGCTGCATCTGCAAAGCAGCAGGCTGAGTTTCACAGTAGAGTCAGTCGGTTGGAGGATGAACTGGCTAAGAAGGAGAGCCAGGTTACTGAGCTCAACTCCATGTTGTCTCAGCAGTCCGACTATGAAGAGATACAGAAAGAGCTGCAGTATGTTTTATTTGCTCTTGCATCCTCTTTTCTCACCTGCTAATAATTATCGACACATCTCCTCATGGCACCAACATGAAAACACTCAAATCACAAGAAATTTTTGAACCAACGCACTTTGGGTTTGGTTTATAAATAAATAGGGATTATTTAAACCACAGTATCTTTTTAGCACTACATAATAATAAAATATATCTTACCCATCAATTGCTTAGCATGGGACTGTCTAGCCAAATACTAGTCAATAGAGATCTTGCCACTTTCTTGAAATGAAAAAAAAACAATCCAATTTATATTAATGACCGATTTAGCCAATTAATAGAACATCTTATAATTATTATGTAATTACTTTTAATCTTATGTTTAGAATTATGAAGTCATTGGAATTCAGGAACTCGGAAAATCAAGACGTGGCTCCCGATCAAGCGAAATCATTAGAAACATTGTTGCTTGAAAAAAATCGATCTCTTCAAACAGAGAACACCAAGCTTAAAAATCTCAATTTGGATGCTTCCGGTAAGTGCTGCGTGGTAGACAGACAAATTAGTGCATTTTCATAATATCGCCGCATTCCCATTTCAGTCTTATCTGCCTGCACCTCACTCATCCCTATTGATCCGATTGCCGTGCAATTTAATAAATCGTTTTCTGACCACTAATTGTTGTGGATATCAGTTGCAACGTATGATGTTTTTCTAGTTTTATCTGGAATAAAATTGGTTATTTACATTCGCACCAATCCTCATTGGAATTTCAAATCATTACTCACTGTCAATAAAATGGGGATGAATGAGAGTAAAGACTTTGATTGAAGTCTGTTGACATCACCATGACTACTTGGTAAGGGTTCGTTTATACCCGCCAATGTCATATATGTCATTGCTTTTTATTCTCCGGTCATTATATTATCACTGGCATCTATAAAATACATCCCGCGAGGTAAACGTCGATCAACACAAAATGAAAATCGTTCTTCCTCGGAAAAAATAATCGTGCGGTAAAGAATGTGTCTGTAGAAAATGCTGCTTTAAAACAATTTAGTTCACCCTTTAGCAGCACGGAAAATGATGATTAAATACGTAGTTGTTTTCAAATTAACTTTTGTGTTGGCATTTATTGCCCATGTAATGTTGGAAGAGAATTGCTAACTTTTGTGCCTGTGCCTATTTGTACTGTATAACACTTAGTTCCTATTTTCTAACCTGCCCTGTTGGTTTTCAATGTGTGGTTTTGGTTTGTCTTGCCATATGGTATACTTCTGGTAACTGTTGAGGCAATGGAGTAAAACCCCTCTGTTAATATAGGAAAGGTGTAAATTCACTTTTTACTAAAGGTTACACATTTACAAAGCAAACCAAACCGCACATTTGACCATCTCTGACAGCTGTAACACTTGAGTTTGTTTAATAAGGCTTAGCAGAGAGCTTGTATTTGTTGTGACACTGCTTGTAAATCTACAGACATAAATAGAAACAAAAACACCTTTCTTATGCTTTCAGAGAGGGTAAAAACCGATGTTGAAGTAAATTTTGCTTCTCCAATGTCGCGAACGAGTGAGCACAGCTCTTCCGCTCTAGTGCATCCTGAAAATGGACACAGCAAAAGCCCGCAAGTTGCTGGATGGCCTTCACCAGCAACAAATTATCTCACGCGCCCAGAATTTCTCAAAGAGGTAAGCAAGCATGCATATTATCTATTTTTGTACTCATTCCAAAATATCATTATATATATCACTTCACCACCTACTTCTTCATTTTCTAACTGCTGTATCCTGGTGCTAAGATTGAATGTTGCTGTTTGTAGTGCCTTGACACATTGGATGTGTCCAATAAAGTTAAAGAGCTGCTCAGTGTACATAACATTGGGCAGCGAGTGTTTGCCAAACAAGTGCTTGGCCTGTCTCAGGGCACTGTCAGTGAATTATTATCTAAGCCCAAGCATTGGGACAAGCTAACTGAAAAGGGCAGAGAGTCGTATAGGAAAATGTATCATTGGCTGCAGGATATTAGAAATATTGATGCATTGAAAAATGTGTCTCCTAGAAAACGTATGTATACCTACTCTTCTCAACATAAAATGTGTGTTTGAGCTCTTGGTTTTGATACAAACAAAAAACCAAGGCACTGTGTAAAGAATATATTTCTAATATTTTAAAGCATTATATTTGAACGTGGATTTTTATGTTATCTTGATTAATTTCAATTTATTTGCTAAGCAATTCATCGTTTAATGCATGCATTATAAGGTTTCTTATTGTTGTTTCTTTTATCCTTAAACTTTGTTATATACATTATTTCTTACTTGATGCCTTTGAAATGGCAAACCGTTATCTCCAATGCATAAATAACTTTGGCCGACTGGTGATTATTGGTCTTTCACTGGTATCTTGTTGGATTATCCACACCCATAGATTATAATTAGGATGCTGAACTGCACTGAGTTTCCAACCAATATTGTTTTTAATTATTCCTCTAAATATTATCTGTAAATTCATCTTTGGGATCAACTTGAGACCGCATTCAAAGAAAATACCGAGTATAAAAGTCAAAGTAACCAGTAATTGGTAATTAACAAACCTGAGCTCCGATAATCGATTGAACCATGTCATTTGCAGTAGGTAATGCAGTCTGCCCTCAAACCTATTGAACAGCAGCAAATCTCCAAGTTAATGAGATAATCCCTCCCTGATTAGAGGCAACGTGTTGCTATTTTGTGAGTTTTTGATCTATTGATTGGGCTGACCTCATTTGATGTGTTGTTGTTTCAGCCACAGGCGTATTCAACAACATGTCTAAAACTGACTCGAGCAATGCTGAGGAAAGAATAGCTCAGATTCTCAAAGAAGCTCAGAATGCAATGTCAACCAAAAGTCAAGAACTGGCTAACGGCAATCATTTATTCAATAAACATACCCACAGCCCGTCTCCAGCAGACCATTTCAGCAAAAATTTAAACGTAAGTTATTGTTATTCTGCATACATTTTATTTTGTTTGTAAAATGATGGTTAATAGTTTTACTGGCATGGTTTACTGAAAATTGCTACATATTGTAATGAATTGTATTATTGATAATATTGGTGTAATTTGTAGTCCAAATACCATAACATTTCTCCTCCCTTGGATGCAATCGAACATGAAAGAAAAACAGGAAGCAAAAGTTATTCTGTTCATTCGAACCAACAAAGTGTTGAGCAAATGGCGCCGCAAGCAGAGAGCTCAGAAGATATTGTTGCACGGATTTATGAGGAACAGCTGAGCAAGCTAGCAGAATTATCTAAACAGTCCGGCAACCTTGCAGAGTACAGGTTGTATCAGGTAGGAGTGTAACCTTTACACTCTCTGATTTATACGACCAATTTTGAGTTTTCCAAAGTCGATTCTCTCAAAGCGTATTTTCTTTCAATCCGAGTGCATGCTGATTGCAACTAATATTATTTATAATGTGTTTAAGGATGAACTTCAACGCCTCTTAGTAAAAAAGAGCGCCCAGTCGTCGCCGCTGCCGTCAAGTAATGACCTCCAAGAAGAGCCGCAAGATCTCTCCATTAACGGCAGCTGTAAACAGGAATCTCCATCCAGGGGCTCCTCGCCTCTCCAGCAGATGCAGAACATCACAAACCAGTTCTTGAGCACCACACAGGCTCACCTTCTCCAACAGAAACCTCTCAAACACGTCCTTCCACCCATCTCCCAGGAACAATTTGACAAGTACACCGGACTCAACACGGAAGAGCTTGTCAAGAAAGTGAGCACGCCTTCTTTCTTCTTATTCTACTGCTATAAGACTTCTTCACTGTCAACAGGATTTGAGTTGTTTACCTTTTTTAAATGTTTACCTTGTTTGACTGTCTCATCAGAGATTTTCTAAATATTTTGTTTGATAATATTTGGCATCAGCGAGTGTGTATTTTCCATAATATTTTGTTTGTTTTTCATTGGCAGGTTAAAGAGCTGCTTAGCCAGTATTCTATTAGTCAAAGATTATTTGGCGAGAATGTGTTGGGGCTGTCCCAAGGCAGTGTAAGTGATCTCCTAGCTAGGCCTAAGGCTTGGTCTATGCTCACACAAAAGGGCAGGGAGCCCTTTATCAGGATGAAGATATTTTCAGAAGACCCAGAGGCACGGAAGAAGTTGATGGCTAATCAATATCGATCTAACAATGCAGTGCCGGAAAGGGTGGTAGCTCGAGACTCACCTGCAATGGCTGCAGGTATGTTGACTGACTCTAATGCTATTACATTACCAACAACAATCTTTATAATGTGTCTGGTAATTTGCCCATTATCAGTTATTTGTTTTGAACTTAAGACCTTTCTAGCTTCTCACCATAAACACTCTGAGCAAAATGTTATAATCTCCTTCTTTAATAATCTGAATCTAGCTCTGTGGTCAGATGTGGTTAATTATAATAAAATTTCCTTATATTGGTTATTTTTTATAATTATCCCAACTTATGTCACTGTATGTCTGAAATAGTCATAACTTGTTTTCTTTGGTAATGCTGCCTTAACCCTCTGCTTATTATTAGCAATTCTCCCAGTATATGTATAAGCATATAGTTATTTGCTTATGAAATAAGATGTTCCTAAGATAGTTGTTGATCATGTTTGTGGTGAGAACATTTACTGTGGAGCACCTTGTCTTGCTGTTCTACATGGGAGTGACTCTACTTACAAATACATCCTCTGCTTTTAGTGCCGTCCATTGATACTCCAGAAAGGTGCCATTCCAGTGAGATGTCTGTAGACTGGGTGCCTACTATGGTCCCAAATCCTATGCACACGGGCTTAGTGCAGGCCCCCAGCCTCATAGAGTTGGTAGCTGCTACTGGACAGCTGGATACTCTGCTTGTAACATCACGTGTCAAAGAAATGCTTCAGTTTCACAATATTGGACAAAAGCTGTTTGGGGAAGCAGTGTTAGGGTTATCACAAGGTAAAATAGTTTACATGTACTCTTGGGTTATTAATTCGTAAATCAACATTTGAAGTAAATTAAGACATCAAAGTTGGTAGTTACTTTTAATGAGAGTGATCAAGTCTAGTCGTATTATTAATTGTGAAAATAAAATTACTAATTGACTCTATGTAATGGATTTATATAATGTAATTATTGTTTGCCATTTAAACAAAACCAACTTGATAATTTAGTACATTGATGTGAACAGTTACAGTATTATGTGTTATGTTAAATGAAAATTTAGACAATAAATCTTAAGTGGTTATAATTAAATTGGCTTGTTGAAAAACCTAGTAACATTGCCTCATTTAGTAAAGTAATACAACTTTAGATTTAAGTTATTTTAAATTCAATTATTGTTATTCAGCAAAAATTTTCTACGGCTAATGAAAATGTTTGTATTTCTAACAATGTTATAGTGGTTAACTCTGATTTACGTTAGATATGCTTGTTCATCAGGAATTAGGTAAATACTTCTAGAAATAGTGTTGTTTAATCCTAGCGCATTCACTCGTTTCCATATTTGTGATACGAAAGCCCTGCACAAATCACGTAGTTTACTCATTGTTACTTTATATTTTCTTGTTGCATAAAAATCATTTACTAAATCATTGTGGTTTATTTTATTATTTGCTTGCACATATTTTCTATTCTGTTTTACAAACTGTATATAAACAAAGTCAATCTGCAACATTTATTTCGCTGCTGCTATGTAGAGGCACTAACGCCACGTGTTGTGATTTTTGTGTGTTTGATTCACATTTTTAGATTTGTTTCTTTGAGGTATCACTGCTAGTAATTTGTGTGTTTGCGGGCACTTTTGTAGACCTAGTACTTGTGTATGATGTGCTGCGCGCTGCCAGTTGTACTAAGTAAACAGCAATATATGCAATGCTTGCAGGTTCTGTTAGTGATATGCTGTCTAAGCCTAAACCCTGGCACTTGCTAAGTCTTAAGGGTCGGGAGCCGTTTGTAAGAATGCACCTGTGGTTAATGGATCCAATGAATATTTTGAGACTGAAGTCATACCAGGCAGAGGTTAAAGGTAAATAACATTTTAGTATTTGAATTGTTACTATGATATTGATTTATAAGCGCTAATGGTTTTTTCATTAACTAAAGCATTTGGAGAATTCGCTTTGTATATTTTCTTTTAGATGTATTTTGTAGGTTTCAAATTTATTGGCTCAATTCATAATAAAAAAATGAAAGCATTAAAACAATGCTTATTTTAAATTAGGCAGGCATTATCTCTGGTTGAGCTAATTTAGTTTGTTTGAGATTGTCTACTGTCTGGTGATTTGCTTGAAATCCAGTTGAAAACATCTGCTACAAACTATAACACAAATCAATAATATTGATTGGTTTACCATAACAATAAACATTTATGTTTTTTTTACTATGATCTTTATTCTGCTTTCATTATACAATGCCTCCTGTTTGCCTGTTTTACAGCTTTTCGCAGAAGATCTGGCAGCTGTGGAACGGTGCAGGAAGATGACCGGTCGTCTCCATTTTATTCTAAAAAAGCAAGATACTCATTTACAGACGAGCAGAAAAATATGCTCCGTGAAGCTTTTCATGCTGATCCATATCCTTCCACTGCAGCCGTTGATGCTCTGGCATTAAAAATGGAGCTGAGCTCTAAGACTGTAACTAATTGGTTTCACAATCATAGGATGAGAAGCAAACAGCAGAACAGAGAGGAGAATGGAAAGTTGCTGTGCATTAAACAGGAACCTGACTCAAACTCCTTAGACGGAGCCAGATACTCATCACAAAACTCTTACACAACGGATAGTCACAACTCTTCACCCGATCCATCACTGCCAGTGGCCAGTCCTGACAGCACCAATCCGGAAACTTCTCCTGGCATATTAGATAGATCTCAGTCTGCACTCAACTGTAGCTCCACACCCAATGGCAACAACAGAAAGCGCAAGAATGCAAACCCCAAGTATGTGAGTGCAGGCGCAGTGCTAGACAAACACAACTCTGGCGAGGAAGACGACGGCGGCGAGATTGACGTGACGGGTTTGTCTGAAACTCAACCACAGTCTGCTGCTGCTCAACTCTCTACAGCCGCTGATGCTGGAGATGAGGTAGAAGATGCTAACAGAGCCAAGATAGCTCGGATAGAGCAAAGGGTAACTGAGGGAGACTTGAAATGGGATGATGAAGTTGTTGATAGACAAGACTGTCTTCAAAAGCTGGAGAGTCAAGTCAACACAACCGATACTTGTACAGAAGATTGGGAGTTCTAAGTTGTTTTTCATATACTGGGACGGATAAAGTGCTATATTGCTTGCAGTTGTCTTCTCTTTTTATATTGAATTTAGTGCAATAACTTTATTGTCGCATTTTGTGTTTATTTTTCATTGTTAGTTTATGTTTTTTGATATTTCTACTCATTTTAAATCAATCAACATGGCCAAAAATATTAGCCCCTGTCAGTAACCTCTCTTACCAAATCTACTCCATCCGACTTATGGATATTACATTGTCACATGGTATCTTTGATGGATATTGTGCCGCTATGATATTAATAGACTACAGCTTTTCTGTAATCTTGAAATAACTGCAATATTTAATTCATCTCATCTCCTCATAGTCCTGGTATTTTATTATTAATAAGTATGTATGCTATTATCCTTAACTAATTTTGTGTAGTAAGAATTTTTGCCATGTTGACTTGAAGCCACTCTTTCTTCAGATAAGCTGCATGGTGATGATTTAATCTCATTTATTTTTGCCTATGTTCAGTTACTTCACAGCAATATTCATTGCAATAATCTTAAATTATATTTCAGTATTACTTTTAAATAGGAAGTGAGTGTTTTCTATGTACTCCATACTTACTTATTATAGAAAATTCGCTCTTGAGTCAGTTGTTTAGGTCTTGCCAAAAACAATTCAATACAGAGTTATAACTTATATATTGAAATTGTGAAGCAAGACCTATTCATTTGTTGTGATTAACAACATTTTGTGTATATAATGCATTAAGGTGCTGCAGTTTTGTTTATATTCATCTTGTCACCTAAGTCCATCAAACACATAATTCTCCAATTTTTGCATTCTTTTTGTTTAAGTTATTCACTTTTTTGTCATATTGGTTAGAAATCCCTATTATGCTATTTAATTTACATGAATAATATAAATGATTGATATACTCTCTCCCATTGGTCCAAATACAAATAATCATGTTAACTATCAAACTGTGCTTTTGCAATGGTATAATTATTTATTAACCACCTTAGTAGTGCTAACCTACCCTTTTATTGAAATATGTATATAATACACTCATATTTTATTCCTAATAAACCGAACTAAAATCTTCCTTACTGTGATGTTGTGCATCGCTGCCAGTCAAGTTAAGTGTTCATTCTCCTACCTGTACTCTATTTATCTTTTTATGAACAATTATTTGCCTTGTAGTAATTGAGCAATGCAAATATCCACATACGTGTTTAAAAACTTATGATTCTACAATCTTCATGTAGGTATAACCTTCAATAGGTGGGGGAATTTTTAAAAATGAGTATTTTGCTTAACCTGAACTTTTAAGTTTAAATATGTGTCCCATATGTTATTCAGATAGATACATTGTGTTTTCTTTAACCTTGTTCCTTTTCTGCTCAATTTTCACCCAATCCCTGCTTTCCTAGACTAATGCTCCTTTTTTAAAAACTACTTGTGCAGTAAGTTCATAGCATTTACTATGCTTTGCTAGTATATAAATGGAAGAAAGTTAATTGATGGAATTGTTTATTACCTATTTAGATTCAATATATTATATACTCCAAAATGAGAGTTGTCTGCTTACTCAGGGATCGCGTATGCGTGCACAACTCTAATGAAACAATAAATTTGTACTGTGTAGCCATAAATAATTGTGTTTGAAAGTATTTTTTGTGAGTTTACCATCAGCTGTTAGTTATTGTTCATATACTGTGGTGACAGAAAACAGATTTTAAATAAGCATTTAATTTGCTCTGAATTCCAATTAAGATACAAGCACAATATGTGAACTTTGTTGGAAGAAAAATTATGCATAGGTGCTTGGAGCACACCGAGTGAGAAGTGACGTGAGCAAATGAGTTTGGCCAATAACATCTGCCTATTTAGTTGCTGCATAGAACACCAAACGGCAAATGTGTTTTTTCTTAAGCTTCTCTCATAATTGAATGGCCTATAAATAGTACCCTGAAAAATGTAGTTTTTACCACAACTTGTCCAATACGCCCCTTTTTTTCCTAAATATAAATGCAGTGTTTTGCAGCAAAATGTATGGGAAACTCAATATTTTCACGGAGTATGTTTGGGCATTCATTGAAATTTAATGTTTTGGAAAATATAGTAAGTTTTGTCAATTCCTTTGTTTGAAAGTTGCTTATAATATTTTTATTTTTATTTACTTCAACTGGTTAAGGAATTTATTTTCAGCACAAGTCGAGAGTCTAACACAACAATTCAATGAGTCATTTAAAATGTGTCAAGAGCAGAAGGGGCTGATTGGTCAGTTAGAAGATGACTTGCGAAAAGTGAATGCTCTCTCCATCATGTTTAGAGGTGATGCCGAGGTAAGAAATTGCACTGAAATATGCATTTATTAGCTGCATGTACAGCTTTTCTTATTTGATTAATTGAATAGTGTTTAATAAAAAAAAAACATACGTTTTGTGGTGGTAATATTATATATTGATGTAGTTGGGGTTTAATTTAGCAACAATATGCATTTACTAAGTAAAATAATACATCTTTTAAGGCACTACATAGCTGTTGTAAACATAAAACTAACACAACATTTATTATTATGTTAACAACTCACTAGTGTCAAGCAAGCAATAATAAAAGTTGGTAATTTTTCAAGAATCAATCATTTTAAAGCTTCAATTTTCAAGCCAGTACTTTATAATATACATAGGCGTACAATTATTTTTTCTAATTCAAGAATATATACGGAGATTCTTTTCTTGTTCTAGTATTAGTTGCCTGGTTAGTCAAGTTGGTTAATTTATATTGGTTTTGTTATATAGAAAAATCGTAAATGTAAAATATAATATAAACTGATGATTTTAGTTGAGAAGTCATTAGACACTTCAAATAGTACATGATGGACATCAAGAGAGTATAACTCTATATTTGCCAATAGTTTGTAAACCTATTATGGTGTTGAAGGGAGAACCATCTCAAAGCTCCGAACTCGTTGCTGAAGCTGTGAAAGACACTCAGTTTGTTGATACTGAAAAGACTGCTGCTGCCGACTCTCTTTTGCCGATAATGCAGGGGCAGCGTGAAAGGTACAGACAGAGGGCCCAGGAGCTTGAAACTGTAAGCTTTTTGTGTGAAACATGTTATCAGTATAATTTGTAGTTGTGACGATGAGTGCTGTTGAATTTCTAGTTTGTGAAATATTGTAGATAGTGCATGCCAATCATTGTCAGTGGGATTTTATTTAATGTAATTTTGAGTCAACTAGGTAGAGTTAGGCAGGTAAAATTATATGCTGGCCATATTGTGTAATAAAAATGAAATATACTTGAAAGTAAATTGTTAAAAGTATTTTAAAATTCTTAAGTGACTTTCTTTAATATTTATTAATTTTACAGGAGCTGGTGGCTTTACAGCAGAAAAATCTGCTGCAACAGAATGAGATGGATCGGATCAGAACGGATAACATCAAGCTGTACGAGAAGATAAAATTTCTGCAGAACTACTCTTCGAAATCAGGAAGTCGAGCTGCTGCTGGTCCTACGGATGAGACGGAGGCAAGGTATTCTGCTCAATATGAGATGAAGTTGGATCCATTTACCAACTTCAATAAGAAGGTATTTCATCATCTAATACTTTAAATACTATCTTATGTTCAAAGTTAAAAAGTACAGGTCATTCAGCTAAATTATAAACTCCAAAACATGTGTTTTAACATTCCATTCATTTTGTTATCTATATTAGTAAAAGTAAGAGAAATTGTAATGTTGCCATATAGAAGTAGATTATATTATTGTATAGTCTTAGGAACATCCTGGCATAAAATAAGAGCTGATGAAAATAAACTTTAAAAAGGTTTTATAGATTTAGTACCTACACTAAAAGTGTATGTAATTCATATTTTGGACAGACTTCGGAAAAGAGGTTGTCCTAATGATCTCTTCTACAGCTCTTGCACATTCTCAAATAATAAAATGAACAGACCTTTAAGCCATTTATAATTATAGACAATTTTAAAAGTTTTTTTTTAACAAAGCTGATTTTAAAAATAGTACATGATTGCCACACACACAATAACATTAATAAACTTCACCTGAAATTTTAATCTTAAACTTATCTAAATGATCTTTTTAGGAAAGAAACAGACGTTATGGCAACCTTAAGCTTCATGAGAAGATAACTCTTGGAATTGTGAGTATAGTCTTTATATTCTCTTATGAAATGCCTGCTCCAGCTGGCAGAAAATTAATAAGTTATAGGCTCTTTCAAACTACAAACTCATCAGCTTTTATTGCTTAACTGATTGTGCGTAAAAAACGAATTTTCTGTGCTGTAAGCAAGCTAGTGATTCATGGCTCTTTTTTATGCTTTTGAGAGATGGTAGCGTTTTAGCTAAAAGGATTGATTTATTATTAAGATACTTTAAGGTTTAAGGTTTTAGGTTTAAGTATTTATTTTTGATAATTTATCTACAGTTTCATGAACTATGTAGCTTAAATATATACCTTCTAGAGTCTAGACTATGTTTTAACCATTTCCCACCTGCTCCTTTGAAGATTGTACAGGCAACAATGTGTATGTTGTCATACTGATATATAGATAAGTTGTGCCAGGTTCACATCTCTATAACTTTAGTGGTGCCTATGACCCTACATTTGGCAGAAAGAACATCTTAACTTATGTAGTATAATCTCAAACCCTGTAATCTAAATTCAAACACAAAGTTAATAAGAATAGCTTGTCTGAAAATATGTTCACTATTCATTATCTGTTTAATTGCAGGGAAGACTAGTAATGGGAAACTCTACAGCTCGAACTTTTGCCTTTATCTATGCTATTCTGTTGCACCTGCTCGTATTTCTGGTAAGCAGCTATGCATAGCCTACATGATAAAATCATTTATATATTTCACTGTAACTTGCTGCATAAAATTTTCTATTCACCAATATTATTACTCTATCTGTGATTTATACTCTCTTTATATTACCTTTTAGTCACTGTACAAGCTGGCAAATTTGGATGACGATGCAACAGGCCAATGCGATGAAAGGTTAGGGTATTCGATATACTATATAAACCGATCAGGTTTCTGAAATAACTGGTAGAAATTTGCCTTTTTACATTTTGCTTTGTGGAATTTACTAAAATATTTAACACAATTATTGTTTACATCTGTTCGTGGTAAATTTCTTATAAGTAAACTACATCAAAAGCAGCAAGTAAAATAAGTTGCAGTAAAATTGATACACATGTATCCAATAGGCTACACAAAATCTTATATGCATGCTGTATAAGTTATACTGTATTTCTTGGGTTTTGACATTAACCTCGTCAATCGCCTTCATCTATCCTCTTATTATGCACAGTTACGATGTGGTACTTTTTTTATAGATTTGCTGAACATATGCTAGCATTCCACAAAGATGGGCACAACCATTAATTCCAAGAAGGCACAACTCTACATCGTATATCTCATAAACACATTTTGACATGATTATATTGCATTTATTTGCAGATATTTGAAAATTTAATGAAAGATAAAACTTATTGTTAAAAAATAAATGTTTATTGCACAAAGTGAAATATAAATATTTACAATTAAAAATTATGCCAATACATATAATACAATTTCTAAAATGGCATACTAAGATAATGAATGAGAACACTGTAGGTCTGATGAAAGTATTTTTTAATAAATCAAGATGAGGCGAGTTATATAATAATGTCCATAAAGTCACACACCTACAACAAAAGGGTAAAACCTTACATTCTACATGTTTTATGAAGACTTCACTTCACTTTTACCTAATTTTTAGCTGAATTGAATTTTGCTTATAACATTACAATGTAAAGGTATGATTTTCAAGAAGGCGTCATCTCAGTGTGAACTGTGTCATGGGTTGGAATCCCTGAGGTCATTGGAAAAAAGGGCATCTGACCAGGATTGTTCCTTTGGTACAGCAAACAAGTATTTAGCCTTATTAGCAGGGGGATCTTGTATAGATAGAGATTTAACAAAACTCACAAGTTTTTGGACCTTTTTTAATTTAAAATCTTTTGGATTGTAGATTTTCGGCAAGTAAAACACCACATTTTAACCATAACTGCCAAATGTTTAAAACAAACTCCATCTTACAAAAATCTTCAAAATTAGTATTTTAAAATGTTTCAGAAATTAATAAATCTGAATTTTACGCAAGCCTGAAACAATCAAAAGTTGCTGACAAAGAAAAAATTCTTATAAAGCAGCAAAATATGTTACAAACTAAAATTCACTTGTTAAAAAATGCATAACATGGTAGTCCAAGGAAGTTAGAGTGATTGAAAAAGTATAATATCTTGTAAGCTGAGTTGAACTTAAACAAATTTCTAAAATTAAATTAAAAGCCAAATTTTATTGTTTCATTAGCATTGTGGCTTGTTGGGAGCATTAACATATACTTTTCAAATAGGGCTAATTAATCATGGAGCATTATGAAGGGTTGAGACATGATATATCTGGGGAATGCAGACACTATTTGTTCTTGAGACAATTGCAGTATTTATACATTTTAAAGTTAAACAGGCAACACTATTACACAAAAAGTAAATCAAAAGTGATGTTTTTACAGAGACAATCTTAACAAACTGAAGTTCTGCGGCAGCTGATAATTTATTATTACTCCCCAAAAGCCCTTATTAATTGAAACTTGCGTGCTTATAGATATTCAAAAACAATACTACAATGCAGCGCATAGTAGTATTACATTTGTTGAAGCAATTTAAAAAATGCACTTCTCAACTGTTAGAAAATTTAAAATGGATGTCAAGCTGTACAATATATTCAACTCGTAACATTTACTATAAATCTCTAAACAATTATAATACTAATCTGCCAGAACAGTGCTTGTCCTAGTCAAATAATGACACGTATACATAAGACCTGTACCATAATATCCCTACCTCACAGACCATGAGCAAGTGGTTCATACCAAACATGTCCTCAACAACAAAGTTTGCTGTTTCTTCACAACTGTTGTTGTGGGTTGCCATAGTTCGTTCTAATGACTGTTTTATGTAGGAAATTGTCACTGCATCTTGCTAGCAAAACATAGCCAGAGCAATGGTAGAACCAGCTTGAGGGAAAGCTGTTGTGGGATATAACATATATATTATGTTGCTCTCATATCATGACAATGGATCATATAAAACACAGCCAATCAATATGCCTCATATAAATATTTGAAAGTTCAACAGAAAAACACATGTTTTTAAACAATAGGGCAACTTTTGTTAGCTGCATTATTTTTTTGGTATCTAAGTTTTGTGTGTCAGGTTTATATTATCAGCAAATGTGCATCAATCAGTTGCCTGGCAGTAAGAAGAGTTGGGGATTATAGTATAATGTTATAATGGTTCCAACCTACATGTGATTTTGATAGACTGAGTTTTATAGGACCTGTAGATATACATTTGATTGATTCGGTTTATACCAAGAATGATATTTAGAGATTAGTATAATATCAGAAGTACAATACACAATGAACTATTGTAAGAATATTCAATAATGTAATGCAAACATGGGCACGGGTTAGCTTCACTACCACATAGCGTAGGAGTATGGAAGAAACGTGTGGTGAAAATATATTTTCAACAACTTGCAATATTGCAGCCTTTTATATTGTTGATAATCCTTCCAAAGACGTTAAGTTTTCTAGATTAAAAAAATTACAATCACCATGATTTATTAAAACCAGAAACTTACCTCAGTATTTACTCTTAAACCACAGGCACACAAAACAACACCTTTATTCATCATCAGTGGGTTTCTGTGAAATACACAAATAAATAAAATAATTTTTGAGCTCAATGCATTGGCTAAACATAAACCCACCTCTAGACTACAATAGAAACAGGAATAATAGCCTAATAATAACAGTAACATTAGTAGTAGCCGTAACAACAGTAGTAGCAACAGTAGTAGCAACAGTAGTAGCAACAGTAGTAGCAACAGTAGTAGCAACAGTAGTAGCAACAGTAGTAGCAACAGTAGTAGCAACAGTAGTAGCAACAGTAGTAGCAACAGTAGTAGCAGTAGCAACAGTAGTAACAACAGTAGTAGTAGTAGTAGTGTAGTAGTAGTACTAGTAGTAGTAGTAGTAGTAGTACTAGTAGTAGTAGTAGCAGTAGTAATAGTGGTAGTAGTAGTAGTAGTAGTAGTGGTAGTAGTAGTGATAGTGGTAGTGATAGTAGTATTAGTAGTAACAGTATTAGTAGTAACAGTATTAGTAGTAACAGTATTAGTAGCAACAGTATTAGTAGCAACAACAGTAGCAGTAACATTAATACTAGCAGTAATGATAGCGGTTTACTCATAGTGGTCACAGCATCAGTAGAAGCTATATTAGCACATACACATTATCTTTATCTCAAGACAGTTCCCTAAAATAATTTCTGTCATGTCTTTGAAAGATTGAAGAAATTAGTCATAGCAGATATTTTGAGATACAATTAACTACAAAATCACAAATAATTTTAGCATGAACAAAAAATATTATGCAGGTAAAACCTTTTATGCTGATAGATATATAAAATGTAAACTATTATGACAGTAGTTAGGCTAACCTTTGACACAAAGGGCAGATCAGATCTGAGTCTGATAGCAACTGGTCTATTGTGTTGCACAGGTCTTTTTCATAGTCTGTGAAATAGAGTTCCAAAAGACTCTTCTCTGCAATAAATGCAAACAACATATAAAGCCTCCATCCCTGTGAGAATCTCTGATGGTAAGTATTTTTAGGGGAGAGGGGGTTAAGGACTGTCTATTTGGAGCACAAGAGACATAGTAACCAGATGCTCTCTATGAAAACAACAATAGCCTTTACCGAAATCCGAACCCATGACCTAGCTAGCACTTACTAGGTCAGATCTTTTACCACCAGACAACGACTGCTCCCTAAATTCACAAACAATACGTTACATCAATTGCATATTCTTGCTAAAATCTGATAATTTTTGCTGCAAAAATATAACAAGAATATTTTAAAGACCTGCTGAAGTAGTTGTGAGATGAGATATAAAACTACCCAAGCATTGTCTATTATTTACTAGTAAAAATTTCTCATGCATTTACTCACTTGATTGATAAAACTCTGTGTTAAAGTGAGATCAGCCTGAAATACTCATAATGACATCATTACGAGCAATGATCACCAAATTCATACTCATAATGTTACAAGTGCTTGCTTGTGGCTAAGCACTAGAAGCAATGTATTACTAGTATTGCTAAATGGTCATTTTGGCTCAAACGGATACTGAAGGAAAAAACATTACTAGCCACATACCCTCTTCTCTGAGAGACAGCTCAACTTCTTCAACAATAGAGTTGAGATAAGTAATCTCTTCATTGTCAGTATCAAACATAAGTTCTGAACATGAAGGGAGAGTGGTGTGAGACTTCCTTAGCTCATTCCACTCTTCTGTCATGACTTCTTGTACCACAGATATCACGTCTGACCTTTTTGGCATTCTAAACCGATTCAAAAAGCTGACTCTATTTTTTCGCATGTTTTCTAGACATCTCTGAAGAAAACATAATCACAACGTATGCCATCTGAAAACAAGACTATCACAGCCTACAAGCACTATACATATAATTCAGTAACAAATGCACACAGTTTAGAAGAGGCAACTGAGTGTACAACTAAATAATTATATCTACCTTTTTATATGTTTCTTTCCATGGAGGAGTAGTAAACTTGTGCTGATCTTTACGAGTGCTAGTCATTGAAGACATGGTCTTTTCATTTATTCCACACTGATATAAATCAATAAATAAATAAATGATGATACATTACAGTGAAAAATGTAAAGATTAGATATTAATCGTTCACAAAATGACAAAAATCAGCAACAGAAACTGATTAATTTATGATGAAAAAATATTACAGAAAATATAGACTGTAAGATGTAGTTATTAAAGCATATGTTGCTCTCAAATTAGCAAGATGCTTTGGTGTATCAAATCCTTTCAGTTAGCTTAACCTTATAGCCGGTGTTTTTAATTTTAGACTAAGTTGTAAGTGTAGAGGAAACAACACAAATTAGCTACAAATCACTACCAATATCACTTAAGAGAGCATATTAGTCTACAAAGCATAACCAAAGTGCCATAAAAATACTGCAATTTTAGCAATCGAAATATATATCCTATATTTTTAAGTTGTAGAAGTTATAAACTGTTTCAATGCTAAATTAGAATTAGCTCTCTGCAAGAAAAAATGATTCTACAACACAATTTATACTAAGTAACTTTAAGCTCAAAACAAAAATAGAACCCAATGGCAGTGTGCTAGATTTGTTTTTCTGGAAAAACCTGGTCAGCAAACAGAAATGTTTTAGCATCACTAAAAGTATAAGGTCAAGTATCACTACGAATATGATACTCATACTGGTAGTAAGTATCAGTATTCAGTACAACTAAACGTAAAAGTATAATACTATATACTTATAGCCATGGTGAGAGTGATATTACTGTTTATACTAATAGTAATACTTGGTTTGATTATTACTTATGAGTAATCCCTTAAAGTTAATGTATTTACTTTCATTGATAGTGATACTCATACTAATACTATTTCTTGTTAGATAGTAAATCAAAATGTAATACTAAAACCAAAACTAAAAGTATTAGTATAAGTCTCATTCAGTCATAATCATAGTGATTGTTGCTAATAGTAATACTAATTACTAATAGCAATACTAAAACTAAAAGCAGAAGTTAATTTATGCCTATTCCCTATGGTTAATACTCATAGTCATACTCATAGTAAAGTAAAAGTGTGAATATTAATAGTATAAATATGATCATAGACATAATGAAATTGAATATCAATATGACACAATGAAAAACTACTATCAATCTAATAATTAGTCTAAATGTAAGACTAACTCTAAGTCTATAAGCATGCATAATCATTTTCATCATCATGATCATCATGAAGATGATTAATTTTTATTTTATTTTTAAACTTAATCTTATCGCCTAGCCCTATGGCTATCGGCTAAGCCTAAGCTAATGGAATTACTATACAACCATGCCATTAGACATGGCGATTATAATTTTATTTACTTTTTCATTAATTTACATCTTAGTACAATATTATTAAAAGATTATAAACAACGATCACAAATTTAGTGATAAATAAAAATATAACTTCATATTGATATTCATGTTGACAATCATTTATTTTTAACGACGGTCACAGCGAATAAACTTCAATAAAAGTGTTCGCTTAACTTAAAAAGTAATACCTAGATGTTTTGTTTATTAAATACGGGGCGATTAATAATTTTAGCCGTACTTGAAGGACGGCATTTGTAGATCCTAAAATGGAAAGATAACTCTATAGCTACATGTGTGCACTCGTACTTATAATGTACACACAATAGTTATTAACAATGCAATTTGTATATAGTGACTGTACTCATTTATAATATTATGTGAAAGTTTCTACCCTCACCGGGAATCGAACCTTGCAAGTTCTGGAGAACTAGGTGAAACGTAGTGTTGAAATTTTCAGTAGCCCCTATAGTGTAATGGTTAGCAAGCTGACTTGCATGTTAGAAGTCTGAGGTTCGATTCCTGGTGAGGGCAGAAGTTTTTACACCATCACAACTGTATCACTATACCCGCTTGATCAAAAGTGTCACTTCTAGTGTGAGCAGTTTATTAAAAATAAAGCAATTGTTATCGAGCTTCAACAAAGTTTTAGACGCCCAAGGCATATGTGAAAATCTTGATCTAAGTACTCAACAGAACAAAGAATTGGAGTGTTACTAGCATTGCACAAAATGTTTCTTGAGGAGGCATAACATACTAACTCAAAACATTTTCTCAAGTAGTAAAATGTAAAGTAACTATTTATGCATTCATCAGACTTGTGATTTACAAGAAATTTTGTTTAATACAACTATTTTTTCAAAAAGTATAGATTTCCCACTACTACCGGGATTCTTGTGGAATTGCATACTGAAATATTATCAGTCAATGTAATTCTTCAACTTGGTTATTTTAAAACTAAATAATTAGCTAAGGTTCAGCTTCCCATTTCAAACTTCAATTGAATTCAATACCAGGCAATTCCAAGTATAAAAAAGAACTTAGTATACTATGTTCAACATGTAAAATATTGATATATGTTACATTCCTTTTTGGTGTTTTTATTAATTACGGTACTATAATGGTAAATGCAATTACTAAGCAATATCAAATAAACACAGGGAAGCTAAAATACTTCAATTAATATATATACTATTACTTCAAATTTAATTTTTTGACATCAGGTAACTGAGATCGCAAATAAATGAATGATTGGAAAAGTGAAACACTATTATTAAGAAATTATAAAGAAATAATAAATCTAAACAGCAATTATAAAATTCTACATTTTTGTCAATTTTAAAGCTGCTCAACAAGTTTAATTACAGAACAAATTAAGCATTCTAAATAATAAAATTAGCAGCTGGGCACAGAAAAAGGCGGACTTCTACAGTTAATTAGCAACAACAGACTGGACGGCAGCAGCTTGATCTTTGGCATCACTATACTCTTTGGATTCATGCAGCTCTGCTGTCTCTTCTAACAATGCCGACAGTTTAGCATGAGCATCCTTAAGTTTCCGCTGACAGTCTGGAATCATCATTTTCGACTCCTCTAATACTTCAGTCTAAATAATATCATTGCACTATTTATTATACCATATACTAATAATACTTCAGGAAGAGGAAAACTCCATGAAACTTACATTATCTTTATATATACAAATGTTATTACATTACATAAAACTGTTTGATAAATCTATTACTTTATTGTGTCATAGAATAGCACAGACAACTGCCACAATGCTAAATTTTTCCAGATTTTAAGTACTTACAAGAAGTGGTGACAAAATATGTAAAATTATATAGCAACAATATTAATTTACAGTTTTAAACAAATCTATCATTTTAATCAGAATGGAAATTCGTTCAGCAGTTCATTGTTTTTTTTCTAAAATGAAATTTTGGGCAGAGTATGCTATGACATGGTAGGTGTTGAACATACAGTCCTTGAAATATGAACATTTTTAAGCAAGGCGTGATGTATATAGTGCATAAGTACAGTTGAGTCAATACCCATTGGAAATAATTATATCTATTTTTCTGGATGAAACTTAATAGAATTGGTCAAATCTTTGTGCATATTAGTTTAGTGATAATATTAAAACAGGGTCCTAGAATGTACATTATATACTTTATGCAAATGTTAATCAGCTCATATTTTTTAAAGAGTTACTACTATTTGCACTAAATACAAGAAATGTCAGGTTATTCTTGCCAATATTACTTCACTACAAATTAATTGAATATTTAAATAAAGTTTTGACGCAGCGAGTAAAACTTTTTACAGCATAACAAATGCTTGCACAATTTTTGGTCAAAAATTGCTTTAAAATTTAAACTGCAAAATCTTTTTCTCTATATAACATATTTTTCGTATGTATATCTTATAGGCAAATACTACATGCTATGCAGCCTACATAAAATGTTGATAGTCATATATTTTACTATCTTTAAAATGCTGGATATTAACTACTATGTATGCTGAAAATAATATACTGTACAATAAAAGACAAAAACTTTTTAAAGAGGTACTTTTACAGTATTATTTAATTTTATATAATGTATTCACAAACAACTTTTGTACTTTTATGTCACAAAATTCTTTTTCCGACACTGATTTTCTATTTCAGTAGATTCGTTTATGTTGAAAGAGGGCGGCTATCATTTATTAAACAACAACTTACTTATTTACAATCCATTCAGAAAAAAGCTCAGTGTTGATAAGTGATGGCAATGAAAATCAAGTGGAGTTTAGAATACAATGACTTGAATCTTTCCCTACAGTCATTTGTAAATTTGAAAAATTAAATTGCTACAGGTACCTGCTTTTTGATGTCATATTCATCTTTACCATCAGCTTTCATTTTTTCAATGTGCTCTGTTTGCTTCACAACTTCTTGCTCGTAGACTGTCTTTTCTTTAGCAAGTCTAATTGTAATAGCAAACCATTAACCCACAACAGTAAATACTAAAGTATGCACATCATAAATAAAACTATAAGAGTTTTCTACAAACTTGTTGTTACAAATTTTGTTGAGACAAAACCTAAATTTTCTAAATTGCTTCCCACTAAATTTGTTTAAAACCAAATAGCACATAGTATCTAATGCAGTATAGTGATCTGTGGCGCCATGTATGGTTATGCCAACTTTGGGCCCGCCTACCACTAGCCATGCTATTTCGCACTGGGCCCCATCATCACTTCCGACAGCTTTATTTTTTATATACTGTTATTTGTTACTATGTTTCCTTTCTAATTGTTTGTCTGCTCTTGTAACTTATGCTAGTTGTAAAACACTATATTATGACGAAAATAAAAAACACACACATAATTAAAAAACCAAATTTGGATCACAGTTTGAATTTAGAACATTCACTTGATGTTTAAAAAAATTATGTACCCTATATTGAAAATAGTAGGCGTAGCTTAGCTAAAAAACAATTTGGCAACAAAATCAAATAACTTGAATGTATTAGATTTACATAAGCAACAGAATTGCTACTTGGTAAAAATTTAAGATACGGGAGTCAAAGAGAGATGAGGTGCCATTTAATTTAAGATGATATTGATCGTATTTATTCAAATATCAAATAGCCGATAAGGATTAAGTATCATAATTTTAACCCCATACTTTGCCTTTTAGACTAATCGCCAGTATTACTTTTTACTATTAATGGGAATATCACTATGTCTATTAGTAATTAGATTATTATTATTACTAGTAATGATAGACTAAAAGTGAATGTAGTTGTAGTACGTCTAATCACTGATAGTAATGATATCTAAAGCTAGGTAATAAGTTTATAGTAATACTAATACTTATAGTTATACTAATAGTAATACTAATAATATTACTAACAGTAATAGTAATAGTAATACTAATAGTATAACTTACACAAATACTATAACTATCACTCTTAGTGCTACTATTAGTATTAGTATTACTATCAGTATTACATTTACTACTAGTACTAGTATTACTATTACAGTATTAGTAATAGTCATTACTAATACTAATAGTAATACAACACCAATAGTAATAGTAATCATACTATACACATTGAAATAAGACTATTACTAAATACACTAATACTAACAGCAATACCATACTAATACTGTAATCGTTATACTATAAGTAGAAACATCAGCGATACTGATACCTTTTGACAACGCCGGTTTGAATTTTCAAGCTTCTTAAGCGAGGATCAGCCATTGTGATGGTTGTACTTTTCGAGTAATAGCGAGTATTAAAAGCAATATAATATAACTTTTAATTCACAATTCTATAGATGGTAGACGTATTAATACTGTCACTAGTAGTGGTATTCGTTTTGTTGGTGGTAGTGATATATTAGAATTTCAACTTTTACTTTTGATTTTATCTCCCGTTCTCTGGTTTAACTTTAAGTTTAATTTTATAATATAAACTTTGTAACAACAACTTAGAAGTTAACAATCTACACCAACTAAAAACTGCCAATTTTTATATAGTAATGGTAGTATTTCAGCGAACCAAATTCAGTTTGAAACTACGCCCTTTGTTGTTGGGTAAACAAAATTTCCGTAATATAAATTAAAAAAATTTGCCAACCGGTTGTTATCAGTCAGCGAGATCTATCCCCACTGTAATAGCAAAACTGTTTTTAAACATTTAATTAAAAACATTTTATTTAAAAATTTGACACAAATGCATCAAAAAAAATTTTTTTTAGAAATTGTAATTAAATATATTTATTAACAAAACCGAAATGTGTTACATCAGTTTGAAAAACAAGGATGAGGTCAACTCAACGTAGCGGTTACCCACCCGCAGAGTGGTATATGTACCACACTGCCCACCCGTCTTCAAATTTAATGTTAAATAAAATTGAATTGTTGTCTAAAAAAGATCTAACGCTAATAGTGGCCTTAACAAAATCTATTTCCTGTAATCATTCACAGCGAGGTGAATTCAACTTGAAAGTTTTTCGTTAACCGCTGGATTTGACAGTAATACTAATTAATATAACATTAATTGACAATTGATCATTTTGCTTGTTAGTTTTATCAACACAGTCAAATTAAATTTTTGGCGGTTAATAATTCAAGAAAATATTAAGATCTTTGGTTTTTCTACTGCTTCATTATGGAATATTTAACGGTTGGTTTTACTTTTACTAAAAGTATAACTATTAACTAATACTATAACATTAACTATAACTATAAGTATAACTATAAGTATAAGACTAAGTTTTATTTTCAGTTTCCAAGTCCAACAGTTCCAGTTTGAGTTACTGTTAGTGTTACACTTACTGTTAGTGTTAGTGTTATACTTACACCTACAGTAACATTATGACTAACAGTAACAGTAACTGACTAACAATAGTACTAAATTTTACTTGAAGTTGAAGTTAAACTTATTATTATTATTACTATTAGTATTAGTATTACTATTAGTTATTAGTTATTAGACTTAGTATTATTATTTATTATGGTTATGAAGTTAAATATAATACTAATACTAATAGTAATTATTATTATTATATTTATTATTATCATATTTATTATATGCTAACAAGTAATAAGATTAAGAGTTAAGGGCTAAGACTAAGATTAAAGCTAATAGTAATAGTAATATAAATTTTTATTTTATACTTATATTATTAGTAAAACCTAAAGTTAAACTAATAGTAATATTATTAGTATTACTGTAATAGTTATTATTATAATTTTATACTTATATTTATACTTAATCTTATACTTAGGCTTATAGTTATAGTCGTAAATCAATAAAAATGAAAATGATAAAATAATTATATTTTTATTTTAATTTATATTAATGTTTATTATTATGATTATTATTATGTTACAAATATAATTAATAGTATAATTAATAATAATATAAATGCTTTTGGAGACTTAGAACACTTGGAAACACTGAAAGGTTATAGAAGTGCCTCACTTGTTTTACAGTGTGGACTACAGGTTAAGTGGCAATTGTGTTGATTTTTTTATATGGCTCCTCTGGTGTCTCTAATGTTCTTGGTAAGAAACTACTACCGTGGTATACTTGTGAGTTTGCATATATAGATGTTAGTTCACCGTGAGCAGCAGACCTAGTGGTTATTACCATATGCTGGCCATCTCGTGTGGTTTTATCGTATACCATTGCCAATATTGAGTGTTATTCTTCTTACTTCAAAGTTTTCATAAGGACATTTAGTCAGTGAGTCATATGTCTCTGTTTGAGAGGCTGAAGGCCAAGCTTAGAGCAAACCTTGGTGACACTTTCTAGTCCCCTTAATCCAGCAATAAACATATAGCATTTCCAGAGACTCAATGTCTTTAGCTACTGTTGGATCCCACACGGCATCTGCATAGCGAGAATGGGGTGGCACAAACTAGTGTAAGCCAGTAGCCTACCTTCTCTAGGGGCCTCATGTAGGATGTGTTTAATTCCTCCCAGAATTTTTGAGACTTTATCCTTTTTAAGTGTAATATGCTGATCAAATTTAAGGTTAGGCTGCATTACAACCCCCAGGTATAGGTAATAAATGCTAATATTAAAAATAAATCAGTATACTTCTACTATGCATATAGTTATAGTATAAGACATAAGTAATGTTTATAAAATTAAATTTTTAAATAATAATAACAGTAATACTAATAGTCTAATACAAATCTTATTGTTATTGTTAATATCTCTAGATTATATTACTAATACTAATAGTAATAGTAATACTAGTCGTAATGCTAATGTTATATTTATTCTAATGATAATACTGACAAATAACAAGTAACAACTAAGTCTAACAGTAATACTTTTACTCATAGTCCAACTATATATATACTGTGGATGTTGTTTGAAATTGATTTAATGTAACTTTTTACGTGTTTAGAAATTACGAATACCTTAATATACCAACTGCTGGTATTTGAAAATGATAATTTGAATTATTTAATGTGGGTACTGACAGTACTAGTTTTATTTGATTTCTTACTAGTAATATATTTTTTATACATCCCAGTAGAATGCAGTTGTATTGTGAGTAAGCAATTTTTTATCGTTGGTATATGAGCTACTTAGCCGTAATTAGTGCGACTTTTTTTCTATCGACTTACTCTATTGAGTTGACAGACTGGCTCAGACTAACAAAATTTGAACCCTAATCTGTTTCTACTGCTTCATACTGGCTGCATTCAGACTGAAGTTTATTTATTGAACTCGTTCTAAATTTTAAATTACATCTGAGTATTTAGTTTCCTGCACATTTTTAGCAGTATTATATTTTTAAGCTGACAAAACATTTACTTGTTCATTCATGAGCTGTAATAATTTTTATAATGCACAATCTTGGATTTGCAGATTGACAAGGAATTTTGGAAAGAAAGAGCTTTGGATTTAGTCAAGTATGCTGCATTAAACCCCTATGAATTTATCTTCTATTTTGTACTACTTCTCTCTCCATTTCTCTTAGCCAGTGCTATTTTATCATATAAGTTAGCGAAACAAATTGAAGCAAAAGAAAAAGCTCAAAAAAGGGATGAGAGAAGAAAACGAAACATTCAAAAAGCTAAAGCTGGAAAAAGTGATTGAATAAATTTTTAGAAAACTATTCAAATTGCCATTATTCAAACTTTAAGTTATTGTTTTTGTATGTTGATACAAAGTGTATGTCTGTTGAATAATATGATTTTATATGTTATCTGGTTTTACTAAATAGTTGACTGAATTACAACTTTTTCATAAATGAAGTAGTGGTTTGTATGTAAAACTTATTCATTTAAATAAATTTGTTGATTTTAGCTGATGTTATTTCCCAGTCAGAAATTATTGCATTGTTTATGTGGTTTTTAATATTTTTCTTATAAATGATATAGTTTATGTATCACAATATTAATAATTTGATTATTTTCTTTCAGTGTAATTTAGTATAATAAAATGAGTATGCAATGCTAATAATGCAAAAACTTCCAAACAACAACTCAAGTGTCTGTCTGCCAGCATTGACCTCCATTTGAATCAGTTCCAGCTAATTCATATAAATCACTGCCATGTGGCTTGAAAGGATATGGCGAATAGCTAGAACCATTGATCAGTGAACATGAATGTCTGAGCATATAATAGCTAGTTATGAAGGAGAGATCATGTGTGTGTATATATAACTATTATTATTAATACTCTAGATTATACTCAACTGTTCTAAGTATGAAAAGATTTCTCACAGAAAATATTTTCTATTTTAAAAGGAATATTTCCATAAAATTGATTGACGTTAAAGCACAGCATTTAAATTTGGCAAATGTTCGCATAAGACTACCAGATGACTGTGTAATTTAAAATGGAAGGCTATGCTTTTGGGTGATCACTGATTACAACTGTTGTGGTTAATACTCACGCCGATAATGTAATAGTAGAAAAGGCAAAATGTTTTGTTAAGCAAACTAAAGCATAACGGCGTCTAATTAAGAACCACTGATTGCCAAAACAATAAGAAATATACATGTAGACATTTGTATACATGTAGAAAAAATATGAATTTGGCATTTATTTTAGAGTTATCACCTCATGGCTAACTGCGTCATGTATTTTATTCTTATTTGTTGCACGGTTTAGACTTGAGAGTTTACAAGAAAAGTATGTATATAAATATTTATAACTAGATAATAATACAGTATATATCTACCCAGTTAAAATGCATTAGTGTTAATGTAAGCAGTAGAAAAAAATTTTTTTTTGATACTTACAAATAGGATGAAACACCCATGATGCTTATACATTCTTTGTAAAATTACTGTAACAGCTTTAAAAATACTGCAACATCACATGAATTCATTTTTCACTGATGGTATATTATTTAGATTCTAATTTGGCCAACTGTAAAATTGGGCCTTTCAGTGTTATAACTGATCTGATGTAAAAGTCAGATGCAAGAGGTATGCTTTCCTAACCTATTCAGAAGTGTAAAGGAGTAGATTATTAGTGTACATAGAAATTGAAGATGTTACAAATTCATAATTTGCCCATATTTTATCCCAGTGTGTATAAATATAATTCGACTCACAAAGATAAGCACTAGCTTAAAATTTGGAAAATAAATTTTCTGGATTGTGACTATTTTCTTACATTCTACAAACTTAAACTAAGTAACGAGATATGGCCATCTTTACTAGTTTCAACAAGCTCTGAGTTTTAACGCTCATATTTTGCTGTTTCAAAATCAGGTGATACACTAAATCAAAAACCTTAAATCTATAAGAAAAAGTCAAAGTCCGCATGACCAGGTATTTGATTGAATTGTTTGAGGTATATTTTCCATACATATACAGTACTTCACCCCAATAAAAAACTGCTGATTATAATAGTTAATGTAGTAGTGCATGTGATTTCTATGAAATAATGCAATCACAGTTATCAATTTTTTATCAAGATTGCATTCTGTCTGCTCAATAGCATTAGAGCGTTGGCCTGAGAGCTCTCAATTGTTTGCTATTTTATCATACTAGTAATTGATAAATTAGTACCATCAGAATTCTTGCATGTGATACTTCAGTGGTACTATATTTCACTGGAGTCAAAGTAGCTAGTAGTTAAACTATATTCTATTATCAATTAGCAGCAATTCTCTTGGTATAGCATGGACAGATCTCAGTACTCAAGTGATACTGTGGTAGCAACTGCACCTCAAGGTAAAACTCTCTTTAGTAATGAATATTTGTAGCATGAGATAAAGCAAAATAATACGTGCTCCAAACCCAAACACTAATCTAAGAAATATAGCTAATTATATAACATCTATGCACATAGTAAAATAAAATAAGAGTTTTGCAAAGTTAAGTGCAAACATCTGCAGCAAAGGTATATTTGTGGTAGAAACAGCGGGTTTTGAATGAAAATTTGAAGCAAAATAAAAGAATTGTAGTTGAATCTATTATGCCAAGTTGGAGATATTTTTGCTGAATGTACCAATAATTATTGTTATTTTGTGATAAGATATTTTAGGCTAAAGTAATTTTTTGCTGTATAAAGCCTACACAGGTAGTTGCCGAGCTATAATGAATGCTGCCAACCTTCAATTTTAGCAATTTAGATTAAAAAATTGAGCAATTTTCAATGTTTTCCAGTGTACATAAATCTTCATTTTCTATATACTTCGAAACTAAACTATAGAAGCTTATTTAGAATATTTGATATCAAAAACACTCAGAATAAAATCTGGTCAGAACTGGTGATTCACCAGCATCCTGTTGCATATTCCGGAAATGCAATAGTTTAAGTGTTAGTAAATATTAGTTATTTGGAAACAGGTCCAGTATAGCGCTTTCCCTAGAGAGATATCCTCTACCACACAGAACACAGCAGATATGATTACTGTAGCATATTATATTATGCTGTATCATTTCATCTATACTTTATGCTACACTAGTTCAGCACCCTGCTTGAATAATTGATTTTGCTAATTATTAAAGTGGTGCTGAGTGTCATACAGTTAATCAGCTTGGCGTCTCGGCATACAGGGCTTGCTAAGTTCTTCATAGATACATAAACTATTGATGCTCAGCCACTGCTATCTTTTTACTATTTCAACTTGTGACTACATTGTTATATAATGGAGGACGAAGCTTCTACTCCGCAAGTTGCTACTGATAACAATTTTAGTCATTATCTAACACTTGTTCACACAGACAGCTATGATAAAGACGAAGAGGAAGATAAAGAACTGAATGACAAAGAGACAGGAGAGCGACCAAATACAAGTAGGTTCAGCTTGTCACAGAAAGTTTTGTTTAGCACCAAAAATATTTATACTTGCACCTTAACCACTATAGTATAACTTCAAAGTTTAATTTATACTAAATGCCAGATTTGCATTTATTGTTAGCTGCTGTCAGTACGAAAAAGTTAAATAAATACTTTTAAAAACTATCTACTAGATAATCTAGCCTTGTATCGCAAAAGTATTAAGTATTAAGGTGCTACATGATGCGTAATTATGTAGATAAATCAGGTGAAAGAGTTGCCTGCCACACACAACACACTGCCATTGAAAATATAGAGTGACCAAGTGTATTTGCTAGGGTCTCGAATGCCACTTTATAAATTATTTCATTTTGAGACTTAAGTTACTCTATTCTGAACAATGGAATGCAATAAATGAAATGAAAAGTAGCAGGTTCAATAGTGATCAGCCAATTAGATCACTGTGCAGGAACTTCCTGCGGTGTCCAGTCAGCGCTTTAATTCTGCATAAAACAGCTGAACTTCTAACTTAAGGAAACACTTTCAACAAAGCACTTGCAATGCATCTCCATTGGTCAGTGGAAAATATCTTATAGTGAAAATGTCAACTTGAATACTCGGTTTATATAGTCATTGTTTCCTTTTTGTATAGAAGCAGCTTCTTGATTTAATATCTCTGATGCTTTTTATTTTAGTAGCATAACAGTAAAAAGTTTAGGTACATACATATATAGATATTGACATACTGATTGCTCTGAATTGATTCATTTTTATTGAATCAATAAAAATGACGATTATGTAATTAACCTGTGAATTATTCTTTGGTATTTTTATTCTATTTAACAATTTTGTTTATTGATGATTTATTGACAATTTAATTTGTTCTGTTGTCAACTTGATATTATGTATGTCAACAAAATAACTTTGATATGTAGCACAATTGGAAGCATTACATTCATCAAAATTAGATGTGCTATTGACATAGCTGCTTTACATTGCAAACACATATTTTTAATTTTACTATTGTTTTATATAACACTTTTTTTCAATAAAATATCAAGTACTTTTTATGATTATTATATTTTTGCATTATCTAGCTATTTCAATAAAGTAAAACGTTTAGCTTAAAAAATTTAGATATTATATAAAGAAATAAATGATGACTGCTTTTACAATATAAATTTACCTATTGCTGAAAATACATTTAGTAAGCATACTATTAAGTTAGCTTAAAAGTTTGGAATAGGGTAATCACCATCATTTGTAATTATACTTCTGTTGATCATATTAATTTATTATTAGTAAAATCAACACAAACTCACTAATGTGAATATGCAGCAGCAGTGGGAATCTAGACCTCATCTAGAGTACCACCAGAAGAAGAGTGTAAAATTCAATGACTAGTAAAGTTATATTGTGTTATATTGTCCATTCAGGAACATGTCTTGCAATTGGCACACGCTTGCATTTTGTTGAACCTAATCAGTTTCAGTAGATGTTTTTAACCGATAAGTCATTTGTCTGTGAAATTAAGCAAGACTGAAAACCTCTAAGCTACATAAACCAGCATCTTCACTCATTTACTTGAGTAATGGCGACATCAATAATTGTTGGCAAGTGCTCTGCTTGGCTTGTAACAGTATATTATGTAGCTCAGAGCTGTATTTCTCTCCACTGATGTTTGTAGCATAGATCATACAATGTTGTAGATAACAAAGAAAACACAAGTGCTGAAGAAGACAGTCAACTTCAGAGAGAGGCTCTTCAAGAAGAATTGGTTAAGGTAAACTATGGTTATCTGTATTAATATGGTATATGGTATATGCATGTATGCATATACCATACTGCAGTATGCACAAGCAAGATTGACATATTGTGTATACAAAATACTGGTGCTACAGTTGAATTATATAATGTAAGACTTTGCACTGTACAGTCGGTTCTCCAGTCAATATGTTGTCAAAATAAAAGTGACTTTTGACAAAATTTTGCTAAAAGTTTATTAACACAGATCCTGCTAAATTAAAATACATTTATTATCATTATATTATATCATAATGAATACTTTGATATGGGAAATTTATATAATTGAAAGTAAATAGTTGATTTTATATTCAATTAGATTTTCAAACTTTAAAATTTATAAATTTAAGCTAATCCAGCTTATTTCTCGTATTTTAGGTAGAAGCTGAAATAAAAACACTCCGTGTAGTTCTGAATTCCCGTCAAAAAAGAGCTGCTGAACTGAAGAAAACTTTAGGTTACAACATAGTGACAGATGTAAAGGAGAAGGTAAAGCACTTACAAGAGTCTGAGGTGTAAGTTGTAAAGTATCTAAAGTATAGTAACTGACAGTGGCTTAGTTAGCCTGCACCTTGTTGGAAATGCATTTCCAAATAAGTTCCTACATGCGTAATTACTGTTTGAAATTTCTAATTTTCTCAGCCTTTAGTTTTGGGGTAAGTGCAGTTTGAGTATTAGGCATTGTTGCTTAAGTTGAATATCTACTAACTTAGGCAGCTGTATGCACAAACCCCCAAACAACTAATTCTTGAAATATCTGGGCTAAAAAAAATAGTTTCATCAAAAGAGAGTAGTAGTGTATTAGGCATTCCATTCCACTGTGGGCTAGGAACTCAGTGCTACTATATCAAATACTAAGAATGTTGAATAGGCCTATTCATTTGCACCTTATGTTAGGAATTTAGCTTTGCTGTATAACTTTACCATAAAAGTTTATATTATTATTTTTAATAGAGTATCTAGTAACAAGATAGCAGTAAGTTCTATTGAACATTTTATTGATTTGTTGAGAGTTTCTACCTCCTTCACTTCTAGATGCAAATATTGATTTGATGACATATCTTGTAGTATCTTTGTCTTTCAGTCTGCATGTATATATTTTGCTCATCTCATGAGCTCTAAGTAGCAGTCAGTTATCAGCTGTCTGCAATATATTCAAAACAATGCATTTGAACATTGTTTCAGTATATGCAGTATATATTCTAGTTTGTTTATTTCAATTATACAAATGTGTTCATAAATCCCAATAGTTTGATGAATGGTGGGAATATGCATGCACTTTAGCACTAATAATAATGTTTCATAGCTTATATATCATCCTATGCTGTTTTCATAAGACCATTATTATACAGTGAGAAATTAAAAATTCAAGATGTGATGATGCAGTATATACAATAGAAACTGTTACAGTATTGGTGCCACTTCCCTCAAGTTAAACTGAGTTTTCCAACTATACTTGTATCCAATGCTAGCCCATTTGCTAGTTTAATGATGCCATGTTCTCTACAATTAGCAGCAGTTATAAAGATGTATCTAGATTGACTATATTGGTTATTAGCAATACAGCATCAGAGCCTATTATTTACATATTAAGCTTATTTTACAAAGTTTTCATTTAAACCAATAATAAAATCATTGTAATTAGTGATGCAAAGAAATGACTGATCCCTGCATTTTCCTCTTGCATGGTAAATGTTACAGTCATTAGTAAATTTTGCCCAGGAATATATCTTATTATTTTTCATTTGCATCTAAAACTTTCAGATATAATAATTGAATAATTATATCTCAAGCAGTTATAGTAGGAATAATAAGGAGTACCATTATAATATGATGGAAGTGTCAAAGTTGCTACATGTACATGCATATCCAGTTAGTAGACAGATGGCATTATAAAGAAATTAATTGCAAGTAATAGAGAAATTGTTGACATGGATATGATGTGAAAGTGTTGTAAAAGCTTTACAAACATTTATAACACATTTTAGAAATCTTCTGTTGATCATATATAGGCAAGTCCTGCTCAAACATGGCTAATTTCGTATAACATTATTATTATTCATAATAATATCTTTATATACCCTATGTATTTTGTAGAATTTTAAAAACAAACCAAGCATTCAAGTCTGCTGGAGAACGAACTAGCGCAGCTTTTTCCACATTTGGTAAAAGGTTCGGTGATGTTAGGTAAGACATTAACTTTTTTTCAACCTCTATTCAAATAGTTATTGCTCTGCATATTATACCTGTACACGCATGCACTCGCAATATTTTACTTTTGCCATGCCTGGTTGAAGTGTCAGTTTAATCGATTCTTTACTTTCTGTTTTATTTTTCAACATTCCAAAATAGTAAACCATGTTCTAGTCGATTTCTTCTGAACTCATTCTAGTGGATTCTGAAGAAATGTATTTGGTTGAATCAACAGTGTGTTATGATGTTTATTTAGTTGACTAGGTCAGCTGCATATTAATCGTAAATAAATTGTAGGGTTATGTACAAATAGTTTTATAACTGTCAATATATTTAATTATTACAGATCACGAATAGGGGAGAGTATTGGGTCTTCAATAAGCAATGTTAAGGTAAGGGAGATGATTTTGTGAACCCCTTTCCTACTAAATACTATTCATACAACTTTACACTACATGTCCACAACTATTAGTTCTTTTGAAGCTTTGATGCTCTTCTAATCTATACAAATAAAACTAAAAGTAGCTTATGTATTCTATAATTATCATATTGATATTCTTCAATAACTTTATATCATTTTACACCAAGATTGTTTCTGCTTGCAGTACTCATCATGAAATCTTGTTAAACATTTTAATAATATGATGTACACATGCCCAGTAAAACAATACTTTGAGGTAGGTTGACGCAGAACAGTGTCAGATTTCTATCAATAACCTACACCATTGTTGAATTTTGTAATGAGTTGATTAGCTTTCAGATAATATTGTTACTATAATAGTAATTTCATTATACCTTCTATAGTATATATATTATATGTGTACAGCATGAGCAGAGTATTATGTATTCAGTTAATATATGTATAGTTGATATTATTGAGATTGCATATGTAGATAGAATTAGAGGGTTATAAAATAATTGCGCAATCTGCATATTAGCAGCAATGCATCAGCTGTTATTATGAAACATATTCTAGAAACTGCATTTTATGAGTTGTCTATCCATGGAAAACACATGTTCCCTACTAAACTTCATAAATTATCAACCCTTTTCATTAGGTGTGTATGACGAGATAGAAATATAGTTATAATATAACTATGCTTATGTTATCATCTAGACTTAATTGTTGGTTTACTCACTGAAACACATAGAAAGTTCTAGTTCAATGAGCCAACACTCCCAAATACTTCATTCTGGTTTACACATCAAATGAACACACGCACTGCAAATTGTAACATATATAGGGTACGTTTTAATATGTTGAGTATAATATGTAGAAATAAATATCAGCTAAACATTTCTGTTTTCAACTTTTCAACATTGCTTTTCTGTTAAATTTTTTTTGTAAAACTTGTTTTATGTTTTATAGAATCAAATAGAGTATTAAAAGATTTGGTATATAAAACAGTTTGTAAATGGCTTGGCCATTGACTCAAATTGATTCATATGTTAACCAACATTTATGGCCAGAGGTTGTAGACAGAAAGACTATTTTTTTATAGAAAAGCTACCTGACAACTTTATAGAGCTCTCTAACTATTTACTAACACACAGGCACATTATTATTAGTTAGAAAAAGATGGATCAGTCAGAACAACTTTGTGGCTTATTACAAATTCTGTTGATTCTAATTAAGATTTGCAGCTTCCTATTATAGATGTCTATCTCTTTGTAACTATTCCACTTTCAAAAATAAAAGTGATACAGTTGCCAAAAAGCCTATAAAGTTTTTCAAAAGGCCACTGGAGTGAGAAAGTTTCATTTATGATTTCCTCCAAAACACAAGCAATGAAACTGCTTACTACTTCTTGATTTCATTAAAAATATGCTGCTTTTTGGTGCCTTTATTGAGTTAGTATTTCAGAGCCTCATTAGTCAAAGTTAATGGAGGATATGTGCTACACCGGGCCTAACAATAAACCTGCAGTTGTCACCTTCTGCATTATATAAAACTATTATAATTACCATGTTATTAGGGCTACACTTTCTATGAGTGTGTTTCAAGTATTTGATCAAACCCCAAGCATGGTGTATGCTTTTCTTTTACCAATTCCAGAGTTTTGTTATGTCACAATATTTTACTGGTATTTGCTAGAGCAGGAATGCAAGTGACTATTACATGAGGTGGATGTGTGACATTCCATTAAATAGGAATGCATAGATTTTCTAGAGAAGGAGGCAACTTTCAGTACTGACTATTTTCAGCTATGTCAGGCAACTTTTCATGTGTCTATTCTGAGTGCAGTCGTACTAACTAAATTTCCAAGCAAGGTAGCGACACCAATGAAGTGCAGAGTGGTATAATTGGCTGCAACCTACAAGATGGCTCTCAATTATGTGGCTAAATTTATTTCTAATTTTAGAAATCTAAGTCGCTATTTGCGCTGCCTTTGGAGGTATATATTTATATTGTGCTGTTATCTAACCATTAATTGGTATTTGTTTGTGTAACTAAGCATGTAATTTTCAAAAGAGCAAATTACAGTGTTTTAAAGTCAGTTTGTAGGCTAATAATTTGTACATGTAAACTAATTGTTGTGGCATCTTTATTATCTCCCACCCTCACCTTCCTCCAATTATAGCTGTTAGTCTATTGTGGAAGTAGATTTCACTTTATTGCTGCATATTTAATTATATGCTGCATATTACATAATCATGTAATAATCATGTGCAATAATAATAGTGACTATCTAGTATATACTGCTTTACATTTACTTGGTAGCCACCATTATTTAGTTATACTCATATAATTATAGCAAACAGAGGTCATTGAACAAGAGCAAGGTCATTCTAAACACCTATCAGTTATTGTAATTCTGTGATTTGTTCAGCTATTTGTTTGTTTACCAGCACCAGCACAGGTCCTACCAAACATTTACTTTTGTCTTGGTTTTTCGGCAGCTGTAAGCTGTTTAAAAATTCTTTTTTTCCCATTCTAAGACTGTAAGCTAGCAATAGCTTAAATTTGGAGTTGTGCTGGTGCATATAATATAATATTGACTGTCAATTATAAGTTTGAAATGAGTTCAATATTCAGCCATGTAGCATAAAAGTAGCAATTTCAATGTTAGTTGTCAACTGCCTTTTTTGTTGCATATGTCATTGTGGAGTTTTTCTTGTGGTTTGATTTTGAAGCCGCTATAAAAATTTATATTTTAAACAATAGGTTTGTTTTGTTTCATCTGCGTTTCAATTAATAAAACAAATCGTATATGAAGAAGCAATATTAAAGTTTGTATTTAAGGTTGTTAAATTCACTGTAGAAATGAGTCACCTTTGTCCTCTAATTATGTCATTCTTCTCAACACATGCCGATTATTCTACTAATATGCAATGATTACTAATGCAGGCGAGAGTGATAACTGGGAGCCAATCTAGCACATCACCAAGTCAGACACCTCCACCCAAGGTGTCATCTATAACAGACGAGGTAGACTATGCTGCTACAGCCTATTGAGTACCCATTGCTGCTTGCCTATCCGCTGACTTTCCCTCAATCCTTTACACTCTATACTTATTTCTAAAGCTTAAATTTGATATCATAGATTGCCACACCTACTTCCTGTGATAGTCATGTAAGGATGGCTGATGCTTTTCATGAATAGCCAAGGGTGCACATGATTATGCTACTGCTAGATCAATTTCTATCATTACATGTCTCTAGTGATCCCTGCATTATCTAACTGTTAATTGAAATATTATGATTATTTGTATAACTAGAGTGTATTGTTCAAACTATGCTGCAGAAATAACTTTTTTAATTATATCACACTTGAAGAAAATTCACACCAAAAAGCAAAATTATTATGAAATACTGGATGTTAAAAAGCAACAACTATATTATAAATTTATAACAATGTGAATGTCAACATTATATGTTTTTGCAATAGTATCCTTGATTTTTATTAAACTTTTGATCAATTTATTGAAGTAACATTAAATTATATAAGCCGTTAGCTTATTCACTAAAGTGAACTACATGCATATATTATGTAAATTAATAGATTGCAGATGAATCTTTAAATAAAATAAACTAATTTGAACAAAATAACTTTGCTACTAACTTTCAGGCCTACATTGACTACACACATATATACCAGTGCACTTCACACTGTCTAACATTTCATATAGCAGTGCGTATACAGACATATTGCTCTCAGTTCATATTTACAGCATCTAACAGCTGCAGCAGTAGTGAATATCATTTATTGAACATTTTTAATGCATCCAAAATATTCAAAAAATAATCTGATTATATTTGATTATTAGCCATTACCTTACATGTGTGCTGAAACCTGACATCAGAACACTATTGTAAGTATTTAGCAGCAATAGTGTGCTATAGCTCTGTTTAATTACATGAGAATATGCTGCTACATTGTTTAACACTATTTAAATTAGAATAATACTTCCTAATACCAGTATTGAACAATTTACTTTATCGAATTACAATGCAGTTTAATATTGTTTTACAAAATAGACTAAAAGATAAAAGAGTGAATTGACAAGGGTTTTCTGAACCTTCTGCGCATGTAGCTTTTAACCACTATAATAACTGTCATAAATCAAATGATTCATATCTCGCTACTTTATTAGAAAAACGACATGTGTTTTGCTGAGTAAAAAGGAAGTATGGGTACAGTAATGAAAAAATTGAAAAAATGCCTATGTTTTAGGTTAGAAATTCAGCAAAAAAAGTATGCTTTTATAAGAATTTTATTCTTTGTCTCAAACCAAAATTTATTAGGAAAATTAAAAAACTTAGGCAATTAAAATTTCTCCACTGCTGTACCTAAGTGGTAAAAATAGTTTTTTTCTCAACAAGAAACTAAGAGAAAGAACTACACAGATATAGCTTTAGTGATGACAGAATGGTGTAGTGATATGCTAGTCCCCCATTTTACATCTTTCTGTATTGATATATAGTAACTGAGCTGTACCGTAAGAGTTTAGCTCAAAGTTTATATCTGTTATACAGGATGTTAGTCTATATGCTGATCTAGATGAAAGTCCATACTGAAAAAATTTTCTACCGCAAGATAACTGTCCACTATTGTGTCGCACTGGGAAAATAACACTCTTCAAAATAGTGTGGACTGATTGTCGGCATTGTAACCTCACATTTATTGCTTACGCATTATTTTTTTACTTTGATAGTAGAGAACTAGATATATAAATATTGTGAATCTTATATTTTTAAAAAAGTGGAATAAAATAAATTTTGAAAACAAATCTTAAATTATATTATATTTTCTAAAAACAACACAAGTATGGTATTTATCAGATACGAGTCTTCTTAAGGACATAGCTGTGTAATCACACTGTATGTTGACATTCTGAGAGACACAGGGGACACCCACATGTGCAACCGGCTTGTTGAATTCTGTCTAAGTCTTCTCCACATTCTGAAACTGCTCTTTGCTTATTTGTAAGAATTGAAGAGGCGCCCAATGAGCTGTTAGAGCTGAATGTCACAGACATAGAGTGTCTCCTGCCATGAGCATCATGAAGACTAGATGTTACCGTAAACACAGACTTTGCCAACTCTGCCGATGAACTTGATTTTTCTCCACTTTTGCAATAAATGGTCTGTAAGGTTTTCTCTGCAGAGTTATTATTCCTCAACTTATTGCTAAATATTGTCTTAATAAAATGGGAACGAAATTGCTTGGACATAGATACGTAAATACAAAAGTTTAAAGGATAGCTCATGAGTACAATGAAGTTAAATACAGTACTTACAAGCTCTTGTAAATCTGCATTTAGAGTCATTATTTTAACATCATATTGGTTTTGCAAAACAGTTAGTAACATAAAAACACCCATAGGCACTTCAACGATGATAAATGTAGTAATTACTACCACAAGTAATATGGTAGAGCAGTTGGTGTCTTTAACCCTTCGCCACTCGCTGTGTCTGTTTTGAAGAATCAAACGCCGCCGCCGTTGTTGAGTTGATCGAATAACAACTATGAGAATTGTATTAAGAAAGATCAGGCCTATAGTAGGAAAAAGATGAATGGTTGTTAGCCTTAACCAGTAATAAACTGGATAAAAAACATTTTTTGTATATTCCGACCATTCTTGGAAAACCTCTACACATGTTTGCACCTTAATGTTGTTTTCAGCTGAGTAAAGAGAAACTTTTATAAAACTTGAATCAAATAGTCGTGGACTGTGAAATATAAAACTAAAAATAGCAACAGTGACTACTACTCTTGACATCCGTCGTACTGTACATAGCCTCTTAGCTTTTAAAGAGTGACAAAGATATATGTATCGTTGAATAGCTAACGTGAAAGTCAGCCACACTGATATTGTGTGAAATATAGTTGGTAAAATTCCAGAGCAGAGCTTTTGAATATAACACCAAGAGTAAGGTACAAAGGTTTGTTCCTGTTTCATGGAGTAAAAGTATAAGTAATATGGAAGAGCAGTTAATCCTGTGAGAGTATCTGATATTGCTAATGCAGTCAGAATAATGTTGACGCTACTCCTCATATTAGGTCTAGTTAGTATATACACAATGAACGTGTTGAGTATAGTAGTAAGGATGATGATAGGTGGTAAAAAGTAGCCAAGAAGAACCTTCCGATAGCCTTTTCTTGAATCAAAAATCAACGGTAAGCTATCAGTTAAGTTGACATTCTGCAGCTCTTCAGAAGTCGATATTGAATATACGATGTCTGAATCCATTAAGAAATCTTGACTTGTGAAATCTGTGAAGTTTTCTTTGAAAATCGCCATTCGCGAACTGCGTGTGTCCTCTTAGCTATTCCAATGACAATACACAGATTTTTCAGCTAGCTCTCAATGGCAATGAGCTATTTGCAAGGTACCATATCATTTTACTGGTGTAAACTAATTTTCTCATTAGCATTGATTTAATGAAGTGAACAAATTGGTAGCATACTTGAAATGATATGATGAATTAGTGCTGCCCTGTAAATAACGCTGAAACATATAAACTGCATAGGGGACAAATAATTAGGTTTCAAAACACTCACTAGTTGGCAACTGAGACGTAAGTTATGACATAAGTCTACTACAGCTAAACAGACATGTTTGAGTAACTAATTACAGATTTTCAATAAACTTTCGGGCAGTTAATAGGTAAAGAGATGTAGCTGGGTGACAAGGGGTGTATAGGACATAGTCATGTGTCATAATGATATTCTATTTAGTATATATCAAGGCCCGTGATTTTATAGGCCTGGGAGACAACACAGTTTACCAGACAAGGCAAAAACAACTGCTAATTCAATTTCTATGTTGTTTTGAACAAAGATATTCAATGAGATGAGTTTGCTTGTTATTATTACTAATGAATATGTCAGCACCTTTTTCTTAGCATTAGGCATAAGATATTATATAATGTTTGTTAAAATTCTAATTACTGAACAGTGACATACAAAAAGGGTATAGTTGTTAGAGTGCTGGTCTAAACACTAGGTCGGTTTTCGGGTCTAAAAAGTGGCGGTGGTGATAGGAAGAGCATTTAGTCAGTCATAATTACTCCTGTGTCACATTGAAAAGAGTCGTTAGCGGCTAGCCCACTTTTCCATCATAGGTTCTCACCGAGATAGCAACTATAAATTCACATATGTTTGTCAATAGGATGCAAAGAGAAGGTTTTACTGTAAAAAAAATAAAAACCATACAAAAAAAATCACGATGCAATAATAAGTATAGTGACGTATGACTAAAAAAGGAAAAATCAGTAAGCCAATAACCAGCTATTAATAAAAGTGCATGTAGTCAAACTAATTTACTGTGATCCTGAAAATATCTTTTCCAATTACTGAACCTGTCATGAGCTACAAAGAAGAGCTGACTTTAAGTAGTGTTCAGTCTCAGCCAGGTAAATGCCTAGCATACTACATCAGAGTTATATAATTATCATAAATAGATGTTATATATTAAAACCAAAATAAATTTCATTAATTTACAATTAATTCTACACCCAGACATAGTCATCATAAGCACAGATTTATTTTTCAGATCTGTGTTGAAGTATTTACTGCATGCACTTCAGTTTTCCAAAAACTGCTACTATATTGACTAAAATTACAACTTACAGAAAATCATATAACATCTTAAACCAAAGGCTGAGACTTGCGGAAATAACATTTTTTAATGTAATCATTGGCTAAATTTTTATTTTATGTATGTATGTTTTTACTACATTACATTGCTATATGTAATTTTACTCCAATTCTGTACAATGCTTGACGAATAGAAAGAATGACCAAATCAAGGACATAGAAGCAAATTTGGCTAGAATAGCAGTCAGTATAATCATATTATGAAGCTATTAAATTAAGATTGAATTTGCATTCTATAGATAGATCTTACTGTTTCAAGAAGTGGTAGTGCCAAGTAACGTTGATGGTGGGCTTCAAATGCTGCTTCAATTTAAGTCAATCTATTATCGATCTTAAAACCACAATCAACAGATATTGATAAAAAAAGTCAAAATATTGATTTGCCTCATTTTTTAATAGAAGAGCAGCCCTGCTCGCTGACTGTCGAGAGAGACTCTTTCATCAACAAATGTCACTTCTTGGCAGCTGTATTTATTTCCTTTCTTTGAGAATTGCACCTAAACGTCTATTTTTGTTTACCTACAATGATTTAGATTGCAGCTGCTGGGAAGTTGTAGATCTGAGGTTGTTGACCTTAGAGCATATAGCAGTGAAATATAATAGAAAATATACAAACATATAGCCAATGATTACATTAAAAATGTATTTTTGCAAGTCTTAGCAAGTGTTACTAATGCCAACAGCTACCACGTCCACATTGACTAGCTTCAAGATGTTACAGTATAGGCTGGGTATTAAAAATAAACAAGAAGCACTCTTCTGTTTACTATTTTATTTATCTGAAGATATAATTAATAATATGTCTACTTTATTTATCTGAATAAACAAAACAAACTTATATCTCAGAATACCACTGTATCCATCTTCAGAGCTCACCGAATGATATCTAAAAGTTAAAATGTTAGTTAAACTGTATGTATGACACCAGATAAAAAGCCCTTTTTGCCTTATGTCATACATGCGGCTTAATATAAACTTTTAACTTTAAAAATGGATACAGTGGTATCTGAGATATAAATAAATTTACTTTATTTAGATGGATAAAGTATAGTAAGCAAATAAAACGTTTCTCATATTTTACTTATTTTTAATGAAGTCACTAGCTAGTATAAGGATATATTTGAGCAATAGGGATATTATAGCTGGTAGAAAGTTGAACGCAGTTTTTTGTAGATCATATATATGACTGTTTTTCTATAATGATTCTTTTAGGAAATTGGAGTCTTGTACAGTAAGTGCTCATAGTTTATAGTTCAAAGTAACCTGCATTTTGGTAACAATGGCCTGCAGGCTTTGGAGCTTATGATTTAAGGTAACCTAATCGAAATTATTTGAGACCAGTTATTGGCATTATTCTCTTTAAATTTCCCGGTGCACTGGCCAATTTGACAACATTTATCCAAAAAAATTACATTTGAGGATGGCCTCAGTTTATATAAATTTCCTCACCATTACAGAAGGGAACTGCATATGGGGGCCTTTATGATTAGCCAATCACAGCCAGAGCCATTCCACAGTTTGGATTAATGCTTGAGTTTAGCATTGAGTGACCCAGCACATAGCTGCATTCTAAATAAACAATATTCTACAAATATCGTCATTTAAATTTTTTATTCAGCTACTATTATAATTTTGATAAAATATAATAAAGTAACAGTCAGAAATCACATGCCTATAACTTGAAGTGCAACAATGCCATAATCATATTTAATCTTCTGTTTTTGAATTATGCATAAGAAATTATAGGAGCAGCTACCAACATAACAATGAATCTAGTGCTCCTTTGTGCTGTGCTGGTCGCTATACAAGGAGTTGGAGGTATGTAGCTTGATTTTAACAGCAATGGTGATTAAGTTTAAGTTATCATTGCTTTTCCAGAGAAACAGCTTTTGCTCTGGGAATTGCCCAGAGAACTTATACTATATTAAGATATAATATAATTGTTATCAATTATTTATAGTTAGAAATGACATTTAATATTATTATGGCTCTGATGCTAGTTCAAACATTACTGTGGTATAGCAGAATTTTTTCACCATTAATTTAGAACAGCTTTGTTAACTAATGTACAAATATATTCTCTTTTACTTTTACTATATGCAAACTTTTTTCTCAACAAAAAAAATCAATCAATATAGTATTTCTGACAGCTCTTATTATAATATTTATAAAAATATGGTCTATTAAGTGCAGCTGTATAATTATATTTTTACATCAGACATAATAAAATTACATTATATGATTACCTGATATTTGTAGGAATGTCATGGTTATTCAGAAGTCTTTTGATTTAAAAAAATTGTAATAACTTTGAGTAGTAGTTTTGTAACAAAGTTATAGTATTTTATACTCAAGTTCTGTGCTGCTTACCAACAGACATCAGATTAACAAAAAAAAAGAATTTAAGTGCAAACACATCTTACTTTCTATTTGGCATTATTTGATAAATAAATAAGATGCTACTTTACCAATGTATTCAATGTATTCAATGTATATAATATATGCAATGTATATAATATATGAACTGTATATAATATATGCAATGTATATAATAGTCAACTTTGTACTATATTAACATGTTTTCTTGTAATCTCTTTAAGTTTTACTTCTTAAATGCAGGAAAAAAAGATTCATTAGAGAAATGCATAGCCAGTTGCATTGCGTTGCCCAGCTCTCAGAGTCTGAGTTGCAAAAACAGCTGCAAGCAACAGCCAAACAATAAACATTTTCTGGTACTTTTTTCTCTAATTTCCAAAATATTATGCTAAATCAATAACCTAATGTGTTCAGATTACTTTTTTGAAGCTGAAAAGCTATCTACTTGATTTTTTATCTTTTCATTTAATGCTGTTGACATAATATTTGACAAAGTTGTCATAAACTCAGCTAAATCTTGAACGTAATAAGTTTACATAGTATTATATGAAGGCGTATGAAAATGGGAGTATAAGTTTATATAATCTTGTTCCGTATGCTGCGTGCATTATAGCTAAGAGCAGCACAGCCTAATGGTGTGTACTGTGCATTTTCTTTCAGCATAACCTTGATGACACTAAAGGGACAGGAAGTAACTTACAACCCAAACCTTATCAATGGTATGTCTTCTATATAATTATAGTAATAGTAGGTACTGGCCACTAGGATCGATGATACTTATGTGGGTGGGTTTAGGTGGTCACAGCCGGTCTTCAATATAATTAAATAATATTATATAAATCATGGTTTAGAAAATAATGGACCAGTAGTTTATCTTGCGTGTAAAAGATTCCATCAACCTCTGAAAAAGCATTTACTTCATAAAGTGGTTTTAACTTCACATTATCAATTAATAAATATTTTTCTTTATTTCTCGGTACAGTTTTGTTTCAATTCCTGTGTGAAACTGTTGCTTATACAGATGGTTGACTAGCATAGCATTATAATAGTAGAAGATTTGTATGCTAAATTGCTGATTTGGTGGCTGGCTTAATGTCACCATAGTGCACTCTAAAAATTTTCAAACTTATTTTAAGCAGGAAATGATAATTTACTCAAAAAATTAGGACAAACATAACAAACTTACAGTTTTCCAATTACTACCACACATGCAGGAACTTAGACAGGAGAGAACGTCTGAGAAGACAGACTAGTAGATGTGGAATTTCAGAGATCTACAAAGAAGGTGTAAAAATATGCATGGATCGTAACAGCATTTATTTGGAGAAAGATACCAGTGCTGGTAGTTTATTAACTCTATATTTTAGCTAATATAACATGCCTTAGAGTGCATGGTTTCACAATTATGGGTCATATTTGGTCATCTAATTAATAATTAGAAGTTTATCAACCATCATAAGAGAGGAGAACACATCACTGTAGTTGTTGCAGATGTTGATGTAGATTATAAAAATACTACAAAACTTTTTTACAACTCATCAAAAACTTGGTTTTAGACTTTTTGTGAATTCAAAAAAAAATAGGGAACACAAAACATTGTGATATGACAAGGCTGAGAGGGTTCAAGGTTTTATAAAACTAACTCACAAAATTTAACTGAGTGAAGTTAGGAAAAATATTTCACATATGTTTGGTTTAAGAAAAAAAATGAATCATTTCTGTTGAATAGGCCAGTGCAGCAGTTATATAAAGGGTTACATATTAAACTATATCAAAATTGACTGGAACAAAAAAAATTGCCTTGGCTGCTTTTCACGGTAATTATGCAGATGCAATAAGACTGATGACTAATGTTATCCCTCAATATTTGTATGATTGAGCAGCTTTTGGGTTGCTACTTGCTTTTTTTCAACGTGTTGGGCCATTTATTCAAACACGAGTTGTGGGTTAAATGTGCTTGTGTTAGTTTTGCTTAATGTATATGGTCTTTTATCATTATATATGAACAAGTTTCTACTATATTATTTCAGGTAAAAATGCTTTTTCGCACAAGATACATGTGATACTGTATCAAACAGATACTGCATATATAATGAATAAATTCTAGCCTATTAATGAGCATAAACATGGTACATACAGCATTACTCAGTGGCACTTTGTTTGAAGCTCACCAAAATATGTGTTGAGTCTATTCATGTTTATTTTACAGATTTTGACGGTGTTATAGACATTTATAGAACTCATGGAGCTGCTGAGCCCTATGCTTATATGGTGTATTCAGCTTTCCTAGATTCTTGGGTTAGCAAAAAAGCTTCTACTGACATTCCAGCTAAAATTGGAAATGTCAGCGATTTTCTGTCACCAAACACTCTTAAAACTGTATTAGAAGATCATTGTTCGTGAGTATAATGTAAAGTTTTTCTTGCACTAGACTGGGCTTGGGGACTGCCCTTCGTCTGTGCTGAGTTTCGTGCCCATTCCACCACTAGTTCTTATTACTAATGACTCAGCTTGACTAAGCTATATAGCTGGCTACTGTTAGCTATTAAGCTGTTGCATTAGAGAATAGCCTTTATTTTAAGATATTTACTGCAGCAAGCAGATGACAAATACAATAAGTAATCAGTATTCTACTAGGCATAGACCCACAAGGTTGGTAAAGGTTGGTAAACCATTAGTTGCTGATTGATTCCAGGTTATACGTTAGAAATAAAGATGAAATCCAACTCGTGAGCCTCTCTAGTTTATTCAGTGGTAAATGAGCATCAGACTCTACTTATGCACCAGAAACCGCAATTGGTCATAAGTTTTGAGAATGTGAAGTGAAAGCTTCATATATATCATTTGTGCTACTAGTCCAAGTTAATTGTGTTAGTACGTACTGCAAACACACCAGAGCAGCCCTGGTATAAGGGTTAGAGCGTTTGCCTAGTAAGCAGGAAGTCATGGGTTTAAACCTCAACAAAGGCCATTGGTGATGTTAGGAAGAGCATCGTCATAATTGTGCCCCTTCTGAATAAGTCTTTGGCCCAATTTAACAAAAAATACTTTCCATCATAGACTTCGCACAGGAATGGCGACTATAAACTTGCGTGAGTGAGTTTTTTTATACCTCAATCTGTGGACAGCAGCTGTTTCGGAATTTTTCCTCTCATCAGCACAGAACAGAGTACTGTGACCCACACCTTTGCAATAATAAATTTTTTTATTTTTACTAAAACATATTTAAAAGGTGTGTAAACTCAAGCCAGGAAGCTCAAATGACTCTAGGAGTCACAAGTCTTGATTTTCTTATAACTTTTTGATAACGTCGTCCAGAAATTGGCAAAAAATCTAAGATTGCTTAACTCTAAGCTAATGTTTTGATAACCAAACAGTATTTCTTAACCTATTGTCATTTTATGATGAGCAATAATGATAAGCTACTTGTCCCTAATTTCTTGTAGGCTAATACATCGGTTTGCTGATTGCGTGGAAGACAAAGTATATGCTATTTGTGGTGTGGGTAGAGTAGCTCAAGACTTTGCCAACCAATATAGAGATAAACTCAAATTCAGATATTGCTATAATGGCGACTCAGACAGCTTCCAAGTCAAGCCGGATGCATTCAGTGGTGTGGTAATACTACATAACTTTAATATTTTGTCACTAAAAGTATTTTGTCTAAATTGGTTTTATGTGTACAAATACATCCTGTGTGCACTTTTTGTCATTCAGTTAACGTTTATGCTTCTATAGACTAAGCTAGGGTTTTAATAATTTTAAATATAGTACTTTGTACAAAAATGAATTTTTTCTCAAATAATAATTTTAGCACTTGTGAATGTTAACAAGTCTGAACTTGTGGAGCCTTTCCTTAAGTATTGGACAATAGATGATAACTCTCCAATGAGGATCATTACAACACCGGAGTTCGACACTATACAAGAAGTAATGTTTAAAATGTATTTCCTGTAAATTTATTGTCTATATTATTAATTTTAAAACTTATAAGCTATAGCATATGGCAAGCTGGACTCATAGCACCTACCTGCAGTAATTTTTCCAAAATGCATTAATCTGACAGATGAAAATCAAAGGGCTGCACTACTACATGTTTTCTGTTTGAAGCAACTGTCACATAAAATTGCAGTAGAAAATTAGTTTAACAAAAAAGTAGCATATTGAAGCCATTGCAAGTGTTGTGTAATGCTTGTAGCTTATAGGACTGGTTCTTGAGTAGTTCTTACTTTATCACAATAGCATTAGATATGTTACCCATCATGAGAACCGTAAGCTGTCAATTTTTAACCAATCGACTTGAGAAAAATAATTTATTTTTATATAGGGCCTATTATGTATATTTGTATTATAATAATAGATCTAAGAAAGAATTTGCCCGTCACTTATGCATTATTCATGTAAGAAGACATGTAAATCGAATATTATCATTGTTGATATTGTTACAGTATGTACAAGAGTATTGCAATATGGCACTGTTCAGGGAGTTTCTTCAGAAGATAAACAGCGGGCCAGATGAATACATACTGGAAGCAGCTGAAGACCTTGTGAAGTAAGTCTTTAATCAAGATATTTACATATATTACTTATGATGAATTTTAGACTGTGGCTGTTCTTGATTTCATATCTTTAACTTTTTGATTTTACAAGAAATAGAAACTATTTTGTGTTGCAATCAGCTGCTAATCAGAATTGCATTGTATGCATTGTATATATAATGTATAAATTATGTTAGGTATGATGATATATCTACTCACAGTTAACAAAAAAATAACATATAAATCTTATGTCAGGCAGTGTTTGTGTCCTTTGAACTTATATAAAAATGCATTTAGATATGGAAAGGATCCAGCACAATGTATTATTAAAATAGTTCAGAAGTTGTCTCCTCAATTTGATATACCATCTCTGATTGATCAGTATGTTGAACATATCCATCTTGCTAGTGGAGGTATCATTGATGTGGAGCGGGATTACTTCTTGACTCCCGGTGACTATGATGTAGTAGGTACTTTCTATTTGCTCTACTCTATAGTTTGAAATATAATATTTAGCTTGTTCTAAGTATAATATATTATTATCGTAATGCTTAATATGCTATTGAAGGGTGTGTGGTGCATGCTTATAGACTATAATATAGACCAGTGTTGCGTTTAAAGTTCAGGTAAATTTTATGCTGGCAAAGTGCGGAAAATTAGTACATATTTGATCCAACTGGCTTTTGACCATTTAGGGAGTACATTTTTTAAGTTTCAAGTTCATGAACATTGTGAAAATGTAGAACAATGTTATATATTACTTTAGACTAAAGCTTTATATTTTATGCAAACTTTACTGACTGCAGGTATACAATAAAGTTATATGCATCTTTCAACCTGTTAATTTTCTTTTCTGTAGCCGCAGCAGTGGTGGTCTTTGTCGTGAAAGTTATAGCGTTTGACTCCGAATTAAAATAATTTGTTATTCTGTATACATTATATCAAAACAACATAAAAAACAGTTATTGAGATCAACTTGAAAAAAATTATTTTATGTATGATTTACTATATAAATATGCATACTAGGTTTATATTCTAAAGTTCTGGATCTCTAAGAAATCTGAACTTGATTGCCATGACGTAGCAATTATGTTCTCCTTGATCATTGCATCATTTTATCAAGCCCTAAGGCTAGGAGAGTAATAATTTTGATATTTAAGTTAGTTATCGTATGTAATTTAAGTGTTGAGAATATTTGGAAATTTTGTTATCATTATAAATAGAGCATTGCTAAAGAATTCTTTTTGATTTTTAAGGCCTCCATATATAATATGTTTACTTTTGGTGTAACTCTTTTAACAAAAGGATTGACAGGCTGTATAATTTAAACATATTATTTATTAATTTCCTGTGTATATTTGTCACCTTAAAATATAAAATACTTGAGCAGAAGTCAGTATATTGAATGGCATTGACTCTTGCGCTCAGTTTTGTCTAACCAATATTTGGATCTGATTGTTTATATGCAAAGCCCCATCAGCATTTCTAAGAATTGCAAGTTTTATTAATTTTAAAATTGGTTGTGCATGTTTATTGTTTTAAAAAAACATTGATGTATCAATATACCATGATTTAGCTTTCCAATATCTTGTTAATATATGTTACGGTAGGTGAAAGCTACCTGCATACTCTGGTTCTTTTTCAGAACTATGGTTCAGAAGAAAGAGTGAGTGTCATGGCTATAGGCGACCCTCACGTGCTCCACCTAAATGCTTCTAACTTTTCACTCTGTAACTCTCCAGGGCAAACTCTTTTCTTCTCCAGTTTTGTGAGACATCGAGTGGTACTGAAAGGTGTTAACTCTAAAGCAGCTAATCTGACCAACGCTACTGTCATAAGCTCTGTAAGCATACATTATTTAAATGCAGATTATACGTGAAATTAAGAAAGTGTATCTTTTCTCTTTGCTAATATTTAGCTGAAAAAAGTTGTTCATCAAATTGTTGATACATAAACCCTGTTGAAATAAATTTCCAAGCTCATCCATTGTTTTGCAATTGACTATAAGCATAGAGCGTGACATGCGAGAAAACCCGTTTAGACCTGCCACGCACAATGCGTGAGTTGCGTGTTCGTAAATTTATTAGCTAATGATCTTGGAGTTTAACTTTACTGCTCACCTATAGACATTTGTTTTTATCATCATGAAACTGTTTTAATTCATTTCCGCTAAAACGTGAATTAAAATAAAAAAGTGTGCTCGCTAAATAATATTAAGCCAATTATATCAAACACGCACGAGCTTGCCGTACTTCTTGCTAAGCATGTTAGACGCATGAAAATCCCCGCATGAAAATCCTCGCACGCAACGTCCAATTTTTGGGCTAAACGGGTTTTCTCGCAGTAAATCGTGTCGTGTGGCCCTACGCTAACTATTTTACCGCAGGTTGAGCTGAGCTTCTATAATGATGGAGGTTATCTAACTGCTGACCCTTCTATAAAGTTTGTTGCTACTAATGGATCTGATCTGCATTTAGTTCATAACAGAAGTGCCAGCCTTCTCTCTGTTTCCAGTTACTATGACAACTCCACCAAATCTGTTGTAGTAATTGATAAAGACATTGGACTTATGATCTCTGTTATGAGGTTCAAGTAAGTAATGAACAGTTTTTGAAAATTATTTGCCCCACCGAGATTCGAATCGCAAACCTCTGGCTTGCAAGCTGACCCATTAAATATTACACCATGAGAACAACTAGGTTAGAATTCAGTTTCAAAAATTTAATAAACTTATTATAACTCAAAACTCAAAAAGTATAGCCATCCAAACAACAAAGCTCAAAATAGTAGCCAATCTAACTTACACAGTTATGCGAGAAAAACAGAGCTTTCCCATCAAGTGCTGCATCAGCAGCCGCATAATTACCTGAAAACTGCATGAGTATCTAGCTCATCAATACTGAAAACTATATCTCAACCACTAGCTGCATAGCAGCATAATTGTTATAATTACATGCTAATGTAGAGAGGAAGAAGGAAGCTCTTTCTGGTTTTAACCATCTAGAATAATCTTTTCAGTTGCACATTTTATACATATGGGTATAAAATGTGTGTGTGTGTGTGTGTGTGTGTGTGTGTGTGTGTGTGTGTGTGTGTGTGTGTGTGTGTGTGTGTGTGTGTGTGTGTGTGTGTGTGTGTGTGTGTGTTAGTGTTAGTGTTAGTGTTAGTGTTAGTGTTAGTGTTAGTGTTAGTGTTAGTGTTAGTGTTTATGTTGCCTGCAGGTGAATTGAATGTACTTGGAACTCATAAGAAACTGTTCTTTTATCAAATTTGTCACTGAGGCAGTTCTTTCTATAGTTATATGAACTACATATTCTAGAAACTTTTACAATATTATTGTGAGAGCATCAAAAGAGTACTTGGCTACTGGATCTGGTCTTCTAGTTCATGGTTGTGGTGATGAGGCAATGGATCCAAAAGAGTTACTTAGTACTATTTCTACAAGTATGTCTTACTAATGTTATCTTCTGATCAATCAACAATTATAGTATAATGTGAGTCCATACGTCATCATATAGCATATGACAATAATGTTTTACTTTTGGTCTGTTCATGCATCCCCAACCTTTTCATATTTGACTTTATTTTCCCAGCTATTTTTGTCCATATTCATTTTCTTCAATGTTTCCATTCGAAGTGCCTTTAAGCCCTGGTCTGGGCTTTCCTTGGTTACGCTTACCTTCTTTGAGATGCTCTAGCCATTTCAAGTTCTTCTGAATGAGGGCAGATTTTAAAGATGGTAAACTAACTCTCTTTAGCACTGCATGGATGCTAATCTTGTCCTTCCAAGAGATACCCACGATTGAGCATATGTAGCATGACATTATATGTTTGTAGTCTGTCAACTAGCTCACTGTTATGACCAATATTCTCGACATTATCTCAGTGTCAACTGTCTAAGTATTGACTGACTCAAGTGTCTATATTGATACAGGGCAGAAACGGGATGAAGAAGAAGACAATGAGAGATGTGAGCAAATATGTTCTGGAACTCCTATATATTTACATGAGTCATGCATATTTGACTGTGTGGTTCTAGAAGATACCTCGGTATGTTGCTTTGACCAGATTAGTTTGCATTCGTTTTGTTTAAACGTGCAGATTAGTTATATAGTTGCCTACTTACTCTGGATCATCGATTAATTATTCTACAGTTGTCTTTCCCAGCTTTTGTTTCATCTTAGCCAACCTGCATTATACTACAACTTCAATTTGTGTTAAATAAGTTTCAGTTTTTTCAACGCCCTTTGATTGCCTCTAAACGATAATAAGCATCAGCAAACATTCTAAATATAAAGCGAGTCAAGATAGATTTTTTATATAAACTGGTGACATTTGTTTATTTATATGTTAGGTAGCCGAAGTTCACCAGCAAGCTGGCCAAATAGGCAGAAGATTAGAGCAACGAGATACACAAATTAGACTCTCCATCACAAGTTTATTCTTCTACTCCACTACCACGGAGCAACTGCCTTTCATAAGTGATGATCAAGTTACGACTGCTACTCAGTCTACAACATTAAAACCTGCTACTTCTAGTACAACATTGAGATCTGCAACTAATACAGATGGAACAACCACAGAGAAGAAAATTACTGATAATGATCGAGTTACAGCTGGTCCCCAGTCTACAACATTGAAACCTGCAACTAATACCGATGGATTAACCACAGAAAAGAAAGTCACCGAAACTGAAACTTCTAAAAACTTAGATGTGTTGAACTTCACAATTTTGATTGAGCAGGGATTAGTTGGTGAAGATAAAAATGATTGCCAGGTGTTTGTACCAGCAGGAGTTATTATCAATGTACTACTGTCTTTAGCTATACTCTTTTAGTATGCACAAGGTTTCAAGAAAGCTTTTTCAAGTCTTTAGAATGTTGTTTTCAACCATTTATGTTATGAAGGAAGAAACTATTGCTTATTAGGATAACACGAAGCAACTTTTTTCATTATTGGTCTACAGTTGTATTGTTCATTTAATAAATGTCTGACTAGCTTGAAATGACTTGACCTATATTTCGTATAGCTAGCTACAAAGGCTATTAGATTTGCTAAACAATTATTGCTTGGTAATAATAAATATGCAGTCACGTGATATTTTGTTAAAACCAATTTAAGTTCACTGAAATCAAAATAATCATACAATCCTTAGTGAGTAATATATTTCTATTTCTTGGGTTCTTAAGTTTCGTCTTGCTTTTATAAAAAAAACTTATAATGTTTTTGTAAAAAGTATAATTTGTAACAAAAGTGAATTTAATAAACATGTTAAATCATGAAATTAAAAATGTAATTGTGAGAGGATGGCATGAATAAAAATGGAAATTTCCAGTCTCATACAAAAACATGCACACTTTAATGTTAACTTTAGTTGGGGAGTGACCACATTATTTAGCCAACATTTTGATAGAGATGTCCAGTTCATTGCACACTTATATCTCTGGTGTGCGTCATTAAGATAGCAAATGCTTGCTAATGTAGTTCAACTAGCTTTAACATTATTGAGAAATGTTTTTTAGCTAGGTAGCCAAGTAGCAATGTAGCTTGGTACATGCAGAGAGTGACTTACTTTAACTTTTATAAGAAAGCAAAAGCCAAAAATCACATGCATATAACTTGAAGCGCAACAATGCCATAATCATAGTTCATCTATTGCTTAAAATATGCATAAGAAATAGGAGCAGCTACCAACATAACAATGAATCTAGTGCTCCTTTGTGCTGTGCTGGTCACTATACAAGGAGTTGGAGGTATATATAGTGGTTAAATTTAAATTTATTGTGTTTTTTTAGTAAAGCAGCTTTGACAATATTGCACAGAGAACTTATCCAGAGATAGGTTGTGATTGTTATCAATTATTTAAATATCATCTATTGTGGCTCTGAAGTTAAGTTCACAAATTAGTATTACTGTTTCATAGCAGTTTTTCTATAAACCTGCAACAGCTTTGTTAACAATTTCTACTCCTGATTCTTGCTATGCACAAAGTAACTTTTTACAACCAACCCTTGCTCTTCCCTAATGACACCCCTGTTTTGGTAGTGAAAACAATCAATATTGTATTTCTGCATGACAGCAGCTATTTTAATATTTACAAAACGTATAGTATATTATAGTAAGTGCAGCTGTATAGTTAAACTTTTATATCCATCATAATACAATTACATTATCATTATATACCTGATGTTTTTAGGATTATCATAGTTACTTAGAAAACTGTTAGAAGTTTGAATAGTGGCTTTTTAATAGTATATTATTTTGTATCCAAGTTCTCCGCTGCTTGGCATCATACATTAGATCAGTGGTTTCTAACCAGGGGAATCCCCCTGAGGGGAAGTCCCCTCAGGGGCAAATTTGGACTTGCTTTGGGGTGAGGGTAGTTTCATTTCTGAAAATTCCACAAAGATTGTTAATGCTTATGAGCTCTTGTGTTGTCTTCCAAGTTACATGTATATTCCTCTCTATGTAAAGTTTATTTTACAATCTAAGTTATTCTCTACGTATAACAAGTGTCTATAAATAATCACTCTACCCCAAGGCCTAACTGCTACCTGTACTAATGTGAACAGAGGTTAAAAAGCTTCTTGAAAACAAAAACCAACAAGAACTTTTAGCAGCCATGCAAGCTGATCTCAATGAACAATATACTGCATAACTAGTGGATATATTAGCTTCACTAAATTATCTGAACCTGAAAATACATGAGGACAATCATCAAATCATTGCTCTCATAGTAGCATCAATGCTTTCAAAGCTAAACCGATGTTGTGGCAGACACACATCCATCTTAAAACATGGTGTCTTTACCCACACTGAATGAATTATTAAGAAAGAACATGCAGTCCCAGGCTCTCTTTTAAAATATTTCTGAGCATCTTTTTGAACTCTTAACAGAATTTGGACGCATGTTTATGAGCTATATTTAGAAAACTAGAACATTTTTAACTTGACACGTGACTCTATTTTAGCAGGACCCAATCAAACGCTCTGCTGAAAATATTTCAGATAAGTTACGGGAGGGCTCCATTAAAAGAGATAGTTAATAATTCAGCAATGAAGTCTTTTCCAATTGATGAGATTCATAAGTTACAACAGGCAAAGTCTATCTATACATTTCTGACTTAATGTGCTAAGAATGTTGGTGTCATTCAGCACGACCTTTCTATGTGAGGTGGGGATCTCATCAGGGTTAACTATTGAAAATGACAAGAGAAACTGCCTTGGCCTATAAAGTGACCTGAGATTTTCCCTGTCAAGAATAAAGCCAGGCTTAAGCATAAGCTGGCACACAAAAAATAAATAAATAAATAACTGAACTTGCTCTGTGTTTTTCATACATGTGTAAAAATATTGCAAGCGTTATAGTACAATCGAATCTAATAGAAAAAAGATAAAGCTGGATCATATATTATGTCAGTACATATAGATTGCAGTTTTTTGAAAAGGAAGTAATTAACAGTAAACATTTATGAAAGGGGGAATGGTATGAACAAGGTTGGGAATCGCTGCATTAGATTAACAAAAGAAGATATTTCAAGTGCGAGCACATGTTACTTTCTATTTGGCATTAGTTGATAAATAGTCACATGCTACGTTATCAATATATTATACACAATGTATATAATATATGCAATGTATATAATATATGCAATGTATACAATATATGCAATTTATATAATAATATATGCAATGTATATAATAATATACACAATGTATATAATATATGCAATTTATATAATAATATATGCAATGTATATAATATATGCAATGTATATAATAGTCAATTTTATACTATATCAACAGGTTTTCTTGTAATCTCTTCAAGTTTTACTTCTCAAATGCAGGAAAAACAGATTCATTAGAGGAATGCATAGCCACTTGCACTGAGTTGCCCAGCTCTCAGAGTCTGAGTTGCAGAAACAGCTGCAGGCAACAGCCAAACAACAAACATTTTCAGGTATTTTTTTCTCATTTCCTATATAAGACTTGTTTTGGATATAAAATGTCATCTGCTTGAATTTTTATATTTTTATTTAATACTGCTGGATATCTTTTAAAGTTGGTTTGTCATGGTGGAAGTCAGAAGACTTGAACAGAGTAGATTTTTTTAGCAAGTTTACATACAATATATGCATGTTTATGTAAATATATGAGTTTATATAACCTAGTTTGGTATGCTGTATGCATAGCCTAGGGGTATGTACTGTGCATTTTCTTTTAGCAAATCAGGCATAACCTTGATGACACTACGGGGACAGGAAGTAACTTACCAGTCAAACCTTATCAATGGTATGTCTTCTGTATATGGTAATAGTAGGTACTGTAATCAATGAACTTCTTATACACACACAAAGCACAACACACAACACAGCGCACAAACTACACACAACACACACAACACAACACAACACACAACGCAAAACACAACACACAGCACAACACACAACACAATTCACACAACACACACAACACACGACACACAACGCACGACGCACGGCGCACGGCGCACGGCACACGGCAAACGAAATGCGACACACGACACACGGCACACAACACACGACACACAACACACACACACACATTGCAATAGTAAAAAACTTGAATGCTAAATTGCGGATTTGGTCACCATAGTGCACTCTAAAAATCTTTAAATTTATTTTAAGCGGGGAATGATAATTTACTCAAAAGGTTATGTCAAGCATAACAACTTTATAGTTTTTCATTTACTACCACACTTGCAGGAACTTAGACAGTAGAGAACGTCTGAGAAGACAGACTAGCAGATGTGGAATTCCGGAGATATACACAGAAGGTGCAAAAGTATGCATGCAGGAGAACAGCGTTTTGTTGCAGACAGATACTAGCACTCGTAGTGAGTATAACATTGAGTGTAATCTGGTGTGAGCACTGTAGCATTCTGCAGCAACACATAGGTCATAGAGGAACAACATGTAAAAGTTGGAAGCTTGTCAACATCTTTTCATCGCTATAATGGTGCAAAATTTATTCAAGACCTATAGAAAACTTTCTCTTAAATTCATTTACGAAATTGAAAAAAAAAGTTTAAAAACAAAACTATTTTCATATAATATGGCAAAATGGGGAGATTTTTGAGATCTTAAAAGACAAAATCAAACTGGTGTTATTTACAAAATTTTACGTACTGTGGTTAAGATGGGCGATTTTGCTAGTGTTCTGCAAGTGTCAAAATGACAAAAAGCACCAGCCATGATTTTGATAGTAGTTGTACCAAATTATTTCACAGTGCTAATTGTATGCATTGTGTAAAGTGTCTAAGTATGAAATAGTCCCAGTATTTGACTATACTTTTTAGTTTCTAGATTAATTTTCAGCCTTAATCTTGATTAGAGATCATTTTAACAACTTGAGTCACATCATGCTAATCAAATTAGTTGCTTTTGTCAAAGTTTTAGTCCGTTTATATAAGCATTCAATATAATATAACAGATAGACAAATATAAATGTGCAGGTATCTGTGGTTTATAAAACTCTATAGGAATTGATAAGTATTCATAGTCAGTACCAGGCATTAAACATAACCTTAAGTACATGAGATTTTTACTTGGCATATTTTTATAATTTCGGTTTCATGTTTTGAGTGTGAGTTTGAATAGTTTGAAGCTATTCATTTAACTAGTAACCAGCTTTTCAAGATACCTATGTTTGTTCGAACTGCCCTATCTGAATCAATAGAAATTCTACACCTATACCTATTGCTAAATGATACTGCTCACCTTTCACCGCCATGTCCTGATCGGTGACATGACAGTTTGAAAATGACAATTGGAAAACACCTATTCGGAAAATGGAAAATTAGAGAATGACATTTGTAAAATGAAAAATATTCAACATGGTCTAGTCCTGAGGGATTGTTCGGTATCTGGTCAATTCCAAAATAGCTTTTAAAAATAAATATAATGGCCGAATCAGTTAGGCCATCATGGAATTAGTTAGTTACCTAGTGGTTCTAATTTAAAACTGCTCACATTTACAAAAAGCTATTTTGAACCCGACCAAATACTAAGCACCCTCTCTGGATTAGGCCATCTTGAATATTCTTCATTTTCCAAATGTCATTTTCCAAATGTCTATTTTCTAATTGTCCATTTTCTAATTGTTCATTTTCCAAATAGGTGTTTTCCAATTGTCATTTTTGAAATGTCGTGGATTCATCCTGATCGGGTGGCTGATATTGCTAAATGGTACTGCATAAGTACACAGTGATGCTAAATAACAGAATAAAGCTTAAATACAAAATATAGATGCACTACAATCAGTAGCACTTTGAGGCTGCAAGTACAAATGTTTTAGGTCTAATAACTGAATAACTAAACAATTAGCCGAATACTCAATATTGTATATAGAAAGTAAAGGAGATACTGCATACGTATAAATTCTAGCATATTCACATATAGACATGGTACAGTATTACCCAGCTCACCCTTCAATTGCTTCGGCTCACAAAAATATGTGTTGGGACTATATAATTCACGTTTATTTTACAGTCTTCGACGGCATGATAGACATTTACAGAATTTATGGAGTTTTGGAGCCCTATGCTTATGTGGTGTATTCAGCTTTCCTAGAATCTTGGGTTAGCAAAAAGGCTTCTAGTGATTTGCCGGATCAAATTGGAAACATCAGCGATTTTCTGTCATCAAAAACGCTTAAAACTGCATTAGAAGATCATTGCTCGTGAGCACATCATTTATATTACTAGATATAATATATATATATATATATATATATATATATATATATATATATATATATATATATATATATATATATATAATATATATATATATATATATATATATATATATATATATATATATATATATATATATATATATATATATATATATATATATATATATATATATATATAATAATAATAATAATAATAATAATATTTGATCAGGCATATGCATGAGCAGTTTTTATATATTGTACATGATGACTTTCTTGTTCTTGACTTCTTGTAGATTGGTACAACGATTAGCTGATTGTGTGGAAGGGAGAATGCGTACAATGTGTAGTGTGGGTAGCACAGCTCAAGACTTCGCTAACTTATACAAAGAGAAATTCAAACTTAGATATTGCTATCAAAGCGAAGCAAATTACTTTCAAGTCAAACCAGAAGCATTAGATGGTGTGATATAATAGCCACAATTCAATGTGCTGTGACTAATACTAATTACACAAATAATTTATAGTAAACTTTCTGCAACCAGCAGAAAATAAATTTCTCATTGTAAGCTTTTTGTCTAAATTGGTTTTTGCACATAAATATAATTCCGTGCAAGATTCAGCTTCTGTTTGTGTTCAAGACCATAATTTTTTATTAATTTGCATCAACATTGTACAAAAAAATTTTCTTCAATAATAATTTTAGCACTTGTGAATGCTAACAAGTCTGAACTTGCGGAGCCTTTCCTTAAGTATTGGACAATAGATGACAACTTCCCAATGAGGATCATTACAACACCAGAGTTCAACACTATACAAGAAGTAATGTTTAAGATTATTTTACTTTAAATCTAGCGTTTACATGATTTTTTAAAACATGTAAGCCAGTATATGGCAAGCTGGACTCATAGCACCTGCCTACAGTAATCTTTCAAAACGCATTAATCTGAGAAATGAAAACCAAAGAATTCCATCACTAGCCGCAGCTCAAGAACAGAGATTTTATTTGTGTACATTCCCATGTGATGAATATTTTAGTAATAATAGAGCAATTATGTGTGTGCTTGTGCGTGTGCATGTGAGTGTGTGTGTGCGTGTGCGTGAGCGTGTGCGTGTGCGTGAGCGTGTGTGTGTGTGTGCGTGTGCGTGAGCGTGTGCGTGTGCGTGTGCGTGTATGTGTATATGTACATGTCCCGCTTCTCGAACAGGACAAAGTGGGGACAGGTAAGAAAAAATGTGTATATGTATATGCATATGTATATGTATATATATATATATATATATATATATATATATATATATATATATATATATATATATATTCATGTATGTATACGTACACGTATATATGTATACGCATATGTATATATATATGCATATGTATACGTATACATATACACACACACACACGCACGCTTGCACGCACACACACGCGCACACACACACACATATATATATATACTTATATACACATATATACGTATACATAAATACATATATGCAAACTTGATTATGCCGTTAAAGTGTATTTTGCATGTAAAAACAGGCATGTAAATCGAATATTATCATTGTTGATATTGTTACAGTATGTACAAGATTATTGCAATATGGCACTGTTCAGAGAGTTTCTTCAGAAGATAAACAGCGGGCCTGATGAATACATACTGGAAGCAGCTGAAGACCTTGTGAAGTAAGTCTTTGATCAGAATATTTATAATAAAAATAAACCTTTAAGTTATGATTTTTATCGACTTTATTTTTATCCTTGGAGTTTTACAAAAAATTGAAATTATTTTGTGTTGCAATCAGCTGCTAAACAAAATTGCATTGTGTGCATTGTATGCATTGTATGCATTGTATAATATGATTATTTAAACTAGCACAAGGCTCATAATTTCTATAAGACTTATTACATTTAATCATATTTATACAAAAGTCACAAACTCTTACTTTGTAGTAGCTGCCGTGAAATCATTCTTTAAGCAAATACCTACTTATACCAAGTGTTTAATTTCATTTGTTTTTTCATAATTGAAATTGCTGAATTAAATATTCTCGTCTGTAAAAATACAAAGTCGCTGAAATCGTAGGCATATGTATGTATGAATTATTTAGGATGATATATCTATTCACAGTTTGTAAGAAATAGCATATACTTTCCAATAACATAATTCTATGTCAAGCATTTTTTATTTTCTTTGAACACATATAAAAATGCATTTTAGATATGGAAAGGATCCAGCACGGTGTATCATTAGAATAGTTCAAAAGTTGTTTCCTCGGTTAGATATACCGTCTATTATTAATCAGTATGTTGAACATATCCATCTTGCTAGTGGAGGTATCATTGATGTGGAGCAAGATTACTTCTTGACTCCCGGTGACTATGATATAGTAGGTATCTTCTATTGGCTTTATTCTATAGTTTGAAAATTTTTGACAGTTCCAAGCATATTGATATAACATTACCAGCTTTAGGTAAATATGGCACCGGTAAAAACAGTACCGGTAATAAGAGCCCAAATGGAAAAATAGAAAAAAATGGCACACTAATGCTAAATTTTTGCAAACGCCGAACTCAAGCCCTCAACTCTTAAACCTCAATCCCAAAATAAAACCCCTCATTCTCCAAACTAAACCCTCATCCTAAACATCCAACCCCATCATAAACTCTAACATTGAAAGTGTGCCAATTTTACTTACTTTGCCATCTGTGCCCTTTTTACCGATGCCATTTTTACTAGACGCTAGCATTACCGTAACTGTATGCTTTAGTAACTGTATGCTACATGCTATTTTTATATAATAGATCTTACGCAGACCAGCTTGAAAACTTTCTTGCTATAAGATTGTATGTTGTAAAAAAATATTATGTTTTGATATTATAATGGGGTTGGATTTTGTAGAACATACTTTAAATTATATATTCTTATCATGTAAACCTTTTAGATTGACTAAAGGTATTTAATTTAATTTTTTTCTCACCTATCTCCACTTGGCCCTGTTCAGGTAGCGGGTATTTAATTTGATGTTGTATATATTTTTTGATCTGGTAAATTTTTTATATTTCAATAAGGATATGTTGCATTTATTAGTTATAGTAGGCCTTATTCGACCACAGATTACATCCTATATAATTGGATTGAACAGCAGCTTCTGTGACTGTGTAGACTATAGGCCAACATATGAGTGACAGCATTTGATGTAAAGGTTACATTTGTATGTAGATTATAGTGTGTTAGTGGAGGCCTCAGCTTTCCTGCTTGCCCTCTTTTCAGCAGCTACACTGAGAAGCTTTTCTTTTCCTGGTGTGAGATGAGGTTTTAGTTTGCTCCTCCAACTAGTGCAATTGGACGCAAGACCTTCTCAGGATGCAGTTTCTATGCCGACAGCCTCCATATCCCTCTTGTAGACATCTTTGCAGTGCAGCCGAAGACGCTCATGACCTTGACTTCAGCTGTTGAGTTTGTTTTGGAGAATGTCTTTAGGAATGCAAACTTAGTCGATGCGTCGTATATGACCAAGCTAGCACATTCTGTATTGCTTAAGGAATGTAAACACACTTAAAACACTAGCTTGAGAAAGAAATTTTGCATTCGTTACTCGGTCTTGTCATGTGATCCCAGGATGTGACGAATGTAACGCAGGTGAAAAGTGTTCAGCCTCTTCCTATGTCTGGCATATGTAGTCCAGGTTTCACTGCCATACAACAAGATGCTGACGGCACAGACATTATACACTGCCATCTTTATCAACACAGTCAGCTTTATGTTTATCCAGACCCGGTTTTCGAAATGGGCCATGGTTGTTGCTGCCATTCCTATCCTTTTGCTAATCTCACTGTCAAGAGAGAGACTTTGGGTAATAATGTCTAGCTCCTAGTTGTCTAATGGAATGGCAGGTGGTACCAATGTCTCTTGTTCTAGAACATTGGTCTTTTTTCAAGCTGATGGACAGCCCAAAGTCTTTGCAAGCCTGGGAGCAGTTGTTAACATGCGTCTGCAGTCCTTGTTTGTGTGGGGTGTGACAGTAGCGGCATCAGCAAACAGCATGTCTCTGATGACATCTCCACATACTTTTGTTTTGGCTTTGAGACGAGCAAGGTTAAAAAGTTTACCCTCAGATTTAGTCTGTAGGTAGACCCCTTTTGTTGAAGCAACAAAAGCGTGCTTTAGGAGTATGGCCAAGAAAATACCAAAGATTGTTGATGTCAGGATGCAGCTTTGCTTGACACCACTCTATACGTCAAACTGAAAATATCTTTTTGTCATCTGGTGTGAAGATTGCAGTCTGCTGCTCAGTTTTCTCCTATTCCTCATGCACTTAATGAGGAAGGTATACTGTGGTGAGACAGCACCTAACTGACTGGGGTCTGCCCAGGTAATGGCAAGTGGTAGCTATCCAATGAGATTGCAAAATCTCTCTTGCACCGTCAGAAGCAACTCCTTGTGCCTTGCTCTACACCAACTTAGCAACAGCTTATCACAGGTATCTGCTGCTCCCGTGTTATATCTTCACAAAAGGCGAAACTGGAGTGACCTCTCTAGTGTGAAGGTGTGCGGGTGTATGTCTGGGTATTGATCATATAGTGGACAGGCTGTTGCCCATGTAACTTGTCTCCCTCTCCATGTTGCTGGTGTATCCAAACGAACAGTGGGCTGTTACAGTAAGGCACCATGAATTGTCATCGCAGAAGCTGCCAGAACAAGGTTGTCAACAACCATGAAATTCCTTAAGGGCTCCAACTCTTGATTTGTCCTCAGGGTTTACTCCCCAAGGTTGGGTATTGCCGCAGGGCAGCACAGGCTTGAGATTAAAGTTTTCCTTTTTCTAGATGAGTTGTCTTCCAACACTAATGAGCCCTGTCTGCCCAAAGTACTAGTTTTAAGGCACTGGTAACTTGCCTTCGCCCTTTCTCCTATCAGTAGAAGAGCTGGTCCACCAAACATATACCTATGTTACACGAGCAGGCTAAGAGTTGGACTTAATTGTCAGAGGCTATTTGTGACTTCAATAAGCATTTGTTTACACTGGGAGCTTATTCTCTCTGCTGCTTTTTTGCTGTAACAACCCTTAAAACATATATCACCAATAAGATTATCCTGTATTATTCCTACACTAAATTACTTTAATGTAAATTTAGACTGCAAGAAGCAACTTGCAACTGCCTCTACAATCACTTCCTGCTCCATCAATGCTTGTGTCATGTGTCTCTTTCAGTCTTTTTAAGTAATGGGGTTCCGCATAGTCAATTTAATTAGTTACTTTCATTTAACTGTCGCTTCTGTTTTTACTATTCAGTTTCGCAATTTCATATCTGATATTATGGTAGGCTTACATCCACCGATGTTTTGGTCCTCCTCTTTTTCTTTTGCCTTTAACACTGATTTCTCTGATTCTCTCCATGTCCTTCTTTTTGTTTCCCTTTCGTGCATGTCCATGCCATTCTAGCCTTCTCTTTCTCATCAAGAGGATTATTGGCTAAAGTGTGTATTAGCAGCCGTATATTATCAAATAAAGCCTCTTCAAACTAGGCACCTGCAACTATTTTATAACCCAGTGCATACCCACAGTCTGAGTGTGTGGCTAAAGAGTATTCAAACAACACGGCTGTGTACAAATTTAAAGAGACAAATAAGAACTGCTGTAAACATTTAGTTTTAGCCATTGATATTTTCTAAATGTTTAGACCTTTTTGGTCAGAGTGCCATACACAAAGTATGGTGGTTTTCATGCTCTATCTTTACTGTATTTACTTTTGAAGTGCCAGTTGTGTTTAGCCTTGTTAAGTGTTTAGTTTTGTGCAACCAAATATTTGGCTCTGATTGTTTATACACAAAGTTTAATCAATGTTTTTACTAAATTAAAATGCTAACATTATTATGACATTTGCATAACAAAATTTTAAGTGTTGATAATTTTGAAGTTAGTTGTGCCTGTTCACTGCTTTAAAATAACTGAGTAATGATTCCTTCATGATAATAATAATATAATTGATATGTGATAAAACAATATCTGTTTAAGGTATGTCACGGTAGGTGAAAGCTACCTGCATACCCTGGTTCTGTTTCAGAACTATGGTTCAGAAGAAAGAGTGAGTGTTATGGCCATAGGTGACCCTCACGTGCTCCACCTAAATGCCTCTAACTCTTCACTCTGTAACTCTCCAGGGGAAACTCTTTTCTTCTCCAGTTTTGTGAGACATCGAATAGTACTGAAAGGTGTTAACTCTAAAGCAGCTAATCTGACCAACGCTACTGTCATAAGCTCTGTAAGCATACATTTTTTAAATGCAGATTATACATGAATTTAAAAAAATGTATCTTTTGTTTTTGCTACTATTTAGCTATAACAAATTTTTACTAATATTTTTATACATAATTCTTGTTGAAGTATACTTTTCATAAACTTATTCATTATTCTACAATTGACTAACTATTTTACCGCAGGTTGAGCTGAGCTTCTATAATGATGGAGCGTATTTAACTGCTGACTCTGCTATAAAGTTTGTTGCTACTAATGGATCTGATCTGCATTTAGTTCATAACAGAAGTGCCAGCCTTCTCTCTGTTTCCAGTTACTATGACAACTCCACCAAATCTGTTGTAGTAATTGATAGAGACATTGGATTTATGATCTCTGTGATGAGGTTCAAGTAAGTAATGAACAGTTTTTCTATGTTTTTCACGATTATTTCCTATATTGCACTTGTACTCTGAATGGTTGAGTAGTTGAAACAACTCTGCAATATTATCCTAACCAGCTTTTATTTGATGTGCTATCCTTAAGTTAGTATAAGGAATTTTCTCAACAAGCTTTCTCCCAATTTGTTGCTGTCAACAGTTTAATTGGTTATTAAGCTACTGTAGAATGTTATAATATTTGTGAATGTACTCAAAACTTGTAAAAAAATTCTTTTTTCCTAAATTTGTCACTCTATAATTACATAAATTTCATGTTCTAGAGACTTTTACAATATTATCATGAGAGCATCAAAAGAGTACTTGGCTACTGGATCTGGTCTTCTAGTTCATGGTTGTGGTGATGAGGCAATGGATCCAAAAGAGTTACTTAGTACTATTTCTACAAGTATGTCTTACTAATGTTATCTTTTGACCAATCAGCAATTAGCATCACTCTAAATTTGTCACCTCAACCATAATTCTTATATTATCAACTCAAGTTTTGTTCAACCATATTGTCGGTGTTTTTGGGATACAAAAATAATACTGGCATGTTTATCATCTCATTATAGAACTGCTTTTGGAAAACCTCTAAAATCATATTATAAATTCACAAAACTTTTCACCTCAGTGTCAACTGTTTAAGTATTGACTGACTCAATTGTGAACATTAATACAGGGCAGAAGCGTGATGCTGGAGCAGACAATGAGAGATGTGAGCAAGTATGTTCTGGAACTCCTACCTATTTACAGGGGTCATGCATTTTTGACTGTGTGATGCTGGAAGATGTCTCGGTATGTTGTTTTGATTAGATAGGTATACGCAAGTTAGCCATAGTTACCTGCTTACTCTGCCTATTATGTATGCAGATAAAAAAAGCTCAAAAAATTAACTTGAAACATTTTACTCATTTACAGCTATTATTCACAGTTTTTGTTTCGATTCTTATCCAGCCTGGATAAATTTAGTTTACCATAACTTCATTTTAACTTTTTAAATTGAATATTTTTAGTTTCCTATAGAAATTTAATTTGTCATTCTGCAATAATCCTCTACTATGGCAATAAGTATCAATGACTTAAATATTCTGCCACAAAAGTCACTTTGAGGAATTGTGTCCCCAAGTTTTGTTATCTATTGCAGTCTACCAAGCATAAGCTGAATGTTTAGTAGCCTACAGTTGTGCAACAGTTTTAAATATTTAAGTTATTGCTCTTTAATATGCTCTAATCTAACAAGTTTTTAAACCTAACTTAACAAATGTATTTGGTTAATTCTGGCTAAAAGCTTACCCATATTATGAAATTTGAAGATGAATAATGTAAGTTGATTGAGAAAACAACTGTTTGATTAAGCCACAGTAGAAATGCAAATAATATTAAAGTTACAATTATTTCATTAATGGTCTCCGCCATATAAAGTTGTGTTGAGAAGATTAAACTATTTTATTTTAAAAAAATTACAAGAGCACTAAGGAATGCCTCGGATATTTAAGGCTCATGTTGAAACATTTGTTTTAAAAAAGCTCATTTCCAAAATAAGACTAGAAACATATTTGCACTAAGATACATTTATGGTATGCTGCACATTACACTCTGCATCGTAAGCACTACAAACTAAACACATTGTTGTAATCACTTTATACACACCACTCAGCATAAAATCTACACACTAAATGCACTCCATACATTGTTATTTTTGATTATTTCTTGTTATTTGGTTGTATTTAATTCTCAAAAAAGTGCAAGTCATGTATTTTCTTGATATTTATTTTTTATTTCACAATAAATAGTAAATCTTTTAATCTTTTTCATAGTGAGATACAAAACATACTAATGTTCTCATCTAAAAGCTGTAATTTAAGCAGAGAAGTTTTCAATGTTGTCACCGCCTGTAACAATTGCCACCTTAACCACATTTAAAATAACAATCAGACAATTAAAAGCACTTAATTGTTGCAGGATTTCCTGGTAGCATTTTTCCTATACATACATCATATTTTTAATCAACATAATTGATGCCACCACCTATTCTATTCCTATAACTCAAGTTAATTTTAATTTATGGTTCTAATTTGCTAGTGCGTATAAAGTAAAATAACCGACATGCATAGTATCACTTAGGTGCAGAGATGCCGACTTTTGGGCTTATAGGTTTTGGTTTTATGTTTGTCTTGAAACACAAGGATGCTATTTTATGAACAGACAACTTCTCATGTAATGAATATGTGCAAAACCAGTGTTAAGTTTAGTATTATATTATTTTTAATAGGTAACAGATGATGCACAGTAGTATTATGTAATGTTATGGCATATAAATCAAGATAGCTGTAACAATAACTTCTTAGTTGAAAACTTTACTACTGAATACAGCAAATTACTTTTTAAATTAAGTGACCAAATTATTATTTAAATTGCTTGAAAATATTGCACAAATAAATAGTTATCACATGGGACAGGTATTCTTAGTATCGATTCTATGCAGATGTAACTTTAAATTCAACCTTTAAGCTGTTCAAGCACTATCTCATATAAACAACAGAGGTTTTTGAATTAGAAGTTTAAACTACAAGATGAATTTGACATACCTTGACACTACTAACAACTAAAAACTAATCTCGCACAATAATGTGACACAAGGAAACTCTTAATGTAAAAATTCTTCAGTTGCTCATCACACATACTATTCTACCCATGAGTCAATTTTGGCAAAAGGTATTGATCGGTAAACTTTCTAAATTTAACACAAGTTTATAGAATGTTTTTATAAGCTGGTCTCATTTGTTTATTTATATTTTAGGTAGCTGAAGTTCATCATCAAGCTGGCCAAATGCAAATTGCATTAAGGCGACAAGATGAACAAATTAGGCGCTATGTTGCAAATTTTTTCTTGTACTCCACCAGTACTGAGCAAATGCCTTTCATAAGTGATGATCAAGTTACAACTGTTACTCAGTCTACAACATTAAAACCTGCTACTTCTAGTACAACATTGAGACCTGCTACTTCTACAACATTGAGATCTGCTATTTCTACATTAAGACCTGCGACTAATACAGATGGAATAACCACAGAGAAAAAAATTACTGATAATGATCAAGTTACAGCTGGTCCTCAGTCTACAACATTGAAACCTGCAACTAATACAGATGGATTAACCACAGAGAAGAAAACCACCAATAATGAACCCACTGAGAGTTTGGATGTGTTGAACTCTACAATTTTGAGTGAGCAGGGATTAAATGGTGAAGATAAAAATGGTTGCCGAGTGTTTGTACCAGCAGGAGTTATTCTCAATATACTACTGTCTTTAGCCATACACCTTTAGTAGGCACAAGTTCTCAGGAACTCAAATCACATTTTTCTAGTTTATTATTTAAGAAAGTTATTTTAAGTCTTTAGAGTTTTCTTTACCCAAATATTTAAAAATGAGAAGATTATTCCAAATTATGAGAGCATGAAGCAACTTATTTCCTTTATTAGCTTACAGTTGTATTGTTTATTTAATAAACACCCGATTAGCTTGCAATCATGTGACCTATATTTCTCGGAGCTAGCCGCGAATTAGGTTTGTTCAACAATCATCACTTATAATGTTAAATATATGCAGTCACGTGATATTTTGTTGTTTCCCAGTTGAAACCAAGTCAAGTTCACTGAAATCGGCACCATCACAAACACAAACACAGTGTTGATAAACAAGTCAACATAATGGGTTACTACATTTGACATGGTGATAGTAAATAATGATTTATGGAAGAATCATATTGTTCTACATACTATTGCATATAATTTATCTGATAGCAACAATTCCATTGATAAGGAAATTATTCTGATTGCTAACAGTGAACTGGTTTGACTGTTTATATATTACTAACTAATGAATCATCCAAGTTCCTAGTTTATAAATCTTACTGTATTTGTAAGCACTACATAATCTAAACCTGGTTAAATCTAAAATAAAATGAAAAGTGATGAAGGACTTTTATGAGCTTTTTTGTGTAAACTTATTTTATGCTGAATGTCTTTGGGAACCTAGAAAAATGGAACTTGGTTGAGAATACTTTACCATCAAATAGTTCTGTGAGTAAACAAAAACAAGCAACATAAATTATCATATATCTATATAATAATGTCAGCTAAGCATCGTGGGTGGCTATAATTTGTAAACAGGGCTTGGTAGCATGGATAAGAATGCCCTGTACATAATAAATATGCTACACTGCAAAAGAATTATTGCCTTGGAATTTTCTATTTAATGTTGTGATTCAGTTGTTCAGATGGTTTGATACACTTTTTCTCGCATTGGGTAACTTGAATGATGGAACATGATTATAAATATTATGTAGCCTATATGTATATACATCTAATATATATTATATACATGTATATGTATATACATCTTATATATATGCATGCATATAATATTATTGTGAGAATACTATCAGAATACAACTAAATAGCGAAGTTGAGACTACGCAGAGTGTGACGGCTTATAATTAGCCAGATTCTGAGGGTTGATCGAGCGAGGTTGGTGATTGGTTGCTGGCTTAGCTATTATGAAGCAGATGGTACTTGATCACGTGTACACAATATTTATAATTGCCTGTATTGGAGTGGTAGCAGCTGATGAGTTTTGTTGTTGTATTGGGTCGAGTCAAACTAGTGCAAGGTCAAACTATCTACTACTAGCGCTAGCTCACTCCTTGCTTGTCCTAAATTTCAAGTTTCTATTCTATTAGTTATATTTATCAGTTGTTTTTGCTTAGTACTTTAATTAAATAAACAAAAAATCAGGCTGCATAAATATTGCAAGTGGAAATCTATACACATTAGTATCAGGTATGTATAAAATATATTGAATGATTTACCCAACAGTATAAACTATAAATACAATCACTAGAACAGTTCACTGAGTGCAGTTTGTATTGTAAACTGATTGATTGGAAATGTATAAAATGAAGGGGCTGTACTGATGCATCTATTCAAAGACTAAGTAAATTTCATTCATATTCGTTCAAGTAAATCTAGAACCATTGCCATGTGTTATACTTATCATACTGAATATTACTAGCCCAGAATTACCACTATTCTGGTACTGAAAATTGTTTAAATTGAAAAACATGTTGGCATACAATGCTTGGTAAGTGATATATTTTGCTTTTCTGAGGTGTTGCAGTATGTTTTGCCTTTATAGAGAGGCTTTCATAATGCTATTGTAGGAAGCATGTTTTGTAACTTATTAAGTTTCAATGAATTTATAAACATGTTAAATCATGAAATAAAAATGTCATTGAGATAGGATTTTATGAATAAAAAATAGGGAAATGTCCAGTTTAATACAAATACTTTAATTTCTACTAGAGTGGGAAAGTGATCAAATTATTTAGTAGATTTCTTATGCTTCAGCCAACATATTTGATAGAGATGTCCAGTTCATTGCACACTTACTGCTCTGGTGATGCGTCATTAAGATAGTTATAAAAGCTTGCTAATGTTCAACTAGCTTTAACATTAAGAAATGTTTGACATATTCTCTTCAGCTGGGTAGCCGAATAGCAACTTAGCTTGGTACATGCAGGGATAGAGTGACTTATATCAGCGAGTGTTGCTGTCTGCTGTCAGAACATGACAGAAGCTCTGAAGCTTCCAGCTGGTCCACTGGCAACCATACATCCAGCTGTGAGGCTGACTAATATTTGCCAAACTAGCAAACTTAGCTGTCAAATACAAAGCAATGGCTTAAAACAAGTAAGTATTACCATTACCCATGTAATATGCTGCTTAGGTAGGAAGGAATACAGGATACAAAGTTGAAATGATACAATTATATATACATGAAATTTGTAAAAACAGGTATGAACTGAAAACATATGCAGATATACCAAATGTGGTCAATCAGATGCAATTGAGATTTGTATAGTTTTAATATTTTAACTTTCTTGATGTTACCCAAGCATTTCCTGGTCTTGATGAATAATAATTGGTTAGTAGAAAGCATGTAAAAAGAGACTACACAAATACAAATCTTCACAGGTTGATGGGGCACACTTTCATACCAAACTTCTTTATTTGCTGGTTGTGTAGTTGTAGCTTGAATTTGGACTAATTAAGAGCTATTTTTAAGATTTTTTGAAAAAGCTTTCATTTGGACTAAAAGCAGCTTATTTCTAAACTTATAGATGTACCAAAGTCAAAATTGAATGTGGTGACCCTCCCCCCCCTTTTCTTCATTTCTACTGATACTCCTGTTGTCTCAATAAGGTGATTTCTCACTGGTAGAATTCCAGTCTAGGGTTTTAATTGTATCCCCTTACCACCCAGGTTGTTTTTCTCTAGTTGGTTCATTCGATAGTTTAACTATGCTAGCTATTTCTATTAATTGTATATTTCAGCATTCCATTCTATATCTAGACAATATTAATTCAGCTACTGCAATCAGTTCAACTCCACATATTTCCATTTGGTTAAAATGAAGTAATATTGATGAACCTAAAATTAAAATAGCCTAATGTGTAAAATATACAAGCCTCCTTTCTCCAACTAATAAACAAATTCAGCCAACACAAAGTGAATAATATTTTAAAAATAACAGTTAGTATATAGCCAGAAATACAGGGTAGAGGTTCAGCCATATTGAGATAATTAGATAAAATATTGCTTTTGAAAGTCACAAAAGGACGGATACATCAAGATGGTAATGCTCCTAACACAGGTGTTTTTTGCTGTTGAAAACTTGTGTATTTAATAAGGATAGAGATTAAGGTTGGCTTATTAAATGGTATAAGAACTATAGAAAATGTATTGTTTGCTGGTAAACATTTAATTTCAACTGCTCAGTCAGTCATATTAGTGAGTTTTGAAAAACCCTGTTCACTCAGAAGTGGCTGTGAGACTGCCTTGGGATTGTGAGCAAACCTTTATTAATACCCTTCAGCCTATTGGTTCAGTTATTTCTGAGCCAGGTTATTATGACTCATGGTCCATGTCCGGCCATAACTTGTCCAAATACTATTTTTAGAAATATAAGCTATTAATACATTAGTCATACATTTGGGGAAAATAGTGATTGGTTTAAAACTTAGGTCTGGAATACTTTAGGAAACCTAAAAATAAATAATGTAATAAAATGCAGTTCATATCAGTATTGTGAAGCTACAATATTCCAAAAAGTTTTTGTTGTTATTCCACTGAGCTACTCAATGTTCATGCCAGAAGCTGACATAGATAAAAGTAGCGCAGTTACTAAGATAATGGTTGCCAGGATTTTCTGGTTGGAAAAATACCTTCAGTACTTAGCATTGTAGATATTCAGTTCTATCACAACTAATAAACTATATTATACTCTGCAGGTAACAGTATTACATAGCAGTATCTAGTACTACTAGCAATACCTAGTTACCCAGTACTACAATGTTTTTGACTATATATTGCAATGCATCAAACATTTTGGCTGTCACTAAAAGCTAATTTATCAAATACTTGCATAAATTATATGCCTTGTTGACATAAATTATCATGCATGTTTTGAATAATTCCACAAATATAACATAAGGAGATACGCTTTCTCTACCAGAAATAAATCATTTTGGTTATAATCATTCAATCTGATGTAAATGGGAGCAGCTACTGTAACAGCACTTCCTGTAGTAGTTAACTGCAGGCTCTACATATAATTGTTACTTCAAGTAATGGAAGAAATGCAGTCTTTTGGGCGCTACGAAAGGCTTGTAGTTTCTAAAACTGAATGATATACTTTAGTACACAGGCTGAACAATGCAACACTTGTTATAACTCCTATCAACTTGAATTATTGTACAGTCTGATTATCTTACTTGCTTATAGATAAAAGGCTGTAAATTTTAATATGATGTACAACTACAATAAAATCTATGTTTGCAAACTTTACGATTGCTTTGGTAATTCTAGTGACACCGATAAGCACACACTGTTCTCCAGTTCGTATTACTCATTTATCATAGCTTGCTTTACAATGAGAAGTTTCAAGTTTATTACTGGCGTTATTGTTATTGGGATACTACAGCTCTGGTTGTAACAGTTTATACTGCACGTTTCTAGTATATAGTATACAAATGGTCTCGTAGTATTAATACTTCGTAAGTAATACATTTACAGTCTAGTAGTATAGTCCCAATTTAGTTGAAAGTGTTGTTCAAATTTGACATTTTCATGTGCACTAAAATATCCCCAAGAAATGTTCATCTTCCCCTCATGTCATCATAAATCATTAAATGGCTATGCATAACTTGTGTAAAATATATGATTTCTCTATTATGCTACATATTCTGCAAAAACTAGTGTTAGAAGTTTACATAATCCAGGCTTGCACTGGATGAGTTGAGGTGTGAATTGTGAATATAGTGTGGAAAATTGATCCAAGTTGACGGAGCTGTAGCAGCACAGAGGTGAGTGCACGATTACGTGTTGGTAGCAGATCTCTAAGATGTGAACTTGTGTGGTAATAACCAACAACATAGTCGACTAGGAACATGCATGTGAAGCCATCAGCTATATAGCTTTAGTATTTCTATTTATCAGGCTTCCTGACCTTTGATGAAATAAGATTTTATCGATGATTTCTGTTACCTCGCTGCCTTAACCAGCTTAGCCTGTGCATTTGTCCCTAGCCTCGGTCACCCAGCATTGCTTTGGTTGTAAAGTCACTCTATTGGCTTATCTGGGCTTTGCAATCTTCACTACATTTAGTTTATATTGAATTTTCTCACACATTTATTATGTTATGGTGTGCTGTGCAGCTTCTAATGTAGTAAAAAATTCTCAAGGGAATTTGGGCATAGGAATCATTCTATAAAGTGATGGAAATGAGACTTCTTGGAGCAGAGTTTGCTCCCAAGTGTATTGAATAATTTAGCATATTTAACATCACACACTCTGCCTCCATACTGCAGAGTAAAGCAGCATTTACCCTGTCTACTCTCCCAGCCCCTGTCTACCCTACCATCTCTCTCTATTCTCCCACCATATTGTATTAGCATTATACTCCATTCCATCTGTAGCATGAATTCTGTGGGGAGTTGATATTAGCTTTTGCTCCCACATTTATTAGCACAAATATCCCATGTTTTATATTAAATAAAAAATTGAAATGTACCATTACACTACGATTGCTTACTGTAAACAGCTGTTTTCATCAATCGACCTTTTGTTTTTGTTTGTTTTGCATTGCACTCTCGCTATCTTGATAATTGTTTTATTTAAGCTGATAAAATGTTTTTTTTAATCCTAGCATTAAAAGATATCATTGATTGAAAATATATAGCAGCTGATTTAGGCAGAACTAGTAGAAGCTCAAAATATAATACAAGAGAAAATATTAAAAATATGTTACTATTCTATACATTAAGTTGTACTTTTGCACTTGCAGTGAAGGTCGCTACTAAAATATAACATTTCTTGTTGGCCGCATGGCTAGTAGTGAGTTGGACAGTAAGTAACGTCACCATGCACTTCTCTATTATTATTTGTATAATATTACAATAATTATATAGCGCAAGATGTAAGTAATCACTGCTATTATGCTGGCTCATCAATTAAACCAGTGATTCCAGCCCTCCATTCCTATCAGCAGCATACATTAATAGTACGTGTATATTTATGTATTGTGTATATTTATGTATTATTACCAAGTTATACACACCATCTCCTACTACCTTACTGTTATAAACAACTAACAGAGTCAATGGCTTATGGAAGATGTATAATTGACCATCTTCACATAGCTAGGAAAATGACAATCAATATTATATCATGTTGGACTCTACACTGAGATTGTGCTCTGAGCTGACGTGAAAATAATCTCCCAAATGACCACATGAGATCACAGTTGTTGCACCTTAAAATGCTATACTAATTATATTCTTTTTTTTATAACAACTTTTACTTTTACCATTAAGGAACACCATATTTGAATGGCATATATACTGAGAACTTCAACTGCAGTGTGTATTTATTGGAAGAATGAAAACTGCAGTGAAAAGTTAACAAATTACCGATATGATATTTTGATGGCCTATTAACTTTATTTTCTTGTTCCCTGCTCTCCCAATATGCTAGTAGAAGAGGCCAAGTTACATCACTATGGTATATTATATAAGCTGCTCCAGTATAGATAGGATGAGTATGGATAAGCTACACTATAATGTGTACACTGTGATTGTTAGTGCGTAGTATTTGAGTCAGCTTTATTCATCTGCATAAATTAACAAGATTGTCCAAGTGTCATTTAGTTTTAGCATACAAAAAGTGATAAGGGGCTGTCTTACTAATACAGAATGACTACATCGGCCTATTTCACACTTTCCTGGTCTATATTAGTTGTGTATAATTACATATGCCTTGTTTCTTAGATGTGATAAGAAAAATCTAAATTGTATTATTATCAGTATCTTTATAACTATTGACAAGAAGTGTCACACAGCAATAGTAATGGGTTTTGTAGAAAGTATATAACTTATAAAGTAGTATTATACTTGGTATTAGGATATCCAACGATATAGCAAATATTACCGCATTTTCTTGATTAACAAAATGTAAAACACCACCATTCTATAGAATGTGCCTAGTAATTACATACTCTGCCGTGGGGTATGTTCATAGCTTCTTCGTTTACTTATTCAGAATGAATGAAGAAACCGTGTGAAAAAGTTAACTGCCTAATACAATTAAAATAGAAATTGTAAAATCACCTGGTACACTATGCCTTGGAAAAACCTATTATAGAAAAAGGAATTTTTTGCAAAAATCTAAGTAAACCCATTTTGTCACTTGGCTAAATGCAGTGGAGCATGATTGGGCTAATCAGCGAACATTTCGCCTGCCAAACTGTGTTTTATATATGTCACCATTGTTTCTATTCTTCAAAAATAGAAGAACAAAATGTAGTATACTTTAAAAAAACATTTCAATTGTTTTATCACAAAGTTACTGGTTTATTATATTTTACACAGAAGTAGAGAAACCCTCTAACCGGAAGTAATATTTGTGAGTTAAAATTAGGTACACTGTAACAATAAGTGCAGACACTGCTCAGTTTTCTAGTACAGTAAAGTGTGTTCAGTAACACTTTACTGAGTGCAGAATAGCTATAACACGTCTGGCTTTACAAAAACATTTTCATTTTGTTTGTATTTTTACATACACACTTTCTCTTATCCATTCATCTCTCTTGCCATGATATACTGCCAACAGCAGTGTAGTTGGTATATTCACTATCTGCTTTTAATACTAGCAGCAGTCAACTCTTACATATGTCCCACAGTTACATACCAAATTTATCAATATGCTTTGCCATAGGCATTTCCATAGCTCTGTAGTTGTGTTGTGCTACAGTGTAACGAGATCATATTATAAAGCAAACCTTGCTTGTGTAGTGTGTACAGATGTATATTGGTTTATATTAAAATAGTTCAGTCTTTTAGTATTCCTAATGCAGCAAATCTTTTCACCAGATGTTAGATGAGCAAGTAGTTGTCTGTACCAACTCTTGAAATGCATATTCAGATGTTTGATAGTACATTTTAATTAAATTGGAGGTCATTTTTGGGAATAGGATCTTGAGAAATTAAAATCTTTATGGCAAGTTGATGGTTTTTTTTTTCTAAAGACAAAGGGGATTTATGCAATTTAGCTAATTGATAAGATTTCCATGTTTAATTTAAATTGGTTTTTATCAGTGCACCCTTTAGTTGACCAGTTGACCAATCATTCACATGCACAGGAAGCAGCATTTTTTCTTGGTGACTCATCATCCTATAATTTCTTGCCATAGGATTTGCCATTACACCAGTCAATACACACAGCTATATCTTCCAGCATGGTGTTCTGACTCTTAGAGCACCATTGTTCTATCTGGTTGACTGATTTATGAGTCTCAAATTCGAAAAAGTAATTTATGGGTTATTTTACGTGTTTATAAAACTGTATAAATTAACATACAAAGTTGCTTTCTAACCAAATAAATCAATATTCAGCCTGGCGGAAAGTATGCGAGTAGAATTATTACACTAGCTAAGCAACTATATGCTGCATACTCCTTCTGTGCAAAATGGTGAAAGTTATGTCAGCTGTGAACTCATTGCTACTGGCAGATCTAAGTTAAAGTTCAAGGACTTAGAAACAGACAATACTGTAACATATATGCTGCTGTCACAGCTTGACACAGCTGTTTAATTAAAATATAAATGGATATTCTACATTAGCAGCTACTGGGCAGCTTTATTAAGATTTTTAATTAAGATTTTATTGACTACTTCACTATAGACTTGTGACAAAGGACAGCATATGGCAAACACCGTAATTAGTATAATTGTCTTAACAGCACATAGCCTAGTTCTCAGCAGTCTGAAATGCTTCTTTATAATAAAGCGCTAACCAATTCACACAGGTTGGCCAAAACTAGCACTGTATTATAGCAGTTGTATAGAAACTTGGCTATACCTAGACTGTATACCTAGGCTACTAGAAACAGAGTACTATTCCTGTAAAATGCTTGCAACCCTATAAAAGATATGCTGTGTATGTTTTTTTTAGTTTAAATGCAAGCAAAGTGTTTTTAGCATTTTGTTGGAGATTTTGTCTTCGCATGTACTAAAGCTATAAAGAAAATGCAAAGTTTAAGCTAGTCTACTAAATTATGGGAATTATTTTACAAATAGGAATTTAATTTTACCAATAACAAAGATAATCAGTATGACAAGGTTGTAATAAGCAAATTTTTATTCAGTTCATTATTTTGAATTGCATAAGAAAGTTCTAGATTGCTCAGCAGGATGTTGGGTGGCCTATTACATGGCCAGTGACAAGGAAGGAGTTGTCACTGCATGCATAGTAATAACTAACCACTCACTCTGACAGGGCTGCATTTCTTCAACACAAACTTTTTAAAAAGAACTCAAATACAGTATATATTATGTGTATATATTATATATGACTCATATAATTCTTGTGGTGGTTTGATTAATATTTGAACTCACATTTTGGCATTTTAAATTTTTTTTTTAATTTTACAATGGTTTCCCTCACGCATTACTAAGAAAAAGTGGATAACTCCTGGATAAATTGAGTGATAACACAATCACTGTGAGGTTTTTTTGACATATAAATTGTAGTATGTGACATTATTGCAGTTATTCGTCAGTAGTTAGTTTAGGGGAGAGGCAATGCTAAAGGCTATGTACAGTAGAGTAAGCTTCATAATGGCAATTGCCTGTAGGAATTTACTAAACTGTAATAGTAGGTTCACAAAATTCAATAGCAATTAGCTCCTAGACTCAAGTGTGCTTCAGCAATACTTTCCCTATGGTTACAAGAGGGATTAAATATTTTTTATTATTGAATTAGTTAGTAATGGTGCACTTGAATACAGTCCTATGTAAAACACTAAGGTTGCTAATGCTGGTACTCGTGTATACACGTACTACTACCATGGCAATGTTACTAGCTTGAAAGTTAAACTGAAACCTTTAATATATAGGCATATGAGAGAAGCAAATCGTTTAAGCTTTTTATCTTCAAAAATTCATTTTCATCAATTGTTTTTACTGAATTTTAATAATATATGTTATAGCAGGTATGAATAACTGTAGAGAAAAAGTAAAGAATAGCAAAATAATGTAATAAATCTAGATTAATATCTTTCGCATAATAAATGCCATTATACTTATAGATTGTATTTGTTTTGGCTGCGCCTCATTACCTACACTAGTGCTTCTATACTGATAAGATGCACCTGTCATTGCCCTATAGAGTATGTGGGTTGATAGTATAGTAAATGGAGTAGGTGACATTATTCCATTAGTATTATATAAAATGTTATACAGTTTAATTATTGCATTATTGATATTTTCTATCTGCATTGTGGCATTTTCAATTAAAATAATAGCTAAAATTTTGCAGGTTTCTTTTCTGCATTATAATAGTGGCATAATTACTAAAAGTAACGAAAGATGACTGCACCTTAAAAAATTGACTAATCTTAATTAGCTGAAGCTTGAAGTTCTGGCATGGCTATTGTATATAATTTAATAACAGCGTGTCTACTGCAAACTGAGTTAACAACTAACAAGGTATTATAAATGTAATTTACAACTGATATTATTTGTGGTAATCACATTCCCTATATTAGCATCAGTCAAACAGCAGTGTCATTGACTCTAAAATCTAAATGCTGATAACAACTTTAGTGCAGCAGATGTGGTGGCACTATTTAGTGTGTTGTCTTCTCTATCAATTTACTATACTGTGCAGTTTCTATAAACTATAGAGTATAACATAGTATAGTAAACTGTATAGCATAGTAAATATTCAACAATGCAGAACCATATATATATATATTACACACAGATAAAATTAGCATGATTAAGTTTATTTCAATTTCAACACTGGCTCCTATAATAAACTTATATATAAGTCTATTATAGTGACATTACGTAAGCCTACCAAACATTGAAATATTATCTTTTACATGCTGATTTGACTTATTAAAATGAAATGTCACATTATGATATACTGATTCTTCCAAACTTAAATCAATTAATATCATATGTTACCACACGCACACTACTCACTCATGAATATTATTTGTTAGAGCATATAACTTAAAATAAATAGCAGTAACTAAATATTTAGAGTTGTCTTATCTGTATACTTAAAACTTTGCTAAGCAATAATAAGTTGTATTAGAAGCAGCCAAAAGAACACAAACTGCTTTATTGCAGATTTCAACACTTGCAGTTTTATAAAAGATAAATTTCAAATATTTTCAAATTTTGCAAGTGAATTATAGGCTGTAATAGTTATTTGTTGAAAAAAATGTATTTATGCGCCACAGCTTGTTTGTGTACATAACTCCCAATAGCCAGCTATGCCATAGTATATTTATTTATGACGTATACCAGTTTATATTTAAAGTCATTTATTGCAGTATTTGGTTCCATACAGACTCATGTTACCAATGACCAAATATGCTCATTAGTGATACACAATTAAAACTAGAGGCTACTTGGCCCTGCAGTTATTACTATGAATAAAAATACTATACTATAGTGGTTTGCAGTGGTTAGTTCCTAAGCTTTGAATATAAAATGAGTTAAAATGGTAAAACTGGTTGGTTCCTACTACAAATATAGCTGTTATGGCATTCCATGACTACTGCACCATCATTTTGCATGCACCATTTAATTTCTATTCCTGGTATCTTTTTAAAGCATTTCAAACTGAAAACTTGATAGAGTTGCTAGGCACTGATTGATGGTTCACAGAGCCCATCAATTATCTACAGTTGTCCTGGGATAATAGTTTAAATGTAGTTTTCACTATGCAAGTTACTAACAAATGTGTCAAAATCTAAAGTATTGTTAAAGCGTTAGCTCTAGATTAATGCATTAAACTGCTTTCTATTTCGGTATGCAATGCCAAGATGATTTTATTGAAAAAAATTGTTGAACAGCCTTTAGAAAATGCTAAAATATTAGAACCAAAAACACTGCATTTCACTAATGGAGTAAGTCATACTGAAGTCTTCAACACTTTCAAACAGGTAATTTGTAGGTTTTTTCATGTGCAGTATATAATTTAGAGTTTGGAAATACTGCTAGATTGTCATGTTCTTGCATCACTGTATTGGATTCATGATAAAGCCATATTTTCCTACCAGCATTTCAAGAAGACTAAAGCTTACAACGCAGTTTGGAATAGCTAGTAGCTATGAGTCGTCACTTGTGTTTTGATTAGTCAACAAGCCTGCTCCTGTGTGGTCTTGTCTGTTCATAGTAATTCTCAGACACTTGTTGGTGCTATTCAGGACTCAAGTTATGTGTAGTTGCAGCTTTTATGACACGAGTGTCAAGCTAAATCTTCTGAACAAGCTATGAAGGTAAGGCATGACACATTTGCTTTTAAAAAGTTGAAGCAGAAGGAAGGGCTGTTGAAAATGGGTATTTTAAGGCAAACCTTCCGAAAAACTTTTAAAAATTCTCGACCTTTATATGAAAGACTTGTTGAGAAAATGGAAGATATTTCAGATTGGGAAAGTCTTGACAGGGCTATTTGGGTATGTTTTGAAGTTTTGAGCCTAGCCGCTGAAATAAGTCAAATGGTATTGATATGTCGATTTAGTCATCTCATCACATTGACGTGATTGAAATCCAACTAAACTTGCTGAACTTTGACCTTTCAGTGGCTGCCAACTATGCTAAATTGATTTCTCAGTAGGTCACGGCTAGTATCGTAACTGAAGCGTGGCTGGGCTAAACTTACATTTCCAAGTCTCGATAGTTTTTGTATCCAATTGTTAAACTTAAACGCTGTTAAACACTCAAAAACAATGGATTTATGGCAAAATTTAGTCGCTAACCAACACTCTACAACCAATGTACCATTGGACATGGTATGAAATCTATATTGATGATGTAGTTATAGTTAATAAGTTATAGTTATACCATTACCATTCTTTTTCTATATTATACATAAGTTAAAGTTTAAGTTCATTTTTTCTCAATCTGGTTGTCAGTGTTGTATAACTCAGGAAGAGGCTGGTCATACTTGTTCACTCTGTTTTGATGTTCATTTTGTCAGTTTAGCATCAGAAGTATATTCACCTAGTCAAATTAATGCAATTGTTGAGACTCTTGTATTTCTAGAAGACTATGCTTGCTTTTGGTTTTGTTCAGGTGGACAAGCTGCTAAATTGCAAAATTATGGAGTTCACACTTTACCAATAAAATACTAATAGTAACATGTAATAGTGATATAAAAATTATGTCGGTGAGTTGGTGTTCAATGGTTCTGATAAATCTCATTGCTGTTCCATTAAACTAAATAATGGATTTATAAAAGCTGTGGACTGTTGTACCAGTAATTACTTCCAATTTCCATGGACAAAGCAAGCTTGTATGTAATGTTTTCTAATATTCTAACATCATTGTTGACCTTTGCACTTATTAATGCTGTTCTGTAACGCTACAGCTACTGAAAATACAACAACCAGTAACTAATTAGTGAAATGCTAATTAATCTGGCATCATTTTGCTGAGTAATATCAGATCATATCTACAAGTAAGAGATTCATTTGCCAGTTATTCTCATTTGAGCTAGTTAGCTGCCTGTGTCAGTCTGTAGATATCTCATCAGCCTGTTATTCTAGCATTTTCAAGTTGGTATCTTATTCACTGTTCAGTCTTGTACTTGCTTCTCTAGTAAAATCAACTCATCTTTGCTTATTGCTTTATAAGTGCCATGGATCCAACATCATATGAGGTATGCTGCATTTTCAAAAAAGTTATAAGCTTATAGAATTTAATATTCAATATATTTTTTCAAGTAAAAGCTTTTTCAGCTAACTTCAATAGGAGATTTGTATCACTGCCTTTCTATCCATGAAAGCCACTTTGTGATAGTTAATATTCCTTTTGACAACCCCCCCCCCCCTTTCCTCCAATAAATGCTGCTCTCAATCAACCCAAACCAGGAACTGCCACAGTCTATAGGCATAGCAACCAGAAATATTTCTAACAGTCTGAGCTTTTTTGCTCAACATCAAAAACTCGTATAAAGCTGGGGCAGTAATTTTCACTAGAACGCAATTTTTCTAAATAATTGTTCTCGATGTAGGATTTCTTGAATTTCTACATGTTTTGGGTTTCAGATATTCAAATTGTATTTACATGACTATAGCTTATATTGAAAAATGGTTGGTACTATAAGTAAACTACATGCTGTCATAGCTATTTCATAGGGGTTGTGATTTTTATTACGTATAAATATTATGTTATGTATCACAGATTCACTGATTGGGTTTCACACCACAATTTGAATTCAAATTAATGTTTTTGATTGAAATAGACTACTCTTTGTTGTAGCACATGGTGCAGAATCAGCTGAATCCAGCTCTCTACCAACCAGGTCAGCAGCTACAGTATCACCAGCCAAGTATAGAAGAGCTGGCTGCAGCCCAACAGCAAGCAGCCATGCAGTTACACGCAGTAGCCACACAACAGCAACAAACAGCTGCAGCAGCAGCATTGTTGGGAACTCATATAAACACAGGTGCACATGGAGCCCAACCTACAACCCGGTCTTCCAGTGAACTATCAGCAGCACCAGCTTTGAGTAACAGATCTGGGACACTACCGTCTACAGCTGGTGGCACTGGATCTAAAACAGACCCCCCTTTAATTGGCTCAGACAGCTCATCCAAATCAGTATCTAGTATTCTATGTGCAACTGGCTCCACAGCCCCAGTGGTAAAGAAATATAAATATATTCTGTGAAAGTTCCCATAATTATCTGTTATATTCAGTTACTCAAATATAAGAATGTATACTGCTAGATGAATTGGTGTAGTGCTTTTTGTTGTGTGACAGCTCAGTATATTTTTGGTATAATCAATCTTCACTAAAATTAGCTATTAGAAGGAATTACAACTTCTTATACCAATAGGGTCTAAAGCTCCAAATTTGTTGGTGGTAGTAAATTTCATTGCATACATCTATATCCAATGCAACAGCACTTTCCTGGTGATCGTATTTGGAATAGAAATGTGATGCAATGAGATAACAGTGCGTTCCTTGTTACAGACAGCTGACAGTAGTAGTTCTACTAGTACCAGCAGCTCTATTGCCAGTGGTGCTTCTATTACAACCTCAACATCTACAACAGAGAATGGTGCAACCAACAACAGCACAACAGACTCTTCATCCAAATCAGGTCCCACCAGACTACACGTATCCAACATACCTTTTAGATTCAGAGAGGCAGATCTGAGAGCTCTTCTAGGTGTAAGTTGTCAGTCTTTTCTTTCTCATTCAGCCAGTTGTGTCCTAGCTATGGAATGGTTCAACATAAGTTCAAATTGGTCTCATATTATACACATTTTACTATCCTAACCTGGAATAGCAACTTGTAAAAGAATTTAGTAATTATATATCTTTGAAATTACTTCGATTGGAAGATATGCTGTAATTTTGTCAAAGACTTACTCTTGATTCCACTCAGACTGTGGCTTTTGCCTTAGTTAGTAATGTATACTAGGAATGGCTAATGTTACTTTTTTGATCTGTTCCTAGCTGTAATTTAATAAATCTGAGCAGCTATACTTACAACTGCAGAGAGCATTTGACCTCATTTTGTTCTAAAGATAACATTTAGTTAGGAAGCTGTCATATACTGGCTTTGCTCTATTGATAATAAATGGAGTAGATGAATCAACTCTGACCCTGCCTGCATCATTTATCTTTCTACTGGAATGTAACCACTACTCCTTGTACAACTACCCTTTTATCCTGCTGGCTAAATGTTTACTGCTGTTGCACAGTTGGACTCTATACTAAAATATCATAATGGTGCAATACTGTCTCACTTGCTCAAAAAGCTACTTTTTTTCCGGCAGAACTGAAGATGTCCGAGTTTAATAATTGATTGTGTTTATTTGTAGAACTTCGGTACAATCCTGGATGTTGAAATTATTTTCAATGAAAGAGGCTCAAAGGTAAGTAAGCAGTATGTATATATGAAGCCAAAATTTCATTATTTATTTAAATCTCCCAGTGGTGTGTAACTGTAGCACTAGCTATTTGTTACCCTTCATTACTGTGTCATGGAATATATTTACTACCTACTCTTCATTTTAGCCAGTTGTCCCATCATTGGGTTGGTTGACATAACAAATTATCAAATTCTTGAAAGATGTAATTTATAGCTATTTTTATAGCCGATATTTTTCATCCAAATTTCTACTTTGACAGCAGAATAAAGAGTAACAAATAGCCACCACATATTATGCTACTAAAGCTGATTTCTACTAGCCCACATACAGCTGCATTTTTACTTCCCAGCTTATCATTATGCACTGTGTGCTCTAAATCATGCCCTTTATGTTATTAATTCATTAATTAACTACATGCACACACCCTGCTGGTACAACTGCAGTCAAAAGTTTTGTTTTGGTCTTCCTAAGTAATAAAGCTTCTGCTTTTGATTGATATTCATATTGTTTTATTGTAAGCCAATTTGAAGTTACTAGTTCATGTGCATGGTGTTCTTTTTATGGGCTGGAGCCCATATTTGGCATATCAACATTAAAAAATTGCCCATATTATTAGTATTCTTGTTAATTGTGGCTGTGTTTATGGACTAACCATAAAATATCAACATTTCCAAGGAATTATGCTGTGTTATGCCTATTCAAACCACAGTAATAATGCAAAATTGCTATTTAAATTAAAACTGGAAAAGTTAAGTAAGATTCACTCCCAACTTTAGGCTACTTCATGCATATGATAATAGTTATTATAATTGTTTTAAGTAACCACTGCATATTCATTAAAACTGCTTTGTATTTTGTATTTTGTATTTTACGTTCTATTTTTATGCAGTTGAATTTTATGTGGTGCATGCTGCCGTAGCATTTTATACATATGATTACGTCCAATGTGCTGCATGCCTAAGAAGTTGTTCAACTCTGACCTGCTTACCAGTAATGCTGCTCGCCTAAAATGTAGCCCAACTTCAAACTCAGTCAAATTTACCTTACCACCAATGCTTCACTTGCAACAGTTTAGATAACTCATTTACCACTGTGCAAGCAAAATTTTGATGATTGGAATTAAATTGAGAAAAAATTCATCATGGCTATAATTCGAATAATGCAGCCATTCATTTGAAACTGTTTGCTTGCAGCTTGAACTCTACTCTTATATCTTCACCTTCTACATACAATATATTATGTATCTGTATTCTATGTTCAGCCCAAATATTGTACTTGAAGCATTTTGAATGTTACAAAGCATGTTAGGCAGTCTGTATATATGTCCTTATTATATAATCATTTCCTAATGCATGCAGGGATTTGGTTTTGTAACTTTCCAACATAGTACAGAAGCGGACATGGCACGTGAAAAGTTGAATGGCACGGTGGTTGAGGGACGGAAAATTGAGGTGCATGTTTATTTCTCTATATTCTGTATACTACTTGTACAATAAATCAGTAGATAGCAATGCATAGTACACCTCCGAGTCAGCATACTAAAGCTGGACTCTGGTGGTTACTAGTAGCTGTAGCAGCCATGTTATCTCGGCCTCCTGGTTGGAGTATCTAGTAACTACTGGCTAGTAACTACTGGCTGTTGCTGCTACTAGTTAGCTCCTACTTGGCTCCCAGCTGCCAACTACTGCAACATATCACTTGCTGGTATCCTACAGCAAGCAGTATATTGTGTGTAGGTAGTTGGTGAAGTTTATAACTGTGATTGTGTCTGTAAGTCTTTGCACGTTGCCTTCGGTATTGACAAATGCCTGCTTGCCAGATGCTCTGTATTAGAAAAGCATTTGATCATCAGTTACTTAACCTATGCCATGAACAATGTACTGATAAACTGTTGTAGTAATGTCTTAACAGTAAAGTCTTTAATATTTCTTTGTAACTGTCCCCTCACACTCTGTCACTGTTGCACCCTCTTGGTTACTGGAAAATCATCTTTAAATGTTGTCCTTTATTTTATTGGTCTTCAAGGATTCTATAAAGTTTTTTAGAACACTAACAAACTCATTTTTAATTAAGAATTGGTACCTATTGTAATACTCCTAATTTTAAATATGCCTATTCACTTTGCCCTTTGACTGCAATGCACTTTGAAAATCTTAGCTCATAGCTCAATTAGTCTATTTTTTTAAATATTTTTTCATAAAATTTTAATGCAAACCACGAAAACATGGTACTTGTGGCTGAAAAGTAGAATACGTTACCTGTGACGCATTATTATTTAACAAGCTTTTAATATTGTATCAGAAGATTGTGATAGCATATAGTCTCCATCCTTCACTGCAGCCACATCCTAACACAGTTGCATCACCATGGTATAAATTTTGTGCAACACAAACTTAGCATCCTTCCAGTGTTTAATTTTACCAAAATGCATCAAAGCACTTCTCAGACAGCTGTGAAAAAACTGCACTCTTACCAACTTTTGTCTATTCCTCATTCCCTAAAATTTGACTTTCCTGGATTGGATTCCAAACACTAGCAAATTGCATGACTCTTTTTAGATGAGTATAGACAGCCAATTAGTCCAACCATTATACATTTTCTGTTCACGAAACTACATGCTACCCGACTCTAGCTAGCAAGGCTTCTCTTGTTACCTTCCTCATGATTTGCTGTTTGCCATCTGACATGTTGTTTTGCACTTCCCACAAATAGGTATCTTTTGCCACTGATCTACTCTTGTTCTTTAGTATAAAACATTGGTACTCTTCTCCTGTTTAGATTCGTTAACACATGATTAAGGAGAGCTGGAGCAGGCATTTAGTAATATTGGTGTACGGCGTGCATTGACTATTTGACCAAAATTTATGGTGTCCTACTCCTAACCCCCTTCACCAATCACACCAGGCATTAACAATTTGGTCTTAACTATAGTTACAATGTTTTACTACGTTCAGAAATGGCAGGCCATGCACTGTACATCATGTAGTTGTTGCAACTATCCATTGGGTGCTTGAAATACTGAGGAGAATGCTGTAGGTAAGCCTAAAACATGGTTGAACCAATAACCATAAGCATTGACATATTGCCATCAAAATTACTTGTAATCAAACTTTCGGTCAGCACTGGACTGCTTAATGTTATGTAATAACTCTTATTTAATTGCATTTATTATAGGAAACTGATGTGCCTGCTGTAAATGTCATACGAGACACATATTCACTAGTGGATTTTAAATTTAATTTCGTGCTTAACAGTCCACTTAATTTCCAATTTTTTTCTCAAGCTGCACCCAACTATGGGATATATATACTTGACTATATTTGATGTTATGGTGATTTAGTTAGTGCTATAGAAATATTTAAAGAAACACTGATATATATCATTTTGATAATTAATTTTTTCACCAATTACTAGTAACTAAGCTGGTTAGGCGAACTCATTACTCTAACTCTGGAAACTTCTTGACCAGTAAATAAATTGTCATCAGAATAGATAATATAACTATTGTGGCTAAGGTGTTAAATATTGTATAAATTCTCCATTCACATGCAATACCATAAGCTTGTTAGGCAAATAAAAGCTGTAAATAACATGTGTCAATATTGCAAGTTGGTCAACTTTTTGAATTGCATCTTATTTTGTTTCTAGTCCATAAACTGGTTTTGCTGGGTTCGCCTAATCTCTGCCTGTTATTTACAATGTCTTATTGTCTAATAGATAGCAGTAGTAAACGTTTGGCATTGTGTTGCAGGTTAATAGTGCTACAGCTCGGGTCATGACAAAAAAGAACTCTGGTGTGCCAGTAATCCCAAATGGTAAGCTTCAGGTTTGAAAACTAGACATTGTAAAAACTGATTCCTAGTTCTAGTAAAGTTACTAGCTGAATGATTATTGCTATTACACTAACTACAGGGTAAAACTCTGCAATGTTTTTGAAATAAACAAACCCTGTAAGATATAAACAATGCACCTGATAGCTGAGGTTAATGGTAGGAGTGCTAGATAAATTTCCTTCATTAGTGCTGCCTGCTTCATTAGGCTGCCAGCAGCTCATAGCTAATTATATTGACATTTTCAGTCATAGAATACAGATGATCTATTTATTACAATAAAATGGCTTATGATGATGCCTGCAATGTCCTAGCAGCATGATTTCATTGCTATAGCTATTCAAGATAAATTGGTAACTTCCGTCATTTTATATCTGGCTCAGCTAGCTATCAAACCCTGTTGTTTAAACACTGTGGTGCTGTATTACTTGTAGCTGCTGCACTGAGAGGTGTTGCACTGACAAGGGCAGGCCTTGCAGCCCGACAAGCGGCACAACTCCGAACTTTGTATGGCAGTCAAAATGCAGCTGCTCTTGCGGCAGCTGGAATACGGGCTTCTGCAGCATTGCCTCAGGGCCTGACATACGCTGCCTTGCCGTAAGTAACAGCTTAATAAAAGCAACAATTCCTCCTCCTCCTCCTCCTGCTACTATACAATTTGAAAATCAATAGTTTGTATAGCCTGAGCTCTCTAAATATCAAACCTTTTAGAGCATGTTATTGGTAATGGGGGAGAGCTCAGTTGCTCCCAACTAACACAGTTTTTTCAGTAAAAAGGAATCAGTAGAAAAGCAGGTTTAGGGGACTTTTTGTCTTGAAAAAACAACTCTCAAAGCTTGACCTAATCCTGAGAATGTATGTTGCAACTTTGCATTTTGTGCATCTGTCATTCAATTCCAAAATAAAAGTAGCAATATTAATGGAGATGTAGTAGTGACGGTCACAAGTTTTGGTTAGTTTTCCATGAATGTGACCACTACTTGTATGCATGTTCAAACCTTCAAGCATATTATATATCTATATATACTATGTATATATTGTTTACACTTGTAACAGAGGTTGTGTAGGCACGCGCATGGTGCTGTAGTAACATCTTACTTTTATATATACCTGCATTGGTGAATTGGTTGTAGAAAGCATATGATTTATATACAATGAAGATGAAATCTTGCCCTGCTAAAGTCTAAACCTTGCATCAACAATTTTCAATTAAAAATTAATTATTAAAAATTATGTCAATTTGAATTATTGAACATTTTTTACAAACATGATCATGGTTAATTATCTTCAGCAATGGGCTGGATTTATCTTCATTGGTTTACTCTTGTGGTATGAAGACCATAAAATATTGTATACCTTATGGTTTGCTTTGAAACTGGCTGATGTTATGACAGAGATGAGCTAGCTGAAACCTGTATGTGAATGCAGGGAATCTTCCTCGTATCTTAGATTACCTTTTGAATGCAAGCAACACTAATATGTTCATTTTGGTGCTTTATTAGTGGAGTATATGCAGCAGCTGCCCAAGATCCTTTTGCTCTAACTGCTGCTGCAGCAGCAGCAGGTGGCTCTGGAATGCAGGTAATCATTGCTTTAGCTCCCTGTACTCTGGCCTGTTCACTCTCTGCCTGTACACTCTCTACTTCCTACTTCCTACTGCATTCTGACTCTCCACATAAACTACCTGTTTGATAACACTAACTCTCACGCCCATCTCACATGCTTTGAAGTAGAAATAAGATGGATATATTGAATTGAAAACAAAAACTATCATTTGTCTATTTTAAGTCATTTTTTATTTCTTTTCTTGGCTTTCAAGTCTAAAAAATTTCCTTTTAATAAGCAATTTGTTGCTCTAATTACTTTTTAACAAAAGTATGTGCATGGCTGAAAAGTAAATGTTAAACATTTTCAATGTAACATTAAAAGGGTAAATTATTTTTTATGTTCTACCAAAATCCTAATAGCTTGAATTACTACTGAAAAGTGAAAGATTAACCAATAGTATAGCTGAAAATTCTGAATAGTTTGGAGTATGGTCTATCCAGCCAGCATGGAGATCACCATCCATAAAATTTAAAAAATAGCATAAATTAGACATTTTTAGCCCAACACAAAAATCACCAAAACCATGTTAAAAAAAACTTCATTGCAGAATTTATTTGATATATAATTTGAAAGCAAGCACACTGCTTTATTTCTCATGTACCATCAATATATCAGGGGTACCACTTTAATGTGCTCTATTGCAAATTTTGCATTTAAACATCTTTAAATATGTCCCGTTTTTCAACAGATCTAAGCATTTTTAGCTAGACATGTGCTACAATGCATCTCTGCAGGTGCGTTCAACCTATCTAGTAGTTCCAGTTGCAGTACTTAAATTGATTTATATAATTTTATTTTGGTCGAAATATTTGAAATTGAACTATTAAGCACATCTTTTAAAACCAAGAGAATGCAATTAGCTCTGTTTTTCTTACTAAACATGTGAAAACTGCCTTTATATAGATTAATTATTTTTGTTCAGGAAGTAAATTTGGAATATGACTCTTTAATCTTGATTAAGTAGCATATCGAAAACCTTTCAAACCTCAGGCTTTAAGCGAAATTGGTTGAGTTTTCCATTTAATGTAGCAAATTTCAAGTGGAGGACAATAAAACATTTTACCAATGCCTTGTAAATATAACAGAATTTCTCCCCTGTCATTAGGTCATATTTATAGCCTTGCTAAGGTGCTAATTAATTAATTCATGAATTTCACATCTAAGATAGAGGCCAGTAAAGCTAACACCAAAAAGTATTGTCTTCTAAAAGCAACTGAATAATATTATTTCCTTCTTAAAATTATTTCAAACTGTAAGTTTACAGACTCTAACATTATTGATCATAGCTGTGAGAAAAAATTCTGAGTTTTGAATGTTGTGTGCATTTTGTGAAAACTCTGTAAATATATAATTGTTTTGATGTAGCTGTTGTATATAAATAAGATAATGAATTTGCAATCACAACAGTATTCACAACTATATAGATTATGTGGTGTTAACCAGCAGATAACTAAACTTTATTTAGACAGACTTTGTTTATTAGTTTAGTTAGTTATGCTTCTGCTTTCTCTGTAGCTGCCATTAGTGTGGTGAAAGAACTGTCTAGTAGTGATATTGTAAAACTATCTTTTTAAATCTGTTGAATTTTCATGACTCAATTTCAGTTCACATGCAGCCAGTTCTACTGAAATCTATTTTCAGTTTAATATTTTTCTCTTAATTGTTTTGATCCTGGCTCGTAGTTGCCTTCTTTTATGTAATACCGTTAGTTAGAAAACAAAAGTTATTTTTATCTTAAATTAACACCAATAGATTATTTTCTGTTTAAGCAACATGAAATCATGTGCGTGTTTACAATTACGAATTATGTAATACTTACTCCCATCAAGAAGAAAAACTTGAATCATTTGAGGAGAATACTGTTATCAAGAGTTATTTCCTAATAATGTTGTATTTTTCTCTTGGTATGTTAGTAACATTATAATAATTTATAATTTTCAAGATCAGCCTATAAATACTCGGCCCTAATTTATGTCCTGCAGGTTAATTGACCTATATTGAACTAAGTTTGAGCTGAGCAGATTCAAGATTAAGTTCTAACTTTTACCTTGGTACTTTTCAAATTATTTGCAGTTCAAACTGAGAGTGATTCATAGAAAGTCAGTTCCAGTTGGAAATTTATTCCACGATACCAATGGCCTAGATCTAATAAATTCCTTTTGCTTTCTATGTATATTTTGTAATTAGGTTTAAAAATTAGCAGTTTGGGTTGACTCCTGTGCATAATTCTTTTTAAGGGATTGTCAGCCGCATACGCAGCACAGAATGCTGCTGCAGCAGCTGCTGCACGTTATGGCACTTTGAATACTGCTGCCGCTCAACTTGCTGCTGTTTCACAAGCTACTGCTGTGTCACCTCAAGCTGTTGGCAACTACGTCACTACTCCAGCTGGGTAAGGTGTTCACAATAGTTTAATGTTCTGCATATTCTATCCTGCCTTTCTTGTGTTGCTTTTAGTGTACTGTGACACATGTTGCCTCAACATCTGGTAGTACATTGCTTTCTATTTGTCAGTATTAGAGGTTTGTTGATAGGTTTGCATCATTGGACTAATGCACATCTCAAGTTGTATTTAGCAATGTTTAAATTTTCTGTTTAATTTTGTGCGTACTCAAATAAACTCTTGGCAATTTGACCTAAATTTAAACCTTTCATTTTGCATCTTTTTTTTATAATAATCACACTGTACCACTGTTTACAGATTAGCAGCCGTTACGGGATCTACAAGTCAAACTGCCCCCACAGCAGGATATGTTACTGCTGAGCCCTATTTAGCTGCGGGTACTAATATCGGTCCTGTGCCAGGTTATGGGGTGAGTAAACATTCAAGTTCCTAAATGAAAACCTGGCCTCATATTTTCTATTTTAGTGGACAAGTTATAGATGGGGTCAGCTAGTAAATACTTGTTTTACATTTGCAGTCGTTTATAGAAAGTTGAAAAGTATTATTTAGTCATTTTTAATTAGCCTCTTATTTCAATACCTCATGCAATGGTATTTTTGTTGCAACAAATCTCTAGCAACAAGTATTATTTAGTCCATTTGGTGCAAAAGCTTTCTTTAGTAAATAAAAATGGTGTGATCAGCTAGTAACTGGTGACACTTGTTGTTTTGTAGGCTGCACTGTACAGAGGAGCCTATCAGCGATTTGCCCCATATTAATTTCAAAATATGTGACCTACGCAACTATCATCAAGTCATGCTACAATCATTATACAATAGACTTATCATAATATATATTTAAACAACTTTGTATTTACTGTAATATTTGTGTGCAAGTAATTATTTGTTTATTGGTAAATACTTATGTAACATAATTATTTTGTATAAGATCTGTCATTTGTATATTGTTATTTAGTTCAATTGAGGATGTAAGCTAGTAACTGGTAGTTAGCTTCTTGCCTAGTTAGGCCAACACTTGCCAACATCTTAGACTTTTCTATTGCAGTAATTAGTCCTCTTCCCACCCAACTAGTCATGGAGTCCTATATTATATTACTGTTCTAAAGAGGGGGTAACTCTTCACCCACACTATGGTGCTTAGTAGAGGGTGCATTAACATTGTACTACAATTATAAATTTAAACACAGCGACCAATAGTTACCATATTATTGTCATTAGCGCGTTGTTTCATAATTACTGTGAGCCTTGTGAGCATTGTATTTGCAGCCATTATGTGTTGCACAAAGCATATATAATCATCATAAACGTAATGTGTAACATAAACTTGAATAACGTTACTTCTGGCGCAGAATAATATGATGAAGTACTTTTTTTAAAAATGGCAATCAGACTTTTTGTTGTTAAAGATAACTATGTAGTTGTTTAAGTTGGAGCTCACATTTCAAATTTTCTTGTTATTCTTTCAATAGCACGTGTATTTAAATGTTGTCAATCATTTCAAAGATTTTATTATGAGTTAGAATTCTGTGTTGGCACTTGATTGTAGATGTTTACAGAATATTGCCATTTTTATTTTGATGTATTCTGTATATTTTTTTGATTCACTGTTATCAATATTACTAAAATGCAGTAACTTCTTTAATAAATATTTGTATTCAATGTTTATATTGGATTGCACACTTAGTCACACCAGATCGTTATTATACAAAGGTTTAAATGTCAAATATAACAAGTTACTGTGAAGCATATAGGCCTAGATTACAATTATTAATACTTAAATTTGTTCATGCAAGTGGCCAATGTTAAAGGTGAATGTGGATTCTATTGGGTCTAACTTTTGCAAGAGCATTCACTAGAAACCCCTGTTTTACCTGAATTAACTGTAGCATATCTAATTGGTTGAGAGTTGAGATTTTCCAGGAGAACATAAGTCTTGTGGGCTTCAGCACAATTTATTTTATCAATAAAATCTTAGCTTTGCTTATTCATGAATATATAAACGGGATAACTATTTAGGTGAACAATAATTCAATTGTTTTAAGGCAATTTGTTGAATTCAAATTATTTATTGCAGTTTAAGATGGTTATCTAGAGCAGTAGCCTGTGGTATTTGGCTGTATATAATGCTTCAGGTACCTAAGAAGGATACATGTACAGCTATGACAAAATAACAAATTCTACAACAATATCAACACAAAACTAGAAAAATTAGAAACCAGATTGGAGGGAAATTAAATGCCAATAATTTAGTAGGTATAGGCATTTTATTTAGGTATCTTTGCTATCCGAATATGCTCAATGTCAGTAATATCTGATACCATGGCTCCAAAAATTTATTCAAAAAGTATTGCTTGTTCTAGGTTGAAAAATAAATGTGCATATAAATGTACAAAAAAAATACAACTATATTCCTAAACTCCAAACACATATAATGTAGGCTAATAGCTGAAATGGCTCAAAGAGTCAATGAAATTCTTTCTGCATATAATCAGAGCTAATTTTGTGCTTTTCTGATACAAAATTAAAAATTCTCATTGCAGTTTCACTATGAAAAGTTGCTAAAACCTTCACAGTATTTACAGTTGTAAAAAAATTCCAACTGTACATGGGGCTGATGGAGGTACTGTCTTGACCACTGAACTAAAACTATTTATAGTCAAATGCACTTTTTCCACAATATAGCCAGCCTAATGAGCTGGTCGTCATTTGAATAATGCTAAGGAAGATAACTTTTACAGCTTGCTAAATGTGTATTCTGCCAATAAGAAGCATGGATAAGAGAGATTTAACTGTTTATTAGTTTACTGGTAAAATCTAATTATGCTTGTATTGTTTTCCTTTTTTTTAAGGTAAGCTTTGCCTAGTCTAGGTAAGCATTCAAGGTTTTTCAGCTGGACAGATAACTCTTACTTGAAAATAGCAGAATAAACAATATCTAGCTATAGACACAAATACTATCTAGTAATTTTATAATGTGTGAGTATATGTATTTACATGCTATCCTTTATTTAAAGTTGATAAATATTCATTTATATAATGCAAACTTGTGTGTGTATGTGTGATAAAATGTATCTTATCTGATTATTGTATCATACACACATGAAACTATTAGTAATAAGGTTCTTGAATCAAATTTTTTATCAAATTTTACTTTTTATTCACTTATTTGTTCTGCCTTGCATTGAGTCTTTTTAGTGGTGAACTATGAATCATTATATATATTGGCAGCCCCCATGGGCAGCCCCCTATGAAATCACATATGCAAGCTATAGCACCTTTGTTACCATTTATAATTCATGTAAACATTTCTGTTGACAACGACTATGTACCTACTGCCTCAAGTTATGCTGAGTTCTCAAATGAGTACTATACTGAGCACTATTCTGACTAAGCTGATGTATTCTCTTGTATGAGAGCTGATTAACCAGCTTAGCTACATTAGATGTGTGTGCAAGACAGGTTCTTCTATTTATAAATGTAAATTTCAAATTCACCTACATTTTAAGGTGCTTTTAAACTTAAATAATTCGTTACAATAATATATTAAATCGTTATACCATTATAATTATTGAATAGCTCAAGTGTGTATAATATGGGAGTTACTTCCCCACTGTTTAGTAAACGTGGTGTTCAGTGTTTGTAATTAAGCCAATCAGAAAGAGCGGATATCGTGGTGTAGTCACATTAGCACTATTATTGGATATATCAGTCCATAAGAGCAAATTTGAGGCACATTTAAAAGTCTATAGTAAACTTGCCAGACGAGATGCTGGATTGTTTAGCAGTTCCTGATTGTTGTCAGAAGAGAAGCTAAAGACATCTAGTGTACAGGTGATGCCTTGGAGCTCCAAATACCTGAGACAGTCTGCGCATCACTCTTTATTTGGAATATCTTCTATTGCTAGTCATACAGTGAGTTGCCCGCAATAACTATATTCAATTTCATAATGGACTTTACCCACAACTAGACAGTTCAAGTAAAACTAGAAGCTACAAGTTGACGTTGAAGCATTCCAGATTTGTTAAGGTAAAATGTTTGTAAAGTATCAGCAAATAACTGTTGAGCACAATTATTTTCTACTTCTTGGATCTTATTAATATTTAAAATGAATGTTATTGTTAATGTTATGAGCTATCAGACTGTTTAATTACAGTCACATTGAGCTGTATTTAGCTCTGTGTAGTATTTACTTTAGTATTGAGCAGCTGAAATATTAACTTTATCAAGGATGAGAATAGCAAAATTATTTTGATGTTTCATCTATAATTTTCAATTTATCGCTATTGTTTCTTTCAACTTAGCAACTTAATGGATATAAATGTTGTTGCATACAGTTTAAATGCAAAGCAAATGTAAGACTTTTTGTCTTGCAAACCCATCATAATACCGCCTCTGAGCAGGTATAAAAAAGTACTCATTAACGCTGAGTAACAAAATTTAGCTGATATAATATCCAGCTTTTACTAATGAAACTGTTGGTTACAGGCCATCAAACTCATGAACCTTTCTTAGAGCTTAAAAGTCAATATCACCAGTCCAAATAGTTTTGTAAATTTTCTGTTTGATAAAATGGTGGATACTGTGTTTTGTCCTTGTAGTAGGTTTATTTATTGCTTTCTCAGTAACATATTATTATAAATATGTATTTGGAATACAGTTCATTATAACAAGTAAAACTTTAGTGGAATTAATAACTGAATGGTTCAAGACTGCTCAAGAGACAATTCTGCAAAAAGCTCTCATCCCCACATGTTATAGTAGGGTTCAAATACATGAATAACTACTGCTTACTAAATGAAGGGGAGAAGAATGCTTTGCCTTTATCAATGCCATGTTGAAACATGGCATAAGTAAGTAGGCCTGGCATTAGACAGCCTTAGCTAGTTCAGACTTTCTTAATCAGATATATTAGTCTAATTTAGGCAGACTGGCCACACCTGTGAACTAAATCATAGCCACGATAAATGCTACCTTATTCTGTTCAGCTTTTATACATCAATAGTAACTGAAATAATATGCAAGAGTGCATAACCTTTGAGCATTTTGTGGAAATACTAACTACATGTACTTTATGTAGCATACTGTTACCTGCAGCCTGAGTAGTTCTCATATAGCCGTAAATTCTGCAAGGTATTCATAAATTCTGGTATGGCAGTAAATTGACTATGAAACAGACATAATATAAGATATTGCTTTGTATAACCTCTCAAATAAAAGGAGTAAAAAAGCATATCCTTTCTTATGTGGTTACTTTTGCACTTTTCTCCTTGGCTTCATATGCAACAAAGAGATGACTAGTAATGCAATTTGTTGTGCTGTAATGTAAATTGGTAGTTAGAGGAAGTGTTAGAGGTGAAATTATCAGGTTAACTGTTACACATTGCAGTCTTCCTGTAGCATCTGTAATTTAGCTGTAATTTTTGAGTGATTTTGAAGAATTTCCTGAGAGTTGACTGCTTTCAATTATTCATACAAATAATATGATAATGTTGGTTTAGCAGCAGTAAACATGCATGGACAGATCTAGTATTATGTATATAGCATTGTTGATGATAAGGTTAAACCACAGGAGATATACAGCGTATGAGTAGAGTGATAAGAATCTCCCATTATCAAGTTAAAACTCATCCAACCTTTTTGACACTTTCATTACTGAAACTTGAAAAAATGACCAGAAATTAAGAAATTGTAGAGAATTAATTTTATATATTTTAAATATTTATGTACTTTCATATTATAATGTTTTGATTGAAATAATTGTATATGCATTAATATAGACAGTATGTAAAATAGGTGACAATATATTGAGTGTACATAGTGAACATGTCTTGTGAATACAAGATATCACTTGAGATTGTAACAACAGTCATTCTACTAAACCTACATCTCATTGTTATAATATTTTCAGCAACACTGGAAGTTATCAATAGCAGACTAACTATGGATTGCAGAAACTTTTTCAGGCGCTGCTACATTATTTGGCTATTGGGTGAGTAGTTACCTTTTATTGTAGATTGAAAATATGTATTTATACCTACTAACCTACTTGTAGTCACTGACACTTAATTTCATCTCATTTACACCACTTTTAAATACTTGATGACATGATACTACATTCTATTAAGATATACAGAGTTGTTTAGTCATTTTCCGATAGAATCAGTGCCTGACACCTAGATAATTGTTGTCCTGTCTTTACCTGGAAGAGTTGCTGCCAATGCAGCAGCAGTTAGGCCAGTTACTCTATTGTATTTCTCAGTTATTAATTAGCAACTCAATATCTCAGTATCTCAATTTCAGCCACTTAGAAAAAACACTTGAAAGCTCATTACCACTGCAAATGATGTATTCCTCTTCTAATTAAAGAAACCAGCCATATTATAGCCCATAGTAGAGTTGCTGTCATGTTATATGTTCTACTATTAGAATAATATTCATGCATAAAGCAGTCATAAAATATATCAGCAGCTTATAAATCAGGGCCTATATAGATATAATAGGCTTGCTTACTGCATAATATAGTTAGTGCAGGATTGCTAGCTAGCTTCTCCTTGACAAGTGGTTTATGGTTTTACCTATTGTGTGTGGACATGCTAGACACTATTTAAATTGACTATAAGTGTAACCATTAATTCTTAAACAGTTTATTGTTCGAATATGTAATTGTTGCAGGTATTTGTATATGTTAGTTGATTCACACAGTAAAAGGATTGTTGTATGGGCTATCTAGGAGTGTAGTAGTTAGTAGAAGTAAAAGAACTATTGGCATATAACTAGCATCTGATATGTATACAATAGTGAAATGTTTTCACTTACACTAATGAATGTGACATTTTACAAAAACACAGATTCAATATAATAGTATTTATCTGACACCGGAGCTGTTGATGCTGTGTTGTGGGGTAGTAAGATGAACTAATGCATAACAGATGTGGGCAATCATTGCCAGAATAACTGCCACCGCACCCTAGCAAAGGCAAATGCATATTTGTTCTACAGTTACGTGTCAGATTTACCCAATTAGGGTTTCCAGTAATTGTAAAAAATAGCTTTTTTAAAAATAAAGCTTTTCTAAAAGTGGAAAGCTGATTGACTTCAATCTCGCAACTCTCTTCTCTTCCTAGCTCGTATATTTTGAAAAATCAAGTACCAATTATATTAACTGTCAGCACGATGGGAAAAGACACCAAAATTTTGCTGACAAACAACTTGGTGCTAGCTGTCATATCCTTGTCAGCAACCATATGATGTCAATTTTAATAGTCTGTCATGTGGGAAGTTAGTAAACCATTTGCATTACCCAGACACCCTTCCCATGGTCACAACTCAACTATTATTTACATTTTTGTTAGTTGTCAGACATAATGCAAGAGCTATTTTTAGCTTTCAATTGTTATTATGGTCATTACCACAACTGATATCACTGTTATTTCTGGATTTTGATTGTTTCTCCTATCAAGAATGGTTAAAAGTTTCCCCTAAAAAACTAATTAGTGACACATCGTGTTCAGTTCAACTAACATGAATCTGAACTTCCAGCTGTCTGTGTCTTTGGAAAGACTAGAAAATTATCTGTTAAGTTACTATAAGTTGCTATATTTCAATGAAATGTAAACTGTTTGTGACTGACACAAATAACTGGTAGACCTGAAGCATATGATGAGCTGACTTTCTTCAATTGCTGCCTACAAAATAATTTCACTGCCCTTGCGCTGCATTCAATTTGTGAAGTCTTGAATTTAGTTGTATTATACCTACTGTAGATATTTCATACCAGAAAGATTGGAAATACTAGTAAATCCTTTTATTGTACAAATTATTTCATCTATTGGTTAAATAGCAGTCATGAAACAGCTCTAGCTGTATAATTTGTTGAATTAATTTCTTACTATATGTAATATTTATGTCAAGTTTGTATCAAGTGTTTCAAATATCAATACTCTTATCTAGGCTTACAGATTTTAAAGCTGAGTTTTGAATAAATGTACAAGAATTCCATTTTCAAGATTTGCTTCTGGAAATGAGTATTAAACCCCTAAGACCTGTTTTCTGGGGGGGGGGGGGGGGCATAGCCTAACATTCAAATATACTTGTAGCATTGTGGTCACAGCTTTGGTATTAATGCAGTAAAATATAATTAAATGTGTATACTTAGAAAACTATTTGAATTTGTTTTCCTACAACTGTTAGATAATATTTCATAATAATTAAAAGTTACTATGTTGTATGCATATATAAAAGCTTGTTATGTAAGAGAGCAAGTGTCAACATCATAATTATAATAAATTTCATTCATACTGAGAATACTTATCCAGTAAATTTTCTACCCAAGCCATGGGATGACAAGCAGTTATATTTGTCTTACAGACTGTAATTAGCATCGTTAGGGCGCTGCTATATACTAACACAGAGCCTTATTCATAAATTAATAATAATCACCACCTGATAACCTCAGGCACTTCAACTGCCACTGCTAGCCATTGGCAGCTGGTTTCTGGATGAAGAATAGAAGTGTAAACCTGACTGGCCACAGGTGAAGATAAAATTTCATTACTGCTAGGGCAATGCATATAATAAAGCTATAAAATCCAAGGATGGGCTTAATCATAAGACCAAAAACAAAATTTAGCCACAAAACCTTCAAGTTGGTGGACTACTCCAAGTAGTCGTACTTTAACTGGGGTATTGAGTAACAGTAAATCTAACAAATTAATCATTTTAACAAAATAAATTAGCAAGGTTTGTGAGGTTGTAGTTGGTAATAGAACCATCAACATGTTGTAATGTTCCTATACTGTGTAAAATGTAGGCCTGCTTGCACAGTATAGTAATCTTACAGCTGTGTGATTTCACTGCTGCATCTTTATTTGTCAAGTGTGTGAAAATAGCCAGATAACTTGATATATCTTTTGTGTGTTTTGTTTTAACAGAAAATTGACATTTTGCTGAGTTTTTGACTCCCTTTTGTCAAGTGTTGAGCATTACCTGAGTGGCCTATTGATTAGCCCAACTGTGAACGAGTTGACTTGCATTCAGTCTCCATGTATATACAATGAAGGAGATGCAAGTGTCATTATAGCCATTCAATCTGCTACTTACTACATGTCTAACTTTTTTCAGCTGTTGCTTGTTTTGCGCCATTCATAGTTATCGGCCTTCTATAGAATATCTAAGTTGAGCAAATAAACAGCTAAACAAAAATAAAGACATTGCATTAGCAAGTTGTATTTGGGTAGGTCGGAGTAAATGAAGAATTAGCATTAGTTTTGAGGCAGGATTTGTAGAGCATCGCTAGTGAGTTAGAGTGCCTAAAATTTGTAATCTAAGCCACTTTTTGAATAGAGATCTTCAGTCTTAAGCATTGGTGGCATTTTTCCATTCTATTTTACATTTATATATTTAGTTTTTACGTAATTTATAGGGTACTTTGACAACTGATTTGCACTAACATTGTTGCAAATAATTTTCAAATCATGTAATTTGGTAAAGTGAGAAGATGCAAGCGCTTTCTGCCACATTGAATAAACTTTAACATCTAGAAAACTCACAAACAGTGATTCATGAGTCAGTCAATTAACTCTGAAAGGTCTTGACAGACTCAGTCAATTAAACACAGGAATTCTAATGACAGCAGCTCAGATTATGATGACATGTGTTGATTTACTAACCACTCTGGTGACAGCATTGTCAGTTTTTTCTGTTGGCATAGTTGGTAGAGTTGTGATGCTTAATATTATGCAAGCTATAATTATCAAATGTACAGCAGACAGAAACATGAGTGGTGAAAGTGTAGAAAGGTGAGAGATACTCAACAGGTTTGAATGCATTGTCACTTGATCATTTTACTCATGAAATGTCATTCTATCATTAGATACACTAGATAACTAAAGTATGTAGCTTTTCAATCAGCACGTTAATCTATACTAACAATAACTGCTACAAGAACCATAATTGTTTCTCTTTGCAAGGCTCTATTTTCCACGCCTGTCTGCTTGATTAGTCTTTTGTTGTATTTCTGTTTCTTTCTCTGCTTTCACTTTTCCTATTGTCTATTCCACTGGTTTCCATGATGCCCCTTTCTTACTAAAGTGTAGCCTCTATCACTGATAAATTATTTTAAAATGAATTTCTGAGTGACACGAATTAGCAAGCTATAGTCTACCATAAGGTACCCATTAGGTTGTTCATAAATTGACATTCTATATTATATTATGTAATGCAGTCTCCGGTTGAAAACAACTCGGCTGTTTTTAGCTAAAAGCTTGAGCTGCTGACCCCACAAGCTTGGGTCTGTGGTTATTAGATAAGCTTCCATAATATCTTTACAGATATTGTAATTCATTCTAATAAAATATAAATGATGGGTCCTGGTGGGCAAAGGGGCACAGTACTATTTCCTATTATCTGGTGTACATTTGACCTCCAGTAGATGTGACAGTATCACATGTTTCATAAAATGGAATAACATATAATTGATGTAAGAAAATTACACTAATAAATGACTCAGCATACTGGCCGCTATCCCCCCCCCCCCTCAGACTCTCCGCAGGCTTAGCTAAACACATGTTCAAAGTATACAAAGTCAGTGGGAAAACCAAAACAAATTACTGCAACTCTGTAGATCCATAAATAGCAACTTAATAGTTATTTTAGGCTGCAACTTTATAAATTTATAAATTAAGGTAAATGAAGTTATGTACTATGGCTTCATCTGTATATAATACATACTATGATATGGGAATGCTGATGTTGCCTAGATGTACACCCAGCTGACACTATCTAGTGTCTTCTTATCTCAGTGTGGCATGCTCTGTACGTATACTTATCTTCCTTTCAGATAAGCTTCTACCACAACTTCACACATTTTCTGTCTCACTATCTTCACTAGTTACACAGAGTCTAAAATTGCATCCTGATTAAGATTGTTTTAACAAAAGTATTTTTCAATAAGCATAGATTTAGGGCCAGTATAAAGTTTGAAACCCATTCCATTGTTATGCTTTAAATCCAGAATTAACTCCAAATCATCTTACCATGTAACTTGGGCATATAATTCGAAGTAACGTACTATATTCAGTAGTGTAAGCTCATTAAATACTGTAAGTTGAAATATAAAGTTCAAAGATTTACTTTCAACACCTAGAAGATGCCTGTACCTAATTAGTGTCATGTTTCTCTGAAATTGTTTCTAATGAGAAGAGCTGACCCGCTGAACCTCTTACCACTGACCACACAAGAAAAGCTGCTCAACTTTTTACCACCTTCAGCTGCTCAAAGAGCTCTGGTCAAGAAAGTTAAACTGTTTTTGAAGAGGTTTGGTGATTTGTGGTTGAACAAAATCATTTGATATTTTAAATAACAAGTTGATGAAACATAATATTATCCTTTTGAAAATGAGTGCCAAGTCCTTTCATCAATGGTTGCTTTCTACTAAAACATGACTTTCAACTCACCATATTGAATTCAAATAGTTGTCAATATGGCTAAGATGCATCTACTCTTCACCTTTCTAAAAACCATCATTGAAAAAGTATTTACTTTCAAAATTATCACGAAGAGTTAAACGAGGAGACTATGGTAGGTATGGTTTGTAGGGTTTAGAAGTTTTCGAACAATTGGTACACAGTATGAAACCTTAAAACTGTTGGAAGTTATGTAGGCCTACTAGTACTATATTACATAAGCCTTAAAATGTTTACAACAAAACTAAGCCCTGTGTTTTTACTGAAGCCTAACATTAAATGTGTATTTCAAATACACTTTTAGATTGTGAAGTATAGCAATTTAGAGTTTATTTAGACAGCAAGCTGACTTTGTTCGTGCAAAGCATCCGTCATTCTCTGAATACCCAATCAACATGGCATGCAAGTAATGTATAAGCAGACTATGCAATGTAGAAAGTGCCATCTCATTCATTTCACCAAGTTGTGAATGATGACCTTATCTACATACAATAGCTGCTTGCTTAATTGCCCTGCAGTACCTACAATTAGAAACTGTTTAAGCCTACAAAATCATCTAGTAATTAATTATATTATATCCAGATGTTGGTAGTCTGATGGGTTCCCTTGAAAATGCATTATAACCATGGTGAAGGTAGTATCTCCTAGGTATGCTGTTAGTTGTCAAAATAATATTATTCCAGTTGAATACCATATCAAATACTTACTACTAAGTAGTAAGTATTTGATATAAACAGTGTAAGCAAGTGTGCCAACTTAGGAATATAGCACTATCATGATAATATTATTTAAAACATGGCATTCATTGTCACTACAATATTATCAAGATTCTACTCGTACATCTAGATTAGTGGCATAATTTCACTCTTAAATTTGACCATTATTGTTACAAGATACAATTTAGTTGATTATTCGACTGGTAGGTGACATCTATTCCGATGTAGCCAACTTTAAATTTGTCCATACCTTTACTTCAAAGCTTCACTATTTTTAGTCAAAGAATTACTTTGGCTGGCCAAAGATTTCAACAAGTTTTCTATTATCTCTACTGTATCAGTTTCATGGCAGAACTACTGTCAACAAGAATGGATAGTCCTATTCGGTTTTAATAATTCACTATTACTGACTATATAAATTACTTACTTATGAAATGTTTTATATTTCAAATTACAGGATTCAATCATTAGCATTAAGCTCTAACTGCCATATCTTTAGTTGCTATTCATGTTATTTCTAATAATCTACACTTGAATTTATCTTTTTAAAGGACACCAAGTAAAGATTTAGTTGACCCGATAAACTGCATATTAGAAAGAAAGCTTTTGCTACAATAATTATTTCACTGAGGTGCAACTATAAAGAAATGTCTCAAAGTTGAATACAGATAGAAGTTCTTTTTTTGGGAAATATGAACTATAGTAGACTTTCGACTATTAAGTTTCTAGTTCATGGAAAGACAACTACTAATAAAATTTAATAGATCTCAATTATATAATTATAATAAAAAATATTATTGTCATCAATTATACATTATAACTGGGTGCAAACAGCACCACATCTCTCAATACTACATCTTATAGTGAAGTTGTACTAGTTTACAGCAATTATAGTCAGGTTTGTACCCATTGACGCATATTACTGAAAATATTTCATGCTGCTAAAGGTCCATGGTGAAGGTGGTACAGCTCTAGTTGAAGATTTATGAGTTTGTGAATGTAGTTAGTGAGAAATAATAATTGAATATTAGAATAGAATATAAGCTTGTAATGTACCACTAGACCACACGCACATTTAAGAGCAGTAGTGGAGAAACTGAAATAGCCTAAGTTCTTTAATTTTATTATTACATTTTGGTTTGGGACTAGGTTGAAATTCTTGCGAGGACATAACTTCTTGTACTACATCTTTATTCTAGAACACAGGCTTTTCTCAATTTCTCTTTTACTGCACCTACCTCCACACACATTCATAACTTTGACTGACAGCGCAGGTACTGTAACGTTCTCATATCGTGTGAAGTAACAGTTTCATGAGTCCTCTGTAATAGTCACCATCACTGGATGAAAGATTTCATCAGCACATTCTTTTGATTAAATTTTATTTCATGTTTTATTAAATACCAAACATTTATTTCATATTACTGGATTATAATTGAAAAGTTTCTTTAAAGTTTAAAATAACCTTAAAACTTAAATTTATAAACTCATAAATAAATTAATGAATTATAATAAATAAACAGAAATTAAAAGTTATAGGTATGAAAATAAACTGTCATATAATTATAAACACTGACTTTTTTCAATGTGATACTCTAATTTATTGGATTCATTGAAAAAATTATAATATATTTTGTTGCAAACATTTCTATTTTAATGCTTAGGTGAGATATTGGTGCAGCATGCAAGTTCTGAAGAAACTACATCTGTAGTAACCACAAGTGCTCAAAGCTCTGGGTGAGTAATGGGCTATTAATTACTAAACCATCCATATTTGTTTTAGAGTTTTAGTGACTATATCTCATTAATTTGCTGCTACCAGTTATAATCAAGTATAAACTTATTCTTTCTTAGCTGTAAATTAATAAAGTTCTATAGTTCAAGCCCATTTCACTGGTTTCACTACGGTAGAAATATTTAATTTAGCAATAAAACATCAACTAGGTATAGTACATCATTGTGGATATATTTGATGCCACTAGCATAGTTATAGTAGTTTCAATACCACAGTTTATTTAAATGTTTGTTATAGAGTAAACCATCAAAGCATGAGAATAAAATAGACAGCAAGAAATCATTTTTTCTATCTCACAAATGAATCACAAATTTAAAACTGCCATTTTTAGACCCTTGAAAGATTGCAATTTTTAATCACCAACTAAACATTAACCATAAAATATTCTCTTCTATATTTAAGTATACATTATTGTTCTTATTATACATGCCGTGTTTATTTCTATCTTTTAAAGAGTGAACGATCTCACTATCCCAGTACCAAGCCCTACTGCAATGCCTTGTAAGTACATAGTATGTTGTATCTACATCTTTGATTAGGTTGTACCATGTTCATAATTTGATTTCAGTTTATAATAGTTTTCATTATAAGAATTTTTTGAGAAAAAGTTTTTGATCTTGCTGACAATTAAATAAGTAACAAGAATTAAAGAACATGAATCAATTCTCAATCCATGATCACTGTGAAAGTATCTCAATTTCCGTCTGTTGTTTTATTGTCTACACTTTAGTTGACTGAGCAGTGTGGCTTTGTTTTTGTCCACAATACACTGTATATGCAGGTTCATCTTACCAACATTTGCTTATTCAATCCTATAACTGTCAACAATTGCCTTTCATTTCTCTTTAATAAATGTCAACTCCCTTGGCACCACATCATCCTCTCTTAGGCTGACTCGGGAGAGTAAATATCACAAGTCAATGTAAAATTAGAAAAGTTTTTGTGTTCATGTTTACAAAGTGACTCAGGAGAAAAGCACCAATGTGTATCAGATATATGTTATCTTCTGTTACTAGTATGCGGGCAGTGGTAGAATATATATAATGTTTGTTCAAGGTGAAGCATAAATCTAATTATGAAAATAAATAATTGATGGCAACTGAACATTTTTTCAATATAACCAGTGCAATTGTGACGCCATTTTCTAGGTATCTTATTGAAAAAACTTTAAATGTTAGTATAAAATGCAGACTGGTACAAAGTATAAAACTGCTTACTGCACATTTTGCTTTGAATTTGTTGTTCTTTACTGAATTGATCAACTAAATTAGCAACTTTTCAACCAACAATATTTGCTTTCACTGCTTCATAAATCATAAAAATAATAAAAGACAGTATTCTTGAACAATTCATCAGCCTAAAAATACCTCACAACAATAATTGGAATTTTAGAGTTTAGTCTGGCTTAAACTACCAACAATATGATCCAAGAAAGTTTAGCAAGTTTATAATTGCACTTCGATGTATTCAAAGATTGTATTTTAGATAGACGTTCACAGAATATATCTGTGATGTAAATCTAGACGACTCTTTATATGTCTATGTGTCTGGTGATCTAAACTCACTAGAATGCCTAGACATACTCTCAACACTAGGCAATTACAATTCATTTTGTTAGCTTTTTACCTTGTTATTCTTGAAGTTAGACCTAATTCAAAATTCGCTTTCATCCCGCCAAAAAAGTTACAATATTCATTTCAAAATGCCATAAAAGTTCTATATTATACATAAAAGTGTATAGTTTTGTTACGCTATAGTTTCTCACAATTATTTTGCAGTTAGAATATCCTTGGGTGAAGAACTGCTCTCACAAACTGTACCGGAAAGGGCAAAGTTTTCGTTGAACTGTGAAATCACTGGTCACCCAACGCCACACTATGAGTGGTATAAAGATGGCGTAAAGCTGAGCAACATTAGGGGAAAGTACTCAATAAAGAACATACCTTGGGGTCAGAGGTTAGCAAAAGTTATTTCTATGTGAAAAACAACTTAAAATCTGGACAGTTGTGACCTATATATTGTGGCGGCAAGTCCTAACGCAGGAATCCGTGGTAAGGGCATACAAAGCAAGATTAGCACCTCTTTCTAAGCTACTGAAGCTGTGAGATGTCTCACTACATGATATTCATTATTTGAAAAATCATAGTAACCGAAGAGCTCAATTTTACTATTGCGGCCCTTATCAAACAAACACTAGTGATTGCTGGTGGGGAAAATGTCATCAACACAGTAGAATAAGTCCAGTGATGTGCAATAAAGCTGCAGCTTTACACAATCAAAGATATTTGTCTTTACTCAAGCTGTTGTAGTTTAATCTGGCTAATACTACTCATATTAGAGTCTTATACAAACACGGCATTCACACTCTACGCAGCAATATCCAGAAATTATATTTCTTCATGTAGTTCAATTTTTTTTAGTCGGAAGCTTCTATTTTTTGTTGCATCAAGTTTCAATTAACTAATGGTCATTTCTGCAGATAATCATCTAAAAATTTTAATTGAGTATAGATATAAGAAATTGTTGTGGTGAAATTACCAGCTGATTAGGTAAATAATATCCTTGAGAGTGTCTATAGTGCTTGTTTTACAGATAAGTGACCAGCAAAAGCACACTAGAGCATATATAATCGGCTCTGTGCAAGCATCGCAGCTTCTACTTACATTGTAATATGCAAATCTTCATCACAACAGAGTCCACTCTGCTAATGTGTGCTCTGAAACATCTCAGAGCTCAGATTATATCGTAGAAGCAATTACTTGAAGGCAGCTAGTTTCACTTTCCATGTTCATTTTTTGCAACAATTGCTACTACCAAAAATTATCTCATGTTTTACACTGCACTAAATCTCAACTCTAGCTTTGAAGAAAACATAAAACAAAATATGTTTTATCAGCGCTTTGTTTTGGTAAACTGAAAAAGCACATAAATTACTTAAGGAACTGCTGGCAAAGCAAGATTAGGATTAACTGTTTACTATGTTTTGTGGCCTTTTATTTTTGATCTTACAAAAACCAGGGTACCAGAGGCTTTGGATAAGCTACGCCAACAACTCTTATTTTATCAACTTGGCTTCCACCAGCAGCATTTCTACACTTGCTAGTCTGACAAACTAAAGTTTTTGAGCAGCAAATCTTTTGTCTACCATCAACACACTCATCGCCACTCTAGAGGCACTAGCATGCATCTGCATATATCAAACAATTGTGACTGCATACAACTACAAACGTAATAACATGTATTTAGTAGTAAAGAAGTGAATTTGAAATTATATATTAAAATTAAAAGCAGTATAACACTTTATTTTCCAGCTTTATCTGAGGGTAGTGAACAGTAACTATGCCACCTAATTTCCATGTAAAACCCACATTTCCATCCTTGTATAGCTATGATTTTCTCATTATAGATTGAAAGTGTCAAACACAACATTAGCAGACAGTGGAATGTATATATGCACAGGTGAAAATCTGAAAGGGAAAATAAACACCTCTGCGGTGATCACTGTGTTAGAAGGTAGGTTTATAAAAAGCGTGATCTAATATTTAGTGAATGTTAACTGCATATAATTTAGCTGTTTTTGTGATTATTTTGGAAATAAACTGGGATAGAAGCCACGTGTGAAGTTCAAATGCTTTAGAGTATTGTATATACAGGAGAGATAACTTCATAATAATGTCTTACTTCTAAGGCACATGAGGGTCTAATCATGTGATATAAATGTATAACATAGGCTTGCAAACAAAATTTAGAGCATTAATATGTGAAAGAGATGAGTATTATAGAAGATAGGGTTCAGTATGTAACATCTTGTATGAGGTATACCAATTATCTTCTGACATTATAAATAAGTGGATATATATGTACACAAGGTTCTAATAAGGTTAACACAACCTCATGTCTGAACCACAAATTAACATTATACTGATAAGTATAGACTCTACCTCCAGTATTGGTTCTCTGGTTGCCACAGGAAATGCTCTAAGTGTTTTATTAGATATTTTACTGCTGCCAGACATCCTGTTGGAGTTTCTGTCAGCGCAAAACTCCTCAGGGCTTGGAGAAACTCTGTGTTCAGGGTTAGACGCCTCCGAAAGCCTACAAAGTAATTCACACAAGAGTAGTTATCTAGCAATCTTCACTACATGCACATTAAAACAAGATGTTATAAATAGATGTGAGAGATATAAATAGCTATTGCACTATACCTGGTTTAGAGGGTTTGCTGTAGAGTTAGAGGAGATATAACACTTGAAGATAATTATCCCTAATCTATGCTGTTTGTTGACATTAGAGTACTAATGCCTCCTTTTACTCTTAACTCATTACTACTTACTTATAAACAATATATGTCACTAGGACTGGCATGCATCTGCTGCTGTTTATGTCAGCAGCTATTTACAGCTGCCTTTTTGCTAATATTCTTTGTATGGCCAGCAAAGTGGTGTAAATTAAAAGGGAGGAGGTGCACATTAATGCTTCTGCAAATTACATACTATGAAAAAATCTATGTTAGATTAATAATATAATTGACATGTGGAGATGAAAAACATTTTGGAAAATATTACTAGGTGTAAACATAAATTAATAATTTGGTTCCAGCAACAAGAATAGATTATTTAGTAGGTAGAATAAAGTCTTTATATATACTACTGATCATGTATGGTGGCACACTTTGCCCTGTGTAGCTGTTAATTGATATGAACTAATATCTGGTTTTATGATAATAATAATTAATAATTGCTTGACAGTCTGATGAATAAAGCTGAAAGATATTTAATATTGATAAAAGAGAATTCTAACCTTATATTATAGAGAATGAGCTGGGTATCCTAAGACTAGTATCTTTTTGCTGAAAAAAGTTAAATGTTTTACATGAAACGTCATCGAAAAGTTGAAAATTAGCTTCAATATTCAAGTAACTTGTAGTTTTATGAATGTTCAATATCATGAGTTGAATCTTTATAGCTTAGGTTTAATTTTTGTTCTGATTTTTAAAACAACTTTCTTAGAATTTATGAACGTTTTGTTTTATTTTAGTTGAAGCTACAACAGTCCCGGTGGTGCCAGTAACTACTGACAGGTATGTTTCAACACTGCATACACTAATTATGTACATAATAACATGAAATTTAAAAGGCTTATAATTTTCTAAATATGTTTTTGTGACCCAGTGCCGAGATGGATTTGGAACAACCGATTTGTCAAGATTCAAACACAGAATATTGTGGCTTTTTAACCACGGAGCAAGTATACGTCACATCCAGATTTGACCAGCATAATGCACAAAAAACTGTCACAGGTAGGTTACCGCCGCTAGCTTGAAAGAGAAACATGCACAGTAATACGTTTTAGAACACAAAGCAAGTTGCATTGATTTCCCTCCCACCAACTGGAGATAATCTTAACTCAAGTCACAAATTTATATAATAGACACACACACACACACACACACACAATATTCACAATATATACAATGTGCTATATCATATAGTTTCTCATAATGTAAATACATTACTTTAGACAAGTCAAGAAGTTAACATTGTATGAATAAATGGCATTCTGGGAAATGGTGTTAGGACTGCTGAAATAACATTAAAAAGCTATGTTTTTTAGGCATGGTTCAAGAACTAAAAAGAATAAATGTTGATGCCGATTCTCAATGTTTTAAAAAAAGTGTAGAAGCCTCATGCTACTACCATTTACCTATCTGTATAAAGAGACCTGGTGGCCTACCCCCTATTCCCAAAAAACTTTGCAAGCATGAGTGTGAGGCTATTTACGATATCTGTAGAGATTACTTCCTGAATGGTAAGTTGGCTCTCTTTCTTCCTGACAATCTTTCATACTGGCGTTTAGTTCACACAAAAATCTTACATTATTTTCTTGTTACTTTTTGATGCCAAAATCAGTATTAAGATGCACTTTTGTGGGACCATTTTTTCATTACCTTACACAAAAATTAATTCATAGCTGCTTGTATGGATGTTAAATGTTAATAAGTTGTTCTCGAGCTTTCAAAAGCTACTGTGTGTATACTTAATATAATGTGTCTAAATTATTTATCCTCTTGCAGATGACTCTAAGTGGCAACTTTTACCGTTGTGTCAAGAGTTAGATAACAATGCTGGCTGTATTAGTATTGGACTTCGTAACCAAGAGGTGATAACTGCTACAGCCATCAACAGCAGGGGTAGGAACACACTTGTGTTGAATATTATAATAAAACTATTAGATGTTATAGAAAATGTATGTAATTTAGGAGTATACCTTTTTTTCTAGCCGGAGCGCGCTCAAATACTAATTTCTTGATTTTACCTCCTGTTTGTTTGACATAATTATTGAAAGTCAAATAAAATAATGTAGGTATTAACTTAACCCATAAGCTTATCTAAAGACATAATTTTAAGAAAAAGTAACCAGAGTGCCTATATAAGATATATTAGTATTAACACCATTACACAGGCCACCTTTCCTAGCTTCAACTGTATATATGTTAATATAATAGGCTCTTGCTTTCCATTTACAGATGATACAAAAGGGGTTAAGACTGTTGGTATAAATGGTTTAAATGGAGTAAGTGACATGATGCTGCTGACCATAGCATTGCCCGTAATTCTGGCTGTTCTCTTACTAATCATCACTGTAGTTATTGTTGCCTGTATTTGTAAAAGGCGAAGCAAAATGGAGGGTAAGCATACTCATGTCAGTCAGGCGTAGTGTCTATATCTAATATAGATTAAAACACTTAGTCACTGATGAGTATTATATTAATGTAATTAGTAGTATAATACATGCACTTGTCTACATACTGGATGTATATTAACTTGTAAGTTTATACTCCTATGATTGATGGTAATTATTGCAGCTCAAAGTATGTCTATAATTATATTTGTTTAATATCATCATTGACCGCTGACTCATTTGTAAAAGTTTCTCATGTCATCATAATAATATTGCTGCCTGTTACAAGGGAATGCAATTCCAATGTCCAACATACATTTACACATAGTTGCATAAATGTGCTAGTTTATCAGTTGTACTTCTATTTTTATGACATTCTCGTATTTTAGGGCGCAACTCTGTTCCCTCAAGTAATAGCAGTCATGGCAAGAGTGTAGAGTTGAGCAGTTTAAGTGATAAAGGAGGGGGACAAGCCTACACTGTTAAGGAAGTGCCATTAGATAACATCAATAGGTTACAAGAGTTGGGAGAGAGCAGCTTCGGTAAAGTCTATCACGGACAAGTTTTTGGTCTATATGGAAGCAAGACTGCCTCTACTGTCTTCATAAAATGTTTATCAGAAAATGCAAGTATAGAAGAGGTTACAGAGTTTAGAGACGAGGTGAATGTTACGTCTGAGATTCGCCATCAACATATACTTTCTCTGCTAGCCATCAGCACTCAAGGGATAACGCAGTGTATCCTGTATGAACACCTGCCGTTGGGTGATTTAAGGCAGTTTATACTGAGTCAGCAATCACGAGGCCAGGCGCTGACATGCAAAGAAACGATGTATGTTGTGACACAAATAGCATCAGCTATGGAGCATCTTTCATCTCTTCATTACATACATAAAGACATTGCTGCTCATAACATTATAGTAAGTCATAACCTCAACGTTAAGTTGTCTAATTTAAAGATAGTAAATGGAGTCCACTCTGCTAACTACTTTTTAATTCACAATAAGATGCTTCCTATAAGGTGGCTGCCCCCAGAATCCATCACATACAACAAATTTAGCTTTGAAACTGACATTTACTCTTTTGGTGTATTATTATGGGAGGCATTTAGTGGAGCGACTCAACCCTATGTAGGTTTTACTCACCCTGAGGTTATTCAGATGATCAGGAGCAGACAACTTTTAGAATGTCCTGGTGCATGCCCACCTCGAATATATTCTCTCATGATGGAATGTTGGCATGAAACTCCAAGCAAACGTCCAACAGCAAAAGATGTTAATCAAAAAATGAGAGCATGGTATCTGGATAACTCTTATGCCGTTAGTACAACCACCGGACCATCGGTATCGCACCCGTCAGCCTCACACTCTGGTTCCACCTGCACAGCTCCCTCTCAGCACAGCAGCATAGGAATACCAGGCAACAATCTAAATGCTAACAGCAATCATACCAACCTTACCGATGTGCAAGGCAGTCGCCATACTGTCGATGAAAGTTGCATGAAGCCTGGCTACTTGCATAGCAACAGTGTTGGGGAAGCTGAAGACACTGCCCCGTACTATAGTACTATAGACTCATCTTATGCACCCAGGCAACACACTGCAAGCAGCTCTTCATTTGACAATGGTTCTGAGTACACAGTTTCCACTAATCCTCCCCAACAGCCTCTAGTTACTAAAGTTATGCCCCCTAACTTCTATGCCTCAACTCCTACACACCGATATGCCAGTCTCAACAGACGTCACAATGATATCGACTTTGGAACTCAGACTACACCTCTTGTTCAACAAACAGACCAAGTTTAGTCATTCTTTCTTTTTACTCCACGTATATCAATTAAGTTGAAATTACTTAAAGTTTTATTTTATATGCTAAGAACCAATACCACCTAATGGTGATACTTTATAGTGCCATAAAGTGACAAGTTGTTTTATAAAAAAGATTTCTTTTCTGTTACAATATTACTGTACTTTTCTACTATAATCAATACTGCTATATCGTTATTTTAGTAATTTATTCCATTTTTCAACTCCCCACCCCCTACCCGCCCCCCTTATCACATGCAAGTACATTTTATCACAATCCAACATATTCTCTTTGCTTGACAACCTTCCCAATATTCATAAGCAAACTTCTTTATATGTTTGTTTACTGTAAAATTTTGTTTGAGCTTTAGAAGTAAATCCTTTTTATGGAAATATTGTTTTGTAATTTTTACAACTCTGTACACACTTTTTCATATAACTATTATCTACATGGTGTTGAAAGTGTTAAATGTATTGTTTAAGTTGAAAGTTTACATACACAACCAATAAAATAATATATAATGCAACATACTGTGTGAAATAGCAAGCTTTACTAGAACAATTTAATATATCATTAGATTATAATGTTTCAAATCAATACTGCATCATATTTTAGTCATAATCGTATTGGAAAAGATGATATCACTGCCTTACAACATAAGAATTATCTTCTCAATGTAGCAAAAACTTGTTTTATATTTGATACCAAAGAAATTGATTTTAATTAAAGGCGGTCATCTTCTACTACAGGAAGCAAAAGCTGGACCAAATACAAGCCTCCAAAAGGCTAATACAACTCACAAGCTGCTAACTATAAAAAACTCATGTGATGACATTAGAGTTATCTTCTTTCAAACTAAGATAACCAATTTATAACTTTCGGTATATTCAGCATTATCAGTCAGTAAATAGTTAATGCGCAGGCTGAGGATGAGAAACTTTCCTTTCCACTCCAGCTAAGTACTTCTCTGGTATTCCAGCATTTCTAAACAGAAGACAACTCCTTAATATTAGAAAGAAGCATTAAAGATGGTAGGATAAACTGGTATGTGGAAGAAGCAATTGTAGTTATGGTGTTTTGTCACCACTGTAATTATGTAATACAGAGAATGTCAATGGGCATTCTTTACAAGTTGCAATAAGTTATGCTTTCCTAAAGAAACTGAGTCTGATTAAGGTCATTGTATAACTTCAAAATAATTTTATAGCCCAACATTATAGATAAAATTGCACACAAAATAATATCTACATGTTTGCAACAATCAAAAGCTTTAGCATTATGTTTTTAAATCAAGTTTGAAACAAGAAGTAAAATGATCAGTCGACATGAGATCTGGCCTGTGAACAACACTGATAATACTGCTCTTAAATTCAACAGATACATAAAACAGAGAGATAAGTTTATAAACCATAAGAAATATTTGCATTATAGAAGTCAATTTTGTGCATGAAGTACGTTCAGCTCAAATAAACATTTATTTTTAAGAGGCTATCAATCTATTCACCTGAGCTCGCCAAGTTTCTTTCTCTTAATTTCATCTAATTTAAGGCGCCTCAATCTAGCTTCCTCGTCTAGTCTCACTCCTTCTTCAAAGAAAGCATTTCTCTCTGAAATCTTTGCCTGCTCCTTCTCTTTTATTTGGTCCAAGACATCATCTCGATGCACAATTCTCTTAGAGTGCTTAATGCTTTCTTCTGTTTGCTCTTTTTCAATTAGCTCCTTTTGTGCTCTAGAAGAAATATTATTTTACACACTACTTACATATTACCTAATCATCATATATATTGACTTGTTGATATATTTTTATTTTATTTTTTAATTTTTTAAATTTAACGCTTATGAAAAATCTACAAGAATGAGAAAAAATAGCAAAAAAATGTGTTTAGGCCTATGGCGCAATAGCACTGCAGCTAGTCGAGGCACCAGGCCTTTGCTGAGGAGAACTAACAGTTAGCTGTCTAAAAATACAAAATCAAAACAATTTAAATAATTTAAATTTATTTGTAACATCAAACTGTACCTCAAAACTCTTTCAAAGTCGTTTCTTTCTCTTTGGGCTTGTACTGCTAAGAAGTGTTCCTTTTGCTCCATCTGTTGAGTTCTCGCTTGCTTTAGAGATGCTTCAACCATCGCTTTCTTTCTTGCCTCTCCAGCTTCTTTTCGTCTCCATTCTCTCTCAGCAGCCTCTGCGGCTCTCTTGGCTCTCAGTGCATCTCTGGATGCTTGCTCATCCTGTGCTCGCTCTTGCAAGCTTCTGAGTCTTGCAGTTTCCTTCTCTTTCTCTATTCTTATCTTCTCCTGCAGAAAAACATTAATAGTGAACCACTTCATAAATATTTGCATTTATCATTTTGAGTATTTTTAGAAATTCAATACTCTTATTGCCAAAATACTGCAACACACGTCATTAAAATGCAGCTGCTACATTCAACAACATCTGGTCAATGACTGAGTATTATTACCTTTGCAAAAATACGATCTAGTATAGGATGATTTGTAACATACAATTGGCTATGCATCATAGTTTTTTTCCATCACCACAATTTAAACAGTTTTAACGCTCATTTTAGTTCTAATGGCATACGTTGTTTAAATGTTTATAAAACAATTCATTATCATTTGATTTTATAAATAAGTTTATTCTCATTTAGGTCTATACTATCTCATATAAAAATGAGCCAGTTACCTGTTCACGTTCATATGCAGCTTCTCGTTCAGCCTTTTCCTTCTGGTACTCTAAAACTCTCAACTCCAAGATCTTATCCTGTTCTGTTTGCAACTGTTTCCTTTCTAATAGAGCTTCATTAGCAGCATTCAATTGGTCCTGTTGAAATATACAAACACACGCTTACAGATTGTCAAATATCAAGTATGACTATATTTCTACTAATCAATGCCATTGCTGTTAAAAGTTGCATACTCTAAGCAGACGCTGCTCCTCGGATTTCTTCTCCAGTTTTGCTCTGTCTTCATCCATCAGCTTTTCTAGATATTTCTGCATCTGTATGTTCTCCTGGTCTTTCCTCTCTAATTCAAACAGTCGCTCCTGTTCATTCTCAGAGATCTGTTCTAGAATTTGTGTGGCTCCAACTAATCTGTAACCATAAAAGAGCAGATGCTTTTACTTTCTTGCTAATTTGTTTAATTATTAAAACCCATAAAATGGTAGACCAAGTACATATAGAAAAATAAAACACTAAGCGACAATATTGTCACAATTAAACCAAAATGTATGATTCATTGAATGTCTACTTGAGAAATTATGGTAGCTTATACCAAATTATTAATTGCTTTACTTGGTGGAAACAACATAAAAGCTTAAAGTAATGTTGATTCTGATATTTGCTGCAAAAATTGGAGGCTAAACTCCCAATTATGCTTTCTTTACAAAATTATCAGGTCATGTGAGTAAACGTACCGTTCCTCTCTTCTCTTTCGTTCAATCTCTTCCTGCATTCTAATAGCATTGACACGATCTATCTCCATCATTTGGTCAAGTCTTTTTTCTTCTACTTGCATCTCGCCATTTATCACCTTTTTCTCAAGAATCTGAGCATCTCTTATAGCGTGGCATTTGGCATTCAGTATCAACTAAAAGACATGCAAGACTTGAAAACTCAATGTATTTGCTTACACTCTCATTACATAAATAATACATTGTTCTTAGATTTGATCAGACTCCACTAATTGCAATCGTAGAATGGTTGGCTTTGGACTTGCGTTTAAAGAGCAAATCTATGTCTCACCTATCAACACCAAGTCAAAAATAAGCAGATAATTTGGACAGTAGAAAAACTGACTATAGCCATAATGAACAATAATAAGCAACTTTTTGACACAACATAATATTTTTGTAAAAACAAAAGTATTAGTATATAGATACAATATATAAATGTTATATTTTTATATACTTTTTGTCAATCTGTGCTCTAAAGAGTAGAGTTTTTACAAAATAACGGTCGTCTGTCTGTCTGTTTTCCTTAAATACCATTGTTTCAAGAATAAATTGATCTATATTTAGACACTAAATTCATCAACATTATCTCACCACAGTTGATCTGCTCTCCAATTTAAATAACTAATTGAATCTCTATTTATCATTGTGTATATATAATAAATAGGCCAAAGTTATATTTCCCATTAACAAGGCTAGCATGTCACCAAGTGCAAAAATTATATTATGATTTTGCATTTCATCAGTTAATCTTGAGAACTGTCAACGCTTTTTTCTTTTAATAGAACACAGAAAACTTGACAAGAAGTAACCAAATTAAAACAATGTTACACACCACATGAACCTATAACTGTCATAGAAGGACTATACTGTTTGGTAGGACAAGTTATAACTTCTATAATAGAAAACATACTCTGCTAAAAAACCAAAAGAAAATTCTACCTCATTGAGATTTTTAATCTCATCTTCTTGCTCTTGCCGCTGTTCATTGGCTCGTTCAAGAAGATGCTGAGCACGCTCCTTGGCCTCTTCCTCTAAATCATTTAGTGGCTCATTATACTGCCGTTGAAGCTCCATAGCCTGTATGTAGTTTTTACGTTCCTGGGAAGCCATCTAAAAAAAGACATGTGCTCATTAAATAGAATGTAGAAAAATAATAGCTATTTAACAGCGGAAATTAATTCTAGAATAATAAATATCAGAAGTCAGAATTCACACTCAAGTAGGCTAGTTAAGAACATAAGCACACAGGAGTAGAAACATGTATTATGTAGAAAATGACACTATACAGGATATTGTAGCTGAATGTCAAAAAAAAACAAATAACTGCTCAAAAGATTTTACTTAAATTGAATAACTAAAAAAATGAAAGACTAGCAAACATTTCACATATCAGTAGCTGAATTACTAAACAAAAATCACGAAATTAACTCACCATTTTTTCTTCTTTCTCAGCTTTTATTTGCTCTTCTCTTGCAGCCTTTTCAGCTGCAGTAAGAACTCGAGCTCTGTCTTTAAGTTGCAGGAAGTCATAGTACCCCAAGACGACAGATTCGCCAGATGGGTCTGACTCAGGTACGCTAAACAAACAATAATTAAACAAATTATTGCAATTGTTTTCATTTACAACAACCCAACATATTCTAAAATATAGAACCTCAGTTTTGTGTTCATATTATACTAAATAAATAAATACATACATCAAGTTTCTAATTAAATCTTTTGTGATAACTTGAACAGTTTCTTTTTTAGTTTTCTTGGTGCCAGATCTTCTTTGCTGCTGAGACTGAAAATTGGTTGAAAATATGTCTTCATTTGCAGTGTTTGAAGTTGGTCTACTAGGTGCTTTAGCTTTAGTTGGCTGGCCAAATAAGCTTTCATCAACTTGTGACTTATGACTCACAGTTCTGTACTGTCGGGTTTTTGCTCTAGTAGACTTTGAACTGCCTGCACTACTGTGCATACTAATTGCACTTCCAGGCTAAAATATATAATATATGATCAAGTTAATTAATAATTTTGATGAGTACAAACGCTAAACGAATTAATATTAGCACATATTACCATCTGAAGTTGAGACACAATAAGCCATTTTTATTATTTTGTTTGATTTTAACTTTTTGAATAAACTTTAATTTGTCTAACAAGTTTAACATTGTAGTCTTGCACAGAGCACAGAGATGTTTTATATTTCTACTTGGTGAAAATTTAGCATATATAATAATAATATATTACAACATAGCTAACACAAACTTGTATAATTCTCGCTCAGTTCTCTGAGTTTCTTGGCAGATATTGACTTGATAATTACCAATTTAGCTATAATCTAATTAGTTTTACAAGGCTAAAGTATGGTATATTGAGTTACACTCAACTTGTAGCACAGGCAATAGACATAGTGATAGTCAAAGCTTTTTAGCTAGGTAAATAGGTTAATCAACTGGCATGACAATACTTAACAGAAAAAATTAAGTCATATAAAATAATTATTTGGTGATAAATTGAAAATAATTGTGAACGACTTTTAGTTTCATTTAACTTCCCAAAATCTTTAGCTTGATGTTAAGAGTTAGATTTATGGTGATGGTAATGATGATGATCATGATTATCATATTGATATTATTTATAACATTGGATTGATTACATAATTGAGTTAAAAGTAAAATGATACTTACCATATTTTACGTTTTGTTTTAAACACCTTTAATCACTAGTCTTTAACAATAATTCTTTTTTGTAAAATTAAGAAAGATAGAATGACTATGCTTTTATTACGCTGTACTATACAGTTCTCATTAGGCTTCCATCGCTACCGACGTAGTTGCTATACGAGTACAAACGCATGCGTACACTAATTCTGTTATTACTGTTTCGTAGCAACAAATAAAGCGCTATTGACGAAATATTTTGCCCGTCCAATGTATGTCGTTGTTTGTATTACGCCTTTACATTTCCAATAAAGCTTTTTTCTTGTAAATATTAGCGCATATATCTTTAGGAATTGTCGCCCTTGAATAACCTAATTATGAATATGACGTCATGTGTAACAGTTCAATCTTAGTTTCAAGTACAGTTTCACTCCTCACACTCACAGTCACCAACAGTAACTCACAACTGCTGTTCTGTTCACAATCATTTTGAGTTTAATTATTCGTCTTCTATTACGCCCAGTTAACTATATTGAAAAACTGCACTACACTTGATATGTGGTGGGTTTTGTTTGTACTATTAGTATTACTATTACTATTAGTTTAAGTTTTACTACAAGTAGTAGTACAACTACAATACAAGTACTACTACTAGTACTACTACTACTACTACTACTACTACTACTACTACTACTACTACTACTACTACTACTACTACTACTACTACTACTACTAGTACTAGTACTAGCAGTAGTACATTTAACATTAATGATTAAATAATTATATTGAAATTCTAATGACCAAGTCCAATGGCAACCGCAATGGGCAATAACAATTGATTAAATTTCAATTTAATTATAAATATATTTATTGTCATTGTGATTATAATACTTATACTCACCGTAACTTACTAATTGTAAGTGTTAGAGTAAGATCAAGTGTAAGTCTAAGTGTATCACGTTCACTATCAGTATGAGTAAGACTAAAAGTATGAAAATTGATACCGTAGCACTAGCAGTAACACTAACTGAGTCTGATAGTCATACTCATACTCATAGTCAAACTTAAAGTCAATCACAATGTAATATTAACAGTAATATTGATAGTGTTTTTGTTTTACTATAACTATAAGACTAAGTATAATATTAACTAATACTAACAGTAATTATAAATGTAATACTATTTAAATTTTGGTGAGGTTAATCATAATGATAATCACTTTAAGTTTATCATAATGATAATGTTTTAGTCTATCATTATTAATATTAATACTATTAATGATATTATCGTTATAATTATGTTATTGTTTATATTGAATTGATTTTTAGTAATAAATACTAGCAGTTTTACTAATTACTAAAAGTATTAGTAGTACTACTACTAGTAGTAATACTGATAGTAATGCAAATAGTAACACTAGCTATAATGCAGTTACATTCTGTTTTACTCATTTTGATTTAGTTTTATATTTAGATCAACATCACTCAATAACTATAAGTTTAACATAACTGTTTATTAAGTATAATATATAATAATATTAACATTAATATTACTATTAGTATTACTTTTAGTCATTACAGTTACTCATTTAGTTTTACTCGTTATACCTAATAATTTGTGATAAACCATTATAGTTAGGTTTGCATTTGTTTAATTTAAAAGGCCGTGGGCTCATCACAATCACAATGAGTAAATGAGAATTGCACATGGCACAGTGACCGTAAATTCCTTATCGAGCTGATAAGGTCAAGGATAATCATCACCTAAAAGTAAATTCAAAAGAAACATACTTTAAGTTTATTTAATATAATTATATCTGAGGTAATTAAGATGCTCTGTTTCATAGTAATAGTCATCATAATGGTAACACTCCTATATATAGTGATGCGCATACTGATGATGGTGATTGTGCAATTGCTGTAACGCCTAGTAGTATCATAATGATCGTCATCATTATTGCTATGATTATGAATCTTTATAATATTTATGGTTGACATAATGTGTATTTCATGAGTCTATCTCGTGCTCTCAATCCTAGTCTTACAACAACTAATAACTCTAAATATCTTGCTCTATATCCAGTGGCAGTAGGTACAGTGAGTTAGTGCTCCACTACACTAATGGTAAAAGTAAAACTGATCCTAAGTTCAGCATAAAATGAACATGAAATTAAACATCAATAGAAATATTTTTATCAAATCATGACTGGAAATATATTTAATTATACATCATTATATATATTGTATTTAGATATTTAAACTGTAGTTATTTAAAGTTGAAAAGTGCAATTTAATAATGCTTATTTTGTAAATTATAAGCTAGACCAAAAGCATTGTTAATTCACCAATACAGTAATCAATGTGAGAAAGAAGTGAATGCTCACTGAATTTGTAATCTCACCTATTAAACCTGTCTACTAAAAATCAAATTTAACATCAATGTATCTGAATAGCATTATCTCTGTTTAAAGGCTCTCAAACTTAACATAATATGCATAGTGTATACTCTTCTATATTGGAGATATTTAATATTACTATGTTAAATTTTATATTATATATTTGATAAAATTCCCACCAATTAAAATGCTTGTAATATAGCTTGCTACCTTTTTTACTCCATGCATAACAACAAACATTCACAGATTTTCCTAAAAATTTCTACTTGCTCTATTCATTATTAAGAAAAACTTAGCTTTTGCCCCTCTCCTATGCTAGTGAGACGTTTACTTTTTTTACTCCCATTTATCACCAATGCTCTCATGCCTGTTGCTAGCCTAACTGTCAAATTTGTATTTCATCCATCTTCCAATTTCTTGTTATGTCTTATAGATCATTATTAATTGCTTTATCATATGTATTTATCATGCCAATAATTATTGAATTTTCTATAGCAACAACTCTTTTCTGTAAAATAAAATGCTGCATCATTTTGTTAGTCATATTACATTATATTTGCATAATATATGTCCTACACTTTTTAATAAATAAAAATTAATTGCTCATGCTCACTCTATTGCAAGTATAAAGGATATTAGTTATATTCAAATTTGCCTGAGGAGTTTGCTTTGATAAAGCAGTAAGCATGCTGAAACATTTTAAGTCTTGTAACCTGTATTTTATTAACTCTGAAAATGTAGTTATTCCTAATTTTCTACTAAATTTACAGGATGTTTATATAGTGGCCATACTTGAGTGACATCACAGATGGCAGCGCCCAACAAGCAGCAAGGCTCCGGAGATGGTCCACTGTCACATCCAGTTGGCGCTACTGCTAAGTCTAGATCCAGATTCTCCTTGATTTCCTTGTTTACCAACAGTCAGAATTCGCAGTCGTTCAGGTCAAAAAAGTCAAAGAATGCCAAGAAGGTATGCTCATTTCTTACGGTTGCAGATGCATTGATCAAGAAGTTTTTAGCGCATGCATTTATCAGCCATAAAACCCACACTTATTTATTTAGTTTCCATCCCTGTGAGAACCCTTACTGGTATAGGTTTTTAAGCAGGCTAAGGATTGCGTCTCTCACCATGCTGGTAACATGGTTTTAGGATTTTTCCTGTAACATTAGGAGCAACATCTAACTTCTAGAAGACGGCTACTGTTTTTCTACTTTATTATATCTTTTATGAAAACCAAAAATAAATTGTTATCTCACTGTATGCTGAACTCTCAACCTTTTTATTGCTTCACTTTATTTCAATCGCCACCTCAGTTACTGGAATGACTGAAACCTTTTTCAATATTAACATCAACATAAACATTTTTGCATTACTATCCGCAACAAATATATTTTTTTAGATTCTATTCGTTAGACTTTTTGCTTGGAAAAACAAAACTGCATATTTAAGTTTTCATAAGAACAACATTCCTCTCACTTTAGTTGCAAAAAGTGGCATTTTATTAAAAAAGAATGCTGCTCTGACCTAAGAATATAATAGTTAATTCACACACAAAGCCACACATTCTGATTGATTAACAAACATGTATGCATTTTCAAGTAGCATAGCTTCATTGGGCAGCTCACATTACCATTGATCATGTGCAGTGAAAAGGGAACCAGCAGCTTGTGTGTAGTCTAGTAGACATGCTGCTAAGTGTAGGTAAACTATGTGAACACTTCCTCATATCTAGCTAGCCTGCTGTGCTAGTACAACTGTAAAGTAGATGTTAGACAAGCATGGAAGCCTTACAAGTTTGCAGTCATTTAGTACTACATTTTATCTTATGGCTCATCCGGATTTTGTTGATGTGGTAAACTAAACATCTCTTTAAAAACATAGAATGTGTTCAATAATTACCCATCAGGCTTGAAGTATTTTCTGCTATCTCCTTTTAAAACTAATAAAAATTAGCTTGAGGTCCAATATCTAAATTTCTCTGCTTCATGGAAAATGCCTTTACATTACAGGATCGCAGTAAATCAAAGAGTACAATATCTACAACATCGATCTCTTCTACCACAACCGCTGCTGACAGCATAACGACAACGACAGCGGCTGACGTGAGTGCTGTGGTAGTTACTAGTAAGACTAGAATTGACTCAACAAGTGGTTTGGAGCTGAGGGAGTGTCCCTTGTGTTATGATGAGTTACCTGCGGGCAGCTTTCCCGACCTCATGGTGAAGTGCGGTCACAGGTCTTGCTGTTCGTGTCTACTAGAGTACCTCAAGATAGAGATCAAAGAGAGTAGAATTGACATTTCATGTCCAGAATGCAAGGAGAGACTTCATCCTGCCGACATACAGCAACTTCTCAGTAACCATTCTGACTATATGGATAAGTACGAAGAGTTTATGGTGCGAAGGGTGTTGGTGACTGACCCAGATACAAGATGGTGCCCAGCTCCAGACTGTGGGTATGATCACATATATACTAGTCACATGTTGAGAATGTTAAACATTGTACGCATTCCTTTATTTGTGTTCTCATCATCCGTGGACATACTTCTAGTTGTAGACTGTTGTCTATTATAGATATGCAGTCATAGCATCGGGCTGTGCTGACTGCCCAGTGCTGCAGTGTAAAAGACCCGGATGTAACACTCTCTTCTGCTATCATTGTAAGCAAAAGTGGCACCCGAACCAGACGTGTGATGCTGCAAGACGAGAGAGGTTCCCAACTACACTGAGGCTGTCTCTCTCTGACATACAGTCTCTGGCTCGGACAGGTCTGTCAGCTGCCGGATGTCTATTCACTCTGTGTCTGGTTCATTAGCTGCACTCTGAAGCATCATTTCTTATTTTAAACCCTTTTTTTGTCATTCCATTATTGACAGCATTGTATTGTTTTCTAAATGAAATCAGAATTGCGCCTATTTCATGTTAACATATAGCAATTTTCAGGCTAGCCGCCAATAATTAAGATCCTATAGTTATAAACTTATAAAGGTATGATAGATGCACCATATATTTATTCTTTGCACCATTTAAAGTAAAACATTGCTGTACAGTCAGTTTGTCTCACAGCCATAAGTCAGCCCATATCTGCATGCCTTACCACTCTAGTTAGCATAGATACTGGTAGTGTAGCATATTTCAGTTGGACGTTGAACATTGACTCCCAGCGTGTGGTATTTCTTATGCTGTATTTGGAAGTGTCATTCCCATTTATTTGTAGCCGAGGAATACAAATCTTGCCCGCGTTGTAAGACCATGATTAACAAGATGGATGACGGCTCATGTAATCACATGACCTGCTCTATTTGTGGTGCTCAGTTCTGCTGGCTCTGTCTACAGGAGGCCTCTGACCTCCACTATCTCAGGTAGAGTATACCTCACTCAGCTCATATGTCCACTCAACATTCATGGTCATATGTGCATTTCTCAAGAAGTGCTCACACTGCTCTTAGTAATAAATATCGTCCTTTTATTTTAGTCCATCAGGGTGTACGTTTTGGGGTAAGAAACCTTGGACAAAGAAGAAAAAGATACTTTGGCAGTTGGGGACGCTGGTTGGTGCTCCCGTAGGCATTGCTCTTCTTGCTGGCCTATCTGTGCCTGTGTTGATCCTTGGGCTTCCTATCTGGGCTGCGAGAAAGGTTAGAGCTGTTTGTTGTATTTGTGTGCTGTCTGTATTCTGTAGTACTTAAATACATGTATTACATAACATAATATTGAATCTAATGTAGCTGTTGTGACACCCTTGAATTTACCAGCATTTTCGCTGTAATATTTTCACAATTGCTATATGTTCATATTTTTATATTCACTGTATATAGTCGTTTTATCTTTTAGTTGCACCAACGATTCAGATTATCAAATAAGCATAAAAGGAATGCAATAGTCACCTTTGGAACTATGTTATCATTCTTAGCAAGTCCTATTGTTGCTGGAATAGCCATTGGTATGTCTCTGAACCATTAGCTCTTGTGTACGACTGTTCATTATACATCTGTACAAGCTGCCACTGCTTAGAGCAGTGTCACCTTCACTGGTTTCCATGATGTGATTAACTGGTTTCCATGTATCCATCTCAGTTCTCTCTCTAGACTGCAGCCAGTTGGTTCAGTGCAAACATGCTGTATTACTTTATATAATGCAGAAATACTCACATTAGAGTTGGTTACAGTATTAAGATTACTAGTCTATTGCCAAAGCTGCATGAAAATAAGTTTTTAATTATCTGCAGTACAGATATGGACTTCCTTTTGTGTCAATAACTCACTCTACTCCTATTATGCTTAGTATTGAGCATTGTGATGTATTAATACACCATCTCACTCTGCTGGCTGTTGAGATTAGTTTATACTGTGTAACAGACTGATAGTACTTGTTGTATTGAATTTCTTACTTGTGAAATATTTTCTTTGTTGGTTAGCAACAGGGTGTAAGTTTTAGTTGGCAGCTTACTTCAGCTAACCCTTTGGTATATCAGCTTCTCAGTTCAAATTCATCTGACCTGAATTAATTGGTGCAAAATCAAGCCGAGTTCGACCTGAGCTGATCAGATTGAACTTTGACTTGTTGCTATGTCTAGAAATAGCTACAGTCAACTGTAGTCAATACAGTAAAGTTGTGGGGGTAACATGTTACTGCTGTCAGGAAAACTGCTTCCTGAACCTTAACTGGTTGGTGTGTTGCATGATATGTCAAATGTATTCTATTTACATAAATATCTTTATCTAGGATTTATGGCAAACTCAGCTTTAGTGCTGACTATGAGTCAGTTATATTGTTTTCTGCCAAAGTTTGCTCTGCTCTTTGAAAAGTTGTAAACACTACTAAAACTAGCTTCACTTATTTTCTGACATTAGATAGTATCGTATCAGTTGATTAGATTATGTGATGCTATCTACACAATTCCTAGTATCTAGATGACAACATGTTCTTGTGGGCGTCCAGTACAAATGACACAAATGAAAAAGTAGATAAAAGTGGTATATTTTCAATATTGGGGTTTGGGGATGGCGGTTTGAATTTGAGGTTTGAGAAAGTTTAACATCAGTGTGCCATTTTACCTACTTTTCCATTTGTGCCATTTTTACCTAAAGCCGTTCTTGTAAGGTGTGTGATACACACAACACTGACTTTTCTTACAGCTATTGGGGTACCGGTGATGTTGATCTATGTGTATGGAGTTGTGCCCTACTCGCTGTGCCGGGGAGGTACTTGTGGAGTGAAGAATGAAGGCGGGGATGTCCCGTATGACCTCAATGACAATGCCAACCATGCCGGTGGCAATGGAGATGATCATTCAGGTACTTTTCACACAGTCTATTGGCAGACTAGATAGACAGTATGAGACAGCTTGTGCATTGCTAAAGTACAACCCAGGTGCTGGGAGGCAGCCTTGTAGCTGTCTGTTTACTCTGCTGTTGCCAACAAATCCAAACTTGTAGTTTCTTATGTTAATAGCTGTGGTTCAAGTTGTGGACAATGGCAGTGGGAGGTTTGTGGTAGCCAACCCGTCTATTGGACCAAGTATAGGCGAGAGCTCACTGACTACTGGCTATAGCCTCAGTGCCAGCGGTGTACAGATGGATCGGGTCGGTTTACATGATGATCAGAGTGACACCAAGTCAGCGAGTATACAGAATATGGTTGGCAGCATTTGCGAGGGGGATGCTGCTGCTGCCACAGCTAGTAGAAAGTAAGCTGTACAACAGTATGGCTGCAGTGCCTGTGCTGAAGGACTGCAGCTGCACTGGGTCATTATTCTGCTTGTAAACTATCTAATAATGGTTTCTTTTATCTCTGACTGATAAAATCTCAAGTAATACTTGCTTTTGTCTAATGGTTGCGTAATAATAAATGCCTGCTGGCAACTGTACTATCTTACCAACTAGTGGCTTGTGACCGATGTTGGCATTGCAAATAATTATAATTATATAATGCAGTATGTCGTATTAATGATTCTGCTGTATGTCGCAATATAATAGTCAACACAACCTGGTCAACTGTCACGTTTGTAATGCATATGTTACACAACTTGTCTTAATAAGGCTGCATATTTGGTGTACTTGGTTCTCAATTAAAAGCATCAAGTCCTTATACTTGGGATTCATTACCTGGGGTACTAGTTCACTCTTGGGGGGAGGGGGGTGGTACTTCAAAAGAATTGAGGGGGTACTTTACCTATTTGAAAATTTTCTCCATAATTGTTGAATTAGCATAAACAGTAGGATTAATTGAAACTCTAGATAGAATGAAAGAGATACAGAGGGATACATAGGCTATGTTATAAGTTTTCAGAAATCTCTCAATTATTAAAAACACCAATTTTTGTTGATCAGAATTTTAGGAATTAAGTTTTACAGGTGGTTTAGATTCACCCATAAGGCTGCACTGATCTCATAGAAATGTTAATACAATTTCTTCTGTCGCTTAATCTAGTTCCAGCGCTGGACCATTTCTTTTATGCTGATATGTTGTAATGAGAGTTTACCGCCCCATTACCGTTTAGGAGCAGTAGTGGAGAAATTGAGGTAGCCTAAGTTTTTAATTTTGTTATTAATTTTTGGTTTGGGGCGCGGGTTAAAATTCTCACAAAAATATAACTTCTTATGCTACATTTCTAATCTAGAACACAGGCTTTTCTCCATTACTGCATCTACCTCACCATTATCCCCTACTGTCAGTCCCAATGTTTACTCCAGCAGACATTCATGCATACAATTACTTCACAATTTCAGGTTAGAGATTAAAGCTGACATGAGCATCACCGCAGCATCCAGGTATGAGCGGAAGAATAGCATAGACTCACAGTCCCTCAGTCAGGCAGACAACCGCTCTCTGCGATCCTTTGGGCCGTTAGACAACCGCTCTCATGTATCCTTCAATGTCGACAATGCTAGTACTAAGGCTTTGGCTGGATCTATTTGTGCTCAGCGGTTAGTATCACTCATAATAATAGTGCTAGTGATTCCGGCAGATATGTTGCTCTATTTATGGTTGTATTAGCAGTTGTAGTAATTATCTTAATGGTGGTGACTGTGCTTGTAACTGTAGGTATAGTAGTAGACGTAGTGGAAGAGATAGTAATAGTGGTGGTAATGTCTTAGAACCAGCAATAGCATTTGACTGTCTGATATTGTCCGATAGTCTATATTTTCAGTTAGGGCACAGAATATATAGTTGGGCGACAATTATTCAATATTTTCTCACAAGAGATCACGAAACCTACTTTAGACTATAATTAGCATTTCTGATGTTTCAGTGACAAAGACAATGTGTCTATTGCTGCTGCAAACCAAGACTGTACTATCAGTTCTGAGGTGAAGAGTAAGAGTTGCATCAGGGGGGACCATGGCTCTCCCGTCTCTAATAGAAGCGTTTCTTTCGCCACGTCACACGATGAAACAAAAGCTAAATCTAAGAGTAAAAAGAAGCTGTCGTCTAAGAGAAGACACAAGCGGGCGGAGTTAGAGGTGATGGAGACAGGAAGTGTGAACTCAAAGAAATCAGACGCTGTACCTGTGGGTAAGAGACACTTAGAAGTGAAGGCAAGGGTTGGCCGATGCAGTACAGATATGACTGCAGAGACACCCTCCTCTCCCGGCCCTCTTCCAGCTGAACTCACTCAAGTAGACATCGATGCGCCACCTCATCAGTTCTCAACATTAGTTATAAAACAGACTGTGTGTAATGCTGATCCAGCTCTTTCACTTACTGAGGGTAAAATATTGTGTAATATATTAGAAGCTGAAGGTAATTCAGTGTAAATGGGGTTTTCCTCTCTTGTGCAGATGTAATCAATTATCATGTAAATATAAAATTATATTGCCTGTGGTGATTCACCTCTTCATGTGTAGATAAATTGGCACCAGAACACATTTATTGGATATTCCAGTTCTACGATTCACTTTTTTGGCATATAGACATAAAGAATGCCTATTATTTGAATTATCTTCTATTGTATGGCTTATAAAAATTGCTAAATGGGTTTCAAGGGCCAAAGCTGTAGAATTTAGCTCTAAATGTTATATAATATGAATGATCTATTTATGATGTATTTTATAATTTCATTGTTGTATGCTAAAATTATTCTGTTAGACTGCTGTGTAGTACAATCTGGTTGTGATATCGTTTGATTAAGTGTATGTCTTGTCTTGGTGTTCAGGTCTATTTATCACTTCCAGGCCTATCTATCATTTGCTAAATCTATTCTATTGTGAATTATCATTTTCTCTTATTACATGGTTTTCTTTCTGCTGATGGTTTAGAGTTAAAATAAATATCAGTTATATTTGTATTTGAGTATGCATTGTTCATATATTTTAGGAAACATGTCCACTTTTACTCATAGTTGAATTGTCACATTTTATTAACATAAATATAGGTGCAGCCATTAATGAATAACAGTTATTATTCTTCAACAGTTTCTGTCCATATTTCCTGTTGAAAATATCAAGCTAACAAATAAACAAGCAGGCTGAAATGATATTTGATTTTCAAAAAAGATCAAAACAATAAATTAAGATTGTTAAATGCAAATATGTTAGTCTAGTGTCTACTTCCGAGACCCAGTAGTCGATACATTAAATAATTGTGAAGAACATATGAAGTAGAGTTATTCCACATAGATGATGCTAGTCGAGGGGCTAAGGCTATTGAACACAAGCTGCAGTGTTCATTGTCTGCAGACTCTGTGTCTTGTCTGATAAAGCTAGTTTGTTTAGTACCATCACAGCCTCTGTCGCAGCCTAACAAATACATTACAGAATGTTAAAGCTTATTCTGCTAAAACTTCAGTCAACAACAATGAGCTATAAAATTATAGCATCATAAAGTAATTCAATTCAAATTGATAGTTTTGATAGTAAAATGGATGAATAATAATTATGTAATTAAATGCTGCTTACACTATGTCAAAACAATTACAGCGTTAAATAGAGGAGCTATTTCTGAATTAAAAGTTGCATTCTCGTTTCAGATAACCAAAATTTGACCAGATTCAATAGAAATGTTGATATGGAAATACAATTATCTCACAATCTATGCATTATAAACTATTAAACAAATATTGAAAAAACTAATAATCTCCCAAAGATAAAGTGTTTGCTTAGTGAATGTTCTTTCTAATAACTTATAATTAGTTTAATTTAAAAAGTGCCTTTTAAATAAAAAGTTAATCAATGATCTCTACATGAAATTTAACTGTAAACAACCTAGTATTACATTGGAAACTGTTCTCTCTTGGAATATGCAATTTGACAATTGAGAAAACTGCTATAGGCTAAAAATAAAATTAAATAGCTGGTTAAAGTGAGCAGTGAAGGGCATGTGAGAATCCTACACTAGTTGTTTATAAAGCTTCATACACAACGAGGTTAGTAAGTTAGTAGAAGTGTGAAATAAGGGTTGATGCCCACAACAGTGTCTGTTAATCTGCTCAAGCTGTTATGCCCAAGAAGAAAACTTCAAGCTGTGCAAGTAGTTAATTTAACATTTTTACTCAAATTTAGATTGCTCTGCTTTAATCACCAAAGAAATTATAGAAACTCGGAAACTTTTTCAGCTCTTAATCATTTTTATTTCATTTAAATTTTCTTAATGTGAATAAAATCAACAAATCTGTATAAGATCTAATTTTAACCCAAATGGCAGAAAGGTTAAACACTCATAATTACTCTACGTCATCACTGCACAAACAGAATATAGTAATACCATTGCTTTAAGCCTCATTTGCAGTTGGCTCATTTTCCATCATGGGATATGCACTTTCAGTGTCAATGGGTTCGGTGCATTCCTCCTCTACCTGAGTTATTGTTATATTCTTTACATAATACTCAGTATGTCTCAACTGCGTGCATATAGACTACGGAACGTAGGCAGACCATGCTCTTAAAGCACACTGAATAAGCACTATATGGCACAACAACCAATATAATTATATAGTTTAAATCATAAACAATCATAATATGAAAAATAGACATGCTGTGCAGGTAAGCAGTGTATAATAAACAAGGGTCATTGTACTTAATATAGTACACACTGGATATCTCTAGTTTTTGGCTATTTTTCACAATTTAGCTGCTAATACATATGGTTTTTGCCCATAGAAACTAATAAAATATTAACAAATACAACTAAATAGTTAAGGTTTTTTTTAATTTTGCTTGATCTTTTTTGTTTTTTTTCCTAATTTTTTAGTAGAAAAACGTAGCTTTTTGTGACGATTTTTTCATCACATAATAATATAATATAATATTTAGCTCATATGACAATGACGTTGGGCTTTAATGTTGCAGGACAACTACCCAGCCATATTTTTGCTACGCATATTTAGAATGGACACACAAAATTACCTCATATATGGTAGTTAATTTTCATGAATTTAGATCAAACGTTAATTTTTGGTCCTAGTTTGCCAATGTGTGTTAAAAAAAGTAAAATGAGCCACAACTCAACAGAAAGTATTTTCTCTCACAGCAGCTGCCACAAAGAAGATTGTATTCATGAAATTTCAAGCATCAAGTTATGAGATCACAGCTGACTGGTTTATGTAAATTCACAATTTGATAGATTCAAGATCGTAAATAAACCAATAATGATTAAATTCCAATAAGTAGTATTACTGCTAGTTTAGTCACTAGCTTTTATTACCATTAATAATCTCTAAAACTATGCCTCTACATACTTTAGTATGCTAAATAAACTTTTTTATTTGTAGAGGTTATGACAAGTCTAAAAGCTCATATTATTTCAGCATTAGAATTGGTCTGGTAGTCAAGTGTAAAGAGATTCGACCTATGCTGCTAGATAACTTGGAATTATAAAAATTCAAGCTTTAAGCTCATAGTATTCAAACATTGCTTCCACATATAGTACACAAGTATATAAAATGTTATTTCAATGAAGAGCCATTATTCCACCCTTAATATAGTCAGTTAATTGCCACAACAGCTTAATATTCAAGCCTCTTGAGGCATCTGAGAGATTTTTGACTTTGACTTTGGCAAAAGACAACTTTCTCAAAATGGCAGCTGCTGAAATCAGGGCAGTTGTACTAAAATAGGTAACATGTGTAAACTTAATAGGCAGGGGACGTAATACACAATATTCTATACAACTGCTACAATGCCTTACTCTGAGTTTGCGTTTCGCATTGAACTGCTTAAGCTTAGTCTGTGTTTCCTCCATATGCTCACTCTTGGCAGTTCCTTTAACCCATGAATGTCCAAGAGCTTGAGAAGCAGTTAGTCGTTTTGCAGGATCCAAGACTAACAATTTCCTCACCAAATCCTAAACAAAAGCAAAGTAACAGTAGTAGTGAAAGTAATATATTTCGCTGCGAACTATATACAGCTTCATTTATATCATTCATTTACCAATTTGTTTCATCAAAATTGACAAAACTGGGAAATCATATCAAAACTGGTGGGAGAGTTTAAAGCCTGTCTACTCATAATAAGAAATTTGAAAATGCAAAGTAATAAAAGCAGGTACTTTTGCGTTTTCACTGATGTCATTCCACCAAGGCTCATGAAAAGAGTAATCGCATTTGAGAATTTTCTTGAACATCGCCTGCTCTCCTTCCTCCGAATAGAACGGTTCGTAACCGCAGAGCCTATGAATCATAGCAGAGATATTACATAATCCAGAGGTATAACATGGAAGTAGTATAAAATGAAGGCGAAAACACTGTAGAGTAAAACACTTTATAGAAAGTAGCATAGTGCAAATACACACCAGCACTTCACTTTTATCTAAAAAATACAAACTTAATTCTTTATAAGGTAATGGCCACTACATCTCATGCTATTGAACCCCTACAGTTATTATATACATACAGTCCACCACTGGGTCATATTTAGCACACAACACCTTTCATTGCCCTATCAAAAAGGAAAGTCTTAAATGGAGCATAAATTCTAAAATCACAATAAAGCAATTATCTACTCTATACCATTTTATAGTACTCACAGAATATAGGAGATAACTCCAATGCTCCACATGTCCACGGCTGGAGTGTATTTACTTCCCGTCAATATCTCAGGAGCTACAACATAAAGAGTTTAAACATATCAATATCTCGCAGCTATTGAATGTTTGAGACAGCAAACTCCTAACTAATAGAAGTCTTTTACTATAAAATAATTATCTTATCCTTACACTAATATACGATCCCAGGATATATGCAAAATGTAATAAAATAAAATTATAAAATGTTAGCTAGCCTGATATAACAACATAGAGATTTACCAAGTTTGATCAAAGTCAGATAAAAAAAATCAATAAACATAAGATCAACATCTTTTTTAAAGTAGTGCATCAACATGATTGCCCAATAAACTGTGGCCTTAGAAAAATTGGTTAAACCTAACCACACATGTCTATTTACCAGCCGGCACATCTGTTATAACTCATCTAAATCATTAATAAAAGGCTAAATTCTGCTAGACAAATTGACTTGTTCTATAAGCAGCTTTGAGTTGGGGTGAAGGACGATTTTAGTTTGAGGCTCTCAAGTTTGGAGTTATGTCTCCAACTCCAAACTTGAGACCCCCAAATTAAAATCGTCCTTCACCCCAAATTGGAGTCGCTTATAGAACAATTTAGACATTATATATTGCAAGCACATGTACCTCGCAAGTTCCATGAAGACACATCAAAAGCTAATGCAATGTATCAAATTTAAAATATATGCAATAGAATATTTTAGAGAAAAAGAATAAAATAAGTATATTCTAAAGAGTAATATATTATATACTATTTTATAATACATATTGCTGTAAGTAACTAGTAACACTGCAGTAAATAACAAACCATTTATAATTATTGTTTTGCATTGCTCTTTGGAATAAACAAATTTGTATTCTAAAGATCATTCTATCAGCACCAAGAAATAAGAGTACAAAAAGTCGCACATCAACTTTACTCACCGCAGTAGCCTGGGGTACCACACACAGTCTGCATTTGAACTTCTGGGCCAATGATTTTAGAAAGGCCAAAGTCAGCTATAAGATAAATAGTAAACCGGGCTGTTTGTAGAGAATAAATGTGATAAATTAAATGCTAAAATTTAAATGCATAGTTACATTAACCGGTGTTGTTTTCCGGCAAAAATATGATCTCCTTTTCTAAAATAAAAACACAAAAGTTTCCAACTCACCAATCTTCAAAGGGGCTTCTTCTGAGTCACTTTCATACAAAAGGTTCTCAGGCTAAAGAAAAACAACAACTCCTCTGAACAGCTGATTGAACAAACCATATTTATTACTTTTCCGTTGTTGAAGAGTAAATTTGTCTAGTTATATATATTTAAGTCAATAATAAACTCAGAGTTTGAAAATGCATGGCTAAATTCTGAAACCGACTAAAAAAAACCAACTCACACATTATAAAACTGTGAAAAATATCCACTTGTGATAGGATCTTATTGCAAATGCTAAAAATTAGATATAAAAACTAGTTGTTATTATATTTAATTCTTAGAGGATCTTTCTGTAAACTGTAAACTAAATCAAGGAAAATCAGACTAGTTGGTAGAAGATTTCTGAGGCCTGACTAAAGAAGCAAAAGACTGAGTCTTCTTTAAACATGTCAGCAGTCACTACACGGGAGGCAGCACCAGTGAGTGCCGAATGTTGCAGGTATTGATTATTCAAGTTCTTAACTTTCATAAAACATGACAATAACAGACTTGTTTGGTTGGCTAGCAGCGTCTATCTCAATCACTTTTCTTATCGAATTAGATTACATAAGCGGTTTTTTTAATAACTATACTATCTACCTATGAGAATAGCTTAATATGACATTATTCTAAATTTTTTCCCACAGAAATGAATATAACACATGACATGAATAAATTTTTTTCAAATAAACACACGACTCTTCTGTTTTCAAATACTACACCAGTGTATGCATACACTTATTGTACAGGTATTTAAAAATTGTGTATATTATATTTACGTTACAGCAAGGTCTTCGGAAGTTCAAACCAGGAAACCAAATACATATTTGCAAAGAATTAGTTTGGCTTAAGCAGCTCAGATATAAACTTTACTTTGGTAACAGTATTTCTAAATATTGACTGTATATTAATTGTGTTTTAGTCCTCTACTGACACCGGAATTATAAATGACTTCATTTCCGTAGAAGTCCCAAGAGTGAAAACTCTGAGGTGTTAGTAAACCACCCACACAATGCGAAGACGTGGACCGCTGAATTTTAAAGATCTAAGTCCTAAGAGGAGAGTTTGGTTAGCCTTCTTTACAAAGGGTGTGTTACAATAGAGTTTTGTTAACAACTTGTAGTTTTGCAGTTTATCAAAAAAATAAGCAAAGCTAACCGTCAAGTCACTCAAGTGGATAGCTAAATTAGTAATGTTATCAACCCTCAAGAGTTTAGACTGATTGCTGGCAAAATACTACATATATGATGATGGTGGTGTCTTACCTTGAGATCACGATGCACAACGTCATTTTCATGTAAATACTACAAATATCAATACAAACTTTAATGCAAATTAATAATTAATATTTATCACCTAACAAATGCATCTTAACATCATTAGAGAGTATTTGTTTAGCATACAATGAAGTATGTTAAATTTGGCTTTAATTATAAGCTACTCAGCAGCAAGGCGGCAGTAACAAGTTGTAGTTTGTCCTTACTCTAGTTGCATCTAACATCTCTCTCACACATATAGAAGCATCTTTCTCTGTGTAAAACCCTCTCGTCACAATCCTGTAAAAACATCATAAATGCATAGACCTCAGTTACAAACAATTCAAAGATGTTTGACATAAAACACAGTACTATTTGTTCACATCAACAAGAATAGTCTGACACAAGCAACTCTCCTGCCAAACAAGAGAGCAACCAGCAGACTAACACTCGACAACCTTTGACGGACTTTTTTTTAGATTTTGAATGATTACTGAAGCATGATTTGAAGTTCACAGTGATTAGCATCAAAATCAATAAAGATGTTGAGAAACTTTAATAATTGCATAGCCAACGTGTTTAGTAACTAAAGTTTGCATTAATAACTTGCTGTGCCTTATCTCTGAGGAATGGAAAACTTTTCATATGTGGTTTATTGGCTGACTAATTATAGCAAACAACACTAAGTGATATAAAATAATGAAACGAAACTGCTAATTATATGAGTTTAAAATGTTGACTTGATATTAGCAATGTTAGGTATGAGAGCTACTGTGATTATGTAATATAAGTAAGCCATAGACACTGAATGAACCTCATATCAACTTTAATATAATATAATATAATATATAATATATAATATATGGTAGCAAGCAGTCATTTTACAATGATCAATTCCTACTATTTTGTTTTGTTGTTGCTCACAGCTAATTAGTGTGTTCAAGATGAATATAAAGAAAAACAATTACCTGTCAAAAAGTTCACCTCCAGTCACCAGTTCCAAAACCAGGTGCATTTGCGTTGGTGTCTCAAATATTTCTTTCAGACGAATCTATGAAATGCTGAATAATTTCAGTAATAGTAACTATTACGGCAAGTGTATTATTAGCAAACTGAACCTACATAGTAGACTGATGAGAATTAGTACACAACTAGACAAGCTCTAATTTTCACAATCATAAAAATGATATACTATTTTCACCATCAACAAGCTTATTTCCGCGTTATTATAAAAGGCTTCATAACCCACCACATTTTTATGCTTAATTTTTAGAAGGACTCCACACTCTGTTTTGACAACTTTTTTATCCACCTGCAAAGAAACAGTCGAAATACAAAATTTATTTCAAAAATACATGCATGGGTGCAGCATATTATATAATAATACATGTGTATATCAAACAAGAACACATGTATATATAATAATACATGTGTATATCAAACAAGAACACATGTATATATAATAATACATGTGTATATCAAACAAGAACACATGTTTATATAATATCTGCTACAATCACTTCATCTTAGAATCACAACAAACTCAAAAGTAGCAAGCAATAGCAGCTAGTCTAGGTATTTGCAAATTTATTGAATTATCAAATATGTCTGACGCGATGGAATAAAGAGGCAGTGATGTGCACTTCACTAATGAAACAATGCGTAATATTGTTATTCAATAATTGATACATATCACTGCACACTGTTTCATGCAACAATAAAAGAAGCCATCCTATACTTGAGAAAATGAGACCAAGTGTAAGAAAACATTAACTCAGCATTGTCTGACAGAAAGTATACGTCTTATGCAGTCTTTGTTCTATAGAAAGCACAACGTCATGCAACATGCAGCGTGAGCAAATACACTTAGTTTTGTGGCATAACTTTTTTTATATATAAGTTGATTTTATTCTGTAAAATTTTTTAGAGTAATGAGCATGGCAAAAATCACTTGAATTATTGCTAACAATTCTAAAATTACAATTTTACGAAAAAGTTGAAGTAGTTTTGATTTGTAAAACTAAATTAGCAGAAACTCAATTTTACAAAATATATAATAGCAATTTTAGCTGACCTTTTTATTGATGACCTTCACAGCCCAGGGTTGTCCAGTTCCTTTTTGCTTACATTTGTATACAGTGGATGTAGCACCTCTACAATTACATAAAAAAAGTTATTATAATAACCTTTTGATGGTTCATGGCCAGCAGACTGATTTTCTCGGAACTTGCCTTTCTAGTGGCCTTAGGGTGCTGGAGGCGCTTGAAAAAACTTACTTCATGCATTCAAATTAAAAGCCAATGATAAATGTTTGTCAACTAAAGGTATTTTTGTAAACTGCAATCAGAAAAAATAATAAACTAATAATTATATTAGCGGCTCAATACATACATGAAAATTAGGTGGTAAAATTAAGATAAATAAAAGCATGCATGTTGGCCATGAGTAGGTTAAAAAGACCTCTCCATCATAGTTATCATAGATGACCGGTAAGTCAAAATAATAAAAACTATGTTTATTTAACTGAGTCAGTTTGCTGCAGTAGCAAATTCAAGTTAAGTTTCTGTACAAGTTTAGGTTGAGACATTAATTTTTGAAAATATAACCTGTTTGGCTAGGAATGTGTACCAAACAGAAGCATATTTAGCCCAGCCTATAAAATTATACTTGAACCAATAACTACAATATATTTACTGTTTGCTTATTTTTAAGTAGGCGCAATGCAACATATCAAGTAATATTGTAGTATTTTTGAGTAGTTTATGAAATATATTGAGCAATCTGTATAGTCTATTACTAGTGATCAAATAAAAATGTTGTGTAAACTTGAAATAGTAGTGTCTTTATTGTTTCTCTAGAAGTGTCTTGGGCGAGCTTCGGTAGTAGACTGAATAACATTGTGAGCTCGCCCTCTTATATGGTAACAAAAATCTCCTTCCAAAAGCTGGTTCGATTGTCCGCCGACATTCAGCCGGATCTCGGAGTTCCGGTGCCTGAAATGCCCGACATTTGGACAAATCGCGCTTCAGGAACTCCGAAACTGCCGAACCTCGGCCAAGGATCGGCTCGCATAAGTATATTATTACAAACAAACAGAAAAGGGAAGGGGGAGGACAATTCGAAAACAGATTACCAAAAACCACTACAATATAGGTAAAAAGTAAGATGTGACAACAATATAATTCAGTACAGTTGCTTTTGGTATAAATTTCAGTGAGTTAAGTTTGATAAAATTTGCATTAATTTACTGTAAGTAATAGTTGAAAATCAATGATGAAAGCAACTGTTTTGAAACAAAGAATATATAAAATTTAAAAAAATTACATCTTCCATATTGATCTTCTATAATTGATTTATTTGCCAATTTCAATTTAATTTCATGGTGATAATGATTTGATCACCCTAATAATTATCAATTCGATATAACCATCACCAGTTAGTCTATGGTAAGTAATTGTTATAGTATTTATTATTACTATAATAATCACAATCACTATGATCTATGAGTACCAGTATGATTATGACTTGCGAGTATCAGTGTGACTATAAAATTATCATAATGATTATATGACTATGTTATTATAATTATAACAATTATTATACTTTTATAGTGCATCTGTTTGTGTTACTTTGAACATAAATATTATATGGCTATCAATAAAACTGAAATGAAAGATCATTAGGGTTATCATTATGATTATATTAGTATTTAGTCTGCACCTTGATCTATTCAAATATTCAATGTTTCAAACAATGCTAACTATAACCAATACTATTTTAATTAATTAATATCAATATGAATATCAATAACCAATCCGGTTATCAGTATCACTATCTGGTTCTACTATCTAGTACTAATCTAGTTCTACTTTTATTATAACTATCACCATCAGTATGAGTATCACTATTACTAATAATCTTTCGTATTAGTAACTACTAAACTAGTCATGAACTTACTTTCCCAACTCGTCTCCTAAAATATAGTAGTCATCAAAGGCTTTATCTTTAACACTGTCTTCAATCCAATATTCTTGAACCTTCTCACGCGGCATTTTTTATTGCTTGTGATAAAATATCAACAACGTGCACAGACTGAAGTTTGGTGTTATAACATTGGAAAATGGATACTCAACAAATGCTTATCGTATCAAGCGTGCGTTTCCATTTCGTTTATTGGTGGCCTTGGTAATAGCAGTCACGTGATTATTTTACGTATATTCTTAGAGTTATCTTTTCTCGTCATTCGTCCACCGTGAAAAACTGAGCATGTTTTGACCAGGAATTTATATTGCAGCTATGTCCAGTACTGGATAATGCATTATAATTTATTATAAAGCAATAGTTTGTGCCAAGAGCATGCTAATTTTATTTTTTCTGTGTCATCTGCATGCAGCATGTTCTATTAGTACCTTCAACAAATTATGTTTGAAATTGTCCCAGATTGCATATAATAGCATGTCATCTGAAGAAATGCATTAAGAGAACTGCTGATGTTGCAATGTGTAAGCTGATAGAGATATGACATCATCAACTAAATTGTCAACAAGTATATCATGGTTTCTTTAAAGACACTGTCTTTGTTTAATATTGCTCACAAAAAAGCTTATAAAACACTACAAATACATATGTGTGGGCACAATATGGAAAATGAACTGCCTATTCTAAAAGGTCTATGCCAATTTATATATAATCTATGTACAAGAAAAATAGGAAATTATATAAGTTTCACCAAAAATAACTCAATATTTTGGATTGCAATATTGCATATTTCACTTTAAATTAATGATATATTACAGTATATACTAAATGGACTTATATAATATCATTGGATTTGGTATTGTTGATAGTTCGCTTGGCTTAAAGTTTATCACTGATTTTTGTAGACATTATTTCTTCAACAGATATTTGCATTTATTTCTTTAGTACTTTCTGATTTATTAACCTGAGTGTAGCCTATAAATTGGATATGTTGTCACATTTTAGGTATATAATAGGCATAGCTTAGTCTGAAGCTATTTCTATAAAATAATTTATGTTGAGAGTAAATAGTAGAAAGATATGGTGGAAAAAATTAAGGAACATTTGCTAGCATATATTAAATGGTAGACTAAACTAAAACCTACTCCATGGTCTATTCTCAGCTATTGAATGAAAGATAATATCTTCTGCTGTAGCCTATATATGTTCATAGGTAACAGGTAAGTTTGTGTTCAAAACCACCATTGTCTTGGGCAATGTTGATGTTTCACTATATTTCAGACATTGTTCATTTAACAAAATCCTTTATTTGTGGCTAAAAGAAATATTCTTAAGTGCTACTGATGAGTACTTATATTTGTTCATGTAGAGAAGGTTATTCATAGGTTTCATCATGTAGAGTCAGCATGTGTGTGTGCCTAACTCTCAGACTATGTCTACAGACTTTATTGAGTGTGTTGCTAGCTTAGAGTAGAGTAGAGCAATTTGTAAAGCTTTTAATAGACGACTTGTGTTGTCACATCAATGATAATTTATAACCGCAGTGAAAAGAACACAAACCAGGAAAGATAACTCCAACATTATTACTGTTAGCAATATCCATCTTAATTATTTTACAAGTAGATGGCTTTGTGTAAAATAAACCTATATTGTAGGTTTCCTACACCAAATTTGGTAATACTATCGTAGTTGCTTTTTGAGAAGAATATAGAAAATAAAGATTTATAATTAAATAAATTGGAATTTATAAAAGCAATTAGGTTTCATATATATGAAAGAGAATTGTGGTTTCATTGCTGCTAATGTATGAAATCTTATAATACCTACAATAAGTCATCTAGCTTATACAGCCTTATTGACTTTAATCTAGATGTTTATCATTCTCATAATACATAACTATAGCGGATCTGTGAACTTGATGATTATAAAAACAATAATAATTCACAATAATTATATAGACATATGCAACAAGATGTGCTATAGACTCAGTTTTTCACACTTGAGAATAATAAAGGGGACCTTAATTAAAGGGTGTTAAAATATATGTAAATATCATAAATCTAGACCATTGCATTAATTTTCTAGATTGCTCTTTCTTATTAGAATATTATCTTACTCAGTTCTTTTTAAAGTCTGTTGATGCAATTAGTGTACTTGAGCAAATGTAATAACGTTACATGCATCGCATTTTACAGTAAGACAGCTTTAGCATACTAGCATCAAGTTTCTGAGCTCAGATAAAAAATGGAAACATTTCTTTTTACTTTTCCAATAAGCCACACCTAAAATATAATGCCTCTACAGTGATTCAGCTGTCATAGGTGTGTGCAGTTCACTTTTGTATATAAAATGCTATTCAATAGGCATTAATAAAAGGAGAGCCAACAGTATTATGTCTTCATTCATATGCAAATGAGATCGAGAATGTGAAACAGTCATAGCAGAAGAACAATCTGTGTTTTCATTTACTCACTGAATTTCACGTCAGCTAGTTAACTTGTAATTTACTAAATCAATACTTGTTTACTTGAAGCTGTAACAGGTAACTAGCGCTAGTAAAACGTAAAGCTCAACTAGTCATTTCACAGCTGAGTGTTGGAATCCTACAGCCACATCCCTGTACTTGCTGACTGAAACACACCTTGAGTTGAAGATAATGAGGAAACACTCACACTGAGTCTTCCAGGTTTATTCATTCCATCAAACGTTATTTGTAAATAGGTAAGCTTCAAGTAGGATAATTAAAAGCTATAGCTGTCAGTTGGCCAAGTGAATGGGCCTGAGTTTCACACAAAATCAAGTAACAATAGTGATATAACTATAAATAATTATAATGCTGTTATTAATAAGTATAATTGAGATTAGTAAAGTTCATGAAAAATAGCTAATAAGGAGTTACGTTATATTTAAAGTTAAGAGATTCTCTACAGAAAGCTAGTGACTAGCCATTAGAGAAAGTGACATTAATTCATATTATAGTGACCCGTTTTATCGGAGAAGCTGTTGGCATTCACATATTATTTGTGAATAGCACCAAGTTTCTGTTTAGCTTCAGGTAGACAAAAGATTCATTGTAAAAATTGACAAAGGGCATGTATAGCTACAATATTTAATGTGTTCAAGGTAAACAGCCTCTCTCCCACAGTTAGCATCATGTGAGTTTCAAACTATTTTCTAGATTCTGCTTTATCAATGGAATTTGGTATATCAATTTATCTGAAGAATCTATGATGGCTTACGAACTCAGATTTGCATTGTGGTTGCTCATTGCCATACTATTTGGCTATATTGCTGGTGATGTTACAATTACTGGTGCTCCTGGAGCAACTGGAGATGTAGGCGATATTGGAAAAACGGGACCCACTGGACTACCAGGGTTACCAGGTGCAGATGGGCCAACAGGACCAAAGGGACAGAAGGTGGTGCTCAATAAAACATGTATTATGGACTATTGATATTATTTAAAACACAATTACTTGTTCATACATTATTATAATATATAGAAGATGCATCACGCAAGTTTATAGTCGCTATCTCTGTGAGAAACCCCTAATGGAAAGGGTTTTTGTTAGATTGGGCTAAGGACTTGTTCAGATGAGGCACAGGAGCAATTATGACTAGATACTCTTCCTAACATCACCAATAGTCTTTGTCGGGTTTGAACCCATGACTTTGTGTTCACTAAGCAGGCGCTCTAACCCCTAGACCACAGCTGCTCCCTATATAGAAGATGTACGATAGCCAATTATTGGAGTTGATTATTTACTTTACTAGTTATATATATCCAGATCAGGGTGTTGTCTCATTTCATTTGGCAGTTGATATGTTAGTAAAACTCGATTAGTAGCTAAAACTTTGAGTGAATTTTAGAATTTATTTGTTGATAGTCTCAGTTCCCATAATAAAAAAATTCTAGAATTTTGGGCTAAGCAAAACCTATATGAGATCAAGTGCTCTAAGTATCAGTATTTACTTTAACAAACTCTTGGTCACCTTGGTCACCTTTCACCGTCTTACCTAGCATATATTAACATGACTAGAATAATATGCACTATAGTCTTTGCATGTAAGTAATATAATATAAGCTCAAGAGGGCATAAGAGTTCATCTTTTAAATTTGCTTCACCCATTCATTTACAAGTATTCATAGAACACAGCAATTATTCTAAGTTTTTTTCCAAAATGATAGGGAGAAAAAGGAGAGCAAGGCATGACAGGAGCAACCGGAGAAGCTGGACTTGATGGTGCAGAAGGAGAGCTGGGTGCAACCGGATCAACAGGTGCGGTAGGGGTAGTGGGAGAAAAAGGGCTCGCCGGAGAAGTAGGACAGAGAGGAGAAATTGGTGCTAGCGGACAGAAAGGAGAGCCTGGAGTTAAAGGAGAGATTGGTGAGAATTGAGTGAAATAGTTTAAACTATGCGATTTACTATTGAAGGTGTCATGAATTTTATAGAAAATCTTTTACCATTGTATAAGAAGTTGCGAAAAATTATCTGCATTTTTAAAAGTTATTGTATATTAGCACAATTAAAACAAGTATAAACTGCTAGCAATGTACGAGGTATAGCCTAAGTATTTTTGCAGGGCCAGTTGGCAAGGTGGGGCCTCAAGCTGCCGCAGGTCCAAATGGGATTAAAGGTGTTCAAGGAGACACGGGTGCTAAAGGCAATGTTGGGCTGCAAGGACTCCAGGGTGTTGCAGGTGAAAAAGGAGATCAGGGTGCAAATGGAATAGGTATGTAATATATACCAGAGTATCATAGTTTCAGCCACATGGTGTATCTTCCATATTGCTAAAGCATGTGAACATGAAGTTTAAAATAATGTGTCACCGTGTATATACTTATAAATTAACAAAATATAATGTAGAAGAACCTGTCTTAATACTTACTATGTTAGTTTCATCGTATGATATAAGATATGGGCAACTTGGTCTACAACAATCATTTAAAAGGTCATACTTTTTACAGCTGTTAGTAGTTTGTTTCTCTTGTCATTTCTTTGTAGCTGACACAAATGAGTGTTTAAACACAGACGTAGCAGCCTGCCCTGAAGAAGCAGAGTGTATCAACCATCTCCTTGGCTTTGACTGCAAATGTCCTGCAGGATATAAATATGACACGGACAAAGGTGTTTGTGAAGGTGAGGAAGGGAGTTGAGATAGAACAGGAAATCTAAAGTATCAAATAATAACATTATGTAACATTTCGGTTTAGTCTTTCCAGTTGGCTACGAATGCATTTACTTTATGATTATGTGACGTCAATAGAAGATTTAGTACACAAACACAGTTTATAACAATTTACTAGATGAAAAATTAAAGATTTCAAATGTTACTAAAAATAAATATTTTAAGTTTATGTTGCTTGGGCCTGATAAATTTGGTAGATTTGATGGCTTATATATAATATATATATATATATATATATATATATATATCTATATATATATATATATATATATATATATATATATATATATATATATATATATATATATATATATATATATATATATATATATATATATATATATCTCGACAAAGGCCGGGCTACTGGGTCAACTCCTACTCATGCTGTTGCAAACTGCAAATCATGGACTTATTAAAGTTTCTTCTTGAGTTCAAAAGTTCAAAAAACTAAGGTTGATTAATCATCAGGCATCTAAATTCTAAAGGCCAACGAAAGGAAAAAAAATGAAATTTTGTTTAGTTTGTATGCAGTCACACTATGAACATCAATAGCTTTTGTTCTTTAGATGAGAATGAGTGTCTGAATGATTTAGCCAACTGTGACAATGCATGTGACAACACAGAAGGGTCATACACCTGCTCCTGCAATATTCCAGGCTTTGTGTTATCACCTATGGACCTTCACTCTTGCATAGGTAACTTTTAACAATTTTATGTGATGCTGTAAAACACCCCATTAAACCATATTACATTACATATTACATATTATTACATCATTGCCAATATAATGTGGCCATGTATGCTTGATCAATAATGCATGGTGTTATGTGTTATAGTTACCCACCAGTAATATTTCATTAGGATATAATATGTTTATCAATTTACTTTTAAAAGCAACTTTAGTCCTATACCTTGAAATTTGACCAGTATTTTTAAAAACAAAATCACATTTATAAAAAAAAGCTTATTTTTACGTCTTCATTTGGTAATTAGACTTAATTACTTCGGCAATTCTGAGTAAATGTTATTTCCATAAAACTTTACAGTGCAGCACACAAGAGCATTGAGGGTGGACAGTTGCTATCTTGTTTGATATTTTGACATAACACCTGTGCAAATACCATATAACAAAACAATAGATTTTAGCTAGTTGTCATTTTCTCATGAAACATGTAACTACAAGCAATCTAGACATATTATTTGTATGCAAGCTTTCTCTTGTGTATCTTATAGCTCATGAGCAAATAATGAATAAATGATAGAACTGGCAATAACCCACTCATAATATATCCATATATGACTTCATTTTAGTGGATTGAAAAATTCACCATGTATGAGTAAAAGAACAACCAATCACCAGTTTAGAAATTTTCCATTGACATTTTTAAGGGTGGTTATTCAATGAATTTCCTAGTGTTATTTATATCACCATGAATTCCTGACTTGTAGATGAGAATGAATGCGAGAGCTTAGTTCCCTGTGCTGAAGGTGAGGAGTGTGTTAACACCTACGGCAGCTACGTCTGTGTCAACATCTGTAAGTTGGAATTTTATCAGCTCATGTGTATTAAAATGTTCAAAAATTTTGCATTTAATATTTTGATTAAATGACGGAATTAATTATTCTTTACAGCGCATTAAGTAGCAAATTGTTAACCAAATAAAAATTCCTAAGTTGAAATATTTTAATAAATTGTAAACAAGGGAGCTTAAGTTTGAATACATTGTTCTACCATTTGTAATATACGTAGAATTGGGTGATATATCTCTCAGAAATAACACCCGGTGTTATATAATACATTATTTATAATTCCAGTGGCCGACACATCCACAGCCCAGAGTCAAGTGTCAGGAACAGCTATGCAGAACAACATAGTGTCTACGCCTATGCTGGTAGTATTGGTGGTGTGGGCAGCAGCGCTGACTGTATTATTAATCGCTGTGACTATAATACTCATACTAAAAAGGGAAAATTATATAGCTGAACAGAAATCTTTAGTCAAGTCTCGCTCAAGTAGTAGATAAGGAGACTTTTGGTAGCACATGTAGAATTTGAAATACTCTCATTTTTGACAAAGATGTAATGAGTCAAAAAGAAACAAAACAGCATGTTGATAGTAGAGACATGCTCCTATGCAAATATTTACACTTTTGTTTCGACAGTGTCCATAATTTAAAACAATAATCTTTAGTTAACCAGGAGGTGAAATGTAATAAGCTTAATGTTCTTACGTAAATTATAACAGTTTATTTTGTACATTATGTAAAACTTTATACAAGTATTTTGTTAATACCATACTTATATGAGTGCCATTAATTGTTCTATGATTATTAATAACAAAATATATTGTATAAGTGTCGCTAAAAGGCGTTTAGTATATTCATTATTTCAACATGGCACAGCTCACAACAGCGGTGCTAAGAGCAAGCAGTCCAAGCACACACTTATGTCAAAATACTAACTCAATGTAACACGCAAAATCTCAATTATCACTACAAACAGTTGCAACGCAGTTTGTCCATCAATAGTTCTTCCTTGTTTGGTTGTGGCCTACTAGCTTCTGTTTTGAGCAACCTATTACACTTCTGATCAGCATTCTCCGCAGTTGACTATAACACACTTTTGACTCGGTTTTCCAGATTTATTCCCAACTGCCTACAACAACATCAATTTGTATAGCACCCAAATCACATAACAATGTAAAACTTAGATGTCCACTTACAGAGTGGCAATCCAAGTGCTTCTAAATTTATCATCTTTAAAAAATTATTTATAATTCAAACCATAAATATCAAAATTTCGACCAATAGTTGTTTCTTTGCAGATAACCACGAAAATATTCAGCTTGTACCAATCCATATATTAAGGCGCAAAATATTAAATGTACCAACTTGAAAATTTACGGATATTGTTTTCCTCACAACTATGATGATGATAGTTTGAATAGATGTCCTAACACAATCCTTCATCAGACGACAAGATCAAATATATCAACAGTATTTATATAGATGGCCAGCAACTGCATGAGTAAGAAAGGTGTAACTTCACGAGAACTACAATTCAAACCTCGAAGGTTTTTTAAGAGTTTTTCGGTCACTATATGAAAGTTGCAGTTGTCATATGAGTAGGTGCAGTGGCTATGTGATTATTGCAGATGACACATATTGCTCCAGTCACCGTCATATTGCAGATGTGTAAACAAAATGTTTTATGTTGATATTATAGTAACTTGATTCATTATTATCAACATATAAATGTTGTATTTACTTCACGAGAAACAAACATACCTCCATAGCTCTAACAACGTCCATCCCAGAAATAACTTTGCCAAACACCACATGTTTCCCATCCAACCTATAAAAATACAATTTCAATGGAATTAAATTCACAAAAATAAACCCCGATTGTTGTACATGTAAAATAATTAAACTTGCATATAAGCAATATGTACAACTTCAGCCATTGCTAACTAGGCTGTATATTAAAATATACTTACTACATATTGATAATTTACACACAAAACATTCAACCACATTTCAAATATACCACCTAAAAAGTAACACTAATGGAACTGATTCTGAATTAAGAAACACATTGGTATTAAAAAAGGAGGCATGAATTAGAACTACCAGCTAGTGATAAGAACACTCACCAATCTGTCTTCTCAGTACAGATGAAGAATTGTGACCCATTGGAGTTAGGTCCACTATTAGCCATAGAAAGAGTGCCTAAGTAAACAATATGTACACAATGAATAAAACATTTCACACAGCAAGGTTCTAGGATTTCAGCATTCATTAGTCAAGATAATTAATTGTTGTGGCATCAATATACGAACCAGGTGTAAGGTGTTTGAGTGTAAAGTTTTCATCATCAAACTTCCTTCCATAAATAGATTTACCGCCTGTTCCATTATGTTTAGTAAAATCTCCACCTTGGCACATCTAATTGCATTGCAGTCATGGAAAGTCCTTACATATCATATATCAATATAATATAATCATGTTGGTGTTATGATTAAACAGTCATGGCTATATAGTCAAACATAACATCTTCAACCATGATTGAAGTGATAGCTATAACATTCTACACCTCCGTAGTTGTGCCACATGCATGGGTATTGACTAATCAACTATTGACAGTGTTCGATACTTATTTATGATTGGACAGTTTTTAGTTTTGACATCCAGACTAAAGGTTAATATTTATTTTAATTTAACAAATAATTGTGATTCTCTACTTGTAGAATAGTAGAGACCTCCATAAAGGAAAATAACTTAGGTAGATATCAGTAAGACAATGATAGCTAAAAGGATACAAATTGTGGAATAATTCTGTGAAAACTGCTTCCTTTAAAGCCAAAGCCCTTTTCATGCGTGCAAAGACATCTAAAATTTTCTACAAACAAAAATTGAACACATCAACTAAAACACTTGAAGTACATCTGAAGTACTATTCAACACAGATTCATTTATTATTTTGTATTTTATTTTTAGTCATCTTATAGATAATTTATAGCCAAATATAAAATCTAGTTAGAATAAAACACAGTTTAATGCTCCAGTGATTTGAGGAAACCATTCCCAATATCGACTAAGCACTGCATTCACATTTAGATTAGCACTGAAATCTTAGAATGATATTTACCCAGTTTACAGTCTAAAAAATACTTGCCTGCAGTTCGTGGCACCACGTCATTTCTTAGTTCCATGATAATTTTCCCAGCCTGTCTGTTACCTATTTGAATGTCCATAAATACCTTGGAGTTTACGCCTGCCGCTTGAGTGACGCTTTGGGTTGTCTCCTACATTCAAATAAATATAGTTTCAGTATTGTTAGTGCACACACAAGTTACACTGAGTAGGTTGCCATCAGATACAACTGCTAGCATACACATGTATTCCAGTTAATATAAAGTTCTGTCGATATAAACAAAGGAGAACAATTTTACAAAAGTTTGAATTTGATTTGTGGAAACCTGTGTCTGATTGGACGCTTTCTCACTGCCCTCTGTCTCCGCCTTTTCCTGTTCCTCGATGAGCGTGGCCCCAGCATGCTTCTGCAACCAGCTATCCTCTGCCCATACTAAAACCATCACAAAATTTAGTAAAGAATTCATAGTTATTGTTGGTGAAGTTGAATAGACTCATTTTCTGGATATCCCAAAGATTAGGATATGTGTCTGGTGTCACAACATTTCATCACTAATCTTGCAATTCTTAGAACCAAATTCTGGCCAAACGTAAATTGAGTGTCCACTTGAGTAAACACTTTTACATTCTAAAAACTGGACACTACAGAGCTGACAATTGTGAATGTCACAAGAAGTTTGAGCAACTCATAGCCATCTCATGGTTATAATTTTTAAAATTAGACAAAAAACCAGAAAATGGTGAATTTAAATTTGATCAACAATATGCTCAAAAAAACAGAAAAAGTATGTAGTTTAGATGCACTGACCTGGCCTTGAGCCATGTCCATCTTTTCCTTTCATTGGTTTCGCCAGATTTACTCGAATTGTCCTCCCAAACAACTCAGACTCGTGCTGAAAATAAAATTATTCACCTTTTTGGGAGTTGGTATATTTTTACCACAAGAACTTAATAGCTGAAACATTATTTACTTTATGTGTTTGAACATACAGTTGTATACATTCATAGTAAACACGATATTAAAATCATTCAACAATTCAATTGAAAGTTTGTGGCTCCTTTATAATTAAAATAAGAATTGAGTTATTAAATTTACGTATAGATGTTTCAATTGTAATTATTGTAATACGGAGAACAAGCAAATTGCTTTTATACATAAGAATCTATAATTAGTATTAACTGAAATAGTATTGAAATAAAGTATTCTAATGTTAGAGTGACCCAAGTGTTTATTAATAAACTAGATGTAAAAAGTATTGAATAGCAATGTTATCCAGTACATGTATATTTAATTGTTTATCAATTCTTAAAAAACTTGTAAACACATGGTGTTTAATTAAATTAAATAAATTATGACAATTAAAAAGCTTATATATGTGGTATTTCATCATAAAAATATATTAGTTTAAAGAGAGACCCAAGGGTTAGTTATATATTACATTTTGTGCTATAAAGAAACTCCAAGACATGAAATAGGATACGAAATAATAAAGTATGCCAGCTGTTGCTGACCCATGCCTTTGAACCAATAGGAAATCACCAGAGCATAATATACACATCATTGCAACGGAACGGGTGAATAAAATAAATCTGTGAATAAATCAGCTTTGGTTACAGCACTTTCATTGCTTACAATTCATTGAATAACTATTGCGTCAATACTGGGAGCAGCTGCAGTTAAAGTGCTGGTGTAGCATGGCACGCACTGTGAGGTGAGGTGACTCCTAATGGTGACAAACCAAAACCCTTAAACTATGGCACTGTTTTAAGCTCTCCCAAAAAAACCTTTACTGTTGGGTCTCTCATGAAAATAGCAAAGGCTAACACATCAGTAGCATCATGAACCTATACAGCCATGAATAGACTGCTGAATTATGGTTCTTTATGTAGATTTTGAATCTATTAGTAAGAATTCAAACGGCTGGAAAAAATTTGTACATCAAAAATAATTGAATGAGCCCTAAAAATTCTGAGGTGACTCCATCAGCACACTCACCATATTGTCAATGGCAGCTGCAGCATCCTCCTGCAACTCAAACTCCACGAAGGCGAATCCCCTGTGTTTATCTGAAGAGTATAATACATACAATAACCACACAGTGTAAACTAACATGCAAAGAAAATTACAAGGTTGGGTAGAGTAATGATTCAATATTCTATTAGAAATACAAATAACACAACCATTAGGAAAAAAATGCTTAGTTACAATAAGTTATTTTAGCTGTAGTGGCTCGTGGAATGCAGGCACAGCTAAAAGTTCTTATTTTATCATATAAGGCAAGGAGTGAGTTCTCAGTAACCTCACTAAGAACTCATCCCACACCTTCAGCCGTTGGCCTGGTAGTGTATAGAACAAGGCCTCACTCAACAGTTATAACATACAGTGCTCCCTCTGTAGCTCACGGATCTGTTCCCACAAAATTTCATAGGTCACGAGAAGGGCTTGAACCCCCCCCCCTCCCTTTTTTTGTGACTATGTATGTGTATGGCCGAATTTAACTGATCCATGAGCTGAATCTGGTATTCTGCTATGGCACGACTTAAGTGGAATACAGAGGGAGCACTGTATGTCATTAACTACATGTGTGAATAATTACAAATTAGAACTTACAAATATTACTTTAAACACTCCAAGAGCATTTTAAAAACAAATAAAACATAGACTATATTTTCTCTGTATTGTACAAATTAATAACTCCTACCAGCTATATAAGAAGTAAGAACCCACATTGCATGCGGTACAATAACTGTAGCAAGCACTCATTGCAGGTATGGTGCAAATTTAAAACAGATACAAACAATTCACATTACAAGCATAATAATATGTAACATTGCCTACCTGTGAAATGTTCAATAATTCATAAACCAAAGTTAAAACAAGTATAAATGAGTGACATGTCACATTAGAAAACTTGTGGAGTTTGCGTTATAACACAGTAAAAGTTAAGGCTTGGATATAATAATCCCACAATATTCAAATATATATAACTGACTCATCAAAGCTTGACAAGTCTGAAAAATGTGTGAATTTGATATGGTGACAGAGTAGACTTCTCACCTGATTCATAGTCTAGTGGAATGTTAATATCAACAATATCACCAAAGGGTATGAATGCCGCTTGCAGCGTCTTATCATCTACCTCCTCAGCTAAACCACCTAGGGCCACAACACTTTATTAACACAATACTATTTGTAAACCAACATATGCCATTTATGCTGAAATAATAGTTAAATCACAAAGTGTAATAATTCTTGCAATTCAATCAGTAGAGGTTTTATCCACGCATTTTTCTTCTCAAAAAATATAAAGAAAAAGATGAAGTAGCAGCCTAACATATATTATTTTGCTGTGAGAGAACAAGCTATTATAACCAGTAGCTTCAGCAATAACGAATGTTAACTGATAAGTATTGCTCTACTAGAATCCTTTTCAAAAATTTTAATCAACACATTTGTTCAAAGACTTTCATGTAGCTTTGAGTGCCGTAGTTTGGAGTTTTCAAGTTTGGAGTTAGGTCTCCCGACTCCGAACTTTAGAACCTCAAACTACTAAACTACTGCACTCATTCACCCGAACTAGGAGCTGCTTATTATTATACTAATACTAATAGTAATACTATTACTAATACTAGTACTAATAGTAATACTTATATTTATAAGTTACAGAACAATTCTGATCCAAGAGACAAACGTCAGTGAGTCACAGTGACTCTCACTCTGAGACTCAGACTGAAAGTAGTATACTCATAGTTATACTGAAAGTCAACGTTAGACACAAAATGACTCTGGGCATCAGCCATCAATATCAGTTGAAAACTTAGACTCACTCTCAATCTGAGACTGACTGAGAGTGAGACCCCGGACTGGAAGTGGATATCAGATAATGATATGGTTATCGTTTTTACTTTTAGCAAACTATGACTATTTAGTATTGCGCATGAATAAAAAATACACAGGCATTTTAAAATTTCGTCGCTTTTCAAATATTTTGTCATTCTAAAAGCAAGCATCTATAACTATAACTAAGTATAATTAATTCTCTTACCAACATAAATCAGTTTTTTATTGTTCGCTGGAGTTGACATGTTGTTACCAGAAAATACCGAATTGAAACAAAAAATGTAGTTGCAACCTCCTATAAAAAAAGTTGTCTTCTCATCCCTTGTTCTATAGTACTTTTGCTACTTTGCTACTAAATTAATAATAAAACAGTAAAAACCGAAAAACGTTGCAACTGAGTAATTTAATTTAAATACCCTAAAAATGACAAAAATAGACAAAATTAAAACAATGTGAGGTTAGAATGTAATTGCTTGATGGAATATTATAGAGACTGTAGTGAAAGGTAACAATCTACGCAAGCCGCCATTTACAAACAATAAAATTAAACATTATTTAAGCCTAAGGTGGTACTGGTAGTGTTGTTTTATTGATACTTATAAGTTATTACTTATTATTTATAGTTACTCTAGAACTAATGCTAAAACGATTTGTAATAAATTTATTTATAATAAATAATGCTATGAGGGTTGAAATTTTATATTTATTGTGAGTTTTGATAGAGTTTAGTGTTAGTTTAGTTTGACTGTTGTCTGTTAGTGTTAGTGTTTACCAATTAATTTTAAAAATAAACAATATATTTAATTATTCAATTGGTATTAAATTTAATAATTATAATACTGTAATTTATAATAAATATATTACTTTTACTATTATTATAGCTAGTGCTACTGCTAATGATTAATTTTAAATTTAGTGATTAATTAATAATTACTAATTAGGGTTACTCACAGTCACTTGTGGCCTACAGTTATGAATTAAGAGTTACTGATAGTGATACTAATAGTCATAGTGAATGTGATACTGATAGTGGTTAGTGATGTAATAATCATACTGATCAAATATTGTAATGGGATTACGTAGCATAATAATGCATTTGTCTCCTCCTGTTTGGGAATACTTATAACTATGTTTTACTATCCAATCAGAAGGACCGGAAGACAAGGTTCCGGTCAAGTGACTGTTCGCGGGTTAGCTAGCAGAAACCATGTGTGTTGAGAGCAGGGGCTCGTAGTAGTAAGACGTGTTATAATTGATGGATGTATTGTGGTTTTGACATACTGTTATAATTATGTTTATCGAATTAAATAAAGGTTATCGTACGCAAGCTCTGTTAGTAGTTGCTAGTTAAATTGAAACTAAATACGCAGGCAATCCACGCTTGATAATTGTGCTAAAACTCACAACAGTGGTGGCAGCAGTGGGATTTCGCGTATTTCAAGATGACAGAAAGAGGCACAGAGCTACCCCTTCGGAGGAATGAAGGTGAGGAAGATAACATTGCTATACCTATAGAACCAGAAGTGCGAGTACATAGGGAATGTTACGAAGAGAAGTACCAGCTGAGGGTACCCACCTTCTCAGGTGAAGAGCCGGTGGAGCAATTCGTTCAGGAATTCCAAGATGTAATGGAAGTTGCACAATGGCCACCTAGAATAGCATTGCTCAAGCTCAGGATGGCGCTGTCAGACAAAGCCAAGCCGTACGGAGTGGGACCAGACATTGACGGCATCTTTGCTTCCCTGCGGGCCCGTTTTGGTATCTCCGCTGTGGATGCGCGGGCCCGTCTCCAAAGACTACCGCGTGATCCTCACACGCCGCTGCAAGAGCACGCTACCACGGTCATGAGACTGGCACAAATTGCGTTCCGCGATCTGCCGCCAGTAAACCGTGAGAGGTATACCTATGATGCCTTCGTGCAGTCCATCAACGACTTGGGACTCCATCACCAACTCTTGGCGAGGGGAGTCACCACGGTCGAAGGTGCGCTGGCAGAAGGGGAGGCTTACCTCCTGGCCAGCCAGCTGCACCGGAGCCGTGTGACTTCTCGTCAGGTGGACATGGAGCCCTCCGCTGCTCCTACCGCGTCTCACGCGGAAACTCCAGCGGTAGCCAAGGTGACGCAGATGACGGTGGCATCACAGGTCGCACAAATGACCGACGTGCTAGCCGAACTGGTCTCCGCCTTGGAAAGCCAGCTAGGCATCACCAGTGAGCTTGACGGGCCACCGGTGCAGTCGCCTAGTAGGGGACACCCCTCCTGCTGGGGGTGCGGAAGACCAGGACACTTCCAGAAACACTGTCCCCAACTTCAACCAGGGTTAAACTACGACGGCCCGCGGATGCTCCCACATCCGGCGGGCCGCCATTAAAACCCCAAGGGAGGACACAGTGGCGTCCGCCACGCCGGACACCCGTCCGGGACCTTGCGGAACGGCCACCAGGACGGCAAGCAGGCTGTACAAGCCGCTCGCCGCCGGTGTTCTCAATGCCACCCCGCAACAGGTTTGACAAACGACGGACCGCAGAGTCTGCGAGGAAAGGTGCCCAAACGCCGCAAGGCGCGGCGCCACCCCCTCGGCAGCTGGTCCCGAGTCGTCGTCAAGAACCTAACCCCTCCGCCAAGGCGAGGGAGATGAGGTCACCCAAGATACCACTACATCCCCACGAGAGCAGCCTGTTTCTACCAGGACAGATAGCCGGCAAACCTGCCAGATATCTGTTGGACACGGGCTGTACCACCAACCTCCTGGGTCGTCGATTCTTCGACACACTCAGTGCTCAGATCCGAAGCAGGTTGGAACCGTACGAAGGTGATCATGGCACCCTGGCAGACGGGTCGTGCATCCCCTTCTACGGTATCATTGAACTCCCTCGGAGCGTCTGTGACCAGACCATCCAGGAAAGGTTCATAGTTGGACAACTCCAGGAGGACGCCATCCTGGGGATGCCATTCTTACAACGACACGGATGTCGCATCGATTTTGGTAAATCTGCGATGATTATGGGCGGCAGGGAGCTCGTCTGTGTCGATAAGTTTGGCCATCCCCTAACGGGAGAAGAGCCGGTAGTACGTACTTGTACTATGCCTGGCCACTCCCGGGGCACCGTTCACCGCAAGGTAGACGGTGGCCGTACCTCCAAGCCAGGAGCTGTAGAGAGCGCGCACCCGAAAGTCCCACCTGTCCGCAGCTCTAACCAGCTGACACGGAAAGGAAAGACCTCGGTGCCATGCCTCCACTCCCCCTCAGAACCAGTGAGCCTACCACCCACCTCTCCACCAAGCTGTACTCCTTCTGTTCAAGAAGATGACAGCAGGCCATCGCGGGAAACCGCGACGAAAAGTCCTCTAGAGAAGCCGCCCTTCGGGCGAAGGACTGCCTCACTCCACAGCCAGGAGACCCGTGGGAGAACATCAGACGGTTGCGTGGATGACGAACAGCGCCCAGAGACGGCCACGTCACTACACAAAACCGAGGCTACACCTCACCTTGGGGACCCTGACATGCCCCCAGAAGTGGCACAGGACCCCCACGCCGAACCTGTCTCAACCGATGGCGTCAAGGAGCCAGGACACCTCCAGGAAATTATTCCGGGGGTGGTAGCCGACGTCTATCGAATGAAACAGGAAGGGCGACGACCTAGTGACAGACAACGGAAGCAGGGCTGCGCTGAGTGGCAGCTGTACTGCCGACGTTGGAATGCACTGCGGATCGGGCCGGATGGTCTACTGACTATATCTTTGGCCGATAACCACCACCAGCCAGACCAGGAGAGGACCCTCTGTCCTGCCGCCATCCGCCAAGAGTTGATAGAAGAGGTACACCAACAAGCTCACGGGGGAGCCCAACAGGTGTTCACCGAACTACAACTCTGGTGGTATTGGCCTCACATGGAGCGTGATGTACGACGCAGAGTTGGGCAGTGCGGAGTCTGCCGGGTCAGTAAGCACGGCCCCCCTACTGACGAAGTAGGGCGGCGAAGGCAAAGTGCAGAAAGACCCGGGCAGACGGAGACTGTTAACCTGGTCGACAAACCGCCTAGGATGCAACCCAAAGCAGTGGCGAGGCAGGAAAAGCCACACCCGTTCAGGGAAGTGCGCTCACCGCCGTTAGCGTGCAAACCGCCACTTCCTAGGTCAGGAACCGACCCGGAAGTGCAAAAACCCCCCAAGGGAGGGGCTCCGTGCGGAGCTACTGGGAAAGCTCCATTTGGCACAAATTGGCTGGAAGCACCACCTGTGAGACGTGACCGTCCACGGGTGCGTAAACCACCATGGCTGGAGACAACACTTCCCCAGGCTCTGAACGGGGATGCTAGGAAAGCTCCATTTGTCACAAACTGGCTGGAGGCACCACCCAAGCGACGTGACCGTCCACGGGTGCGTAAACCGCCTTGGTTAGTGACGACACCTCGGAAACGGTGTCCTAAGCCAGGCCCCGCGTATCGCAAGGACTTACCACGTTCCGTTAAGGGCGCGGTCAAACGTCCTACAAGACGCCGTGAGGGAAAGAGAGCAGAGCGTGGGAGTTGTGAGCACCACGAAAATATCAACTTTTGCCTCGGCGGAAATTCAAATAAGATTCATACGCCGGAGGTAATAAGTCATAGTCACGTTTCACAACCACGCTGCTCGCTCTTTCACCACATTAATACAGCTTTGAGTAGACGTACGTAGAATTCATAAACATACCACTCTCATTCACAATGGCTTGCCAAGAATCGAGGGGTGAGTTAGTTATGTTTTTGGTACGAGAACTAAACTGTATTAATCAGCTTAACTATAATAGAGTAAGCTGGAGACTCGGTAATGATTTTTAGTGGTGAGAATTCACATTGACTCTAAGACTTAACAGTCTGTTACGGCAGTGTGTGTTTTCGATCAACTATTCATTAACTGAGTCTCACGAGTGTCTAGTTGAGTTAAGTACCCACCAGGCTGTATACGCCGGTTGTACTCAGTGTACCCTCTCACACTGTTATACTCTTGCAGATCACACTCGATCGACCAACTCTGGGTCACAGGACCTACACTCTCTCTCCTCCTTGGATAACGGACCGGAAATGGACAACGGACTGCCCGCGGTGCTGCGTCGAAGACACAGATGGGTGTCGCGACGAGCGGAGCGGCAAATTGAAGAAGCCTGGGGACCGAGTAGGTCACAACACACCTGCCACGTGTGTTACGAAGAGCTTCCCTCACACCAAGGACTACGGCTGCATGTGAATGCACACTTCCTGCTACGGTTTTGTCCGTGTGGATTTCACGACGTGTACCCATACCCTGTCCTGGCTCATATGATGGACTGTTTCGCGGGCGAGGGCTATGTAGTAGACGCGGACAACTACGACCAATACCTAGAAGCGGTCAAACCAATGGTTAAGAAGGCTTTAACCTGGGCCGCATTATCCTCCGGATTTTATACATTACTAACAGCCGCCCGTCAAAAGTCCCCTATGGTGAAAACGGTCGCCGCAATCATACCGCGGCTAGACAATACCCCTATGGAAGCATCAGACTCTCCAGGAGAAGCGACGCCAACCCCAACCAGGCCTACCCGACTAGCAACCGTCGAAGAAAGACTCTCATGGTTACAGGATGAACTCACCCAGTTGGCTCCCGACCTACTCAGTACCACCATGGGCCTTAGTGAATTGAAGGGCTCAGTAGGACACCTAAAGCGTAGGCTACGTGCACGGCAGGCACGACACCGGATCGAATCCCTACGAAAGTAGGAGCTGACAGTTGGCAATTCTATCCCGCATTTTCCCGGGATACTACGTTGTGATCGTGTAAATGCTTGACTGCTAATGACCTACGATCCAGGACTCTCTCTTCATAGCTGGCCAGTTGTACGCTGGCTATCCGTATCTTACTTATATGTTTATATATGTCGCACATTTGATATTTCTCTTCTTTCTCTTTGTGGGTTTCTTTACTTATGTTATTTTTGCATTATTATACTATTTCTGTTTTTATCAGAAAGTATGGCTTTCTGCTGGAGGGGGCGGTGTAATGGGATTACGTAGCATAATAATGCATTTGTCTCCTCCTGTTTGGGAATACTTATAACTATGTTTTACTATCCAATCAGAAGGACCGGAAGACAAGGTTCCGGTCAAGTGACTGTTCGCGGGTTAGCTAGCAGAAACCATGTGTGTTGAGAGCAGGGGCTCGTAGTAGTAAGACGTGTTATAATTGATTGATGTATTGTGGTTTTGACATACTGTTATAATTATGTTTATCGAATTAAATAAAGGTTATCGTACGCAAGCTCTGTTAGTAGTTGCTAGTTAAATTGAAACTAAATACGCAGGCAATCCACGCTTGATAATTGTGCTAAAACTCACAACAATATTCACTTTCAGTAATTCACACTATGAGTATCATTATTCTTGTTGATTATAGTTGGACTTGGATCATATTCTAGAAGTAGATCAGTTCTACACACTACTCAGTCACTAGATAACCATAAAGATAATAATTATAAACTCATAATATGATTATTTATATTTACTTTTAGTTTTACTTTTAGTGATTACTTTTAGCTTTGAATTAAATTTAGTGAATACCCTTGAACTTCAAAGTTCGAAGATATAATGTATATAACCTCACTAGTTTATCATGATATGTAGTTTCTCACCAATAACCATAAGCATTAGAGACACCAAAAGGCACATAGATTAACAATTTGGCATAACATTCACTAAACCTGTAATCACACAAATTTCCTACTGTAAACCAAATTAGGCACTCCTATAACCTTAAGTGTTTTTGAATGTTCAAGAATTTCACCACGAGCAGCATGTCTAGTGGCTATTACCATATTTTGGCTGTCTCTTGTAGTTTCATCATTTACTATTGCAAGTGCTGAATGCTTATCTTATTTCTGTAGGAATTTTAGGTTTTGGGTTCATATTTACAGTACATTTGATTATAACTCAAATTGGCATTTTTCCTGATTAGCCTTATTTGTAGATATGTTGGGATTATAATTTATAACTTTGGAGTGTAATTGCTTTATTTCCCAATCAAATAACTTGTTATGTTGCATTTACCCTAGAACTAGCACTATTTTAAAAACTGCAATTCCGCACCTACCTTTATTGTTCAGTTTAGAAACTTGAATAGTTTTATAGTCTCACTTTAAGATATGAATAACAATAGAAAACATTTATATTAATATAAAATATCAATAACTTTTATAAAATGTATGATTATGTATAATTGAAAATCATAGTTTTCACTAAATTAGGTACAATTTTGTTTTATTTTTAGTTACTAATTTGGGTCATAATCATTGTGAGCATAGTGCTGCTTGAAGTTAACATTAGAATGTCATTGATAGCAAAAACTTCAAACTCAAAGATGAAAGGCGGATCTAAAAGAACTACAAAACCTGATTGGGATGTAAGTTATTGAGTTTTTTTTATGAATATCCAAATTTTAAAATGTGTAATCAAGTGAGTTACAAGATAAATCATAATCAATTTTACAATAATGTGCTGTGGTCATAAGTAACCCATTGCTGTTATTAATAATTTTAAGATAGTAAGATTATTAAAAAACTTTGCTAGTTTTAAAACTATTTTTTATTTTAAACATTTTGGTCAAAATTACTACAAATGGTTAAAAAATGTCTTTAAATTAACAATGGTATGCTTACACTGTGTAAACCTTGAATAGCAATTACAAAATAGAACCTTTGAAAATAATGTATGACAATGTTACACTCTACATATTTTTATTAAATAACTACTGTTTACCTTAAATTTTTTTTTTAGTTGAATAAAATAAAATGAGTATATGGAAATGAAAATTGCCAGATTTATAGCAAATATATTTCAAAATTTGAGTGCCATCTGTAATGATTTTTTTATTTAAGAAAAATTAATCAAGAATCCAAAATACTGAGTATTGTCTATATTGTAGACACCTATACCTTTACATTTATAGTTATCTGAATGCTCTAAATTGCATCATGATTTTTGTGGGTAGTCGAATAATTCCGAAGATAATTTCCAACAGCATTCATGTGAAGTAGTTGAAAGTCTATAAAATTATTGATATCCATGAAAATCGTAAGCATTCCAGTATCAATACTATACAGTCAGGTTAAATTTGCTGCTAATTGTTGTTTCTGCTTATCATGATAGTATCATTAATATTAATTAATAGCTTCTCTTAATATACATTAGAAGTGCTTGAAAAGCAGCTTTTGTTTGAGTGATGTTATTTTTATTTTTATTCGTTTGAAGTTGAAAAACCTGTAAATATAAAGTTTTCATGAAACATTGCGTTTTCAGAAAGAATTTAATTTAATTTATTATTTGAGTAAAATTAATCGAGGTTAATTGAGAATAAAAGGCAATCTTGAAATTAGTTTTATTCCATTTTACTCTCATTTAATTTTAAAATAGCCCCAATTAGAATGTAACACTTTGAGCTAATAACTAACCCAATTGTCATTCGTTAACACCAAACATACTGTTGAATTTGTCTTCTTTTAAAGAAACTATTAAAGTTATGTTTTGAGGGGAAAAGTGTAAACTCAACAAAAGAGTATTTTCCAAATAATAGGTGCGAGGCAGCTTGTTAAAAATTTAGTATTAGTAAATAATTATGTTTGTAACATATCTCACATTGTAATTTCTACTTTTCAAATTTTAGCAGGTTGTATAAAGTTTTGGGAAAAATTATTTTATAATTGGTTATGCAAATAGAAATTTATTTTGCTAGTAATCAAACTACTAATAACCACTTATGACTACATGTGGGCTCCTGCTGAAAATAAAATAATTTTGAGAACCGAGTTTATTGAAGGAGACTTTTGTTTTTATGCTATTTTATTATGTTGTTATGTTTTAAGTATTTTATATTTTTTTTTTGTGATTTAATAGAAGGCCGTGTGAATCTGGAAGATGTTTTTCTAATACATCTTACTTTTCAGTTTACAGTCAATGATTTATCAGAATTTAAAGCAACTCCTGAAGAAATTGTAAGTAACCTTAACATTAATAGTTAAATTAGAATATATTGTAGTATAATATGGATACAGTGTAGTTTTAGTTAGTGTATATAATACTCATACACATGCAATTTTAAATGTGACTAGATATATAGATTTTTTCTATACGCAGCAAATGTTTGGCCATTAAGTACATTTCAAAATTATGGCTTATAAAAAATTCAATTATGAAGACAGTTTTTAAAATTACTTTGAATGTATTTTATGCAGCTCACAATAATCACATGTTACTGTTATGTACTATAGTTGTGTAGAAATTACAAACTTTATGTTTGCTTTTTGGATTGTATATTCAAGTGACTTACAACAAAATAAGCAAGGTTGTTTTTGGCGAGTTTTGTATTGGTAATAGACACTTGTTATGAAATTAAATTTCAGTCACTTCAGCATTTCACTGTGCTCTAATGTTTTGTCATTGTTAAAGATCTTTTGCACAATAGTTTGCACATATATGTGTAATATATCATGCTAATTTTTGATAGGCTCGGAGAAAAGAATCACACAGAAGTAAGAATTTAGAGATGGTGAGAAAGTCTGTGATTGAAAAGCGCATTGGTATGCATTGTTCAACAGTAATTTTATATATCTGAACTCTGGGAACACATACTATTTGAATCACTGTATTTCCATTGTTTAAATGGCTGTGTTAGGTTGATAAAGAAGCCAGAAGTTCTCATAGTTGATTTGAATGAAAATTGCTTAATTCAACTCATTAGACACCAAAGTTCAATATTATAATTTTTTTAGTTAGTTACAATATTTTATTAGATTAATATATATTGGCATAAGTCTAGGCTTAGCAGTTTTTAAAATAAAAATCGATGGTAATAAATGTTATGCCTTGTTATACTTATTTTGCAAATCAGATGCTTTAAGATACTTCATAATTAAATCTGAATTAGTAGTGAGTTGAGATGTGATAATTGAATTAAAAATATTTAAAATTAAATTCATTGAGAATGGAATAACTGCCAACACGAGTTGTACCATGTTCAGACAGAATGATTTCCTGTTGAATTACATCTGGTCTGATGAGCATTGGATAAAGCAGTTTATGTTTGAGCATCAAATCTATTGGATATAAGTAGTAGGTGAACCTGTCTGACCCGGGACATGAGGTTTCATTTGAATGTAACAATTTCCATTGATCAAATAGAGAGCAACCATGGTCTAGGCCCTAGGGGTTAGAGTGTTTGCTTAGTAAACACGAAGTCACGGTTCGCACCCAGTGAAAGCCATTGGTCATGCTAGGAAGAGCATCCAGTCATAATTGCTCCTTTGCCCCATCTGAATAAGTCTTTAGCCCGATTTAACAAAAACCCTTTTCATCAAGGATTTTTTCATAGGGATGGCGACTATAAACTTGTATGAGTTTTATTTCCATTGATTCAATGCTACATGTATTGTAATAAGAACTGTGAACATTGGCTGTTATAATCAATTACATGAAATTTATTGTTTCCACTTGCTAAATGAAAGCTGCAATATATTCTTGTTAACAAATTCCCCTATATTAATCTGGTGATGAATTTGTTACAGCTGAAGCAAGGCGTCACGCTGCTCTCACCGATTCTACAAACATGCCCTCCAAAAATGCGTTCCTTAAGGAAATCCTGTACAGTACTGGTGAAGCAAGTCAGCTGCTAGATGACACTAACAGAGCGTTACAAGTGGCACATGATATCTTTAAAGACGATGCTCGGGTATGAATTATAGATATCATATTCATAATAGAAGTGTATATTGTGTGCTAATCTGCAAGGTATTTTATCATCATTGTCATTGAAAAGTTACGTATGATTTGACCAGAGTTTTTACTTAATATTTTTACCCGACTAAAGATAAAGCAAATGTGTGCTAAGACATTGAGTACCTAGATTGTAGCATCTTCCTCACCTGATTTCTCATCGTTGTAGAAATACAAAGCAGTTCCAGCGATTACTGCAGTAAACAGCGATGGTGAGGAAAACATCATGCCCACCAGGTATTATACTCTATGTACATCTACATCACTTTTAAATACTAGCTGGCAAATAAAGGTTGTGTATATGTGTAGGTTTCACAGTTTGTTACATAACTCTGTAATAAATAGTTTGTCAAGTTGTTTTGGGGCCAGTTGTAAAATTTCAATGATATGGAGTCTTAATTTCCCACACAGTTAGAGTAGTCATCTCCTTCACCCTGCCTTTCTTTGGTCTCCTAATGTTTCTCTACAATTTATATATTACTGCTGCTTATTAGACCAGTTCCAGCAGACGGGCTCATCAAATCCAACAATGAATCTATGACTAAATTAGAGAAATTGAGTAATTCTGTATTGAAGAAACGGGCATTAAATGAAACATTCTCGGCATCTTCTAGCTCTGATTCAGAGGACTCTACTTCTGGTAAAGTAACAAGTAATAGTGTTTACACTTGTGTATGAAGTTAGCATGCATTCATAAATTTTACTGGGTACCACATCCTTTGTTGCTAACATATTATATGATGATTTCTACTAAAGTATACTTACAAAATAATTGATCACCATTTTTAATTCACTTTTTATGCTTATTGATATTCATTTCAGTGTTATATGCTCCTAGAAACCACAGCCAATGAAAAGCCCGGTAGCCCAACTGCTGAAGACGAGACAACTCCTGTAGCTAAATCTCATACACGCTTAGACCTGCGCAGGTTCCAGAAGCTTCTAGAAGAAGAAGATTTGAGTACAATAGTTAGTGAGCTCTCTGCTCCAACCTTGGATAATAACAAGTTGAAAGCCACTGCTGAGGCTGCTAATCCTTGTATCGCTGAAAAGAACACACAATCAACTGCTGCCAACAATGCTGCTCCCGAAGCAACCAGTAAACCTGGTACGCATATTGCTTGTTTTTTAATAGTTTTATTTTTTGTTGATGTGCACCAACCAATAGTAAACTAGTATAAGTTCTAATGTTGAGTGCACTTTGGTAAAAAAGGATCCTAAAGATAAACAAAAAATTGCTACTTGAATCTGCAATGGCTAAAGCAAATGATTTTTTTAATTGCACAAGCAAAAAATTTACTTAAGAGAATTTTTTTTATCAGATAAAATAGTATGAGGTGGGTGGTAAGTTATGTTATTTCTGTGTAACAAAACAAATTTATTTAATAACTCAATAATGGCGGATGGAAATACAAACAAGGCAAACCAATTTTTGCTTTGTGGTTGAGGGCCACGGACAGTATCTGCCTTATTAATTGTTTTTTTTTTGTTTTTTAAAATTTAATTATACTGATGCTTTACTCCAATGATTTTGACCAAGTCTGTTTAATCTTTAACATAAATTAAATTTTAAAATCATCTTTAAAATATTGTGAGCTGTGAAAAGGGTAATCGGCTATTTTTGTATTGGAAGGGTTATGTATATATGAATTACATTACATTATGTTTTTACAGTACTGACTTCAATAATAAAATAGTTTTCATTTGGAATATGAAAACTCAAGTCATGTGCTGCTCTGTTTCTTTTCTAGGTTGTTTAGAGAACTTGCGACTAGCAAACAATTAATATGTGAAAATCTGCTGAGCAATTGTTTATTTTGTGATTTTATGAATAATAATTTCTCTAAAATTGTATTTTTTCTAAATATGCATATAAAAGGTCAGAAATTTTTTCTTTATTATTCATAAAAATTATTTGAAAAGCTTTTATGAGAATTATTATTTTACGGTACTTTGCTAAAATTATTTGTTGATTAGGTTGTTTGGTTTATCATGTCACTGCATCACTTCTTGACTGCTTGATACTGTTATAGGAGCACGAAGAAACCTGAAGCATGCTAAACTGTCTTCGTTAGAAGCACCCGACCTCCGCACTGTAAGTATCATTTGAAACTGTTCAAAAATTATATTACGTGTTTTACTAACTATTTGCATGCAAATACTTTCACTAGCAGTTCATGACAAGACTAACTCATCTCATATTTGTAAATGTACAAAATACTTGTAACTTACTTATATGAAATGCATATTTTCACATTAGTGTGTTTATAAATTACATACTTGAACTGTTATTCTTAGTTGCTTGAATCCCTAGAAGTCAAGTTGCAAGCGTACGAGTCAACTTATGACACAGTAACAGATGCATCTACAGACAGCAAATCAGCAAACAGCAGCTTGTCTACATTCACTGTTTCTTTAATTGCCGTCTTACACAGAATGATGTCCTATTTTAGCCAGGTATTGTTTAACTCTAGTAACTAGCTATAGGGTGACTATTTGCGGCCACTGCTTTAGATTACCAACTATAAGTCAGGGTTGCCATTACAACTAATGAAAGTGAAAATAACTTTTCATTTGCATTAGTACATTGTAACACTAATGAGAGATATGTGTAGATAGAGTAGGGTTGTTATCACTATTATATACTTTTAAAGGTCTCACTTTTTGCCTTTGAAGTGATACATTGTGGCTAAACGCGTCATGTGACTACTGAGTAGCTAACTCCACTTGTGTTGGTAATCATTAATTACTGTCATCTGACAGACTGTTCCCTGAATATAGCATATTTTATTATGTAGTTGCAAGAAACATTGGCAGAGGAAAGAAGGCAGAGCAGTATTAGAGAGAAGCAGCTGCTAGACCTGACCAATAGAACGGACCTTCTCACCACGGTGGGTACCAGAACTAAGTCAATAGCAGAAACCAGCACTTTTTACTCTGTAGCAACTAACAGGCACTTATACTGACAATTGCTTCTAGTATTTCTTGCATGCCAATTATTATAGTATGTTTTATCATAAGAATGTTGGTGTGTTTCCATGTATAGATGACTGTATTCAAACTGTTGTGAGTTATTGCATGCAGGAGCTGATCCAGACCCAAGAGCAGTTCCATGTTGTGTTGGATGAACTGCACAGAGTTAAGACAGACCAGCGCCAGGAACTCGACTGCATAAAGGTATGTGGTCTTGGCAATAAACAGTGAAGTCCCAATAGTTACCCCTGACTGCGGAAAAACATCAAAGAATTTAACCTTTAAATGTTTTTCATGGAGGTGTCTTTACATACGTACTTTTCACTTTTAATGTAAGGAAAATGCATTATAATGCTTTAAAAAGTATGCTATAAGTATTGCATAGTGATTATAATTCAAATTATTGCATGCATTGCTAATAGTAATTATCTTTTTAAAGAGTAAGTTGAATGGTGGTCTTAAATAATCTTTAGCAGAACAATTTCTAGCTGCCAACAAATATTCTTATCTAATATAATAATATTTACAGTGCTCTTTGATAGATTCTCCAGATATAGTCTTACAATATAGGGAGTTGATTCAGTTGAGTATGCTAGAGCCCATTATATTATTTACTATTTTGTAGTCTAGGTAGGAGAGTTTATTTATGAATTTCATTAATTGAGATCCTCTGCATTCAACTTAGGTCCACCTCTGCCATTAGCAAGTGAATTGTTCTTTATAAAAAAATTGATTCTCATGTAGCAAGTAAATTATCAATTTACTCAAGTAAAGCGACAATTGCAATTAAATTATGTATTATTGAAATGAGCGCTAAACTAATTGTCATTAAATTTATCACGATGGATAATTTAATGAATGGTTACTAATATTTTCTGTAGTTAGCTGTAATGTTGGAAAACATATTTCATAATATATATCCCCCTTGCTTTTCTATGTAGTCATCAACTAATCACTCTTTGTTATAAAACATTTCAGGAGACATTAGCTCGAGTTTGTAAGGGAGGTACAGTACACACGGTAACAGTCAGTCAGCCTCAAAAACCCAATTTTTCTGCTTCTGGGTCAAAGGCTAGCAGTGGTTTAGTAATGAGAAGATGTCCCTCTCCTACCACCCATGTTACTACTTATAAGGAATATGAAGGCAGTCCAGAGCAACTCAAAGTTCTAGATTCAAGTCAAACAAATATACAAGTTTCTCAGAAGCAAGCCGGAGACCTTAACACAGGTTACTTATTGTTTCCCTTGTTGACAAGTAGACAAAAAGAGATTACTTTTGTTATTTTGTTTTTATTGTTAAGGTTTCTGTTATCATATTTCAAGTTTTCAGCTGATGGTAAAAAATTCATTAGCATCTCCAAATGCCGAATAAATATAATTGATTCTGTGTAGACTCGTTTACACCAATAGTGTAGTGTTTAAAAGTGTATATTTTTACATAGCTTTTAGAAATAGTAAATATTTTTTATGCAAATGTCATGTATATTCTAATAATATACTAGTGATTTAATGTTCCGCCTGAATTTAAAGATTGAGGAAACAAATTATGCTAATAAATACTGAACTGCATAGCTTGAAATTGTCAGGTGCTGACAACTACAAACTGCAGCTAGCCTCAAACAGGATGGTGATGATCAGCACAAGTTTAAACAAATAGAGATACTTACGTAAATGTTATGTAAATATCTTGCAAAAAATTTATGCAAAGCATAAATATGAAATATAATATGTACAATATATTTTATATAAAATATTTAAATACTTTCAGAAGTCATGGGTTCAGGTGCTGACAACTCTGAAATGACCTTAGAACAGAGAATTGACCTTCTTAAGACTGATCACCAGGAAACTGTGGTATGTTTGTTACCTCATATGCTGCCACAGAATACCACTGCTGTCTGGTATTTATTATTGTTTGAACAGGCCATGAGTAATGCTCCATTAAGGCCTGGCCACACGCTTGTGGGAATCACATGAAATCGTCTATTTGACACGAAAAAACAATCGTACAAGAAAATTTGAGGGAATTCAAACGAAATCTTTTTCGTTGGATTTACACAACGATGACGATGGACGAAAAATCACAATCAACGATAAGCACCATTTAATTGGTCAATATAATTTTAGCAACAGTAATTATTTCATTTCTATCACGTTTCTCTATTTGGCAATTTTCTGCTGTTAGTATCTCGTGCACGATTTCGTGTGATTCTCACGAGCGTGAGGCCAGGCCTTTATAGGAGGGACAGGCCTTTGGCATCACCTGACACCAAGTCCCTTTCTCATATTGTAAAATATCTACCTTCAGCCTGTTTCTATACACTTCATACTGGTGGTAAACTCATGGATTGTCACAAACTTTTATCAAATTAAAATTTGAACTCCTAACTGGTATTACTCATATATTCAACTGTTTTTAGAGAAATGACTACGGACCCCATTAGCTCAGTGACTTTATAGATCTTCACTTTTATCCAAGAACTAACTATTACTCTGTTTGTCCAATTCACATGTAAAATATTTTTAGGAGAGATTCAAAAAATTGGGATCAGCATTACAAAAGGAAACTGCTTTGAGCACCCCAAACTGGCTTACTGAAATGTAGTGTCTATCAAGTGGTTTATTTATAGTTCAGTGTGAAACTACTGCCTAAGTGTTATATAACTCTGGAGTGAAAGTGAAACATATTCTGTACAATGTTTGTAGAAATTTCAACTGCTGTATGCTGATATTAGTTATTTGTGGATGATTTCATAAGTCAAATTATTTTTTAGCTATTTATAAATCATAATACAAGTAGTGCTTTGCTATACTTCAGTGGATTACTGCCATAACCACACTCTGCCTTGTTGCATTATAATGCATTTGTAAACACAGTAACTAGCATGCTATATTCAGCAGTAACTAAATCAATGCTAACATAACGTTATATTATTATTGCGTTCCTGCAGGCTAAGGGAGCTGTTTGCAGTTCAGGGTAATAATTAACATGATTATATATGTGCAATACTGGCTCAGAGGAGCTATTGCAAAGGGTAGCATTACATTCTGTTAGTTTAGGATGATCAGGGTAATTTGCTAGTGAAATATAATGCTTGCTTTGGCATATTCTGTCATCAGATTCCTGTATTTTAATAAGTTGAGTTGACACGTGATGTCAAGTCATCCCTGAAACCACAGACACTAACTACTCACCATGTTAACCACAATGCGGGATTGCATAAACGTGATGGGGGAAACAATATATTCATGGGAAACTAACTCGAGTTTATTTATAGCAATTTGGTTTTTGTGAGTTTTAATGGGTTTTACATGATGCAAAGACAATAACAACTTTTATTGCCAAAATGGTGAAATTTCAACTTAGGAATGCATTAGATGCAAATCATATTGTTTGATGATGTTTTACTTTAAATGATCATCTGCCCTCAGTATATTAATAACCTTCCTCAATGCTGCAAATATGCATATAATTATACAGCATGAAATATAAAATTTTATTTTCTCTTAGCAAAGCATAATAATACACAAATAGTGAATATGGATCAATCATCTACAAAAAACTAAATAAATAAACTTTAAAAAAAAACTTAGTGACGTTGAAATTTAAATTGGAATAAAAAATATGATTGTGACATTAAAATAGTCTTGGATTAAATTATCTGCTGAATTGATTTTGCATTTGAATATTCTGTAACTTCTGCAATGATTACTTGGGACTTTCCATTTATTAGGAACTAGCTATAAAAATTGAAAGTCAATATGGCACATAGAAGAGTAGAATTGCAGAGACATGAACACCAAAATATTATTTAACTACACATTACAAAGTATGAGAAATGCCACACAAGGGCCTTTAAAAACAATTATGATGGTATTTTGATGATATAAACCAAAAGTAATTACTTTTAAAAATAGAACTGCAGATCTGCTGTTTTTATTGGAGAAGTAGACTTTCGTTTGGCACACCAAATAAAGCAGTTTCTGATGCACACTGTGACTAGTAAGATTTATATCGTATTCCAATGCTGCAGTTTATCCAGCTGCAGCTAAAATTGATCGGTACATTAGCCATAGCTCTCTAGTGCATAACATGAAAGCAATATGCAGGTAACCACATACATCAGAAGACTTAGTACACTAGTCCACTAGCCAAGACTGCATAATACTGTAAAGTGTATAATAAGTATATTACTGATTGCCCAAAACAATAATGTAGCAAATAGAGAAAAATATGTAAAGCAGCATCCTGTGCTGAATATGGCTGAGCTGATTGTATCAGTTTTGCTATGACCTTTAACTGCTGACCAGATTCTGTTTATACTGCTGATCGTGCTCTGTATCATAATTCTCGATCATCCAAACTGTGTTGTATCTATGGAAAAAACAGTACATTTAAAACTAGTGGCCCTACAGTCACACTCCGATTAGAGTGTCAGATGAAGATTGAACTACCAGGATAAACTGTGATATAATATATCATGTTGGTAATTATGTATACAAAAATAGTCTCTATCTGACTTGTCAAGTGTGAATCAAAGTTCACCACTTTTCATATAAATAACAGCACTAGTGCCAAAACTGGTGAGATTTCGAGCTTGGTATGAAAATATGGAAGTTTCAGCACAGAATACAATATTAGTTTAGTAAGGCCTTCAAAAATCATCTTGACCAACTGGAAAAATGTGAAATTGAGATGCATTCTTACCTAATACATTTGCGTAAATCCTGAAAAAGCGTTTTGTCCGCCTTTATTTCTGCTGACATAGAAATAAAGAAAGAAACGAAGAAAGTGATTCCACAGGCAATGGTTATGGTTTCTTCTCTACTCAAGTTCCCATCTTTTTCCTTATTTTGCTAGAAGGTTGGAAGATTTGTGGACCGTAACATACTGAATTCAATACTATACTAAACTGTGCTGTGTATAAATTCAAAATTTTGGCATTTGACAAGTACTGTTGGAATAAAATTTGAAACACTATGAATCAAATTTAAATTACCAAGTGTTACTGGCTAACAATTAGAAAGCATAAACAAGCAAGTATTAAATCATTTTCTTAATAAACATGAAAACATATTTAGTGCAAGATAAACATGATATATAACATGACAATGAAACACGTATCTGATGCCTACCTTGTAAGAAACTAGTTGCTCATCACTGTCAGTGACAAAGCACAGTATAGTGCCAACAGCGCAAGATATCATTGTGATGAGGCTTAGCACAAAGATTATATGCAGAACCTTGTCTGTAGTTGCTATGTGAGGCCATCTCCAATCGCGACACTGCACCACCACAAACAGAATATAGTACATTGATTCATATTTCATGTAAAGTTTCCCTACTGTGAGAAACCTTAAGGGGGTTTAAGTGAAGTTCTAAGAACGTGTATGCTGTGGCATAGAAGCAATATATTGACAGAATGTTCTTCCTGACATTACCAATAGCTCTGTTGGGATTCGAACCCATGATCTGGTGCACACTTGCCCAGTGCTAAAAAGCGAATGCTTTATACTGGTTAATACTTACTTTGACATGTTTGTGTTTTCTGTATATATATCCACATAGCTCGCAAAAATCAGGTCCAAAATTCTTGCGCCTTTTTGCTGATATCGAGATCCATTTCTAGGAAAAAATGATTCCAAAATAAAGAGCTGTAGAAAAAGTTCTTGCTCAGCACGACACAGCCATGAGAATAGCTGAGAGCTAATTTTTTGCAACAATTACCAAGTTAGAAAATATACACATATCAAAAATAACATACTACCAATAATCTATCTGTTAGAGTATTACAATGTTCAAAAGAAGATCTATTTTAAGACTGAGCAGATGATTAACCATTTCATGAGAACAAAATGCTTACCAGAAGACATGTTGCATGTATGTACTTCAGGCTGCCGTCACACCTGCAGGGGTTGATGAGAACATTGTCAGCTTCAGCACAGCACTGACAGATGCGACATAAAGGACTTAAGGAAGAGATGGTGGAGGAGAAAGGAGTAAGCTCATAATTTATCACCATATTTGGTAACAAACTGAGGCTTCGGCTGGCAGACAGTACCATTGACTGTTCACTACTAAATATTTTCAGCGCTTCTCGTCTTTGTATGAGCTCTTCAGCTGATATGATACTAACCGAGTCTGATAAACAGAAACTTGCAGAACTTGGATGAGAAGATATGGCAGGCAGAAGCAATTCCATCTTCTTTGATGCAAGAGAGAGTAAAGGAGTGTTTGATAGTGGCTCAGAGTTATTTGAATTGTTTGAGATGTTAGCTTGTGTATCAGCACATTGAGAAATGTTAGTCCTTGATGCACTTGGTGCTGGAATTAACGAGGTAGAGATACTTTTTGATTTGTCATCAGCTGTTTCTGGCTCGTGAATGCTTTCTGCGACAGAGATGTCACATGCACATTTCTCATCCGAGATTTTTTCTAAACTCATCTTTCATAACATGAAATATTCCAATGCTTGATGACTAAGTTGTTTCTAAAAATTTAATTGTAGTGTAAATACATTACAGTGAGACAGCTCCACTTTTCTAGTTTATCAATTACAAAGAACTCACATAATTTATCCAGTTATTACCATAATTAGCAATTATTAAATCCAACAAAACTTTTGCTATAGCTAACAAATGCTATGAGCCATAAATAATTCTACCATTATATAATTATATAAGCATCCAACTTGGATTGCATTAAACTACAAAATACGATACAATATTGCTTAAATTATTTTTCTAATGAATTTAGTTTCATGATCAAATTCTTTTCACCCAAATGTTGTGAATACTTCCATGATGTGCAAAAAGTAGGTAGTCTTATAGATGCTTCAAATCTACACGATAAAAAGAGATTTTTCTACTGATAAATATAAGTTAAATTTTTAATAAATATAATAATTCAACAAAACTGACGACGGCAATAACTTTGGCTCTGGTCATGGTAAATAGTATTTTCAAGTAAAAAACTCATCAATACTTTAGAGTTACTTTCACTCTGTGACCTTCTGTTCCTATTCGACTTCGAGTTGAATCTATTTTGAGACTTGACTTAAATTTATTTATTTATTCATCTTAAATTTACATTAAATTTGACTAGTATTCAAATTGACCACCTAACTTTATTCTATAAAATTTTAACTGTTGCAGATTGATACTTAAGTTGTGATGGAAATTATTACTCACATGAAGTTAATAACACTGTATTCAACAAAATTATGATTTTATTAATATTATTATCAACATTGGCAACCAACACACAATACTTTTTATGCTAAACTTTAACAGTATAACACAATATATGCATAGTAAACACAAATCAGAGTTACTGCTGTAAACCTATTAATAATGTAAGTGCAATAGTTCAACTTAAAGATGTTAAAATACTTCAATTGTGGTGTTTATCATTATGATTATGATAGTATTGATGTTCATATTGATATTATTAATTATCATTATGATTTTGACAATAGTAATCAGCAGGTATAGCATATTAAGATAAATATTAGTACTACTGATATAGCTTCAGTTCTGATATATAAAAAATAAATGAAATTAAAAAAAAGTTGAATAGAAGTAAAATACTACTTACAGTTACTAATCCTAATAGCAATGACTATGAGACAAACCATCAGTATCACTATCAAATTCAATGTGAGTATCAGTATGCCTATTGCATTTGCTATACATCATTACGTGTAACCATCAGTTTCAATTTTATCATCTACTGTTTAATGATACTGATAGTGATAGCATAAGCCTAAAAACGAGAGTAAAACAAAGAGTGAGTACAGGTATCCTCTAGTTTTTATCAGTCTCAAAATTAAAATTAAAAGTCTCCAATACTAACACTAATACTAATAGTAATACTAATACTCAAATAGTAATACTAATAGTAATAGTAATAGTTATAGTAATAGTAATACTAATAGTTATGCTTATAGTATTACTATTAATACTATAACTATAAGTATAATAGAATAAATTTAATAGTAATACTAATACAGTAAATGTAATACTAATAGTAATAGTCAATAGCCATAGGAGTCAAACATACTCTAACTCTAAGTTGCATCAAGCTTAACATGAACTTCAAGTTCAACTTCAACCTCAAAGTCAAAACCTTAATCAATGCTTATAAGTATTGTGTACAGTTATACTAATACTTAATCTTATACTAATAGTAATAGTAATACTAATACTGACAGTGACTCTGAGTTCAAATTGAAATTGTATAAAATTAAATATTCATGCTATTTAGTATTTCCTCCGTTTCCGTATGTTTACTATTTTGAATTACTGTCAGTAATTATAATCATAACTTGGGGCAAATCTTGGGCTACTTACAATTTTGTTAGCTCCGATTTGAATATTTCAATAACTCTCACTCTGGAAGCCAATATGAATATTGATAATAATAACCACCATAACATAAACAAACCGAAACGGCTTGTTTCTGCCAATAACTATAAGGTCGAGGCATGAATCTGGTTTCTGCCAATCAAATTATATGGACGAAGTTTCTCAAGAAAACAACTATCGGATTATTCCCTTTTAAACGATATTCCTGCAATAACAAAAGTAGACCCTGTTTTTATAGAGTTGTCTTTCCCTCGCTATGTCTACTCGATGGGTTGGTTATAATATTCAACCTCAGTTTTCTGGTAAACACCCTTGACCATTTAAACTTTAATGGTACCATCTAAAAATTTAGAGCTGTAAATATCTGCTGTTGCACACTTCAAGTGTAGATTATCATTATTATTATTATGCCATAAATAATGTTTTTTTTGCAAGTTCATTATGGAAAGTAGGCTACGCTCCGCTATGTTGATTTAGTTTGTTTAATAAATGATTGGATGGAAATTATTCCCATCTTATAAATTTTGAATTTTTTTTTGTCTTTTTCTTAGCCACACTCAAGCTTAGCAATTTAAAAACAAATGCTAAAAAATTCTTGAACAACATAAAATGACATGTATATTAATACATTTGTAAGTTTGGTAAATAAAATATGAAACATCTGATAATCCAACAATTCAGATATTTATGCTCATTGAAAACAAAGATTAAATAAAGTAAGTTTATTCAAATAATGAATTTGGCAATAAAAAAGTTTAATCGTACTATATAGGCTACGAATTACTAGGTGGTTTCATATTCTGGTTTGTTGGCATGCCGGTATGTAAATATTAGTTGGTTTTTCAAAGTAACATTCAGTATCTGAATTTGTTGTAAGTTTGTCTATGAGCTACAAAAAGCAACAAAACCACATATAAAGTTATAGCTCAGTTTAAATTGTTTGTAATGCATTTATTTCAAATAGTAATCAGCCCACGCTACTACAATAATTTGATTTTCAAACTAAAAGAGAGGAAAGTTCAACATTTATTGTGAATTTTCAGCACAAATAAGTAATTTTGAAATGATAGCAGTTACAAGATAAAATTGGCACAAATACTTTACACATGAAGTGTAATATGCATGTATTCTGATATAAAATACAAAGACAATAAAGATAATAATTATAACAGAGCACTGCATACAAAAATACAGTTTTAGTATTTACACATAGTTGACGCTATTTACAAAATGTCACACAAACAAAAAATCACAGTCTTTAATTGATTGTAGGTTTTCATAAGTTCTGGCCATAAACTCATAGTCATTATATTGTTATTGCAATCTGTTATGCATCTTACGGCACATCAATAACTATTTGCAATAATTAGATTTATGATAGATATAAGATTAAACTCAATAAAAAACTTAATTAGGTTATTCAAAAATAAGTGTAACATGCAGCAAGATTGGTACTTGCCACATATATTCTAACTTTGGCAGACAGCAAAGCTACACTAAAATAGATAAAATTTATTTGGTATACTGTATATGCATAAAAAATGCTTCAACACATTATGTCATAAGCTGAAATAATTGGGATGAAGTCTAGAAAATAATAATACAATTATGTTTAGCATACTTTTTGTTTAAATAAAACTTAACTAAAAGCCTGCTGAATACTTTTACCAATAAATTAATAATAAGTAAACCAATGCATATGCTAGAGTTTAGACAAGCCGCCGCATTATTTTCTTAATATTGTCAACTAGAAAGTTACTGTCCAACAATAAGATTTTTTCTATGAGAAGACAACTTTACTCTTCATCTGCAAACTCTAGAGTAGTGTATCTAAGGGGCTGTCTTTCTGCCTTGTCATCCGATCCATTACTAGATACCAAATAGTCCTCCACAAACTTTGCCTCTACATGATAGATGCATTGGATTGCAGTGTAAGTACAACAGTATGTATGCATATGAGTCAACTTGCCTCAAATTTTCAATAGTGTTTTATAAAAGAAAACAAACGTTGGGATATCGATTTATCATACTAGCTAATGAAAAAACTAAATAGAAATAAAGTAGGAGGGTTGTAGGCAAGCTAAAATATTTTTATCAAACTTACCTGCATTAGGCAGTAAGGCAACAGTAAGTTGCTGCACTTCGCTATCTGCAGAAGAGTTAGAGAGGTTGGATGAGCCGTGACACGGTCTACGTGATGCAATTGCCACAGATAAATCCAAGTATGTCTGCAAAACAAACTGTGGGGTACAATTGAGGCTTTACATGCATATTAGACTAGCTATCTGTAGTTAGAAATAGACAAAAAGTAATGACAACATAACATTGTGGGTGGCACTCACTGAGCTCTTATCTTCAACCATTTTCTCCAGAGATATACTCAGCTCCTTGAATGAAGGACGGCTGGCATCTTCATACTCCCAACATTTTCTCATGAGAGAATACCTGTAATATAAATCAATTAACATTATATAACCACCTATTTTAATTGTTCTTCCTTTATGATTAAATTCTTTTTTCAGCTCAAGTTAGAAAATGCATGTAATGACTTTATACTAGTAGATAGGATACTAGCTGTAAATCTAAATATGTCCCTGTGCATATAAAGTAATAAAATATAATGTAATGATCTATTTTATAGTATCGCATTAAGCAAAAAGACTAGAAGAGGCATTTTAGATAATATGTTGAGTTACCTGTAGAAGCATAATATAAGGAGAATGCAATACACTAAGCAGTTTAAATACTAAACATACAACTGTGGAGAGCAGGTCTCAGGGCGACACATTCTGTATCCTTCTTGTAGAAGATTAAACATTCTTTCTGCAGGTATTCCTGGGTACGGTGTAGCTCCCAGTGTGGCTATCTCCCACAGTAACACTCCAAAAGACCATCTAAATTCATTAAAATAAGCACTTTGTTAATTTTTACTCTCTTAAAAATTTACATTTAAATGACAATTAGGTTTATGTTTTTATAAATATTATTGTTATCAAAAGTGTTATTTTTAGGATTTCCTTCAAATGAATACGTGTTCAACAATTGACACTAGTGGTGCAGTATAAATCATTCACTAATGGTATTTATGCCCTATGCTTGATGTTGTCTTTTGGAATCTAAAAGCGCCTTAAAATAGGGACATTCTCCCATAGTACCCAAACATCAAGTAACATGGGAGTCATCATCACAATACAAATTTTAGAAGCTCTTTCTTATATTTTTTTAATAACTTGCAATTTAATTATTGTTAAAACTTTGTCCCTCAATTTTTTTTCTAATTTAAGTTTTACTATTATGTAGAAATTCAAAATATTTTAGAGTAGTAGTTTGATGTTTGTGAAGAAGCAAGTAATAATTTTATGTGCACCATTACTTTCGAAAAGACTGTACATTAGAAATGTGTTCTATCATATAATATAATTATATTATTTTTATTTTTGCTAATTAATTCATTGCTTTCTAATTTTATAATTGAAATATTATTGCCTAGAATTTTTAAAAAGGCTTCTGAGAGTGGTTGGAAATCTGCTGGACAAAAGGTTAACCTGTAACAAAAGCATGTCAAAGCAAGTAGACAACTCTTAAATTAATTCGCATTCTTTTAAGATAGATTTTTGTTACTGTTGATTCAACATCAAAAAACATATACTACAAATAAATTATTGTTATAATAAAGTAGATGCGAACACAATCACTTCTACACGATACTTACACATCACTCTTTGCTGTGTACGTGAGGTGATAAAGAGATTCTGGAGCCATCCACTTCACCGGAATTCTACCTTGTCCTTTCTTTTTGTAGGCATTTTCCTCGTATATATCTTTGGTCATTCCGAAATCTGAGATCTTTATTACTTTCTCAGCAGATATTAGTATATTTCTTGTTGCCAAATCTCGATGTACCAACTAAAGCAGCAAAATATAGTCTATAACATATACAGTAATTACTAGTGGGTGTAGAATTATGCACTGTTTTTAGTCTAAATTTTTAATTCAACATTAAACTGTTTGAAATGTGCTTGCTTTATATCCCAAACAGACTATTTTAAATGCTAGAAATAATAATGATATATACAAGTTTATGCTAGCATGGTGGTTATACTTGGTAAACTTGCTGTTCGAAAAACTTATAACTTATTGCTTTCAACAAAGATTGAGAACTTTTATTAAAGATTCAATATTTTTATGCAATCAGGTTTCAAGAGAAGTAAAGCAAGTAGTAATGAAAAAGTTTTATAGCAAAAATATGTTATAAGACTAAAAATCAAAATAGTTTTTGTGATTATCAAATGGTTTAGCACAGCAGTTTCGACATGATGTTAACGATGATAGTAATTATGTAGCAATGGACCATTTGTATTAGTAGACTACGGCAATCTCGACACAGTCACTGATGGCCATGACTCACAACGGAAAATACTTTAGGTTGCGCTTGCTTACTCACACAGCCAACTAACCTTGATGCCTGAAAGATACTGCATTCCTTTACTAATCTGATAGGAGAAACTCATCAGCTGACTCGCATATTCCGAGTAGAATTCACAAGCTGCGTTGATGTAGTCCGGCTCTTGAGTTCTTATGCTCCGGAGGTAACTCTTTAGAGAACCAAGCTCGCAGTACTCCACCACCAAATGAAACGGACCGTTAATAGTTGCTGCTCCAATCAGTTTGATGACATTTGGGTGGTTCACTTCCTTCAGTAAGTTGTATTCAGAGAGTAGATCGTTATACTCTGCTCGGCTCGCCCCATCTGCAAGTCAGTAAATACTAACCATTTCAGCATCATTTGCATTTGCCAATCAATTCTCAAATACCGCTATTAGTTCAAAGAATATTGAGCTTATCGAGTTATTGCTTAAATATCAACTTTTTTGGAATGTTATTTTACAAAATGTGCATTACATTGAGGGGTAATTTACCCACAACCATTTTACTTGCTTTAGAAAACACAAAAATACCCATAACGCTGTATATCAATAAGAAAATGTATTAGCAGCTACAGGTAAAGCAGTGTAATAACACTTATCTTGAACTAGACATCTAATTAGCTGTAATTAAGTAATTACCAGACTACCATAAATACTTCTAGTCTACTAAGTTGGTTTGATGCTTGCTGCTTTTGGTATTATCATGCCTTTACAGTAAATATAATATTTTGCTGTGCAAAATTACTCAACTAGCACGACAATACAAAAGACCTATTATAAAAATACTATTTAATCAAGCATCTGTAGTTATTTTATTATGATTAAGAACAATTTTAGAGTTTCTTTTCATTTATTGGGATGAGAGGTCTTTAAACTCGTTTACAATACCTATAGTAAAAAGTTTTGGGGTGAGTGCCCCCATTGAATAGCCTTCACCTATAAGTTAATAATAGTATTATTTCATTTTGCATGGGCGCAGCTAATAAGCATCAGACTCTTGATGCATCATTTCCTTTTTAACTAGATGGTAAGCTTAGATATTCAGATCTCTAGATATGTAACGTATGATTCAACTTATATCTAAGAATCCTCACAGTAGATGCACGAAAAACAGTAATTATTAAATCCATATTCCATACCTTTCAACATTTTCACAGCAACAGGGGACCAATCATCTAGTAGGCAAGTTCTATACGTGGCCTTCACTACTCGACCAAACTCCCCTTCACCGATGTAATCGCCTATTATGAGGTTTTCACGACACAACTCCCATTTCTCATCAAACTACAATATCAAGTCAGACTCAAGTCTCTAGAAAAAACATTAAATAAAGAGGTCATTGTCAATTATTATAAAACAAACTATAGGTGCAGCTTAAGCATTGCTATTTTGGGATTTATCAATAAGACAGTGAAGCAGCCAATACCGGAACAAGGTAGCCTGTTTAACTTCACTCTGACAGTATCAGGATATAGAATGTTAGAAGCAAAAAGTAGTTTAGAAAGTAACAGGACGTACCAGCTCCATATTGCCAGTGTTATGGTAGAGTGAATCGGGCCATTCGGTGAACAGTGAGTGGACAGTAGAAGGTGTGCTCCCTTCATAGTCCGGGTTATCAGTGAGATTTGTATCAAAGTGCATTCTCCCACCAACTCTGTAGGCATTTATGCCATCCTCAACTAAAATGTTATTTCAATGATATGAAACGTAATATAATTAAATGGAAAAATGTAATATATATATATATATATATATATATATATATATTATTGTTTTTAATTTTTACTGCCAAGCATTAAATTTGAGTGTGTTTTTATCTGATCTTTTGCCATTTTGACACACCAAACTATTAGTAGTAGAATATTTTATTAATAAACCTGACTAGTTTAAAAATAATGTTATCTAATATTATATATTTAATATTATTACACGCCCTCACTTTAGGCAGTTGATACAATAAACAAAATTAAGTTGTCTATATCGGTTTTGTTTTTAGTTGTGTTGGCAAAGACTTGTTCTATATTTACATAATAAGATATGACAATAAACATGTCATTAAAAGTGTATATATATGTAAGTATAATTAATGTCTTTTACCAAACACAATCATGATGCACATCATTACATACCTTTATGTATATGTTTGGTAGGCTTGTACTTGTACCAGAGTGAAATCACAGCTATGATGATGATAGCCACTGCAACTATTACGGATATACTGACGGTGCATTCAATTCCACATGCACTGTACACGGGCACTGGGCCCTCATAGTGTCCTGAAATAAAGCTAACAATTATGAAAAAAGGGTAACAATGCTAGGTCAAAAATTTACAACTTTAATATTCAGGCATTGACACCTTTAGACATTATTTACATCAATTCACTGTAGTTTAATCACTATATCATGTAGGCTACAGTTAATTAATCTTTCAACATATCTACTGCTCTTTCAATTTCTACATTTCACATAAATTCTCATCTGATGCTTCATCAGTTTTTTTCTCAAGAGTTTCTCATACCAGATTTTTTGTTAAAATATATTCCCTAGAAAATTTTTAAAGCTGCAAGCATCTATTTGTTATTCATTTCTTGCAAACTGTAAAATAGGAGTAATCATGAATTAGCAGTTAGAGACAATATAACTTGAGACAAAAGTCCTGAAAATCTCTGTCATTATAGCGAGTTTTCAAGGAGATAGTGACTATAAACAAACTGGAGAAATGAGTCCTACAACACATATCATTCAAATACCTTTGTTATTGACGATAACAGAAGTCACATTTCCTTCATAGCTATTATTGCTGAAAGTGTATTTTCCTACTTCATCTTCAGGGAGACATTTGCAATATTTGGTATCATCCTCACAGTAGCACACCCCAGCCGCACTGCAGATGCCAAGGTGAGTTCTACCACAGGCTACACTCTGCACTCCAGCCCAGTCATTGCTGTCTGTAAGCACATTATGCAATAGCCAACAGTTGAAGATAAGGTTGCAGCTTATTCATAAGGTAAACCAGATGAATAGATAGGTAAGCAGAGGTTGTAGGTATAAAGTTGCATACCCAAGCAGTCCTGTGGGCAAATAGAGCCATGGAGTGTTTCTAATTCACTACACTCCATGTTTCCACATTCAATATTTGGCGCGCAAGTGGAGAAGTTAGACTTAGAGTTAATCACATGTCTCCACATGCAGTTGGAGGAGCCTAGACCTTGCCCACTCTCACAGGAGTCTTCGTTTGTGTAGTCTGCACAGCTGACTAAAAACATTTTGGATGAATGCAGAGGGTACTGAAGTAGGACATTAACGCCCACTACTACTATTTTCAGTTATAAAAACAGCTATACTACATCTACGCAAATGTTAAAGTTGAAGTTAAGTTATATAAAGAATAATAATAACTCTGAGTTTATTGTATAAATAAATGTTCATTTACCATCAAAACCTGCTTAAAGCAGTAAATCTCTCCATGACTAGTAATTGCCTAGCTGTGTATAATTGAGTAGTTTGTTTGTCTGGATGCTAGGTACAACTGTACTTGGGTTTATAGCACAGTCTATGCATATGAAATAGTTCTAAACAACATAGCTATTACACTTTATACATAACATTTACATTTACGTATATTATAAATTTAGAATTTTGGATTAGGGTCTTGAGCAGTTTAATCACACTGGAGGAAATTAGCCAAAGTTACTATTGTGCAGTAGAAGAAAGTACTAGTTCCCACCTAGTTTCTCACTTGCCTCCATGTAAGAAAACAACCCTTAACTTCAATCATATTTAGGCCTCATTTATTGAAAAAATGTATCCAAACAGTTGATCAGCAAGCGTAATATTATTTGTCTTTAAACATCATTCAATGTAAACAAACTAATAGTTAGATGGAAGCACGACTGTTTAGCTGACTATGTATGGGTGTGTATTAAGTATACCTAGTGGTGACCCAGTGACATTAGGAGAAGGTTCCCATGTGATGGTCAGTGCAGACTCTCTACTAGCACTAGAACCATTCTGTGACACCTTTAGCTTGTACTCTACAGCAGCACTGTGACATTGAGAGATGTTCCCTTTCTCATTAACATACACTATGCCTTGATGAGTTGTCACACCGAGAATGTCTCTACAATGTGCCCAGTCACTGGACACAGGAACTAACTCAAAGTGTAGAGCTCTTGTAAAATCGTGAGCGACTCTCAGTACCTACAAATTACAGCTTTTATAGCAAATAACAGTTTACATACTGATCTTCGAGTGATTACGGCACCTCAAGACAGGTGGGGGGGCGTAGAAGTTATTTTAATGAGTGGGCTTAAATGCATTATATTCTTATATGTATACATAAAATTATATGTTGTGTTATACAAATATTGAGTGTTTTGTATGTCATATAGCATATCATTGTGCATAACTTTTAGTTTAAATTTGTAGTAAGCTAAACAGACTAAAAGTTTGTAATGTTGATTTGATGGTAGAAATTAGATCACGATTGTAAATAAACAAGCACCGAACGTTTTCTAAAAACACACTTTACGCAACCACTTATACTAATCATTATTTCTTGAGAAACAAAGAAAACAGACAAAAAGCAACTCATACCATTGTATGTTCTACTGTTTATTTATATTCGTGAAAGACGATGCCCTAGCTATTATTAGTGTCGTATTGTTAAAAACGCCAACCTATAACCATATTCCTAACAGCTTTTAGTTATTAATAGTTTAGTAAAAGAGGAATCCAACTTCATAACAAATTTTACCTGAGAAAATGCCGGGGAATTTTCAAAGAGCTCTACATTATAAGTTGGTAGAAGTTCAAGAGAATTCAGTTCGTCCACGTCCTCTAATGTAAGGCTGAATCTGAACGTCACCTGAATGTGTGTAAAGTAAAGGTTGAAGTTGTAAGGAAAAGGCAAGATTTTAAGAATATTCTCCAGGGATGAAAATGCTGAAAATAGCTTGTCACTGAATGCAGTTGTATACCCTAGCCAGGGTAATATCTGAGTACTTGAATAATGTGGGGTTCTCAAGTTGTTAGGTAATGCTTTGAGGCAGAATTGGTAACATACACAAGAAACATGTGCAATAACAATTAGGATACACCTACGTTATTATTTATAGCTCTTCCTTTATCAGATAGGATATTATCATCTACGATAATTATATCGATGTCGGTAGACTTGTCTATCTGTAGACTGTCGGCATGAGTAACATAAAAAACTACAAATAAATTGGTACATTCATACATTAGGTATTCATAACACTAGGTAATCAATGGTTATACAGTAGGCGATTATATAGACCAGGTAATAAAAATGAACCAGGTAATCTAATGTTAGGTAATCATGCATTAGATGATCATACTCTTCAGGTAGGTGATCATTCATAAAGTGATTTATACTAAGGATCCCCACCAGGTCATCTGAAAACTAAGTCACCCTTGATGAGATATTCACAGTTTAGTACTTTTTATGCTTCTAACCAAAAATTTGTAGATGTTGTTTGTTTATAATACTTACACACCGACTTATAGCCCTCCTTTACAATATTAAATGGCCTCTTCTTTATTACCATCAATTGCTGGTGGGGATCTGGTATTACCCGCAATTTGTCATCAGAACCACTGGCATCCATGTGCAGCTGCAATATCTTTTGTTTTTTATCTCCCTAAAATGTTGTCGAAAATTATTTTTTGTAAGAATACAAAAAAACTTTGTACTTTTATTCCTTAAGTTATTAGAAAGTCAAAATCTGTAACAAATACAGGCATGATGTACAAACATAAATAAACTCTAACAGTACAAAGGTGAACAAGAGTTTCTTTACCAACATGGAGTCCAACTGATGCTCGTCAACAGTGTAGTTGAACTGCATAAAGTTGGTGATGATGTCCAGCTTTCTGTCCTTGGTGTATGGGGGTAGGTCCACCTCATTCTCCACATTGATGACAACAGTAAGAGTCTTATTCTGACAAGTCACAGCTGTCTGAAGACTCTTGGTTGTCTCGTAATCAAAAGGATGTACCATTAGTCGACCTTCCACTATCTGTAGGAAACCCTGCGCTTCTAGAAGTGTAAATTGTGACACCAGTTAATGAAGCCTAAGACTACATCATCACAACACAGCCGGACTGTGCCATTCCTGTTGAATATAACTTGACCTGTTAGTATTTCCAGACTGGGTAGTTGCCACTAAACTATGTTTAGTCATGTGACTTGTAACTATCTGGTAATAATCTTGAACCTTATAGATATTAAAATAATAAAACCTAGTGTTTTTAAATAAAAAAAATTAAATTTGAATAGGTGTTTATAAAACCTTGATAAATTTCATTCACAAAATATTTTGAATATATTAAAAAACAGTTATTTTTGCATGACTTATTTACGCTAAAAAGTTGTAGAAGATTGCATGAAACCAAAGCATCTCCAAATTAGTGTCATTTAGCTAAAAAAGCTAAAGCCAGGATAATATTGCTTTTATGAATTGAAGTAGTTATGGAGACAAGTGCAGGTTTGAAATTTTTTTATAAAGCTTATATCTTTAACAGAAAAAATATCTGTACTACAAAAAGTACTGACATGAAATAAAGTAATTATAATTTATACTCTAAGTCCTAAGACAAAATGGCCTGGCTATGCAAAAGTCTACACCTCTGTACCTAATAATAGGTAACATCTAACAAAACATCCCATCAAAATGACACCAGCAGGTAAGCTAAAAGCAGACATCTGTACTATTACCAGACTCAATAGTGGTGGCATGTCCAACACCTGCAGCATTTCCTGCTTGTTCTATTTAGTATGATACACTAACAACTATTACTTTTCCATTCACCGTATGAATTATATATCCATTAATTTAATCAACAAATAGATTGAGTTCACTGAGGAGATCTGGAAAGCTATCAACTTATTAGGAGGAAGTGGTGCCGAAATCTGGAGGAAGGCAGCGTGTGAAATTTGTAACAGGGTTAGTCAGTGCTAGATTATATAATAAATATACATTGATTAAACTTGATAGCCCTATCAATAATAATACTATAGTGCATGTATGATAATTCTTGCACCAGCTGTACACCCTATAAATTAATCTTATTATACAATAATAAACTCATCATGAAATATGCAGTCGAATAAAGTAACTATAAAAATGAACAGAAATTGCAAAGCAAGAGTTTGATCAGTAAAATCTGAGGTAGGTGCAGTAATGGAGAAATGGAAAAAAAGCCTGTGTTCTAGATTAAAAATGTAGCAATAGAAGTTATGTTCTCACAAGATTTTCAACCTGTGCCTCAAGAAAAAATAATAAAATTAAAAAACTTAGGCTATCTCAATTTCTCCACTGCTGCTCCTAAGTGCAAAGTCCTGATTCACTCAAATTCTCTTCAGGATTCAGAGTTTTGAACTAACCCTTTGTTTTCCAGTGATGTGCGTCATATAATGATATATTTCAATGAAGTAAATTTCTTAACCCAGCTAGTTAAAATGTAGGTTATTCATACTATTTTGATGGCTTGATAATAATTACTACTTAATATTGTTTTTACACAGCTCAGCATCGTTTGTGGAATAAAAGACAAACTTTTATTGCATTGGTGTGATAGGACTAGAAAATTGCCAAGTGATTTTTACTATGAGCATGACTCAGCAGTGCAATATTACTCATGCTATACTTATATTATACTCATATGTAGCATTTCATGTTATGAGTTGACACCTACCTTTAAAAGTAATATTATACACATTCTCTGAGCATCTGCTAGGACTAAGGAATAGCAATGGTGAGAGGGCAAAATTTTCCGGGATATTTGCAGAGAGCTCTTGTAGGCCGGAGGTAAAACAAGAGCAGCTCTCCTTGCTGGAGGTAACTGTTAGATTAGTTTCCATCTTTGATTGAGTCGTGCTGTCTTGTGCACTTACCACCAGATTTATGTCTGAAAACAAATTCAAAAGTCATAGACTTTCTTTTAAAGGTGAATATAAATACATATAGACAAAAGCTTTCTCTTAATGATAACATAAAATGTTGACCCTGAGTTAGATTGTTTCAGGAGCTATAAACAGTTAAACTGGGGAACGTAGCTTTAGGATAAAAGTTATACTGAAACATTGTATTTTCACATTACTGATAACTAATACAGACATGTTTCACTTTCAGAGTGAACCAGTTTCCCAACTTTAAGAAAGTTGTAAGTCTGGGCCAAAATATTCATCATATTACAAATGAACTAGCCCAACTTTCAGCCATGTTAGTATGTGTTATTATATAAGCTACAGTTACAATGTTAAATATAAGTAATTTGGTATTCACTAGTACATCCCCCTCCTGGTATATAATAATACATACTTAGCTGTGAAGCCAAAACAAAAAGGTAAACAATTAGTACAATAAACACTAAATGAGGTGCTAGTCAAGTGTTCTGGTGAATTCACTGAACACAATAACAGGTCTCTTGCAAGTACTAAATTGCTAGTGTTGAAAGAACATTGATTTCATTTAGAACACTGGGTTTGCATAATATAAGACTATTAGAACAGCATCTTCAAGCTTAATGGTCTAAATTTAGATATCAGATTAGGATCTAGTGATTATATTGGTATAGCAATAATAGGCTAGTCTGTAAAGAGGCTAACAGTTTTAATTAAATTTAATTTCAAGTAGATAATCAATATTGGGCAGAATTTGTAGATGATCATCTATATTCTATTACATCATAGAATAATTACTCTCAAGTGTTTAGCATTGAGAAAATTCTTTGAAACTGAAATCATTCAAGTTGTTGAGTGTCATGCATTCAACATCATATTATTGTTATTATGCCAGCATGACGTTTTTGTGTATATTGCTGTGTGCAGATCCTTTGAAATCTGCTCAAAGTGTAGGTGTGAACAGCTAAATAATGATTAATTCAGCTGCCAAGCCGATTGTCATGCAACAATGTGGAGGAAATTTGAAAAAAAAATGGAAGAAAAGAAGTTGTGAAAAATATGGTTGTAACTCTGGCCTTAGGAGAGTTACCAGTGTTGCTATGGGCTCACAACACACCCAACTTAACAAAAGATATTTTATAACAAATGTAGGAATCTCACAATTGAATAAGTGTACCAATGGCAAGTAACCGTTTGCAAATAGAAAATATTATTCTGTTTCTAATTGTGCTGACTATTGAAACAAAATAACTGACAGGTGAAATGTTGCATAGTGTTTAAATTATAGTCTAAATATTTACCTCCAAAAATTACTTTTAAATATTCTGTTTAATCTATTAAATTCTTTTCTTTGTGAAACCAGAATAGATTTAAATCAAAAAGAAATTCTAAAACTAAATACAGATTATTTATTAACTAAATCAAGATGAGTTGCTAGTAATCAATTTTGAAAGCAGTCAGTTGAAAATTGTGAGTTGAGACAAAATTCACTCAATTGTTTTCAGTTCCAGGACCTTTGAGTTAGATACTGCAAAGAATTTTAAACTGAGTGTTTAATAGTAGCTATCAGATGATAGAAGGATGCATTACTTTTCCCAGATTGAACCTCCAGTAAGTGGAGACCATTGAACCATAACTGCTTGAGCAGCTGTAAGATAGTCTAGTCAGGGATGCATTTAGGTGTTACCACAACCGTTGGGTAAATAATCTTAGCATGGAGCAAATGCAAATTTAAATTTTAATTAATTATACAGCAAAGTGATTTCATACTTGCTAAATTTAATCCCTGAAGTTGAGCTTTTAATGACATTCACAATAAAGCAACATTGTTGTTAAATTCCGGTATAATCTGGGAGGAATAGCAATAATCAATAAATCAGTTTTAAGTGCTGAAATAACAAACCTTTGAGAAGTATTTTTTGTCCTTTCCAGCTGACTTCACCAGTTAGGGAATTTATGTCCACATATATGTTTGGCTCTATGCTGTAAGTCACATCTGAAAGAGGGCCAGAGGGAATGGCCACCACTTGTTGAACTATTTCTTTAGTTTGTAAAGAGATTTCATCTATTGCTGCTGTGTATGGTGAGCCAACAAACTCCATAGCTCTGGATTCAACTAGAACAAGTGAGTAGATAGATATTACAAATGCATAAAGAAAATCATTGAGATACACTAGTTGCATCTAGAGTTCAAAATTAACACAGATTTAAACATGGTAGAAGGCTAACAGTTATTAAAAAACAAGTAGAGGTTGCTAGGAAGATCATATAATTAGAGCAGTTATCTGTGGGTGAGCTCAATAGCAGCAGTTCGGACATCAGTTTTGGCAGCAGCAAATGTCAAGCATAATTAAAACTAATCATACAATTAGATACATTTAATATACCCAACAGAATAATAGCGGTGATGTCTTTAGACTGCTGCAGTATACTACCAATCTCTTTCTAGGCTGTTATGTCAGCACAGTTTAAATGCCTGACTTACTAATAATACGTAAATGTGAGAGGGCAATCAGCACGATATGATGGTGTTATAGGGCAAGTCTATAAACCTATGGCAACAGCATGCTGCTATATACAACCGACTGCAGACGGGTGTAAAGTGGACATAGACAGTAGCTGTCTCTCAGTGGTGCAGTCGCCGGTCATATAGAGAAGAAGCAAGTCAGCGGATAATGTTTATATCTGACTCTTGAGTACAGGTCGATTATATTAAACTTAGAAAAACTTTTACACAAACAATAAACTCTGAAACAATGCATAAAATTAATTAAATAAATGGCAGCACACACACACACTTACATTGTTATGCAAACATAAATGAATGAAAACAGCTTTGGTGAGTTTAAGTTTTTTCAAACACAAAGCAATCAGTTTTCCTTGAACGAAATATATTAAGAAATACTTTACTTATAATTCTAAATGATAATTTTTGAACACTAATTGTATGTGGATACGGGTATTTATTGCGTTGGCTATATTAAAGTAATTTATTACTTTTGTACTTTTAAATCACTTTAATTTGCTTTTTGAAATTGATTGATGAAACAGTCCTCAACAAGTATTACAAAAAAACTTTCGAATGAGTATGTTAATAAACATGGAAATTTAATTTAACCTAGCCACACACATGCAAGATAAATTTATTGCTCTTCATTGCTGGATCACACTCTTTCAGGTCAAAACATGACTACAAGCAGTAAGAGGTCTTTTGGATTTTGCTACAAAATTTTGATGGATGATACTCTAGCATACACCATATTAAAAGTAAAGCAAGAGTCTGCACAGAGTTACTATAAAGTAAATTACAATAATTATTTCAGCTAACAATGAAATGTCAAAATGAATTCTTTGTCCTAATATGAAGCAATTACAAAGGCAACTGGCAATTATAAGGAGTAGACACAGACAGAAACTGACCGGCACACTTGCGGAGGTTTTGCTGGTGACATTTAGGGTTGCAGTCAAAATGCGTAAGTGAAGACATGCTTGAGTTGGTATAGAAACATATTGTCTAATTTGAATAAAACACAAATCTACAGAATTAACAAGGGTGTATTCTACAAGTTCAATGTCAAATATTGCTTGTTGCCAAAGAAGGGCTCTCCAAATCTGGCTCAGTGTTCTTAAGATACATAAATGTAACTTAAGGAGCAATAATTTGTTTAATAGTTTACACATGAGAGATGGTAATTTTATTAATACAATTGTCATTTTATTGTTCTGTCAGCTGGTGCTACATCAACCGGAAATACTGAAAATATTAAGGTTAGACAGATGTAAAGCTAACAACAAGATTTCTTAGTGTTTTATTAAGCAGGGAGTTCTAGCATGTATGCAGATGCATTATAAATTTATATGAAACAAAATGAGTAACTTGTATATGCAACATCTTATTACTGGAGGCCATCGATTGGTACCAATTTTTCTGTTTGTTTGGTACACATCAATATAGATTAACTAAAATACATATTATTTGATATTTATGTATTATATGATGTATGGGGTTTGGGGTTTAATTCATTATTAATTTTGTGTACCAAATGAACGGCAGTTTGTGTACAAAACGACCACACTATTTTGTATGCTATAACCTAAGAGTATTACATACTCTTAGGTTATAGCAAAATATAATTATTTAAGAAAATACAAGGAGATGCATAACTTGCAAGTGAAGCTTTTAGTACAACCTAATTTGTAGCAAACATAAAGTAAAAACTACACATAAATAGAAAACTGGGAATAATTTATAGACAGATTTTTATTAAGAAAATGAAAGACTCTATGTTGATGACACCAAACACACACAATGATAAAGGTCAGCACTAACCACTGGTAAATGCTAATTTATTGAAGATTTGCTTTGATTTTATTTCAATACATTTTTTCTTTGTATTCTCAAATTACTGTTCTTATCAATTATTGTGATATGCAACAGTGTAAATGTTAATACATCAGATTAATGGCATACAAATGCACAAGTACAATTTCAAACATGTACAAAACAAGTAAATCAACAATGTGAAATTTATGCAAGATTTTGACTTTATTTATGTTTAAATTTAAAGTTAACTCCAAGTGCTCATCCATGTGTTTGTATGCATATTATATTATTTGTAACTTACAATCTTTAGCTAAGCTTACTGTCCTAGATAAAAAGATATGCCAAGTACATGTTTTGTCTAAGCTCTTTATAGATTTCCAAGCATATTTAGAAGACACATGATGAAATGCTTCTTACTGAATGTGCAGGTAAATTCCAAACTATAATTCTAAAACTAAACTATAATCTTACCTGCTGAAAGTAGAACCATGAGAATCACAACAGAGACACCTCTTTTTTGTTTGTATTTACAGTCCATTTCAGATTGTACATTAAAGCTTTTAAATTAAAAATAGAAATAAACTAAAGCACTGCAGCAAAGTGTCAGTGAGAGCAGGTGCTCTGCCAGCAAAGTAACAACTGACAGCCAAGATTCAGTCATCATGAAATTATCTCTAATAACTTATCACAGCTCAGCCAATCAGCATTCAGGATGGGCATTGAAGTGTGCCACAGGTTTTATTGTTTGTTATTTCAGGTCGGTTTACATAAACAAGCCTCACCTCCCAGGTGGCAAGTGTATGAATGGTTATGGGCCTGAACTTTGGGACCATCGTAGCATTTCAAACTTGACATACTAATTCTGTAATATAATACCAGGGATTAATTAGTCCCAATGCATATTTAGACATTGTAACAAAAATATAATCCAAAAAAATGGTTTCCCTCCTACGTTTAAAAAATTGTTTATAGTACAATTTAAGCTTCACAAAAGTATTTAAATGAAACTATAGTCCACTTCAGTAGCAGCATTTATAGTACTTCATCTATTCATATAAGCAGGTTTAGATAATATCCATTGAGTGCAGTTAGAAGCATGATCTGAATCAAATATGGAAGTATTTGAAGTTTATATATATATTATAAGGCTATGTAAAATGTGAATCTAAATGAATAACAAAAACTTAATTTTTTATACAACAAAATAAAATAATGTATTATAATACATGAACGAGCTTTATATAACTTATCTTATTAAGGTATCCATGTTCACAAAACTGTTTTATATGGGTGATTGTGCTACTAAATTTGTTAAGGCATAATATGTATCTGTAGCGTGTATGGTGCATAGTTTGCTAATTGTCAAATAGACTGCATGCTAATCCCAATAAGCACTTACATGATAGAATATTATATAGGCCTATACTATATATATTTTATGCCTGACTATATACTTTTCTACTAATAAATGCCAATATATAACGTAATGCATATACACCTTACAGTATATTTATACATATATACCTATCAAATAAGCTACATGTCATTTGCTACTCATAAGAGTGTACAGAACTCACACTAACAAATTAGGCCTACACAAAATTATCATGTACATGTAGCATAAATTTAAACCCCAGATGTAAACATAAATCGTTACATTTCTTTGATGCTAGCTATTAACAATTTTAGTGAATCACAGAAATATAAAAGGTTATTGTAGAGACAAAAGGCCTATCGTATTTCATATCATTTGACCAATCATAGTATCAGAACTGAACAAACTGGGTGGGAGTTTTAAGGTGGGTCTCTTCCCAGGCCTACTCAAAGCAAAAGCATACTTACTGGTGATTTTGAGCTAACTATAATAGCAATAGCAAGATGTACACAGATGATAAAAGCAGTTGTAAACCACAGGTAGTAGTTTTGTTTGAACTCAAACAAGCTAAAGTGTGCCAGAAGTAAAGAAGTTTGATCAGATATAAAACATTTTGATTAGCACCAATGCATTTTGCAGCTGTGACAGCTTTGTGAATAAATGATGAAAGTAAGAGATCAATCTTTAAACTACAAGTATTGTAGACAAAATGGAAACTGTTAGGTGCAAGAATGTCAAAAAAGAAATCACCAATGAAAAATTATTTCTTAAAGGCTAAATACTCTTGAAATTAAAAAATGTATTAAACCACAGAATATTAATGAGCCCAGGTTAACTATAAGACAAATAATCAGACTATCTGCCAATTAGCAACAATACAAGATCAGATTTTATACTTTTTTAGAACATTCAACTATACTGTGAGCATAGGACAATTTTACCAGCTGGTTGTTTATCTAGATAAAACATTATACTTGCTACTTTCAAGTAATACACAGGATGTGAGAACCCATGCTGGTTTGAGAGCTTTACTGTAAAATAGCAGCAATATTATAGGATGCTCTTCCTGACATCACCAATAACCTGAACTCCCAATAACCTGCGCCACATAAGGCTGCACTCTAACCAATAGACAGCTGATTTTAACAGATAGTTTGTTATTATTTTTAAATAAATATTTTATCCAATTTCAGACAAACAAAATCAGTCAGGTTATATGTTGTAAACAAATACTATGGCATACGATACTTTAATTGTCAATAGTATGTGCAAAACAGGTGCTCTCTAACCAACAGCTCTCTGTTCAGGGATTGCCTGCCTCAACTTCACAACATCAGTGTGTAAATCTGTGGAGAAAGCTTAATTAAGTTCATGAAGGACCAATAAAGAAGGCTATTGGGCAGTATAACCTGGTGTTGATATAGGAAAGGTGACCTATTCTATTGATATAATGACATGTAGAATAAAGATAATGTAGAGATATAGGTGGTATATTGTATCAGTGAAGATCAAGTGTAAAACATTCATCAGCTTCCTGCAGGAGAATCATAGCTGAGTAATTGTAAGCCGTTATCTGAGAGTTGATCAGTGTTTATAACAACAAGTTGGAGCAGCTATTCACTGCCAGCAAGGGTACACAAGACCAGTCGGAATAGAGAACTAAACAGCTTCCATGGAAAGGTGCAAGTCCTTCCTGCCATCTGCTCACAGGAATGGCATAGTTCAAGTATAGAATATCTATTGTCTGCTAAAGCTTATTATTTCAAGTAAAAATTTCAGCCTACTGTGTAACCACCTGCGATATATATCATGATCATAATTGAGCCTAAAATTATGCCACAGGTAGCCTAGGAAAACACAGTTTTGAGAAGGCAGAGGCTGTTGTTCAACCAATCATAATAGCCGTCTTACTCAGCCACCAGCTGTGGTTTTTGCATTCAAAGTCTATATCCAATAATTATTTCGAAAATAAAATGGTTTTGAGCCAAGATTACATAAAACCATTTATTTGACCATACTTATACAGAAGCAAAATGGGAAATGATTTAAACAATAAATAATTTTGTGGATCACACAAATAAAAATCAGTGCTGTTGGATAACAATTCAACTGTTAAAATCATGTTGTTGATGAACGGTGTATTTAGATATGATATTACACCAGCTAGCATGTATTCACGTCTACATAGTGCATCAGCTTAGACCAAGTTCTCGTAGTGTCTAATCCATGAAGTATGGCTGACCTCCCTTACTTCTCCTCTCTGTCAATATTTCCACACCACTTTCAGTACAGAGCAAAGTTTGCTCAAACTGAGCCGATCTTTTGCCATCTGCAGTTACAGATGTCCAGTTGTCTGGCCAGGTTAGGTCCTTCCAGGTACCTGAATATAATATTACACCTATTATTGCCACTACTCGCACAAGTTTATAGTCGCTATCCCTGTGAGAAAACCCTGATGGAAAGGGGTTTTGTTAGATCAGGCTAGGACTTATTTAGATGGGGGCACAGGTGCAATTGGATGCTCTTCATAACATCACCAATGGCCTTTGTCAGGGTTTGAACCCATGACTTCGTGTTCACTAAGCAAAAGCTTTAAGCCTTAGACCACGGCTGCTCCCCTAATTACTGCCACTAAAAAAGCAACAATTTTGCACAACTCCGTAGAGTTGGACCATGACAGACTAATTGCACAGCATACATAATGAACAGTGTGTGTACATAGATTACCACATAATGCAATATCTAGCAACAACTCCAATAACATTTACATAACTTAGAAGTTTTTGAAATAGTGATTGTTATGTCCGTACAAAACTATGGCCGGCATTTTATGCAGCCGAAATTCAAATATGCCATTACCAATTCTTACACAAACAGCAAGCAGACATGAGGTGACTGTGTGTGTGTAAACTGGCTCACCACAGCATGACTGGTACACACCACCAACGTAATGTGGGATGGAAAGGCTATTTTTACCAACATAGATGCCTGTGATTTGGTATGCTGTTGTATTAAACGTGTTTCGTCAAGATGGGTTTGCTGTAAATCAGACAGTTTTCGGAAAATCCCACCAGGCAAGCAGTGAGCAAAATTGATTAATTTCATTGCATACATAACAGTACATGTTCACTTTTACAAAAGTGGTTGTTAAATTGTAAAATTTAGAAGCAAGAGCCATACCAGCTGATATCATTGGTTCTATAGTGAATGTATGTCCAGGCTTCATCAAACCAACAGCTTTGTTCTCTACAAATGATTTAGGAGTTTCTCATCATGTTAAAATACTACCTTCAATATGTCTCGCATGCATGCAAAGCATACAAATTTCAAGTGGAAGTTTTCATAGGGATCAAGTGATAAACAGGAGAGACAATTCTATTTTTAATAGATATTACTATATAAGCTAGCAAGTTTCAATCTCATAAAAGATATTGGTAGTGTCCACACCAGAAGTGGGTAGACATCCTCCATTCAATAAAACTGCATATATTGGACTCTTAGCATTGCATATGCAAAATATCTTTAATTAGAAAAAACTCAAAATATTATACACACTACATGAATTCAAGAGTTAACTCTTCCTAGTAGCCCACATGCAGCTAATAGATGTGTTACAGCAAGCATGATAGCACATAATTAAGCTAGTTTCTACTTTATTGAAAACACATATTTCACTCAAAATATTTTATAATTATAACAAAATATCAAAGTTCCAGTAGTTAAAAATAAAAATGATGAAACTAAACAGCAAAGCCTAGATTCTACTTACTAGAATAGTGAGGAACTGTAGGACTTGTGTGAAACAGCCTGTAAAGTGCAGAAAGACAAGTTAGCATAACTGCGTACTTCATAGAAGGAATTTTACTTTTTCTATTCATTACAGCATATGCTTACTACCAGTTTACCATATGTTGTTGACTTTCTAATACTACTTACAAAAACTTGCTAAATTGAGAAGGAAGGCATTCAATCTTGCAACACTATTCCATTAGCTTTAGAGCATCTTATATGAAACTAGCATGTAAGCCTATTATAATTAATCAAAACGTAGTGTACTGAATATATATTGTAGAATGATAATGAGTAGTATTTATAAAAAGTAGCCTCAAATTTAACATGAGTATTGCATTTTAACGTTAAATTGTATTCTACTCTTAGATCCTAAGAGTAGAATACAACTGGGTGGGGGGGGGGGGATAGGGAAACTACAATGATTTATAAAACTATGTATAAGTGAGACTAGAAATTGACAGCAAATGACCTTTTAGAACACAAAGTTGAAGATTGTACAATGTGCAATAAAAAGCGGCCACTTCCCAATCAATAGGGATTTCAACAAATAACTGCAGTAAAAAGAGCTCCAGCTATTTTGCTGTAATTAAGCAGTAGGATTGTGCAGCAACAGAATGTAATAAAACCTCCTGAAAGTTCATTTCTTCAATAAAGGACTAGAGGTGTTGGAAATGTGCAGCTTCAAACTGCCCATTGTCACTTTACCTGTAAATAACTGGCTTGATAAATGTTAATAACTAATTAATGAGGGGCATCTACAGATAATGGTAACAAAATGTAGTAGCCTAGTAAGATAAATACAGTTTATAACATGGTATTTCATTGACGGCCTGGGAAGTTATTGCATATTTTGGTTCATGTTATTGAAGCTATCCTGCTATCATTCCAGGATAGTATTGGGAATAAGCATGCTGCATTTTTAACTTGAAAAAAGTTAGCCCTTTACAACATATAAAGTTTTAAATAGAAGACAATTTCTCAAAGTGATAAAAAAATAACATAGAGTTCAATCAAAAGTAACCAAAGCTGTTAGCTGCTACCATCACCCATAAGAAATTCAAGTAGCGTAGCTAGGAAATGTGATATATTAAAGTAGAGATAACAGCATTCAAATCTGAATACAGTTTTATTCACCACCTAACATCTAAATATTTACTTTAAATTGAAATAATTGTGAAATGATATTTAGGTGTGATTTCTGCTACAAAATTCCCACATTTTTATTATTTATTTTGTTTATTATGTATACATACTTAGTTCACAAGTGAATGTCTCAAAACTACGGAGTGTGGGCTAGCAATGTGAGCGCAACTTGGCAATGGAATTTTTTTCAACATTCTAAACTTTGTGTTGTGTGTGCGCATGCAAGCTTATCAAAAATTACTACCAAAAGAAAACTGTTACTGTATTTTACTCTGTTTAGCTTCACATAGTTTTAGTGCACACACATTACAATACGTGAGCCAAGGAGTTGTACACTCTATTCAGTCATCAGCGTATTGCTATACTAGATAAACCAAAAACCGGTTAATGGCTTCTTTAGTAGCCAATAACACGGCTGTCATATCAAGCTTCTGTTAGATGTGAGTTTATGGCTACTTGAAGACCAAATGCCAACAAGGGTTATACCAATTCACCAACGTATGGTTAATATAAAACTAAGAACAACACCCTGGAACATATTTATGTTTACCAAATAGGAAAGAAGCGTGTAAATCAATAAAAACCGCATGTGATATATGAGGAAAGTTATGAGGTCATAAAATATAAAAATGAAAAGAAGCTGGTACTAGAAGTGAATGCCAGTATACAGGAGGCCTAAGCCCAACTTTAGGTTTTCCTGGGGAATGAGTTATTATCTCAAATTAATACAAACTTTGCTAGGTAAAAGTTCATTGTGCACAGAACTACAGTAACCCATTGCAGAGACTAAGAACCTAGAAACATAACAGATAATATGGTAGGGCTGGCAGAAACGAACGTGAATGCAAATGAGAAGAAATTGCTGAGACTAAAGAGATGAGTGCAATGAGAGAGAGTATACAAGTCAGAGTAGAATTATAGCCTAAGAGCAGGAATATGTTAGTAGCTTTAAGCTCAGTCTTCTAACATTGAATTCTATCAGCGGGAGGCCCCAGCCAACCTCCCTTCTATCAGCGGGAGGCCACACGACGGTGTTTGGAAATTCATCCAGCCCAAAAATTAGCTGTTGTGTGCAGATTTCAGGTGAAATTTATGTGGGCAAATTGCTGAACAGCCAGTGCGGAATGGCTGGTTACCATTTAGTGAGCACACTTTTGAGTTTCAAGTTCACGTTTTTAATCTCTAGCAACTAAATTTTCTCACTTTCTTCATTTATATCTAAAGTTCTTTTCTCAATGCAAAGTAGATGACCCAGCTATAGAAACAAAAACCTGTAAGCGAGCAGTAAAGGTAAACGGAACCACAATTAGCTAGTAAATTTCTGCTCCCGCAGACAACGCACTGTGTCTGGTAGGTCATCATTGCAATGTCTAATGCAGCCTCACGCTTACTCTGCAAGCCCAATACACCATGAGCTACTGTTGTGCCTTATACTTGCTAAGCAGCACAAAGGAATTGGCAGACATTTTAAAGTGAAAACATAGTAAATATACATACTCATTAATACCATGTCCACAATAAGTTCGAACTACTGAGCACCCATTGGAAGCAGCGTGTTTCTGGATTGTATTTCCTACTTCTCTGTACTTCTCTCCCGGCTTAACTAAAGTATACCAAAATGTGGAAACTATTCACATTGCCTTCTACACACTTACCTAACAATGACTAGAATAATTCAATACACAAAATACAATCAAAAAAAAATTATCCTATCCAGCACACATCCCACTGTGGCAAAAGTCTACATGCATATAATGCTAAATGATGACAATGTGGTCCAGCGGCAAAAATGTTGATGTGCAAATTGAAGTGGGAATATAGCTTAAGAGTTATCTTATCAATGTCAACATTAGCTATTTTACATAAGGTGAATATAAAGAGTATACTATATACAAAAGTTATCTCATCGATGTCAATATATTAGCATGTGGGTAGTAACTAGTAATTGTTAAGAAATAAGAGTTATTTTACCTAAATCTACACCATAACACAAGTATGTGCCAAGAAGTTATCTTACCCATGTCGATAGACTTGTACAGACATTCATGAGCTACTCTCACCAACTTCTTACTCTCGTCATCTACGTTACCAACAAATAGTGTTTCGTTCAGGTCAGCATGGAACCCTCTGTGATAGGCTGTGATATCAACTGTAAAACGTATGCCAATAAAATAGTTACATGCACGAATTGTAGTTATCAATCTTATACAACATTGAGAAACTTCAAGAATTTTTTGTTCATATTGAAATAATCTGAAGTCAATGATACAGGCGCCAACCACAAATTATTCAATCTATATAATCAACAGATATCATTGTGAAGTACAAAAGCAAGCAGCTGTTACTCATAGAAACAAATACTCCTCAATAGCTGTCTAATAAGTCTTAATTCTTATAACAGAGAGGATGAATCTGTTACAGTTTATAATTAGAAACAAAATATAACTGTATTTTATTTTACCAAGTAAAAATAAAGTTGTAACAGAAAAAATACATGCAACATGGTGTAACATTTATAAAAAGAAATACAAGTGAAGAACGAGGGATGTGTGAGCAATACTCACGGTTTACTATATCTCCATCTTGTAGAGGGCGCTGGTCAGGTATACCATGACATATGCATTCATTAACAGACCTGAAATTAGGAAACAGCTGCCTTTCATCATAGAATATGAACAGAGTAGACTAAAGGAAAGCAAGTGGTCGCAGGTTCTGGTCTGTATGCAATCATGGCAAAAACGCACTTCCTTTTTCTAGGCCAAAATCTCACTGTATATCATCCTTGTTTGTAACTTTCTTCACTATCTTGTTGGTAGATAGATTATATTTGTTAGTAAACAATGCTCTAACACAAAACTAGCATCAAAGCAATAGCAAGTAAAACAGTATTTCAACCAAAATAATACATACACACAGCAGGATTTAGGGAAGTTATAATAATTTAAAGGAGAAGGATAGCTTTCTCTTTCCACTGTAGCTTCATGAACAATTCTGTCAAGTTCATCACCAGTTACACCGACTGCTGTCGCTGCTGCCGCCTCGTCTAATATTTCTCTGGATATCTGTAATAACAGTCAACACTCTATAACATACAAAGATTAAAAAGACTCCTCCCACAAAGGCATCTTTACACCTGGCCAATCATTGAACTGTTCACTTAGAGTGCCAGCTTTCCCTGTTGAAAACATAAATAATAAATTTCCTAAAATTCATTTAAAGAGCCAACATAACTACAAATAACATGGTTAGCTGCAGGGGAACACATAACCTAACGATTTGCAACTCACAGATGAAATAACAGCTGAAATATGAAACGACTGTCAAGATAACCCTTAGAATATTTCCAATCTCAGTGTACTACGCTTTCAGTATTGAGAATAATTAATAAAATTAACAATAAATAAGAGTATAGCACACATACCCTGCCCACCACCCTCATTGCCTCTATCTCCTCATCATTTAAGATTTTCATGAATCTAGCTTGTTTTGATTCTCTCTCTCCAGCAGGATAACCTGTGTCACAAACATACAGCATACTTATAGCACCATTAGAAGCGGTTTGAGATTACATGCAGCTTCTTAGAGGAATAAACACCTTTTTGCAGAGTCAGTTCTTAAAGTCTCATTATTCAGCTACAACACAATATGTTGACTATCTCAGTAGTTGTTGTAGAAGGCTCTCTGTGCTTCCCAATGATTGCAGAGCCAACATTTCAGTTAAAGAGGAAGGCAAAAATTATATTACACTGTAAAAGGTAGCTTTAATATACTTTCCATGTATTGCTAATGAAGTCACTAAGTTGTAAGAGACTAAATAACTCTTTCCTAACAAACTAGTGATTCATAGCTTTTGTGGCAATAATTTGGTAAGTTTGAATGTTTCCATATGTTTAAAGATGCAGGCTTTCAAAAATAATAGCTAACGAAAAATTTATGCTGTTTATATGGCACACGTACACCCCAGTCAGATTACTTCAATATCTAAAATACCAACTGTTTTTATTTGAAAAATAACGCGATTCTTCAAAATTGCAACATAGATGGTAGCCACTTAGCTATAAGAAACTTCAAAATATACACCTGTAGGGTGGTCAGCATAATCTGGTCGGTTGATATGACTAGGCACTACTCTTTTATCTGACAGGGGATAGACAGCTCTCAGAGAGCCTGTGTATTTGTATGAAGGCCATGGATTACTGTTGGTTTTCTGGACAGTCTGTTGCTCTGCTTCTGTAACAATTAATTAAGTAAAAACACATGAAATAAAATTGAGAACTTGCATATTAATTTTCAATACAAATACCAATGAAAATTTTTAATATAACCAATATTAAGTAGAAAATTTTCAAGAATATTTACCCAACAAACAGCTAAGCAAATTGCTCACTCTAATACAAATAATTAAGTTAAGAAACCTCAAAACAATTAAACACCTCAAGTTACAATGTAGTAACATGGTTTGCGGTCTGTGGTCAACAGCTGTGGTCTAGGGGTTAGAGCACTTGCCTAGTAAGCACTAAGTCATGGGTTCGAGCCCCAACAAAGGCCATTGGTGATGATGTTAGGAAGAGCATCCAGTCATAATTGTTCCTGTGCCCCATCTGAATAAGTCCTTAGCCAATTTAACAAAAATACCTTCCAGCGGAGGTTTTTGCACAGGGATGGTGACTATAAACTTGCATGAGATATTTTTTGTAGGAACATAGTTAAATTATACACAACATACGGGCTTTTTTGTGTACTTGTTTGTGGTTATTCCAACTCTTCTTGAAACAGTCCTAAAAAATATGTAGATTTTATAAAGCATTACAAAAAACAAACAAAAACAGTTACACGTTAACAGCTAAACATGAGTATTTCCCAGCATAAACAATATACTATTTTTCTAGACTTTTTATTAGGTTCAATAAACATTTGAAGAGTTCCATTTCGAAATGGGGCATAGACTATTTTTTGCAATTGCAGATAAACACACTTTACGGTTTTGAAGCAGAAGTTCGTATTTAATTCTATAACTTTATGCATTTTACATGTATGTTATAATGGCAAACTTTTCAGCTAGAGTTCAACTGTTGCATTTGTAGACAACAGTACTTGAATGTGTTGTTCAAAAATGAGACATGTCCCGTATTGTTACAGATAAAGCAATTGAGTGTTAAGCAGATTAGCTATATTTTACAATAAAAAAAAAACAAACTAGATGCAAGGAAAATGGAAAAGCTGACACATCAATAAAATATAATGTTATTCTGAGTCAGGGGGTGAATCAGTACTGGAGCCTGACAGTATTTGAGCATACTCCTCGTTTATTTTTGTACCAACACCCATCGCAGCAACAAGGTTCAAAACATCCATCTTCTTAGCTTCTTTGAAAGTTAAAACATCTGGTGCAAAACTTCCCAATTCTCCAAATGCTTCAGCACCGAGTGCAGTGCTACTGGCCCACTATATGCCTCCTTCATACCTATCTTCTTATCATGAAGCTCGATCACTCTGGCATCGCTTATTTGAAATGATTCAGCAGTTTTAGAGAAGTGTTTGACTTCCCTCTCCATGTCTTGAGCTAACCAGTTTTCCTGGTACTGCATAACCTGTCTACGCTTCTTTATGCCACTGTATTCCAATAACAAGGAAATTTTTTAAGCTTCCTGGTGTCCAGATAGAGGCAACCAAAAACACGATCGTCTGGATGGTAGCTATGACCAGGATACGGGAAATTATAGAGTGCTATCTTCAGCTTTTTGCCTGCAGAGCCACTAGCAACAAGACTTGGGAGCGTGCTCACCATTAATATATTTTTATTTTGACTAAAGCAAAACTTCCAAAGAATTTTCAGTGTATCGACACTGCTTTGTTGCTCAGCAAGAGGTTGCATTAGGGCATGACCATTAGGTGATACAATTATGTTGCTGTCTTTCGAGCCTTGATCTGTTAGCCAGGTGTACAGTCACTACAGTGACATTGTCAAGGTTTTGCACTAAGTCTTTACCATGGTGCACAACTGTTCTAGGTAATATCAAGCTTTACATGACAGCAAAATATATTGTTAAAGAGGGTGGTACATGCCTACTTAGCTAGTCATATAACACCCGAGCCTTACATTTGTGGAGTAGAAGGCTGTTGTCATTTTTGCTTTCTGCACATCAGTTAGTGATATATTTTTAGTTGGTGCTTTTTTGAAAGGCACCATACTGCTTGTAGTGTTGGGAGGTTTTGTGGACACAACCTTTCATGAAAGCTCAAATATGACACATAATCTAAAAGCAACTTATGGGTTCACAGAAGTAAGCAGTGTGACTTGAAACTTTCATGACAACTGTAAAAAGACACTAAGTATACAATAATAAAATCAAATGTGTTCTCATTTATTTTTCTGGCGAAAATACCTACCTAAGACGTACAAAAAAACAGCATAGTACACTTCAACTAGTAACCAGTTAGATTTCTGCATCAGGTGTTACGTTACTGTATACTCTTTTGGTTTTTTTTTTTGTTGGTCTCAGCTACTTAGACCTTTGACATATGGGTAATCAGCAAAAGCAGAATCTCTTTATCCTGCTGAACCTTCACTGTGAAGTTTTACATGCGCTGGAAGTTCAAATCATTTATTGTTAGGAAGCTAACTTCACAAAAGCTAATAGTAAGTTAGATACAGTCTTTTGAGGCTCCCCTTTCCAGAGTATAAAGCTCTTTTTATGGTCATGTGGTGGTTTTTTATAATTGGCTGTTTTTTACTACTGCTATTTGGTAAAGTGTGCCGAAAAATTTATTTTCAAACAAAAATTGATATAGCCATTTTGAAAGTGCACAGAGACGAATGATTGTATGTGTGCTGATTGAAGTACATTCTGCTAACAATGGATTTGAATTGGCTATTTGGATTTTTCCCATTTTGATTATTACTTCTGTGGATATTTTTCGAACAAACTTATTATTAAACCATGTTGAAAATGACGGTTATGGTTCATTTTGAAAAAATAAAAACAAGATAGTTGGTTATGCTATTTTAGATCAAGAGAACACAACTTCAACTTTTTCAAAAAATGGTTTATGCCCCATTTATAAAATTATTCACCAATTACTAAAACTGGCAAAACAGTACTAGCATATACCCATTTCAAATAATTAAAATCTATCACGGGAATTATTTTTGTTGGTATATACATATTTTTATACTAATAGTAATTGTAATGCTCATTACTCATTAGTTATTACTAATACTTGAACTACATTACTTATAGTCATTACTAATACTAATAGTAATGCTAAATCTAATGGTAAAAGCCATAGCATTACTATGTCTATTAGTATTACTATTAATACAAATTAAAGTATTATAAATTAAAAATAAATATATGAAGTTATATTAATTATAGTCAATTATATTTAATTACTATATTACAATTATTATATATAATATATATAATAATTATATGTTCAATATAAATAATGATATATATAATATATATCATTATTTACATTGAATATCATAATTTTATTATTACATAATAAACCGTACGAGTATAACATTAACTATGATTAATATTATCATAATGATTTATCACTTAATGTTAATGATAATAAATTAAATATTATAATTTAATTTATTATGTATTATTAATCACAATAGCAATATTTAATTTCATGTTTCAACTCTAAGTTTGGAAATCAATATTCAAGGTGAAGTTCAACTTGAAAGCTTTAGTTTAAAGTTTAAACACAATCACTATGATTATCATGATGATATTCATATTGATAATGATATTGATATTTTTATTGAGAATATTATTATTATAATTAATTATTAATATAAATATTGTTGTAGTTATATATAATCGTAATGATATTATCAAGGCACATTTGTCTTTGACATAAAACTTTATGATAATACTACTATTAGTAAATTAGCTTACTGCTAGTGCTTAGATTAAGATTTCGTACCTGGTTACAGAAGAAGTTATCCATGCCTAGTTTTAGACATGTTGGGCACTGAAGTTTTGCTTCTTCCGTGCATCCTTCTGTTTGGCAAACTTTCATGCTTATCAATTAAGGCTTATGGCTGCTAATCACTAATAACTGTCACTGATGTAAACCGAAAAATAAATGTTAGTTGTCACACTTGCAGTTAGACTTAGAGTTAGACTAAGTCTTCCTCTTACTTCTTAGAGTTAGTCTTGCTGTTTACAGCTTTTCAACACAAAGAATGTATTTTGTTTAAATGTTGAATGAATTCTCAGTTAAAAAACGGCGACATTAATATTACTAATAGTAATATGACCAATAGGCAATATGAATATCAATATGATACTCAGATATGACTTTACCTATTGCATTGAGAGAAGGGTGCCCGTGTGAAATTGAAAGCGAATGGCTGTAAAATACTACTCGCGTGCTCGATCTCTAGATAGTTTCCGGAATAAAAACCCTGCGCAAGCGTATGTTGGTAGAACCGTTGCACAGCAACCTGCAAATACAAGTTCAGAAATTATCAATTTAAGCATCTGCCACCAATTCGCAATCTGACTATTTCTCAAACCGAGGCAAATACAAGCATTTGGGTAATTATTTGCAACAAACTAAAGTGATTCCTGAAAGCGCTGCGTATTAGAAAATATAGATCCAAGTACAATCCTGAACGCAATACAGGCTGAAAAACTGCACGTTTACGTTTAGTTCTAAAAACTAAAAAGTCAAGGTGAACTTTCCAACAGCAACTGGATGATCAGGACTCACAAGTCTTTGAAGCTCTTATTAGATTTTTTTAAATATTCAATTGTTAAAAGTAGATAAATCTATCTTTAGTTTAGAATTATGGCTGGAAAAGGTGGTACAACTGAAAAGGAGCCAATGAACTTTGTGCACAAAAATGCTATTTTATGCGAGACTGTAGAAAAAGAGAATCGGACTCAAAAGCTATACACAAACTACAGTATTAATCCATTTAAAACGTGTAAGTTATTTTTATGCTGCTAAATCTATTTTATATTCTATAAATAGTAAAGTATTAGTTTGTCCCAGTTTCCAATGCGGCTAAACAAACAAAACAAGATAAATTATTCCAATATATTTTTGTAAATTACTAGCAGGCTATTAATTACAATGTTGTCATTGACATTAGCTAAAGTAATTGAAATATTTTAAAAGCTTAGAGATCTTTCAATATTTGGTGTAGATTACGGATGCTTAATAACATATTTTCGAAATATAAAATAATTTCCATAGGTATACAGAATTTGACAAACTCCTAACATTTTAACTACTTTATATTTTAATACGTCATTGAATGAAACAAACTTGTAGCCCAACAAATGCAAGTTAACAAAATGTTATCCACTAAAATAAACATGGTAAAAACTTTCATAAGTATAGCTACAATCATTCCTGATGCATAGACTTTTCAAATATTTGTTGAATAAACATCTACTCATAATATATATATATAATCATTTAATGGAATTCCAACTTTTAGTACATGTTATTGCTGGGAAACCAAACTCTAAATACGACAGTGAAGATGGTGAGGAAGACCCGCATTTCAAAAAGATAATAGAACGAGCTAACCAAGAACCAACCAGAAAGTTCACAACTCCTCAGACTGAGGCACAAGAAATTGGCTGGGTGACAAGACCACTGGTAAACAGTTTATCAAAGCATTTGTTAATATTTAATATATATCAACGTATAAACTCATGACAATCTAAACAAATGTTGTTTATATTGATCTATCAGCCAAATTAATCGATAGTAATGTTATTTGTGATAATATGATTGTAGCTAGAAAAGGATAGAGGTGACAGGCGACTAAATTTCCCTAGACAGATGTCAGAAATGACCAAATATATGGAGACTTTCTGGAGAATAGAGGAAGCAAAAAGGATAAACACTGATGCGTCATAAGTTCGATAATATTTAGATAATACAATCCAGTACAAATAGAAATAAATAAGGTAGCTTTTGGCATTTGGCTAAGGCAAACATTATTAATATCTATGATGGCAACATTTTTATGACAAATCTGAAAACTTGCATTTTCAAATACATATTATATATGTATGTAATTTACAATTACAGTGCTGTACGAGCTAGAGTAAAATATTGAGTTTTACTATTATATTAGTAATAAGCTATAAACTGCAAACATTTGTTAATCATCAATTTTCAATTTATTAGAAAATAGGATACATAATGGCCTATTTTCAAAAGTAACAAAAATTAATATAATTTATAAAAAATGCATTACAAATATATACAGTTCACCATTACAGCATTAATTTTTTCTGGCTTTCATGCTTTGCCGTTTTGACTTGCCTGGCCTAGCATTCTTTGCTTTCGGTCCCTGCATAAAGTAAAATCGGTACCACAATACTTTATGAATAGAGTGTGAATGTGACATCTCAATACAGTTGCATACATTACGGCTTATAGGTTGCAGCTTACAGCTCGTCTCAGTTAAGTGAAAGTTTCAGCTTTACAGTTGAAGTGAGTATAACACTAAGCTTGGCTTTCCTGCCTTGATAAAAATCAACTTGTATGAAATATGCCCAGATCTGTCTCAACATTACAGCTGCTAATAACTGAAATCTGTAACTTCAATAAAAAATTCCACATGTTATTTTACCTTGCTTACACCTTTCTTAGGAGTTTTGCTGTTTTTACTTGCATTGTAATCTCTTGAATCATTATAACTGTCTTTAGTATTCCCTTTGCTTCGTTTCTTCTGGCCACCAAAACCAAACTTCTTATTTTTCCATTCACGTCTCTTATTTGATCTACAAGGGAACTCCAAGTTAATAACATATAACGAGTTGAATAGCACGTGCATGTAGTATCATCTACACTCTACAGTCTACACTAAATATATTCAACAATGAATAAATCACCAACAAGTAATTTATGACTCAAGCGAATGTATCAATATCACATGGCAAAATAGCCATCATAAACTTTCCATATATTATAAAAATTACAAAACACTTCAAATGAATGTTCACCTCATGTCTTTAGGATTTTGCTTTCCCTTTCTGGCATCAGTTGATTTAGAAGTTGTTTTATCACCCTCCAAGAAGTCAAGTTTGTCCTGCTGACCTATAAACAATGCAATAAACTTGAAAATAATGAAGGAAACTCCTATCAATATAGTTTTACCTCACCTAACAAAGAGAATCAAGCCATTTGGCAACAACCATGGTTCTTCCCAATTCTTGGGACACAAAAAGAAATAGCAAGAAACATTCACATTTCTTATTTTTATGCCATGTTAGTTTACTGAGAGTAGAAAAACACATAATTATTCATAAGATATATGTAGCATGTATGTGCAATAACGTATATTTAAAGCTCATCGACCAATCAGATTCACTGCAAACATACTAACCCTTTCTATACTTTTTCACCTGTTCCAACATTTCTCTTTTATCTTTCTGCCTTGATTTCAATACTTCCACTTGCACCTTATTAAGAAAAAATCAGCTTAAAACACAATAAAACTTGGGAGTAAAAAAATTACTAACTGCTACAACTATGCAAGAATAGCAGTAAAATATTAACATCTAAGCTATTGGACATAGGCAACCTTCTTCCCCATCTTTTTTAGTTCTCTCATCTTCCTGGCTTTCTCAGATCGCTCTGTTGCTAAACTTTTAGAGAGGAGTTTTTCTCGCACCTGCAATACAAAAACATGCATTTGTTATATACATGGTAAAAGACATATGGCCGAGGTACATGTTATTATATAATAACAATAAATATTACATAAATGGGGTTTGAAGTGCCAACTTTTTTAAACCTGCTGTAGCATGTTATTCTTTCCGCAGGCAGTGACAGTGTGACAAAACAATATGCATAGCCATACACTTCTATTTAATAGTAGCGTGAATAAAATAATATGCATCAATAATGCATTTAGAACTAGAATTGAGGTACAGTAGAAGGAAAAAGCCATACAAGTAAACCTCAATCAACAATTAAGATAGCACGAGCTCACCAGCTTCATGTGACCATCAGACTTGACCATCTGAGCAAAGTAGTCCTCAGGTCTCTTAGTAGGTATCTTCAGTCTGTGTAACTTGGGGATGGCTTCCTTCACAGATTGTTCCGCTTGTCTGTAACTGAACACTAGAGCATGCACTAGCCTGCGTGATAGTCCATATGACATGACAACAGCCATAATATATATAAAAGGCAAGTTAGTGTACTAAATTTACATGCAGTTACATCATCAACACACTTGTAACATGTATCAAGATTATTGTAAATAAGAATAACATGGCAACAGAATAGAGACTGAAACGTAGCCCCAATATTTGTTATTATTATAACACTAGATAGGAAAATTGTAAACAGCGCTGAAAGGAGATGTGGTATACCGTATAAAAACAAGGGTGAGATTTCAGTAATAAGGAATAAATTATAGCATAATTATTATTTACAATTTCAATTCTCTTTTAAAGTCATCATGAACATTATTTTCCTCCTCATTTTCAATCTCTTCTGCTGTAGATATGGTTGTGTCTAACCGCTCTAACCAAGCAAGATCTGTTTTAGCAATGGATTTGAGTTTAGCTTCAAGACCACTCTACAACGAGCAATGTAAAATCATTACTAGATTGGTGCTGCTTGCAAAGATCTGAGATGTTTATGAGTAAATTAATTTTGATCACTTTAAAATTAGAATAATGCGATTTCATTTGATATGAGAACAATTAGAAGCTTCACGATAACAAAGACGAATGTCATATTATAAGTATCACAAATTTACTAAAATTGACATGAGAGTTGTGTATTTGAAGGCTCACTTTTGCCGTATATAGAACTTCAGCAGAAATTCAACTTCTTTATAATGTTTTATAATGTTAAATAATAGTCTCTATGCAGGCACGATTGCAAAATTAGACTATTTGCATTATTGTAACAGCTTTGAATAATTTTACATTATAATTTCTTTATCTCAAAACAAATCAGCTCTAAACTTATACTTTACTGTTTTATTACATAACTGTAACATCATTTGTCATTAACAAATAATAGAATATATACATGATAACATATTAGCTAGACAAATACGGTACATATTTCAGCTAAACAATTACTTTCCTAAATCTCACCAATCAATACAACAGCTAGATAATATGCCAACTAAGCAACAAACTTACTACGTCATTGATGAAAGTTTCCTTTTTTGTGATTTCTTTATATGTGCCCGATTGCAATTGACCTTTGGCAAAGGCTTTTTGCAACTAAAAAGAAAAAAAACACATCATAGTAACTTTTAAAATGCAAGGCAGCCATTTTCACAATGTATTTATAAAATTAATGCTGACTTTGCAATAAATTCTAATAAAATTAATTAAAATGTCACAAGAAAACATAGACAATATTTCTAGTTAAAAACATATAACAGATTATTTGAAATAAACATATATATATAAGCAGTAAGGAGCAGTCATCACCTAGTGGTGAGAGCACCAACCTAGTAAATACAGGGTGAGTGGTTCAATCCCTAATAAAAGGCCATGTTAGGGAGAGCATTCAGTCATAATTGCCCTTTTACCACAATAGAAACAAATCCTTAGCATCAGGGGTTTCCACAGGGATGAAGACCTTAAGACATATGTGAGTTTATATGCATATAAGCAGTGACATACCTCTTCATCAGAATCCAATAACTCTTCCTCAGATTCCGATTCCGCTGAGGATTCAACTCGTTCCTGCATTATAGCCATAGCCTCTGTATCTACTGACAAATAGCAAGATATTCTCGTGAAATAACATATCCTCATAATTAACTAATCATGGTGAAATATTTATGAAAACAGAATTTACTTTTCATGAATTTGCAAAGCTTTCAAATAGAAACAAATCAAATTTGGTCAATGATCATAACTCATATCTGCCCTAACAACAATACAATTGAACAATATTTTACGAAAAACTTGTGTAACTACAGTGCAGATAATAACTGTTATAAATGTTATGGTAATACTAACAGTAATACCATTCAGTATAACCTAAACTATTACTATAAGTATAACTATAAGTTTGACTTTTTACTACAACTCTTAGTATGATTATAACTATTAAATTACTATTAGTATTAGACTTAGTATTATTACTTATTAGTAAGACTATTAGTAATATTAATAGTATTAGTATTACAGTTATTGTTAATAATACTATTATAATTAGTATTACTATTACTATTAGTAATAATTACTAATAGTATTAGACTTACTTTTAGTTTTAGTATTTTACTATTTTATTTAGTATTTACATTTAGCTTTACTATAAGAATAATATACATATTAATATTATGTTTAATATTATACTTATAAGTTATAGTTATACTTATAACTAATAAACCAATACTTATTAGTTATTACTATTAGTTACTACTTAGTCTTACTCTTAGTTTTATATTTATAGACATAGTATTAGTGACAGTTATTTCGTAATAGTTACTTATACTTATAGTTATAATGAATGTAATACTACTACATTTACTAAAAGTAATACTAATAGTAATACTAATACTAATAGTAAGAGTAAATTAAAATAATAATACTTTCACTTTTTGAGTCTGTCTTATAAGTTATACTTATAGTTATAGTTAAGTCTTAGTTTATACTTATACTTATAGTTATACTGAATTACTTATACTTATACTATTTCCATAATTATAAGTTATAGATTATAGACTCAGACTGAGACATAGTGATGTTATACTTATAGTTATAAGTTATAACTTATAAATATAAGTTAAGTATAAGTATAACTATAAGTATAAGTTAAGTATAAGTATAACTATAAGTATAAGTTAAGTATAAGTTAGAAGTTATAGTAATAATTCACTCTAAACAAAATTATTGTATTTTTACTATTACTGAATAAATTTTACATATTTATAGCCACGTTTATGACTATGCTTAAAACGGGAACTAGAATACCAATATGGAAATACTAGTTGAACTCCCAACATAAAAGTTAATGCAAATAACAAATATCGATAAATAAACCATCCCGCATTCAACTTGAGAAGTCGAAATTTAAAGTATTATTTGTGCAATCGATTATTTCGAATTGAGAAATTAGGGTTTTCATTTTTAAATTGGTCTAAATAAAATAAATAATGCAATATTTACATTTACAACAGGCATGTTTTTTTTATTTTTTTATGAATAAGTGTTGAATGCAATGAACTATAACTATAATTTCAATGGTTTAATGTACAGCAAATAGGGTCTAGTTGAAGAAGACAACTTCAAGTAAGCTTGATCAGTAGTTTGTTGTATGCATAGTATGTTGTTCATGCATAATTATATAGTTATTTTGTTTAAAACTCTGTTAACTGGCAGTTGTTTTATTAAAAGGTTAAAACAATATAATATGCTTGCATGTCAATTTGATGCAAAATTGTATGTTCTCTGCACTCTACATGGTAATGACCAAGTACAATCAGGACAGATTGTTATTCTATTAGGTAATCAACTTACAAAAACTCAAACAAAATCACATATTGTGCACATCGTAGTGTGCATTTATTGCTTAACATGAGTTTGAAACTTATTTACCAGATAAACATACCAAAGCAATATATTGCATTTATTGTAGTATAGTGACATGTATAGGTAGTGTGTCAAAAGTATTAGCACATTTAGCCCAATTTAGCACATTTGGGCATCTTTTGAAAACATTAGTGCAACTATTAGCGCATTGAGCCTATTTTAACACATTTGGGCACTTTTCAGCACCTTAGTGAAATCTTTAGCACATTTAGCCCATTTTAGCTCATTTGAGCACTTTTTCGCACATTTGGGCATTTTTCAGCAAATTAGGGCACCTATTAGCACATTTAACACATTTTAGTACATGTGGGCACTTCTGAGCACATTTGAGCACTTTTTAACACGTTTCAGCACTTTTCAGCACAATAGTGCAACTATTAGCACAATTAGCCCATTTTAGCACATTTGAGCACTTTTTAGCACATTTGAGCACTTTTTAGCACAGTTGGGCATTTTTCAGCACTTTTCAGCACTTTTCAGCACTTTTCAGCATATTAAGGCACCTATTAGCACATTTTAGCACGTTTTAGCCCATTTGAACACATATGAGCACTTTTCAACACGTTTCAGTACTTTTCAGCGTATTAGTGCAACTATTAGCACATTTAGTCACTTTTTGGCACATTTGGGCACTTTTCAGCACTTTAGTGCAACTATTAGCACATTTAGCCCATTTTAGCCAATCTGGGCACTTTTCAGCACATTTGGGCACTTTTCAGCACATTAGGTCACCTATTAGCACATTTTAGCACATTTGGGCACTTTTTGGCACGTTAGTGCAACTATTAGCACATATAAAACTGATTTCTAACAAGTTGTTAAAATTATGAAAGTTTGTTCTAGAAACCACTATAATCAAATACGTGCATTTTCTGTTGCCTAAGAAGTCATTTGTTGTATATATTTAAATAATTTGTATCATGTATTTAACTTTCTGATTTTCTAATTTTTAAGTGAAATACTAATTTCAATTTAGAGTTGCTGAGCAGTCAAACAGTTACCAGGTTTAAATCAAATTTCCAAGGTTTTCTGGTCAAGAGTTCAAATAGTTTAATTAATTGCTATCATATTATGCACACAGCTAGACTATTACTAGTTGGTAACTGACTCTGTAATTATAAACATGCAAGTATGTTTACACCATCTTTTGTCTAGGCTTGTGTTATCGTTTGCAGAATAATTTTCAACAATCCAAGCATGTAAGAAAGTTCACTATGTATAAAGTAGGACCTGTGCCCACCTTTTTTGTAACTATAGCAAATACTAGAGTGTTTAAATAACTTTATTAATAATTACCATATGCATGAAAATCTTATTATTTGATTTTGGAAAACAAAAAGTAACTGTGCATGTCAAAATTAAAATAAAAGATTAAATGCATTAGGCATAAGGTAAACTGCTCAAAACATTTTATTGGTAAATAATTGAGCCTTCAATCAATTCTGATAAATATTAATTACATACAATATCATATTACTTGTGTAACATAGAGCTGAGAAACTGATACTTATTAGATTGGCCAGTACCTTTAGTTTCACAATGGTTGAGTAAATTGAGTTGTCGTATCACATTACTCCAACCATGTTGTAATGTTTAACAACATTAGCATGATCTGTAACTTAGTTTCTGTTAAGATGTAACTTTACTGAACATAGTATTACACTTTTTTATTATACTTTTAGTAAGTTAATAGGTAGTTTTAACAATATGACTATAGTCTATAGCAAAATATTTAAACTGAGTGCTCTCACTAAGTTGGAGTTGTGGGTATGTATATGCATGAATACAAAGCACTAAGTTCCAAAATAATTTAATGCTGAGTCCTTTCAATTAGGTTAAAAATAGATCTGTGTGTGATGTCGTAGCTAGGGCTATAGTTTAACAAAAGCTATATGCTTGTTGAGTGCTCTACAACCCATAAAAAGTTTCAATTAGTGTCATGCTTCTTGATCTAAACTTCTGCAATCCAATAATTGGAACTTTCATTGCATTATTCAGATCACAACTCTCACGGAATCTCACAGTCTACATTAGAAAACCCTGCTCTGAAGTTGAAGAACTGAAGCTAAATGGGTTTATATAGCTCGTGCTTCATCAGAGGTGCTGCATCTAAGCACTATGCATATAAATGTCAGGCCAGTGAAGATCCGGCCCAATAGAGTTTGAGCAAATGCTTCAAATACACTCGAAGAAAAGCTCTCAATTTAGTTGTTGATACTGTACAACACAGTCATCCATTTGAATTTTTGCTTACTTGGATCAAATGATTAAATAATGGTTTTCTAAAAAATAATGATTTATCATATAACCTGTTAAACAGACACTATTATTTTGTCCCATAAAAGCACAGCTCTTTCAGTGATTTCCTTCTTTTAGCTTGATGCAAAGCATACAGAGAGTTCCCTACATCAGTTTTAAGAACTCTCCGTAGCGAGAGGCCATTCTCATGTTTTTAGTTACCTTCATTAAATATATTCATATTTTAACAATTTACAACTTTTCCATGCACACAAAGTTTAAAGAGTTCTCTACTCCAAATAGTATTTCCCAAAATAAAAGATGCAAGAGAGAAGAGAGATATATACCAACAGAAGTAAAAAAATATTTTAAATGCATGTGTATATAAAATGATACAGCTAATAAATACTTAAAGCTATAGAAAGTTTTGGCAAAACTATCTTTTAACAAATAATGATGACTTTAGTCGACAAAAATATGAACAATGCCAATTTTGCAAAAAAATTGTTTCCTCAATTCCTGTATAAAACTGGAATTTAGAATTTGTTTCCTTCTTAATTAATTGCCTATACATCACAGTTAAAACTACATTTTTTCAATATATATATATATATACTATTAATAAGCTTTAGCATGAAGTTTTGCTTATGATTTATGACATAAAATCTGTATGCCTTCAGTCTCTGCATTTGCATCAAAATACTTGCGAAATCGGTATGATAGTAAGCTACGTGGTTTCTTTTGTTCATAATAACTTGTATACATTATTCATGAAAATAGTATAAACTATATGACACTGTATCTAGTCAATCTTATGTAGATTTTAGCAATAAATAGCTGATTTGTTTTATTGTAAACTTAACAACCTGTGCCATAGTATTCAAGACCTCACTGCTTATAGCAAAATAAAACACAGATCTATAAAAATATCACTATGTTATCGTTAGAACAGAAAAATAAAAATAGCAACAAAATAACAATTAGTCTAGTTATATTATGGCTCACTAGACAACTTTCTCATCTAGCTTGACATAAAAGAGAAATGGAATGACTAGAGCTTTAGTAAGACTAGATTTACCTTTAGTCAACGAAGAATCATATAAATAAAATATTACTTTAGAGACAAAACTAAAACTGCCAACATGAGCTAAGCACGATTTAGTAAACTTCTCATTCTTACATATATATAAAATTAAATATATATACATTAAAAAAACTTTTGACCCTCATTTTTGTAAAATAAGTTATTTAGAAGCATATGCAGCTCTGTGCAGTTCCTGACAATTTGACACAAGAGTCAGTACTTTGCCCACCATGCCATTGCAAATAACTGCTAAACACTAGAACCCATCGTCTATGACAACTTTTTTCCACCCGTGATCTGAAATACATTTCTGTAGCTCTTTGAGTATAATTTTAACTCGTCTGTCAACAGCTGGAAGGTGCCCACCTACTAAAATTGGGTAAAGCGGATCCTTGGAAGTAGAATAATCTAGAAGTTTACTCAGTTTATATGGACCTTCATCAAAGAGTATAAGTTTCTGTAAAGTAGAGTATCTGACTTGACAGCATTGTTGTAGAGGAACTAATATGCTGATTTCATCTCTGTACATTTTTCCCCATCTGCAACATTAAAACAATTTTATTAATTTCATCGAGTCTATGCCACAATATAACACATAAACAGCACCAAACTCTCTGTCTGTACAACCTAATTGCTCTCAAGATTCATACATGACGCTACGGGGTGCATGTCTCCAGTAATTGCTTTCTTACTAACAACATGTTCCAAGTAATGCAAAAATCTTAAAAATTAGGCTGCTCAATGTTGATTTCAATGCTTTTATATATAAGATGAAGTAAAGTTTTAGATTATAATACTACGGTAACACAGATGTTACTTGCATAAATTTTAGTTACTATTAGAATGATTAAGAAAATTTCATAACTTTGTTCCTTAAATTTTAGGTTTGTTAGAATTTGATTTCTGTAATCACAAAAGAAATTTGTAACATCATATACTTACCCTCTTCCATTGTCTAGCAGTACTGGTATTGTGTCATTTTTCCAGTCTTCTGGAAAATCATATACTTCATAATGGTGTCTATCCATATTGCCTGCAATATAACATGATGTTGTTTATTAATATTTTGAAAAAGTTAGTCTAACTACCTACTATAAGTAACATGTGCTGAATAGAAAGATAATGCATGCATATACTATAATACAGTCTATGTATTAGTTTTACACTAATGAAACAGACAAAAGAAAACAATATGTTATGCATAATAATATTGTATAATAATCTATAGGCACCTTGGATAAAGTCAAATATGTGAAGGTCAATGAGGTCGATGAGCACCCGCCCACTATCAAAAGGAGGTGTCTGCTTGACTCCATCACAATAATCAGGCTCTGTTTCCCATACAGCTTTTCGATAGCGGCTGAATAAAGCAGAATATGGTTATGAAATATACTCTGTAATATCTTCATTATAGTTTTATAGTTTATTATATTATGGTTATTACTGGATGACTTTAGTGTCCATTTTCATAAATAACATGAAAGCATTGAAGCTTTGCTTGTGACTACAGTTTTTTAAATCCTTTACTAAATTTTTGGTTTTCAACCTAATTTTATTCTTCAAGTCTAAAGTTGCGTTTATACCTTCACGATTTTCGGTCAAAATTTCAATTTGGCCGGGTTGAAATTTCTCCGAGTTGCATTGCATTGTAAAAGCCACTCGTTGAAACTTTCGTACTGTGATAACTTAATCGGCCAATTTTAGAATAGGAGTAATAACTCCTTGTAAACATCGTTATTTAGTTATTACTTTGGTGATTAGACAACGTACTTATACGGTTATAATTATATAGCCTACGCCTTCTCAATTATCGCTTTTATGCTTTCCGCTTCCCTAATTCACGACGTTTACAAAGGGCATCAAATAGCTATTATGCGAGTCAAATTTCAATTTCAGAAAGTGAGCAACCGCATCAATATGATTTCAACGAGTTTCAGTTTGACTATAAAGGGGTACCCGAACAAGCATTATTAACTTAAACTCGGTACTTTTTTCAGCAAAGGTATAAACGCAACCTATAATGTTTGACTCATGTAATTAATTTACTCAAAAAACAAGCTAGTTGCAAAAATGTAGCCACATGACACAACTGCGGAAACCGATGCCTTTTAGAACTAATATGACTCACCTGTACGATCTTCTCCAAGGGTTTCGTCTGTGTTCTCTAGGTGCAAAATCATCCTCTGGAAGGAAGGCTGCTACAGAGCCCTCAATCCAATCAGGGTGGCCGCATATTGCATGGTTGGAGTCGCAGTAATAGGAGCATTTGCCATAAAAGCACAAATTGCCTACAGGCGAATAAAACATTGTTTTGCGGAACCGGTCACTAGCGTACCTCTTAATATCTGCAGTGATGTTCAATATTCTACCAGATATTGGTGGACTCCTTCGGAAGCCAAATACTCTACAAATCAAGTAACACAGTGTTTATACTGGTAGGCTTATAATGGAGTGTAAACATGAGAGCATCCTTTTTATTAAATATACTATACATTTAATTATTTGCATACATGCATGTGGCTGCATTTAATTAAAATTATGACCCAGTAATAGTTATTTTTGTCTTTTAGTGTTTTACTGGAAAATTAATGTAATATTAAAACAATAGGTGTCTCAAATTTCCTGCACTGAGTTGGCGCTAAACCATTATAGTTATATATATAACAAAATTGTATTTTAATCAGTATTGCTTCTTATTCATTTAAACGTTATAATAAAATTTACATAAAAAATTGTTTCTGCATTGTCTGAACTGACAGGTTTTGAGTAAGTTGTTATTGTTTTATAAAAGCCTTATCAAATCACACCATGCGCCCACCAAGTGCACCAATGAATTAATTAATAAATTAATAGACGTTCACCTATCAAGATGGAAAGCTGCTATTTCTGCTGTGTGTCTCTCATAGTCACTGAAGTAGTAGTGATTAATCAGGGTTTCCGTGTCTCTTGTAAACCTACAAAATAATTATTTTTTTGGTTTAAGATTAGCACCAGCTGACTTGTTACAAGAAAACTTAATCAACTTTTTCTCATTGTAAAACTAGTTGAACCAGATAAAGATACTGCATGCTCATTACAATAGCGACAGAGTTATAAGATCAAAGTTATAAAATAATGTTTTGCCTATTGCATAATTTTGACAATATAAAATTATCAGATATGCATATCACATGCAGTAAAAGCAATTACATACCTCATTGGCTTCCATAGACCATTCAGATCATCAGAATAGGTTAGCTTTAGCTTCAACTGAGTCCCTCCTGATAGTTGTTCTGTGAACAGTTATATTAGATATTGATGCAGGGCTGCTCAGTTGACAGTGATTATGTATTGCAACAACTTATAATAATAACTAATATATAACTAAATATCTCATTCTTTTAAGATTTTCAATTGTGGAATTAGCATAATCACGAGCCACTAACAAAACCAGTAAGTATCTTATGAATTGATAATGTGTTGGTGCTACCATTTCCAGGTGCCATTAGGAGCCTAGAATTCTCTGTTATAGCTAAATATATTGTTGAGGCATTAAACAACTATAAACGACATGTGCCAGCTTGTGTTTGTAGTTATTGTGGCAAATTTGTCATTTTGTCAGTGTCATCTTCTGACAGTAATTGGTACAGTCTTAGCAAAAATACATGACAGAACGTGTCATATAACCAACTGTACTGCATAGCATTCATTCTTTTCATCACAATAAATATTGGTGATAATTGATCATTTTAGTATTTTCAAAAAAAGAACATTACACAGTTATAGTAGGTTTTCACTCACTGGAATCCGTCACAGGCAGCATGGCTAAGTTATGTAGCATCTTATCAATTATTGGGTCATCATGGCGATATATTTCATATTGAGATATATTGAGATACCACAACTCCCAGTTTTTGAGTGTGTTTCCACGTTCCCTGTATAAGATTGTAATACGTGTACATACTATACACATACATATTTACTGCTGTATAGAAAGTTTTGTCTAGAGTAATTAATCAAAATTTATATGCATGTGATATCCATATAAAGATGTTTGAAAATACTCTTAATAGGCTATAAATACATTATTTTTCTAATGATTTATGTCTAGCAAAGGGAATTTTTCAGAACAGGAACTCATAGTTCAATCACTTTCAAATAGTTTAATGTAAAAATACATCCGTACTAAAGCAGCCATCAGGTAATAATGTTTTCTTATTTGTGCCTTGGCTAGATTAATTGCATGAACATAAACTTTTACACATAACCTATTAGTTTAATGGGGTTTACTGCTACCACCCCAAGTATTCTAGTTTAGTTGGCACTCACTTCACAGCACTGTCATCAAATATGTTCATCCTTTTGCCAGCTCGTCTAGCCTTGTGTCTGTAAGCATTGATATGGTAGATCAGCTGAGCAGGAGTCATCTGATAGATCTCATGAGTAAACAACTCCCCATCTCTTCTTCTGGGTGTGAATGCCTTGTTGATATATCCCTTTGAGTAGTCCACTTCCAAATGAGGTTTCTCTTTAAACAAAAACTTTCTTCTAACCGATTCCTCAACATTATTTATCTACAAGTATAAAAGAGTATAATTAGCTCTCTCTCTTCAACATGCCAATGTTATAAAGTTCAATAACAATTTATAATTACGAACATATAAGAAGTTATATATAACAGTGTATATAGTAAAACTTGAAAATGGCACCAAAACAATGGCAGTCCAACACCTGTGCTCAGAGCTAGTAAAGTGTATACCAGATTCTGGACCAGATATTCTTATTATTCCTTTCCAATAGTTGATTTGAAGTAGCCTACTATAAGTTAATTTATTTCAGTAATTTGAAAACTTAGGCAAGCATAAATAAACTTGTATGAATGAATGACCGGCCTTGCCACTTATTCCAGCCTCATGTGTAATATTATAGCTATCTTTTTTCAAAGGTAAATGCAATTAAAGATAAAGGATAACCTTGTGACCCCTGGCTGGCTCATCATGAAACTGATAGTCAGCACTGGAGAAGTTTGATGTAGCCCATGAGCTTTTATCCACTAGAAATCTTGGAGCAATAAGGTGTCCTCCCGCAGCTTTATACAATCTATCTCTAGCTCCTGCTTCATTGAACCCATTTGCTGCAGGGTTAAGGATAGATATCAACATGAAGTAGACCAGACTGGCCAGTCCCACTAACATCACAAGTCCCGCTCTCCATTTCAACTTTAGATTTGGTTTGAGACAAAACATTGCGAGGAAAAGGAAGTCAGACTAAATGATTTAGATTTTCCTTCGGCCTCAATCTGAAAAAATAAATTTAAAAATATTATCTCTCATAATACGTAATAAACTTCTCATTGAGTAGAAGTTACTCTCTCCATAAGGTGCCTGTTTTCGCCCACCCTATTTGGTGACAACGTTTATATAATAGAGTATAGACTATTGTTTCTCTGTATGCAATCTAGCATGTATATCGCCAGAATAGAGGAGTAGAAATCGATACTCTTCAGTGCTTGAAAATGTGATATTTTTAATAATGCAAATTGTGCAGACTATTCATGAAACTCATATAAAAATCGTATGGTTTTTATAACTTTAGCATCAGCTAAAAGTTCAAGAGGGCCTTTGAAAGACATATTAGTTTATAAAATGTTTAAATCCTACTAAAAAGGTTATTGAATGACAGTTGTTGAAGCCAAGATAAAGTACATTCACTTGAGTGTGGTACAAGTTTATTCTTGTACATACAGAGATGTGGCTATTTATTACCTAAATATTATGATTAATACAAGTTGACTCAGTGGTTGAACTTTGCTGCATATTTTACCAGGTTGGCAGTATCAAGTATTGCTCATCACCTGGTGAGAGCCAAAGGGTGTTGCCTGGTTTCTAAGTTACGGTTAGAAACTATAAAACAGCGACTCTGGTTGCCAAACCCCTAGATTGTCAGCTTCCAATTTGAATTGCAGAAACAATAGCATTTCTGGCACTGGTAGCTTTGCAGGTAACTTGAAACAATTATTGAGAATGTTGCTTGACACCTTTTATACAACACCCATACATGGGTCCATGGTCACTCCCCCCCCCCCCCCTCAGCAAAGATACACAAATATTACAGCAAATTGAGCAACCTGTAACAACACACTATTACGGAATTGACTAACAACGTAAGGATACAGCATCCGTCGATTGAAGAAAAATATTACCTGTAGTAAAAAATCTTAATCTTTAGCATTGACAATGTTGTGTTTTTATACTTGTCCAATTTTATTGATTGATATACATTTGCTTCCACCTTCTTAAGGGGTTGAAATGCTTTCAAAGACTTCTGTAACTGATACGTGTGCACCTTATTTCACCCCAAACTGAAGAAAAGAACAGCCCTCATTTGATGAATGTCAGGGTGGAGTCTAATAAATTAGTAAGATTTTCAGTTTCTACTAAATCTGTGGTCACATTTGCATGCCATTTGGTGTGAGGTTACGTAACAGTAAGGCTATTTTTAACAAAATAAAACCCCAAATAGTTGTTAGGTTTACTATCACGGATTATTACTAATGTATTAAGAGTTATTCTATAGCGTTATATTATACATTTTAAAATAATTAGTTAGGTTACTAGTGATATAATGATAGCTTTGGTTCTAACTGAATAGAGCAATACTTACTAGTTATGGCTTAGAAGTTAAAATGCTGAAAGAAATCCTCCTAATAGTATAACCAAGAACGAATAGCTTAGTCAGAGAGAAGCAAGAAGTCAAGAGTCAGCAGTTAACCACAGGATATATAAATGTGCATGCTGCAGCTCTAAATGGAGCCAATCAATATTCTGCTAAACATACATTTAATTTCAGGCCGATCACCTTGTAAAATTCAATAATCTAATCAAATTTGCCTGCGCTGTATTTTCTAGGCCTCACACTATTGCAAAGTATAGATGTGTCAGAAGTCAATAAATGTAGCCGTAATGTGTTGAAGAGCCAACGATTGATTTCTAAATTTAGTCTTCACTATAATGGCATTTGGCCTGTGACAGAGGATGCATTAAGGATTACAAAAACAGTTCCAGTTTCTCAAAGTAAAAATAAGGAAAAGGTGTGTCTGCATATGTTAAGAATAGAGCAGCTGTCAGTGTATTACTCATACTACATACCCATACTATAGTGTGGGGCGAAAGTGGTATATTATTTCATATAATACTGCAGTTGATTTCTAATACAAATACATACACTAATGTTTTATATTACCATACTACAGTGAAGAATAGAAAATTATACATAGTTATACAGACCTGCTCTCTACAAGTGATGTATACCCTTACTTTATAGGCTCCCCAATCTGTATGTATATATACAATACATTGTATAAATTATACAGAACGATAAACATGAAGCAAGATGCAGGTGCCTACCCGAGTTTGACACTGAAGCCTATGTAGCTGAAGGTTGTTGTGTATTATCATAAATGCAAATGCTACACATAATGCTGTATATATAATTTGTAAATGCATTCAGCATACTGCTAAATGAGCTTATACATGTTTTGCATACTTATTCACCTTAAGGCTTAAACATTATTAGAAGTGTAATGCCAGGGAGATTTGCCAAATAGATGAAGTGTGGTACACAAATAGCAAACTTGTACCAAAAAAACCTTAAATTTATTGTTTATATTCATAATGTGCACACGTCTCATCAGGCAGGAGGGTTTACTTGCATAAAATAGGGACTGCCCTGGTTACCTCCTTGTAGGTCTGCAAAAGTGACGGAGGGGGGAAGGGGGGAAGAGGGGAGCAGTAGTGTTGGTCTATATAAAGAAGTCGGTTACCTACTAGAGGATTGCAGGTTATATTGAAATCTAGATAATGCATGTAATATTATAGAGATAATAATATAGTGACGTTCTAGCGTTCTACAGGAAAGGAAGGGAGCTCTATAATTGAAGCACAAACTAAGAAATTAAATTAGAACTTTTCAGGAACTAATTTCCTAAACAGTAATGATGTAAATTAGATAGTCTCTAAAATAGCTTCAGTAGCTAAATGTAACATTAAATCCTCGTTAAATTTATAACAGACCAAGTTTTGAGCTGTTATTACATCTAACTTTGTTTAGACAAAAGAAGTCAATATCAAACCTTCACAATCACCAACAACTTGGCTATAATTCAAACAAAACATTAATGAACATTCAACATTGGTATAAAGGCTATTTTTACTCAAAATGCATGTAACTACAATAGCATTAATAGCAATAAATCACCTATTTTACATAATATAAGTGAATGAAAGTCAATGGTGTTCTAAAACATAATTTAGTATAAACATTGAAAAGTAGACAGTAAAACTATTTCTCATTTACAGACAATATTAGCAATGTTTGCTATTTATAATAGCTTATGTTTATGTATTCACACTAGAGTCCAGCAAAGGACAGCTTGTTGATTAACAAGAACAGAGATATAATTGATGTGGATTGATGTCTGAAAGATTAGTGGGCAGCTGTATCGTTTTATCTTACTGCATAATTAGGTATTATTTATTTGCCACTTTAAAGAGTAGGTGCAGTAAGGGAAAAATAAAGAAGAGAAAGGTAGCAAAAAAGTTATGTTCAACACACTTCTTAATTACTTTTATTACTAGGTATTACTTATAATATATTTATTATATATATATATTGAACAAAAATACTTTTAAAATGTTAAATAATCTGAATACTATACAGTCAATTAACGAGGCATATATGCAACAATTTTATTGATGCATGTATAAATATTTTTGCAATATTTATTGACTTTATTTGAAATCAAAGGGAAAATTTTCTAAAGTGAAAAATAAGTGCGTAATAACAGCAAGTAAGTAAATGCATATATAATAGAATGGTACTAATAATAATAAAAATGGTGCTTTACAACTTTTCTATTTCGATAGTTTACAAGCTGTAATTATTCACTTAGAGACATTTGCATGTATTCTGGCCTTTGCCCTTCCTTGAGGAAACCGAAACTTAATGTTGTGGTCAATTTTATGCTAAAATGACTTAATTATTTTATGTTTAACTAAAGAAATCTGAGTAAAAATTGATTGCATGCTACGTAAATGTACAAGATTGCATAGCATTAATGAATTACATACATATTATATATTAATGTATGTATAGTGGCTTGCTTTCTAGTAAACCTTATATATTATGTCAACTAGATGTTCTTGATAACTTGTTATTCTAGACTCTAATTGTTTATTCAAGTCACATCCGGAAATAAATAAATTAACACTATTGAAGATTCTAGTTGAGTGAACCTAATGGATCAGCTAGTAGCTGTATAACATTTTATAAAGTAATACTAATAGATGGAAAAAATTACAAGTATTAGTTTGATACAGAGGTTAACCTCGCCATTTTGTTGAAGTACACGTGCATGCTAATACAAGCTACAAAATATTGCTTTTGGTGAGATGAAGCAGTAGGTACCTAAACATCAAATAATTATAGATTTTGTTCAATATAGGAATATTTTTCTAACCACCAAAACAGTTTAGTGCATAATAAACCAATGATACTTATATATGACGGTATTTCTCTTAGCATTTTAATTTGCATATTTATTGCTGGAAAGTCAATTTATATTTTAATTTATAATATTGTTTTTACGTGGTTTGATCTCCATCTTTTTGTAAAACACCAACGTTATGGCTTATAGTTACTTAACACAGCTATGAAACCTAAAAGAATTAATACCTGAGAGTAAAGATTGCGTTTTGCTTCAAATTACAGGAAAGAGCTTTATGACTTATAAATATAGTTATAATCATAATAATGTCTAGTTGTTTAAAATATTATAGCCCATTGCGCGCTAGATTGGTGTGCTAAGTAGATGTTACACTCACCGAAGGTTTGTAGCAGGTATCACTTTCGAATGGATCATTAACTCATTCATGTTTCAATAGAGGGAAAATTAAACTGATTTTAAACTGAAGAGAGTAGTAGCTAATAAGCAACTAGTAGTTTAGTACAGGTCTACTAGAGCTACTGAAGCTGCTAGTAGTCAAGTATCTACTCACTCATCTCACCACTACCCAACAGCAATAAACTAACCACTATCAGTTATATTTATTATGCTATTTCGTAAAGGTCACACTTTATCAACAAATGCAGTCATCTAATCAAAACATAACGAGATAATTAAATAGTACAGTTGGGGGTTAGATTGCTGCCGCGGAAGTGAGGGGTGCAACGCAGTGAGTGTTGGGTGCTATCTCTGAAATAAGTGCGGCAAACTGTTTTGAAAAGTCACAAATTAAGTTGAGAAATTTTGTTCAAACTTTATAGTACATAGCGTAGCAACGTTTCAAAATGAACTATATCCTATATTGAAGCCAAAAGGTAGAATACTTTAAAACTCAAAGTTAATACACAATAATTTGTTAAGTCTACTTACAAAGGAATGGCTACGGAAACTTTAGTAACTCTATACTCTGAACTGTTCACGTATGCGCTTCCTCCCGGTTTAACTCCTGGTAAAATATGAGAGTATAATAGCTACAGTGTGTAGTTAGCCAACATGCCAGCACCAACTACTTGCAAACAGTATGGGGTGAGTATAAATAGGCTTAGGTCATGGTTCAGTAGACGCTAGCTAAATTGTTGTGCCACCAGCAGTCAATGTCAGAATTCTGAAAAACTGGTAGACAAAAGCAATCAATCAATCCTAAATACTCCTGTCTGCAGTGTAAAGGATTCCAACTTCCACGACATTTCATCTCTTAATCCTTGACCTAAGAAATCTATTACAAAGCAGTAAGAAGTATGCAGTGAAAATATTCTTTGATCAAATTTATGTACATTACATCATGAAATATAAGCTTTGGTAAAACAAATCGAAATTAGCACAAAGCCTTGAGTGAGCAGTGCCTGAAAACTTCCACCAATTGCTATAGAAAAATTACCTTACATTTACTTGGACCATTAAGTAGAAATTTGAGAAGAGTGTAAAGGGAGTTCAGCAGACAACCTACCACCTTTCAAATATAAAGCTTACAGGAAAAAGATTTTTTTATCTAAATAACAAATTAGCACTTAGTCATACTATGTTCAAAATCTGCTATGGAGCTTGAATTTGAATTATTCTCTTTCATAGATATGTTCTCAAGCAAAAGCAAAGGATTATAAAATATTGAGTAATAAACTGAGCCCACGTCAATATAAACAATGCGGTGTATTGAAACAATAGCAAGTTACTGGAGAGATTGGATTGCTTATTACAAACGCAATGCTGATTTTGATATGAAGTTGTGTGGGATACGAGATATAAATACATGCTTATTTACTATAGGAGTGTTTTGCTTACATAAGATTTATTCTATATATGTACAGAAAGTACTAATTGGTATCACAGCAAATGTATTTCTTCAAGAACTTAATTGATTACAGAAAATGTAACTTTATAATTTGGAAACAGATCATGGCAATAGAGGATGTATATATGGATTTCTAAATATGCAAATAGAGGTTATAGGAGTTTTTTTAAGGATTCTGTTTAACATAGTTATTTACCGCCATTGTTCCGGAAAATATATTATATTAGGTACCCTCGTAAATGGTGACCAGTTGCAGAGCAACTGAATCTGCATAGAAATAGGTAATTAAATTTGGACAATTATCTAATGTTATCACTTTCCTGCAATAAGTAATGGAAAACAATGAACAATATAGAGTTCGAAACAATTCCATACCTAATACATATTATTTCCAGAATATTGTTTTACTTTAAGGGTAAAAAAATTAAATATCTGTCAGCTTTAACTCTGTTCTGTGAATGTTACTACACTAAAGAACCTGATGTTCAAAAGTACCCGTCAACTTGAAGAAACTTCCAGTATTTAAAGCTAAACCCACAGATCTAATACATCGGTTATAGCCCTAATTGGTATGGAGGAAAGTAATTTATCAAGCCACTTAATATCCACATGAAGTGAACAGGTAGCAACAGATAGTTGACATAATACCTTTACTATTGAAATAAACACCAGTTTCTATGGTTATAACTACTAAAATCGGTTGAGTCGAGATTAATAGTCTGCCCTGAGTATTATGAATATAATTTTAATTCAAATATTATTAGAAAAATAATATATAAATCTTTACTTGAAATGCAATTTAAAAATATTAAAAGATAAAAAAAACAATAAAAATATAGAAACAATATTTAAATAACTTAAAGATAGTGAAGAGGATATTAGATATGTGACTGAGTTGAAGATAGTGGGGAAGAGAAAGAGAGGACGGCCCAAACGAAGATGGATGGACACGATAGGAGATGACATGAAGCGTTGGGGCCTTAAACCAGAGGATGCAGAAAATCGGGAAAGATGGCTGACGCTGATAGAGATTGAAAGCCTACGACCATATAGGTGTGAAAGGTGTGAAATTTAAATAACTTAATTCATAAATAAGATAATAGTAAAGGTTGATTATATAAAAACAAATGTCATGCTCTAAAGTTGAGTTCCACAGAGAGAATTCTATCTGCACACTGGTATTCAGGAACTCTGAAAACTTAGATTTGTTTAGAGGTCTGTCGCATATGGTTCTTATACTGACTACTCAGCCCAGTCATCCAAAACTTTAATGCCTTTTTGTCCTCGCCACTTGCTCCAAAAACCTGTACAACATATTTCAATAGTAAGTGCTAGTACGTGTATTATACTGCAGAGAAGATCAAACTCAAGTTGAAGTTGAAATCAAAACCAATTGGCCATAGTTTAGGAGTTGGGTATGCTTCCTCCAGTCATTTGCATTAAATCTTAAAAGACCACCAAATTTGTGTAGGTGTGTGTTTCAAGACTTTACCTTTTTTACACCATAAATACCAAATACCATAATTTGATTAGATGCAAAATGATTCTTACACTACTAACAATAATAAACTATAATAAAATAATTGCTGCCAGACAGTAACTATGACAGCAACTAACAACTAACTGATCTCTCAAATTACTTTAAATAATTTTGAGCAACAGTTTTGATGCATTTTCTTCTAAAGCTGCTTGCTAGCTAAATTACCTCTTAGGAATAAATAAATTCTTAAAGTGGGCATATATTTACATTATTTTGATAAATAACTAACTAGGAATGAAGCATCATTCCGTCCAAATTTGAATTACAGAATTATGAAGCTGTCAAATGGACTGCACAGACTGCTAAAATGCGGATCTGAAATTTAGATGGTTTTGTTATTGCCTCTAGATTACGAGCTGAAAAACCGCTAGCAAAGCAAGAGGTAAGCTCTAAGGTTACCTTCTCTACACACATCACAATAGTACATTAGCCAGAGTTAATTATTTTGCTTGTATTTTACATTCAAGATCCTTGAGCAAGCATGTTTCAATGTCTTAGCAAAGCTGCTTGCTACTATAAATTATTGCAGATATAACACGAGCAACAAATTGAAACAAACTATTTTCGACTGAGTAATTAATAAGTATTAGTAGTAGCAAAAGATAGTGTAGCATAGTTTAATTTAATTTATTTGTGTTGCCTGGTAGCGATACACTGATACTATGGTTTCAGTTGCTATATGAGCCTATCATTGACAAACTATTTCCAGAAATATCCCACATATTTTATTCATACTCTATTTTTCATTTGGGCCGTCAACAGTAGTCCTATATGCTTTATCACAAACAGCTGTATCTCACCTGCTTTCAACAGCCTTTTATTTGCTAAAAATTTCAACTAGACAGCGACTCTGTGTCCCAAAAAAGTTGATCAGCTGATCCATGACTATAGTATCAGCAATTGGAAGTTTTGGTAAAAAAGCAAGATAAATGTATTATAGTAACCTGCAGTAGCTTCTTTGTGTCTTCTTCAGACCTGTTTCCTCCAGCTTTAGTAAAGGTAAACAACACTTTCACTTTGCTGTGGATCAAAATAAGAACCATGAAAACAGCTGTTGTTATCATTTAGGAGCAGTAGTAGAGAAATTGAGATAGCCTAAGCTTTTTAATTTTTTCATTAAATTTTGGTTAGGGGTGTTGAAATAACTTCGTTTGCTACCCAGGTTTTTCTTAATTTCTCTACTACTGCAACTACCTCGTTGCTACAGAGTAGACATAAATTGCCCAATAAACTTGTCACTTTACAATTTGTCATATTTATTAATATAAAGTAAACCAGAAACCAGACAATATTGGTATAAACAAATTCCAGCAGACCTCTAAATAAATAGCACAGCTAAACTCCAGGAAAGTCAAAACTTGTAGTAAAAGGTGAAAAGAGATGTTGGTGGTACCAATAAAGAAGGAAGAAATGACTATGCCAATGGATCAGTACGTAACCATGAGCTTAAAATTCTCAAATTGGAAAATGTCATAAGAAATTCACAGCAAATAATGTTATTAAAATGTCTGGTTGAACATATGTTACCAATGGGCATTCCTTTTAAGCAGACACACATGTGTAAACTTCACCTTAATGAAAAGTCCACAAGATATAGAGAATGAGAAAAATCAGGTCTCAAATAAATAGCACTTTCAAACTACATTCTACCAACTTACTATTCAGAGCTGAATTATAGATGAAAACTTACAATATATTTTAAGTTCCAAGCCATTCACCTTGCAGTTTAAAGTAGTTAGCCCTGACTGTATACTGGTTAATGTTATTAAAATGGAAACAGTGAGTTAGTGTGTTGAATTTGCCATTATATGAAGTGTTGGTATAATTTAAATTATTGAATTTTTCTAATAAAAACCCAGAACCATCACATACCATCTATATATTGGTATGTATTATGAAGTTTTTCACCAACTAACTGAAAAATTTATTTATCAATTATCACCTAAATTACAGCTTTAATATTCAATTGCCATAGTTTTGGTCAAAAATAAAATAATTTATAATTTTCACTAAAATAAAATTTCATTTAATTTACTACCATTCATGAAAAATATTTTCACACCTATCAGAAGCACCTTCACTTTAATCTTTTGAAAATTTGATAATGAATAACTGACAGTAAAAAGTGCACTGGACCAGCTACACCATTAGGTGTTATTATGCTACTGGAAATCCTTTTTCTAATAGAAGAGTTGTCTTACTATTCAGTTCTCGTGACTCACGCTAAGGTTGAAACTAGTTTAAATTGTACCAAGTATACAACTCAAACATTAGCAGTTTGCAGTAGCCACAAGGGCATGGTGAATTTACAAGCATAAATTAAAATAATAACTTATTGCATGATAGCAGTGAAAAAAAGCAATTTTTAATCAAATATATTTTATTTTGGTGATCTTATGTAATTGGAATTTGAAATTTAACTAAGAATAGCTGGGAACATAATATTAACACTTAATGTAATTGAGTTTTTATTGAGTGAAAACACCTGACACTAATTTGTCACTTAGGTAATGTGTAGATCACTTAGTTTCCATGACTTGGAATTATTCAAATGGATACCGAATGGATGTTCATACAGATAAACTTACAGTTGTGATTGTGAAATATCCATTTAAGGTTGGAAATGCAGTTGGTGTAAGTAGTATTAAATTTTCAAACACTAAGTTATGTAATACATGGCTAGTCTAGGGGTTACTTACTTCATCCACTCCTCTTTGATACAGATAAGACATTGCTCAACAACCAGCCAGTTTAGTTTCTGGTTAGCTACTGCCTTCTCCATTTTCTCTAAGATTTTGGGAGCTGGACAGTTAAAGAGAGCATCTGTTACAACCTCATTTTTACAAACATAACAAATAATCAACCAAAATTGTTTTTATTGCTATGCATAGCATTTTACCTCAAGAAATCTGCTTTCCTGCGGCAAGATTTATTTAATAAAAAGTTCTTCCACAGGCATTTATAGTATTTTATGTTCAAAACTTTTTGATAAACATTGTAGATACATGTAGTATTATTATAGAAATTGATTATGGCTCAAACAAAATGAATTTAATTGGCTATTCCTACACAAATGTCTAAGGAATAAAATAGCAGAGCTAAAAGGTTGCCGAAATACTGGCATGAACCGGCTCGTGTCAAATAAATTAGAACATACCAAGCCAGTTACAGGGAATATAAGAGAACACCCAAGAAAAGCATGTATGTACATCAAAGTGTATAAGGCACTTTGTTTCAATAAAAAATATTTAAATTATAGACAGCAATTAATGAGAAATGCATTAAATGTGAAAGTGCCAGCCACATGGTTAGATAATCATTTACTCTTTAGTATAAAATTCCCACTTTGGTTCAATGTGTTATGAAGATAAATTTAATGTCTATAAGACAATTGTTGAATTACATGATAATCACGAAAAAAATAGTATTCATAAAACAAGATAGAACTTAATTAATATTCATGAAAGAAGACCAATTAGCATAAACCCATCTCAGCATGAAATAGGTGATGATGCAGAAATAAAGATCACTACTTCATATTAAATTAGAGTCACTACAAAAATAGAAATTTGAAGAAGTTTAACAATTTGTAGACTGGAAGAATTTTACTCAACCAAAAATTTAAACAACTACAATCATAGGAATTTCCTGAAAGTTTAAACAAAGAAATAGGATAAAGAGTTTGTGTAAAGAGACAGATAAATGATTGATGTACAGAGACTTTTTTGCAAGGGTGACATACATATTAAAGTGTAATAAAAACACCATCAAATAAAAGAAATGATTTCTTCACCGTATTGTACCGTGACAACTTTATAAATATCAAATGCTTTCTAAAACTCCTATATGAATATGGATAGTTTATATTCGATGACACATTCCCTGTAAACCAATATTTTCAACTCTAAAGAATTTCAATTAAATATTCTAATAAAACTGTCTCATAAAACTAAATTCTTCAAGACATTCCATTCATAATATTATAACGTACCACCAAACTTACCAGATGCCTTATCCATTGGAGGTTGTCCGGTGAACAGTTGAACTTTGTAACCTTGAAAGGGATTTAGACTAAGTTCCAAGACATTGTTTGTTGGTACGGGTGAATCAACATTAACTAGTGCGTAGTGCTCTGAGTCTAACACATGTTTAGGTAGACTGCAGAACTTAGAAAGGCCAAGAAAATTACATTTCCATGACTCTTCATATGTTTCGCTATAATATATGATCCTACAGCATCCCTTGGGCAACAACACCTACAAAAAAAACTCCAATGACAGCAATATGTCACTATAGTAAAGTGTGTACATGCTACAAATGAAGTTGCGGCGAGAAGTGAATGCTGTCTATAGCATACCAAGGGTATTTATCAGAATATATAACACTAAAATAATATAATGTATATGCGTAATAGGAATTTGTAAAAATTTTACCTGTAAGCAATCTATAATTGATTTGGTGATCATGTGGGAATCTGTTTGGACTATAATTTGGTTTCCAACGAGAACATGATGAGCAAGTTGGTGGAAGGAGTGGTAGCCCATGGTCTGCAACAAATCCACAACTTGTAGGTGACTATGCATATTTTCCTCAACAGAAAACATTAGTTACTGCCTTACCAGGAAACGGTAAATCAATAGTTCAATAGAGGCCAATTAATTAACATTAAATATGAATTATAACTCTATAACCTCTAGGTTTTGCAAGGGCAATAGTATTCGTCAATTCACAAAATATATATCATAATATAAACATGATCAGCTGATGGCATATAATTATTTGTAATCATGGTTATTGTGTCATGATCTGTGACAGACTAAACCAGTTCAGAATTTTGGAGAGAAACTGAAGCCATGACCATCACGAGGAGTAGATGAAGTAGTGGTTGCCTTACATATATTTCGACTTCCAAAGCTGTATATAATTATAGGTTAAATTTTATATCAATTGTTTTAACTGAAAAAGCTTTAAGTTTACAATCAGCCTGTGACAATGACTAGTAACCAACTACTTTCTGAGACAACTTAACGAATTATCAAGTCTAGTAGCAGCTGACAGCCACTGCTCCCCCATACCTGGTATAATTCTCTAAGATTGTGAAAAATAGGTATTTGGTCATTAGAAGAGCTACAGTAAGTATCGTCTGTCAAAGAGAAAGAATTCATGGCAGCTCCAATAGCAATAGGCGAGTCAGCAACACTAGACGTCTCCTGATTATCTTGGTCAGCAATCTTCTCCGTGCCCACCAACACAAAGTCATCAACTACTTCTAAAATGATTCAGCAGCCAACAGTTCATTACCATACAGCAAAGACTAGGGTAGGAGATGTTATCACACTAAATCACTACAACTTGAAAGTTGCAAAAGTAGTAAAACCACTTTTATAAGATGCAATCGTTGTTGGTAGTTGTCTTCTTATTCTGAGATTCAAAGACATGCTACGTTGACCAATAATTCAAAATGACTAAATGGAAAAACTAAAAAAATGTTTGATCAATTACATAACACAGAAAATAACAATTGAACAGTTACACTATTATATAAAAAAAATCTAATTTTGTAAACTTTGACCAATATTTTTACAAAACATGGTAATCGAATATTTATGAAAACACTGTTAAAGCAGCAAAACTGCAAGTTTTAACTTTCAAATTTAATTAACTGTGAGCTCTTTATTTTAAATAAGTAATTCTTATTTGCACCCAGTGTGTCTCTAAAAATAAAGACAATTCAAAATATCTTTTGGGATGGACTTTAACTATTGCAAAAGAAGTTCGTATGACCCTAGTATCCAGTCCTAGCCAAAATTGCCTAGATAAGATTCATTATAATACTTTTTAGGCAACAATTCTCTCTCCTTTATAATACAGAGAAAACTTTTAGTTGATGCTAGAAATTTTAAAATCTATTTATAGCTGTTGCTAAATACTAAGTGGTTCAAGTACATATAATAGCCGGTTATTCTTTCCTTTAGGCTATAATTTTAAAAAAAACCAAGTCAAGAGTAGACAAGGAAAAACCTAAAAGATCCCCGAACCTTCTTGCTTCTCCAAGTCGACAATAGAGTCTTCAGTAGGGGGTCCTTCTAGAAGTTTTTCAGTTAGTCTGTTGCTACAAGCCTTAAGGACCCACGTGAATGATAGGTGGAGGGACTTGAATAGAGTTTCGTCTCCTGTCATATCAACCATTGAGCGCACGGCTGAGCTGCGACTACGTTGCAGACGGCATTGAGTTGGCACAGGGCAACTCCTCACATTGGGTGGCCTGCATCATAATATTGAGATTAAGATAAAACAAGGTAATTAATGTGTAGCGTATTGCAGTATAAAGTGTATCGTAGTAATGTAGTTGTGTAGTATGAAATGTAGCGTAAGGGTGTAGTTTAGTGCTATAGTAGTGTAAAATGTCAAAACATAAATTTGGTATATATTCAATAAAAACAGAATGCTATAATTTAAATTACAATCGAACAATAGAACTTACAATGCCAATGAGTTCATGACTTTAAATGACTAATTTTTCGAGTTTTTTCTGCACTGAAAATTTAGATGCAAACACAAGCCCAAATAGCTGCCCACAAAAAGTGTTGAACATACATAGCAGTTATAATCTACAGACTAGTGAGATTACCTTATAGGTCGGTTTTTATCCTCCTCCTCATACACACACTTGGCTTTGGCTTGAAGATCTTTAACTATATTTTGTAAATGTTTGACTAGAAAAGGCCAAGAGTTTAGTAGGTAAATCTTATCCATCATAACCTGCAATACAATTATAGAAAAAGTGAACAAACAAAATATGCTCAGTTTATTTTTTTAATATTTCAACTGCTTCAACAACACAGAAAATGAACAAAATAGTTTCACATTTTCATTTGATAGATATGATCTAACTTACCACAATTATACTGTACAACCTGCGGCCACCCCTAGACTTGGTATCCTGGAGATAGAATGTGTAGCTCAGAACATATCTAGTATCACTGTCTCCGAAGAATATTGGCCCTTCTCTACCTAGACACACCTGCAACCATTACAACCATATACTACTTTATAGAACTGATGCATGTGTAACAGACTAATTTATTTAAACTATAAGCTGTTAGTAAACAGTTAAAAACTGTGTACTAGGCAAGATATTGGCAAATTAACAAAAAAATGTGCACTTTGCTTTACTAATGAGAATCATCGACATAATCCCACACTAAAATTTTACAGATTTCAAACTTTCTACATACGCATAAATTACAAGTAGTTCAACTAAGCATATTTCTCAACAATGACTAAAGACGTGAAGGTGATATGAAAAGAGTAGACACCTCACTGCTCAGACTTCGTATGCAAGCTTGTCTCACGGTGCTGTACAGCTGGTCATGGTGGGGCTGCTGACTGCTCACATACTTTACTTTAGCTTCAAGATCATTACTCACATACCCTGGCACACTGGACTGCAGGGAGCGGCACCCCTAAAACAGCAAGTAGGAATTGTGTGCACCACAATCTATAACACAACTAATGCCATAGGAAGAGTATGAACTACTATTCAATTAAGTAGTAAGAGACAGACTCTCTACCGCAGCAGTACTACCTCACATCGGTCTTTAGCCATAGATGGGCCGTCATTGTGACCAGCTGTGTCTACAGATTCTGTACTTGTGAACTTCGGAGTTGGTGATTTGAGACGACTCTTGCTGATTACTTCACTCAACTCACTGTTTGAACTATCATTAGCTGCTAAACATAATATGATAATACATTGATGCTAAGAGAGTAGAAATGTTGCTGGTTGCACCATCTAGACAACTATACACAACAAGCTTGGAACAGTTTTTCTATGTCACGCTGAAGTACACTATACCTAACTTGTAACTACACTCCCAAAACAATTGAAACAAAATGCCTCACTAGTAAATCTACAACTTTAGTTCTGGAAAACATCCCTTCTACTGTATATATGGGGTTAGGGCAGGATAACATTTACAGAGCATTTTAATCGTTGATACTTTCTTTTGATCTAATACCACTTTTTATTAAAAAAATATAAATGCAGCAAACTTTTGCTGAAAAAAGTTTATTTCAATCTAATCAGTGTCAAAACAAAGAACTTGTGTGAGAATATTTTACACACAGTTGTGGAATAAAGATAGAAAGATGCTAAAAATGTTTTCAAAAATTTTTGAAATGTGACTGCATTGCTTAAACTACCTATATAAAGTTAGTTAAATATAATAATGGATAAATTTTTGTTCCAAGTTGTCGCTTGCAAGAGTTGAGACAAAAAAAGCAGATATTCTACAAAGTAAATACTAATGACTTACCAATGCTCTCTGTATCATTACTTATGGTAGAAGGAATGATGTTGTTCCTCTCATGAAAAGGCTGAGTGCAGAATAAAACTCGAGGCCCATGTTGTTCACAAAAATGGCATAGGGCCAGAATAGCATTCATGCTGAACTTTTTCCCTAAACATTAATACAAATAATATTATCATAATTCAGCATATAATTATTATAGGTGCAAATTAATATAGATGCAAATACAATTTTAGAAATGAGGAATGGGAAACAGCAACTATCAATAGAATATAACAATATTTTTCAGGTTTTTAAAGATATAATTTGGCATTTTCTAAACCAAACATAGTTAAAAATATCAGGTCAATCAAAATAAATTAGACATTAAAGTAACCATGTCAATAAAACTCTTCCAGCTTAGCTAGTTTGGATAACAATAAATTTCAAGTACTAGCATTGTTTAATCGCATCTATACAGTAATTGAAATAGGAAGTTAATGAAGAGTACCAATACTATACATCAACATGTTTATGTAGATATTAAATTAAATAACTTGAAAAAGGCTTGGTACATAAAGTGTCAGTTACTTTACAAAAAGCTGTTGATGTAAATAGAAAAGGATGTGAAGTTCCATATACTTATAGAAATAGCTTGAAACTGTATGAAGCAAAAAATAAAAACGATGGCCCTTCATATTGAAACTTTCAGCTACTATAACTAAATTATGCCTAATACCTGAGAAAATAATATTAGTATAAATAATTATTTTCAATTTAAACTTTATCACTGAAAAAACAATTGATATCAATTTGAACTGCAATCAAATCATTATGATTCAATAATATTATAATTATTATTAATTAAATTCTTAGATTTAGTTTTACAAGTTGAGTTTTTAATGAATCACTTTAAAACAGTAAAAGTAAATCAAAATAAAAACCAAAACTTTTTACAGCAGCTGTCACTACGTCTACTGCCACAAATAATAACATTAGTACTAGTAAGAGTATCATTATCAGCATGAGTATGACTATGAGTAAGAGCATCACTATTACATTCTGATTCAGTGATTCACTGCATCAGTATGAGTATCATTATGAGTATAACTATCATTATGATTATGAGTATCACTATGACTATGCGATTGAGTATGACTGTGTATGACTAATACTCATAGTCATACTCATAGTGATAGTCATAATACTATTACTATTAGCCTTAGGTTACTATTACTATTAGTATTAATATTTGTATAACTATAAGTATAAGTATTACCCTACTAATACTATAAGTATTACTAAAAGTAACTATAAATATTACTATTAGTATTAGTATTAACATAGTATTAGTATTACTATTAATATAGACATAGTGATAGTAATACTAAGTCTAATAGTAATAATAATACTAATACTAATAGTAATAGTATTGCTATTGGTATTGGTATTAGTATAACTATAACTATAAGTATAACATTAACATTAATCATAACTAATAGTAATACTATAAGTATAAGTATTAGTATTACTCATATTTATATTAGTATCATCATCATGTATGACTAACACACCCACTGAGTCACTCTCTAACAGTAACTGTGAGTCATTAAAAATAAACTTATGCTACATCCACGATTACAAGTTGAGAGTTGACTTGTAAATCTACAATAAGTAGAATTATTATAACACGAATTATAATCATAATGATAATGATTATTCATAAAATTCTTGAAGCTATGAGTATGACTTTGGTTCGAGTCACATGAGAAAGGGGATAGCTAGATACAGCACAAAATTTGTATATGCATTACCCGAACTACAAAACTCTATCGCGAACTAGACATCACCCTTCAAGTTACTACATATAGTGACCCCAACATTTATGTTGCATCAAGCGATTTCCATAAAAAGCTTGTAATATGAAAATAAGTAACTCTTACGCATAGGAATATAAAATATAATTATGATCTGATATACATTTGCTGTGAATGCTTTAATTGTAGTACTTTTTATAAAACACAGTCTAAGTAAAAGCAAACTATGGACACCTTCCCTAATAGCTTAGAGCCTTATGAGCCTTAGAGCCTTAGACCAATGAGAGTTGTTTTAGAGTTCAGATTCTAATTTTCAAAATAGTCCCAAAACATAAACAGAATAGGTAATAACGCCTAGCCAAGGTTGTATATCGCAATATACTAAGTTGTTATAGCGCTGCTGCTAAATACAAATGAGCAAATAAAAACTATGCTACTTGTGACCAGTGATTTGAAAATTTAAATTTATTTCGTGGTTTCACCATATAATGATAATCGATACTCATAATGATAATGACGGCTAGTGTTTTACTGAATTGTTACATGCAAATTAATAATATAACTAATACTATATTTGATAATTAATTTACTATGACTATAAACTAAAACTGTGAAGCAATATCAATATGAATAATAATATGAATAAGATTAAGTAATAAACTTAAAGTATAACTATAACTATAAGTATAACGCAATTTTAATTTAATCTGAATCTCACGAACTCAAAGTCAAAGACTATTAGTATTACTATTACTCTATTAATATTAGTATTACTATTACTCTATTAATATTAGTGTTATTATTACACCTTACAGTTGGTGAGTTACTTATAGTTATTACTATTAGTATTACTATTAGTATTACTTATACTTACAGTTATACTATAAGTATAAGACTAAGTATAACATTAACTATAGTCTATAACATTAACTGTAGTGAGTTTATAGTCTATAACTATAAGTATAACTATTACTTCAAGACTAAGATATTTAGATTAAGTGTAATGTCAATTTTACTTTTAGCTGTAAAATTACTCTTACTCTTACTCTTAGTCTTAATGTTACATTAACTTTAAGTTTAAGTGATTGCCAGTAACACTAAAAGTAAATATTACTATTATTAGTATGGTAACTACACTATCAAAATCCGCGTTGTTGGTTGAAAATATTCAAAATTTAAAAAAGATTATTGCATAAAATTTAATGAAAGTTTTAGAGATACTAAATTACTTACTTTAACAAATTTTGGACAATGTATCAAGTGTACAAGGCTTAAAACAAGATATTTTTTTATAAATGAATTTGTAATTTTGAGATTAAACACCCTTCATGTATTGCTTTCTTAAGCCTAAAGTGTAGAACATTTTTTAAATTTTTCAAGAGTCTGTTTTAGAATAAGCCATAACATAGCACATAAGCAATCCCATATAAGCTTTAGCAAAACTTTTCATCATTGAATAAAAAACCTGTTAATTGTTGGTCCTGCTTCTTGTAAACATGTTTTCTGCCAACATTTTGTTCATTGTAGCTTATAATTATATGAACATTTGTTTATATTTTAGTTTGATAGTTTTATTTTAACTTGTTTAAAAAATTGTCGGGGCATTTTCAAAATATATTTAGCAAATATGAATGCAGCCATGTTAATTTTATATATGTATTTATTATAAAATATTTCATACACCGTAGTAAGTTTTAGTCTAATGCTTTGTATAAGCATGTATTGTAGTATGTGTGTAGTTTTTAAAGAGTATTATTTTTTATGTTATGTAGATTTATTTAAATGTTAGTCTAAGCAACGCAGATGTTCAAAAAAAAGAAAACTATTATTATATAAAATTAGGCTACACTAATTTTTGGTGGCTGTAGTTGATTTAATCATCAAAGAGATGAATGTGAAAAATCAAACATGTTTCATATTCAATTTTGTTTAGCAAATAGTAATAATGTTTACATTTGAAAGAGTGAATTTCATGCGCTGCCTATCACCAATCTTGTATTTCAGGTAAATTGCTAAATGAAGTGACAGTCATGGAAGAGTTGATTGAGTTTATTCGTCATGAAAATGATCTTCTAGATCAGCATATGGAAGAGCGGCAGGAGAGGTGGAATGTCTTCTGGCATGGCTTCAGGTCACACACTTCTGTGGTGAAAATTTCTGGCCAACCTATTCTGGCACCTGTGGTTTGTAACCCTCCTTGCTCTTAACATCTGTAACTATTTTACTTGAGCATCCTAGTTGTCCCTACTTATTTTAGGCAACTCATTTTGGTAATAAAATAACTTATGAAAATAAAATAATTTAAACTTTGGAGTTGTGTTCTCCTGGTCCAACTGAGTTGATAATATAATTCCATAAGTCTATACATATCTAAAATTAAGATTCATGCTGTTTCATGTAATTGCAGTCACTCACCAGTTGAAACTATTCAGTTGAATTTCGGTTGCAACTAATCAACTAAACCTACAAAATATCTTTCATGGTGCAGTGTGCACTTCCATTTTAGTTTTAACTATCATCACCAAATGTCTCTTGCTATATTTTATTTACTATTATTTTTCCAATAACTTAAAGTGAAGAACAAAGAACCAAAATTGACATTTTGTTATTGATGATGTTAATGTCAGAGAAATGAGAAAGTAAAGCAATTGCCAAAATATTTTTTGCTATAAGATAAAATTTAAACATTAAACAGTAAATTTACAATTATGTTTGATATAATTAAAAATTTAATTGAAAATAGTCAAACTGTAAAAAAGGTTTTGTTAGTTTACTGCGCAATATTCACAGGGATAAAAATCTCACATAATCACAGATTTGAAACAACTACAATATTATGTTTTCTCCAATGGGAATGCCACTAAAATATTAAAATCAAACATTGCTTGATGATGACATTGGAGCTATGACAATTTTCCTGACTGATGCTTGAATTATAGTTTAAATATTGGCTAGCATTTAAATACATTACCTGTTTACTAAAAAAAACTTTAAATCTCTTAGAAAATCGTTAATTTTTTGATACTTGAAAGTTGTGAATGGTCAATGAAAAACATTGGTATAATAATAACTTTATCACTTCCATCTATTTACTTTCGCTAAGGGCTTATACAGCTGCAAATATTCATATTCTCTACTTTTTTTATGAAATTGATATACAACTTACAAGTTATTCATAGTTTAGTACTTTTAGCTAATAATGTAGGCTGAGCTACCCAATTACTTTTATGCTTTCTATTACAGGTTTAATAAATATGTGTGTTGTCTAATGATATTTCACTTATATCAGTTGAACTTGTTGGGTTAAAGACCCACTTTAATTAGATATAAAGAGTCAGTTCAAATATTATTTGTTAAATAGTTTCTGTTTTATATATCATATAGGCTCAAAGATTAAATTAAAAAGAGTTAAATATGTATTGAATTATTTAATTAGCAGTGCATAGTAGACCTTCCATGGTTAAGAAGCTGGTTTATGATAGCTTCTATCGGAGGTTTCACTTTCCCTGGTTACTATCAGTAACTATTGAATTAGAAAGCTAGCTTTGTCTGCTCCAATTATTATTGTCACATTTACATCTGAATCTTGCTTACACATGATACAATAGAGGTGATTTGCACTATGCATGTAATACCTAACTAATGAATACACTGGTTCTCAAAGTTCGAATTTTAATTCGATAAATGGATTGTTTATTCCATTGGAACTTTGCCAAGTTTTCTTTGTCGCCTGATGTTTTACAGTATTGCGATAGCTGTGGTAATACTACTTAGGCAGCTGCTGCGTGCTAATGCACGTAGTAATCTTTTGTGTGTAGTAAGTACAACATAACAGCAGATAAGAATCGGAGTAATAGTAATTCTAACTGCACCAGGGTGTTTAGAGCTAGCATGTAGATAGTTTTGTACCAGTCAAGTCAAGTTTTCTCCTACCAGGTATATTTAATATTTTGCTTCTAAATTATTGTATTATTTAAAAGCAGTTATTAGTATTTTAGTTTTCATCTGTTATAGTAATGAAATATGAATTATTATTCTCAAGGTTCCATAATACCATTTTATGATGTTTCAAATATATCTCAAGATAAGTTGCTGTTCAACAATTAAATTATATTTATTGTAGGCCTAGTATAATTATAGTTGTAGTAGTTGTAACTTGACATATTTATTATTACATGCTATGTTGTTGAAATTTTCCTATTGAGATATGTTTTTCAAATAAAATTTGGCCTCTACGCTTAGCTTAGACTTTTGCTTAGGGTTCTATATCTCTTAATACACCCTTCTCTCATAAGTTATTATCACATACTTAGAATGTTGCTGTACGATTTAATCACAACACTTACAGGCTCCCACATGAATACTTCTACAGTTCCACTAATTTCCAATGTTGATATTATAAATGTGTGCCAAGTTACATCTCTAACGGCATGGTTTCATGTTTTGTTTGGGTGTACTATGGAGACGTCTTAACAACAATATGCATTCAATCTCATAACTGAGTTGGTTTTCCCTAAGAATGCTGATGATTCAGCTGTTAGCAATGTTGGACAATTAAATATCTAAATAGGCTTTAGTATTTTATTAACCAGGTGGGCAACCTTTTTAGTATAAGATCTATTTGAAAAAGATAATTTTTTGTGAAGGGCTACATTGTATGAATAAAATTAATCAATTTACAGTTTTTGTTGTATTTAATTAGAGTTACAAGATAACCCTTGTATGGTAACTAACAGATGTTTTTTTCGTTATGCAATTGTCAATGGATTTAGAATGACTGTAGATGTATTGTTTTTAACCTTATATTATATTATGAAGAAATGAACTTGGTCAAGGGGAGGGTTTGACCCCTTTAGGCACCAATCAGTTTAGCAGAGTAGGTGAAACTCTAATCCACTTCTATATACTACCAGTACGTGTATAGCAGTCTTTATTCTTGTGACTATTTCAAGTAAATGTAGATATATGAATATATATCCTCTTAGTTTAGAGTAGCAACAGGAGTCTATTCTGATTATATAACAGGCAATTAGGAAGGGCCAAATGAAAAACAGCAAAGGGCCAAAGATTGCCCACCCCTGTCATGATCTCTAGGCTCTACAAAATGTCCAGAAACTAAACTATTTATATCTCACTATTAATTATGATAGACACTTTCTAGATGTCTGTAATGATGTTGAAACAGAGATTCTAGTGGAAGTGGCCAAAGGCCAGCCACCCTGATGCTTCCTAGCAACTAGTAATTCTTTGTTGGTTGTACCCAGTGCCACTCGTACTATTTTGTGTTTACTCATTCATTCAAACAATCTTTTGATGTATTTAAGTGTTTAATTCTTTAATGAGTAAAGTTACCCCCAGAAAGACTTGACATTGTACTAGAATGACTTGCAAGTGATTGTTGTATTATGTAAACTCATAACGTTATGTTTTATATTTTACTTCAATTTCTTTATATGTGTTCCTAACTTTGCTCATTAATTAAGCAGGTTGAATTGAGTAGTTCTACACTTGCCTTCCTTTCCACTCTCACTCTAGTTTCCTACACACAGAGTAGTAGTTATGTTCCTAAGGTGCCCTGTATTCAGGTGTTGTAAAGTAATGCATTACTAATTCCAGCAGCCAGTTTAATTCTCAATATTCTGCTGAGTCACTAGGCTTATATATATTATTTGAGAGTAAACCTATATCTCATCGTATACAGCCCATTATAGTTTCCAGTTATAACCTTAAGATAAATTTTGCATCTAGGCTAGTATCACATTAAAAATTTAAATTGTAAACAATCTAGCTTGTTGTTTGTTTGACATGTAACCGTGTTAGCAGGACACATTCAAAGATTGATAAGTTGCTGGTAAATTATTAAAATGTTTATTGAGCTGAAACTATTTAAGGCTGATGCTACTAATTCCTTATGAGATTAGAATACACTGTACTTTGAGTTCTATTAAAGGTACAGGTTTCACTTTTATAGGAATGTTATTGAAATTTTCAAGGTATTTTCATCAGATTTAGTTTTGCTAGGCTGAAATAAAATGAATTCTGATATTTTAAGCATTTTTACAAGTTTAATAAATATAATAATATATTTACTTAATATGCATTACTCTTATAATATATAATATAATAAATACAAAACATACTTTTTCACTTTCTTTCAGATGACAGTAGAAAAGCAAAGAGAAATGCAGGTTTATAAGAAACAGGCCTGTATCACAGAAGTAAAACAAAAAACTAGGAGTAGAGAAAAAGAATTTCTAAATAGAGTTGAGAGATCTTTAGAAGAGATACAGGTTAGAAAACTTCATCAGTGTTGCTTGGTTTGCAAAGGTCTGGGAGACTGACTACCTCCATGTTGGAAGATCATTACCCTGTTACTGACTGTCTCCTAGATCATAGATGACGCATTCACCTTATTAATGATTGTTCTGCTGTTAATAAGTATTCTCTCTGCTCCCTAATGTAAAGTGTGCCTCTACGTACACTCCTGGATGAATTGCTTGCTATAAAATATTATCTCACAAGGAACTTAAACCAGTTTGGCAGCCAGCTTTGTTATTTCTGTTTTGTCATTGGTGGTTATTCTAAAAAACATTACATCTTACTTGGTTGTAGCATTTTATTTCTTTATTTAGAATTGAAAAGCATTAGAATAAAACAAATATTTTTCATTACTATAATATGTAAAGGGAAACTGGCATGTGTCAATGTGGAGTTAACAGAAATACTTAGTCTTAATAATAATAATTACCGACTGTTTAGAGAGAGACCAGCGAGAAAGAAATGTCGTTGAGTAAAAGTGAGTCACTCAAAGCTGTAGCTGATGATTCGCCTTCTGCTGAACAGACTGATAACAATGCAGCTGATACTGACTCCAGCGTGCCAGGGGAGATAATACATATTAAGCCTTCCCCACCTCACGGTAAACTTTCACGTTATCAGCTTCATTTGCCTATTAATTAGTCCACCATGTAGGCCACCATTTTATTAAAATTGATTTTTGCTCAACCTAATATTGACATTTTACCCCTCAACGCTAATTACCTCCATCAAGTGTGATGTTTATTATGTCAACCGAAGCTCTACAATTTCAGTTTATTTGCCAAAGTCTACAATCTTGTCTCTTGACTCCCAGCGTGCATACACTACATAGAAGTAGTATATATGTTAAGTGTTGAATGATGCTTGGCTAGACTTTTATCACTGCATTTTCACTACTTCAATTATGCAAATGGATGCTCATACAGATGAATTTGTTGCTGGGTTTGCATAAACTTATGATTTTGGTTTCATTCGATGCAACTGTTTCCAAACACCAAATGAAAAATCCATTGCATAATGAGAAGCTTGGCAACCAGTGATTTACTCAACTCCTAAATCTTACTGTAACACACTTGAAATGTCCACATTTATACTATATTATATTTCACGAGGTTATGGACTTGTGGTATCAATGTTTTCAATTGGGAATATATGCAGTTGCTATGCTATAAATTTAACATATTCCTGGCAGGCTGTAACTTGTGTGATAACTTTACATATATGAAAGGTGCTTCACCTCTGCTACTGGCTGCTAATGTTATTTAATTTCGTAGTGATTGTAATATATTTGGCATCTTGCCAACTGTAGGGCTATTGAAAAGGGTTAACTAATAAAATATCAACTGTTACTTTTTAATAAAACAATTCAACCTTTCCTGTTGCTTAGATTTGTCTAGACATTTGAAAAAGATCAAGAAAACTTGTAAAAAATAATACTAAAATTTCATTATAGCTAAAAGAGACAGCAGCGTGAAAGGAAGAATAAAGAGACATCAAACTGAGCTACTGAGGAGAAAGGACTCCGACTCTGTACACACCTCAGACAGTGATGATGCAAGAAATCTGTTTGTAGTGACAGTTCCCAGGATACACCGGAGGCGTAGAGAGTCGGGTGGCTCTAGTGGTAGTGAGGCGTCCCGTCCTGACACTAGTAGCCGTCGGAGAAGTACTTCTAATAGTTCTATACACAGCGAACCAGCTCTCAGAGGTCCCAGGCAGCATGATGCGCCGGCATCAGAGCAGCAGAACACTCTGCAGGCAGCAGCAAAATCTGTAGTAAGAAGAACTGGATCTGACGGCAGCTGCAGGTTGCGCCGTAGTGGATCTGAAAGGAGCCACAAGAGAAGTGGCTCTGATAAAGCTCTTAGAAGAACCGGTTCTGGAGACATTCCTACAGGTACTGCTTGTTCTCTTCTCTTCAAGTAACATACGCATGTCTTTTTAATGTCTATTATTCATTGTTCTTGCTTTTAAATTTGATAGCCAAATAATAATTCTTATTTATATATGTGAAGAATGCTGTATGTCTTTTGCTAATTTTGTATTTCCTCAAGAATTATTTAAACGCATCATCTTGTACAATATACTTTCAGTCATCATGTCTGATTCGACTCCAAAGATGCACAGAAGAGTTATGTCAGGGGACATGAGTTCTCTACACACCAACAAGCATTCAGCCATTAACAAGCTGACTCGTAGCTATGACATGTCTATCAGGAGTTTGATGTCGGAGGAGTTTAGTGGTAGAGCTCCGCTGCCACGTGCAGTTACTGACTTGTCAAAGGAAGTCAGCGGCAGCGAGCCGGTAACTGATCAACTTCCCACTAGTCACAATCTTCTCATCTCTCCTAAATACACGAACAAAGAGGGAGCAGCAACAGCGGCAGCCGTCAAGCTTTTGTCTCGCACGGCATCACAACCACTGAAGAAACAGAACTCCCCCAGCAAAGAGCCAGGTCCTCCTCAACCTTTGAAGGGAATACACACCTTACCCCCCTCTCTTCCAGTTAGTCGGGAGAGCACCTTTGATTCTACCCCACAGAAGTCACCAACCCTGTCGGATGGTGGAGATGGGAAGGAATGCAAAGTATCACGGAAGTCATCTCTTGTGACAGCTGACCTACTAGAGGCAGCTTCATCTAGCCCAGATCTCAAGAGTAGCCCGAGTTCACAGGTTGCTGATACGAGTCACAGACACGCCCCTCCTGCTAAAGGAGGCGGAGAAGACATTCAGCTTCTTCCAGTCCACACCAGCTTTGATGACCTTGTTACTACAGACCTGAAAGGTGATTTACAACCTGACAACTGCATACATTTATAGTTAGCAAATAGTTTGTTTCAGATTTTAACCTCTATACATATATTTACTGTACTTATATTGTCTAGATGTAGAGCTACCTGGTGAGATTAAACATTCAAGTGATAGACTGTACAAAGGTATGGCCAGTGGAGATGGTCTGCACGCAAAGACTGGAGATGATGAGATTAGCACCAGCAGTGCAATGCCAGAGATTTCAGATGTGGTTGGAAACCATGTAAAAGCCGTAGCACCAAATGTGGATAGTTTGCCCTGTACTTCCCTTTCTAATAGTCCCAGTAAGTCAACAGTTATGTACACGAGTTACATGTATTATGGCTGTCGCAGCTGTAAGGTATCCTAAACTATATTTACTTTTTAATAAAAATCATATTGACATTTTGTTTTCAAAGTTCTTTTAGCACACCAATTGGTGAAAGCCTTGGTATATAATATAAAAGGAAAATTAAATGTTGGTTTTCTATACTTTGAGCTACAGAATGGGATTGTAATGCTAACCTTAGTAAAGTTTAACAACATCCAAATCATTGTTGATGTTAAACAAATTACAGTCAGGTGATAGCTGTTAGTAAATACTCAAGTATCATGATCCCACAGTTAACATTAGCCAACCGCTGTTTGAAGAACAGTGATCAATATTATCAATATTTGAATCCCTTTGGCGGTTACTGTACTTCTGCAAACCTAAAGGATACCATTCAACTTGTTAAATAATTGAGTGTCAAACAACCTACTTTCTTTTCTTTAGATCCTTCATAGAAGCTTACAGAGTATGAAACTATTTAATTAATTATTTTAGTTTCTAAGTCTATAGCAGCTATTAATTGCTAATAGCCACCTTTAACTTTCCTGCTAATTGTATCAATCCTAGCTGCCTTATAGTTGAAATTTCACTTTACAGACTTTAACATGCTATAAATCGTGCCAGTAACTAATTATGTGGCAATAGGTGTTTAGGATTCATATACTGCATAACTTTGCAAAGAAACCCCTATTAATGTTTTTTTTTTCATAAAACCAAAAGATTGTGTTTGAAATTTTTTTTTGCCAATTATGTAGATATTCGAGCCCCTCTCATTTCCATCTATATTGCCCAACAATATGCTAGCATCATCATTCATGTTGTAGATTATCTCCACCTCCCAGAAAAACTGCGACCTGCCAGTGACAACTTAACCCAGCAATGGCTAGTAGAGAAGATTTCTCAGCTGCACTGCAGTGGTGAAGTCAACATGGAGCACTGGTTACAGAATGCACCTGATAGGTACCAAATCAAATAAATTACCTACAATATTAATGCCAAAGTCGTGTGGAACAAATACTAAATTGCTCTTGTGATGGGGGCCTAGATACCTACCCATAAGTAAAGTCTGATTTTGTATCAAATTAGTGGTAGGTCTCTACTTTGCTATTTTCCCTTGAAGCAGTTAGAGATGTAAGATTTCTATAAAGAGCTATTAAGACTGTATACACAGAAGTTTAGCAGTGCCCGCGTAGTTTTAGATAACACTTTTTAAAATTACACAAAATACAAATAATCAACAGTGTTAAGATAGAAAGACAGCATGAAATAGGCTAAGTGGTAATAGCACCTCAGTCAATACATCAAAATCCTATTGACAATCACATTATTAGAATAAAATTTATGATTATCTCATGCACTACTATCATAAGACACGCAGCAACTCTCTGAGTTCGGTACGAGGAAAACCTATGAAAAGAAGCTGTGGCTCATTATAGCTAGAAATGCATTAATGCAATTAAAATATAGAAGTAGGTTAAGTCAAATTTGCTGTTGTGATATTGCGTTATGAAAGTCTCAACACACTATAATTTATTTTGAGCCAATGTTTAGAAGAGGACACATACCTGACAAAAAACTCAAAACCGAGCACTTTTGTCTGAAATAGAATAACATATTAATTTTTTCCTTTGGCCCTAACATCCATTAACATATTTACGATCACCTTGAATAAAAATTGAAAATGTTATACAGCCTTAGTCCTAATATTAAAGCAGATTAATTAAATTGTTTTGTCTTACTTGAAAATTGTTATCAGCATATTCAAGGGCCCAAGTTAATACTTTGTCAAGCTGTTTTTGCATAAATCACAGAATATAGTTCATGCTGTGATATGCAACAATTGTTCAATGTTTTTGTCATAGTATTGTTAGATTGTTTCCTTCTTGTGTTTTTTATTCTAGAATGGTAGACTGGTTGTTTTAAAATTAGATAGCAGCTAAAAAGTGAATGAATTATAGTTATAGTTATGCTGACTATGTCTTGAATGTAGAAATTAAAGAAGTTTTCTTCTAATTTTGGAACTTTTTTATATAAAATAAAAAATAGTAGTTTCACTTTAAACTGCTGTTATGGGTAGCAGCGGGTACTACTGCCTGCTAAGCTATCTCTGCACTGCTTTGTTTACTATCAAGTGTTAAATTTCAGCTATACCTGGACTATTTGTGTAAACAATGATTCTTTCTTTAATAAACAAAGGTGTACACACAAGGTTTTATCACACACACTTTTTGCTTGAAGCAATAATTGCTTAATAAAAGTAGATTAATTTTGAATAGTCAACATCAACCCTGGGGATGCTTGTTGGTTGTCAACTTGGCAAGAAGCAGCAGCAGCAGCATGTGACCTTGCAGTAGCCGTTGCTATGATACTTCTTCATTCTTATGAAGTATAACATAAAAACCTTAACTAACATATCTTATTATCGAATAATAAATGGTTGAGTTACACTGCCTGTGTTTAATTATTGCTGATATTTTAAAATTTAAATTATTATTTTTGATTTACTTCACTGTAATACTCTCAGAGTGTTTCTTTTATATAAGATATTACCTTTTATGTAATAAGATATCATGCAGTATAATCCATACTTTAGTATATTCAGGTATTTGAATAAGAGCAGGTCAGATTATAATCATTTGTTCATCAAAGTACTCTGATAATGTTACTGTATAAAACTTATTTGAGAAATTACCCCATGCTGAAACTCAATTTATGTTATATTTTCAAAAAGATAAATATTCATAGCATTAAGAATTTAGAACATAAAGTTAAGATATATCTGTGTCAATCAATAAGTTGAGTGGCTGCTTGTTATTAGAGCAGTATATTACAACCAACATTAGCTATTGTGAAACTCCTGCACTGAACCAACATCACTATTTGCTATTGAGTTTGTCACATCTCTCTGTTTGTGTGTCTCAGAATTACGATGGCCTCTTCTAACACTATGCACTCAAGTGAACAAACATTTTTTCACTGTAGCAATATTTATGAATTCTATTCATGGGATTTTTCAGAAAAGCTATCAAGTATCATTCCAAGTATCATTTTACATGTCATAGCAGTAGTTTGTTATATAAAATCTCCATTTCTTATAGCAAACCTTCAGAAAAAAATCCTGCAACAAAATACACACCAAAGGATCCATGGATCACCGAAGATTACTCTGAAATTAGCCGAAATGATATTTTTAAATCATTAAGTTATCGTTAGTAGGCTACTAGCAGTCAATCCTATTAACTACTCAGTGATAATACTGAAGAGATGTGCAGATAAAACAGTCTGGTATTATTCTTTAGTGTGAAGCAGAAGCTAAGCGAATTGCTGCCAGAAGTACACCATACAGAAGTGAAGGGCGGGGCTAGTGAAGTGGAAGACTCGATGGACGACACTCTGAGGAGTACCACCCCTCTACCAGACGACAGTCAGTCTGTAATCTGCCCAGAGACAAAGCAACCTTCACCTTCCAGCCATCTTTTCCTTCGTAGCAACTCTTACACTCTCGAGCAACCCTCCGAGGCGTTACTCTCAGCTGACAAGGTTCCTATTGTGTTTTTGTGTCTTTAAACAAGTTTCTGTAGATACTGCAGTATATGCTTCTTTCAATCTAGGTCTCATGAATGTTATATTATTGTTTGAAATATTAACATGATGCTTTTCACCTGCAAATGTCATGAGATTTAGTGATGCTAGTAAAAGGTGTCATAATGTCAATTAATATTTTAGTCATCACCAGCAGATTGTAGCCATTGTCTTAGCATTTCTAATCGCCGAAAGATTATAAAGGCGTCTGTTTAAGTACCCGGACTTATACACTACAAATCCAAAAGTCTTTTATAAGTATATAGATAAAAGATAGGATCAATTTTATGTATAGAATTCCTTAATTAAGTTTTTAAGTTATAAAATTTGACATCTGGCAATTAATTCAGTTACTGAGGCTTACAGTCGTAGTTCAATAAAATGTTGGCCATGATGATGCTATATTTTGCTGTCCCATAGAGCATTTGCTGTGGTCATTATTTATTTTTTATTTTTACTTCACTTTTTTGCAAATTTATTTGTTCTTATCTTGAAGAGTTAAACAAATAGTCTACTAATTAGTAATGTTTTTCTTCTAGGCTGGTAGAGTGAAGACGCCTCTTAAATTCTTCCCTTCTCCAGACAAGTCAGAAAACTTACCTGTAACCCATAATCGGGTAGAAGAAAAGAGCAGCCATCCCCCAGTCATATCCAGTGTCAGTTCTAAGTCCTGCATTGATAAACATGATGTCTCTCAATCTTCTACCTCGACACAACCTCTGTCAATATTCACTGACACATCACCCTCATCTACTGCAGGTGCTTGTCACATCTACTGGCTCTATATACTAAATATATCTGTTCTAGAGGTCTGTGTAGAAATAGATGTTTCCTTGAAAAGAAAATCAGTTATATTTGGTCGTCACAGTTTACAGAAAACTGTTTTAAGCACATTTATTTTTTTTTCATTTTCAAAAGCATCTGAATAAACAGGTGCTATTAAAACCAACATGCTTTGGCTGACTCAAAAGTTTAGAAATTATGTATTAATGCAAAAACTATTTTTACCAATCTCACTGCAAACATAATTTAGCAGATGAAAAGTGTTTCTCTGTTCCTGTTGAAGTCACTAACATTTGCCAGTAAACAATGTTAAAACCATTGCCACTTCAATGTTTTCATTAGTTTTAATAGCCATGCTTATGGACATGCCCCAATGAGGAGAGTGCTTTACAGTGCATATTTTCTTATTAAAGTTGGGATGTAAACCCATTTATATCTTCCATAAAACGGATGAACTTGAGTTTGTGGGTGCTTCTCACCCAACCCTCCATTCTATACACTTTGAATTTTGAGCTAACTTATTACTGTTAGCTGCATGGTAATTTTTCTGAGGTTTAAAATAGAACACGCTATTTATATTAGATGTAGATAGTCATTCACCGAGTGCTATACAAAGAAACAAAGCTGTCCACAGCAAGTCCTACGTTGTGTCTGAACCATCAGCTGCTTTGCTGAACTCTCTCAATGAGTCCCAGAAGTCAGCTCTGGAGTCTACTATAACCTGCAGCACTGTAGACAGGTCTTTAGCTGATTGTTCTACATTGTCTGAATATAGCTCTGCTAAAGGTGGGTGTAGACTTGCACTAACCTGTTGCTATTTTATCATAACAATAATCTTATGTAAAATTACAGTAAATTTGAGAATTGTACTCTCTGTCATTTTTGCTTGTACCATTTATTCAGTTTTTGTTGATAAAGTTCGTAATAATTATGTAATGAAGAGTGCCAGCTGCTTTGTGTGTCATTTCACCCAACCAACAAGTTTTTACTTCCTGTTAGATGGGAACATCTCAGGCTGCTGTTGAATTCTTATGACATACAATAAGAGATATTGATCACTGAGTAGGTGGTTGACCTCATCAGCTAGTAATACTGCATGCAGCACATCTTTTTTGTTCACATCTTTTTGAACTGAGTATTCTGCTAATAGATACTAGCGAAGTGAAGCAAGGAGATGAGAGAAAGTTGGGAGCTGACACTAAATCCAAGTCAGCTGCCTCAGCCGCATCTAGTGACAGCATTAACCATAGTAGCTCGAGTATATCTAAGCAAGCTCACAGACAGCATAGTCTTCAACAACTTGGGGTTACAGGGAAATTTGTGAAGGAGGCATGGGGAGATAAAATTCATCTGTTGAAGTCGAGGGCTTCATACCGAACGAGTCAGGCCATGAATCACCCACCTCCAGGTAGGTTTGAATTTTGTTGTTTCACTAAGATGCTGCATCAGGCAACCATTCACAACTATATTGCTTAAAATAATAAATTTATAGCTCATTGATATCCATAATAACAGTATTTTATTTGCTATTTAAATCATAGTATACATGTATATGTTTCATGCTGATATTTGCATAGTGTTCATATAAACACACTACACAGTAATACATTTATGCTCGCAGAAAGTGATGTCAATGAAAATGGTGCCAGAGTTGCAACTTCAGTTGGCAGTAATAGTAGTGGCAGCAAAAGCTCTCATTATCAACATACTGGCAGCAAAAATGTGAGTATGTCACCTAAATATTTCCCAAGTATGTCTCATCGTACAGTAAAGAATTTTTTTTGCATTTTTGCAAATTTCCTGTAAGCCATGTAAAGACAATTTCCATAATATTGAATCATTCTCTAAACAAATGGCAGATGGAAGCAGGTGCTAGAGTGTTATTGATCTCCTCTACATGCATATGTTCTAGACTAAAGAAAACAGTGAAATGGTTGAGAAAGTACGGAGGGAACTAACACTCCTAAAATCTAAATATGCTGGAAAACTTTCAATGGGTGAAGCATCTGAACAGCGGCCAAACAGTGCTGATCCAATGAAAAGTGTGATCAATCAGGTATTTTGTTTTACTTTGTGTTTACTTAGTTGTGCCACAGATGTTTTTCTCTCTTTTCTGGTTCATGTATATCATTCACCCAGTATATACTTGGCTTTTGGATATATTATAACTCCATGTTTTTAGTTCACAATTGTAGACGTAAGTTATGCTAAATGTGGCCCCATTTTCCTTTGTGAATTACTACTTGTTGTAGCTACAGGCAAAGACAAAAGTGTCAATTACAAAAGTGTATTGTTTTTTAATTTTGTTAGTTGAATTAGTCTTGACAGTTTACTCAAAGGGAAAAGTTGTTTGGTGCTATTTTATGTAATGGTGATGTAATAACTATTAAAGTCCCAATTGTAGTGGTTGTATTAACTGGTATTGTTTGTGTCAACTCAATAGGAGTGCCTTGCCATTGTTATGAAACACACGCTGCTGTTGCTGACTAAGCTCGAAGCAATAACATGTGTGAATACTTTGTTCATTGTGCTAAGTTACTCTGGTGATATTACTATATTTACAGCATGCTTGTTGCACATAGTGTAGCCTGTTGTAATAGATGCAATAAGACGGCTTGTCACCTCTCTAAAAATGTATACATGTTTTTGCATGTTCAATATGTGTTTAAAATATTAAGAACTGTTTTGTGTGCAAAATATTGTCTAAACGAGCATTATCCTAGAATAATATGTCTCCTTACAGTATGTTGTAGTCGAACATCCTTAGATAATTACAATATAGCAGGCAAGATAGTTATGAGGCTAAAATATTATTGGGGCTGTCTTTTTTATAGAACAAGATGGAAGATCATAGACCAAGTACAGCTTATGCGCACACATCACCTTACACTAATAAAGTGCAATCACAACACCTGCAGAAATCTGTGGGCTCATCAGCAGATATGAGTTTGGCTGAGCTAAGAGAAAAACTTCCTTCGACCAACAAGCTCACTGGTAAGAAGACAACTCCATTCTCAGTTATATAATATATTATTATACAAGCAGTGCATGACTACACGTAGTAATAAACTAAGTTGTGTGTCACATACAATGCAGAAAACTTTGGCCCGGTTTTTGTTATGTTTGTGTGAACAATGATGCGTCTTCATATTCAGGGGGAACATCTGGTGCTCAGACAGTCAAGTCCTTTGCTGAAAAGGAGGCAACTCCAATAACTACTGGGTACAGCTCATATCTTATGCCTTCATTAGATGATAGCCTTAGTAATAGCAGGTATGAGGAATTGTGCACTTTTTATCCTGTTAATTATAATGGGTTAAACGGCCTTTAATACAAATGCAGTGAAATAAAAAGCTCCTCCTCCCATAAGCTTTTTTTAATCTAAGCCTAACTTCTGCTCTGCTTGGCTTCTTATAAAAGCGCAGTGTATTTATTGCAAATATGATTTCCATGTCTGAATGTAGCTTATGCGTAAAGTGATAGAATTACAAAATATCTGGTACCACGTAGTGTATAATTTTTATATAAACTTTGCTTTTGTCAATTGCAGGTAATGTATGTTTATTATTATGCAGGCCATTTACCTGCTGCACATATCTTGTCAAGTTTGTGTTATAAAGGCTCTACTCTCGTTCTGTTAGCCTTCCCAAATGTATAATATGCTGGTAATTTAATGTGTAGTAATTAGGCTATCACATGTATTGTATACTTGTAGCTCGTATGGCGGTATTCATTCTTCAACTCATCCTAGACCGTCCACAGGATTGGCTGCTTCACCCAGCCACCCGCCAAATGTTCTTCACTCTCAATCAGTATCTCACTCTATGTTGGTGGCATCGGCACAGTCTAGACCGAGCTCTATGGCTCGGCTGGCTGCAGTTATAAGAGGACATTTATGTAGGCGCTTGCTGTCCACTAGTAAAGTTCAGTCTATAGTGAAAACAATCAAAGACTGTCAGACTTTACTACCATATAAGACAGATAGCTCTGCTACTAAACATAGTCAAACTCTGACACTGCAGGATATCAATTTCCAAGAGAGACTTCTAGACCAGGTAGTTATCACGTCTTGTAAAAAATTTTTTGGAGCAAACATTGCTTGATGCAGCTATATTTTTATCATACAGGAAGGCTCTATTAGCATCCACTATTCTTACTAGATGTTTGTCACATAAATTTGGCTCTCAGGTTTTTAGCATAAAATTTTAATATGCTTTTCATCAAAAACTGAACTATACCTCTCTGCTAGTTTCTTGTATACAATGTGCGGGTAATGTGTGTTATATACTCAGCATGTTTCACAGTACACTCTCCTGGCTAGTTTGAGTTTCAAGTTATCTTACCCTGACTGGTTCATTGGTTCTAGTTGCTTAAAAACCAGCTATATCAGGATGTATTATTTCAGATATCGGAGATGTATCCAGAATGTATTCTAACATCTCATTAACTTATTTTAGTGGCAAGCAGCATTGCTTGATATACATGAAATCTTCTTCGAGTTACCAACAGAAAACAGAATGTCTATGATTCGTGAATCAGATCAGGTGGTGGCAAATGCTAGGTCAAGGAAGGTATGTATGAATTACCTTGAACTGTGCTATCATTTGTAATATTTAAATAAAATTAGAGAATAGACAAAAGATTTGGGAACAAAATGACCATTTTTATAGTTGCAGTGCTGCATATATGCGTCATCTTATTTTGTAATTTTGTTTAGCCAATGATGAGCAAGATAGCAAACAAGTCCGTTAACAAGAATCTGCATCCTTCTAGAACAAAAATCTCTTCTGCAACACAAAAAGTTATGGAAAGGAAAAAGACTCAAAAGTGAGTGAAAACTGCCCACCATGTCAATAACACATTTTGGTTTTATATCTATGCCGATTTTATCCATGGTGCTTTAACATTACAATATAGCATAGATATACTACTCATATTATGCTGTATTATTTCTCTATAATTTCAAGTCCGCTGTGCTCTAACATCATATTAATATTTCCACTTATAACAGCTTCGCATTTATTACATCTTGTATGGTATCTACTATCTAGATATGCAAGCAGTTCCTTTTTTATCCTTGAAAATCTGTGTGTAATTCATGTAACGAACAAAGGAAAATTGACTTTTAATCAACTGTTACTATTATTTGTGAAATTGTACTGTATTATTATGTTATAGAGCTACTCCTGAACCAACCCATAAGAAAATTGCCACCAAGCCTTCTTCAGCTGCTGGTCCTAACACTGTTGCCGTATACAAAGCAGTTGTTGCACCCACATTTGCTGCTAATAGCCCTAAAAAGCATGTGCCAGGGGCAACATCTAACAGGTGAACTTGGTTTATATACTTCGTAATGTTGTTTGTTTTCTTGGCTTACTTATCATACTTCTTTATTAATAAACAGCAGTGCTTGTTGATGATGTTGGAATGAATTGTGTATCATCGAACAGGTGAAACAGCCAATATTACAGGTCTGTTAATTTCATCTGGAATAGGTCCGTAAGGCCAACCATTATTTTACTCAGAACTAAAACTTCATCTACAATATAAAAACTATTTTTCACAAGCATAGAGCCAAAATTCTCAGTAATATATTTTTAAAACTAAAACAATTGTACAGCTATTTTTTATATATGCGCAGTTAAATATGTATCATTATAGTTAAATTTTAAAATATGGGTCAAAGTTTAAAGGTTTGGAACTTCTAGCTAGGCATCTCTAAAGTAGATATTATCTTACTAGTTGATGTGTTTCGCTCTCAGCAATATAATTTATTAACAATTTTATTACAGACTAACCAAACCTATTAAGTCATCTCCATTGAAAGGCCCTCCAGAATCCACTGGTGGTAGAAAGATAACCAGGCTATAAGAAAGTTTTGACTGCCGGAGTTACTGGATTTCTACTCTCAATATCTCAACAAAGATTTTATAGTTTAGTTCAGTTGCTGCTGTATTTGTGAAAGCATTCATTTTTAGTACATTCAAATGATTCTATTCATTGTTAATTTTATTAGTCACTCACTGAAATATGTTTTGCATAAATTGATCAAGTTAAATCTCTGTTCAGATCTCAATCTTTCTGTAAATACGCTTAACGCTAAAGTGTGTAGTCTCAAGGCATAGGAATTCAATATTTTACTCTAATGTAACTTGTATCTTATTCAAAATATTTTATTAGAATGAACGAGTTTTCTTCTACTACCTGTATTCAATCAAACTAAAGGTTGACTTGAAAACTATGGTTGAGATAGTTTAGCCATATATTTGGCTTCAACTACTAACATCATAGTAGTTTTATATAACTGTTGACATTCATCTGCCTCTGTAATGACAATATTATATACATCCATTGACTGTATAGAGCTTCGCTCTTAAACCTTTAGCTATTTTACTGGTTTACTGCAATTTTTTGGGACTTTGACGTATGGGCTGTAAAACAGTCTGGCTTGGAGAATTTGTCTGGCATTGCTCATTTTTTTAAACTTCAAACTGTACATATTATTTGACTAGATTCTAATTAAAAAAATTGTTCGTATTCTATATTTGATAAAAAAATTCATATAATTCAGTATAATTTTTGTGTGACCCAGATCACAGTTTATTTATAATTTTGTTGTATTTAGTGTTAGAATAAATTATATATATACTATTGCTCATTTCTTTGCTGAATTCTGATCAGTGAGAAAAGCTTGCAATAACCAACCCAGAGTATACTGGGGGCATATGATTTTAAATTGGAATCAACAAAAGAGTACAAAATAACATATGGCTTTTTGTAGTGTGCAGTACTTTCTGGCAACATGCTGAATGGTTTTTTTTTCAGTTAATGGCTAATATTTTTAATGCATGTAGATATAGCAATATATTGTCGTCTTAATCAAGCAATGTTCAAGTTGAAAGAAAAATCGAGTGTAAAAGTAATTGGTTATATTTTATAAAACATTGTTGAAATTAAAATACCTTAAAAAGTTTCTAGACCATTAAGCTTTATGAAAGCTGAAAATTTCTACATATTGCCATGGTCAAATTATTATAGTGTTGATAAAATTGACTACAGATCTCTAAAGATTGTATAAATGTTCTATTTTTATATTGAAAATGATATTCATCCCATGTTGTACCAACATCTAAGTTCTGGGAGTTGAAATAGTAATAGTTATTTAGAGTTATCTTTCATTTTTTCATTGTATTAAAACCTTCTTGCATTAAATTCTAGGAGTTGTCGCTGTATGCTTTGGTAACCAGGATACAAAGTTATAACTTTGCCAGGATACGTCAGCCTTCCCAGAATGCACTGCGCATACCAAATTGGTTACTGAATTCTGAGAGAGAGACTTAGAAATATTGGGTGTTAAATTTTAACTCATCACTTAGACTTTTATTCACCATATTTCTCTGTTCCACAATGTTTTGATTCGTGCATAACGTTTAATACACAGTTTAATACAGTTTATTATTTCAATAATCATAATGGCGAGTGCTGTTAGTACATCAAAAACAGAATTTTGTGTGTCTGGAGGAAAATATAGACTCGTTAGAAAGATTGGGAGTGGCTCCTTTGGAGATATCTATCTTGGAATCAATAACCAAAGTGGGGAGGTGGGTGATCTTTACTTGTAGAAATTTGTTTTTTTTTAAAAAAGTTCATTAAAATATCAGTTTGAATTGAAATCTAATTTTTTAATTATAATATTAATACTAATACTTATACTAATACTAATACTAATAGTAATACTAATACTAATAGTAATACTAATAGTATTACTGTAATAGTAATACTAATAGTAATACTAATACTAATAGTTTAATAACAATAAATTTAATAATAATAATATAACTATTTAGTTTTACTTTTATTTCTAATGATAATTATAATATTCTTATTGATATTCAATTTCTTATTGTGAATTATTATATTTAGTTTTATAGTAAAATACGTAATTTTTAGTATTACTATTACTATTAGTATTGCTGTTACTATTAGTATTAGTAATACTAATACTAATACTAATAGTAATACTAATAATATTGGTGGTGTTTCATACTCAATATCATAGTCATACTCATAGTGATAGTATTTAAACTATAAGTATTACATTTAGTATTGCTATTAGTATTACTATAACTATTGACAATATTTTGATTTTATTTAATAATTTATATCATTAGATTTAGTAATAATAATTATAATACTTATAGTTATACTGCTGGTACTAATAATACTTATTAGTGATGAGAGTTAAGGTTAGTTGTAAGTTGGGTCTCTTGTTTTAATTTGATTTAACCATAGTCTCATGGCCATTTTATCCAAGTTTGCATTGAACATATGGCTATCAATATTAACGACTGTAACATTAATGAATCGAATGATTGGATTTTCAGACTGAAACTCAGCACATAATACATTTGAAACAAGTGAGGGTAGCAGCTATTCATATTATAAATCTTGGGTTGTTTAGTTTTGGCTTTTAATTCAGCATCACAGTCATATGCAAGTTGTAATATTGGCCGTCACATCTGATAACTATTGAATTTAATGTATGAAATCAACTGTAATCATAAATAAAATTTCTTAAATGTTGCAATATTTGTTTTTAAGTATTTAAATATAAAATGTTTTGATTTTGCCACTAAAACCTGTATCAAATGTTTGGAATTTGCTTTGAATTCATATGGGTCATTTTACTTAATTTAGTACACATTGTAAATCTCCAGTTTTTAGCTATTTTTCATAATTTATATGTTAATGAGCATGGTTTTTTTGCTCAAAACTAGTGAAATATAATTAAATACACCTAAGTAATCAAGGTTCTTTTTAATTTTGCTTGATTTCCCACCTTTTTTCTTATTTATTTAGCTAATTTGGAACACGGACCATTACTGTTTTTCCGTAATGGTCTGCAATCAAAATAAGCTGAATAATTAGGAAAAAGCTTGAGAAATCAAGCAAAACTAAAAAAAACCATGATTATTTAGATGTATTTATTGATATTTTACTAGTTTTAGGCAAAAACCCATGCTTATTAACAGCTAAATTGTGAAAAATAGCTAAAAACTGGAGATTTCCAGTGTATACTAAATTAAGTAAAATTACTCATATGTGTTTCATTATATGTAAGTACAATATGAACGTAAATTTTATGCACTACAACACATGAGTGGTTGGTATGTAGAAAAACATCAAACAATTAATATACATGCAAGTGTAACTAAAAGAAACTGGGTTTGAGCAGAGTTTTACTAAAATAAATAGACAAAGTTTCAAACATTATTGACCTTTTTGAGGTTTTTGATTTTGATTGAAATCGAAAGTTGTGCTTTAATTCACCTATATTTAATATGGTTTAAGAAGTCTTTGGATTAACAATAGTATCGTTTTGTTTTATGTGGTATATAAACTTTTCTGTCACTCATAATCATTAGTACTTACTTAAAGTGCTAGAAAATCAGCAAAAAGACTTGCACATTCCCATCTCTGTGTCTAAAATAGTATTCAAGTGTTAGTAGTGTTATTGAAACCAAAATGCGTTTATGACACATTTAAGACTGGTGGAGCTCCTAACCAGTAAATACTAGTTTTTTTCTAGTTTTAACTTTCAAGTGTTTTCCATGGAATGATAGTGATGTAAACCTTATTAAGTTGTCTTCAATAGGAAGTCGCAGTCAAACTTGAATCACACAAAGCTCGACACCCGCAACTACTATATGAATCTAAACTATATAAGATATTACAAGGCGGTGTTGGTATCCCTCATATACGGTAAGCCATATGTTTCTATGCTGTTGTGATTTATTTGTGTAAGTTAAGATCAAATACTTTGCACACAGTGGGTATGAGTAGGTGTCGTGATATGGTAAAATTAGTTTCTTTATTAATCAATATTAGGAAACCCTGTTATGCCTATCTTGACTAGTGTTAGAACTTTTTTGATATCTATTATTACCAATGTCTCCCGTTTAAAGCTTAGCAATGTTGACTAATGATTGCATTATTTCATTAGATGGTATGGACAGGAAAAGGACTACAATTGCCTTGTCATGGATTTGTTGGGACCAAGTCTAGAAGATCTCTTCAACTTCTGTTCAAGAAGATTTACCATGAAAACAGTTCTTATGCTGGCTGATCAGGTAAGAGCAACACGTTTCTCAAACTCAGTTTGTTTTCATATTGAATAAGCTTTATTTAAAAATAAAGCCTGCACTCACATCTAAGTAGTAGCTGATGTCTATTTTAAGTCACCCTCAAGCAACTTAGAACTACTTTTTTAATAAAGAGGTTATAAAACACTCAAATTTTTGGCATTTTCAAATTTTTTAGACAGCTTTCCTAATGCAAATGCATAAATGATTTAATTTCTTCACCACCCCCCCTCTCATAGTTGAGAATTCTCTCCACTAGAATTGTATGCAAACTATCCTCAGGTTTACAAATGAAGACAGACACACTGGAATCCCAGCTAGCAAGACTGTATTCTCTGTATGCTGTTGACTCTAATGCCAGTACAGTAGCCAGTAGCCCCTAAGAGTTTGAAGGCCTCTATGGCCTGCACAGCTAACAATAACCACTTTTAATATCTAGTTTGGTCTGAAACAAAAAGACTGAAAAAGTTATTTGAATTAAAGAACAATAGGTAAATAGACCCACAGTTGGCACCTTTATGAAAGCAGCTATTCTAACTTTGTTACAATAATTCTGGCTGGTTACATTTATGTAACATCAAAATATCTTGGCTATCAGCTGAGTAAAGTTTCAGGGTTGTATGCACAAGCGGAATTTGGTTTTATATTACATTTTCTCACATAATTATGCGTTTAATTACTTCTCTATTTTTGCTCTTCTGCTGATGATAGGTCAGCAGCATTATAGAGCTAATACCTCCCTCGTACACTATGGTGAAAAGGAAAAAATAAAACTGGTCTAGCCCTCACAATTCTAAAACAAAACACTCACTGCTACTACCAACTTCTCTAATGTAGTAATTTATTTTAATAAAAGCTCGGCCAACTCTGGGGTGGGGAGTGGTTAGGTGAAATTTATCCAACATAGTTATAATTCATGTAAAGTTCAGTCTGTAAGCATCAACACTCCTGGCATCACCTTAGTATTGATTATGTAATAACAGAAGTTATCCTTGCTATTGCATTGATAACTTTTGTATTTGTATTCCTATCATTTTTATAGTCAAATGTTATCATAATACAAATACAAAACTAAAGCAGATGGCATCATGACGGGTGTCTCTGCACTGCCCGAACAACAAAGAAACAAATCTTGCCAAACTATCTTATCTACTTGTCTACTACAGTTCTAACCAACCATCTTCTTCACTGGAACACTTCACAATCAGCTTGCCCAAGCTGATATGTTGATTCAGCGCGCTTACTAGCACTAAATGTACTATAAATTCAATTTAGTTGGGTATACAACTCCAAAGCTGTATTTCAGTTGTAACCGAGGCATTTCTGCATATTTTACAACTTAGTAAATGTAACTATTCAGCTCTCCTGTAAGATCTTAGATACAAGTTTCTAGGGCGTGGTTACCGCCAGCTATTGATGAATTGCTATTCTGATTACACGGAGCAGTAAGTAAATAGCAAAGGCAGAATTTCAACTCCCTCATATATTGCGCATGTCATAGGAACCTTAGGATACTGCTTGCATTATTTAATTGACCAATGAGCCAACTTGTAACATTATATTCATGATAGCTAATTAGTTTCTTTGTGTTTAAACTGTAATGAATCATGTTCTGATGTTAAAAGCATTGCTTATGACCTCATATATTTCAAAGCCTGGGCTTCTACCTTTTATCACACCAAAATGATTTTTCTAAAAAATAAACTATGGCTCTTTGTCTAATAACACATTCATACCAATATGCATAGCAGCACTAACTGTAACACTATTTAATTACACAGTCTACCAGTTTACTATATAAATAATATTCTAAATGATATTAAACACAAAAACATCCTTTATATGTAGAAATATTAAAAACAAATTTTCTAATCATTTTAACATGTTTTGGGGTGTCTTTAGTAAGTGAATTTAGTTTTGTAACATAAATTGTGGAAGTGGGCTTGCACAGACTACTATTTATTATCTGTAGTTTAAATATTGAAAAAAATGGAATAACTTTTCAATGAATTAATTCTGTCTTTTATCCAATGTGTTTCCACTGACAATTTCATAGAAGATAAAGGTTTTAGTCTTCTCCTATCTTTATAAGTCCATCTCTACTCAGTATGTATCAGCTATTCATATTGCAAGTTATAATGAACTCTCAACTATGAACCAACTCAATCTAACTTGTATGACCATGTGTATTTTCTTGTAACTGACTTGTAACATGACCGAGAAGATCATACACAGCATATAAAACAATACCCACACATGATATATTACAAGACAATTTATAATTACACATGAAGCTGGTTGAGGCGCAGTGGCAGTACAAGCTGGCACAGTAGAGCTGTAGTACTTGTCACTCTCATCACATTCTTCCTGGGCTTATCTATTTCCATCAAATCATGGTACCATTACTACTGCTTTTACTACCTTGACAACAATTGCTGTTTCCATAGCCTCCTAAAATCTATTTATCAATAATGAACTGGAGTTGACCTCATTACACAATTTCCATTGTTGGCTCTGAATTATACTGTGAAATAACAATGTGGAGTCTGATATACACTGGGGGTGTGCAACTCTCCATCAATTGTGTACACTAATATGCTTCAACTATTTCAATAAATTCAACTGCTTGTACACTTGTTTGTGCTTTTTCCTTTCAGATGATTGGACGGATTGAATATGTACACAACAAAAATTTCATCCACAGAGATATTAAACCGGACAATTTCTTGATGGGGATTGGTAGACATTGTAACAAGGTAGGTGTGACTAGAGCTAACCAAGTCTTCACAGGCGCAGTGGTATCATGTACCTACACTCCTGTAGACTCATTTATTTACTATTGCTGCGTAGTAAACTTGTATTTAACATTTTCAATCTTTCTTAGACCTAATTAATACTTTTATGACATATGTGAAGATTAATGCGAAATTTCTTTGGTATAGAAACTGTGGGAAATAATTATTCGTTCTCAGTGAATCAATCTCTGGCCTGTGTGACTGGGTAGGGATCGGGCATTTGAAACGTAACGATATTTACCTTGTTCACAGAGACCAGCCCAAGTAAACATGCCTTCCCTGAGTTTAGCTGGTCATTGCCGGGCTGTAGCACCCTGGAAGGGATAAAATACACAGTGGAGTAGAATAAAGTAAATGAGGCAACTTTTTGTAGGCGAGATAACTTCTTGTAGATAAGGTTCAGTGATTTATGTTGCTGTGTCTATCTATGGTTATGATATAACTTTTCTCAATAAGAAATATGCTATCAATTTATGGACTGAAGGCCTGTTTCACTGATTTAGCCACACCAGCAATAGGATGGCTGGTGTGGCAATAGTAGTACTTCCTGTGTACTTATTGCATACTAGTATAGTAAGTGAAACTTCAATATGATTCACTCCACTGTCTATACTCTACTGTCTATACTCTACTGTCTATACTCTACTGTCTATACTCTACTGTCTATACTCTACTGTCTATACTCTACTGTCTATACTCTACTGTCTATACTCTACTGTCTATACTCTACTGTCTATACTCTACTGTCTATACTCTACTGTCTATACTCTACTGTCTATACTCTACTGTCTATACTCTACTGTCTATACTCTACTGTCTATACTCTACTGTCTATACTCTACTGTCTATACTCTACTGTCTATACTCTACTGTCTATACTCTACTGTCTATACTCTACTGTCTATACTCTACTGTTTATACTCTACTATCTACACCCGCTGTATACGCTCTACTGTTTACACTCTACACTCTTCTGTCTACGCTCCAAACTCCACTGTCTACATGCTACTGTCTACACTCCACTGTCTACATGCTGCTCACAACTATAATGGTGTTTCAACGTGAAGAATTATTGATTATGCGTCTAGTAGCAAGAGTATTACAAAACAAGCCATAATAAACTACTGCTGTACATATGTTATCATTGACTCTTTATCTGTTAGTAGTTGGTACTCTTCTGTCTACTAGTAGTTATTACTTACTCTGTCTACTAGTAGTTATTGCTTACTCTGTCTACTAGTAGTTATTACTTACTCTGTTTACTAGTTTAAATTTTCTAATAGTTCTGTACATACTTGTAAGATTAAACAGGTTTCTATAGCACATTTGCTTATTGTTATAATAGATACACAACATATCTATCTTTTATGTCATGTCAAGTGCTGTCTGTTTACTAACATGTTTTGTTTCTTCAGGTCTTCTTGATTGACTTTGGGTTGGCCAAAAAATATAGAGACAACCGAACTCGACAGCACATAGTTTACAGGGAAGACAAGAACCTTACAGGTTGGTGTGAGACTGGTCTGTGGGCGCATCTTAGTTTCAGTAGCCATGTTGTTCTTATTTTTGTGTAATTAATGGTTGTCCTCTCTATGTTCATGACAGCACAACTTCTATTTCTAGGCTATTATCAAAACTTACTCGACTTGTTACACTGTATATATGTGTTAAAGCTATTCTATTGGTAAATGTATTGCTTTTTTGCTGCAGTGTCATAAGAAATTGAGTAAACATTGCTTATTTCAATATATTAGTTTTAGGAGTTGTGTTCCTCCAAAGCATCTATCTATATGTGTTCAATGCAAAGTGTGTGTTGGTTTCAGGAACTGCCAGATATGCTAGTATTAATGCTCACTTGGGCATTGAGCAGAGCAGAAGAGATGACATGGAGTCTCTGGGCTACGTGCTTATGTACTTCAACAGAGGGAGTCTGCCATGGCAAGGTCTAAAGGTGAACATCTCTTAGTCATTCATGGTCATAACGCTAAGTTACTCACCAGCTACTATATCCTGGTTACTGAGCTCTTGTTTATTATCTTAATGCCTCTCCTTCTCTCCAGGCTGCTACTAAAAAACAAAAATATGAGAAGATAAGTGAGAAAAAGATGTCCACACCCGTGGAAGTGCTGTGTAAAGGTTTCCCGGCTGAGTTTGCCATGTACCTCAACTATTGTCGAGGGTTGAGGTTTGAAGAGGCCCCAGACTACATGTATTTGAGGCAGCTGTTCAGAATCCTGTTCCGTACACTCAATCACCAGTACGATTACACATTTGACTGGACAATGCTGAAGCAAAAAGCAGCTGCCACTGTAGGAAGTAGTTCTGCTGCCTTGGCCGGCTCAGGTATTTATTCTTTCTGTTTTATTCGTAAACAACAGCTTGTCCTAAAAACATACCAAAATAATAAATTTATGTTTCTTAATTTCTTGAATGTGTATGTTTCTTAATTGCCCTACAGATCATTTTAGTTGTGATAGAATATTGTGTATAACTTGAGTTAGCTATTTCTCTTCTGTCACTTAAATATGAACATTCAAACTTGATGTATTTTAGAAGTAGATTACAGGTAATTCTACTTTTGTGGTCATGAACACTATAAAATACTTCTTTTTAATGGACCATCAGAGAAAAAATCTTTTTAGGTTGTGGTATTTATTCCAACTATTGATGGCAATCACAATCTTTATAAAATCTTGATTTATTGCACTTTAACTTTTCTCTTTTTAGGGAGGCCATAGATGGTAATGGTAAGCTGCATCCTACCCAATGTCTTATTAAGTTTCAAAGGGATTGCACCATGTTTAGAGTTTCTCTCTCATTCTATGTTCAAGCTAAATAAAGAGTTGCCAGTTACTGAGATTGTGTATATAAGCTGTTGGCGGCACAATATTCAGCTTCACAATATAATCAACCTCGGACCTGCTAGAGCCATGTCTCCATATTCTGACTCTTATTATACTGTGCGATTTTTTTATCTTATGTTTGTGTCCTGTGGCTGATATGGCTTCAGCACACACTCGGTTTGTTTTTGTAATGAAAGACTTGATTGTCAACATTTTATTTCTTAATTACCACCCCCATTTTTATTTTCATTTTGTCTTTTTAAAAAGTAGTTGCCATAAGTGAGTTTCACAATGACTTAGAAAGTTTAAATAAAATCTAAACAAAATAGTGAACATTGAATTCTAGTTCATTCTCATTGTATTAATGTTTGTTCTCTTATAAATGCTACTATGAATAATTGTATATTTGATGTAGTGTAAAAACCTAGGTGTCCACTACTGAAACCTATGGTCCTAGGCTTTCTTTAGCAGCTGTTCCTTGTTTTTGATGACTTCTTGTAACTGAAAGATTTGTTATAATGAGCTTCATGTTATATTACTCGAAGGTATTGCTATAAATCATAACATTTTAGTTATTATTCATAAAATAAAAATTACAAATATAATACAATATAAAATAGTTGATAGTAGTTACTTGCATTCAGAACATGGAAATATTTGCTAGTTGTCAACAAGCCAATTTTGTTTCTTCTTCAATGTTGGAATATTTTATTAAGGTTACCAATACATAAAATACATATCAATATTATAATGAATAACATACTGTATGACATTAAATGCTGGGTCTGACAGTTGCTAGAGCTGAGCATGTTAATGTAGAAAAAGAAATGATGGACATACAGATACAATATTAAAAGAGTATATATAATTATTTTGTAATCATTACTAGATTTTATAAATGAAAAAGGCTACATGAATACAGAGCTGTCTCTCTCACAATTTGCTCTGAAAAGACAAATGGGTAACACAACTTGAGCAATTAGAAAGTACAATGTAGCTGGCAGTTTGTACAATATTTCATATCTCTGGTTTCATACAATTTTCCCTCACAACCTCTCAGTTTAGAAAACAATGATGAGTGATGTATATACATTATTTCTATTACTAAAAATGCTTTTGACCAATCAGTTAGCTTAAATATTGAAGGTGATATTTTGGAGCCAGTTTATTGGTTATAGCCTTGCAGCTTCATGGTCGTGGGATATCTGGTGCGGTGGGTCATACATTTATTCTTATCTATAAATATGCTATTCTTTTTGATAGAAATCTCCTTCTCTAGAGTCATTCTATCGTCTTGAAGCTGTTTCAGTGAAGCCTCTGCATCTTGCAGCTGAGCCATAAGAGCATCAATAGATTTCTGAATCTCTGCCACTTCATCAATCAGCCTAAATAGAAATCCATCAAATTATAAAATATCATTTTACAAGCACACAACTCTGTATATAATCTTCAAGATAACCCACTTGTAAAAAAAATAAATTGCGTTAGTTTGCATTGACTATGTATGCTACTTGTCTTACTTCTTCTGCACTTCATCTCTACAGAGCTCCACGCCTGGTCTAGATTCTCGGTTGTAAAGTCTTGTTTGAGCAACTTTCATAGGATCTTCCTTATCACGTATAGCTTTCTTAAGATCAGCAATGTTCCCCTCCTGCCTTGAGATGTCATCACACACCTATAGCAAAATAAGAATGTGCGAAACACTTCACTACCTTACGCACAATAACTGCATTAGAATGGTGAAGTCATTTTGGAGGCTATATGGTAAGATTATTACATGTTGAATGCTAATTTAATTAAAAAAAACTTATTTAAAAAGTTCCTCAAAGATACAGTTTATAAACCAATTGTCAACAGTTCTGATGGACAACAATATAGAGTAGTACTGTACTAAAAGGAAACAAGTACAAACAGAATGGCAGTCATTACAATTGCAAAACTATAAAAAAAAAAAATCATTTTTAATCTAGTAATATGTTAAATCTTTCTAGCTTTTTTGCTAACTAAATTTTAATAACATTCTCTTGGCTTCTTACTTTTTTCAAATTTTCTTCCATTTTAGCCTTAGCATCTTCTAGCTCTTCAACTCTTTTTGCGAATGCTGTGTCAACCACATCACATTGTTCAACCATATCTCTTGACGTATCATTAAGTACATTATCAATAAGAGTTCGCAGTTGGATAGAGGCCATTCTCTCATTCTCGGCAGCCACAATATTATCATGGGTAAACTAAAAAAAATTAATTGAATGTTTTGACTATTTAGCAACTCTGTTAGTCTATTATTATTTTTATGTGTTGTAAAGAAGTATTTTGTCAGATTTAATTAAAAAATCAGTACTTGATCATTTGTTTATTTCTACAACGTATTCAAAAAAAATAGACAAGGACCAGTGTGTAACAATTGTAGCAAGTAGTAGCCAGTATTTATCATATAACATTGTAGCAATATTGATTTTTTGGTATGCCTATGGATACACAAATTGATACAAATCAATAACGAGTGGCATAATAATCATTGCTGAACATAATATCATTAATAAGTTGATTCCTCCTTGCAAAATACTCAAAGCTTCTACCTGAGCCCATGATTCCGGAGTAGATTGTATTTCCTGATAACGTGCTGCACCAGGGTGGAACTGTTTGTTGGTGTGGCCATTTCGGAGGTTGAAGCAAGCGGTATCTATCTCATGTGCTTCTTTTTTGTCACTCCAATCCATTTCCAAGTTTTGCTTTGCATCTCTATTTAATCTGTTAAATTCATGAAACATTTTTGCATTATATTGCAGTCTTAGAGAATGTTGAAATCTTTCAATCAGTGATAACAATTGCTAATGTACTGCATATCCATGAACACCAGTGTGCAAGTGACTTATTTTTACCTGAGCAATATTTAAATAGTTTTAAGTTATTTGTATACTTCAAAGTACTTACTTGATTTGCTTTTCAGTCTCTTTGATAGTTTTTCGCAAAAGATCTTGAACATTATTAATTATCTCAACTTCCTACAATGTACAAACATAATTGTAAACCTGTGTAATGTGTTGCTTAATTCTTTATTTATAGCACGATTAGGGTCGTATAAGTTGCTTACCTTTAGAAGAGAGAGCTCTACTTCATCCTGCACAAGATCAATCCCCTGCCTTCTCTGACGGCAGTTCAAGTTGTCAGTAGCGATGTGCATTGGAATTTCAGTAGCTAGTAGCGCATGGTCTAATCTTTTCTTTTGGGCCAATAATAAATCAGTTTCTCCAAGAATATCATTGATTTCTCTCTCAAGTTCACTCTTCCAAAAATGAATGTCGTGCAATCTTTCTCCAAGAGCCTTAGTTACGTCATTTTGCACTTTATTAGTTGTAGCCTCAGTTTCTGTTAAATAGACAGCTAGGAATAAACTTTTTTCTACATTTACATAAGATTTCAGTATAGTACTTAACCTTGCTATGTTATTTATATTACAGAATAAAAAGCTGTTGACAAATTGAGTAAACTTAGCATACTACCTTTTTCAGTTCGCAAACTTTCATGCCGTATTCTTTCAGCATTATCTCGGTCTACAAAGGCTTGGTAGTACTTGGCATAATTGCTCTCATGCCATTCAGATGGGTTGTACTTAGCTGATCTGTAACCCATGGTAGAAATGCCCATATCATTGCCAGTGTTGCCTTGATAGACCTGTTCTAGCAACACTGAGCCCTGTGTTTGAATAGTTGGTCTTTCAGGAGGCATTTCTCTAGTCATTAAGGTAGATCCAGGGCCAATTGCACCTGAACTCATAACTGTTCCAGAAGCCATTTTCTCTGTAAAGTATAACTTATAAATTTGTCGCTATTAAAATTATAGCCTCTATATATTATACAGCATATAAAAATACATGGATAAATCTCCCTAAGCTTCATATTGTTATGGGGCTTGAAGAATAAAATACCATCACCAGCATAGTCCTTGCAGCACACACTTGCTTAGCATTTTGGAGCAGGCTCTTTGTGTAAAGTGAGCTCTTAGTAAGCTCCTTATTCAGCCTGTAGTAGATAAGGGCTCATTCCGCAGTGCCAAGTGAGTATATGCTGTGAGGGTTTAAGCATATTATATATGCATAATATATGGCAAAGTGTTACTCAGAAATTATATATATCATGCATGTATTTTTGGCTTTTACATTAATAAATAATAAGTATATGGTACCCTAAATGTTGTCACTTGGGTATTGTCAAATGTATGTTATAAAATATTTTGAAGTACACATTAATTCATCTAGCATTTCGAAAATTTTGTCAACTACTTCTAGAGCCTCCAAGAAATAGGTTATAGTCTGAGCAGTGAGCATACAGTATATTATTGAACTACTATAATTTACTATCGTTAAGACTGTTTTGAGGCAAACTACCTAAAACTATTCAGCGCACATGTGTAGCTAGACTTTTTTTTATTTAACTGCCTTAAGCATTGATTATTACAGTTTCAAAAGTTTTAAAATAAAAAAATTTCAAAGTTGTAAATCAAAGTTTTTTTTAGGCTAATTGATGTTTATGAATAAAATGTTAAATATGCAAATAGAAAGTTCAAAATCTTATATCATTACTGATTTTTCTAGCTTTTCTTCCTCCATAATTGAAGTTGCAATTAAAGAGCAGTCAGTGTTTATCAATGTAAATAGCAAAATGTATTAATGCATTAATAGCTTAATTTTTGACACTTAGTCTCAGACGCTTATGAGAGATATCATTTGTATTTTTTCTCAAAGTTGGGTATCTGTTGAATACTATCTAACTTTTTTATTAAAACCAAGCAAAATGCATGGCTAACTGGTACTAGCTATGCTAGCGCTATTGTATAGCATGTAAACTAATTAGCAGTACTAAATTTATTAGATTATGTTGAACAAAAATCAAAGCAAATCTTAAACCCAAATACAGTGTGCATATGCACGAATTATTTTTATGCAGCTGATAATGTAAACAAAAAAGTTCTAAATTTAGTATTTTATAGGTTGCCTGCAATGCTAAAATTTTATTTTTATTCAAAGTTTATTTTTTATAAATAAAATTTATACCTCCTCTATCAGCATCAGTATTTGATATCAATGTATATTTACATGTAAATATCAATTTTTAAAATTTACTTTTAGGTCCCTATTAATAAACAGTGATGTGGTAGTAAGTAGCAACCATCAAGTAATATAGAAACATTATTAGCAGCTTTTATAACTGAAATTAGACAAAAACGATTGAATAAATTGACCAATAAATTATAGTAATGGCTGTGATGGATAATTTTGTAATCATAATTGTCACACTCATTGCTAACAAATTGAAATAGTTTGCAACCGACATTTCATTTTACTGCGTATCATACTTACCAGTAGGATTTCAAATTCTATTTGAGAATAAGTATGTGTACTTTACAGGAAATTTTAAATAAATTATTCTTTTTGACAATGGTTGCAACTTGGTTTCGTCGTATACAAGCAGCAAACTCTTTTAACGATCAACTGCAACTAGAACTCACCTTTCAATGAGATTTGTTGTCTCAGCGACCGTTGCTATGCAACTATAAGTCTCGTGGTGGGCGGTAAAAAGTTTACCTTATTCGTAGACGTGATTTGTATCAAATGCATGCTGGTATATATTTTTGTAAACAATAACTAACAAGGTGAAGAGGCCATGTTTTGTAGCATGGCGTGCCTGTATGTAAACACCACTCACATAACAATGTTTTCATGACATTTTCAAAAGTGAAAGTTACTTGTGAATGTAAACTTCAATAAAAGCGCATGGCTACGGATAAAGACGCACGTATTCTTTTAGCCTTGCAGCAACCACAACAACCCAATATTAATGTTGCAGGCGCAGAAGTAGATAGGAAACACACGCCCACGGACCGGGACACTCACAGTGACAGTCGGAGTCAGTCTCAATATGAGTCTCACAGCCCTGATCATCGTCATGAAAATCAAAGTCAACCTGGAAGCGAAATTCGAAATAAACATGGAACTGCAGCGTTAAATTCAAAGCAACCCTATAGTTTTAGTTATATGCAAAGTGAAACTGAAAGTGTTAAACTTCATGATAACCGGACCGACAAAATTCAAGCTGATTTTTCTAGTCATGCTCATATTGATACTAATCTTGGGCTTAAGACTAATACCAATAGTAAGGAGACCAATGACATTGATGTGGAATCTGACTATAATATCAATATGAATAAGCAACATCATCACGAGAATAACTACAAGGATGTTCGTAGTCGTACCGGTACAAATGTTACTGCTGATTTTTCAGTTTCTCACAATTATAGTGATAGTGATATTGGTAGTCATGCTCACGCTGGTATTAAAATGAAATGTCACCCTAGTTATGTCTTTCAAGAAGAGCAACAAAATGACAATGATGACCGCGAGTGTCGCAATGTAAGCACACTCACAGCTCATGACACTGATGCAGGCTCGACAAATTTAATCATAGCAGAAAGTAGTCATAATGATCATGGTGACAATGCTAATAGTTACAGTATAAGTGAGGGTGTGACATTACGAAAGTCCACGCTGCCATTAGACTGGGTAGAAAATCAAGAAACGAAACTAGAAATGAACATTAATCATAGTCATAATGAGGCTAAGCAACAACTACAAGGTTATTCTAATACCAACCCTTCTCTAGGTACTGCAAAATCCAATGTTCAAATGGTAGGTAAAGAGCATTTATGGCGAACTCCAGTGGTTAACACAGACAGTCCGAGCATTGTTAGTTTACCAGCAGTTGCTAGACTACAAGGAAAGGATTTTGAATATTTTATGACTAAAACTAGAATAATTGTGGGCAGAAATAGCAGTTTGGGAGATGTAGATGTGCACATGGGGAATTCTACTTTCATATCCAGAGAGCATGTAGAAATAGTTTTCGAAACTAGTGGCTCTAACAGTATTCCAAATTTTTATTTAACTTGTGGAGGTAAAAATGGATTGTTTGTGGATGAAATTTTGCAAAGAAAAGGTGCTGCTCGACTGATTCTTCCTAAAAAGTAAGTAGTTAAATTGATGAGATGGAAATTTTCAAACTTGAAACTTTAATTTCAGTAGTTTGCTTAGCCAGTATGTAATGTGTTCTTAGCTTCAGCATCTTCCCCAGGGCTAAATTTAACTTGTGAATTATTAGTAGCCCGAAGTCTTTTTAACTTGTAACTCGACTTGCACATTGTCAATATAATGGACTTGATATTGGCTACTTCAACTATTCTAGGATATCACTCCATCTGCTTATAACAGTTTTAGCTCATTTCCTGTTGTAGATGTGTCATGCGATTCCCTAGCACTTCTATCAAGATAGTTTTCCAATCACTGGTCGATCAATCTAATTTCTCTTCGTATCAACAATCCTTAGTCAATGACTCTGTAACAAGCAATGTTAAACATGAACCTACAAATGCTCAGCAGACAGAAGCCAATGCCTCTACAGCTGCTGCCCTTACAAGTCCTCAACCTACAGTATTCCATCGGAAGAATATTCCCTTGGCTCTTTCCCCGGCTAACAAGGGGTTAAGAATCCACATCCCTGGACAGAGAGGGTTTAATAGTCCCTGTCCTTCACCTACTGGCACAATAAGGTAGTCATGGTACTCATATTCTATTTATATATTGTTGCAACAATCGGATGTACATTTTTCAATTCTTCACAAGCATGTTACATTAACTATTGGCATCATTACCACATACACTTGGTTACTCTAATACAGTAAACTGCGAAATCTTAATATACAATATAGCGCAGATCCATGTTTTATAATATTGATGGTAATTAAATATAATTTTTAGTTTGTGTGCTAGAACTTTGTTGCTGAAACCTTCCCAGTGCATCTTCCAACTTATTATATTTAGATTTATTAAAAACACAATTTCGCTTTCTCCACCACCAGCTGTATAAAACTCTGTGTTAAACAGCTGGCCAGTATAGACAGCATGTGAAGATGAATCCTAATATAAATCCAATTGCTACTGCATTATTGAAATAGTGCTATAAGTAATATGCTTCATTATTTCTTACCCATTGACATTGGCGATTAAATGCATTTCTCCAAATGTACTTAACGTAGTCACATCTACTGTCAACAGTAGTTTGTGTATCTCAATTATTCGCTACTACTTATTAACATCTTCTTTTGCATAGTGCTGTCAACTCTGCGCCGGCCAGTCCCAGAGGGTCGTCCTATTTCAATAGCATTATACCAGATCTCAATGTGGCCGCACAGCGAGCTCAGGGACTAAAGGAGGGAGAGCTTCCTCGACCGGAAGACGTTAAGCCGCCGTACTCCTACGCCCAGCTTATAGTGCAGGCCATCAGCAACTCCACGTATAAGCAGCTTACACTCAGTGGCATCTATGCCTACATCACAAAAGTCCATCCTTACTACAGAACTGCGGACAAGGGCTGGCAGGTGGGTTTTAGCAGCATGTTAGTTTCTATTAGTCTCTAAACAAGTGCAGTGCTCCATCCATATCTTACTAAGCTGCGGGTCCCAAAATCAAAACATATGACAGTAGAATACCAGATTCAGCTCACGGATCTGTTAAATTTGGCCATTTTGTGCCTATACATACATACTACATAGCCACAAAACAGGGGCCCAAGCCCTTTCTGTGACCTATGGAATTTCGTGAGAAATGGATCCGTGAGATATGGGAGCGCACTATATTAAGAAGCACTAAAATATGCATAAAAGATATCTTAATTATACAAGAAATCTGACAATTTCTGTTCATTCATCTGGCATATCATCAGTACATGCTGTAAAATGGGTTCTTTAAGCTGTCAAAAACAGTGTTTTCATGTAATGATAGGCCTAATATATAGACTAGGGAGATTAATTCTCCTGGTTGATATTTTGGATATACTTTCATTCAGTTGGATCTCAAACTTATCAACAATACCAGTGAAGTGTTTAATTTACGGAGGATTCAGGCTCTATGGACAACCAGCTACTAACAGAGTTACTTCTCTATGTGCTTGTATTCTGTGAAGGTGCAAGTTCTTACTCTTGCAGAATCTAATGGTATATTTTGTAGAACTCAATCCGCCACAACCTCTCTCTCAACAGATACTTTGTGAAGGTGGCGCGTTCACAGGAGGAGCCAGGCAAAGGTTCTTTCTGGCGTATAGATCCTGCCAGTGAACCCAAACTTGTAGCTCAAGCTTACCGTAGGCGCAGGCAAAGGGGGGTTCCTTGCTTTAGAGCACCAGCTTTCAGTCCCCTCACTGCCAGGTGTGTCTCCCTTAGTTTCCTCTGCCGAGTCTTCTTATATTCTGCTGTAATGTGTAGTTACAGCTTACAATGAAATTTCAGCTGTTTTTAAAAAAATAGAAAAATAAAGGCTGTCCTTGGCAGCATAGTTATTATATATGAGCTCCCATGTTTTGAACTTTTACTGACAGTAACAGACATGTTGAGCATACATACAGAAGAAAGTAGTACAAAGATAACCTGACTAATGTATTGAATTGTGTTTGATAGGTCAGCCCCGGTGTCTCCCACCCATTACTCCTCCTCCCTCTTCACTCCCCCTGATAGTAACCAGCTAGACGATGTAGCTGATGATAACGTTGAGTCGGATTCATCTTCTGCCGATGTGCAGCACGCACCCCAGCCAGCTAACACTAGTCACTCGGGCAGTGCTGGTGCACCTGTAACTGGTACTACAGGCAGATTCTTGCTCCATAGCGTTCGTAACATTCAGTCTGCCCCTGGCTCTCCACAAGGTACATTCTCTATACCACTCTACGTTTCCTATCATCTTATTTCAATGGTTTTCAGTGTAAAATGATATATAATTGCACTTTTATGGTTTTAAGGGTATAGAGTTGTCTCTCCTACAACTTTAAAAAAGTTTGCCTTGGCCTCAGTCAACACTTCAACAGCTGGTGGTCTGATAATTTCACCTCACTTTGTATCTCGTCATGCTAATGGAGGTAGGTGCTGCATTCTACTCCTGTGATACCATCTCGTTTCACTCACTAGCATGCTCAAAGTATGCCAGACCGACTGCTCATATGTTGAAGAACTAAATGTCTGGATAGCTATGTTTTTCCTGGACATCACCCATTGCTTGTTACTATCTCTCCCTTAGCAGCTCTTCGTCAGACAAACTCAACTAGTCATTTATTTATTTCGACTTTTTGACAAATTTTTCATCGTGCCAAGATTTGAAATGTTATTCAGCTGCTTCGAAGCGCTCCATAATAGTTTGGTCTTGGGATTTGTCTTCCTTTAACAATGAGCTTGTCTCTGTAGGTGTGGTGATTCCAGTAGCCACTTCAGTGCTGACACCCACACCCTTTTCCAACACTCTGGCATCCATAGCCACAACTACTGATGCCGATATTTCTTTCTCTACCAATACACCTACCATCTCGTCAGCTGCCCAGTCATCCTTTCAAACTGAACAATCTTGTACACAATCAATCAGTCAGGCAAGCAAACTTCCTGGTGAGTCTTCTATGGGAACAGAATCTGCGTGCTATTCCTATTGGCTGGCTGTAATCTGACTAAATAAGTATCACAGCTAATTTCAACACATAATAAAATCAGTTATATTTGTTCTTTTTCCTTTCTAGGAGACGTAGAGGCAGCAGACATACCACTTCCTGTGCAGCTGATGACTGATCATAACTCAGAAGACGGCCAGAGCAATCAGTCGACCATGCATCAACTACCTACCAGTAGACCTGCTGCAGATGCTGGACCTGCTGTTATGGTAAGAGCAGGAATGTAACTGCATAAGATGCACATTTTACTTTCTTTAGACTATTACAGCTCTCCGTGGGTTCCAGTCTGTGATACTTTGCGGGAATTAAAAGAGTGCTTTGCTCATTCACAGTACTCTAGAACTATTCACTGGTTATTATAAAACTCTCACGCAAGTTTATAGTCACCATCGCTGTGAGAAACCCCTGATAGAAGGGTTTTTGTTAAATTGGGCTGAGGGCTTATTCAGATGGGGCACAGGAGCAATTATAACTGGATGCTCTTCCTAACATCACCAATGGCCTTTGTTGGGGCTCGAACCCGTGACTTCATGATTACTAAGCAAACGCTCGAACTCCTAGATCATGGCTACTCCCTATTTAATGGTTAATATAGGCTTTACCCATTTGCTGTGTCGTATACATTAGTGGTGTAATATAAAACTTAGACATGTAAGATTACAAAATACATTAGTGTATGTAAGCTTTTAAACATAGAAATCATTGTGTCATAATGACTGTGATTTTCATGTATATAATGGACCAGTGTTTTACTTAATCGGTGTTGACTTGAGGTATATAGCAATATTATGGTTTGTGGAAACTCTGCCAAACCAACATTTATTCACTTCTATAAAACAAGTTCACAATTACAAATGGTTTAATTATTTTAATGATTCAGTCATTTTGTTTCTCATTCCTTTCCATGTTTGAATTAATAAATGCCTTGACTTAAAATATGGTTGATTTCCTTTTTCACGCATATTTCCTGGTTTTGTGAATGAGCCCTGTTAGCGGTTTATTTAAACTTCATTGTATTGTTGAAAATATAGAGTAATCTAGTGAGAGGGTTTTGTAAAAAAGTTGGCATTTTAAGGAAGGGTTTGCTGGTTGAGTTAAAATAATTAGTGTTAATTGTGATTATGTAATGGTATTTGTTTTCAATGGCTGTGTATTATTTTAGCAATCTGAGAAAGTAAATTTGAAGAGGCCACAGTGTGATGATGTTACTAGTTTAGTCACGGACTCCAGCAGTGAAGAAAAGATTCTAAAACTTACTTGACAAAGCATCTGTAGACTCTAGTGGAGCACATAGTTCTATAATCCATATAAACATACTGAGTGGCATGTGTGCATAACTCTAATTTGTTATCTGGCAATAATTCTATACACTCATTATATATTTAAGGCATTGCTAAATGTGCTTCAATTAATTTCTACTAAGCCTTTTTATTTAATTTTTTATTCTATTGTGATGTATTTTGCTACTTTCAATTGACTATTTTGTAATTCTATGTAACATGTAAGCTAAATTCAATGCATATTCACACATCCTGTAATATAAGCTGTAAGGATATGTAAATAAGATTCTGATATTATATGAACCCCATTATTCAATGTTGAAAACTATCTTATTTGGCTATATGAATTTTTGCAATTACAAAGCTTTGTATTATAATATATGTTGATGGGTTGAGCAAATTATTTTTGTGTCTACAAAAGTCATTATTCATTTTAGATTACCATGTATTATATACTTCAAGCATAGACATACACTAAATATAATAATCATACATCATGTTTATCAAGTAATTTCTTCATATTAGTTTTTATAGTTGCACAATATTGGAAAAGAATCTCACTGCGAAGCATGTAGTATAGGACTCCACTAATGTTTCTTATTTAAAAACTTTTTAAAAAGAACAGTTGAAACATTTTGCTTGACCAAGATTATTTTCAGCACACTAAATTTCATGAAATAAGACATGTTTTTAAAAGTTTCAAACATTAACATCACAGTTATATATTATGTATGTGATTAATGTCACCTATAGACTCACCTCTATCACACACCTGGAAATTCTGCACTGCAAAGCTCTTCTTCTGAGCATGGAATTACATCATTGCACTAGATTTTCTTCCCATCCTAAGAGGTTAGGAATAGGCGAGACTAAAACAAGCAAGGTCTAAGCTCAAACCCACCAAGTGCCTACTAATTGGCACAATATTTTAGCAGCCTGAATCTTAAGAAAACGGTAATGGAATTTTATAGCCATACCCTATTTTCTCTCAGAGTAAGAATATTCTCTCAAATACAAAAAGCTTCAATCCGTTTAGCCTACTGGCCAGTATTTCAACTGCTAACTAATCAGCTGTCCCAGAAAAAAGATGCCCATTAAACTAAGTGAGTGGCTTGAAGCTCTGGTCAAGAATAAATTTGCTTTATAGCTCAATGAGCAAACCCCAAGCATGGCATTGCAAATGAAGTAAGCGGAAGCTTCTGCAAGAACTGCAAACATTGCTTATATATCGAGGAAACAGTAGCTTTTCCTGACCAGAAAGAGAACTGGAGACAATCTGGCTACAACTGATGCTGAGGTAGTGCCCATAGAAGCCAGACTAGTGTGAGAAGAGAGCTGCTCTTAAACAGTGCTGAGCTGAAATTGGAAATACTAAACTTATGGACATTAAGTAGCTGTTAAATTAAACTGTAGGTTTCTTAGTAATTTAGTATTTACAGTTCTAAGTTTTCAATTCTATATAGTTATAAATGTATTTAATTGACACCAAAAGAAGCTTCAATGTTGCTTAAATTGAGAACGTTGTTATATATCATGACTAGAAAAAGTGGTATTTGTTGCCTTCACAAATACTGGGAGCCTCGTAACCCATGCACCACACAGTGACCAGAGAGACCACCACCATGATGGTGTTAGGCCAAAGGCAATGCACACCAGACCGGTTTCAGCTATCACTCCCCCTACCAAAGTGAGATCACAGCAGAGTTCTCACTGAGGTTGACTTTGAGTAGCAGAAGGAGGTGTGGCAGGAATTCTAAAATAAGACTCTTCTATTCAACCTGGTGTGGTTGGATAAGAGGCAAAAAGGGAAGACAATTTCAAGTTGTAGGAGACACCCTGAGACCTTATACAGTAAGAGAGGCTTATTACATAACCACACATATTAGATTGGATACAAGTAATCATTCAAGACAAATATATCATCTTACATAATTAATACTAGAAGTAGCCGGAGGAGACCAGCTATCTGGGTATTCAGAAGTTCTCAGTCTGATGGCATCTGACGTCACAATTCCAGCTGAGGCTGGTAGACTTAGAATTTCAGACCGGTTTCAAGTATCAGCGATCAGTTGTATATGCAGGAGAAAATGTTCAAAGTCAAAGTATCTCATCTCTGCCTACTGTAAGAAGATCCAAATGTCCAGGTCACATACCCAGTAAACTAATTTCCAACAATCCACAGAGGTGTCTCAGCAAGAGTATAGTGGCATCACCTAGAATCAACGGTGAGGACAAAAGCACTGCCCCCAATGAACTAGTAAAGAGGCATTATGCTCTAAAGTCTAGAATCTAGATGCTGAGATGAGGAATTAAACACAATCTACTAAGTTACGAAGCTATGAATAAGTCTTGCACTATGGCTGGTTATAGAAGTATCTCACAAATTCTTTTCCTAGGTTTTCAAAATTAATTGCATGTATCTTTGCTTCTCCCTAAAAGTTGTTCTTAGTCACCAGAATTTTTAAAAAGAATTTTAGACCACAGTTTTAAATTCGTAGTAATATTTGAAGCCGGGAGTTGAAATCTTCATTCAGCAAAACATATTGTAGACTTGAAACACTTTGAAATTGAATAACAGCTGTTGATAACTCACTATTTTTTATTTTTGAGAGCTGATAATGCAGAAAAATGCTTTGTAACTGTTTAATACAATATTTCTTGGGAGGAGGGAAACATATTTTTGAGTAAATTTGCACTAGATAAAATTCAACTTTTAAAACTATTCACTTCATTTGTAACAACATTGTTATAATAGTTTCAATTCAAAAAAGCGACTTGGCTATATAAAGATTCTCGACATACATAGGAGTAAAATCTAAATACAAGTAATTGCGATAAACTTAAATAAAATGTTATCACAAGATAATACAAAATAATAGAATTAAAATTACTTGTATATTAATTGCTAAAGTGAACGTTTTAGACATGCAAGTAAATACTAAATATAGACCCGTTTGCAGCAATACTATAAAATACCGTACACTTGTTACCAATCACAAGATATCATGCATTTGAAACAATTGAAATGATGATATGTTACAAATGTACCCGATACTACACCAATTATAAAAACTATATGAACCGTCTTGTGTAATTATATCAATAAAGGCTCCCCACAACTGCTTGACAACCAAATCAATTAGAATAAATTAAAATATACACTATTGTAATTCGTAACATCACAATGGTATTACACTATGTGGTAAAAATCACAGTAACAATATAGAAAAATTAAAATTACAATAAGATGCCAAAAAAGTTAGTGAACTTAAGTGGTAGAGTGATCAGTAAATTTCTTTTACATGACTTTGTTAGTGGATATTGCTATTTTTCTTGGCGAGTTCAAGCGTTTTCTCAGGATCTAGAGTTGTGTAGTCAACAGTTGAAATTTGTTTGGCTACTTGAGGTTCCACTGGAACTGGACTAGTTGATGAATTTTTTGAGGCAACAGAAATGAATCCACCTGCTGCAGTACCGTTAGTACCAGCAGACCCTGTGCTAGTAGAGTTACTATCATCGTTGTTTATATCTATATCTATATAGTTGAGGGAACCAGCTCCAGCTGTTGAATACTCTGTCAAAGGAGGCTTTGAAGATTTGTCTTCTGTACTGACTAGTCTGATAGGCAGTGGGGGAGGAGGTGCTGATACCTTTGCTCGCGGTGTTCTACTATTTGGAGTGTCATCTATAATAAAACTCTTCACAGTACCTTTGCTACCACTAGCACCCTCCTTACCATTTGACCCTCCACCTTCTTTACTTCTACCACTATTGTCTTTGCCACAAACAACCTCATCTTTGCCTTTGGTATTACCAATATCACGAAAACCACCAGCCACGACTTTACTTTTGCCACTAGCATTGTCTCTTTCTTCTTTCATTTGCTCTAATTTCAGTTGCTGTTGCAGCTCAGCAGCACTCCCAGGTATAGTGCTAGTACTGGAACTAAGACTTCTGTAAATAGTACCAACATACAATCATTGCTGACTAAATACAAGTATTAATGAAACATCAAGATTAACTAAGCATAATAAATTTGTTGATGGGTTTATTCAGATACCGATAGCGTATATATAGGAACATTACAATCTTGTAGCATAGTTTGTTGAGATTGTACTGAATGAAAAAGCATAGCTCAACAACCTAAACACCTGATTTAAAAAACTCTGAGAGGAAAACTATTGTAATAATTTAAAGGATTAAATGTTACTAGATCATTTATTGGTTGTTATATCAAATAATTTTGTGAGATCTTCAAATCTTGTATCGACCCCGTACTCAAAATATACACACAGTGGTAAGACTATTGGTATTTACATGAATGCTAGAAGATAGGAACTCATGAATTAGTTGGACAATTACCTGCTAAGCGAGCCGTCTGCGCGAGTGGAGGGAAGCTGGTTGGGAGATGCCCGGTCACTAAAATCTCTCTTCAATGATGCTGGGATAGCAACGGATGGTGAAGCAAATGATATAGCACCTCCCTGTTAGCATTCAACACAAATTAGTAACTGAAGAGCCCCACGGTTCAAGTCATCAAAGCAACTTGTGTTCTATGGTAATCTTGTTTCATGCAATTCAACATTCTAACATGTGAGAGAGAGTGTTTTACCTGGCTAAGAGTCGGAGGACTGGTGGCAGCTGCTAGGTTTGACAGAATGTCATCCTGAACAAAGTTGGTGGGAGATATATTACCACTAAAGTTACTTTGCATACTGATATTGGACTCGGATCTGATGTAGCAAGCTGCAGGCACAGTTGGACTTGGGTAAATCTTGATATCCCTTGAATTCTCTCGTATGTAACATGGCACTGACTTCAGTGTTTTCTTAGACTAAAGAACACACATCAAATCTAATTAATCACAGAAGCAAAATCATCTTTGTATTATCAAATGTATTAGCATATGTGTAGTGTATTGCAGTGTAGTTTAATGTAGTGCAGTGAAAGATAAGATGTAGTGTAGTGAAATATAAGGTGTAGTGTAGTGAAATATAAGGTGTAGTGTAGTGAAATATAAGGTGTAGTGTAGCGAAAGATAAGATGTAGTGTAGTGAAAGATAAGATGTAGTGTAGTGAAAGGTAAGATGTAGTGTAGTGAAAGGTAAGATGTAGTGTAGTGAAAGGTAAGATGGAGTATAGGAGAGTAATACAAGTCAAACATATGTCTATATGATAGAGAACGTGTAATACTTTGTTGGTGGAGTATTTCTTCATTTCAGGTAAAGGAACCCCGGAAACAGAACCAGAAGGAGTGACTTTGCTCTCTAATGCGGGTGCACTTTCTCCTGGGGTCATGAGACTATATTCACTATTGCCCCCAGCTGCCATTGATGCACTGCCAGTCAGATCTTTTGAGACATCGCTGTTAGATTTTGAGACACGCGAGGCATCAGATGATACAGGAGCAACAATAGTATAGCTGTCGGTGAACTTCTCAGACTGTGATACAGTTTTTGAAGGTTTGACAGATTGAGGGAGAGGGGGCTGGTTGGCTGCCATGTCTACATATAAAGCAGAGGACAACTTCTCATCTGCAGGTGGTTTGGCTTTAGCTTGTTGTTGTGCTTTGGTTAACTTGCTATGCACCTGCTGTAGTATAGACCGGGCCGGGTTCACTTGCATCTTAAATGATGGTCGCTGCTGTTTGCTTACAGAAGAAGACTTTGTTTTTTCACTTTGAGTCACATTAGAAAGACTTGTTGAAAATGACTTTTCCTTAGACCTACTGTGCTTGCTTGCACGTTTATTATCACTGGGAAGAGCCATTGTCACATAGAAATCCCCATTCTCATTTTTCTTAGCTTCTTCTCTGACTGACTTGGACCTGGCCGCTGTAGGTGAAGCTACAGGTTCCTCAGAGATGAAACTGGCTACCCTGGTGGGCTTGTTTACTTTAGGATGAGAATGGAGGTGGGAAATTCCAGAGTTGCCCCTCATGGGTACCTGGTGACACTCGACATAGGACTCTGTAGGCATAGATGAACCGCTGCCGCCACCACCATATAGATGAGAAGTCTTTTGATCTAGACGCGCCAGTGATGAACGAGAGGAGGAAGAGGAACGGGTGCTGCTGAAGCTACTTGCACTACTTCTCATCACCAACTCATCATCACTAGAAGCTGAGAGCTCCGGGAACGGGTCGACTGTTTTACGTGATTGACTAAGCCTTCTTCCCGCACTGTAAGGAAACTGTGCAAGCTTTCCCGAATCCTCTATATGCATACTACCATCTGCTAAAACAAAAGTATACAATGGATTATTTTAGGGTAATGAACTTTTCTGGCTAATAATTTTACAGCTAAATATTATGGATATTATCAACAGAAATTAGCAAACACAGGTTAGCCAAGCACCTTCAAAAAAAGATCAACAGATGATTCATATACCTGACAAATTGTCAGACTGAGACTCATAGCCCTGCGCAGCTCGACCAGCGGGAGACATGGTTGTACTCATTACATTTCGTGGTGGAGAGAGTTTGGAGGTTAGCTTAGCACTCGGATTGCCGTCTAGAGCAGAGTGATTGCTTTTCCTGAGCCTACCGGAAGCACTGCCTATACTGCCCGCCCTCTGGTGGTGACCAGAAGACACCATATCCACATACGTGCCTCCCGACTCAGCGCCATGTCCGCTTTTCATATCTACATACTCTGAACACGAGGACTGCACACTCTCCCGACTGCTGTTACTCTTGGTGCCAAGTCTATGCTTGGGTCCAAAAGATGAAGCGTTGGGACGGACATTAGTAGACCAGGTAGCACCACGGGGTCTCTGTGCAATGTTCTCACCTAACGTGGCTGTTTTATCGGGATTGAGCATAATCAGAGTAGTGGACTTAGAAGAGTAGTTGGGAGAATATTCGTCCTTCAAATGCGTTAATTCAGGGTTTGAAGCTAAACCTGGAGCCATCAGATGCGGTACAGATAGACTCTTGCCTGTTGAACAACATAAAACCGTAACTAAGTTAACAAATTACAATATTATTTTCATTAGTAGCTGCAAGTAGCACTGTTGAAGAGTTGAACAGTGCTTACCAGCTAGGTCCGTGCTGCGCCTCATCTCCACATACTGATCAGGATCAGGTGGTTTCTTAAGAAGCATTGGCTTTGAACCAACACTGTAATGTCTAGGAGGCAGGAAGGCCGGCATGTTCTCATTAGAGGAGAGATAACTACCTGTCAAATTCTCACCTGTTGACAAATTGGGAAATATTGAAAAGTCTGACAACGAAAAAGTTGAAAATAAAAGTTTCCTAAATGCATAGTCAGGAGGACTAAACTGTTCATCCACCATAAAGCATACAATCATATGTAGATATTTTATACAATATATTTCTTCAATGTAATTAGTTAATTTATCACATAGAGTCATAGATTTTTTCGCAGCATTCTAACAACCCTGCTAGTATTACAGGAATGCTAGAAAAATTGGTGACCTAATTAAGCTGCGGCCTGTAATAGAAACTAGAGATTGTCCTACAACATCAATTATAAACAATTCTATAGTTTATGTTTTGTAAAAATTTAACTAATTTGTTATAAACTATGAAGGTAATACAGCATTTACTAGTATTGCTATATCTGCCATCTTTGCCCGACATGTCAAGGTAGGGGTTGAAAGTGTTGATGGCGACAGCAGATGACAGCTGTAGAGAGTTTGTTCTAGATCTTGGACCTAAAATAGAGTCATATGTGTTATTGCAGCCTAATTTATACCAGGCTATGGCTTAGACTCGTTGCACCACACCTTGCTATGTTGAAATGATGGTAAGTACCTGAGGGCTTCATATCCACATACGCAGAAGATGGTAGACATCTGTCAGTCTCGACATTACTTAAACTGCTTGGCTTCATGTCTAAATAAGGAGAATCAGTGTTGGCACTCGCTGGAGTTATTTCTAAGGAAGATGGTTCATTTGTTGAATTAGCAGAAGTAGCGGTTACAATAGGTGCCATGTCATAGTATAGCGAATCGCCAGTATTAGATACAGGAAGTAATTCAGGGTTGATTGAAGGAGAGGACGAGACTGGTGCCATTTCTAAGTATGGAGAAGCTGAGGAAACTTTAGTGGTAGGCGCCATATCAAAATAGTCCGCCCCACCAGCACCAGATGCAGCTGGGGCCATGTCGTGGTACGGTGAGTCATTTGTTATGAATGATGGTGACGCTTCACGCTTAGCAGAAGGACTGTTGGAACTGCTACCAAGGAAAGATTGTGCTCTAAATGGTTTATTTTGTTTAAGTGACAAACTAGTACTGGGTAAAGCAGCATCTCCTGGAGCCATACTGAAATAAGGGTCATTTCTTGGCATCCCATCAAGACTGTTGAAATCTAAAAAACATTAGCAACAAAGTAACTTAATGCACATAAATAATATATAATGTTAGTGCTATTCCGTGTTTTATATGTAAGTTTATTCAACGTGCACATGCATCTACTGAAGGTCTTGCTGGTGGTGCCAAGCCTATTACAGAGTTTACGCTACCTTGCTGTGAGGTCGGCGTTATTTCATCCGAAATTCCTGAATGTTGACTCTTGGCATTAAAATTGGCAGACATATTGCCATTACCTTGAGAGGCTGAGTGAAGAGATGCAGGTTCTTTACTGCTTGTCCAGCTGCTCAGACTAGCAGATGAGATGGAGGCACTTCTCCCACCTGCTGTTAGGATAAACATAATAAATATACAAATTACAGGTAAGGAGAAATTATTTACCATGAGCTACGAAGAAGAGAGTATAACATACTTGGAGGATTGAATGAGGGAGTGTGGGAAGAGGGCGCATCCATAGACATGTAGGAAGAAGTGTCAGGTGTATGCCCAGCCTCAGCAGACGGGGTGACAGCCACGGTTCTGGAATCAGGAGTGAGAGAGCGAACAGGGGTACTGCATCTACAAGTATTCACATACCCAACATATACATCACAGTGTCTCCACAGACATTGTGAGAACAAGTGCCTGGATCTCCTCAAAGTGATAAAACAGTTTTTTTTGTTACAAAAAAGTTCTCTTCCGTTACAAAATCGCAGGGCAAGTTCACTTACCGAGAGTCCGTGACATCAGAGGCTGTGCTTACGAGAGTGCAGCTGCCGCTATACACACTCTCCGTGGCAGCTCTGGCAGCATCTACGGAGGTGAGAGATCCAATAGAGGACCTGAGTCCCCGAGACAGCAAGCTCTTGGTGTCTAGACTGTCACTACGATTCCGCTCACCATTGAGATAGCTAGCAACAAAGCAAACCATTGTGTTGATCAAATTTCAGGTCTGATGAAATGTTGAAACCAACTAAAAATCTTACGAAACATTTTTGAAATAAAAATTAGCAATGATAAATAATTATATATGAAGACATTCATTGCATATCACAATGCAAACACTCCATTACAATTTTAATGAATCACAAGTTCTAATTACTAAGAAAAGAATGATGGTGTAAAAATCGAACTTGACGGACAATTTCGCTCTTCCAAAAAAACATGAAATGTTGAATTGCTAGACCATATAGAAGCTTAAAATACTAGTCAAATTAGTCATTTTATTATCACTGGCTAAGAAAGAAGAAAATACTTAGTCAACTAATAGTGTTATTAAACAAAAGATGCAACGTTAAAATTAGCGCATTACCTTTTAGAAGTTGACGATTTAGATAAATTACTCCGTGTGCTACAAAAATCAAAATACAAAAACATAAGAAATGTGTGTACCTTTGCCGCTGCAAAAATATAGTAAAATATTAAATAACCAACTTTAGGACCCGTTTTTTGCAAAACAAGAATTATATGATAAACAAGTAAAAGTAAAATATTGACATTTTATATAAAATTTTAGCTTCAATAGGTTTAGAGAAGATTTATTTAGCATGGTATCACAGTTGGGTTATATATATATATATATATATATATATATATATATATATATATATATATATCTATATCTATAATTCACAAAACACAATGTACAATGACAACCCACCCATCTCCCCGCCTTGTAGAATCAATGCTAGCTTTAGAACCGAATGGTTTATCTTTAGAAGAGTTGCTGGCGCTTTTAGATCTAAACTCATCATCCTCTTTTGGTACATTCATAACTCTAAAAATATCGTATTGAGCTATACATACATCCGCACATTATAATTAGTATGAAAACGATATTTTTGCAAAGCCCATATCTTAGTGCCAACAGCTTAGCAGAGTTGGGTAATAACTATAAACCAGTATAACTAACGATAAGATGGCATGATGAACATTCTCTGCTATGAGTCTATCGTCTACTTCAATCCAAAATTCACCAGGGCCGGTACACGCTTGCCGGCCAACTTCCAGGTTAAAGAAGTTTGATCTGTGGCCACAGCGTCTGATAACCTCCAGCTGTATAGAAACATAAAGCCTTAGCAGGTAACACGATGTTGTGCAGTGAATATTGAAACAAAGTAGTAATATTGCTCAGTTCATGTTGAACAAATGTGTAAGACAGTTTCACAGAAACATATAAATGTAAGCAGTGCAACAAATAATTATTGAAGACAAGGACATTTATCTGAGAGTCACTCACAGGAAACGTAAGGGAAGGTTCAGATTCTGCCTTCTTCACAAACAGCACCGTTCTATTATTGAGACATAAGCGGTACTCTCCTTCGTAAGTTTTACCAAGATCTCTTTCCCTTATCAGCACATTCCAAACATGTTCTGTGAACAGCATAAGTACACGTTTACATAGGTTATTTTATATGAATTAAAATGCAACAATATTAATACTTTCAAAAGTTGTAAATATGCAGACAGCCTAATCAAACATAACAAGGGTGCATAATTCTTTCTCTTGGCATCAAACCTTATTTTGGTGTTTTTTAAGTGAAATTACTTATTGAAAGTCTGAGAGTTGAATGATGCTTAATTGTTACCAAGTGGATTTACAGGCCAGTAAATGTAGACACACACCGTATATAGGCTTTGGATCACACTGTGTTTGAAGGAGGCTTTTGATATTCACCAGCCAAGAGTCACGGTCCTCTGCATTTGGAAAAGCCCCCAAAAAGGAGTCGTCCATTGTATGCAAAGCAAGACCATGTTGAACCTTCTCGTTGGAAAATTTATCAACACTGAAATAAGAGTACCGCTATGTAGGTATAAGACATTACATAAAGTGAGCCAAATGCCTTCACAAGTGAGCTACAAAAACAAAATAATTCACACCTCCTGCTACCCTGTTTTCAATTAAATACACAACACCTAAACCTCTTGCCACTTCTTGCCTTTAAATTAAAAAGTTGAAAGCCTGTCATCTAATATCATTGAAATACTGCAGTGGCAAGTTTTCTTAAATTGCTGTATTAACCAATTAAACTCTATAGTGAGTCCCTTTTGTTGGTAAATTTATTGATTATGCTTGGACCAATTGACAAAATTTTTTATCAACTAAAGTAGTTACAATTTATAGCTATATTACCAACACAGAACCCATACTAACAGAGTTTGTAGTACCTGATACATTGACTAAGATAGAATGCTTTCTTAGGTTTTTTTCGATTTTCCCATTTTTTAACAGAGTCATAATATTCAAGACGAGCAGGGCTTTCAGGTCCACCATCTTGATGTAGGACAAAATACTTCTGTTGCAGTTTTGGCTATAAATACAGAAATGACAGTTTTAAACGGGAAGTTTTATAAAGAGTCACAAAATTTGAACTAGAAGGCTACATGCAACCTAGCTCTTAGTTTGATGAGGATTTGACTCCTGTGTGTTTATAGTCACCATCTTATGAGAACCCCTGATGGTACGAGTCTTTTTTAGCTTGTTTTCTATTGTAGAAAATGAGCAATCATGACTGAATGTCCTTACTAACAACATCAATGACCTTTTAACTGGATCAAACCAAGTCGGTGTTTTAACCTCTAAACCAAGGCTGCTCCCTATGATTTGACATAAATTAAAAATACCCGGCTTGTAAAGGACATGATTTTTCTATAAAATCCTATCCTAACCCCATGAGTTAGCTGTATGATGTCACAAATCCCGAGTTGCCCGAGACTCCATCCAAATCAAAGTACACAGCAATCAAATTCGGAATAAGATAAAGTGAGAATACTGATCAGCCAATGAAAGCACTGTGCTGTGCTACAAATTGGTGAGCAGAGTGATTATTGGTGAATATCAATGTTATACAGTTCATCAATTTTTCCAGTCATCAATATTTCCAAGCGGAAAAAAATAGCCATAAATTTTTACAACTTGTAATCATAAAACTTACATAGCTGAAAATTTGAATTAGTAGTAAAAGTATGAATGTCATAATCAAGCATAAACACAATACAATTTTATTTTGCCAATCATTATGGAGTTGCAATCCCCTGACTTCAGCATGCAGCCTTTTTCTATTCTCTGTCTGTAACTATCTCTAGTCCAAAACATAACTCAAGCTACAGACTCACAACTTAAGACAAAATTAATATTGACCATTAGTATGCTTAGTTTAGTAACTGAATGCAGTAACCCTAATGTATAATAAACTGGGGGGGGGGGGGGCAGTGTACATGCACACCTGGACAGGTTATTTGTTTAGTTTAAAAGTTTTGCACAAGGATTAAATAAATTGTTAACCCAGTTTCAATCTATTACCTATAAGACTATTGGCTAGTTTACTAAGTGCTAGAAACTCTACATCATCAACTTATTAGTTTGCCTTAATATAGCATTATGCAAGAACAGGGCATAAGTCATAGCAATAGTGCAACAGTGACTTGTAAACATGATACTTGTTATTAGATATAATTAACAGGAAAAAACTGATGACTATTCAAACATGAGAGTGAGAAGCCTACAGCTGACAATATAGTGCATCTACCTTGACTTTTTTAAAGATCCCCTGCTTACACACCGGTTGATTGAGTATGGTGGCCATCTTAACATCAGAGGGTTAAGCACTTTCACTACAAAAATGTAACATTTTATTTAGATCCACTGAATGAAATGAGCTACATCCATTTGAACGAATCTCTGTCAAGCTAAATGCTTAAAACTAAGTTTTACAAACTTGTCATTGCATATTAGTAGAACATCCAGTGAAGTTTAAGATGCTCAGGACTTTCACTTTACATAAAGCTGATTATGATTCAAATAGACATAGCATACATCACAGCAATTTGCTTTTTATTATAAGCATATTACAAAAATATACGTAGAAATAGAGTTAGATGGATACTTTCAAACCTTGCTAGCAACAAAAACCGATGCTTAAAATTTTATGTCCAATTATTTACTTGCAAAAAAAATGATAATCTTTCATTTATACCACATTTTGATGTGGAATTTCTAATTTTTATTACATCAAAACCATATATTATCGTAAATTTCTAGTAAAAAAGCATAAATTATACATTTTTAGTTTAAATACTCGGCTAAACACAACACATATACACACACACATATATATAATGTATATATGCACAATATATATGTATTTGTTTCTTTTTCTTTAAACAATAATACAGATTTATCCATAGCCCACTCATAGTAAACACTTATGCTACGCAGTTGTAGCAGCGCACAAATCTGTAGAAACAATATTTATGACCTGAATTGACAAGGAAAACAACTTTTAATTCAATGAACTTCAATAATGCATTGCACTAACAGGTGCATGACATGTATGTATATATGTACATAATGAAAAGGCAGGCATAATGTACTTTACTTTCCACAGAAAATTACAAAACAACCCCATACATTTTCATCTGATTAATACATTATAATGTTGTTACCAATAACATGTTTTATTACTGTTAGAAATTAAAGTATTGAAAACTCCCTCCAAAGTTTGAACAGCTATGTAGTCAAACTCTTCCTGCTATATGACAGTACTGGTAAACAAGCCAACAATTTAGGCTTGATGTAACTTTGTTGCGAAACATGTCAACACTGATAATGTCTATGAATGAGTAATTACACAAACTCATTCTTTGTTCATGAAGTGACAGAGAAAGTTATTCAATGTGATAACTAACAACACCCTACAAGCCTACACATTTCAAAACTGTATGTCAACAACCAGAACCACCAAGCCATCATATATTGTGTTATTCATGATGAGTGAGGAGATGAAATGGAAAAATTAACACCCTCCTATTTTAAGTTGGCTAATACCAGAGAAACCTTTTTGTTTAAATTTAAAGGTTTTTCATTGACTAATGACAATTGCTGTGGAGATGTTATAAGCAAAGGGCAGCTAAATTATTAAACTAAAAATATATATAAATAAATAAATGTATATTTATATAAATATGTGTGTGTAATTATTATTATACTGATTTAGACTATATTACAAACGTATTGGCAGCTTTAGATATAATCAATATATTTTTTATTATAACCTGTTGATATACATGCATATAACACACTAGGTATTTAGTTATTGTGCTTCAAATATTTGAATTAACTACCTTTGCTGCAGCACATATAAATTTTAGTACCTCGCAGTTATAACTATTACTAGTAAGTAAACTGTTTAAAAATGACAATAGGATCGTGTATCTTTTTTTAATTTGCCAAAATTGAAAGTTGGCAGGTATAGCCTAAATGAACAAAAACA